>CM038221.1:39317647-40684786 GCA_021442155.1 Cymbidium sinense | reverse complement strand
GATCTTTTTTTCTCTTTTTTTACCCTTTTTGGAGATAATATGTTTAGTAGATGTCATTACAAACAGTTTGGAGACTGATTGGTTGGTTTTTTAGGGTTGTTTTCCATTTGTACTCTTTATACTCTCATGCGAGCACACCCCATTTTCTGATTTTTTTCAGCTTTTTTATCCTGTTCAGAGATAATATGTTTAGTAGATGTCATTACAAGCAATTTTGAGGCTGATTGGTTATTTTTAGGACTGTTTTGCATGTGTACTCTCTGTACTCTCATGAGAATACATCTTATTTTTTCAATTTTTTTAACTGTAGAGCTTGACATATGTTTACCATAACCTAATGTAAGATATTTTGATCTGTTTCATGTAGAATTTGCTAATTTTTGGAGTTATTTTGCATGTGTATTCTATGTACTCTCATGAGAGTACACCTCATTTTTTAAAAAATTTTAACTGTAGGGCCTGCAATTTGTCTACCATAACCTATTAGAAGATGTGTGGAGAGGTTTCATGAAGAATTTACTAGTTTAAGAAGTTATTTTGTATGTATACTCTCTATACTCTCATGAGAGTACATCCCATTTTTTTCAATTTTTTTCAGCTATGGGGCTTATCATATGTTTAAGATATCTCATTGTAAGATATTTTGAGATATTTCATGAAGAATTTCTTAGTTTTGAGGGCTATTTTGCATGTGTACTATGTGTACTCTCATGAGAGTACACTCCATTTTTTCAATTTTTTCAATTGTGGGGCTTGTCATATGTTTAATATATCACATTGTAATCTGTTTGGAGATGTTTCATGAATAATTTCCTGATTTTTAGACTTATTTTGCATGTGTATTCTCATGAGGGTACACCCCATTTTTCTAAAATTTTTAATTGTGGGGTGTGTCATATGTTTAATATATCTCATTGTAATATGTTTAGAGATATTTTATGAAGAATTTGCTAGTTTTTGGAGCTATTTTGTATGTGTACTCCCATGAGAGTACATCCCATTTTTTCAATTTTTATAATTGTGATGCTTGTCATATGTTTGGTATATCCCATTGTAATCTATTTGGAGATATTCCATGAAGAATTTCTTAGTTTTTGGAGCTGTTTTGCATGTGTACTGTTTGTACTCTCATGAGGGTACATCCCATTTTTCTAAAATTTTCAATTATGGAGCGTGTCATATGTTTATTATATCCCATTGTAATCTGCTTGGAGGTGTTTCATGAAGAATTTCTTAGTTTTGGGAGCTATTTTGCATGTACACTCTGCATACTCTCATGAGGGTACACCCTATTTTTTGAATTTTTGTAATTGTGGGGCTTGTCATATGTTTGGTATATCCCATTATAATATATTTGAAGATGTTTCATGAAGAATTTTTCTAGTTTTTAGAGCTATTTTACATGTGTACTCAGTGTACTCTCATGAGGGTACACCCCGTTTATCAATTTTTGTAATTGTGGGGCTTGTCATATGTGTAGTATATCCCATTATAACATATTTGGAGGTGTTTCATGAAAAATTTCTTAGTCTGTTTTGTATGTATACTCTGTGTACTCTCATGAGGGTACACCCCATTTTATCATTTTTTGTAATTGTTGGGCTTGTCATATATTTAGTATATCTTATTGTAAGATATTTGGAGGTGTTTCATGAAGAATTTTCTAGTTTTTTGGGTTGTTTTACATGTGTACTCTGTGTACTCTCATAAGGGTACCCTCTATTTTTCTAAAAATTTTAATTGTGGGACGTGTCATATGTTTACTATATCCCATTGTAATATGTTTAGAGATATTTCATGAAGAATTTTCTGGTTTTTGGAACTATTTTGCATATGTACTATGTGTACTCTCATGAGGGTACACCCCATTTTATCATTTTTTATAATTATGGGGCTTGTAATATGTTTAGTATATCTCATTATAAGATATTTGGAAGCATTTCATGAAGAATTTTTTGGTTTTTGGGGCTATTTTGCATGTGACATTTGTGTCTACACAGGTGAATGAGGTAAATGACCAGTGCGATGATGAAGCAATTATGTCTAATGACCCAATTGTGGGGAAACTCCTTGGCACCACTGCTCACAATGAAATAAGGTGTATGCATTGTATTGTGATTATGCACATCAAACTGGGTTCAATCTTAGGAAGGATCATACTAGTTATTAGCCAAATTCTAAGAAATTAAAATCAAAGTATTTTTTATGTGCAAAAGCAAGTCAAAGAAAGCTGTCAATCTAGACTGCTCAGTGAAATTTCAGAAAATAGATACAATGAGTGGTTGTCTGGCTATGATTAGATTTTCTATTGATTTAGATGAGAATTGGAAGGTTAAAAAATATATAGAAAGTCATAATCATTCATTGGCAAAGTCGGATGACCTACATCTTCTCAGATCATACAAAGGCATCAGCGATGAGAAGACGGCTGTGTTGAAAACAATAACAGAGGCCGGAATTAGAATAACTGATGTGTTTAGCTATCTAAGTGAGAAAGTTGGCAGTGTGGAGAATATTAGCTTCACAAAAAGAGATGCTTTCAATTTCATCCAAAAAGAGAGAAGATCGAGGATTGCGAATGGTGATAGTAATGCATTAATATAATTATTCAAGGAAAGGCAAGCGAAGGATGGGATGTTTGCATGGGATGTCCAAGTTGATGAGTCAGATAGCTTGATTAGCTTTTTTTGGAGCAATGGTATGTCAAGAATAGAATATGATTGTTTTAGGGATGTAATAATTTTTGATACAAGCTATCGACTCAATAAATATAATCTTATCTGCTCTTTGTTAGAGAGTGAATCATCAGGCAAAATATCTTATTTGGAGTATTTCATCAAGAAGAGACAATTGATTCACATGGCTATTCAAAATATTTCTCCGGTTAATGAGTGAGCATATCCTATAACAATATTCACCCAAGTAAATGGTGAGAGCTATCAAAATTCATACCATACTTCATAGGTTGTGCCAATGGCATATTTTGAAGAAAGCTCCTTTGAAGGTACATTACTTTAATAGTAATAAGACAGTACAAAGTCTATTTTATACATGCATGAGTAAGTGTGACTCACAGGATAAGTTTGAGCAAGCTTGGTCTACCATGCTAGATGAAGGCAATTTGCATGATCGTGCTTGGTTGTCTGAGCTTTATAAAATTAGATGTAAGTAGTCCACTGCATTCTACAAAGACTCATTCTGTATGGGTATCTTGTCAATGCAACGTATTGAGTCCACAAATAATGTATGTCATGGAATCTCTAAACCAACAAGTTCAATCACAGATTGTTTCTTGGGATTAGAGAAGGTTATGGACACATGGTGTTGGAATGAACATGATGAAGATTTCAAGTGCAGCCAGTCAATAATTATTCATGTTGTTAAGACCAGTCCAATTCTGAAACAAGCCGTTATGTTTATCACAAGAAAGCTTTATACAATGTTTGAGGAAGAATTTTTGCATGGAGTTGGAGGATTAGCAGTAAATGTGTCAGATGACAATCCCATAGAGTATTTGGTGAGAAACTTAGAGAATAAAAATGTTTCCAAAATATGGACTGTTCATTTCGACAAGACATGCCTAAATGTAACTTATAGCTGTAAAAAATTTGAAATAATGGGATTGCTTTGTGCCGACTACATCCAAGTTCTTAGTCAGGAAGATATTGTGTGCATTCTGAATAAGTATCTTCTCATTTGATGACCAACCAGAGCAAAGAGGAATATCTACTTTGACAGTGCTTACAGAAACTTACAAGATGTGAAGGCAATGATGGAAATGAAACTGGCATTATTTTTTGGAACCACATCAATCGATATGCATATCAAATAAGCACCACGGCATAAGGTAATAAGATAGCTGAGGAGTATATGTTGGGATCCTTAAGAAAACTATCTGATAATGTCCACTCTATATTATGTGGGAATTCACCTCCAACTGATAGAACAGCTAAGAAGAAGAAGTCAACCACAATAGATAAAGGAAATGACGTTTTAAAGGATCCAGTTAAGCAGCGGCCAAAGGGTGTTTCAAATGTAAGGCTGAAGGGATATTGGGAGAGAAACAATAAAGTTAAGAGTAACTTTCTATTTTCCTCTGAAGTTATAGTCTTTAAATATTATTTTTAAACTTTAAACCATTATGTTTTTATTATTACAGAGACCAAAGAACAACCTTAGAGGGGTGGAGACCATGTAGGGTCACTCATTGCAACACTTTTTCTATTATGCCAGAGTGCTTTTTAGAGATATGCATGGAAAACCCTTCATTCATGCTCTTACATATCAGTAACTAATATGATGTTCTATTCTAGGAGTTCAACTCAAGCTCAACAATCAATCAATCAGGTGAAGGGTACACTTAGCTGATGATGGATATCATTATAGAGAAACATTTTAATGTGTGATGTCATTTAGTTGTCATGTGTTATTCGACTGTACATACTTTAATGTCAATTTGACTGAAAATGTGTCAGTTAATAGATAGTATGTTGTACTTGGTGACTAATCTTTATACTTCAACATCTATTGGTTTTGTTCTTGATGTGGTGGTGATGTTTTGTAGTGTAAACCACTGAAAATTCCCATCAACGGAGTCTGCGTTCTATAACCAAAATTTACTGAACATTTTATCTCCAAACAGGCAAAACAACCTCAAAATAACTTATATTTGCATCTTCTACATATTTTATATGCAAATAAGGTAGAATATTTGACATAAAAGGGAAAAATGTGGTGTACTCACAGGAGAGTACAGAGAGTACATGTGCTAAATAGCCCCTAAAACTAGCAAAACAATCTCCAAACAGCTTGCATTTGTATCTACTAACTATTTTATCTACAAACAGGGCAAAACAACTGACATAAAAGGGGAAAATGGGGTGTACTCTATGGATAGTACAAAGAGTACACATACTAAACATCCCCTAAAACCAGTAAAATAACCTTCAAACAGCTTGCATTTGCATCTACTAAATATTTTATCTGCAAATAGGGCATAACATCTGATAGAAAAGGGGAAAATGAGGTGTACTCTCTAGAGAGTATAGAGAGTACACATACAAAGAAGCTCTGGAACTCCATCATTTGAATGAAAGAATTAGTAGAAATACTGAAAAAAAAATGCCGAAAAGTAAGTGTACTCTCATGAGAGTACACAAAGTACATGCGCAAAACAGTCCCAAAAATCTACCAGGAAGCCAATTAGGTTCGAAAGAGAATTTTCTGAATTTTAGTTGAACTTCCAACTATATTTTAGCTCTCTGAGCAAAACAATGAATAATATTTAATAAATTATTAGAATATATTAGATTGTGACATTGAGTTTTGGTAAATGGCAGTGCTCTTATACTGTTTTGCTTTTAAAAAAAAAACTGAAAATAAAATAAAATAAAGCATGATTTTAAGTTCTGATCCAAATTAGTAGGAGTAAATGGAATTGCTCTTAACACGCATGATCTTTATAAAGCATGATTGTAATGATTGTAAGTTTGGATTCGAACTATTTTGAGTAAACGGTACTACTCTTATCGCGCACATATTTTATAAAGCCAAAAAAAGTATCAACAATTGCGTTTAATTATTTTAATCTTAGATTTTTTATTTTTTATTTAAAAATTCAATTAATTAGTTTATCTGTACCATATTAATTCAAAATATCTTAGATTCATTATGAATTTAGGCTTAATCTGCTAAGATGATGTATACCTCCGCCTGATGCTCCTCAACCACCACGACAGCAGTCGTTAGTTCATCCACTAATATTGAAACATCTTTGCTAACCAACATAAAAAATTAGTGAAATCAGCTTCTATTAGGTTAAATTAAAAGGAAAGAAAAGTAATACCTCTTATGCTGTATGCTCATCCTGTGTGGAGGCTACTAGAGGAGTTATTCTGCTGCGTGACTTCCTGTAAGTTTGTGTGAAGGGGGAGGATACAGCTTTCCTCTTCCTCATCTACCGAGCCTTCACACCACATTCGATGTTGCCGAGTAAAGGCTGAGCAGCATCTTCATGTCCAATGGAAGCCTCCACAGGAGCTTCCTCTATGGTAGCCTCCACAAGGGCTTCCCTAGTGGAAGCCTCCACAAGAGCTTCCCTTGTGGTAGCCTCCACAGGAGCCTCCCATGTGGTAGCCTCCACAGGAGCTTCCCCTGTGATAGCCTCCATAGGTGATGCCCCTGTGATAGCCTCCTCAAGAGATTCCCTTGTGGTAGCCTCCATAGGAGCTTCCCCCATGCTAGGACCCTTCTACCCAGAACCAGCCATGATGCCACCAGAAATCAATTCCATCAATCCTCTCAGTTATTGATGCTTCAAAACATGATACTCTCTCCCCCAAGGCCCTAAAACCTGCAAGTATCCTCTCTACCGCAAAGCTTTCTAAATCGGTACTAGCAGAGGACAAGCTAGATACATTGGAAGGGGGAGAATATCGAGGAGAGATGTATGGAGATTTAGTGGGGGCTCCACTTCTTGGACTTGGATTGGGGCTGCTATTGGGCTCGAAATGGGTTGTCTGCTAGATAAGGGGCACTATTTTAAGAAGCCAGGTCTCCTCTTCTAATATGTCCTCAAATGAAAGGCAAACATGTATTACACCAATAAGAAAATATAATGATTTATAATATAAATAAATACATTCTATGATAAATAAAGTGAATTTATTTTGCGTCACCTGGTGTCCTTCCAAACCACTAAAAGAATCATCTGTAAACTTTATTTTTGGTCATCATAACATCATTTTGCGAAAGAAAAGTACCTTATGATGTATATATCTTTGGATCAGCAATGAATATTTATATAACTTAACTTCAATGCATTAAATTATATAAATCTGAAGATGTAGAACGTGCCATTAGAAGAGTGATAAAGCCACTCATATACCCAGGTGCCTTCTATGTCAGAATCTTTGATGTAATAATCAAATCAGAAACCGAGGCTAAATACGGCCAATTGTAATTAGCAAATCTCACTATGTTGTCAGCACAGACTATCAATTTCGACGCCACTCTATAATCGTGATACATTAAAAAAAGATTTGAAAGCAAAAAAATGTATGTACAACTGTACAAATTGTGCTGCAGTCAACGAGCGATCCAAATTCTCAAGTTTATTCTTAAAAGCCACTGAGCTGAACTTCAAGAGTGGGGATTTCTACCATATGACCTCCTCTCCTCTGTTTGACATCCCTACAATTAATGCAACTTTATTGGGAGTGAAAGGAATGCATTGACCACCAAAAAAGAATGTTTACTTCTCTATATCCTAACAAAACATGATTGAAATGATGGAATTCCCAATTCATGCACTAATGAATTGATGCAAATGAAGCTTCCTTAAAATGTCAAGAACTTCATCAGTAAAGTGTGCTAAAATGTTATCGAACACCACTCTAATGCTGGTAGGCCTGCATCTGGAAGTTATACATTTCACAGATATTTTAAACTTCAAAATGAAAAGTCAATTAATGAGAACATTATCAGCATAATGGAGGCCCAGAGAGTACACAAGAAAAATAGCCACTAAAACCAGCAAATTCTTCATGGAACATCTCCAAACATCTTCCAATGATATATAAAAAACATATGACAAGACCCACGGTTTAAAAAATTGAAAAAATATGGTGTACTCTCATGAGAGTACAGAGAGTACACATAGAAAGTTGAACCAAAAAGTAACTAATCAGCCTCCAAATAGCTTGTAATGGTATATATTAAATATATTATCTCTAAACAGGATAAAAAAATCTTTAAAAAATTGAGAAAATGGGTTGTACCCTCATGAGAGTACAGAGAGTACAGAGAGTACATATGCAAAACTATCTCAAAAACCAACCAGTTAGCCTCCAAATTGCTTTCGGAGGCATCTATTAAACATATTATCTCCAAATAGGGTAAAAAACCTAAAAAAAATAAGAAAATTGGTTATACTCTCATGAGAGTATAGAAAGTACAGATGTAAAATTATCTCATAAATTAACCAATCAGCCTTCAAACTTCTTGTAATGGTATGTACTTAACATATTATCTCCAAATAGGATAAAAAAATTGAAAAAATTGAGAAATTTGGGTCTACTCTCCTAAGAGTATAGAGAGTACATATGCAAAACAACCTTAAAAATCAACCAATCAGCCTGCACACTAGTTGTAATGGTATCAACTGAACATATTATCTTTAAACAGGAAAAAAAATATGAAAAAATGAGAAAATGGGATGTGCTATCATGAGAGTACAGAGAGTACAGATGCAGAACTGTCTCATAAACCAACCAATCAGCCTCCAAACTTCTTGTAATGACATCTACTAAACATATTATCTCCGAGCAGGATAAAAAAGTTGAAAAAATATGAGAAAATGGGGTGTACTCTCTTGAGAGTATAAAGAGTACACATACAATACAGCCTCAAAAACTAACAAATCAGCCTCAAAACTGCTTGTAAAGGCATCTTCTAAACATAATAAGTCCAAATAGGGTAAAAAAGTTGAAAACAATTAAGAAAATATGTTGTACTCTTATGAGAGTACAGAGAGTGCAGATGTAAAACTACCTCAATAACTAACCAGTCAGCCTCCAAACTGCTTCTGGAGGTATCTACTAAATATATTATCTCCAAACAGGCTAAAAAAGCTGAAAAAATGAGGAAATGGGGTATACTCTCATGAGAGTACAAATGTAAAACTATCTCATAAATCAACCAATCAACCTCCAAACTGCTTGTAATGGCATCTACTAAACATATTATCTCCAAATATGATAAAAAAGCTGAAAAAATATGAGAAAATGGGTTGTACTCTCCTAAGAGTACAGAGAGTACACATACAAAATAGCCCTAAAAACTAACCAATCAGCCTCAAAACTGCTTGTAATGGCATTTACTAAATATATTAACTCCAAACAGGGTAAAAAAGTTGAAAAAATGAGAAAATTAGATGTACTCTCATGAGAGTACAGAGAGTACAGATGCAAAATTACCTCAAAAATTAATCAATCAGCCTCCAAACTTCTTGTAGAGGCATCTACTAAACATATTATGTCCAAACAGGATAAAAAAGCCAAAAAAAGGGGTGTACTCTCATGAGAGTACAAAGATTACACATACAAAATAGATTTAAAAATTAATCAATCATCCTCCAAACTACTTGTAATGACATCTACTAAATATATTAACTCCAAATAGGGTAAAAAATTTAAAAAAATGAGAAGATGGGGTGTACTCTCATGAGAGTACAGAGAGTACGGATGCAAAACTGCCTAAAAAATCAATCATTCTGCCTCCAAACTTCTTGTAGAGGCATCTATTAAATATATTATCTCCAAACAGGGTAAAAAAGCTAAAAAAAAGAAATTAAGGTGTATTCTCATGACAGTAAAGAGAATACAAATACAAAATAACCCTAAAAACTAACCAATCAACCTTCAAACTGCTTGTAATGGCATCTACTAAACATATTATCTCCAAATAGCGTAAAAAAGTTTTTAAAAAATGATAAAATGATTTGTACTCTCATGAGAGTACAGAGAGTACAGATGTAAAACATCCTTAAAAACTAACCAATCAGCCTCCAAACTGCTTGTAAAGGCATCTAGTAAACATATTAACTCCAAACAGTGTTAAATAGCTAAAAAAAATGAGAAAATGGGGTGTACTCTCATGAAAGTACAGAGAATACACATGCAAAATAGCCCTAAAAACCAACCAATCATCCTCCAAACTACTTGTAATGGTATCTACTAAACATATTATCTTCAAACAGGGTAAAAAACTTTTAAAAAATAAGAAAATAAGGTGTACTCTCATGAGAGTACAGAGATTACACTTGCAAAATAGCCTAAAAAAATCAACCAATTAGCCTCCAAAATGCTTCTAAAGGAATCTAGTAAATATATTAACTCCAAAGAAGGTTTAATAGCTGAAAAAAAAATGAGAAAATGGGCTATACTCTCAAGAGAGTACACATGCAAAATAACCCTAACCAATCAGCCTTCAAACTGCTTGTAATGCCATGTACTGAATATATATATCCAAATAGGGTCAAAAATTTAAAAAAAATGAAAATGAGTCGTTCTCCGAGAGTCTGAGAGTACGATGCAAGGCAAAGCGCCAAGCAACCTACAACAAATTGTAATGTCATCATCGAATATATTATATCCAAACAGAATTCATCAAATCCTTCATGAAACAGCACCAAACATCCTACAATGGGATATACTAAACATATGACAAGCCCCGCAGTTGAAAATTTTGAAAAAAAATGGCGTGTACCCTCAAGAGAATGCAGAGAGTACACATGCAAAATATCCCCAAAAACCAGCAAAACAATTTCCTTTCCTTTAAAGAACTCAAATGTTCCAAATGTTCTCCTATTTGACGGTGAGAATAACAAAGAAAACCCTAAATTTATTAAAGTTCAAGAATACATGAAGAAATATCTCATGCAATTGCCTATAATACCTCAATTTTTAATGCTGAAGATTTAGCAAATCTCTGAGGGAAGGTCGGACCCACGCCGGGAGAGAGCGGGAGCGAGCTGAGGAAAATTTTTGCGCAAAAAAAATCCCTAAACTATTTTATGGCGAAGAATCTGGAATGACGCACGTAATATTTTCTCCCCTCGTTGTTTTAACGGGTTGGGTCGGGCCAGGGTTAACGTAAATGGCGTCATTAAGGCGTCGTCAAGTTACAGTGCTACTAAGTAAAAAAATTCATATTTTAATAATGGACACGTGTTGCATAGCGATTAGCGTCCAGACGTAAAGTTACATCCGGACTCCGCACGTAATATTTTCTCGTATTTGAGAGTGGGGTTCCTCTTTACTGTTATAAGCCTTACCTTTTTTATTTTTTTAAGTTTATTGGATATTATCTTTAAATGTCTTAAGTTTTGCATTTTTTACTCTATTTGAAATTTGTTCATAAATAAACTAATCTTGTGGGTTTTTTTTAAGTTTCATTTACCTTTTTTTTTTTTTGTTCATAGAGCAAAGTGAATCTCATTTATAGGATTATTTAGCGGAAATTATTCATTTGTATAAAAGTATATTGGCATGTTTTACTAAATTTATGAATCCTTTAATTCTTAAAATTTCATTTAAGATATATATATATATATATATATATATATATATATATATATATATATATATATATATATATATATATATATATATATATATATATATATATATATATTCACTCCTTGTTGACATTAGCCTATAAATCTTTATAAGGATCATAAAAAATTCAATAATGAGCTTGCTATTTAATATATTGCAACTTGCACATTGGGCTTAACCTTCAATTTACTTCATTCATATATCTATGAATGCAAAATTTTGATCATGTTAGAATCTACTTCATATTTCTTGTGATGACCCTAGACCTTAGCCCCTTTTATACCTCTTGATTTTGATTGAACTGAAGTCGGTCTTTTGCTTAAGAACACAGACTTCAAGGGTATTGCATCACTTTAATAATCTAACTTTGAATTTCTATGTGACTTAGCATGCAAGTGATTCACCTCAACTTTATCTAATAATCATAGACAAATAGAAAATAACCATATTGATTTTGTTTATTGCTCATTATCATTTAAAGAATGTGAGATTGAGGGGTCATTTGGGGCAGCTGCCTCTACGCGGCATGGTTTATGCCGCACAGCAGGCCTGTTTGTTTCCATTATTAACAGACGAAATTCTGAATTTTGAGCCGCAGCTGCCGCGAAGCTGCGACTCGATCCTCCCTGGCGCAGCCCACTTCTATAAAATAGCTTTTCCTAAATTATCCCTTCACGTTTTATCAGAACCCATCCCGTGTCTCCCATGTTTGTTCTCCTCGTGCCCACGAAACATCTTTTGCCAAAGGGTTTTTCCTATGGGAATTCACTCGCCGCTGCCAATACCGGTAAGTTATTTTTACCAGTCCTCCTAAACATTTTATGTTTATTTTGACGAAGATATACCTAATATGCTTCTCATTATGAGAATGGTTTACATTCTCTTAGAATCCTTGTTTTTTCACTTGATGAGACTTTTAATTTTGGCCCTCTAGTGGTGATCTTTCCTTCTTGATTAATTAGTGTTTGTTCAAGGAGTTCTTAATTTTTTTATACTTGTTAATGTGGCAGGTCTTGAAACCTTTTTTTTTTTTTTACGGCATGAAGTTCGTTAGCTGCAGTTCATAAGCTGCATCCGAGATGGTAACTTGTTATTTGTGCAACTGGGATGGTGATGATGTAGGTTTATGTGGTTTACTTCTGTGTTTAGTGTATCCATACTTTTTTTCTGTGTTTAGTGATTTATTTTTGTGGAAGCTTGCTGTGGTCTAGCTTTCCAACTTGCTATTAATACTTTGAAATGTATTGCAAGCCATTTGAGCTATTAGATAGTCATGTCTTGACTTCATTATTGATAAATGGGACGATGTAGTTTCTCCAAAGGTAGAAGTACGTGGAATGCATTGCAGATGACACTCTTTTATGGGATGTTTGGTTGCCTGCATTTGGAATGCACTGCATTCCAAATACACTGCATTCCAAATACATGCTTTTGAACATTTCAAGCGTTTGGTTGTAAGTAAAGTAAAATTTCAGTGTAATGTAATGCATTTCAAATACACCAGAAAGGCTAGTTTGCGTGTATTTGGAATTCGCCAGATTTGAGCGAATTCCATACACCGTCACGCACGCCGACGACCACCTCCTGCCACCACGCCACATCACATCAGGTACCGCACCGGCCGCTTCACCTGGTCGTAGGCCCTCCGCCCGATGTCAAAACCTTCGGTTTACTTTACATTACATTTTGTCAACCAAACAAAAAAAAGCAAAGTCATGAATTTGTAAAGCTCTCAACCAAACAACTATAAAGTAATCCTTTTACATTGAATTTCTTTTACATTGCATTCTTTTTACACTGCATTCCAAATGCAGGCAACCAAACAGCCCCTTAATTTTTCATGGTGTTGTGATTTTCTCTTTTTATCTGTCATGTGTTGTGCTTACTATTGTTTTATTTAGTGTTGGAAATTGTCTAAGTGTAGGATTAAAGTTCAAATTTTGGTTTAAATCATGTGGAAGACTTGAATATATTTTGGTTTGAATTATCTCCTTTGTAAGCGCGAGGTTTGATTATTTTGATTTTGTGATTTTTATATTATTTTATGGATCATCTAAAATCTGAAATTAACCTATGGATCATCTGAGTTTCTACGTCTGTGTGATAATAATAGGAGCTGATAATGGGAAACCCGAGGAAAGGTGGAGCAGGTGTTACATGGGAGAGAGAGGTGAAAATAATATTTTATGATATTTGCCTCAATGAAATAGACTTTGGCAATAGACCAACAACCTATTTTAATAAAGGGGGTTGGGAGAACTTAACAAAAAACTTTAAAGAGAGAACAGGAAGGCAGTATAATAGGACACAACTTAAAAATAAATGGAATCAATTGAAGAAGGATTGGAAATTATGAAAGGAGTTAAAATAAAGATCAACTAGTTGGAGTGGGATCTTAGAAAGAAGACGATTGACGCATCAAACAATTGATGGTGAGAATAGATACAGGTGAATTTCCTATACGCACTTGTACATTCTAATTACTCCACAAAGAATTCATATGACAATAACATATGACCATTATGTTAAATTGTAGATATTACTAAATGCAAAGAAATTTAGATATTACAGCTTAGACCCTGAACTTGAAGATAAATTAGATCTCATGTTCAGTAGTGTGGTTGCTACAAGTGCCCATTCTTGGACACCAAATCAACAAGTTGATGACAATGTGCAAGAACATAGTCACTATGAGCAAAGGTCTGGTTCAAATGATTCAAACCATGAATTATTACATACCTCGAATTCCCACATCAAATCCAATCATGCTAGGCATCCACCAACTCTAGGACCTAGAGGTCAGAAAAAAAAAGGAGGGAGGTGTTGGATTCCTCCAAAATCAGATATTACAATTAGTTAATGCATGCACCGGTGTGACTCCTAGAGTGAACAAGGCAATTGTAGTACCATCACTATCTGAGATGATCATTATTTTAGATCAAATTATTGAAGTTTTCAAAGATATTCCACTTTATATGCACTCAACGAGGTTGCTTGAAGATGCGAACAAATGAGAGATCTTTATGGCAATGGCACCTGAATGAAGAGTTCATTTTCTTCACTATTATTTTGAAAAATGCGATGTTTAGCTAGATTGTCTTTGGTATATGATGTTTTTGTATCTGTTAAGTCCTGAACTTCTTTAGAAGTTAATAGTAGCTTGGTTGCCTTTGATAAATGATATTTTTCTTGGTTGCCTTTGATGTCTAGCTGGGTTGTCTTTGGTATATGATGTTTCAATACAGTTAATTGTAGCTTGGTTCTCTAAATTTTTTTTAGAAGTTAATACAGTGAAGAATGTATTTTTTTTCATTGGTTACAGTTATGGAAAGTGAAGATGATGATCAACCTATGACTGCTATCGTTACTACTATATGCTTAATAAATGAGTACTATGAGTCTTATGTCTGCAAGACTCTATGTATGACTTCTAAATTTATTGAAGAAAAATAGATCACTGAGTTACTTATAGGGCACCCAGAGAGATTTCATAACATGTTTCAGATATCACAAATAATTTTCACTAATCTGTTACGAGAGTTAGAAAATTTTCATGGACTATGTGGATCTTCTAGAACTACTACTAGAGAAGTCTTGGCCCTAACACTATATATATTATTACATAATGAATCTATCAGGGTAACTAGCGAGTGATTTCAACACTCATCTAAAACCATGCAGATACTTCTCTGTTAGCCTTGATACTTTGGTAAGTTTATCAACTAAAGTTATAAAGTCAAGTGATTCAACTTTTCAGAATATACTAGCTAAGATTTTGCAGGATTGTCGATACATGCCATATTTCAAGGTGAAACCGGCAGATGAATAAGCCCTGACGAAAGAAACTTCATTTTTAAGTTTAGGGTTCAATAATCATTTTTATTACCTCCTAGTCATGTATCAAACTCTAATGTATAATTGTATTGGAGCAATTGACGGGACACATGTCGATGTCGTGTGCCTTCAAGTGATAAGATAGTTTATATTGGTCGGTGTGGGTCACCTACCCAGAACGTAATGGCAGTATGAGATTTCAATATGTGCTTCACCTTTATAATGGATGGATGGGAAGGAAGTGCACATGACAATCGCATATTCAAGAATGTCGTACGTCGTACAGAAAATAACTTTCTTCAGCCTCCTCCAAGTATTACTATATTTAATTATTTATCATATAATCACAAATTCAAATAGAAAAATATTACCTTGTGGATGCTGGTTATCTAATGCAATGAGGATTCTTGAAGGTTTTTTCAGATACAGAATATCATATCCCTGATTTTGAAAGGAGCAGCCAAGTCATTAGGGGAAGGTAATAATTATTTAATAAATGACACTCATCATTGTGTGGTGTAATTAAGCTATCTTTTGGAGTATGGAAGAAGAAATAGGTTATTCTATGCGATATGTCTGCATACTCCTTCAAGAAGCAGGTTAAAATAGTTATGGCTACAATGGCTCTACATAATTACATACGTCGTCACCCATCGTACAATGATATTGAGTTCAATATTGTAGACAATGGTCAATCATTTGTTCCACCTGAAGCATTTGAATATCGACTGGGCCACTCAATAGTAAAAACTAGCTAATATAACACAAAATTTAAGATACAGGAAGGCGAAGGAGCTGAAGAGATGAAAGAGTTACGAGAGCAGATTACAAATGCCTTAGATTATGATTAGATTTGATTTAATTACTATTTCTAATTAGCTTATGTAATTTGAATGTCATTCACTCTCAGTGCTAAATGCGATTCACTCTTAGGGGATGGTAGTAAATACAAATTAATAAGAATAATGTCCAAACTTTAAAGATCATGATTTGGTTGATGAGAATTGTGGTTAGTTTTACATTTCAGATAGTGTTCTTATTTTCTATTTTGGTCATTCCAACTACTTTGTATATTGTCTGAATATTTGTTGACTATTATCTCCCCTCCTCTGTATGCTGTTGAATTGATTTTTGACTAGCCTTCCTCCTATATCAATGATGTCCAAACTCACTTTCTCTACAAGGGGATGAGATGAATTGAGTGCTGAATGTTTAGTGTAGTTGTTGCTGAAATAGGCTATTCTGTTGAAATGGTTAGCCTCTTGTTACTGGTTGTGGCCTGATATACCTGATATATTTCTATTTGTTTCTCTATCGTGGCTGGGTGGCTGGTCTAGTGTCGTTGGTCTTTTATTTTATTGCATGTGTGGTTGGCTTGCTTCTTCTTTGTTTAGTTGATTTGGGAGATTGATTGGCTTGATGCTTCTCGGTTGGCCTGGTTAGTTGCGATGTTTGTAGCCTGGTTGGCTTGGTTACTTGTGTTGTGTTCCTACTTGTAGCATGGTTGGCCTATTGTTGCTTATTGTGGCCTGAATGACCTGGTATTCCTATTTTTTTGTCTATCGTGGCTAGGTGGTTGTTCTAGTGTTGTTGGTCTTTTATTTTATTGCATGGGTGGTTGGCTTGCTGCTTCTTTGTTCAGATGATTTGGTGGATTGGTTGGCTTGCTGCTTCTCGGTTGGTCAGGTTAGTTGTGTTGTTTGTAGCCTAGTTGGCCTGGTTATTTGTGTCATGTTCCTACTTGTAGCATGGTTGGCCTCTTATTGCTGGTTATGGCCTGAATGGCCCGCTATTCCTGTTTGTTTGTCTATCATGGCTGGGTGGCTATTCTAATGTTGTTGGTCTTTTATTTTATTGTATGGTGGTTGGCTTGCTACTTCTTTGTTCAGATGATTTGGGAGATTAGTTGGCTTGTTGCTTCTCTGTTGGCCTGGTTAGTTATGCTATTTGTAGCCTGGTTGGTCTGGTTACTTGTGTTGTGTTCCTACTTGTAAAATGGTTGGCCTCTTGTTACTGGTTGTGCCCTGAATGGTTTGATGTTCCTGTTTGTTTGTCTATCGTGATTGGGTGGCTATTCTAGTGTTGTTGGTTTTTTATTTTATTGCATAAGTGGTTAGCTTGCTGCTTCTTTGTTCAGATGATTTGAGAGATTGGTTGGCTTGATGCTTCGCGGTTGGCCTGGTTAATTTTATTGTTTGTAGCCTGTTACTTGTGTTGTGTTCCTACTTGTAGCATGGTTGGCCTCTTGTTGTTGGTTGTGGCTTGAATGGCCTTTTGTTCCTGTTTGTTTATCTATCGTAGCTAGGTGGTTGTTCTAGTGTTATTGGTCTTTTATTTTATTGCATGGGTGGTTGGCTTGCTGCTTCTTTGTTCATATGATTTAGGAGATTGGTTGGCTTACTGCTTCTCGGTTGGCCTGGTTAGTTGTGTTCCTACTTGTAGCATGGTTGGCCTCTCGTTGTTGGTTCTGACCTGATTGACCTGCTGTTCGAATTTGTTTGTCTATTGTGGCTGGGTGGCTGGTCTAGTGTTGTTGTTCTTTTATTTTATTGCATGGTTGGTTGGCTTGTTGCTTCTTTGTTTAGCTGATTTGGGATGATGGTTGGCTTAATACTTCTCGGTTGGCTTGGTTAGTTGTGTTGTTGTTCCTGTTTATGTGGTATCTGGACCTGGTGCTTGGTGGCTAATTCTCTCTGGTAGGGAAGGAAATGGTTGTGACGACATTGATGTTTTTCTTTCTATCTTTAAGGTCAGTAGCATTTTATGTAGTTGTAATCCTTCTCTTTGAAGTTTGGATGCTCGCATATAATGTTGCTCCTTCTGATGGATTTTGATTGAGCCTGAGCCGTCCTTCTGATTTTATGTTAATGTATCTTTCTATGTTTGCTTATATTTTTTTTTTTTGAGCTTCTTGCAGGCATTTGTATAGGGTGGAGCCTAGCAGTGGTTATGTACTTTTCTCATAAAGAGACTGCTACCTTGTTGCTGATTTTCAGTTTAGTTTTTTCTGTATTCTATTATTGTATTAGTTAGGGGAATTTCTTCATTAGGTTTAATTGTAGCTCTTAGGAGCATTAGCTTCGAGATTTTTTTCCCTACAAGGATTGTGTATCTTCTATTTCTGTTAATAAAATTTCTTTCATTTTTTTGGGAAATAAATATGTTGCTGTTTGATTATCATTTTAAAAATATTTTGCAATGCCACTCATCCTCATATTAATATTTTTATTGCTTATACAAATTTTTTTATCAGGAAATATGAGTTCAAAGATCTCTACTGAGTCTAGAGTTGTGTATTGCAACTGTGGTTTGCAATGTTATGTATTCACTTCACATAGAGAAAGAAATTATGGGAGAAGATTTTTTAGGTGTCCAAGAAATAGAACAGGAGATGATTGCAACTATTTCAGATGGATTGATAAATGCGAGGGTGACACAGCAAATAGTGATCATGCTAGGAGGGTAGAAATGAAAAAAAAAATAAAAAATATTTGATCAACAGGATATTAGCCTTAATATTTTAATCGTACTAGTTGTTGTACTTATAATTTTAATATTAGTGTTATTTTATTAAGTAGTGTTATTTATTAAGTGATGTGTAATCTATTAATATAATTTAGTTGATTTATGAGTACATATGAGTATTAGTTATCATATTTTTCTTTATTCTGTTTAAAAGTAATCAGCTCATATGCTCATAGGGATATTTTAGTCATTTCTGCACAAACAGCAGTAGAACAGCCGATTCTAAACTGAGTTTTTCAAATAGAATCACAGCTTCAATAACTTCAGCTTCCTGCCATCAATTTTTTCTGCAACAACTTCATAGTTGCTTCTAAAAAAATTGCAGCTGCCCCAAACGGGCCCTCAATGTTACCTATATTTTTCTTCATTAACTTAACTATTTGCTATCATAAAAAAAATCCTTATATGAAGGTCATAAGTATTAGTTATAGTCAAATCATTCCTTGGTTATTAAAGAATATATATTATGTCTTATTCAATGGCCATTTCAATCGCATTTGTGAAGAGAAATTCCACCAAGATGATTAATTTATGAGAAAAATAGGTCAAATACTAAAAATAAGAATAATAACAAGAAAGTGAATGCAAAAAATAAGAATGTGAGGATGTTAAAGACAACAAAGAGAATATTCATGCTCTCCCCAAGAAAGTTGAACATATTGATTCAACTATACAAAAAATTCATAATGATATTCTATCATAACCTAAAGTTGGCCAAATGGCTTCACTAAAGCAAGTTGCAATGCCATTTCCCCAACCCACTAAGGTGATAAATCTGACAAGTCAAGCTAGTTTGAGAACCTTTGTGGAAAGTGTTGACTTATCATAAATAAGTACTAATTACTCCAACACTAAGAACAACATTTATTGTGTACTACAATGTTAACTTCTAGGCAAAGCACTAATCTACTCAACCTTTAGTACTTGAGTGCAACAAATACATTCTAAGACCTATTGAGTGGAATCTAAGTAGTAATTATACTAAATGGGAGGGAGAGAGAGATATATGCAAATACAATAAAAATATTCAACAATAAATAAGTAGCAATAATAAGGCATCTAAGAAATTTTGGCTGGACAAAAATAAAGAATTATCAAATATAGTCCAAAAAAATCAATGAATAACTAAGATCTAAAGTAGTCCCAACATGGACAAGTAGTTAGGAGATATACTTTTCATCAACTTATTTATTAATGTGCCCTAATTTGTAGATTCCATTCAAATGGTCTACTTTATGTGGTGATTTCATAAACGTTGTTTTATCCAATAATTAAGAAAATACTCATAACTTGATAGGTGACTTCACACATGAAAATCAAGAATAAAAAATTCAACCCAATAGCACCAAAAAGATCTACCTAATTTAACTATTGAATAAATGTCATTATATGTCCACATTCTTTTATTTAAAGCATGTTAACCTCACTTTTGTAGTGAGGATTGACTTATACTCTCTTAGACTTATGAATCTTCTAGACACTTGGACTTCCCTAGTCATATGACACTTCTAGTAATTAAGGGAACACTAAACTCAAGCCTAGAGACTTAAGAAGGTATATCCTAAGCTTAGACTATACCTTAGGACCAAGGGGACCTACCTATCCTATGGCCTAGACTAAGGCCTATGCCTATCCACTTATGCAAATCCAACCTCTAATTAATCAAGTCAAGCCCAATTGAATACGATTTAATATCCAAGCTCCAAGCCAAAATGATTTAAACCCAAACCCATCTTAACCCCATGATCCAATCCTATGGACACAACCCAAAGCTCCTTCAATTAAACAAAACCCAATTAATTTCCACTAAAGCACTCCAACCATTCAAATCTCCATTTCAACCCCTTTTAAGAGCTCATATCAAATCAATCAACCTAACCTAACTCATTTGACCTAAAGGATCCAAATGAGCCAAAATCCAATTAAATCCAAATCAATTGTAATCAAAGCCATCAATCAATCCTAAATCAATTATCGAACTCAATTCAACCCAATTCAACCTAACCCAACTCAAATTAACCCATATGGTTCACTTGACCCAAAGTAACCTAAAGGATCCATTTGAACCAAACTTTAATCCAACCCAAATTAGATAGAATCAACTTATTTGATATCTTCTGCAATGATTGTTGATCACCTTTGATTATCCATTTACAATCAAATGGGTCAAACCAAGCTAATTTGATCACTTCACCCAAGTTGACCCAACTAGCCTATATGAATCAAATTGAATCAAACTTCATTCTAAACTCAATTGATTGAAATTAATACCTCCAATCAATCATAAATTAACCACTTAATATGATTTGACCACTAATTAGATCTAATCAAACCCAATTGGCCCCTTAACCCAAGTTGATCCAATTAGCCTATGTGAACCCAATTAAACCAAACTCCATTCTAAACTCAATCAATTGAAACAAATGATTCCTACCAACCATAAATTGATCCTTGAACATAAATCAACCATCAATTAAATGAAACCAAGCCAATTTAGGCTCTTGACCCAAGTTAACCCAATTTGACAAATTAGGCCAAATCAAATTCCAAACCCAATTGATTGAAACTAATGTCTCAAATCCATCATAAATTAGATAGTGAACATGATAAAACCCTCAATTAAACCCAATTTGACCAAGTCAACCAAATTAACCCATTTAGCCCAAATTGACCTAAAGGGTCAAATTGATCTAAATCATTCACAAATCTAAATTGAATCAAACCAGCACCTACAATCATCTACAAATCATCAATTGAACCTAAATCAACCCCTAGCCCAAGTCAATTTGGCCAATTTGATCAAATTGGTCAACTTAGCCCATTTGACCCATATGAACTCATATGAGTCATATTCAAATTCACTTCAAATCAAATCAAACCAATTGAACCTAAATATTTCAAATAATCATTTGAGCATGTCCAAATCCTTGGTTTGACCCAATTTGACCCATGGGTCAACCTAACCCAAATTGACCCAATTTGACCTACATAGGTTAAATTGAGCCAAACCCATTCAAATCAAACTCAAACCCTACCAAACTTAGCATGGCCAATCCTTGTGTCACTATGGGTCAGCCCAAATCAAACCCAACCCACCTTGACTCAAATTTGGCTAAAACCCATTGGGTAAACCCCTCCAAATAGGATAAAATCTCCATTTAGATGGTCAAACCCACTCTCCTACCCTTGGCAGCCACCCTAAGCTCAATTTAGGCATGAGGACCACTAGCTCACCTAACCCAAAGTTGATTGGGTCAGTTATGGCTCAAGAGAGGATGAGTTTATCCAAGCCACCCCATTGGAACACTTGGAGGAGGGGGTACACATATGTCGAGCCCACTCCCTTCCTCCAACCACTCAAGAACAACCACCTCAATCGATCACTGACATCCTCGACCGCCTGCACCGGTCGAATGCCTGCCAAAAGCCAATTGATCCTAGCCATTGGATTAATCGGAGAGGAGGGTATACTCCTTCCCATCCCATTTCAAACACACACAAAGCTTTAGTGAGTCGAGACGAGTATCCCTAGAGCTTTCCCGACCTCCCTTAAGCTTCCTGTCACCGGCGAGACCGAACCCGAGCGAAACAGAGCCCCCTCTCCGTCCAACCTCACCTAAACTCCACCAAATCGAAATTAACTCTCCCCAGACCTTCATCATACTCTAGCGAGTCAAAATGAATTGATTTTCGATCGATTCGAGCACCGAAGACCACTCCTAGATCAACTCTGATGAGTTTAGCGGTGGCATTTGGTCCACAGAGCCACCGGTGGGGAGGCAACTTGCGAGCTTCTCAACAGGGCTTCATCTCTTCAAGACAAAGCTACCTTAGTTGTTGGACCACCGGTCTTGAGCTCCGGCGAAATAAACTTTGGCAAACCGTAGAAAAGTCCCTATGAGTTGGTCTTTTGTGAAGTGTTTTCCATTTTCATGTGATTTCCACCCTAGGATCTCCTTAAATCTCTTCCCTGATTCTTTTGGAGTCGATCCCAACGCCTCACGAGCTCCGATGAGCTCGAATTGAGCGATGGAGGGCAGACGGTGTCCGTCTTCTAGGGCTCAAGGGATGAAGGAACACCCATCGTCCGTTCCACATGATTATAAAGGATGGTCGTGATTAACCCATTAAATTTATCAGATTTAATCTATTAGGAACTGCAGGATTAATCCCCACCATCCAATCCGAGATCGAACGGCGGGGACAAAAGGGCGTCTGTCGTCGCTGACTCAGGACACCACGTTAGACGATTTAAGTGGCCAATCCCATGGCGCCACATGAAAAAAGTCACCACGTCAGCTCCCACGTTGCGCCGATGGGATTAAGGATTAATTAGTGATTAAAATGTGTTTTAATTATTCTGAACTTTAAAAATGCATAACTAATTGAAAAAAATCCTAAAAATATGAATAAACCCATTTTGGAAAGGGTAAAGAGAGGAGAATTTAATAAAAATAATTTCCCTATGTTTTGAATAGTGAACAATGCTAATTAGGGTTTAAATTTTTTCTAATTAGCTTAATTAAGCCCTAATTATTTGGATAATGAGTGTCAAATTAATTATGTTGATTATTTGGGATGTCTTATGCCTCCTATAATTTTCTTGGGGTTTATTGGCTAGGTAATTAGAAAATTTTGAAATTCAAACCTTAATTACCCTCATTAGGCAATTTAATAATTATTTAAAATGTCAAACAATAAAATTAAGTAATTAATGATCATTGATTAATAGTGAAATGATGAGGGAGAGTGATTAAGACATCTTTCCTAATTACTTTCCTAAAGTAATTAGGCATAATTAATGCATAATCTAATTAAGGAATTAATTAAGCAATTAATAATGAGACTAAATCAAATTAAACAAATGATAATTTCTTCAAATAATTAAATTTGACTTTATGGGTTCCTCTTTATTTGTTCAATAACATAAAGACTCTTATGAAAATTATGATTAACCTAAATGTGTGGGAAAATCATATACTTAATTAATATTTAATTATGAGCTTCATTACATTAGGTCTCTAAGTGCATTGCAATTTTAATTTCTCATTTGCACATCCTTGGAAGCTCATACATAAATGATTAATTAAATTAAAGAAGCATAGAGAATGGTAATTAAATAAATTGCTTAATGATCTTAATTTAATTAATTCATAAAACCTACTTAATCATATCTTCTTAAACGTATTAAATCACTAACATGGGATGGGGTGAAAATAACAAATATTATTCCTCCTCTTTGAGTTTAATAATTCAAATCCAAAATCAAATTTCATAAGAAGCTTTGGTTTTCCTTGAATAATTTTATTTAATGTGATTGTCCTTAAGAATTAATGTGGTTGAATGAATTATGTGGAAATATTTAATTATTCTTTTTCAATCATTGTAAATTTTGTATATCATTTGATAACATGCATTTATGTCTTTCAAATCAAATAAGCAAATGAATATACTTATGTAAAGTTGCATGTGTTGAATTAATCCTATTATATGTGTGGCTATTATCACTAATAAATTTCAAATTATTTTTAAAAATTATAAATGAAAAGCTACTGTGATATTAGCTATGAATATTATAAATGATTTGCATGTGCTTATAATCTATGTATGTTGAAGTATTGCTTCACCTTTATAATTCATGTATGGGTTTACAAATGTTTGAATGATAATAAGCATATAGTCTAGACATCCCGGGAATACGAGGCTTTAAGTAGCCATATGGAGGTCTTAGATTACCTCACTTCCCTGGTTAACAAAGGCACGTACTTATTTAATTTCATTTATATGTGTACTTATACTAGAATTTAGATAGAGCTTTACTTTACATGTGTAAATAATTCACAAAAATATCATCTTTTGCATGATTTTCATTCTCATGATTGTTTGTACATTCATATATATTTAAGATAGCAAATATATAGTCTGGACATCCTGGAATTACGAAACTTTTAAGTAGCCCCAAGGAGGTCTTAGATTATCTCACTTCCTTGGTTTAAACAATGGCACGTGCTTGCTTAAAACTTTAATACATGTGTATGTGTATTTAGCTAATGAATGAAATTTCTCTTTTTTATCAAAATATATGCATCCATGATCATTTAAGTGTGCCAAAAATATATTACATGTATAGATATATTAAGTCTTAAATCATATGCATGCTATTGATAATGAAAAAGAATGGCATAACATATTCTATGTAATGGCAATTTAATTACATTAATCTTAAGATATCTTTCATGTTGAATAGGATTCTTTAAGATTAACCCAAACTTAGGATCAATAAAATATTTAATAAAACATTCACTAAAAAGAAACCAAGTTATAATAACATGCTTTTAGAAAATAACTTAGGATGGGGATGGAAGAGGTTAAGCCTCCTTCTTCTCTTCATAATATTTAGATGTTAAGTAAATATCAAATGAAACAAAAGATAATACAAATTAAAATCCACCAATACTCTAAATAACTTAAAGTGAAACCACCCTTCATGTTTAAATTAAATAGTTCCAAACTTAGATAATTATAATTCTAAAGTCTAGTTAAGACCTATCACACTAAGCCTAAGCACACATATTAGAATGCTAAGTCACCACTGCTAGTTCTAAGTTAGGATGATGTATGTATGATATTGTGTTTTATTTTGTGATGTAATATTTTAGATTAGATGTTAGGATTATTGTTCGTAGGCTGGATGTTAGATTATCGTTAGCCTAATGTTATTTTCTGTAGGGGATTATGCTAATGGGGCCGCTAGAAAATAAATATCAATGATTTCTGCTTGCAAGTTTCTCATGCCCCTAAGCATAATCCATGTTAGGATAGGTGGGCTTGGTAACCTATGTGCAGGGTGCTAAATCCAAATTATAAAACATAATTACTAGGGTTTATATGTATGTTTAGCTAACATCTATCTTGTAGATGTAGTTAGATTTTACTTTCCAAATATGTAATTTTATAATAGGAATTAGGAATGATATGAGATTTAGGATGAGCAGTGGCTAGAAGGCATAAGTCCTGAGAGGCCCTGTGAAGCCTCGGAGCAAGTCAAATCAAAGAAAGAAATGAAGGAAGGAGCAAAGAATGAAGACCCCCATAGTATTTATTCAATTTTAATTATAATTGTAATTATTCTTTTGTAATCCGGGTTGTATAAGGGTAGAGCTCGGCTACCCAATTTTTCTCTTTTCTGGGGTGCACGACGGTACCCAGCCGCACCGGCCTTTTATTATTTTACGAGATTTATGAATGATTATTATTTTGTTTAAATTGTGTAATAGAAATTGCATCTTCTTCATAATTTTCTTAAGTTTGATATCCATAGTCTATTTAGGATAAAATTAATTTTTTTACCCCAATTAATAATTCATAACTAAATTTTAAATCAATTCATAATCTCATTTTAAAGCTTAGGTTATAAATCAAGATAATTAAAAGATTTAATAACCTAAGCTGAATGATGTATGTCTAATATCATGCATATCATATTATCTAGATCTTGAATATGGAGGGTCTCCACTCTTGCACGATATGGGAATGCTTGACCTGTGAGGGCATCCCTTCTAGTGGAGAACACCTCCTCCCACTGATTTAGCCAATAATTTGATTTAATCATGCATTTAGGAATAATTATCCCAAACCTTTGTCCAAATCAATGTGTCAAAATTACATAAAATTTTGTATTTTTAGTCTAAGTCATGATCGCATACCAGTCATGATCTAGTATCTTAGGGAGTAAGTTAGGACTCTGGTCTCTTTCCTAATTAAATAATAGCCTAGTTATCTTATAATTTTATAAGATCGGCCTACATGATTTTAAAGTGTAAGAGGTGTTAGCTGGGGGCCACTCCAGATAGTTATAAATCCAAAAGAGTCAATTGAGTTTATCCACTCTTGTGGAGGTAAACTATTATGTCCCCCTCCCATTTAGATTTAAGTCAAGCTCTTAGCTTGTGCTAAAACACCCTAGATTTAGGATCTGATGTTGTTTGTTTCCTTTGAACTACGGGTATAATTCCTCACCTCTTAAATATTTCCACAATTTTGTATTGATGGGTTGTAAGCCCTAGCATTCTAATAAAATTCTAACTCAAATTAAAATAAACTCTCTCATTCAAATATATAAAGCCTCACATATAATAGATCAGGGTTCTCACTAAGCTTTCTAGTATCATATGTGATCCTTACTTATCTTCCTTAGGATTCCAAAAATAAGACTTTCCATTTGAATTTTTCCACTTGATTTTATAAAAATACCCAATCCTTTGACAGTCTAACTTTGAAGTATTCGGAGATAATTGATTGACTACTTTAATCGAGAGTATTCTTAGAAAATTCTCATTTCATAGGATGTAATTAACTATAAAAGCTTGCTTCGATAGGGAACTAAAGAAGCCGGCATAAAATAAACCCTATTTTACCTTACCATGTAAAGTAGGGAAAAGATCTCTTGTATATACGAAGACTTGCCTACCTTAGGAGTCTTCATTAGGTGATTAGGTCTAATGTATGTGATGTTTTTCATCTTTCGAGATGATACACCATAACTTAATGTCGTACCAGATCACTTCAATAAATACCCCCTAAGATCTATGTGGTGTCCACTCGACTCCAAATTAAAATACCACAAAGCACTATGCACACATTAGTCCATTTAGCATAAGTATATTTATGTTTCTTTTATAATAAATATCTTATTGATCACGTATAAGTTATATTACTCCCTATACATCAATTCTCAATATTTAGAAGTGAATAATCCTTTATTATACTTAGTGGATCACATGTCATAGGAACTACTTAATAATAATCCATATGTGATTTTTCCCGCAAAAACATGTCACTCATGGGTAAACTCCAATCTACTTAAGTGGTTGCAATATCAAGTTACATCATAGCAAGTTACTCATAATATATTATTAATCGATTATGTCCGACTATACTTCCCCAAGTAGCACAAAACCAACTAATGCATTAGACATTATAAAATGATTACTCAATTACTATATAGTTTTTATCCACTATATTATGACTAATCAATCTAAGTAGATATATGATGGCACATCAAAGAAAGAGAGATGTAATAGGTGTGCAATGTGATACTTTGAACTTATTTTGAAATTCACTTGTTCAAAATTATTATAAATAAAATATCAAATCAAATCTAATAATATAAGAATTAAATCCACAAACTAAATACATAAATAAGTTCATTAGTGTAAGAGATAAGAAACTTCACTTAACATGATAAAATAAATTTCACATGATCTCTCCTTATAAAGAACATGTCTTATCTAAGTTAGAGTTAATTATGCTCAAAATAAATTTCTCATGATCATAAATAAAGACATCATCATTAAAACATGCCTCATTTATTTATAAACTTCACTTAATATGATAAAATAATTCTTTTTATAGTAGTACCTCTTTTAAAGTTAATATTATTTGTTAGGGTTTATAATGTCAATGAAAATATAAAAGATTGTTTTAAAATGCCAATGAAAACATAAAACAACTGCATCAAATTTACTCAACTTTTAAGTTTAGTCAAATCATTCAAGTCTACTCAATCAATATTAATTATTGAATAATATAGATCACTAATTAAAAAAATAGTTTTATTATTTTTTATTTTACTACTCTTCATGTCAAATTTAAGAGAGATATTATGTTTGAACATTTTTACTATGATGTATGCAACCAAAAAAAATTATCAAACACACAAATTCAATAAATGTGTCTAATAAAACTTTAACTTAAAAATGTTTTGCATAAATATTTAAGGTCATGTATTCACTTTTATTTTCAAATATACTACTTATATAATTTAATGTAAACTTACTTAATTTTTCTAATTCAATTTTATTTTCCAATGATTTTTAATAATGTTTATATTTTTACTTTTAACAAATAATGGACTTTCTCAAATTTAAAATAATAATCTATAATCTTTATTTTAATGAGTTTAATGTATTTAATAAATTTAAGAATAATACTTATTTTATGAGCAATTAAAAAGGCTTATTATCCTATGAATTTGTGTGATTACTATATAACTTTTTAAAATCTTAATGTATAATATTATGATGTTACATTCAATGCATATCTATGTCCAATACTTTTAATAATAGATGTGTCTCATGACATTATAATATCGTGCTTATGTCTCTATGTATTTATCGATGTATCTTAATTTAGAAGTCATGAGATGAACCATGAGGATCTAATTAGCAAAGACTATTTTTGAAGAAGTGAAAATAAATCCAAGTGACACAAAGATAAACACATGATCCAATGGCACTGCTAATCAACTCCTCCATAATTCATCTCTAAACTCTCTCATTTCCGCTCTTATCTTATATCTTTGCACTCTATCACTCCAGCTAGGCTTCCCTCATACCCACTTTAATTAATATCCCTTATTTATTCAATCTTGAACAACTTGAGCTTTCTCAAACTAGTGAACTCCCTGTGCTTCTGAGCAAGGTTAGTGACCCCTCAATCTCCTCCTCTGACTTAGAGGAAGAATGTTAGACTCAAATATTTTTGTTAGTGGCGTAAATTAAGAATTATAATTAGTTACATGTGTAAAAACCTAATTTTTTTTCTTTTCATTTGTTTTTAGTGGATTATTCAACCCTACCAACATGGCATAAGCTTTATTTGCTTATTATATTAATATTACTTAGCCTTCTTTCTTCCTTTTTGATAGTGTGGGAACAACACTCACTAGGATTTTTTTTTTTTTTTTTTTGTTGAGATGTAGTGCATATGCATACAATCCTACACACAATAAGAAATATTAGATTTGTCTTGGACCAATCTCACTCTATCAAGGTTAACTCTATAGCCTACCTAGGCTAGTTAATAATTGTAAAATGTGGAGATGGAATTCTATGGACCATTATGACATCTTAAAAACTAATTTTTTATATTTCTCTTACTAAAACCTTTGAATAGAGGATGGTATTGTAAAAATCCCTTTCAATTGGAAACATACCCTAGACATCCACATGAAAATCCTCTAGAGACTATTGTCTAAGCTAATTCCTTAACATGAAGTTGTATAGCTAAATTAATAGCATCCAAGTATGTTAAATAGTAATATACTTTGATCATCTCTAAGGTTGTTTAAGCCAATACCTTATCACATATTTCATCAACTTGCAAAGCAATAGTTTCTTCTTTCTCTCTTTATTGTAAGCCTTCATTGATGGTTATATTAATTACTTCTAGTGCTTTGATTAATAAGGTATGTTCAGAAATAAGATTTATAATAAAGTAAAGCATATCTAATAAATTATTGTGCACATTTGCAATAAAACTTATGTGCATAGGTCTAATATAATTATAGTTGAATAGTTATTCGTATGAATGTGCTCCCAACTCACCACCATAGTTATGAGGATTGTAAACCCTTACTAAACTCTAGAGATTCTCTCTTTAACTATAATGGGTCTACTTTAACTTGTAAAGACCACTCTCTTTGACTTGTTCGACTTTGATGTTAGATGTGGGGGTATAATTTGTCTGGTTGGTAAGGACTTTAGAAGTTGTTGCCAATGTTTTGAGTTTAAATCTTTTATGCACCATAATAAATCTCTACCTTACGAACTTGGGTTGGCAAAAAAATGCAGCATGGAGAAGAATGATGCAATAGGAGAAGCCATGAGAGGAGACATAAGTAGTATTTTCTTTAATTAATAATAGTTTGACTAGCAGTGAAGAACTAAAAGGCAAGAGGTAGGCAGTTCTAGCTAAGAATTTGATGATATAGAGGAAGAAGCTTGTTGAGAAGCTTTGCATGCTAAGATATGTTTTTCCAAATATTAGTAACTAATGTGAGCACTCCATCTACTACATTGAACTTTTATCAATTATTGGTGAATTTTATACTATTTATAAGATAAAAATTTTAAGCAAATAGTGTCATATTTTTTTGATATCTTGAAATACTAGCTAGAGAGCTTCATGATACTTAAATTGATCTATTTGTTCATCTTTTCAGCCATTTCATTGCATGAAATTTTCATTTATTATATTTTATATTAAGTATTTGTATAAATAGATATATTTCATTGTACTTTTGTGAGGTTGCAAGTGTATGATGATCCATAATATAATATAGTGCATCATAAAGAAAACAAAATATATAATCCATTGGTATCTCTTAACATGCCCACAACTACCACTACCTTATCATTGTGCAATTATTTTCAGCTTTTCCTAATAAATGTGGTATGCATTAGTGTTCAACTTTTTGGTTGGTTACCTTAAAATTGGACAATTCATCCTAGTTCCATGTTTTAGGTCAATAATGATATCATTTAGCGTAGAATTTATTTATAATAACTATTTTTAAGCTAGTATTGGTTGGCACCATACGACTCTTTATAATAAGAAATGTAGATCCTCTTTGTGTTGGTTTGAGATTGGTGAAAGAAAACTCCCCAAACCTTGGCTAGTTGATCAAGCTACAAAAAAGATTCAAGTTCAAGAACAACTGCATTCAATTTAGGAGTGTCAAAAGAGAAATTGACCCCAAGCATAGAAAGATTGAGTTTAAGATTAGAGATCATGTCTTCTTTAATGTTCATCTATGCATGGAGTTACAAGATTTGACAAGAGTCGAATGCATTGATATGATTAGCAAAGATAAGTTAGAACCTTATCGATGTTAAGATAATAACCTTATTGGTATCAATATTGTCAATGACTTTTTGGAGTCAATATCATTAGTGAAGTGGGTAATAACTTTTTGGTGTCAACATTAGCATTGTTGACATACATTTTCCTTATAAGTTATGCCCAACATCAACGTTACTGACGACAACAGGCGATAACTTTGTTGGCATTGAAGAGTGTCATCATTGATGAAATAGTATCTGTCAGGCTTGTTGGCAATGGCAAGTATCAACACTGGTGCTTATAGTTTATGTATCTTAACAGTGACAATAGTTAATGATATAGGTGCCTAGGGCATACATCTACCTTATTTTTATATTGATGACAATGTTTGGTGATGATCTTATTTGTTAACATAAGTGCAACATTATCAACAACTTGGTATATTGATTGTACACTTATTATGTATTTTATAATCATGCTATTCCTTGATTAAATAAATCATAATTTATAAGTGATAGCTATCTAGTTACCTCCATGACTCAAGAGGGTTTTGATTTGATTCAAAAGATTATTGTCAACACCTTACAAATTTACTTTTATTTTATTTTATTTATCATCTATATGCATTCATGTTTATGTGGTGATCTACTTAATTAATATTTTATATAACAAGATGTTAAGTGAACAACATCATTATACTTAATAAACGTATTACTCTTTGTTGAATAGAGATTTTTTTTTTTTAAATCATCATCATCATATTTTATTTTAGGCACTTATATTTTAGTGTTTGGCACAAAAATTTTTTGTATTTTTCATCATATTATATATATATATATATGAGATTCAACTAAATAATATAATAAATATTAAAATTATTTAAATATGACTTAGATAATATAATAATGATAAAATCATATCTAAATATTTGATAGAAAATTTAAAAAAATGCATTATAAAGTACATAACATACAGAAAAAATAAGTTTAATTATTTTAAAGCTCATCATCTTCAACATTTAAGTAACTGGTCATTTTAATAGTCATAAGAAATAAATTAATAAATTTTACATATATAATTTTTATAGATAAAATTCTAGCCATTGGTCATAGATTAATGATGATTAATAGGATAAATTTTGAATAGTGCCATTGTATGAAGCCAAGACAGATTTGTTGATTCACCAATCAAACTGATGAGTCTGTTTTGATTTTTAAAACCTTATTTATCACCAAATTAAAACAATAGAAACTAGGGAAACTAATTTGCTTATCCTGGCTCATGAGTTGACTTAAACTCGACTTGATAAATCGTCTAAACTCAATGAACTAACAGATCAAATTTGAGCATGCTCCACTTAACTCATCACCTCTCGAGCCAATTCGTTAAAAAATATTAATACAAAAATACCCAAAATATATTAGAATTTAATATTTTAAGTATAAAGCTATTAAAAATTGCTAAGAAAAGATATCTTATTTACGTGTATATATTTTGAGAGAGAGAGAGAGAGAGAGAGAGAGAGAGAGAGAGCGAGCAAGAAGAATAAGCAGAGCCATTCATGCAACTTGTGGATGGAATCCAACTAGGAAGACAACCAACCATTCCCTTCTCACCACACCAGCAACAACGACAACCCATTTTTTCCTCATGCTCTTCTAACAACATTTTCTCATATTCTTCATCAGCAACTATAATGAAACTCTGGTAAATTCTACTCAGCTATCAAGCTGTGCTCACGCCATGGCCGCACGCTCCCTCAACATGCACAGTACTTCAGCAAGGCCACCGAAATTCAGCTCACAATCTCAACCAATAGGTTACTATGGATTCAAAACAGCGAAAAGCATTAGCTGCATTGCTCATAGAATCATCTTATGTTCAACCCTGCAGGAATCATCAACAGCCACTGGTATCTTAATGTCTTAGTGGCTGACTGTTTTCGATATCCTATACTTTGTTTAGTCAGTTTATTTCTGGAATCCTGTTTCTTCCAGTTAGTGATAAGAAGAAGGAAGCAGACAAAGCAGTATTAGCAGCAGAAAATCAAGTGACAGCACCAATAAAGAAAGAGGCTCCTGCGAAGCCAAAGAAAGCGACTGTAAAGCCTCTGCCAGAGATGATGGAAGAGGATGTCATCCCCTCCCTGAGGGCTACACTTGAAGATCAGGAAGACATATCCCAGATTGAAATTTCCTTTCAGGAGAACAGGGTTAGCTCTTTGATTCCAATAATTTTCTTTTTCAGTCCCTCATAGAATGGAGAGTGAAGGCGCAGTAGGGGTGAGGATAAAGATAATTTATCTTCAAGTTCTCAAGTCTCTAGATCTCTAGCACATAAATATATACATGAAATCACAATTTCATGCTTATTTTTCCTTAACTAACCATTCTAAGAAACAATTCAACAGGAAAATTAAATTTCAGAATAAAAATAATACCGTCCCTTCCTAGTTTCTAACCTCCTTTACAAAACACCTTCATAGTTGGAAGGCTCCTTCCTCAAGAAAGAGAAGCCCTACTACTTCTGTGCATTCTTCCCAAATGGAGTCCTCACAGGTTCTTATCTATATCCTCATCTAATGTTGAAAACTTCCAAAGCTTCCTTCTCTAAGAACATAAAAATTTTCTGTTAGCAGGTCCCAAAGGGATCTCTTTATCCTCCTATGGCTCAGGGGTCAGCACTGTTGAGCCCTTTCTGATTGATGAAAGAAAGATAACAGACAAACATATAGTGTTTTGGGTGCGGAAGAGATTGGTAGCTCAAGGTATCCTTCCAGTTTGGAAGGAGGAATAAGGTGTTCTTACAACTTGTATCATTTAAAGAAAGAATATGGTATATAGTTTTGATTGTAATTCTAATTTTCAGAAAGGCTTCATGTATAACATTTATCATTATCATAGAATACAATTGTTGTCGAGTTAGCCCCATAAGTGTTAAAATCAGTTTGTTTATATTACTGGTTAGACTGTTTCTATGTTGAAAAGCCAATGAAATGCATTAACCTATTAATTTCAATGGAGAAGATGAGAAAAAAGAGAGTTGGTTGCCACTAAGGCAACAATTGATTCTATTAAAGAATGTGGGTCTCAGATCCTAAAGGGGTCATCTGTCCCTTCTCTTCCTCTCTCTTATTCATAGTGGATCACACTTGTCTCAGATTGAAGGCATCGATCATTGGATCGATCTTATTATAGCATTTAGATAGAAATCTGTGTGCTCTTGATTCTGCTGACCCCCTCATAGGTATTTTTTCCTTCTTGTAGAAGTCTGTAAATACCTCATCTCTTTATACAAAACATAAATAATAAAATTCTAATTTTTTCTTCTCTTTTACTTTTCTACAAATTCAATTGAACAAAGTAAGCTAAAGTTAGCTACTCTCTAATTGATTTTATGACAGAGTAGAGACTTAGAGGGAAAAAAATAATAATCTAACCTTGATATGGCAATCTCTTTATTCATTTACTAAGTATGATTACAATTTTATACACTGAATAGCAATAGTTGAATTTATTGTATAGAATAAACAATAATAATGTTCTAAATATTTTTACATGAGCTGCAGGACAAATGTTTGGTTTAAGCTGAGAGGGATATAGGTCTGAAGAAGAAAGAGAACCTGCATCTAATGCCTAGCATTGATCACTAAAAATCAATGATTTACACCAGCTCTCCTTCACATTTCAAAAGAAATCTAACAAAAGATTAATCAACAGATTTTACCTATGGACCAAAACTTAACATTAGAAGCTAAAGCCTGAATCATAGAAGAGAACAAGTAGGCTTATAATTCGATATGAATTATCCCTAGTAATCCTTCAACTGAAGTAAAAAAAAATTATTATCCAAATACAAAATCTTGCCAACAGGTTAACAAGAAATCTATTGAATGCACTTATGAAACACATCTAAAATTGAGAGTTTTACCTGTGAAAAAAAATGCATTTTACACGATAAAAATGGAAGTAGATGATAACAAAATTAGATGAAATTTGTTTTCTACTTTACAAAATGAAGGCAAGGATTTAAAAGTTAAAACTCATTTAAAAATGTAGATTAGAACCATTGTACAGTGTCTGTTTCTCTCTCTCTCTATATATATATATATAAGATCACAATTCATGATATTCTAACTTCTGATTTTAGCAAAGATAATTCACTTCTTTATCCAAAATCACAAAACAAACTTTTTTTTCCTGCCAAAGGACACTTTAAAGAGGAATTTATATAGATATCACATTCTTATACATTTAATATCTAACACCTAAATCTTTAAAATCACATCAAAATATCACTATCACTATTTTTTTTAAATAAGATATGCCATTTATTGCATAGTTTATATTAAAATTTAGGAGTTAGAAATGTAAATACATAAGAATTATGTGGTATGTATGTAAACTCTTCTGATTTAAATTGCAAAATTTAGTAAGGTGAATTTTATATTTGATTACTTTATTTTATTTTATTTATTTAAATAAAAATATATTTGATAGTAATTGTTATTTATAAAAACACTCAAAATAATTTTGACTTTTTAAAAATAATATAATTAATTTTTAAAAATACACTAAATAAATATATTTTTAAATATAATATAAAACTAAAACACAAAACACAAAATAAAATTAATCCCCATATAAGCCCTTAGATTCTTAAAAAAATCTAAAAGAATATAGAATTCTACAATGATTAAGAATCACAACACCAAAAGCAAAACGTCATGTATCAAATTCAACAAATCCCAAACACTCGCGTACAATAATCACTAAGTTCTAAAAAATAATAAGCATAGAGATCTTCAACGACATAATAATGAGAATCGTCTTCCACGAGATGCCTAAACCTGTAGAGTACTAAAAGAATCAACATCCAGCAATACACACATAAAAATTAAAAAATTAAAAATTTTATTAATCATTTAATAATAATTTACATAACTCAAAGGTCTTATTTAAAACCAAAGAAGACCAAAATAAATAACTTTTCATAAAAACTTAATATTTAAGAGTACGTTTCGGACAACTTTCTGACTGCTTTATTTTTCATAAAGCAATCATAGTTGTATTTGACTATCAACATTTTCACTGCTTTTATAAAAATGTTGTCATAAAAATTGGTTTTGAAAATTAGAGTTATTAAAGTGTAGTGGCTGTCAGAAAATTATTATTTGAATTTTTCATAAAACTATATTTTAACACTCACAATAGCTTTTTAAAAAGCTAATTTCCCCCAACAGCTTGATATTAAAACTTTAGATGTTTTGATATTAGTCAAGTAGTGGATACTTTTGCGATTTAAAGATGATGTAAAGATTTCTCCACCTTCTCAATGATCAAAGAAGTTAAGGCTTATGATTTCAAGTTTTAAGTAATTGAATCACTAATGACATAATAAATCTTTCATAAATAAGTTCAATAGCCTTGAAACTTTTTAGGAAATGTTCAAATCAGATTTACACTTGCATAACACGCAACACATACATTGCTCTACAAGTTTATGTAGAAGTAGCTCCATAGTATTTGGCACTCTATTTTTAGCTCATGGCAAACATGCTCTACTCTTCACAAGAGGACTTCTAAACTTATGATACTATAAATACCAGTGCTTCAAGCTACAAAAAAAGTTCTTTCATCTCCCCTTGGATTGAAGCTATCTTATGTAATTTTGTCCTTCTCTGCTTTGTAAGAATCCTTTTGTAATTCTCTTCATATATAGACTTATGGTCCCTATAATTATATTTCTCATAAGTCATTATTGAATTTTTTTTAAATAATAAATAATAATAAGGATGTAAGGAGAGGATATTGCACAATGGACATAGATCTACAATCTAGACCATTTTATAATATGATGTTGACTCATATGTTCTTTTTTTCTTCTGGTTCACACTACCTCTACATTTTTTACATGTTTAATAGCTCATAATATGTGGGTTTTCCTTTCCCTCTTAAACTCAAAAACAACATTCTTTCATTGATGCTCTCTTGAGTAGTCCCGAAGCTAGTTGTTCACATCTAAAGCCAATGGTTCTGCAATAAAAAATATTGGTGAGTCACATCAATAAGGGCTATGGCTAACTAAATATTAGTGATTAACAACTTAGTTAGAAGTATCTTTTATGTAAGAGATTATTTAGGCATCTTTTTATTTGCATGTGGGTGTACTTTAGTTTCGAGAAGGGTGCAGTCTAATAAATGATCTTACACTTTTTAGGGCATCAACATGGCTTATATTTTCAAGTAGATGTGTTAATTAAAATAAAACAGGGTTTAATGTAACTTGGGTTGTAACTTCCCTACAAGGGCAAGGCTACATAGTTAATTATATCTTATAAGATATTATACCCTAAGAAAACTCTTGATTAAATAGTTGGCTAAATTCAAGTATATATTCCAAATAATTTATATAAATTTAACATTTCATTCTACATAACTCTATTTGGTTGCATAACATAATAATGCATATACAAATACTGCCCCAAAACATTTAATTTATTATGTCAGTCGAAATGTAAAATCCAATCTACATGTTCTTTACTAATAACTTCTTTTAGACACTATTATTGTGTTTGTATACCCTAAACTATTTCGATTAGTCATGTACTCAAATTAGTATCAAAGGAATTTTGAACATCATTGAAGAATATTTTAATCTACCCATATACACGAAGTAAAAATATTGTAAATATAAACTATTGTAAATTAAAAATAATATTACTAAACATATGCAAGTAAAACTTATTATCTTAGGATATATGATCTTATACATGTGATTTGGGAGTAAGAGTGAGTCAAAGAAGAACTACTTGGTAGCTTTTATTTCACCTATTATAAGAGGTTAATGTATGTTATTAACAATTGGTGTAACAACAAGTGAAGTTTTGACTACACTATTTTGGGTTACATGCTACATAAATATCTTCTTTTATCATTCCAACTAAACTTATAGTAACTCTAATCAAATAAATATGTATCAGTTAAAGTGAAATATACGATGTTATATAAATATATAGGCTTATTTGCATACTCAATCTACAAAAAAATTTATATAATGACGGCTGCAAGATATTTCTCTAACATCAGATAAACATAAATATCTAGATATGAATCATATAGCTCATTGTTTGTTAAAAGATTATTAATGTGACCACTATTGGCAAAAATATTATCAACTATCATTATTGTATCTCTCGTACATTGAAATATAATAAGCATGTATCAAATTAATATCAAATAAGTATTAAAATTAAGTTATATGCACCTACTTTTCTTTGTAATAGTAAAGATAATGATAAATAAAAATTTTCATCTCTTCATTTATCAAAGCTTTCATTGGGTATTTTATTTCAAAGATGATAGCATTGATGCGGTAAAAATTTCAACAGAGATATAGAGGAATAATATTTGGCAAATCCAATATATTTATAAAAATCGTAAAAATTATATTGTCAATATTTGACTGCATTAATTTATTAATTTATATCTTATCAATAATGATCTCAATCATGATTATATTATCAAAACTAGTTCTTTTTCCAAAAAATTTAAATCACCTGTGTATTTCCCAAGCTAATTTTTTTCCTCTATCTTTCCTCTCACCCCATGTCTATGAGTTCTGCATTACTTTCCTCTTTCTCAATGGTCTTTCTTTAACTCTCCAAATAATACTATCTAATATGAGATCAGTAGATGTAACATGCGTCTGCATTCATCTAGAAATTTGAAATTAAAATATAGCAATTTATTGAATTCACTTAATTCACCTTAAATAGATTTGACACTTAGATTGATTGTATAATAATATCAATTATATTATCCATAAAATCATGTGTCATTGTGTTAATAGTATCTGCTCTTTTCAATATAATCTCATCTATAATTTTAGTTTTTAACTACATTTATGTCATACTCTAGACTTCTCATTTTGTTATTAGGAACTCAACATTATTATGGATGTATTTCTAACTCTAAAAATTTATTTTCCACAAAATATTCCAACTCTTTCACTTTTGCTGAAAAAACTCTCTCAAAAGATAAAAAACATATATCGAGACTCCTTGTTAATTCAAAATTATTAGTATGATCCAGCCCTACAATAGATGGAGATTACTTAGGTAGGTTATGGTAGGTCTCTGAATGTGAGAGAGATGGTTCATAGCATCTAAGAAACTATTGTGGGTGTAATGGATCTTTTATGGGTTCAGATTGAGAAGCTATTTGTTGAGTTGTGGTAGTAGTGGGTTGAGTTTGAGTTGTAATAAGAGGACATATATCCTATTGAGATGCAGGCAAGTAGTGAGTTGAGTTTGAGTTGTAATAAGAGGACATATATCCTATTGGGATGCAAGCAAGTTTGGCCCAATAGCTGGACTTCCTCACATGTTGTCTTCTTAAATAAATCCAAAAACTGCATAGACATAATAATATTAAGTGGAATATCAGGTAAGGTCACCTACCCCAAATTCAGTTATTTTATTGTGAGGTCTTCTCACAATATTTACCTTGAGGCTTGCTAAAATAGCTTCAGATTCTTTGGAGCTTTGACAAATAAATATAAACCACCTCATTCTACAAGGTATTTCGCCTCCGATACTATGATTGATAATGATTTTGTGTATAACAAAATTATACCTATACATAATTAAACGAAAACTATCAGATATGAAATTCATCAAATCCTAAATCAAGCTCATATGATCGATGTTGAGCCTCATTAGAATCTTAGCAACATCTTCACTAATATAGTGAGACACTTGATCACATACAACACTAAAGGTTGACGACAAACATCTAAACGTCATCTTTGAAACATACAATTTGTTGTGTCATTCAATTAAAATATATTAATTTAGATATTAAGCTCATTTAAAAAAAAAAAATTGTATGCAAAATAGGCTTGTACAGCAACTGTGCATACAACACTGCCTATATAAAATAGCAGTACACACCAAGTGTACACAACAAATGTACACAATAGTTGTGAGTTATTCACACAACAATCATCTACATTCAACAATAATATACAACTGGTGTACATAGATTTACACATGCTATCCACAACAGCATGTACACAAATTAGGGTTAACAAAAGTCTAATGTTGTGTATACCTACTATCTATATATCATGTATAAAGTCCGTATACACTATTTGTTTACACAAAAATATGTATGAAGAATGCATCAAAAAATCCTAGTTTCACACTAAAACCATACAATACATTAAATGAAGACTAAGAAATTTTATGACTGCAAATTCGACAGAGGCAGTAGGAAAAATACATTGCACGTCGAAGATTAAAACACAAAAGTTGTTCATATCACTAAAGGCTAGAATTCTGAAGGACTTACGAAGACATTGAAATGACCAAAACTCAATAAAAAATATTTATCACTTTTTTTTATTGCACTAGCTAGACTGGGTCATTGAGTTACATATTCATTTTTTATTCAAAATCTCAACGCCACATGGCTCAATGCTAAAATAAAATTATGTCTACATGTCATTGAGTTACATATTCATTTTTTATTCAAAATCTCAGCGCCACATGGGGCAATGCTAAAATAAAATTACGTCTACATGTAATAATTTCTCCTTTTGAAGGCACTACGTGCCGACATTTCCAAAAAGCTGAAGATTTCTATCCTTTTTCAAGAAAGAACTGTTGTTGAAATAATTTCTCGGTCTTCAATCTTCTATGCCCTCTATCAGTAATGTTGCAAATTAACAATTTTCTGTTAATTTTTTAAAGAGACAAAAATCAACACAAGTGCACCTAAAAAATGATAATACTATATATATATATATAAGTAAATGATACTTAGCATAAATTTATTTATTTACTTCTTTTTTTTCATATGATTCTAAGAAAAATGCGATTCTAATAGCGTTTTTATATATATATATATATATATGAAATAGGATCTATAATTGTAATATGTAGTTTGACTAAGTTAAAGCGTCATTGAGTCATGCTTGATTATAAGTTAGTCAATGAGCATAATCTTCAACTCTCCCTTAATAAGAAATGAAATGAAAATGAACCACCCTCTTTGCATTGAAGGACAAACAATCATTGTTTACCTTCGCTTGTAGGCAATTGTACAAGTTTGCATCAAATGATGCTCTCATTGAGCCTCATTGCCTCGGGTTATAATCCCCAAATGTCTCAACTTCCATCATTCAAGTATCACCCACTACTTCTGCTCGTCTTCAATTAAGCATCTACCCACCCATATCTCCAAAAAAAGCAAACGAAAATAAACTCTAGATCCACCTATCTTCCAACACCCACACATCCATCCACGTCATGTGCCTCAAGCATTCTTGTTCCCATGTGAATATCACCACCATCCTAAACACCTACCGCCTCCACTCATCCACCCCAGATCCATGATGCCAAGATTCTTCTCAAACTCATCAGATTCCCACCACATTGTCAGCGATCTCCCGAGAATTATAGCATTTCATCTACGCATATGTGATGTCAATTCTCATCATTACCAATCCTAAACCTAAAATTTGATGTTACGCATGTTGCACCGAACCTATCAATCATCTCCCCCACCAAATCCCACTGCAGAAAACTCCATTAAGACCATATCTCCCTGTCATGATGCCCTCACCAACTGCCCTGTCCCCAATATGCAATGGAAGCAACACCTTCATGAATGAACACACACACAGATCCACACCAATCCCTACTAACACTATGACTATGCAATCATTCTGTCAAATTCAAAATTCACTATCCCAAGCCTTCCAATGCAGTATTTGCTCATCCTCTTCCGCCCTCTCAGAAATGTCATCTTTACCCATAGACACATGTAAATTTGCATCCAAATAAAATGACTTGATAAAGCTAGATAAAAATTGAGAACATTTTAAAATAATATTTGCAACATCAAATAGAGATTGACTAGACTCAAAATCAAATATGAGCTTACCCCCACAGCCCAAGTTGTCAAAAAACCCACGCAACATAGCCATATTATTAAGATTCAGATCACGTCAAATAATTTTTTTTAATTAACCGATGAATGATAAGTGCTTTGTAATGCATTTGAATCAATAAGAAATGACAAGGACTTGCTCAAGCTTCTTGTAGAATTCAATCATGCATTCAGATCCTTAAAAAAATAGAACAGAATAAACAAAAACATATTTACATTTATGAAAGCTTAGGCGCTCCAATCCATAACAGTCCAATTACAAACATAAAATTTAGAAGAATGATAAGTGTTAATTTATATAGCATTTTTATTCTTATGTTATTTCGTTAAATTATTTTGTATTATTGCAAAGGTAGATGCTAGAAAGAGAGCTACCACACACCCATCTGAGTTAGGTAGACTAGCAGTAGGTGGATAGTATAACACATAGCATTTATTTAAATATAAATACTTTATAATATTAATGTTAAATATCAAATATTTCATAGCTCATGAATATTAATTTTTTGTAAAAAAAGTATATGTGATTGCAACAAAAATGCATAAACAATACTCTACTAGAGATAAGTCTTTCATTGGATCGCTCAACGATGAGATAATGGATTGTGTATATAGAAATTGTAGGCGAGAATGGGAGGAAATGTGGATTAGACTTTAAGGGCATAACTTACGACAATCATTCTTTGGGGCATGAGCTGAAAGATATGGTGTGGCATCAAATTGTTGCCTTTACTAAAGATTACAATCTCACATGAATATGAAAAGTGAACATTTTTTTTATAACAGCAAAAACAAAAGCTTATCAAAAGAAAGAGAGCAAGGAAGATGAAGAGGAGACTAAGAGTCTATTTGGGACAGTTCTTTTAAAGCATCAGATAGCTTTTAAAAAATTATATTAATAAATATTTTCTATTTAAAAATTCAAATAGAACTTTCTAATTTATCATCCTAACAAATTTAATTCTAAAAAAAACAATTTTTCACCATAAAATTTTCAGTATAAAACATAAATGTTATGTTTATTTCAAAAAAGAATCGAAGTTTATCCCAAATACAAGAATAAACATTTCTTATAATAATCACAGTTATTGAAAAAATTGTTTCTTGCTTCTTGTAATTGTGTCATTGTCATTTATGCGAAATTTCTTATCATGCTCATAATGTAATTTACATTATATTGATTGACTCAAGTATAAAAACTATGTGCAAATTAACTCGCTATGGAAGCACTATAAGAAAATTACATGTCTTCAACTTATTTTTCATCAATAAATCGATCCACCCAGAGATTTTTTATCAGTAAATTTTAGATAATGATACACAATGGTCAACATTTTCAGAGGATTTGCTCTCAAAAATTCACCACTGATTTAACTATCAAAAGATGCTTTACAATAGATTTTAATACATTTGAACACAACTACAATGAGGTATTTACTAACACACAACTATCAATTGAAACAATCACTTACAATAAATTATAACTAATTTCCAACAAAAAAAAATCCACCAAATGTGTCTTCTTCATCCTTCCTCATTGCGACTTAAGAGCCACCATGACTCTTTAAGTTATGAGTACCCCCATTAATGTCACAACTAATGTCACTTTCCATCTTTTATTCATATGTAATGGCAGCCCTTTTTTTCTTGATTTAAGTAATCAAAAATTAAAAGTAAATTGTTGACTCCTTAACCTCCAATTTTCTCAATTATGATTTTTCACCTATAAATTTTACTCTGATTTTCTCAACTATGGTTTTCACCTATAAATTAAAATTTATTGTTGCCCCACTACTTGTTACAATCATTAATCTGCTTTCCCCATCTATTATTTATCGACACAATCTACCTTTATTGCATCCTTGTTTTAATAGGAAATGTGCTATAAAATTTTTCTAATTGTTGTTTAATAGTTGATAAATAATGTAATGTACGTTTTGATTAAATGAGATTATATTATTATAGTTGATACATAAATGTAAATGTGTTGTTAATTCAGATTTGCTAATAAGACTCCAGGATTAATCTTTCAAAGTAGGTAAATGTCTAGATTTCCAAAGGGGCTTGGATTCGAATAATAAGTTTCAAGGTAAGTACCCTTTTCCAATGGATAAATGTATCATCCTATCTTAGGGGGGTTCTCCTTCATGCTTATCATAAGTTTACTTGAGTTTTTAATAATTTCCCAACTACAATTCACACATCAATAAAAAAATTTGTGTGTTCATATATAATGTGATATGTATTTAGTATTGCCTAGATAATTATTGCATAAATTATGTATTAGTTAAAAGAATTATTTGATAGTACAATCCATGTTACATGTACATTATTTTGAATGATGTAGGACAAGTCTTTGCTCATGTTACTCACAAACTCTATTGATATGAAGTAGACTTTGATAATGTTGTTTATAGAATCATTGTGATAAAATCATGGGCATGATATAATATTTGTATAAGCAATGGTAGGGTGCTTATGCTTATGGATATGATTGTTTTGGCTAGCTAGGCACATGTATCAATAAAGTAATGACTCTCCTCAGTCATGGGACTCAATTAGACTTGTAACATTTGTTAAACTTACATTTCAAAGTAGAACGAGAGAAGAACCATATATTGTAAAGAATAATAAATGACTAATGAATGAGTCATTTCTAAAGTATAAATGCATGCCAGTCGATGATATAGCATTTGAATAATGTATCATTATTTGCTACCAAATTGTTACCGTATATGATTAAATTGATTTGGTGCAATATTTATAATTGTTATGATATAATATTGCATAATCAAATATGCCACTTTTATTGATCATATTTCATGTCGTATGCTTTGCTACATATGCAATAAAAAGTAAAAGCTATATGTTGAGTTTGCTTGGCAAACCCAATCACTATTAACTTGCCTTTTCACATAATCCTACTAAGTTGATTGATGAACAAAAATTGCAATAGTAAATTCATCACTAAAGATAGCCTTAGGTTCTCGTAAGTGTTTCTTTAGTAATGGATCTTTGTTTAACAAATTATGTTTTTTTTTCCTAGATACAATCCTTTTCTTTTATTTAGTTTGATGGTCAATGCCATATAAATGTTTGAATTCAATCAAAGGGAAACTCTAAGTATGACAGAAAATAAAATGCAATAAGCATTTCCCCTTTGAAAAGGTGCGGCAACTCTCAACACTCCCCCGTAAACTAAATTGTACTCATATTACAAGCCAAGCTTATTAATCATATTTTCCAAACAAAGGTCTAGTAAAACCTTTTATTAGGAGTCAGCAGTCAAATCGAAGAGAGTTTATAAAACACAGATATTTAGCTTAAATTTTTTCTTCAATAATGCATCAAACTACATCCATATATTTATTTAGATCATGATAGACAAGGTTGTGTTATACTGATGATAGCCTTATTTTTATAATATAATATCATAGGAGTTTGATTGTTACTTAACAGCACTTTTAAGAGTAACTCAAGTCAAATAAATTCATTAATATAATTAGACAGGGATTTCAGTTCAACTTCTACATTACACCTTGATACAAAATTTTATATTTTCCTTCTCCATATTAATATATAATTACCTCATATCTAAGTGTAGTGCTCCAATATAGATCTTCAATCAACTATTGAACCTGCCCAATCAGCATTGGCAAAAGCTTCTATAATTTTGGTTCCCCTTTCTTAAGGAATAGCACCTTTTTTGGGTCCCTTTTAAGTATTCGAGTATTCTTTGTGAAAACATTCATCAGTGAACTAACTTACAATGCTAATAACAAAGCTAATAACAGATTGGTATGAGACAAATAGATGATTTTCAACCAATTCTTGATGCCTTCCCTTATCTACTAAAGAACCAGTGCTACGCTCATTTAATTTTGTGTTAGGGTTCATTAGAGTATCAGCAGATTTGCTTCTAGTCAAATCAATTTTAAAAAATCCAAAACATATTTTATTTGAAAATTAATAATTATAAATTTACTTCCAATGTTTTCAATTCCAAAGAAGTACTTGAGATGAACATGATTGATTTCAAACTCCATAGCTATCTTTTTCTTCAAAATGCATATCTCTAGTACGCAATCCCCTGTAACAATATAATTTTATCAATATAAATAATCAGTATACAATAATGAAGGTCCTTGTGTTTGCACAACAAGTGTGATATAAGTGAGCCAATTTAAATTCATGTTGAAAGATAAGCTTTGGTGAACCTTTCAAATTAAACTATAGCTAATTTTTTAACACAAATTTTTTCAACTTGCACACTAAATTTGTCTTCCAATAGTACGTCACTAATCATTGAGAAAGATTCATATATAATTCCTCATTCAAGACTGCTCTCTTGACATTCAGTTGGTAAAATGATCAATCAAGGATGACAACCAATCAGCAGACCTAAACAATGTTCAACAACATGAGCAAAGATTCAGAGTAGTCAATCCTATAAGTTCATGTAAATCTTTTTGCAACCAGCTATGCTTTGTATCTTTCAACGGATTCATTAGACTGATATTTAAGTAAAGACCCAATAACAACCAATAGAGATGGCATCCTTGTGGTCTCTAAATGACCCCCCACCTTTTTTTCAAGACCCTTCATTTCATCTTCCACCGCCTCTGATCATTTTGATTTATATTCTTTAGGATTTCAATTTCTACTAAGCTGAAAACCAAAGGTTTCATCAAGGAGGATAAAAGGTCAAATCTCACCTACAGGCACGAACATCATTTCTTAAAGTACTGGTCAATTCTCCAATTATATCACATGGAAGAAGAGTTAGAGAATCTTTCTGTCCAAGTAGGAATGAAAAGCTTCAGGAGACAAATAAGTTTCAATTCTTTGAAGATTCTTCCTTTTAGAGTGAAGGAAATGTTCAAAGGACTACTATGGGATTGAGTGATGTGTATTTTGGTCAAATAGGCAATGAGAAATAGAAGCTTGATAATTTCAACATTGTCGAGTTTGGGAAAATTAAAGTACTCCGATGTATTTATGGGTTGAAAGATTTTAGAAAAAAAGTTTTTAAATTTTCTTCCTCTTTTCTCTGTCATTAATAATAAGTCTTTTGAAGAAGGTTTTAATTTTAAAGAAGGTGATGTCAATATACAAAAAATAAATACTTTTCAAGTAAATAACACATACCTTTTTAATTTGTCACATACTTAAGAAAGATGTATTTAAAGACTTTGAGAACAAGTTTATTCCTATTACATTCAAGATTACAAGAAAAGCAATGCACCCAAAGACCTTTAGAAGTAAATTTAAAAATAAACTAAGCTTTCATAAAGCATGTGAAAAAAACATCAATAGAGGTTTTGAATCAAAGCACATTAATGGCTAGCCAACTTATAATATACAAGGCCATCAGAATGAAATTACCCCCAAATAAAATTTAGGGGCATTAATGGTAAATATAATAGATCATGTCATCTCTAAAAGATGCCTATTTTTTTGTTTAACTATACCATTTTGTGAGTGTGTTAGAGCAAGAATTAAATGGACACTATCATTCTAATTTAGATAACTTCCTAGAATGTGATTAAAATGCTTAATGTTTCTATAAGAATGTAGGATTTAGATGTTAATGGATTACTGAGATTTATTGATATTGTAAAAGTTTTCATTTGCATTCAATTTATCTTGTAATAATCACCCCAACACACATTCATCAATAAAATTAATAAACCGTCATTGAAGTAAAGTTTTGAGATATGAATGGGCCTTAAATATCAAGTGACAAAGATTTGATAGTTTTATATGGCTTAAAGGTAGCTCTTTAGTGTTTTTCCAGTAGACGTATGTCGCATTGAAAGACATCTTTATTTTCAAAAAAAGAATGATATAAGTTTTTAAGATATAGAAAATTAGGATGATCTAACCTATAACATAACATATTTCAAATTGAAAGGCATCTTTATTTTCAAACAAAGAAGGTTATTAATTTTTAAAATATAAAAAATTAAGATAACGTAACCTATAATGCTATAATATAATTTTATCTTTCCAAACATGAGGAGAAAATTCTTGACTAATGGTGATGGCATGTTACTCTCTTTGAATTCCTCATCAAAATAGTATAATCATACAACCCTGCTAGCACCATCAATCCTATTCCCAGATCTCGTCCTAAAATTCACAATATTTAGATAAAATATAATTTTATAGTTGACAATTTTTTGATTTCTTGTTAACAAAAGATGACAAGTAAGATTTGATCTATGAGTGTCCAGAGAGTTTAATTAACAATTTTGACTTTGAGATTTTTATATGAGAATAAAATGAGAATAGACAAATACAACCTATCTTGTGATGTAAAGCTCCTATGTCAACAATCCAAGATTCCTTACCTTAAAGACCTCTTTTAGGTAAGCCTAGAGGAAGGTTACCTAAAAGAGAGAAGTTGGTGGCTTTTTCAAGAGTAATTTATATAAAAGCTCTAGTTGCTCTCCATTCAAAGGAACATCAATATTGTCAGTGTTTTCATCTTTAATTTCTTGCTTTTGATTTCATAAGCATGTAGTCATTTTATCTCCAAGATTGATCTTGTTTATTGGCTGCCATAAAACCTCCAACAAGTTTCTCATGTATGATAGCTCTTTTGGCAAAAATCAAACAAAATATTACCCCTTTTCAATGCCTTGAGTTTTTTCATATGTCTTGCTTTATAGACTTCTCATGGTAAGAATGGACTATTGAGTTTGAAGAGGTCTTTAGAACATCCAAGCATTGTTCCTTTTTACTTGATTTTCTTCAAACATCAGCAATATTTCTTCAATTTTAGGGACTGGATGAATCTTGTGGATTCTTCCATAACTTCATCTCAATCTTTTTATTGAGACCTACCAAAAAGGTCATAGATTTTTATTTTCTCCATTAGTTTAATGTATCTACTTGAAGACTTCCTGTACCAATCATTTGACTTATCTTACCACATTTTTGTGCAATTGATGAAATATTGAGTGCTACACATCCTTCTTATTCGAGATCGGGAGCATGTTCTCACAATTCACATAAATGAGAAAAAAAATTTAAATCTAAATACACCATGTTGACATTCTCTTGTGCAGCATTGCTGCATAACAAGTATAGGGATCAAATGCATTTTTTCATAGAATTAATAAGCCAAAACATCATCAAGGCATTATTGGTATCCCATGTTGAAAAGCGATGGCCAACCACTTCATGTTAGTAGATGAAACCATTTATCCTACCTTAAATCATCAAATGAACCAAAGAAGTTCTTTCTATTAAGGTTATAGGATGTGATTTGATGAGTGAGTTCTCCATGGAAGCTCCTAGAATGATGGAATGATGGAATGAGGTGGAAGAGCCTATCTTCTCTTCATCTTTGATTTACCCTAGTAGGGCTATTGCTTAGCTAGAAATAAGATCTAATAAAATATTAATAAAAAAGTTGTAGAGAAAGAAGAGTGGGAGTAATGGAATACTTCATTATTTGAGTAGGTCAAAAGTTATCCCTATAAAAACTTACAAAGATGAAAAACAAGGACTAGAAAATACATTTTCTTAACAGGAGAAGAAGAGTAAGAGACTTACCACACTAATCATTAAAATAAAAAACTACTACATACATTAGATAGAATCTTTAGAAAACAACCCATAAACTACCCCCGATCTAACAACCATCTAATAAAATCAAATCATGAGCTGAAAGGGGGACAACTACAAGAACTATGCCAAACAACAAGAATCATCAATTGCTAAACTAAGGAGAGCGCAAGGAGCTAGATCTTTAATTAATTATTTATTTATTTATTTATTTATTTATTTATTTATTTATTTTGTTATTTTAGTTATAACTATACATAATTTTAAATAGGTTAAATTAAAGAAATACATAAAAAATATATCAATATTAATAATTTTATTTTAAAATATAAAGTAAATATATATCCATAAATACATTAAAATAATGAGAAATTTTTTAAATAATTATAAATAGATTATAATAATAACAACTAACTTGAAAGTTTAGATAATTAGATAAATTATACAATTTTAATAATTAAAAAATATTAACCTAGAATTAATTAGAAAAATTTTGAATGTATAATTTAAATTGAATTTAACTTTAATTTATGATTCAATTATTTAAATTAAAATAAATGATAATTAAAAATGAATTTTAAATTAAAATAAGAGAAATTTTTATTTTAATAAATATTATAAGTTTAATAATCAAATTTTTATTTTAAAAATGATTTAATTATGATTAAATATACAACTATTAATAATTTAAATCTTTTTTTTAAAAAAAAAGTTATAATTTTAAAGAAGAATTTTTAAAAATCAATCAAAATAATTTATTACGCATAAAACATTTTTATAAATATTTAAAAAGTGAAGTTTAAGGATTAGTTGATAAGTAAATCTTACAAATATAGTGGATAATTATATTTTCTACTGATAGTAATTATTTTCATTTTTCTAAAACAAAATGCATTGATTATTGTGTATTATGTGCATGAGAATGTTTAAATCAATATTGCAAAATAGTTTTTATGCTTCCATATTATGTATGAGTAGGGATGTAAATGAGTCAAGCAAGCTCACGAGTTGGCTCCAACTCAACTTATTTATAAGCTCATGACCTCGGCTTGTCAAGAGCTCAATTTCAACTTTCGAGCTCGTTTGATAATCAAGCTCAAACTCTCTCGACTCAAAAACTCATCAAGCTACTCCATTACCTAAATCTTCACATAGTTCACTTCACGCCTATTCTGCTTATCAAGTCGAGCCCAAGCTTAAAATTTTTTGAACTAGCCATGCTCAAGATTAGTCTAACTCGAGCTCAACTTGACTCGTTTACACTCCTACATATAAGCATTAAAAAAATATCTCTATTTAACAACAAACTATTATTACAAAGGCTTAAAATGATTCTCTATCTCAACTTATCAAATTCGCACATTAATGTGATAGTTATCCTATTATTTCCATGATTAAATCTTGAATTCCTAATGATAAACAAAAGATACATTTTAAATATATTATGAAAGACAGAAAATAAACATATTATAGAGTGATTGTTTGTGCACCTTGATTGATATAGTTCACCCACCGGTTGGGACATAATGTACATATATACATAAATAAAAATGAAAAAAACTGTCTACCCTTTTCAGTTAGTTTGAAAAAGATTACCTTCCCACCAAGTTGGTCTAAAAAGGATAATGAGGTGCTGTGTTTTTCAAAAACTAATTAACTGAGAAGGATTTCAAGGGCATTAATGCTGAGAATGGATGCAGAAGTCAGTTAATTTGGCTATAAAATCAGTGCACGGGAAGATCATTGGATCAAAACAGATTTCAAATAGAAGTTCCAGATATAGCATTAAGCTTTAATTGTATTTGTTTTTCCTTCTTCGGGAACCTAAGTGGTTCTCAATAGTGACTATTTTAATTTTAATGAAATAAACAGCTTAGGTCTACATAACCCCTTCTTTACATAAGAGGATGTTAGTTTTAAAAGAACAAAAAAAAAAGACAAATCCAACATTTTCAAGGAATCAAACCAGATCACCACTTCAGAGGTAAAGAACAATACCACTGCGCCACACCAGGTTTCAAAGGGGCAATACCACTTGGCTGTGTCCAATTGTAAAAAAATAAAAATGAAGAACAGCAGTTCAGCAAAAGAGAGTACCTAATGGACCGATGTGTTGCCCACTGATAAATCAATCTAATTCACACCACTAGCAGAGGACAGTCGATTTTTCCTTTCACCTTTGGGCTTTACAGCATCTTTTAAACTCTTTGGTGCAGTTCTTTGTGGGGTTATACCCGATGTCCTTGACAACACAGAAGAAGATTTATTTCTCATTGTTTCCTCAGAATTTGATTCGAATTGCATTTGAACAGTCCTTTCTTCTTCTTTGTGATCCACTGTTGATGATCCTACATAATTAATATACGATCTTCAGATGCTGTAGTGAACTTGTGAAAACTCATTGGTGTAATGGGCACATTATAAACATCAGAAACATGCTGGAATGGGAATGGAGGGTTAATTATTTGTGCTCTATATAGCAATAAGAAAAGAATGAACTACTGAGGTTTATTACTTATAGCAGTAATAGCACCATGAAAATTAAGAAAAAGGCACAGAGTTAGATGTCATATAGCAGCAAATTAACATGAAAAATCAGGCCGATTCTATTTCCGGATTCATATATCATAAAGCATGGAGGATAAATTGTAGAGGTTTTACATTTTATATCAGAATATTGAAGTCACTGAGGTTCAACTAAAAAAACTTTCTTTAATGTTTAACCCTGGTTACAACAAACAAAACATATATACATAAATAAAATGAAAAAACTGTCTACCCTTTTCAGTTAGTTTGAAAAGATTACCTTCCCACCAAGTTGGTCTAAAAGGATAATGAGGTGCTGTGTTTTCAAAACTAATTAACTGAGAAGGATTTCAAGGGCATTAATGCTGAGAATGGATGCAGAAGTCAGTTAATTTGGCTATAAAATCAGTGCACGGGAAGATCATTGGATTAAAACAGATTTCGAATAGAAGCTCTAGATATAGCATTAAGCTTTAATTGTATTTGTTTTTCCTTCTTCGGGAACCTAAGTGGTTCTCAATAGTGACTATTTTAATTTTAATGAAATAAACAGCTTACGTCTACATAACCCCTTCTTTACATAAAGAGGATGTTATTTTTAAAAGAACAAAAAAAAAAGGACAAATCCAACATTTTCAAGGAATCAAACCAGATCACCACTTCAGAGGTAAAGAACAATACGCTGCCACACAGGTTTCAATACCACTTGTCCAATTGTAAAAAAAATAAAAATGAAGAACAGCAGTTCAGCAAAGAGAGTACCTAATGGACCGATGTGTTGCCCACCGATAAATCAATCTAATTCACACCACTAGCAGAGGACAGTCGATTTTTCCTTTCACCTTTGGGCTTTACAGCATCTTTAAACTCTTTGGTGCAGTTCTTTGTGGGTTATACCCGATGTCCTTGACAACACAGAAGAAGAATTATTTCTCATTGTTTCCTCAGAATTTGATTCTGAATTTGAACAGTCCTTTCTTCTTCTTTGTGATCCACTGTTGATGATCCTACATAATTAATATACGATCTTCAGATGCTGTAGTGAACTTGTGAAAACTCATTGGTGTAATGGGCACATCATAAACATCAGAAACATGCTGAAATGGGAATGGAGGGTTAATGATTTGTGCTCTATATAACAATAAGAAAAGAATGAACCACTGAGGTTTATTACTTATAGCAGTAATAGCACCATGAAAATTAAGAAAAAGGCAGAGAGTTAGATGTCATATAGCAGCAAATTAACATGAAAAATCAGGCAGATTCTATTTCCGGATTCATATATCATAAAGCATGAAGGATAAACTGTAGAGGTTTTACATTTTATAACAGAATATTGAAGTCACTGAGGTTCAACTAAAAAAACTTTCTTTAATGTTTAACCCTGGTTACAACAAACAAATCATTTGCAGTTCATAAAGAGGTTTGGACACAACACCAGAGTAGAGCACCAGTCTCTTTCTTTAAACAGGCTTATGATGATACTAATGTAGAACTATAAACGCCATCATAGCAACAAATTTCATGAATGACGTACATCAAGTTTAATAACTTCTCCATCAACATCTACTTAATAGCATGCATCAATGCATCAGGTCCCACACTCATTGATGCCATACTAAGGAAAAAAAAATTTCTGGGATCGTTTTCTTCTACAAAATTTGAAACTACGAAAGACTATAACCAAGTGTCATGCACACCTTATGGTGATGTAGATAAAAAAGAAATACCTGGAGAAATCTGGGTGGTCCTGACAAAATTTGGCGGTATACCCTGAGAGTACGGATCCCTGCACATTAAGGCAGTCATCTGAACTTATGTACCAAAATTCCATTTAAAAAAAATTGATACATGTTACAGATGAACTGAATAAACAATGTTTACCAATTTGAAGGGCCACCAATAAATGAATCAGTATCTTTTCTAATGAAGTTGATATTTTTTTTATTAAATAGAACAGATTCTTTTAGAACACCATCACTTTCTGTAGTAACGGTTTTTTTGGTTTCCTCTTTGAATTGTTGAGCTTGATGATGTTCTGCGACGTGACCAATCTGATTCTCCTTCATGACACTACCAGGTACAGTAATATCAGGTGCAATCAATGAAGTATGGCGCTTTACTCTCCGAAGTGCTCTTGCAGTATTGTATGAGTCGACCTAAAACAGGCCAAAGCAACAAAATAAAATTGGTTAGAGAAAAAAATTATACATATATAATATGACACAAGAGACTAGTGATGGAAACCCTGTAGTACTAAACTGCTTGAAAACTATAAAGCAACATGTTTCAAATATTTCATTACACAAAATGTCATAAATAACTCAAAAATAGCAACATTAGGATCTATATCCACCATAATAGCTTTTAGGACTAATTTGCAAAATGTAGCTAAATAATTTGCAAGTATAAGAAAATTACTGTTCCATATATTCCATAAATTTAGAATATGAAAATATCAACAGTTGTTCTAGAAGATGGGCGAAGCCACACTTGAGCGACCAATGAAAAGCATGTCTTTACTTTAACAAATTCAAAGAAAATGTAGTGTGATATGATAGTCAGAAATCCCATGGGTAAAACAAATAAGATCACATGACTGAGAATTTCTTCAGATAAATTTTTATTTCAATTAGAAGAAGTCTGTTTATGACAACATTTATGCGGACAATAACACTTTCATTCAGAGATAAACATTATCCCATATTATGCTAACCCCTCAGATGGCATGTATTGATGTTATGTAAGTAAAGAATTTTGAACTGCTTTATCTATACAATGGGTATGCTACTTTAAAACAAAGCAATAACTCAATATCAATTTTATCATCTCAAAGCTGAAAAATAAAAATACTTCTATGTCTGCTTCAGGGAAACTTGGGAACATCTTCAAGTTGAGAATTGTTAGTTTCAAGTATACAGAAGTGTAAAATCAAAAAGATGATCAGATTTCCACTGAATAAAGGGATTGCATCCTGACATATTGGACTCACCACATTTTTAATTTTACTGGTTATATCGACAGCTTTTAAAGCTGCAAGTCGCAAACAATGTGTGATCATGTTTAACGAAACACCATCTCCTCCAGCCTTTGCACAGCACAAACATCACCATTTGAGTTCAATGTAGCAGTCATCCTACCCCCCATGATAGCCTCTTCCTTGTGAGTTGGATCAATAACCTATTGCAACAGGAAAAAAACAAAAGCAAAAATAATGACCAAACAGAATTAAGCTGGTAAACAATTAAGAATTGCAACAATGCATTCAAGAAATCATACCATGACATCACCTTCATTGAAGAAAGCAAACGTTACAGCCACAGGAATATGATGTATTATCAGAGGAAGTGGTTCCCTGACCTGGAAAGATCTTGAAAATAAATAAGAAATAAAATACTGGTTTCAATGTAAATTGCAAGTACAACTTAAGAATAATGTAATTTTTGTTAACAAAAATAAGCACAAAGATTTTGTGCAATACAGAAAAACTATCACATTAGCAGGACCATGACTGAAGATTGCACAGATCCAATGGAACATGTAAATCATGAACTGGAAATTCAATTATACAGCTGGCTACAAACCTCGGGATCATGAATAACAACATCCTGACCGTTTTCGCCTCCCAATGTGCATTCAGGCTTTCGATAGGTCATGAGAGCTGCTAAAGCAGCAATATTGGCAGTGTCAATCAGGTTCCTGGTACATAAAGTCAACCAATGAAGATGTCAAAGACGATGCTACAAACAATACTCATAAAGGTAAGGCTAGATAATGAGCTGACCAAAAGATGAGGTGAGGCACTCATCTTATTCAAAGGCATCAATTTCTCAAAATTACAAAATTAATGACACATTTTTGCACAACATATGACACTGACATATAAAATATATTTAAACCAAATTCATGGCCCATACAATTCAAAACTGAAAGATGCACATATGCACAGTATTTAAGAACTAGTACTTATGACCAGCATAAATCGTAATTTAATCTCATTTTTGACTATATAATAAGAATAAAGTATATCATAACCATTTCCATACAAGTCAAAATAAATATGAAAAATAATATAAAACAAAAAAAGCACAAATTAAAAAGTTAATAATCACACAATAAACATTGCTGATGGACAAGAGTCAAAAAAAAATCATGGCCAAAAGCAAATGTAGAGGCAGAACGATGCTTGGCTATCTTTAAAAATAAAAAGGAAAGATTAAAAATAATTAGGTCATAAAAATAGAAAAATACTAATCATATGAAGAAAATAGGCGTTTGGCTATCTTTAAAAATGAAAAGGGAAGATTAAAATAATTAGGTCATAAAAAATATAAAAATAATCATATGAAGAAGATTGAATGAAAGTGGATTACAATAATCATAGTTCAACGCCATTTTAATATTATATCAATTAGTAACCACAATAATAAAACGTAGAAAATAACGTGCTTTAAGTGCTTGATATGAAGAAGCATGAGACGCCAAGACACGTTCAACTTTCTAAAATAAATGCTGGGGAAATGAAAGATGCTTGGAGGTGTCTTGCTTCACCCACACGCCCCATGATGCAAAGCACTCACGCCTCAATAAGTATATGCAATGAATGCAAATTTAAGTATTGAAAATCAATACCCTCCATTGTCAAGAATGTGAAGATCTACACGTATTGCCCACACTGACTTCCCTGCAACGATGCATAGGGATTCCATATCCACAGCCCTGCTTTCCCTGCAATGCATTTTTAATCAGTTTGAAAGAAAGCTTTGATCAGTCCTAAACTGTAAATAAATTAGCAAATGAAAAAAATATTGTTGCTAAGAACTAAATTACCTCAGACCACGATCTATTAATCGCCCAAGTTCGATCGCAAACTCCCCAGGCCGCCCAGGCTCAAAAGCAGGATCAGCCATTGGTGAAAATTCTGTAAATATTGCAAGCGTCCCTTCATGTGGCCTGTCCCTATAAGGTTGGACAATTTGACCACTGACAAAGCCGATGACATGTGTCTCACCAAGCTGAACCTCTGATGAACCATCTTCCCTATAAATTAAAATAATTCCAACTTAGAAAATATTTAACTTGATCTAGCTAAAATATTAAAATAAAAAGGCAGTAAATATCACATATTGTTATCAACATTTTTTTTGGCCAAATTTCCACTCAATTATGCAGCTTTAGTCCTTTCAACAAGGGGTGTAAGTGAATCAAATAGGTTTGCGAGCCAACTCAGGCGTGTCTCATCGAGATGAACATATCAAGCCGCAAGATCGAGCTCTTGCTCAAATTACTGCTCATATATTATCTAAAAGATCAAGCAATGACTTCTTCGTCAAACTACCATCATGACTTTCTCTATTGATGCCTTCAAGAAGCTATTATTGTAGCTCCCTCAGTTCATTGTTGTCGAGGGTTTCAAGAATTTGGACATGCAATTCGAGTCCGCACGTCAAACTTGAGCTTTTAATTGATCTGATGAGCAAAGCTCAAGTTTAATATATGAGCTTGACTAGAACTCAAATTTGAGTAAGAGACTATAACAAAATAAGCAAGTCATGCTCTGACTCAAAATCAACTAAACTCATTTACACCCCTGCTCCCAACTAAAACAAGAATAAATAAAGATCGTACAGCTTATAAACAAATTTATGATACCAAAAATAAAGGCTGATTAGGATGACTGATTGCATAATTCTTATACTTCTTGATATAACATTGTACATGCATAAAAGATATATGAAGGTGCTAAAATAATAATGACAAAACAATTAAAAGTGGCTAAAAGGTTTCAAAAAAAAAGACAATGGCAACAATTCTTGAATGATACTCATGATTCTAGTGTCACTGAATACGACATTCAACCTGGTAAAAAAGGGACATTTACATCATGTTTGAAAGTGTCTAACTCGCATACAAACAGGAAGATCCTTCTAGTTCCCTTTTCCTAAGTTTGAGCATTGTTCCAATAAATGTTCGCTTAATATTTGGGAAACAAAACTGAATTTAAGCCAATAAGTTCTGCATTGGAATGAAATTTGGGAATTCAGATAAATCAAACTTCAATGTTTTTAACTAGTCAAAAAAAATCATTTGGGAAGTACCATTTTTTTAAGTAATTCTACTTTATTTTTCAACAAAAAATGTTATTTTTGATTCATGGCAGCATATATAACAACAACAAAACAACAAGCCTTTATCCCACTATGTGGTGTCGGCATGGCAGCATATATAAACTTGAGAAAAAATATCTACGACTTCCAAAAGAAAAAAAACAAACAAATATAAATCTGGATCCGTGAATGCCCGGTAACTTGGCAAAATTCAATAAATACTCTTCATCAAAACTAGCACCATAAAACCAAATTCTGTAAATTCATTCTGATAAAATGCATGGTAACCATTAGAGAAGAAAAACAAAAATTAGAGCTAACAAGAATGATTATTATAAAGATGTTTTCTCTATCACTTATTAAAACTTTACATGGAAAGAAAAAACATAAAATAATGCCTATTTATCTTGCAAAGAAAAAAAAATTCAGTGTTATTATCTTCTATCTATAATTATGCAATTGGCCAATGTAATCATTCGTACACTGCCACAAACAATAGAAGACTGCCCATGAAGATTAGGATGCAAAAGAAAGAGTATATTGTTCAAGAAAAAAAGCCATTGGATTGCTCATATACGAAATTATAGATCATTATTTCATTACAAATGTTAGCAAAGAACATTCGTTTGAAAATTGTAACCTCTTTTTTAAAATTTCTTTGTTATCAGTATTCTTAAATTTATGTTTCTTATAAAATTATCAACCAAAATTTTAAAAATAAGATTCTATTTTGATTTCAAACTCTATAAGATTTTTGGTGTTGGCTACCGAAAAAATAAAAAATAATAAAAAAAAGAGAAGAAAGCTATAACCACTCCTGCCAATAGCCATCATCATCAACAATAACCACCCAAGGGGAAGAGGCGGAATGATTAGGAGAGGAATTTTTCTATTAAAAAGGAAGGAGGGTTGATTTTAGACGCTTTTCACTCTATGGATACTCTCTCCACACTCTCCAGCACTCCTTACAGCCATTCTTCGCAGTCGTTCCCTTGTCCGTGCCCTCCTCTCACATGAAAGATCCCCTCGCACGAGAGGACTGAAACCAAAGGAAAAAAGGCTCTTCTAAACACCAATTTCAGGTAAAATATGAAACGAAAGTTATTATGCAATTGATTCTTTACCCCACAGGAAATTTATAAAGACCTCCACTATTGATCTTGGATCCGAAGCAAGGGAGAAGAGCACAATCGAATTAATTATAAAATATTAGGCATTGCTAAGGCAAACTCTGTCAAAATTAAAATTAACTTGAAATTTCAATCACTAAATTTCAAGTTTTAAAATTTTTGCAGGCCTCTGCCATCAAACTTGATTCCGGCGTGAAATGAAAATCATCCCCCCATTGATCTTGAACCCGGAATAAGGAAGAAGAGTGCGTGTTGCACTAAAAAAAAAATTTTTGGCATTGCTAAGCCATTATGCTGCTAAAATTTTGTGTGAGCCATCAAACTACACAAGAAAATTGCCCTAAAGCAAAGTTTTCTGTCTTGTAGAGCTAGCATCAAGACGTTCTTTGTAGCACCGAGGCGCTAAGCTCTCGGGAATTTGGACATCTGGCGCTCCTCTTCGCGGCGCCACAAAACTATCCTGTAGTGCTGAGGCACTGTGAGTAGCGTCGCGGCGCTGCCTTCTCGGATTGTAAGGTCAAAATACTCACTTGAAGCACTACAACGCCATCCTGAAAGCACCGAAGCATTGTGCCAGCACCCCAACACCACTTTTTTGGCGACTTAACACTATCTTATTTGATTTTAAACACAAATTCAACCATCTAGCGCCTAGTGCCAGGGCGCTGACTTCTCAAGTTTGTTAATTTTAAGTTAAAATTTTTATTCAATTAAATTTTTAACTTATAATCAGATTTAAATTGCAATTAAATCTTGAGGATAGCTAACCAACATTTAAAATGACAAACAATTAATATGAAATAAAAAAATTTATTACAAAAATGTGCCAAATTAAATTATAAAAAGGTATTAAAGGAGATAAAGAAATACAAATACAAAAACAAAAAAAAGGAAAACTATCCTAGCACTTGTAGTCATCCTCTTCCTTTTATTTTTCTGGCTCCAGCAAGATGCTAACATAAGAATGATAATGAAGCGCTACAAGAAAAAGAACTCTACTTGGGCCAACATTAAAGTTACAATTTTCAAACATTTGAAACAATGACTGAGTTGAACTCAATCATGTAAAAAAATTGTTGTTGTGCTAACCCATATGATAATCAAATTTCTTTTCCAATTTTTGTTGTCATCGACTGCTTTGCCAACCCTTTTTTCTTAATTCTAAGACTTCTCTAATTTCTTGGAGTTACTCATTTAAAGTCTTAAAGGATATGGACATGGACTAAGGAGCATGTGAGCGTTCTCTTAGTTTCATTTTTGATCCAAACCCTTCGATTGATCTTTCGCCGAGGAACCCTTGATAAAACTTCTTCATCCGCCTAACGCACTATACACTATATAAATAAATAAGAGAATGATAACCATAACCTAAGGTAATATTGTCCTTAAGCATATTACAAATTGAATTATAAATAATCTTCCCTAACTATAGTAAAGCCCTTTTGAATTGCAAAATTCAAAATGACTCCATCTTTAATTACCTCGCTGATATTACTAGTGGGAATCAACCTGGCGAAAATAAAATTATATCGAGCTTTAGCGTTGGCAGTTAAGCCGACAACAAGAAAATTAATAATATTTTTCTCTCGTCATTTCCCCTGAACATTTGAATTTCTAACAATGAGAAAATTAAGAATTTTATCAAAATTGGAATGGTTATTGTAATAAGAAAGATATTGATCGTATACAAAATTTTGTAAATTGTAATATACGTTAATGACAGCATTATCAAAACATACACACTCCCCCATACAAAAATTTTATTATCTTGGTGCTCCTTCATATTGGTGAAGAACTCCTACACCTCAAGGACAACGCAAGATGTGTTGTCATAGGCGAAATGCACACAATCTCGCACATTGATAATCCTCCCCACACTCCCACCCAGATTGTGAAATCCCCTCTCTGGAATAAGATGTTTATTGATAAGAGTGTATTAGTACCTTCCCTTCAAATCTACGTTGACAAATTGGTTAGCATCACTCGAGGATGCCCTCTTCTTGCCCTTGTGGAAGCGCTTGAGCGCATATTTACTATCCTAAATATGAGCAAAGACAAAGAGAGAAAAGTTGTAGGAATTCTTAAAAAGAACAAAAACTTTAGAATGAAAAATAGGCAACCCAAGAGTCCTATTTATAAATCGGATCCAGTGTCGTGGCACCGCTTTTGCAGTGCCATGGCGCTAGCCTCTCAGTTTCTAAAATGAGGGACCAGCATCGCAATTCTAATCAACTAGTTAAAGCGGTTACTATTCTCGTCAAAAATATCATTTATAAACACTTATTACCATTAATTATGTAACCGACAAAGTATGTAAAGCACGTCGGGCATTTATGACGTGCCACGGCGCTGGTCAAAATTTTTGACACTTTTATTAAATGTGTCTACCAACATGTCAGCCTTTTGAACCGCTTTTGACCGGTGACGCTTTTGGCAACGCCAAAAGTAATCAAATAACTTGTTATATGTTATTATTTATGGCACCTAAGCGTCGTGGCGCCAATTTTACAGTTCCGAAGTGTTGCCTCCTCTGCATTTGAGAACCATATTTCTATCTTTTGGAACTGGGGCATTGACTTCCCAACAACGGGGCGTCGAAGCGCTAGCTTCCCAGTGTCGTGGCATTGACCCTCGAGCACTATGGCACCGCTTCTTCGGCGTCGAGGCGTTGTCTCCTAGGAATAAAAATCAAACATCTATTCATTCGACATGCGAACATCAAAATCCTTATTGCATTTCAAAAGGATGTAAGTTCAATCTATTTGTTCGCTATGCAAACATCCTACTAGTCTTCCAAAGAAATATAATTCTAAAATATATGTTCACTATGCGAATACCATCCTACTGTCCTGCCAAAGAGATATAAGTTCAATCTATATATTCATTATGCAAACATCATCCTACTGCATTCCAATGGATGTAAGCCTAGTCAATCTATTCATTCACTATGCGAACATCCAAAATGGCATTCCAATTGATGCAAGCCCAATCAACCTATTCGTTCGCTATGCAAACTCCTATAATCCTGGCATTCCAATTAATGCAAGCTCAATCTATTTGTTCGCTATGCGAACATCCTAATATCATTCCAAAGGGATGTAAGTCCAACCTATTCATTCGCTATACAAACTCCTATAATCCTGACATTCCACCAGTCAATCAATTCGTTCGTTATGTAAACATCTTATCAGCATTCCAAAGGGATGTAAGTCCAACATATTCATTCGCTATACAAACTCCTATAATACTGGCATTCCAAGAGATGTGAGTTCGATCTAACGACTTTCTAATAGATGTAAGTCCGATCAATGCTTGCAATACAAGCATCACCAATCTACCCGGCATTCCAAATGGATGTAAGTCCAACTCATATGTTCACTATATGAACTATAAATTATGCGTGGTACTCTAAAGAGACGTAAGTTCAATTTAACAGCTTTCTAATAGATGAAAGTCCCACCAATGCTTGCAATGCAAGCACCAACAATCTACCCGGCATTCCAAAGGGATGTAAGTCCAACCCATATGTTCGCTATGCGAACTATAAATTCTGCGTGGCACTCCAAAGGAAGATAAGTCCAACCCATATGTTCGCTATGCGAACTCTAAATCCTACTTGGTATTCCAAAGGGAAGTAAGTCCAACCCAAGGTGGCTTTCCAATGGATGTAAGCCCAGTCATTTGTTCGACATGCGAACTTCCCTACAGTTTTAGCATTTCAATGGATGTAAGCAAACTCATTTGTTCGCCATGCAAACTTCCCAAATTGGCATTCCAATGGATGTGAGCACAATCATTTGTTCATCATGCGAACTTCGCCACAGTTTTGACATTCCAATGGATGTAAGCCCTACATATGTATGCAACGCAGATTCTATTGAATTATTGAATAAACTTATAAATTAAATTTAGCCTAAATAATTCAATAAACACTCACAATCACACCTGCACAATAATTCTAATATACTCAAGATATCTGAGACGCGGCAACTCATGGCAGCTAATCAAACTCCCTGGACATTATGGCTAATAATCCTCTGATGATGGTAGACTGGAATAACGACAGTCCCGGGATGACGAAACCATAGGATCTTGATAAGTTCTACCTACCTTTTTCCTTTTAGACAGTCATCCACACCACACCACTAGACACCGATTTATACTGAAAATCTATGCTAATTTCCAACCTTAATCGAGAGTTCTCAATTAATTCAAAATATAAAAGGGTAATTAACTATGAATGCTTGCGTACATAGGAAGTAAAACCCAGACCCTAGCATAATGTTAGGAGAATTTGGTTAAATATAAATTAATCTGTCTCATGAAGAACGAACTCCCTAACATCCTATAAAGATGGCAGAGATTTTCAAAGGTGTTTTTCCCTGAGCGATCATTTGTTTGTAGAGATATTATGGTTCTGTGAATAAGAACTTCAATTGAAAGCTTAATACTTGTTTTCAAATTTCAAGAATTAAACTCTCTACTTGCTCTAATATATGCTAAAGAAGATTGTATACTACAGCATACATCCATAGTTGGTGTTGTTGGTCCTACAAGATGAACCGTTAAATCTTAGCAAAAAATAATTACAAGTACCGTTTATATATTCCATAATTGCATATATGACTACACCAATTATGGATCACTATAAAAGCTTAAATGAGAAAAGTCATAATACTATGATAAAATTTTCATTAATGTCACAGTAAGAGCAAGTGGAATGTCTTAAATTCTTTGACAAAACAGTAATAATTCAATGTACTCCAATAACCATATTTGTATTTGTTGAATATGAGGAAGCTCTCATCAACCATATAATCAAGTGGATTCTACCCCCACAATATCCACCTTCAAGCCTTCATATTGTGCTCTTATAAAAAAGACACATCAATGCACCAACACCTGTTTCCGTGAGCTAAAAAAGCAATCCCTTCGTGCATTAGATGGCAAGAAACCATTCACATGATTCTTATATTTTTACATATTCATATTTAGTTATATAGCAACCAAATCTTTATTATAACATCAAAATAGCACTATCATTACTTTATTAAAGTGAAATGCACATTTTTAGACATAGGAAAAGTGTTAGTTTTGTAAATATCAAACTTTATGTGTTAGATATGTAAATGCATAAAAACTATGTGGTATGTATGTAAATTTTCCTTCAATTTTCACCACGCATTATTAGATCAAAGATGCATACAATAAAAAATGAAAGAAAACAGCGTTAAGCATATTAACGCAGCTAAAGAAGTATGCCTTCCAAACTTGATAGTCAGCTGGCGGTAATCAAAGGGACTGCGGCCATCAACTCGGATGTTTTTACTGAGTGCCGTCTCTATGAACTTCTTCTCATTAATGCTCATATGCCAGGTATTAGCCAGCCTCTGCTCCATCCCTTCCCCCGCTCAATTCAGTCAACTTTAGCAAGAGAGATCAATCAAAAAGACCTAAAAAAACCAAATAAAAAAAGAACAGGTAACGTCATTTCCCGTCAAGAACCATTTAAATCTAGTCAAAACTAGGGTTTTGATATAAGAAATCCAAAAAAATGCGGCAATAGCCATAAGCGTACCTCATGATAATGGTCGAACAGCAAATTGGTAAGCAAAGCCTAAAATCAAGTGAACTAAATAAGAATACAAGAACATAGCGAATGGAGACAGCTTGGAATCGAAAGGGAAAAGGAACTCGCGAAGCGCTTTATAGGGGTTCTTCTCGGGTTTTTGGGTAAATTTGACTTCATATGTCTGTTTGTTCAAATATTTCCGTTCATTTCGGTAAATATTCTTGTTGTACTACATCATTTATTTATTCAAATAAATAATAATTTTAATATAAAATAAACTAATTATTTTAAGATATAATACAATCTTTTCATCATGTGTGTATAATATTAAATATTTCTTTCACTAAAAATAAGAACTAGATATATTTTTATTTAGTTAAGAATATCTTATTATTTATTTAATATTACACAATTTATTTAACTTAAATACAAATTATCCTTGATATGGTCATTATCAATGTATCATATTTATAAATTAAAAAATACATTATATATTTATGCGCTTTAAAAAATATAATGCTAAAAAAGACGAAATATTTGCATGTTCATTATTTAAAAAAGAAATTTTAAATTTAAAGTTTGCATACAAGCACATTATGCATTCGCATCATTTGCATCTTAGTATACAAACATTTTAGAATAATTCAAACTAATAAAAAGTACAAAAAAAAAATTTGGTCATTAATGATGTTTTAAATTGATTGTACAACTTGACTAACTACAATTAAATATGTTTGCTCATAATAGGGTCTTTGTTGCTTGTGCATTTGTACTCTCACTCATAGCATGTACATGTTAGGAATTTTGTTATATTCATATAACTATGCCTATGACACATCTAACATGATGTAATTAATATAATATGAGCCAATAATTGTGTTTTGATGTGATGTATGTGGAGTTATTATATTATCTTATGTATATTGATAATTATATTATAAGAGCTCTAGAACATCAAGCCTTAGTGGGATAGATAGTGTAGAGATTGCTCTCTCTCTCTCTCTCTTACTATCAACTTTATTGATTTGTGATATGTTTATTGTTTTTCATTGATTACTACATGATAATTTATGATAAATTTTGTATTATTTATAATTATGACTGAAATCTTATCATTGCATTTTTCTATAATGTTTAAAATATAAAATTTAAACTTTTTACAATTTTTAAATCAAGATAAATTATTTAACCTCTTTATAAAATTAAGTTTGCTTAAATAATATATCACTAGGTTATTTTTTAATAAAATCAATGATTCGGTATTTAGGTTTATCATGTGAGATATAGAAAAGTGACTCATCACTTGAACCTTCCTAAAATACATTTTCATATCTCACTTTGTGAGTTTTCATATAATTCATAGTTCACTTAATGATAGATAACCTAACTAAAAAGTAATCCACACATATTTCTTTTTTATACTAGATTACTCTCAAATGTGTTTTCTTTTCTCCTCTCTATCTAGAATTAACTAGCATTCAACTTTTATGTTTGAATAGTTGAGTTACTAGCATTCCTAATTTAGCAAGATGTAAGTCCAGCATGTTAGAATTCTTACTTTTATGTGTGATCAAGCTGTAAGTTTCATCCTTGGGCTTCCTATATGGTTTAAAATATTCATAAACTTTAAGGAAAAATTTCTTTATCTAGTCTTCTTTCTCCACTAAATGTTGTTCATAAATCCCATCCACGAGGTCTATATGACATATCCTTGAATGATGCAACATATAGTTGAATACTTCTACTTTGAGATGGTTGATCATTTTCTTTATTTAAGTAGATTAAAATCTATTATTGCTTAAGATGAAAAAATTTATCTTTTTTATCCCATAAGTTAATCTTTCATCTTTTTTAAGTTTATCTAACCTCTCTTAGAATTGTCTTTCTTCTTTCTTAGGATAGTCATCCTCTTCCTTACATTTGACATATTCTTTCTCAAGTTAGTTTTTGGTTCCTTAGATTATAATTTTTTTTCCTTGTGATAGTTTTTTTTCTCTCTCTAGTTACTATCCTTTAAGAACTTTTCTTATTTTCCTACACCCTTTTACAACCTTGTGGATTATAGAGCTTCACTTATTTAACAGCTTTTTAGTGATATAGTTTTAGGATGCTCTAATTAGTTAGATTTGTCTAATATTTTAAAATGTTAGTTTAGTCATTATTAATGTTGTCATTCTTAGTTTTCATTCTTTAGCTTCTTCATGATAAAATTATACCCTTTGAAAGCTTCGATAAGCTTCTTATAAGAAAAGGAATTCTTCATGCTTATAATCCAAGTTTCTCATGACCACATTCTTATAACTATATTTCCTATATCGTGAAACTCTATCAAAACTCTTATCATATCATAAGGCCACACTCACACACCATATCTTATGACTTAGCATTTCTTTGGCCTTTGCTTCTTTGTTTATGTTAACGATTGCTTATCTGATTATGCTTCAATGCTCATTGATATTGATTTTTTTTTAATTTTAAGTCATGTCATGTAACACTTTTATCAAAACATATCAGTTATATTTGAATAAAAATAAGTAAGCCATAAGTAAGATTCATCAAACAAAAGTATTTTACTTTATCCAAAGATGTAATTAACTTTATAAATAATATATTTTTAAGAAGTTTCAACCCGAGAAAACTCTAATGACTTTGTCTTGATCTATAAGTTCTTGTTAGACAAAAATTATGGGATATAACAGTCCAACTTATATTGATCCAAAGCAAATCGTGTATTATGATTTATTGATATCATTATAACTTAATAATCAATTTTTATCACATGTTAAAAAAATCAACACCTAAACATTTGATTAATTGGGGGAGTATCTATAGTTTTAGGTGTGCCAAGATATTTATAGCTACTAAGAAAATTACTAATTCAATGATTATAATACTAGACCTAGAATAGTTATAAGGATTAGTTTATGAATTATAATGCTTAATAAACTCTTTAGATGAGAAGACATTAAAAGGTAAATTTAAAAAAATAAGCTATAACACTAAGATCTACTAATCATATGGTATTTTGTGGATTCATAGCTAAAAATTAAAATTAGGTAAAGCATAATCATTATTATTTTATTTTTAGGTAAACACTTTTACATTTAGTAATTTTATCATTACTTATGTAAGTTAATTGTATCATGAATAAATATAATGCATATTTGGTGATAATAAAAATATAATATCACACAATGAATGATAAATCATATTAATCAAAACAAGATGCAATAAGAATGAACCATTTTGTCCTTATGATGCGCAATTAGGTGAATCAAACCAAGTAATAAAGGCTTAGAAACAAGATTTATGACATGCTATATGCCATATAGGATGATGGCTCATCACTAAACTCCTGAATGTGTGTTAAAAAGACTAGCTGAGAATTTATTATCATAATAGATACATATATCTCAAGGGCCATAGTGTGTTAAATATTCTTAAGGGAGAACTCTCATCAATTATATCATTATGATCAAGAAATTTAAGTAAGGAATTTGAGTATGTGAATCTTAATTGGACAAGGCACATCAAATAACTCATTAATATTAAATGAGGTCTAGAGTCATTAGGATAGGTATCTAACATAGATGGATTAGTATTTAAGCTAAACACATTTAAGTGGAGGACTATATTTGTTATGTACTTTGGGAAAAGTTTTGGGTCATCCTTAAAATTATATGTAGGTATTTGACCATCATGTTAGTTTAGCAAAACTTAGCTTATTAATTTCTTAAAATGATTAATTTTTCTATAAGATTGAATATATCGTTGATTTTATGAGTGCTAACATTCACGCTAAACTCTAATTTTGTTAATCTTCTTCCATGGAATGTTAAAGAATATTTCCAAATGGGTTAGCAAACTATCCTTTGGTTTTGGGGTATAAGCTATCTTAGGCAACAGTTAGAATTACATTTTTTAACTTTTTGCACGGTATGTGAGTTTGGTACTAGCGTATCCAAGTTAATTATTTTTTTCTTTAAACTCTTTTTGTTCTCATAAGTCATTTCAATATATTTTGGGTTTTTTTATCAATTTTAATTTTGTAAAATTAATATATTGAGAAATCAATCATGTTATGCTAATAAAAAAATTATTCAATTATAAGAGCCACTCAATCGAAAAATTTGTTAATATTATACATAACATCAAATGTAGAACTTATAAATTTAGGAATAATATAGAGAATATATAGTGATGTAAAGGCATTCATGATTGAAAAAACACATTATGTAGTGAAGAAATTTTTAAAATATGAAAATGTAAAAAATAGAAGAAAACAAGAACTTGGTGATTTGAATAATGCTTAAGTAATAAAATATTTATATATGTAGAGGTGTAATAATAAAATACTTAAATTTTGTGCTCTTTTCGAAAATTTGTATCTTTTTGTTACGGCCCTTTCAATCTTATAAATATATGAATCATATATGTATTTTTTATCTAAAAATAATCAAACTAAGAAAGAGAAAAAGATGATTATGTAAAATGAAATGCAAGTGATTTTTTTTTATGCTTTACTCATTTGCATAAAAGCTTAATTTTATATGTGAAGATAAATGCAAAAAATTACTTAATGGGTTACATCTTTTAAAAAATACATTCTATTGGCTATATGAATATATGCTTATGGATTACATCTTATATTGTAAGAAACTTTCAAAGGGGCATAGTGCACTTTAAGATAGGATTATATTAGCTTTTAAAAGATATACAATACTTGGAGGACTAGCAAATTAAACATAGAATTGCTAGTATAATATGCTAATATCTTATATTTCTTTAGCACAAATTTTCTACAAAATTAAATAAATTTAATAATAATAAAAAGTTACTTGTACTTGATTTGAATGGTTTTTTTTTTTTTTTGTTTTTTTTTTTTTTTTTTTGAAATAAAGGTATCTTTGGTATAAGCAAACATTGGTAGATAAGTTCCAAATAAAGTTATTTCTTGTAGTGATGGTAGTGGCTCCTTGAATTATTTAATTTCTTTATCTTTTAAGACAAAAAAAAACTATGGGTTTGGATATTTTTATCTTATATAACAAGTTATTTAGAGATTGTTGATAATATTTAAAGTTTTAAGAGTGGTAGTGGAAGGTTTAGGGTTGGTGGGAGGCTAAGAAAATAATAACTAGTTTTTGGATTTTAGAATATATTTTTTTATTGAAAATTGATCAAAAAAGGTGGATAATAAGTGATTTATTTTTGTGAAGATATGTCTCATTTTTTAAGGAGGCTGAGAGGATTTGCAGTCTTAAAAAGATCTAGAGGATATAGTTGAACAAGAAGTAAGAAAAAAAAAAATTTGTTGGGATTCTCAAAACTTAATTATGACTAATTTACAAATTAACCTAACTATTGGAAACACCTTGAAAACAAGTTTTATATAAAATCAAATAATATTTTCTATTAAAGTGCTAAGGGTGCAAACAATATTAGATGTTTTATAGAAAATAAGACAAATTCACAAGAAAAAAACACCAAAATACTCCATAAAAATTCAATCACATACTAGAATGGATGGTAGGCACTTATGAATTATCTTCATTTGAAAACTAATAATATCATTCTAATTTAAATAATTTAATTCAATATTTGATTTATTTTCTTGAATTTTAATTTAAGCTAATTGATATGGTTCTAAAATAGATTTTTTTTTCTTTCTAAACTCACATGGTTGGCCCCTAAAATTCCAAAAAAATATTACAATTAGCTATCATGAATTAGGGCTTTGTAATTAATCTAATGAGAGGCCTCATTACTTGTCTTGTAATTATATTATTCTTTTCGAGGCATTTATTCATAAAATTATTTTTCTAATTCAAATTTGCATTGATGATTTTAACTCATATAAAAATTTTTGCTTATATCTTCCAAAATAATATAACATTTTTATTATGAAATATTATTTGAGAAATATTTTTAATAATGTTGTTAGTAGAGGGCTAATGTTAGCTCATTTGTTAATTTAGCTTAAGGGAGGGTAATGAGTGAGATGTTGGGTATTAATTAGGTCACATATAGATCTAGTTGTCTAAGGTTGACTTTTGTGAGGTCTTATGGGTGAAAGATATGCTTAAGATCTTAATGAGTGTTACTTAAGGCCAAGGTTAACTAAGCTATGTTCAAGTTGATTTAGATTGACCAAGTTTGATTACATTTGATCAAACGAACTATATTGGCCTAAAGTAATTTTGACTTTACAAGATTGATCATGAAGGACCTCAATTATCTATGTTTTTATTTAGATCAATCACACCTAAATCAATTTATAATAGTCACCTTAGTCTTTCAAGATCCTTTAGATGCTGATCTAGTTAAGATGGACCAAGGATAAGATGTGTTAAATATATCATTTTTAAGACTGAATGGATCAAGAGTGGAATGGTTTAACTTTGTGCCATTTATGGAATAGAAGGTTATATAAATGGATGGTATGTAGTCACATGAATAGATCATAAAGTTATATAAATGGGTCCTAATGCCACATAGGGTCATAAGGTTATGTGAGAGTACATAAGTTAAGTCTAATATATTCGGGTCATTGGTGGATTGGGAATATAATTGACTAAATAAAGAGATTAACAACCATGGTCTGACTTGCACTAAAAAAAATATATTGGCATATGATTTTAGAGAATTGAGAGATAAGTTTAACTTTGTGCCATTTATGGAATAGAAGGTTATATAAATGGATGGTATGTAGTCCCACACATGAATCGATCATAAAGTTATATAAATGGGTTCTAATGCCACATAGGGTCATAAGGTTATGTGAGTACATAAGTTAAGTCTAATATATTGGTCATTGGTGGATTGGGAATATAATTGACTAAATAAAGAGATTAACAACCATGGTCTGACTTGCTCTAAAAAAATATATTGGCATATGATTTTAGAGAATTGAGAGATAATGTTAAGGTTCAATTGAAGCATGTAATAGAGATGGAGACCACTATGAAGAAATAAGCTAATTTAAGACAAATATATCCATATTTATTCTAAGGTGAACGATCAAATATAAAAGATTTTGAGGTTGAAAATTTCTTGGAAGGGGAAAAATGCTAAAACCTAATTGTAAACTAAAACTTTAAAATTTTGGTATCTTAATTATAATATAATAACAAGCATTTTATTAAAAAATTTAATTATAATAAGACATAACTTTATTATAATGCCTAGCTAATAGAATAATATTAGTTTAATCATACTTGATAATGGGTTTATGGATTTAAATTTTTATGTTAATTCAATCATATTTTCTAATAAATAAAATATTTAAAATGAATAAATAAGTAATTTTATAAGCAAAAAGTGTGGATGAGATTGCTAAGATAGCAAAGCTTTTGTTCTAATCGAATATCAAGTATTTAAAAAAATATTTTTGCATAAATACACTGAGATTTTGGCTCTCACCCATAAGCTTAAACATAGGAGTTAAAAATAAGTTTGACCACTAGTGTATTTGACCCAACTTTGATTTCCCTTATATTCACTTCTTAAATAATAGTATTAGAGCAAATATTTAAGTTGAGAAAAATGATTCATATTGTTTGTCAACACCAAAGGTCTTAAATGACATTTACCATGGTTGAATAATATTTAAGAGTGAGAAGGTCATGATGCCTCAATAGAGTTGAGTGGGTTCTTAGCAAAAAATACTTAGGGACTAGGGGGCAGAGAATGGGGCAATGAAATGGATCTGATGTGAGGGGGAGATTATTAATGCATGCATAGCTTTGGGTTAGTTTTACATTAGTGAGTCCAAAACTATGCTAATGTAAAAATATCAAGTGCTTAACCCTCTTTTATAAGCTTAAGTTATTGAATTGAAAATGAGTTTAATTGTTGGTGTATCTGACATAACTTAGACCCCCTTTAGTTTACTACCTAATAAGTAATATTTAACTTATTGGTTTGGTTAGAGTCTAAGTGGCTAATGTAGTTTGTGATCTCCATATGTCTTGGATGACATTTACCATGGTCAAGTAATATTCAAGGTTCAAAAATTCCCATGATGATTTCACATAATTGGGTAAGCTCTTAATGCATGATGATAAAACTTTTGTTTGAAGGATTTTGAAGGTCAATATATAGAGCTCTCATTTGATAAAAAAATTCTTTGGTGTAAACATGATGTAGTACAACATGAAGAAAATCAAATTAAAGGCACAATTATAAGAGCTAAGGCTAAAACCTAATGAAGAAAATAAATAATTGGCCCAACTACAAGAGATCAAGCTAGACCCCATTAACCTTTTTCTAGAAAATCATAAATGTAATTTAAATTTTTTTTATTTTGTTATTTTTTTAATTTCTAATCTAGAAGCTTGTATGGCTAGTCTTGATATGAAGGAGATATTGAAAAAGATTGGTTGAAACACTTCCTTCATAAATGGCCACCAACCTCTCATTTCCCTCTATATTTTTTTCCTCATAATTAAAGTTTTTGCCCTAAAGATTTACAATATATATAAATATGGGCTGAAATATTCTGTAACTTTAGTGGTTGGATGAATTATTTTGAGTAAAGTATTGCTCTTTTCTCTAGCTAGGTGATTGGTGACTCAAGTTTGCCTTTTCTTTGATAATATTAGATAGTTATATTTTTTATTTTATTTTAATGTTACTCTCATAATCTCTTGCATTTAATTTATTTAAGTCTTTTATCACATTCTTAGCTTTTTCCAAGACTAGTCATCACTAAACATAAATCTCACATCCACTCCACTCAAAGCTCGTAGCTAAACTTGGCAAGACTAAGGCCTAGTCTCATTCCTTACCTATCAAAACCTTTTAAACTATATCAAATATAATCATTTATTTCAGGTCATTAGTTTACATATTAAGCTAACTATCCATCATTAATTTGAACCATTTATCCAGCCAAAAAAGTCATTTCCTAAGGAGATCATTTAAATTAGCCCAAACTAGCTCAATCCAAGCTAGCCTTGAAAGTTTCACTAGGAGATCATACTAAATCCCTCAACTTTTCATCAAAATCTGTAGATCTCATCTTTATATAATAATCTAAATCCATAGCACTTTCTACCTCTTAATCTTACCAAAAGACTATCCACTACTATCAGAAAAGCTTTACACCCATTAATTGTTTTTGAAAAATATACTAAAAATTTAAAATCTCAAATGTTTTTGTCTCATTCATAATATAAATTTTTTTTAGCTAAAAATGAATTTGATCACTCATTTATTGAGTTCAAATTTGATTCCCCTTTATATCAACTCTTTGATATATTCTTAATATTCATCTTTCTTATAAGGAGCTTGAAACTTCAACCATTTTTTTCCACTGTTTCCACTATTATACAAATTATTCCTTCTCCATGTTTTTTTGAATTCTATTGCCTTTCACACAAGCACACATCACTATTCTATCACTATTAGTATTTTACCATTTTATTCACCACATAATGCTTTTAACTTTTCATGTTGCATCAGTTGTAATCATTAACATATATTTTTAAACTACTTGGTTTAATTATGTTAATAGCCATCTAAACTAGCCAAATAAATTTTAAATCAAGACATTATCAATGAAATATGAAGTTATCTTAAAATAAACATTAGACAACTTAACTTTAGTTTAACATTTTGTTTTATAAACTAATATAAACCCATTTAATTGAGTTTAGTTTTGTTTGATTTTCTTATTTTATTTTGGTTTAGGTTTGCAATGTTTTTAAATTAAAATGAGGTAGCTCTTGATTGATTGATGGAAGTCCAACTTGACCTTTGGTTTGGCTGAATTCATTTTCTGAAAATCATAGAATTTAGATCAAGTAAACCAAAAGAAATTAATGCATATTTTCATATAGATAATGAAATTTTGATTTAGTTATGTTCATTATAATATTTTCTCTTTCATGTTATGTATTTTTTTTCTACTATTATTATAAGAATGAAAAAAAGAAAATAAATAAATTTATGTGAAAATAAATTATCACAATCTTGAAAAGAATTTAGTCATTTAGCATGAAAATCATGCACTCTTGCTTAGTCCAACCATCTTATGAGTAAAATTGACATGCAAAGCATATATTCATCTATGGAGGTAAGAGAATAATGAGTAAACTTCTCATCATTGAATTGAGCAAGCTTTATGTAGCTTCTCCTAAAATTTGGAGTGATCTTACATTAATTTCTCATTAGAGATTTAAAGTGTATAACAAGAAGTAGTTTCTTCATAAAAAACTTAATGTGGGGAAATCAAAGATGAAAGAGCTACTAAATATTTCATTTTATGTAATCATATGAATCTTCATGATCATGACTTCTCATGTAATCTTATGACCTTTGACTTCCTATGATTTTCATATTCTTTATAATATAAAACTTTGTGGTGTTTTAATTTGGAGTCGTGTAGAGACCACACAGATCTTATGGGATATTTATTGAAGTGATCATGTACGATATTAAGGTATGATGTACCATCTCGAAAGATGGAAACATCACCCTACAATGGACCTAATCTCCTAATAAGGACTCATAAGGCAGATGGGTCTTTGTATATATCAAAGATATTTCCCATTTTACGTGGAAAGGTAAAATAGGATTTATTTTATGTCGGGTTCTTTAATTTCATGTGGAGGAAAGCCCCCATAGTTAATTACATCTTAGGAAGTGAACTTCCTAATAAAACTCTTAAAGTAGTCAATAAATATCTTTAAAGATTTCAAGATTAGATTATCAAAGAATTAGATATTTTTGGAAAATCAAGTGTGAGAATTTAATTTGGAAGACTTATTTTTGGACTCCAAAGGAAGATAAGTAGGGAGCACTCATGATACTAGGAAGCCAACTCTAATCTACCCTATAATGAGGCTTTATATATTTGAAAGAGAGAATTTATTTTAATTAAGTTAAAATTTTATTAGAATGCTATGACTTATAGTCCATCAACACAAGATTGTGAAAATATCTAAGAAGTGAGGACTTATGCTCATAGCCCAAACAACTAGGATGATTTAGCATAAGCTAAGAGCATGTTCTAAATCAACTTGAAAGATGGACATAAGGGTTTACCTCTACAAGAGAGGACAAATCCATCCTGACTCTTCTAGATTTACAACCACCTGGAGTGGCCATCGGCTAACACCTCCTACGCTTTAAAATCGTATAGGCCGGTCTTATGTAATTACAAGATAGCTAGACTATTATTTAATTAAGAAAGAGACTAGAGTCCTAAACTCACTCTTTATAAACTAGATCATGACTGATATAAAATTATGACTTAGACTAAATGCAAAATTTATAAATTTTTATATCATTTTTAACGCAATCTTTGGACAAAGGCTTGGGATAATTTTGCCTAAATGCATAATAAAATTGGATTATTGGATAAATCAGCGGGAGAATGTGTTCTCCACTATAAGAGATGCCCTCACAAGGGTTGCTAAATTTTTTAATTATCTTGATTATAGCCTAAGTTTTAAAGTGAGGTTATGAATTATTCTAAAATTTAATTATGAGTTATTAGTGGGAGTAGAAAAATTAATTTTTATCCTAAAGAGCTTATCGCATCCTGGCCACACATTCAATCATCAACCTTTGAGAAACTTATGAAAATTATGTCATTTTTATTGTATGAGATAAACATAATAATCAAACATTTATAGATTCCATAAAATAATAAAAGGTACACCCTGGAAAAGAAAAGAAGTTGGATAGCCGAGCTCTACCCTTATACAACCCGGATTACAAAAGAATATTACATTCACAATTAAATTAAATTCTATAGGTGTCTTCATTCTTTGTTTTTCTTTTTTCTTCCTTTAGTTTGATTTTGCTTCAAGGCTTTACAAGGCCTCCTAACACTTTGCCTTCTAGCAACGCTCATCCTAAATCCCATAGCACTATTCCTAATTCCTATTGTAAAATTATATATTTGAAAAAATAAAATCTAACTACACCTGCAAAATATATATTAGCTAAACAATCATACAACCCAAGTAATTATACTTTATAAATTTGGACTTAGCAGCCCGCACATGAGTAACCAAGCCCATCTGTCTTAATATGAACTATGCTCTACAAGCAAAAGCATTTATATTTATTTTTATTTTAACAACCCCTTTAGCATAATCTCCTACATAAAATAATATTAAGCTAACAACTAACATCCAGTCTATGCATAATAATCCTAACATCAATCTAAAATATTACATCATAAAACAAAATACCACATCACAACATACACCGTCCTAACATAGAACTATAAGTGGTGACTTAGTATTCTAATATGTGTGCTTAGGCTTAGTGTGGTACATCTTAGCTAAGCTTTAAGATTATAATTATCTAGGTTTGGAATTATTTAGTTTAAACATGAAAGGAGGTTTCACTTTAAGTTATTTAGAGGATTGATGGATTTTAATTTGTATCTTCTTTATTTCATTTGATATTTACTTAGCATCTAGTTGTAAAGAGAAGAAAGAGGCTCAACCCCCTTTATCCATATCCTAAGTTATTTTCTAAAGGCATATTATTATGATTTGGTTTCTTTTAGTGAATATTTTATTAAATATTTTATTAATCCTAAGTTTGGGTTAATCTTAAATAATCTTATTCAAAATGAAAGGCATCTTAACATTAATGAAATTGAAGTATTATCACGAGAATGTTATATTATTTATTTTCATCATCATTAACATGCATATGATCTTGAACTTAACATACCTATACATGCAATGTATTTTTTGCACACTTAAATGATTATGAATGTATATTTTTTTGGTAGAAAGAGAAATTTCATTCCTTAGCTAAGTACACATACACATGTATTAAAGATTTAAGCAAGTACATATCTTTGTTTAAACTAGGGAAGTGAGGTAATCTAAGACCTCCTTGGGACTACTTAAAGCCTCGTATTTTTGGGATGTCCAGACTATATACTTGCTATCTTAAATATATATGAATGTATAGAGAATTGTGAGAATAAAAATCATGCAAAAGATTGTATGTTAACAAGCTTATTTATTCATATAAAGTAAAGCTTTATCCATATTCCGATGCATGTAAACATATAAATGAAATCAAGTAAGTACGTGTCATTGTTAACTAGGGAAGTGAGGTAATCTAAGACCTTATTGGGGCTACTTAAAGCCTTGTATTTCTGGGATGTCCAGACTATATACTTATTAATATTCAAATACATGAAAACATACATATGAATCATGAAAATAAAATAATACTTTAACTTGTCTAAGCTATAAACAAATGTAAATCATATAGAGTATTCATAGCCAACATCAATCTAAATCTTCTTTATTAATTTATAACTTTGAAAATAATTTTAAAATTTATTAGTAATAATAGTCACACATATAATATGATTAATCCAACACATGCAACTTACACATAATTAAATTCCATTGATTCTTTTATTTGAAAACATGAATGCATAATATGCAGTGGCATACAAATCTATGATGATTGACAAGAAATAATTAAACATCATTACATAATGCATTCAATAACATTAATTCCTAAGGACAATCAAGTTAAATAAAATCATTTAAGATTAACCAAAGCTTCTTATGAAATTTGATTTTGGGTTTAAATTATTAAACTTAAAGAGGGGAAATAATATTTGTTGTTTTGCTTCATCCCATGTGAGTCATTTAATGTGTTTAAAGAAAAGTAATTAAATGATTTTTATGGATTGATTAAGTTCAAATCATTAAGCAATTCATTTCATTTCCCTTTCTAAGTTTCTTTAATTTAATTAACCACCTAACCATAAGCCTCCAATGATATGCAATTGGAAATTAAAATTTACAATGCTCCTAACAAGACCTAATGCAATTAGGCTCATGTTTAAGTATTACTTAAATTTGAGAAAAATCTAAATAAGTATTTATATGATTTTTCCACACCCATGGGTTAACCATAATTTCCTTAAGGGTCTTTATGTTATTAAACACATAAAAGAGGAACCCAAGAATTCAATGTAAATTATCTAGAGAAATTATCATTTTAATTTGAATTTAATTTCATTATTAATTTAGTTAATTAATCCTTAATTAATCTATGCATTTAGTAGCCCTCCTAAATAAAACATATTTAGAAAAATAATTAAGAAAGTGGTCCTAATCATTCCCCTTCATCATTTCACTGTTAGCACTAATTAAACATCATTAATGATTGAAATTTTACTATTTAACAATTTTAAAGAATTATTAAATTGATTAAGAAGGGTGATTAAGATTAAAATTCTAAATTCTCCTAATCACCTAGCCAATAAATCTCAAAAAATTATAAGAGGTAGAGGACATCCCAAAGAATCAACACATCAAAATTGAGATCAATTAGCCAAGTAATTAAGGCTTAATTAAGGTAATTAGAAAACAATTCAAACTCTAATTAAGTATTGTTCAATATTCAAACATTAGAGATTTTATTTTTATTAAATTCTCCTCTATTTACCCTTTCCGAAAATAGGTTTACTCATATTTTTAGAATTTTTTTATAATTAGTTATGATTAATCATATTTTTAACACCTAATTAATCCCCTAACCCATCTAAGACTACTGAGCCGACATGGCGCCGCCACGCACGAGATAGTTATTTAAAACATCCCCAAGGCCGAAGTCAAGAAGTGCATGTGATTTCATCCCCGTCGTGATTTCTATAGGATTAAATCGAGATTTATAACAAATTTAATCACGGCCGTCCATTCTAATCACGCGGAACGGATGACCGATGATCCGTCCTCCCCCAAGCGCCTGAAGCCAGACACCATCCACCTTCTGTAGCTCGATTTGAGTTCACCGGAGCTAGTGGGACATCAGAATCAACTATGAAATGTGCGGGGAGAAAATCTAAGAGAATCATACGGTGGAAATCACGTGCAATCATAAAACTCTTCACAAAACACCAACACCTAATAAATTTTCTACTATTTGCCAGAATTTACCTTATCGAAGCTCAAGACCGGCGATTCAATGACTGAGGTAGCTTCATCTTGAAGAGTCAAAGTCCTGTTAAGAAGTTCTTGAGTTTCCTCTGCACCGATTGCTCTGTAGACCAAACACCGTCGTGAAGCACTGGAGTTGGTTTAAGAGTGGTCTCCGGTGCTCAAATTGATCAAGGATCAATTTGTTTCGACTCGCCAGAGCTTGGGGAAGGTGTAGGAGACGTTAATTGAAGTTTGGTGGAGTTTGAGTGAGGTTGGATGGACATAGCGGACTGCTGATTTCAATCCGCCAATAAGGAGCACGAGGGACCGGGAAAGCTCTGGGATGCTCGTAATTACTCAAGGATGCTCTTTATGTAGTTTGAATGGGATGGGCCCTCCTCCCCAAGTGGTCCACACTGGGATTATCTCGCCAGGTAGTCTACCGCACTAGAAGGTGCAAGGATCGTGTCACACCCCGTGATGATCCCCACCCATGCTGGGTCAATCAAGTATAATGAATAGATGACTCGACACACGATTTCACCAACACGCCCAACTAGTGGAACGAGCAAGTGAAATTTGCATCTAATCAAATCATCATAAATATTTGCAATTCATATACTACTTAACTTAATTCATATCACACCATCGGAAGCATGAAATCTTTAAGTTTGTAAATAAATACAGAAACTAAAGATATCGTATAAAATTTTTGCACCCAAAAAAAACCTTTAAGCTTCCCAAAACTATACAATTCAACAAAACAAACTAGTTTTTACCCAAATTTCATCTTTTCCAAATTATCACCCAGAAGCATCATAAGCTAAAGCTTTAGACAAGAATGCTAAAGTAAGCTCGAATAAGACAAGAGGAACAATCGCGTATATCCATGTAAATTTACAAACTGGTAAACTATGTCAAGAATGTAACAATGTAATCGAACAATATGCTATGGAGAATGTAACAATATAATCAACAATATGATATAGGTTCATCAGATCAATGTCAAGGCGTTGATTTTCATTAAAATTATTTCGCTCTATATCAAATCATTTTTTAGAAATGTCATTTATAATAATAGGTTTTGACTTCATAACAAAAGGGTCGTCCACCTCGTCACTAAAGTCGGTAAGGCGGCGTAACCATACTACTTACCTAATAGCCCCCTGACACCAATTGACCCTAACGGCTCCAACCTCAAAATGTCAGAGTCGGGATACTAAGATCCCCTAATCACGGCTCATCTCGTCAGAACTTTTGCCTATCTGTGCAGATTTCTATAACATAGCCTTCCTATCACAATTTTCCTGATATTTCCCTGTTTATCACATTACTGCATTTAACAACATATTTTAAAATATTTCTATATGCCCAATGAAATCATATGCTGAACTAGTTGGCTTATAATCATTGTAAATCAGTAATCTATGCAAGGTCAAGTAATAAGCATTTGTATTTGCATTCAATATGACGTAAAATATCTATATGTCATTCATACAATTTTACAAAGTTTTAGAAAGTGGTATGGCATACATAGGAATATAAACGAATTTAAATTAGCGCTATGTCTCACTTCGTCTAGTCGACGTGATATGCTCCTCGAAGTACACAACCTATAATGAAATAACTCTTCTAAATACTTCTAATACATGAAACTCATAATTAACACGGTAGTATTACCAGCTTAAACTGTAATCTTACCTGAAATTGATATCTCCTCATAAGCTTACTGGAGTACGACTCCAAAGTAATCTACTAACGCCAATATTAATTACCTGCTTCAATCAACAAACTAAAATTAACAAACAATGTCAATCCTAAACCCCCATTTTAATACACAATAATTCTGCAACTCACCTAGCAGCCAAAATAGTTTGGAACTCCCCAATCACGCATTTCAACAGGAAGGAAAGAAAAGGGATGGGGAAAGAAAATTAGCAACTTACAAAATTTCCTAAGTTTCCGATCGTGAACAGAAATCAACCGAAATGATCGGTTCACGGATTTCCGACCCGAAGCCACGGATTTCCCAACATGTCAGGACTTACAGGTGCGGAGTTTCTAAGCGACGATGAAGGCAATACGGGCTTCCACCGAAGCGGCAGTTCAGCGGCGTTATATGAAAGCGCAGGCCACCATGGGAGGCGACACCACCGCCGGCCGACGGGCGGCGAGCGGTGCGTATGCTTTGTGTCACGGAGGCCCAAGCCGATCCGGTGGGAAGGGAAAGGAGGAGACGAACGATCGATGAAGGACCGAGGCCGCGCTATGGAAGGAAATGAAATAAGAAGTCTGGAGAGATCCAACCATACACGCCGAATTTAATCCGCGATGCTTAGTCACAGCCCTAATGCTACGAACGATAAAATTAATTAGGCAATTTGGAAATAAGCTAATTGGATTAATTGGATATTACAGATGGGCTATGGTGGAGGCTCTTGAGTGGCTGAGGGAGTGTCATAGGCTAAGGTAGTGCATACCTCCTCCCCCAAGTGTTCCAATAGGGAGTCATGGGTGAACTCACCTTTTCTTGACCCATGGCTGAACCCAATAGCCTTGGGTCAAGTGAGTCAGTGGTCCAAGTGTCCAAAATGAGCTAAGGGGAGCTACAAAGGGTTGGTGAGTAGATAAGACCATTCAAATAGTAATTTTGTCTCATTTGGATGGATTTGTCTAATGGGTTTTGGCCTAAACTGGGTCCCACATGGGTTAGGTTCATTTGGGCTGACCCATGGTGACCCAAGAATGGGTCATGCCAAGTTTGGTAGGGTTTGGCTCAATGTGACCCATATGTGAAAAAATTGGGTTCAATTGGGTTAGGTTGACCAATTGGTCAAATTGGGTCAACCCAAGGGTTTGAATGTGTGCAAATGATGATTTGGGATGTATTGGTGCCATTAGTTTGGTTTAATTTGAAGTGGATTTAGATTTGGTTCAATTGGGTTCATTTGGGTCAAATGGGCTAAGTTGACCAATTTGGTCAAATTGGCCAAATTGGCTTGGGTAGAAGGTTGACTTAGCTTCAATTAATGATTTCAGAATGATTGTAGGTGTTGATTTGAATTGATTCAGATTTGAGAATGATTTAGTTCAATTTGACCCTTTAGGTCAATTTAGGCTAAATGAGTTAATTGGATTGGTTCAATCAAATTGGATTCAATTGAGTGTTGGATCATGTTCAATAATCAATTTGTGATTGATTAGAAGTATTGGTTTAAATCAATTTGATTTAGGATTTGATTTGACTCAATTTGGCCCTTTAGGTCAAATTGGGTCAACTTGGGTCAAGGCCAAATTAGCTTGATTATGACTAATTGGTGGTCAAGTCATATTCAATGGTTAATTTATGATTGATTAGAGGTATTGGTTTCAATCAATTGAGTTTGGAATGGGATTTGGTTCATTTTAGTCTATATAGGCTAATTAGGTCAACTTGGGTCAAGTGATCAAATTAACTTGGTTTGACCTGATTAATTGTGATTGGTCAATCAAGGATGATCAACAATCATTGTAGAAGAGATTGGATTGATTTATTCAATCCAATTTGGGTTGGATTGAAATTTGGATCAAATGGGTTCTTTAGGTCACTTTGGGTCAAGTGGACCAAATGGGTCAATTGAGTTAAATTGTGTTAAATTGAGTTGGATTGAATTTAATGATTAATTTAGGATTGATTGATGACTTTGATTGCAGTTGATTTGGATTTGATTGTGTTTTGGCTCATTTGGACCCTTTAGGTCAAATGGGCTAACTTGGGTTGATTGAATTGGTTTGATTCAATTGATTTGATTATAGGTCTTAGGAGAGTTTGAAATAGAGGCTTGGATGGTTAGAGTACTTTTGTGAAAATTGATTGGGTTGGTTTCAATTGAATAGGCTTTGGGTTAGATCCATAGGATGATGGTGAAATTGATTTAGGTTAAGGGTTAAATTAATTTAGCTTGGAGCTTAGATATGAATCAAAACCCAATTAAGGTTGATTGCATGAGGTTGGTCTTAGATAGGTGGACAAATATTGGTTTTGGTTTAGGCCATAGGATATGTCGACCTATTTACCCTAGGATATGACCTAAGCTCGAGGTATGCTTTCATAAGTCCCTAGCTTGGGTTAGTGTTCCCTTAATCACTAGAAGTGTCTTATGACTAGAGAAATCTAAGTGTCTAGAAAACTCGTGAGTCTAGGATAGGAATGATGAATCTTCACTCCAAAACTGAGGTCAACAAACTTAAAATTAATCATAGAATTCTAGAATTTAAGCACCACATTTTGAATATCTAATTGAAATTACTCTTTTCAAATTTAGCTTGGTGACTTATTAATTTCTGCCTTTGATGAAATTGAGATGGTTATCCACGTACTAATCTACTTGTATTCTTTGTGTTGTTTGTGTCCTTTATTCTAGAACTCTTCAATGTTCTAGCATCACTTTATTATTATTTTACAATAAAATAAAACTTTTTTAATGTATTTCTTATGTCTTCACATGCACAATGATTATATCCTTGAAATAAAATTTATTTTGGAGATAAAAGCACCACAAAGTTGAACGCCCAATGTTCTTCATATGCAACACTAATCCTAAACTAATTTCAATAATTTTCAAGCCCATATTAATACATATTAATACAATTTATATGATCAGAATAGTTTGACACAACCCTTTTTTATATATCTTTGATGTCATTTTTAAAGTTATATCCTCTCTTAATTTTGATATTTAAAAATTTTGAGTTCAAAAACCTCTCATCTTTTGTATGTTATATGAGAAGTTTCCCTTTTCTAATTTTAGTTTTTTTTAATCTAAACAAGCTGAGAACACAATTTAAAATTGAAACTTTCTCATAGCCCATTCAAAATTAACTCTCTCTCTCTCTCTCTCTATATATAGATATATATATTGAAAAATGAATTGCAGCACATGAAATTTTTTTTTTAAGTTGCAAAACTATTGCTTTTCTTACTTGGCGGACTCCAAATATGAAAGAGCCTTGAGGCCATCAGAGTAAACAAAGTGAGTTTCTTGATAGAACCATTCCCACACCTCCGGCCACCTCTCCCTTCTCCACCCTTGAATTATCTCCTCGAATGCACGCAACAATCTTTCCCTTCACTCTCTTTCGGCCCGAACTTCCCATTTGACACAAATCTCTGCAAACTTAAAGAACTTCAACATTAAACTGAAACTTCACCTTTAAAAGAATAGATAGCCATACTGTGAGACTGAAGATTATGTGTTCTAATCATGATCTCAGTGGATCTGTGCGCACAGTTCTCATGCATTTTTGCTTAGTATTTTTCTCTTAGTACTGATAATCTGTTCAATTTCATGTTGTCACAGTTAAGATCTATGATGGAGAATACTTATATTCATGAAACTATAAGGAATTGGACCGTTAAAATTCAAACATGAAATACCATCTGTTTTTTGCAGAACCAACGGGCCATAGAGAAGAAAAACGCATGACAAAATACTTTGTTTCTCTATGGATTGGAGGAAAGTGGAAGGCAGAATAAACTGAAATACAAACAATCTGAATCAGCCTCCAACGCCCAACATCTAAACTGAACCTCTAATATATTTCCAATGCACTCAAAAACATTATCTTCTGCCTTTACAATGCTGAAAAAAATTGAAGTTTTAGTTGGAATCAGCAGTTAAATTAATCTTGAAATGAAAATAATTTGAATTGAGATTCAGAAAAATATTCTCTTATGAAGGTGTGATATTGAGAAGAGCACAGAATAGTTTTTCCAATTTATACCGTTAGCTTTAATTAAAATTTAATTGGAAAAAAATATATAATCAAAATTGAAATGATCAAAATTCTATAAGATTATGCCCAATAAGTTCAAATAGCAAATGAACAGTTCTAAAAAAATTCATAAAATTTGAAGTATTTTGTGCTTTTAATAATTAACACAAAACTTGCTGTTATAAAAAATACCAAAAATATTTGAAAATTTTCAAGTAAATTATTGTGGATTGATAATAATGCAAGTGATTTTTTTTAAAAAACAAAGCTGGGGTTAGGCCTAAATTAAAATAAATTTTCCTTGATTTGTTTTTCTAAAATCATTTTAATGATATTTTTTTTCGAAATCTTTTGATTGGAGAAATTTCATTTATACAATGTGTTGAAAACAACAAGTTGACACTTCCCAAAAATATTCATATTTTTAAAGTTATTTAACTGATTTTGATAATTGAAATTTTGTTTGAATTAATTCCCATACAAAGCTAAATGTTTCTAAAATTTATGACAATTATGATTAAGAAAATCAAATTCATGATCCAATGAGCTATGATGTATTCTTAATAACCAAAACACATGATTTTTAAACTTATAAAATTAGAAACTTAAATAAAAATAATCAAAATTTGAAATCAACTTATCCAAATGACTTAAATAAGCATGATAAGCTTTTCCAGAAGATTTAAAAATTTTAAGAAATGCTTAAGTATTTAAATTTATTAAAACTTTAAGTAATTAATTTTTTAATAATTAAATTTTAAAAATTTTAAATAAAATATTTTTTTCTAAGAAGATAACTTCAAAGTGCATCTATCTATTTAATTGTTATTCAATTTGGAATTGTGATTTGCACAGGGCAAAAAATCCCAAATTATTTTAATTTATTGTGATAAATTATGGCCATTGATCTTAAAAGAATAAGAAAAAACAGTAAATATTACATTGTCTTCCTCGAGCCTACTCAAAAACCAATAATTTTAACATACATTTCTCCTATAACACGACAATCTTCCCAACTCTATATCTCCTATAGTGCATGAAACCAAATATTTCTAAATGCAAGAATGATCAAGAGAATGCAAGTTATAAAATGGTGTTGATTAAGGGGTGATTTGGATGCCTAAAAAAGAAATGTAGTATAAAGTGAATGTAATATATTTGAATTTCTTTAGATTGTTTGGTTGAAAACTCTATGAATACATGAGTTTTTTTTTTTTGGCAAAATAAACGTAATGTAAAGTATTTTTAGGGTTGTGGATGGCGGTGGTGACAACCAACTACGATGAGACTGTATAGGCGTGACCATACCGCAGCAGTGGGTGTGAGGGTGGCTAATGAAGGGCGTATGGCGACGATAACACTTTATTGGCAGATTTGAAATTACCAAATCAGGCGAATTCCAAATGCACCAAAATTGACTCTTTTAATATATTTTAAATACATCACATTATTTTGAAATTTTACTTTGCACCATGTCAAACTAATATGATCCCAAATCCTCTAATTGCCAAATTATAACATACATCCATCATTTACAACAGAAGAACTATAGTACAAAAAGGAAATTACGAATACAACTCAATTGAATGCTAAAATACAAGTTCCCCAAAAAATTAATAATAATAAGCTAGATAATAAGCAAAAGGACTTCCAGAACTAATCCAGTATAAAGCATTCTAGCAACAACAAATAACAGATTGGATGATATCAACTACAACAAAGAATAATCCCAAATTAAACATCACAGAAAGACCAATGTAAGCGCCGTAAGGGCTTAAACTAAACCAAAAGCCATATCCGAGTACCAAAGCAAATTCCATACGTAAATAACCGCCAAAAGAACAAGAACAGATGCTCGATAGCAAGAAAACAAGAAGATTAGAATGCGAAATAAATGACTACACTTACCTCAATCTCCGTAACGACATAAGCAAGAATCCTATTGTAAATGTAAAGTAGTTACAAAGGTATAAAAGGCATAGATCTAAGAAAGAAAAGACTATAAATAGATGTAAGAAAAGCAAACAAAGGCAATCAAGAATTTTAAAAGAAACTTATCTTCTTCTTCTTCTGTTCTTCATCTCCTCCGTCCTTCTCAAGTCTTCTCTGGTTTTCCTCACCGGAAACCGCCGCTTTCCTGAGAACCCTGGTTTCTCCTTCGATCCCACCGCACCTCTTCCCTCTGAGGATTCGACGACTCAACAAAAAGAAACCAAAGTATTAAAGCAAGCTTTCCTCGAATTTTCATCCCACCAGAAGCGATAAGCCATTATCAAAGGCTCAGATCAAATCCAAGGATCAAGCCGCGCAGAAGGCAGCGCGTGTAATCCACTAACGGACGACAGGAATCAAGAATCGCTCGATCAAAACACAAATCCAAGGGCAGATAAGAGGCGAAATCAATCCGATGGTTCAAGACTTAGTTCGAGAGAAACTCAATCCAAGTGATTAGATCCAACGGCCAAGAATAAAGGCGCTAATCCAACGGTTCAGAAAGCACCCGATAAACCTTCCCAATTATCAATAAACACAAATGTTCGACACTCACCGAAGTCAACTCACGAACCAAATTCAAGCCTAACACGACTCATATCATTGGTGCTCTCGTGATTACATCATACGTAAAATGGCGAAGGAACAAGACACACATCAAAATCCTAGAGAATGTGTGACAAGGCTAAACAAAATAGATGAGCAAATGTCCTCAATCTCTATGATATTAAATGAAGTTTCAAGAAGACTATCTTCTATAGAGAAAAATTTGAGAAAAACTCTCAAGAACAGCAACAAATCCAATCCCAGGTATGTACATCATCTCATACAGAATGTTATCCTCCAAATAGACCACAAACACAGCAAAATATTAGACCTATTAAAGTAGATATGCCAAGATTTAATGGTGACAATCTTAAAGGTCGGTCATTCAAAATGACAAGATTTCAATATTACGCTTTATCAAGAACGTAAGTTCATAATTGTCTCGCCTTACATGGATGGACCCGACTTAGCTAGTATCAATATATGCACTTAAATAATCGCTTATATTCATGGACACAATTTAAAGAACAAAGTTATTCGAGATCTCCCTCTCTATACAGATTTGAGAGGAGAATTAACTAAATTACAGACAACAGTCGTAACTTCTACAATGATTTTGAAGAACTAGCTAATCAAATTTTAGGCATTCCACCTGAATTTTTACAAAGCTGTTTGAATCAGGGCTTAAACATGATATCAAGAGAGAAGTAAGAGCATTACGCTTCGCGAAGCATTTCAATTGGCTAAACTAATGGAAGATAGGCTAGCTAATGACATTCACATGACCAGAAACTACAAGATCAGCCAATCTCCAGCAGTAAAACAACCTCAATTACAGCAACAACCCATACTACCTACTCCCACAAACACCAATCAACACATCAACAATCAAAATAAACAGCCGATAGCAATTCAGAGGCTGACACCTACACAAATGGAAGAAAGAAAGGATTGTGTTTCAATTGTGAGGAAAAATATCACAGAGGACATATATGTCAAGCCAAATTGTTTGCCTTCATGATGGTCAATGAGGACCAAGACTATCAACTACAGCAAGATACTCAACCAGAAAGATAGTGGATACAAGAAGAAGTATTAGAAACAAGCTTAAACTATCAGCCATTCAATCCAAGCTAAGACAGATGTCATAGAGGTTGTATAATTATAAACACTCTAAATAGTTCTAACCAATCGACTTAAATTTTAGAATTATAATTCTGAGATATAGCCCAAATCTATAAAATATCATGGGCATAGTGCAAAAAAGAAATGCCAGAGCTATAAGTAGAAGTTTGGGGCACAACAAGCTTACCAATCTCAAATGAAGGGCCACAAAGAATTTCCACAGAATACAGTCAACAATACTGCCACATTATAAGGGTAATACCGAGGTAGAAGCAGTACTACAACAAGGGACAGGATCTTACATCTACATCAGCAAGAACCATCCAATTCATTAGAACAAAAGACATTATAGTAATTAGACATAATAATCCAGTGGAAGGGAAGGCTATCAACTGATGATCCTGAGATATGAATTGAGAAATCATAGAAGGCAATTCATGATTGTGACCTTGAGGACAAGGTCAGTGTGGGAAGGGGAGTAATGATATGATCCCAAATCCTCTAATTGCCAAATTATAACATACATCCATCATTTATAACAGAAGAACTATAGTACAAAAAGGAAATTACAGAATACAACTCAATTGAATGCTAAAATACAAGTTCCCGACAGAAAATTAATAATAACAGAAGCTAGATAATAAGAAGCAAAGGACTTCCAACTAATTCAGTATAACATTCTAGCAATAACAAATAACAGATTGGATGATATCAACTACAACAGCAATAATCCCAAATTAAACATCACAGAAAGACCAATAGAAGCAAGGCCAGAAGGGATTAAACTAAACCAACAGAAGCCATATCCAGAGCCGGCCTGAAAGCAAATTTCATAACAGAAATAACTGCCAAAAGAACAGAAGAACAGATGCTCGATAGCAAGAAAATAAGAAGATTAATAACAGTAAAATAACAGACTACACTTACCTCAATCTCCAGAATGACAGAAGCAAGAATCTAACAAATAAATGTAGAGTTACAAAGGTATAAAAGGCATAGATCTAAAAAAGAAAAGACAATAAATAGATGTAAGAAAAGCAAACAGAGGTAATCAAGAATTTTAAAAGAAACCTATCTTCTTCTTCTTCTGTCATTCATCTCCTCCTTCCTTCTCAAGTCTTCTCTGGTTTTCCTCACCGAAAACCGCCGCTCTTCCTTCGGAGAACTCTAGGTTTCTCCTTCGATCCCAGCCGCACCCCTCTTCCCTCTCTGGAGTGATTCGATGACTCGAACCGTCGAAGGAAAGAAACCAAAGTAAGGATTAAAGCAAGCTTTCCTCAGAAGTTTCATCCCACGGCCAGGAAACAGCCGCATAAGCCACTATCAAAGGCTCAGATCAAATCCAAGGATCAAGCCGCGCAGAAGGAAGCGCGTGTAATCCACTAACGGATGGCAGGAATCAAGAACCGCTCGATCAAAACACAAATCCAAGGGCAGATAAGAGGCAAAATCAATCCGATGGTTCAAGACTCAGTTCGAGAGAAACTCAATCCAAGTGATTAGATCCAACGGCCAAGAACAAAGGTGCTAATCCAACGGTTCAGAAAGCACCCGATAAACCTTCCCCAATTATCAATTAACACTGTTCGACCACTCCGAAGTCAACAATCAACTAAATTCAAGCCTAACCGGATCAGACTCATATCACAAACACATAAAAAGTTAAAATCTCATACATTTTACTTTACTTTACACTCAAAATTCATCATACCAAATAGCCCATAAAACTAACCCATGGACTACCTTCTACTCAAGACCACCACATAATGGAATCCATTAAGGTTAAGGTTTTTGCCTTAACTAGTAGACTTCAAGATGCCAAATTGATCCCACACATTGTTGAAACTTTAAGAGGATGATTCAAGCCTCAACTTAGCCTAACAATGGATGAAATGCTCCAAATATCAAATCCCTAACTCAATTTCTAACTTCCCGACCTTTACACTCAACATAACACTTTGGGATTGCTTGGAGAGTTCTAAGGGTCTTCTTTGAATTTTTTAGATCTAATGAAGTCTAGCACCAATGCACACAATTCAACTCTCTATATATCAATTTACCACCTCCTATCTAACATTCAAACCTAATGAGCCATTGACATTGTCAAAGTTAAGTCTAGGGAAGCTGAAAGTGCATTGTGGGGATAAATTTGGAATCAATTATTTTAACTTATGTTAGTTCTTGCTTCAAATGTGCTTAACTATAATGATTATCCTCTCTAACAATTATTTGGATTGTTGGCCCTAGGTTTAGGCTTTAACATATGGTTAAGCAACAAGTATTAGGTTAGGTTAGATTTTGGGTGTTTAATGGAAGGTTGGGTTCACCCTAGATTAGCCTGTATATTTATTTGGGTGAGAGTGGCCACATGGGGTTAACATGCTTTTGGGGTCATCCTAATCCAATAGTTGATATGGTTCAATTGACTCATCCTAATCCGAAAAAAAACCTACAAGTTACTAGGTAGAGAACCCCGCAAAAATGGTATTAGAGCCAGAAAAAGATAAAATTGAAGAACTTATAATAAATAGTCAACACTATGATAAGAATTTTGCTTGTTTATGCACGCCTAGTTATTCATATTATAGTAAATTTTCCTCTTATAAATCAGAAATAAGAGAAGAAAAAGAACTGTTTAAATGACTTAAATTAAAAGAAATTGAAGAAGATATATTTTTATGTAAATGATAAAAATAACCAAAAATATTTAAAATTGAATTCAAAAGAATTCAAGAACTATTAAGAATAAATATTTATAATAATCAGTTAGAAGTTTTCATAGAAGAATAAATCTTCCATATAAAAGCTCCTTTAGAAACTTTAAAGAATGAACTGTTATTAGTTATATGATGTTAAAAAAATACTATGAACATGGAATCACTTTGAATACTTTGAACAAAATAACAACCTATGATATATGGAACTAAATCAAAGTCAACATAATAAAACTAAAAAATTTAAAAATCTTTTACATAAAAGATATAAGCCTAAATTATATTGAAAGCACTTGTAATATAAGAAGTTAGGAAAAAGAATTATAGAAAACCAACAAATTCTTAATAATTACATCACTATAACTGTAATTTTAGCAGAATGTGTCTGCACTGAATTTGATTTATAAGAACCTAAAGAAAATTTACCTTGGTATTCTAAAAAAACGTATTACTACACCCAACAGAAGTAATATCCAAGAGCTATAAAGATTAACAAAATTATAAATACTAATGAATCATCTCAAGAATGAGATGATTTAATCTTTGTATTACATCAACACCAGTTTATGAATAATACTCCACAAATCTCATCAGTAGATAGACCTATTTTCAAAATAACTTCTAAACCTATCCAAAATAGTGCTCAAACTAGTGAAGTTAGTGCGTCTTCTAGACCACAACATTACTTGCCTCCTAGTATAAGATGACTTTCTACTCTTAGACATAGTACTTTAGGTAAAATAATACAAGATAAAAAGGAAGATTGCATCAATAATGCAATTAGTGGACATGGAGTTTACTTAAACTTAGATTGTTCCAAAAATATTGTTGAAACAATAGATAAATGGATTATAGAAAATAGTTTAGTCCTATATAATTATAATCTCCAAGGAGAGGATTCATATGGATTTATTGAAAATACTCTTAAATGTATTTATAAGAAATAGTTTTTTGGACTTCAATTAAATCAGAAACAAGAAATAAGAAATAGCCAAGCAAAATCTACCATAAGTACTCCTAGTAAATGGGTAAAAATTTATGCAGATTTTATTAAAACTAAATTCTTAGGATATAAAATTAGATTCACTTTAGAAGAAGAAAAAACTAAAAAAATAGTCAGAAATTGACAAACAAAAACTTACCATACTAAGTATTTGTGATATTTGTTATTTAAATGAATATAATTGTGAATATTAAAAATTTTTTTATGATATTCTATTTGATGAACGTAAGCAATATTGTGATATATATTTTTATAAATTGCTTGAACCATTTTATTTGATCAAGAAAATGATCTCATAAATCAATATTGTTATTCAAATAATGACTTAGAAGAATATTTATATTCTGATTAAATGTCTGAACTTGAACGAATAGATAATACAGATGAAATTATAAATGACCAATCTGAATATAGTAGACAATTAACTCTTTCAGAATATGAATATAAAAAGATTAGAAAAAGAAAATTATCCTTAGGAACTAAAGACTATTTTGATATGACAATACTAAATTAGAAAAAATAAGCTCATTATAGTATTAGGCAAGGAGAATATCCTATTGAAATAATTGAAGCTCAAGGAAGTACAAAAATTCCTTTATATAATTATACGGTATGAAATCAGGATTTATAAAAAATACCTCACCCAGAAAAATATAGACGCGTATTTTTTGGCGGAATCAAAGTATTAATAAAAGCCTATTTTCGTGAAGGTATAAATAGACCTATTACTCTTTGGATATATGATGATAGAATTATTCATTCTAAAAATGATGGTTTATTAGGAGTAATCTAAGAAAACTTATGTTATAAAACATTAATGTTTAATCTACACCCTATTTTAGCAATACTCTACCTCTGCACTTAAAACATTTAATACTAATTTTACAAAAAGCCTATAAACATGGTATTACTTTAAGCAAGAAAAAAATAGTCATTGTAGTTCAGAATATAGAATTTTTAGGTTTGAAAATAGATCAAGGAACTATTGAATTACAAGACCATATTTTACAAAAAAATTGATAAAATTTTCACTATTAATAATAAAAAAGAATTACAAAGATTTCTAGAATGTATTAATTATGCTAAAACTTTTATTAAAAATTTAGCAACTTTAAGAGCCTCAACAAAAGAAACTTAGAAAAAAATATGGTATGGAATTGGGACAAAGACGATGAAAGTATCTTACAAAATTTTAAGTTAGCTTTTAAAAATCTTCCTAAATTAAATCTTCCTAATAATGGAGAAAAATTAATTATTGAAATCAATATTTCAGAAACATGTTAGGGTGCTATCTTAAAGCTAAATGAAATGATAAAGAAATTTTATGCATATATACCTCTGGAACCTATATTCCAACAGAACAAAATTATCATATTAATGAAAAAAAAACTTTTAGCTATTAAAATTTAAAATATTTTTAAATGAGTATTTTATTATTATGACAAATAATAAGACAACCATTTCCTTTATAAAAGACAAAATAGTTGATTTGCTCCCTGATAAATGACTTATTCGATGGAAAACCTGGTTTTCTGCATATAATTTTGATTTAAAATATATTGAAGGAAAAAATAATTATCTTATTGATACTCTAACTCAAAAATTTCACAGGATATGAGTATTGAGTAAGAAATAGAATTATACCATGACAAATTACTAGATACTATGGATCCTGATATAGCTTGAGACAAAAATTCAACCAAGTCTGACGAACATCTTATCGATAATTACCTCCAAGTACTCGAGTTCCAAATATAGAAATCGGAATGCGAAATATCAGATGGAAACAAAGTACTAACTGAATTACAGAAAGTCAAGCAATATCCCTCTAGCGAATTAGACGAAGAGGATTTACCCTCTGTCTCTCAATTACGCACTATGTGCAAAATACAAGACCATAATCCTTCTGAGAATATCAGACTAACTAAAATAGATAGCTCAATCGAGCAAACTACAAATACATATTCAACAGTTCTTCTCAAAGAATCAAAAAAGTAGAAAAATATACTTGAAATAGCAGAAGAATGACAATAATTCTCTTTATTTCAAGAACAAATTAATCCGCATATATATTTCCACTCTCAAGGAAATATAAACGTAGCATATATTTATAAAGATACATATTCTAAAATACTCAAGAATTATATTTTAGTAGATTACTTAAGATGATATATCTTGAAAATAGCGTTGTATTAAGTAAACTACCTAAAACATTTATTGAAGAGGTTGAAACATTTCAATCTATTTAAAAGCATTGGAATATATATATATATATATATATATATATATATATATATATATATATATATATATATATATATATATATATATCAAACTATTTCAAACATATCCCAATTAATTGAAGGAATCACTATAATTATTCAACTTGGAATTAGTAGCGAGCCATTCTACCCAAACTACAAGGAAAATAAGAATTTTCAAAATGAAACAAAGATGAAGAACTTTATGAGTTATGGATCGAGATCAAGAAAATAGATTTGATGGGTTTATCACTGCTCAAATAATCTTTTCATCTATAGTCATTGCAAGCACCATACCAAGAAGATACATGAAGTAATGTATCTAAAACGAACCAACATATTGTTGAAAAATACAGTACAAAGTTGCAAAAAGAAAGATTACTTAGCTGCATTTTTTTTGTAAAAATAAAAATTTATTACAAGCAGTAAAAGAAAATTTTTTACAAGCGTTGAAATGAACTGAAGCTGCGTTGCGATTCTCTGAGGTTATCATATAAGGTTGTGGTATGTTGTTGAGCTTGCATCTCCCCAAGAAAACCACTTGATTAGGAGAGTCTCATAAGATAGTCAAAAATCATGTAAGATATTAAGATTACTTGCATAATCTAATTCTAAAAATTTCATAATAATATATAGAAGCATGATGGACTCTATTAGGTATAATTTCAGTTTTACTTAGAACAAGATTAGAGAGAAGACTATTTCTTTATGGATTCAGATTTTGAGTCTATTGGAATTAAAGTTCTTAATATTGAAGAGGAATTAAAAAATCTTAAAAAACTTAACAAACAAAACTCTACAACCCATCACATATTCTTCAACACTTAATAACTATTAGTCAAATCAATATATACTCCTTTGTGAAACTCTTATTAAAATATCGTGTCTTTAGTGTATGGATGATCCCGGTCTTGATTTCATCCTTGGTAATAAATTTTTTAAATCAATGTACTCCTTCAGTCAATACACTGATCATCTAGAATTAATTACTCCGTGTAAACATACTCTTTTGTGTCATTTTATTTCTCAACCCACCTCTCACGCATCCTTCACAAATTTTTGGAACATGGTGATTTAGATAAAATTATTCAAAATTAAGGTTCAATTAACTTAGGAAACCATCCCACTTGATATATATAAGGTTCACTTTGTTGATTTTATACATTTATAGGATTGAAGAGATATCGATATGGGAACTATGTGGTCCAGTGTCTAATATAATATAAATTATATTTTTTGGGGAAATATAATATCATTTTAGGATTAATTGATTATTTGAATGTTGTATTTTTCGAGAATTAATAGATCTTTGTGGTTGAATGACAAGATTATTATTATGTTCATTAAATGATATGTCTAGGTAATCTAAAACTATTTCCTAGACTACTACTTTCTCCAAAGTCAAGGGATAGATTATCAAGAGGAGGTATTAAATTTGTATAATCTACTTCTTCTGGTTGGATAATATGTCATATTTGAAAAATATGGAATTTATATGAATAGCTTTAGTATTTGTTTTGAATACTATAGTATTATTGTGGTGTTTATTTTTTAATGTGTGTGGGGGGGACACCATGCACATCGTAGGGGTACTTATTGAAGTAATCGGGTACGACATTGAGATATGATATACTATCTCGAAAAATAGAGACATCACTCTTTAATGGACCTACTCACCTAATAAGGACTCCTAAGGCATGATGGGTCTTCGAATGTACCAGAGATTTTTTTTTCTTACTTTTCATGGATGAATAAAGCAGGGTTTATATTAAACCGAGTTCTAAAGTACCCTATGGAGGCAAGCTTCCATAGTTAATTACATCTTAGAAAATGAAATTTTCTAAGAATACTCTCGATTAAAATAGACAATTAGAATCTCCAAAGATATCAAGGCTAGACTATCAAAGGATTGGTTATATTTGGAAAATCAAATGGAAAGTTCAAGGATAAGAGTTATTTTGGAAGCCAAGAGAAATAAGTAGGGAATGCTTATGATACTAGGAAGCCTAGTGAGTATTCCAATCTATCCTATGGTTGGGCTTTATATATTTGAAGCTGAAGAGAATTATTTTGTCAGAGTTGAATTTTATTAAATTGTTAGGTCATATGATCCACCAACACAAGGTTGTGAAAATGCCTAAGAGGTGAAGATTTATGCTTGTAGTACGAAGGAAACAACTATCTCAGATTTTAAATCTAGGGAGCTTTAGAAAGAGCTAAAGCGCAAACTAAATCTAAGCAAAGATGGGCATAAGGTTTACCTTCACAAAAGAGGATAAACCATCTGATTGCTGGACTTATAACTGCTTGGAGTTACCCCCAGCTAACTCCTGCTACAACTTCAAAACCATGTAGGCAAGTTTTATGAATCTGTGAGATAGTTGAGCTATTATTTATCTAGAAAGAGATTAAAATCCTTAAACCCACTCTCTCAGATACTAGAGCATGAGTGACATGAATAATGACTTAGTCTAATGTAAAAAATTTTCAAATTTTATTTCAATTTTGACACTTCATTTGGACAAAGGCTTTAAGATTTTTATATGCCTAAATGCATGATGAAATGTGTTATTGGACAAATCAAAAGAGAAAGAGGGTGAAGCTCCATAAGTAGGGGTTGTTCTCACAGGTCAAGATCCTTATGCGTGTAAGGATGGAGGCCTTCATTTTGCAAGAGTGATTCAACATGAATGCTTGATGTGGAACATACAGTCATTCAGCTAAGGGGTTGCTAAATCTTTTAATTATCTTGATTTACATCCTAAGCTTTATGGTGAGGTTATGAATTATTTAAAATTTTATTATGATGATTAATTGGGTTAGAAAATTTTTTTTTTCCTAAGAGCCTAATCGCATCCATGACACACATTAAAACATCAAACATTTAAGAAACAATAAAGAGCATGTCATTTCTAATGTTCAAACTAAACATAATATCAAACTTATAACTATCACAAAAGAATAAGAGGCCGATGCAGTCGGGTACCATAGTGCAACCTGAAAAGAGAAAAATAGGTAGCCAAGCTCTACCCTTATACAACCCAGAATATGAAGAATAATTATAAATTTTTAAAATGCTATGGGGGTCTTCTTTTCTTCATTTCTTCAAATCTTCTTCCTTCCTTCTCTCGATTTCACAAGGCCTCCAAGGGCAAAGCCTTCTAGCCACTGCTCATCCTAAACCTCGTAGCATTAATCCTAATTCTTAATGCAAAATAAAATTAAAAATAGGAAACGTGAATCTAACTACACCTACAAAATAAAAGTTATCTAAACACAGATACATTCCTAAGCAGTTATATTTATAATTTAGACTTAGCACCATGCACATAGATAACCAAGCCCACCTGTCCTAACTTGGATTATACTTAGGAGTTTTAAGCAACCTACAAAGAGAGCATTTATATTTATTTTTAAACACCCCTTAAGCATAATCCTTTGCAAAAAATATGATTAGGCTAATATCGGCCTAACATCCAGTCTATGAGACATACACCATGACATACAGTCTAAAATATTATATCACAAAACAAAATATACATCACATCATGCACCATCCTAACATAGAACTAGAAGTGGTGACTTAATTCTAATGTGTATGTTAATGCTTGTGTGGTATGTCTTACTAAGCATTAAAGTTACAATCTTCTAAGTGTAGAATGATTCAATTTAATATAAAGGGTTGATTTCACTTGAAGTTATTTAATTGATTTGACAATTTGAATTTATGCTTTCTTTTATTTCATGTGCTTACACTTAGCAACTAAGTGTTATAAAGAGAAGAAAGAGGGTTACCCCCTTTTACCCTAACCTTAAACCATTTTCTAAAGTATATTAATTTGATTTAGTTCTATTTAGTGAATGACTTATTACACATTTTTAATTAATCTCGAGTTTAGGTTCACCTTAAATTATCATATTCAATATAAAAGGTATCTTAAGATTAATCTAATTGAATTACTATCACTTGACATATGCTAATACATTCCTTTCCATCACATGCAACATGCATATGATTTTAATCCTAAGTGTACCTATACATGCAATATATTTTAGCACACTTATATGATGAATGTATATATGTGTATTTGAAGTTCATATTCTTTTATGTTATTGAATTATTTAATCATATTATTTTAAAGCTCTATCTAACTTCTTATACAAAAATACATAGGGATGAGATTAAATAGGTACGTGTCGTTGTTACCAGGGAAGTGAGGTAATCAAATAACCTTCTTGGGACTAGCTAAAGCCTCGTATTCCCGGGATGTTCAAACTATATACCCATCTGCAGTCAAGCATGTGTACATTTATATGCATGAATATGAGAAAGAAAGCTCCAAATCACATTGTTGACCTCATTTTTAGAATGAGCTCTCAACCCCTCCATCATATGCATAGGATTCCTCTTATACCTTAAGAGTTTATTAGTCTTAAGACACATCTAGTGATTAGGTGGACACTCCCCTAGCCCTAGAAGACTTAGAAGAGTTAGCCATAGGAATAGGTTATGCCTTAGGGTGTTAGGAAAATTTCCTACCCTTTTAGCTCAAACCATTCCTCACTTTCCTTCTTTCAAGTCAAACCCCAAATCAATTCTATTTGATTTTCTCCAAACTCAATTCAATTCAATGAATCAATTCCATGATTGAAATCCATGATTAAAAGATATGACTGAAACCCATGATCAAAATCCATCAAAAATTCTTAAGCCAAATTTTGTCTAAGTCATTAATTTTCCCTTAAGGACTTAACCAAAATTATGATCTAAACCTATTCAAATCTTTGAGATCTTCTCATAATCCATTTATATTCTCATATATAAATGAAATATAAATTCAAACCCATCAAATTAAATTCAAAATTCAAATCAATTCATGAAAATTTTCTTAAGTCCTTTTAATTTTTCATGAAAGGACTTAGCTAAAATCAACCCTAAACCTTGATCAAACCTATTCAAATTTATGGGATTTTTTCAAAACTAATTTATATTCTCATATATAAATGAAATATAAATATAAATCAATCAAATCAAATTATAAAAATTTACTTCCTTGAAATTCCCTTAAATCTTTTAATTTTATATTAATGGATTTAACCTAAACTTTGATCAATATTCAAACTCATGGATTTTCTCAAAACTTATTTATATCCTCATTTATATTCACATATATAAATGAAATATAAATATAAATCAATCAAATCCAATTCAAAATTAAAATTAAAAAATTTCTTTAAATCCTTTAAATTCCCTTTAATGAATTTTAACCAAAATCATGATTAAACCACTTAAAATCCTTAAAAATTTTCTCATGATCCATTTATATTCTCATTTATATTCACATATATAAATGAAATATAAATTCAAACAATCAAAACCAATTCCAAAAATGAAGCTCAAATCAACTCAAAATCAAATCTAAGCCTTTCAAGTCAAAATCTTGAACTTAGCCAAATCACTTTCAAATCAAGCCAAACTCTTGATTTTCTCTCATAGTTCAATCAACCCTACAATCATGAGCTCATATATAAATTCAAACCTCAATTAAACACTAAAACCCTTAAATATTCTTCCTTTGAATATGAAAATTTCAAATGGATCAAAACCCATTTGACTTCAAACCACTTGTAAATGGATTTATATTTCAATCATAAGTCCATATACAAGATCAACCAACTTCAAATCAAGCTTTGACCAAGCCATTTGACCCACTTAGGCTCACTTGACCCAAAGTATCCTTATGAGCCAACTTTTGATCCTAACAATCATCATGGGATGATCAATCAATCAAATTGGGTCAAAGTAAGTAAAACCTAAGGGTTGACCAAGTCAACACTTAACCCAAAATGAAACTTTACATAGCCAAATTCTACCATAAGCCAAATTGATTGAAACCATTGATCTAAGTTCACTCATGACCTATGTTTGAACTTGACCAAGTCAACCTTTGAGCCTAACTTGGCCCATTTGGTCAACTTGACCCATTTTGACCTAAAGGGTCAAAATGTGTCAAAACTTGATCTAAGCCAAATTGATCCAAACCAATGGGTCAAGTTCATCTCAAATCACTTGTGAAACTTGACCAAAGCCTCAATTGGCCAACTAAACCCAACCTAGCCCAATTGACCTTAGACCCACATGACCTAAAGGGGTCATGTTGAGCCAGAATTGAACCTAACCCAAATTGATTGGAAACAAAGATACCAATCCATTCCATATGACTAACAACCTAAACCTACCCTTGACCTACCTAAATAGGTCAAATGGGTCAAATAGGTCAACTTGACCCATTTGACCTAAGTGAAGTCATATGAGCCAAAACTAAATATATACCAAATTGAACCAAATCAAAGCCAAAAAATATTTAAATGGTCATATAAACTTGACCCAACCCTTGGTTTGACCCAATTTGACCAATTGGTCAACTTGACCCAAGTTGACCTAAATGGGTCAACATGAGCCAAACCCTATCAAATGGATTCCAAAACTAATGAAACTTGGCTAAACCTAGTTTCTCCACATACCTAACATGTCCAAAGTGAAAAAAATAGCAAAATGACCATTTTACCCGTAGGCCATAGAACAAATTTTAGCCTAGCCCATGGGTCATACCCTTTTCACAATCACTTGAGGCTTTCCTAAATGCTCAAGGGGACTTAGTGATGAGTGGTGTACCCAACCCAATGAGTTTGGGTCAGCCCATTTGGCCCATAGACCAAACTCGACTATATGGCTTGAAATTGAGTTTTTCAAATTCCCTCCTAAGCTCAATTTCAACACATGGAAGTTAACATTCCACTCAAGGGATCAAACCACCATGTGCATAGTCAAAACCATCAAAACAACCTCTCCAATCTCAATAATTTAATCAAAATGACAAGGAATGGTTTGACCATCCGATTTCCATAGGGGGAGATATACTCCCCCAAATTCAATGAAATTTCATTACACTCATCGTCGATTGGAGCCTAAGAACCCTTAGCACCCATCTCAGAGCATTCCCAAGGCTTCTAGAGAGGATTTAAATTTCTCATTCTTTAGTTTTGCACAGTGCAAAATAGGGGAACTCAATCCAATAGCTAACTTTCTCTGCACTTGATCTCCTTCCAATTCCTCTTGCACACTTGATCTATGAGCTAAGGCCTAAGCTTTCTCAAGTTCCCATAGCGAAGAGCTCAATTGATCAAAGAAGCTGTGAAGTGGTGTTGGTCTACCCATTGATCCACTCAATCTCAAGGCCTAGGAATTTCTGCACGGCTTTGTCTCCACTAGACGAAGCTACCTCATCGATCTCGAGCGTCGGTGATCTCCTCTAGTAAGGTATGTGATTTTTCGACCATTTAAATTAGGTGGTGTTGGTCCTTTCTGAAAGAATTATTCATGGCATGTGAAATCAACCATTGGATAGATTGGTAATTGTGCTTAGATGGTGTGGGTTGATTTGTGTATGATTCTATGCTAGATCGGGCTCGAATCTCCCCTTAGATCATGGACAATCTCCATTGATCCTCAGGGAAGAACTTGGGTCATCTCAGCTGTCCATCCGCATATTTTAGATGGACGACTGAGATTATTTAACACGTTTTAGAAATTTATTCCCCTTTTAAAACCACGGGTGAATCCTTAGCCATCCGGTCTTTGATCGGACGGCCGAGAATATTAGTGTGTGCGTCACCGCCGTCATTTGGGATGTGACGTTTAAGTCACACCTCATGGCGTGATGCGTGTAAAGCTCGCTGACTGCCGCCACCACGCATCGCTGCTGAGTTTAATCAGGGATTAGTTAATTACCTAATTTATTCCTAATTAATCCTTGGAACTTCTAAAATTCATAACTCTTCATAAAAAATCAGAAAAATAAAAGGAAAAATGCTATGAAAATATAATGTCATCTATAATATTTAAAAAATGTTTTCAATGGATTTTAAATTACCCTTTCTCTTTGAATTTGGGTTTATTTGGGAATCTTAATTAGTTAATTATCTTTTAATTAGGTCATCAATTGATCTCAAATTTCTAGTGTTCATTTCAAGGGATGTCCTCTACCTCCCCTAATTTTCTTCAGATTTATTGAGGGCTCAATTGAGAAAATTGCTAGCTCATTCTCTAATTACCCCTTTCATGTAATTAAGAGTAATTAAGATATGATTAGTTGATTTATCCTATGATTAGGATTGATTAAGGTCAAATCTAATATGTAGGAGGTTTATGGAATAATTTTGGGGAATTTCCCCTAAGCTATTCCCTAAACCCCCTTTTCTCTCCTTAACCTCTTCTTAATTAAAGGTTTAACTCATTAATTACCTCTTTAATCAATTTTCAAAAATTCTAAAAGTTCAGAACTTAATTAATCTACCTTGGGTAGATTCTTAGGTGTTTAATAACCTAAGTTTAATTAAGAAAATTAAAACCCCTTTCATAAGTATGAAAGGGTGTTTTGAAAGTACTTACTTAAGCTAAACCCTTTAGCTTAATTAACTTTTAATTGTGCCAAATTGCATTAGGCCTTTTCATTATTAGGTGCATTGCAAATTTAAATTCCTTGTGGATTTTATGTCATCTCATTGGCTCATAATTATTTAGTTAATTCTTCTAAGGTGGTGTAGGTAAGGGATAATTAAGTCACTTAATTCATACCCTAACCTAATCAACACATAAAAATGAATTTAATTACCTAAAAATTAAACAAAAATATCAAACACATGTGGGAATGGGTTAGGAACAACAAACTCATCTCACCTTTTCAAAATTAAATCAAACTCCAAACTAAACAAAAATTATTTTGAAATTCACTTTGATTTATTCTAAATTTTCTTAATCTATAAGAATATCTTTAGGATTTAAGTAAAGTGAGTTTGTTTACATGCTTTCATTGCTTTGGATCTTTCCCAACATGTTAAGTTGTTTGCCATGTGATTCATGCATTCATAATTTCATGTTTCAAATTTTAAAATGAAATTGTTTACTTTATGTCAAATATGCATGTGTTGGCTAAAGTAAAATATGAGTGACTATTATCACTACTAAATCCAAATTATTTTCAAAACTCATAAATGAAATATCAAATCTGAAAGTATGCTACCTATGCTTTAATTATAGGCTTGCATGTGAAATATTATAAAGGTATGCTTAGTGTAGGTTTCCTTTCTTTCCTATGTTAGCATAGTTTTGAATAGGAGTTGGTAAGATGTAAGGTCATTTGAAAAGAACCAAATACTTACTTAATTCTATACCCTATTCATCCCTATGCTATCATCTAAGAAGGATTGTCTATACTTGCATGAATAAATAGCATAAACAAAACAAATCTATTAAACAACTTTTGCTTTTCTTTCCCATTTCATTTCTTTTATATACATGTTTGTACTTAAGAAAGTGGTATATTAGTCTAGACAACCCTGAGATTGCGAGACTTTATGTAGCCCTAAGTAGGTCTTGTACCTTACACCTCTGGTTAACAATGGTGATGTACTCACTTATGCCTTTCTTACTTTCATGTATGTATGTGAAATTTTGGATAAGGAAAACATTTTCTACCTAAGAAAAATCATGCATATTCAACTTCTAAATTTTTCTTAAATGGATTACTTAGCGTGCATCATAAAGTGTGTTAACTACTCTCATTTTCATGTATAGATATGCTTAGAGTCCATCCATATGCATGTTATATATGTTAGGAAGAAATGAAGTAATGTGTGTTATGTGAATTTTGATTCATTTTATTTAATCTTAAAATGCCTTTCTTTTTGAATATATTTGTTATGAGTTTATTTAAACTTAGGATTGATTAAAAGATAATCAAAACATTCACCTAAATGAAATTAAAATATGAACCTACTTTAGAAAATTACTTAATTTAGGGAAGGAAAGAGAAGTTCTCTCTTTCCCTCTTCATAACTTAGTAATTAATTGTAGTTTCACTTAAACCAAATTAAAACATGAAATAAAAATAACCCAAAATATTTAAACAACTTAAATGAAACCCTCCTCTAAGTTGAACATGCTCTTCACACTTAGAAAATTTAAACCGAAAGTTCTAAGCTAAGCATACCACACAAGCCTTCAAAGCACACACATTAGCCTAAGTCACCACTTCTAGCTTTAGGTTAGGTCGATGCATGGTTTGATGTTATGTTTTATTTTATGATATATGTTTTAGACTGGATGTTAGGGTGTATGCTCATAGAATGAATGGTAGGATGTGCTTAGTCTAATTATTTTTTTCTATAGGGGATTGTGCTTAAGGGGCGCTATCATAAATAAAAATATAAATGCTTCTTGCTTGTAGGTGCTTTATACCTCTAAGCATAATTCATAGGCCAGGTGGACTTAGTCACCCATGTGTGGGGTGATAAGTCCAATATACATTCTTAGGATTTATGTGGTGTGATTTAGCTAACCTTTGTTTTGTAGGTGTTAGTTAGATTTCTACTTTTCCTTTTCATGTAAAAATTTTTATAATTATGATTTTGGAATGATTTGTTATGGGGATTAAGATGAACATTGGTCATAAGTTCTTATCTTATGCTCCATGTGAAGCCTTGGAGCATCCACCTTCTAACCATCCAAAAGAATGAACCAAAAGAAGAGAAGAAAAGAAGAAATAAAGAAAGAAGAAAGAAGAAAGAAGAATAAAGATTGAAGGCCCCCATAATAATGAATTTATTTGCTTAATTGTAATATTCATTTGTAATACAAGTTTTATAAGGGTAGAGCTCGGCTACCCATATTTGATATTTTTGGGTTTGTGTGGTGGTGCCCGACCACAAACGACCATTTATTTGCGATTAGCTCTATAAATTATTTGATGATTTGTTTAGCATTTGCATTAAGTGGCATGTTTTTCCTAGTTTCTTCCTTCTTTATGTATGGATTGAATGAGGATTATGCTCTTTAGGGAAAAATAAATCTTTTACCCAACTTAACAACTCAAATAAAAATTAAACAACTCATAACCTCACCTAAAGCTTAGGATTAAAATCAAGATAAAAGAATTAGCAACCCCTTAATTGGATGAGCATTTCTTTATAATATCATGCACAAATTCATCTTATTTCACTCTTGATTGTAGGGCTTCTATATTTTCTAGAGAACTCAGCTTGACCTTTGAGAGCCATGGTGGAAACTCACCTCCTCCCTTCTCACTGATTTTGGCCAATAATCTTCTTTCTTATGTATTAGTCATAAAAATCTTATTAGCCTGAGTCAAAAATAATTGTCCAAAATGAAAATAAAATAAAACTTGAAATGCATTAGAGTTAGGTCATTTTAAGCATGTCCCTTTACATGATCTAATCTCTTTAGGGAGTGAGTTTAAGGACTTAGTCTCTTTCTAAATAACAATGGCTTAGCTATCTTGCATAAGCATAAAGACTTTCCTACATGTATTTAAAATTGCAGGAGGAGTTAGTTGGTGACCACCCCTAGGCAATTGTAAGTCTAAACGGTCGGGTGGTTTGTCCTCTCTTATGGATGCAAACCAATTACTCATTTTTCTCCTTAGATTTAGGTTGCGCTTTTGGCCCTCACCGAAGCTCCCTAGATTTAGGTTCTGAGGTTGCTTCTCCCCTTTGTGGGTCATAAGCATAATTTCTCACCTCTTATACATTTTTTTAATCTTGTGTTAAGGAATCTTAAGTCCTAAATTTCTAATAAAAAATAAAACTCAAACAAACTAAATCAATTTCTAAAATGTAAAGCCCAACCATAGGATAGTTTGAAATGCTCACTAGGTTTCCTAGCATCGTGGGCATTTCTTACTTATCTTTCATTTTGGCTTCGATAATAACTCCTTCTTTGATCAATCCCATTTGATCTTCAAAATATAAACCAATCGATTGATAGTCCTTCCTATTGAAATTATTAAAGACAACGATCATTTACCTTAATCGAGAGTTTTCCTAAGGGATCCATCCCTCGGATGTATAACTATTGGGCTTGCCTGAGGAACTTAACTAACCGATTTAAAATAAACCTACTTTACTTTTCATGTAAAGTAGGGAAGAATCTGGTACATATGTGCCCATCCCCTTAGGAGTCCTTATTGAGGTGATTAGTTCCATTAAAGGATAGTGACTTCTGTATTTCGAGATAGTACACTATTTTCTTGATGACATATCTGATCACCTAAATAAGTACATCTAAGGATCTGCATGACATCTTACCAAGATGAATTCCTATATAAGTGCTGCCTCATTCATTTCTCACCAACAGATTTGGAAGGCGACTCCTTACGTATGCAAGAATTTTTCTCCACACATATGACTATATAATCCAAGCACTTAGTCAATTATGAATGCATGCATCTTTAGTAGAAAAGAGGGGACTTTCATCCTTTAGCCACACATACATACACATGTAAAGAGAATTAAGCTAGCACGTGCCTTTGTTAACCAGGGAAGTAAGGTAATCTAATGACCTCCTTGGGGCTAACTAAAGCCTCGTATTCAGGATGTCCAAACTATATACTTTGCTATCTCACTATACATGAATGTATATGCAAACAAAGAGGAAGAAAATCATGCAAAAAATTATATTTTGTTTGATTGGATCATTTATGTACATGAAATAAAGTTCCATCCAAGTTATAATGTAGAAACACATATAAATGAAATCAAATAAGTATGTGTCATTATTAACTAGGGAAGTGAGATAATCAAATGACCTCCTTGGGGCTAGCTAAAGTCTCGTATTCTCAAGATGTCCAGATTATATACTTATTAACATTCAAATACATGTAAAACTATACATGAATTAAGGAAAAGAAAGCTTTACTTCCCATACTTAAGTTATAAGTGCATTCAAACCTATGTATTCATAACCATTATCACTATAATCAATGTAATTGATTTATAAATTAAAATAAATAATTTGAATTTATTAGTGATAATAGTTACACATACTATAATTTTATCCAACACATGCAAGCTTACATAAAGAAAGACCATTTAATTTATTTAAATTTGAAAGTATGAATGTATGAGATCAAATGACATACAATATTTAACATGATTGGAGAGTAATAAGTGAACATAAATACATGATTTTATTCAATTAAATTAATTTCAAAGGACAATCATATTAAATAAATCAATTTAAAGTAAACTAAAGCTTTCTTAATCATCATTTTTAATTTCATATTTTGGTTTGATTCAAGAATGCGAGAAAAGGATTTGCTAATCCTAACCCATTCCCATGTTGGTTGATTGATTTAGTTTAATGAAAGGTAATTAAGTTGATTTTTATAAGCTAATTAAGTTGTAATATGCATTAAACCCACTAATTAACCCTTTCCTATGTTACCTTAACATAATTACCCAAATAATTATAAGTCAACATGATATGCACATTACATTGGAAATAAAATTAGCAATGATCATAAAGAATAAAAAGGATTTAATGCAATTGGCTCATAATTAATGGTTAATTAAACTAAAGAACTTAATTAAGTACTCTTATGGTTTCTCCACACATGTGGGTTAACCATAATTTCTTTAAGATTTTCTTAGGTTGTAAAACACCTAAGGATCTACCCAAGACTTATATGAAGTGATTAAAGTTTTAATTTAACTAATTAAGTAGTTTAATTAATTAATTAAGCCTTAATTTGTTTGATTAATGAAATTAACTTAGGGAAATAGATTAGGAAGGAGGCCCTAACCTTATCCCATGGGTTCATTCACTGTTGGATAGTGATTAACAACTTAATCAATTAACTTTTTACTATTCACATGATTAATTATTGATTAATTAACTTAAGAGAGTAATTAAAGCTTAATTAGTCAATTTTCCTAATTAACTAAGCAATAAATCCCAAGATAATTATGGGAGGCAAAGATCATCCCATTAGATTAACCTACAAAGTTTAGGATTAATTACCTAAGTAATTAAGGGGTAATTAAGCTAATTAATTTTGTCATTAATCCTTAATTAAGCTTTAATTACTATTTAAAATTAATTAAGAATATTTTTAATAAATTCTCCTATGTAATATCTTTAAAATGAATATTTATTTATATTTTTATCATTTTCTAAAGTGATTTTAGGAACTTTCAACCACAAAACATATTAAGCAATTAACTTAATCCCATCGAATAAGTGACGCGACACTTACACGTCGAAGATTGGTTACTTAAACTTATCCTAATCGACTTATGTGGCAAAGAATGGAACTTTTTGCATAGATCAAATCGATGACCACGATTAATCTTGTGGCGCTAAAGGTTAAAATAGAATAATTCTAACCGATCTAATCATGATCGTACACACAAAAATAGACGGTGTGATCATCGATGGAAGATGGACACCGTCCACCTTTCTTCAATCAATTTGACCTCACCCGACCTTGAATCGATCCCACACCTTCGCAAGGAGGATCCGAAAGGATCCAACGGCTAAGATCGAGTAAAATGCAAGTTTTCTTCAAGAAGCTATAACTCATTTTTGCTTAAGGATCGGTTTCAATGGCATACCTCACCGGAGCTCAAGTTTGATGCCAATTCCGATTGAGGAAGCTTTATCTAGTGGATATGAAGTTCTCACATAAGCTCCATGAGGTGGTTCTAAGGCCAAATGTGGGTGGTCTTGATTGAAGTCCTGTCATGGTCGAGGGCTAAAGAGGTGATTTGTTCTTTCTCAACTAGCTCTAGGGAAGGTGTGTGTAAAGTTAATTGCACTTTGGTTGGTCCTGAGCAACGAATCATGGAAGAGTGATGAAGCTTGGGAACTCTTTAGAAGCTCTCAGTCTTGGGTTCTCTTGCTATAAGGAATGAATTTGTGTGTTTGAGTGGAAACAAGTGCATATCTTTCTCATAAGTGAGCTTGGCATTTGTGATCATTGCCTGAGGGTCATGATCCTTGGGGATGAGTTGGCTCGTTGGTTGGGTGAAGGTGTGGAGGTGGCGCCAAGGAGGGTAGTGGTGTCTTTGGTTTAGTGCTAAAGGGGAGGTGAGGTGATTTTACCTCCTTTGGTCATAAACCCAACCACCTTGGGTATGAGAGCCTTGGTGGAATTGGTCAAATTAGGTCAAATTGGGTCAAACCAAGGGTTAGGTCAAGTTCATATGATTAATTGGAGTGTATTGGTGACATTGGTTTGGTTCAATTTGATTTAGTTTTGGTTTTCGCTCATTTGAGTTCTTTTAGGTCAAATGGGTCAAGTTAACCAATTTGACCCAATTAGCCAAATTGGCTTGGTTTGGGTTTGGTTGATCATTTGGAATATGTTGTAGTCTTTGGTTGTATTTAATTTAGGTTTGAGATTAGTTTGACCCTTTAGGTCAAATTGAGTTCAATAGGTCATTTGGGTCTAGTGAGTCAATTGGGCTCAATTGAGATTTTGGTCAAGTTCAATAATCAATTTGGAATGAACTTGATCTATTGATTACAATCAATTTGATTTATATGTTGATTTGACCTATTTTGGCCATTTAGGTTAATTTGGGTCAACTTGGGTCAAGAGTGCTAATTGGATTTGGTTTGGATCAATTGAAGGTCAAGTCATGTTCAAATGTTAGTTTTGGGTTGATTTGAATCATTGGTTTCAATGGATTTGGCCGAGGTTATAATTTGGCTAGTTTTGGTTCATATGGGTAAAGGTTTACTTGATCAAAGGGCTTGGTTGACTTGGTTTGATCCAATTTATGATAATTGATCATCCTAGTGATCAACAATCATGTTATGAAGTTTAGATTGGCTTAATTCACTTTAGTTTGGATTGAATTGGATTTTAGTTCAAATAGGTCAAATTGGTCACTTTGGATCAAGTGAGTCAATTGGGTTTAGTTGACTTGATTTTGGGTTGAGTTTGATTTAGTTGAGTTTATATATGGATTTGGGATTGATATATAGATTCAATTGTAATTGGTTTGAGTTCAAATGAAATTTAGTTCATTTAAAAATCTCAAGCCAGAAGGGCTAGTTTGGTTTGACTTGGGTTCATTTTGACTTGCCTTGATAATTGTAGGTTTCATTTATATTTGGAATGGTGATTGAAGATATGATTGATTCATGAGAAACCAATTTATTTAGTTTGAATGGAATTTGGCTAAGTCCATAAAATTGGCTTAAAGGGTTTAGATTTGATTAAGTTTGGATTTAATTTTTGTCATTTGATTATAAATTTTATTTATATTTGGAAAGATAATTGAAGGAATAATTGATTTATAAGAAAATCAATTGAGTGAAGTGGCTTGAAGGCAAATTTGATTAAATTCATGAAGGTAGGTCATAGGGCTTATATTTGGATTTGATTTAATTTGATTTAGTTTGATTTGGTTTTGATCATTTGAATGTAGATTTGAGTTATATTTAGGAAGATGATTGAAGATATAAATTGATTATGAGAAAATCAATTGATTTTGGATTGATTTGGATGAGATTTTGGCTAAGTTCATAAAATTGATTCAAAGGACATAGGAAAGATTTCAAGTTTGGATTTAATTTGATTTAGATCTTGATTTGGATTTGGAATTGAGTTTGATTGTATGTTTAATAGAGTAATTGAAGGGTTGAATTGATATTTGAGAAAATCAATTGAGTTTGGATTGATTTGAATAAGGCTAAGTCCATAAGATGAAATCATAGGGCTTAGGTGATTTTGAGTTTGGATTTGATCATGAGTTTCAATAATTTGCCTTGGAATTTGGTATTTAAATTGAATTTGGGGTTTGGTTATAGCTTAAGAAGGTGAACATGGATTGATTTAGGCTATAGGGTAGGTGGATCTCCCTAAGTCCTAAGGCATAACATAATCCTGTGGTTTTAAGTCTCTAAGCTTAGGTTAAGTGTTCACTTAATTGCTAGAAGTAGGGGTGTGCGTTTGGTTGATTTGGATGGATTGAATGATAAATTTTTAAAACCGATTGGTTTTGGATTCCCAATATTGAACCAAATATAAATAAAATATAAAACCAAACAAACCGATAATAATTTGGTTCAATTATTTTGGTTTGTTTTGATAAACTGTTGTTACATTTAAAAAATTATTTGCATAATTTTTATTGTATAATCAAAATGCAATTAACTACTTCATGTGCTAAAAAAATATTTAAAACTTATTTTTACTTATCTGAATGATGTTTTGAACTTAAAAGTTGATGGAACCATATTACCATATTATGAGACCAAAATATTTTGGAAAATTGGATAATGGTCCTCCAAAAAAGTACCTACTAAGTATTTAAAAATAAATAAAAATAAGTGTATAATAAATAAGTCTATTGTACATAAATTAATAATATCGTGATTATATATAATTACTATTTATTTGGTTCCATCCAAAATTTTATTTAACAATAATCCAAAAATCAAAACCAAAGTTTTCAATAATTAAAACCAAAATCCAAATTACTAACTTCAAAATGAACCAAATTTAAAAAACTTTGGTTTGGTTTGGTTAACCAAATAATGCACATAGCTTGAAGTGTCTTATGACATGGAAGTCCTAGTGTCTAGAAGACTCTAATTCGAAGAAGAGGGGATGAGAACTCACTCCAAAAGTGAGGTCAACAAAATAACCCCCAATAGGTGTGGTGTAATTGACAAGGCACATCTCACGAATGGACATTGACCGAGATGATCAATAATGTCCAAGAGATTGCGAGTACTAACATAATGATCTATACCTAAACCTAAAAGGTAGATAAAATCATGATCTTAGTGCAATGCAACTTAACTTATGCTAAGGGCATAAGACAAGGAAATCAGTATGGATTGAGTATGTAAACCTTCCACTAGGGAAGCAAGTATGAGCTATCCGCTAGGGATATGGATTTGAGTTTGATTGTGAATATGATTTGTGGAATGAAGATTCGTTGGGGATAAGAATCTATAATCAACTAGGGATCAAGATCAAATTAACTCCAATTTATTTTGTCTTAATTGATGTAGAGGCATATCCGCTAAGGATTGGAAATATGAACCTTCCACTAAGGAAGCAGGTTCGGGCTTATCCGCTAAGGATAAGAATTTGATTTCAAATATGATTTGTTAGGGGATGTATCCACTAGGGATAAAAGTTTGGTTGGATTTTTTTGATTTATTTGATTAGCTCCACTAGGGAGATATGAGTTTGGATTATTTTGATTAGCTCGAGTGGGGGAGTTGGATTAATTTATTATGGCTCAACTAAAGATGATGGTTTTGAATTGACGGCACATCTGCTAGGGATGTGAACTCAGTTAAATTTGTTTGAGTTAGATGTAGGTTTAGGCTCCACTAGGGAGACTAATTTGATTTTGCCTCACTAGGGAGAGGTTTGGTTTGCTTGATATATTGATTTGACTCCACTAGGGGAATTGGTTTTGAATTTGGTTTGTTATGGACCATATCAGTGTGTGATGGACCCACTAAGAAGGAGCCACGGGCCTTGGCCTGTCTTAGATTTACAAGTCCAAAGCGTTAGTCCACCGCCATGGTAGGCTATCCACCTAAGGGTTGCCTTTGTGCATGTATGCAGAAGAAAGCGTAGTAAACTTACATCTTTGAAAGTAGCAATACCAGGGTGATCTGGGATGCAACAAATCAAACCCACCTATACTCTGAGAGTGTCAGGGATCTTACCTCAACTCAAGAGCAGTCAAAATTAATTTCATTTTAATTTGATTTAATTTGATTTAATTTAATTTGGTGTGCTATGTTGTGGACCATGTTGGTGTGCAATGGACCCACTGAGAAGGGGCTATGTTGGCCTTGACCTATCTCAGATTTGTAAGTCCAAAGAGGTAGTTTACCAACCACAAGTTAGGACTATTCGACATAAGGGTTACCTTTCAGTGTGCAACGGTTGTGCTAGGGAGAAATCGTATCAAACTTACATCTTCCAAAATGAGGAACAACAGCTGGGGTGACCTGTTGATGGTGCAATAAATCAAACCTGACCTAAGGCGACTACTAAGTGAATGCCTCTGGGGACTTATGTCAGCTCAAAAATAGTCAAGGTTAATTTTATTTAAATTTGATGGACTGTTTGCGCGATGGACCGACCGAGAGGGGCTGTCGCCTTTGTCTGCTGCATCGATCCAAAGGGGTAGTCTACGGGCCACAAGGTAGGACTATCTGACCTAAGGGGTATCTTTCGATGAGAAATGGTTGTGCTAGGAAGAAAGTGTAGCAGACTTACATCTTCTTGAGCAAAGAATAGCCACTAGGGTGACCTATTAATAAAACAACAAATTGAACCTGACCTAGGGCTGCATGTTGGTGTGCAACGGTCATGCTGGAAAGAATGTGTAGCAGACTTACATCTTCCAAAGCAAGGACGATAGCCAGGGTGACCTGTCGATGGCACAACAAGTCAAACCTGACCTGAGGGAGACTCCTGAGGGTGTGTCGTTGGGGACTTATCTCAACTCAAGAGTAGTTAGGCAATTCCTATAAGGAGTTTTGCGACGCCTAAAGATAGGATGTCTCTTAATATGTCATGGGGAATTCTCCTAATCCCTAAGAGAATATATATTTTGTTTATTTATATATTTACGTGGACCATATTGGTGTGGGAGGGACCACACTGAGAAGGGGCTATATCAGCCTTGACCTATCTCAAATTTACTGAACCAAAGGAGAATCTGTGCATCCGTAGGATAGAATATCCAACCACAAGGGTAGTTACCAGGAAAGGGGGACTGTCCAATCCAAGAGTAACCTGGGTAGTGTTTAAATGGGGTCGTAAAGGACGTGATCTAAGTAGAGTGCCCACATGGGAGATGCCACTAGGGGCACTATCCTGATCCATAAAGAAAATAATGCATGTATGTAAATGGTGACCAACTCAAAGAGAAAGCATAGCAGACTTACATCAACCATGAGTTGTGTATCCACTGGGTGGGCCGCTGTCAGCATAGTAATACCAACCAGCCTAAGGTCCCCGTCGGTGTGCAATGATCAGTCTAGGAAGAAGGCATGTAGGCTTATATCTCCTTAAAGCAAAACCGCACGGATAGTCTCATTGGTTGATAGTACTATTCGACTTGGGCTACCCAGGTGCAACGATCATGCTAAAAAAATGTGTAGCAAACTTACATCTTCCAAAGCAAGGAACAACCGCTAGGGTGACCTATTGTTGACATAATAAGTCGATTCGACCTAAAGGCGACTTCTAAGTAGGGAGTCACAAAGGAGGACTGAACCTAGGCTTGAAGTAGTCAGGAGGAAAAGGATCCGCTAGGGGACTTACCCTAATTCTCAAATATACTCGACCAAGTCAGTGCACAATAGCTAGTTTAAGAAGAAGGCGTGGCATACTTGCATCCTCTTAAACGAAGCCAACATGATGATAGCTTACTGATCGCGTAGTAAGGCTTACCATGCTAACAAGGTGCTCATCGGTGTGTAGTGGCCAAGTAAGAGAGGAAATCGTAGCAGACTTACAACCTCAAAAATAAGAAGACCACCTGGGTGATGCACTAATAGGGCAGCACGTCAGCTCAACCTAGAACAACTACTGAGTGAGTGCCGCTAGGGACATTATCAAAACTCAAAGTAGACCAAGATAAAAGATGTGTATTTGTTTATGTGTTTGTGTGACATTTATGTTTGTGTTGTGTTGAAGAAGGAAAGTATGCCGCTTGGGTTCTCTTACACCTACCCTAAACAAATCATGGCAGATTCAAAAAAATATATTTTCAATACGAAAAGAGATTGAATTTTAAATGAAATTTTCATTGATGATAAAGATTTTTCAAACATGGATTTAAGGATAATATTTCTTTAGGTAGTGCCCGTTGATTGGAAATATTGGACGCTCTCCTTTATAGTTAATAAGCTGATAAGTTCCTCCTTGGTAGGCCATCTCTATGGCAAAAGGGCCTTCACAAGTGGATTCAAACTTGTCTCCCATCTTGCAATGGGCAACAATTGGTCTCCTTAGAACTAAAACAAGCTCTCCTACTTGAAAAGTTTTAGGACTGACCAACTTATTGTGAGCTTGAATCATTTTTACTTTATACAACTCGAGGTTCTAGCATGCCATTAGACGTCTCTCCTCCAAACTTTCAAACTCTTCTAACGACAACTTGGGATTCTGCTCCATTATGATCTTGCTACCCACAGCTATCTTAGTGATGAGAGTTGGACTTCTAAAGGTAGAACGGCTTCGGACCCATACACTAATAAGAAAGGAGTAGACTAAGTTGGAGCTCTATATGTGATGTGGTAAGCCCACAAGGCTTCAACTAACTGCTCATGCCACTGTTGCTTATTATCGTCGAGTGTCTTCTTTAATATTTGGATGAGAGTTTTGTTGAATACTTCTGCAAAGCCATTTGCCCTCGGGTAGTAGATGGTAAAATATCTCCAATCTGTGTTATGTCTCCAGGCAAAACTATTGATCTTGGTGCTCTTGAATGCAGTACCATTATCGGATAAAATTTGTCAAGGCACCTCGAACCTATATATGATATGATTTCTGAAAAATAGAGCACATGCTAAGTTGTGACCTCTCTGAGTGGAATCGTCTCCACCTATTTGGAAAAGTAGTTGGTGGCAACTAGGATGAACCGATGACCCTTGGAAGAAGGAGGATCAATCAAACCCATTATGTCGGTACCCCAATACTCGAATGGTCATGAGGCCAATGTAGGGTGTAGAATGGTGGGTGGTGTAGGACCACACTGTGTACGTGACACTGGTGGCATCGCTTATCTACATCCATGCAATCTATAATCATCGATGGCTAGTATCCTTTCTGATCTTAGCTTTCATCTTCGGACCAAATTGATGAGCTTCGCATAAACCTGAATGTACCTCAGTCACGATCTTATGGCTTTGTGTTTGTCTAAACAACGTAATCACATATGATCGAAGGACCTCCGATTCAAGGTGCCATCCATGAGAGCCTAAGAAAGTGCTCGCTTCACCATGTGCTAGTGACTTCTCTTAAGATAGTTTACCTTTATTTAAGTAATCCATGAATGGTTGCCTCCAATTTAACTCATTAGTCTTTTTGGCAATGACAACCTCTCCTTCAAGAGAGTACTTTTTGATGAGTTCAGTATCAATAAGGGATAAGACTTATCTATTTTATTCCCTTATTAATATGGACTCCTCTTCCGACATGCCAACTCCTTGGCAAGCTTGGCTAAAGCATCCACTATGGCATTTTCTCCTCGAGGAATCTTGTAAATGGTAACCTCCGGGATTTGGGCCAACAACTCTATAGTGTACTTATAGTAGTGATGGAGCTTAGGCTTTAGAACCTTGTAGGACCTGATGATTTGATTGATGACTAACTGAGAATACCCAAAGATGTTGATGTTCTAAATGCTTAGAGTAATGGCAAACTCTAGATCGGTAATCAAAGCCTCATATTCGCTTCATTGTTGGTGCAAGGATTAGACAGATGATATGAGAATCTCATCACATTACATTCTAGAGTTTTGGAGAACTACTCCTACCCTTGCTTTTCATAGAAGAGTATATTATGGTTCTTCTCCTCTTTGAGAGAAACCGCACCATCAAAACACATCTCAGTGGAAAATGCTAGTATCCCCTAAGTTCATGATTTGTTCATCGAGGAGGTCATCACTGAGCTGGGAGTCAATAAAAAGTGGGTGTGCTGTTAAGAAATCTGCTAGTGCTTTCCCTTTCACCCACAGAGAGGTACAAAAGTAATGTCAAACTGTGATAAAATCATGGACTAATATAACCGCCCAATAGCACCGTGTCATGAGATATTATAGTGGATTGATTCTAGAGATGAAGTTCACCTTATGAGATGCATGTAGTGTCATAGCTTTTGGGATGCAAAGATTAAAGCTAGGAAATGCTTCTCAATGGGTGAATAATTTGCTTCGACAGGGATTAGATGATGGCTGAGGTAGTCAAGCACATTTTTCTTTCCTTCGTCTTTGGCTTGAGCCAACAAAGTGCTAAGGGAGTTGTCTAATGCAGCAGTGTATAATATGAGCAGCTTGCCCGGGATAGGAGTTGCTAGAATTGGCGGCGTCATCATGTAGTGCTTAATGTCTTCGATGGCATGCTGACACTTATCATCCCACTTGAACTTGTCATCCTTTTTGACAAGTACTGAGAATGGTTGACATCTTTCTGATATGTTAGATATAAAGTATCTTAGATATGCTAACCGCCCTTGAAATGATCTAAGCTGAGTTAAATATTTAGGGGGTGGCATTTCTAATATCGCCTTGATCTTCTCCGATTGATTTCAATTTCTCGGTGTTTGACAACAAACCTAAGGAATTTTCCTGAAACTATTCTAAATGCACACTTCAGGAGATTCATTTTGAGGTTAACTTATCTTAACCATTTGAAAACTACTCTTAAGTTAAAGAGATTCTCTTCCTTTTCTTTACTTTGATTACGATATCATTGGCATAACACTTGACTTGAAGATGAATGAGTTTATCAAAGATTCGAGTCATGGGCCACTGGTATGTAGCACCAGCATTTTTAAGGTCGAAAGGCATGACCTTATAGCAATAGATTCTAATCGGGGTTCAAAAAGCAGTGTTTTTATCATCTTCACAAGCCATCTTTATTTGGTTATATCCAGATGAGCCATCCATGAAGGAGAAGACTGCATGAGATGAGGCAATGTCCACCATCAATTCTGGTATCAATAGTGGTAATTCGTCTTTTGGACATGCCTTATTCAAGTCCCTAAAATTGACGCATATACAAATTTGGGCATTCTTCTTCTTAGCTGGGATGACATTGGACAACCATGTAGGGTATTTTTCTTCCCGGATGAAACCAATTTCGATTAGTTTCTTGATTTTAGAAATGACATGTTGTTCAATGTCTAATCGCATGAGTCTAGGAGCTTGCTTGATAGGGTTAACACTAGGCTATATTGCTACTTTATGGACTGCTATGTTAGTAGATAAATCAAGTATTTTTTTATAACTTCATGCGAAGCAATCCTTAAACTCAGTCAATACCCTAACTAAGTCATTGGTTTCAGTTTCATTCAATAATGAACTAATGTATGTCGGACGTGGATTGCCTTTAGTCCCTAAGTTGATTTCTTTGAGCTCGTTGAAGGTTGACTTGATCTTTTCTTCAAACTTTGGCGATGCATCTTTGATTTCAAAATCATCTAGAGTATATGAAGTTTCTAAGCATACCTCCTCATATTAGTTACAGATTCTAAATGATTGGTGATGATAAGGCAGTAATCGTCATCGTCAACTGAGCTCACTATACCAAATCATAGTCTTGGTCTTGATTGAGAGCTTTTGCATTTGTTATTCTATTCTTTTTTCAAAGTAATCTGACCTGTGCTTTGACCAAGTATGTGGGATTAACCCTTTCTTTGCTAAGTTATGTCCACAAGATGAGTATCAATCACAAAGTAATGCTATTAAATCTTTATATAAATCATCTTCAAGTTCTATATCAAATTCTTAACTTGAGGATGATGCTCCAAAAAAGAACTTCTGAGTCTTCACATCTGTGGATGACTTATGGGCTTCCTTAACTACTAAACCCTCAACTTTTTGTGAGGAAAGTGATGTTATAGCTAAGGTTCCAAATTGATGTATAATTGTTTCACACATAGACTTGGATACACTCATGCTTTGCTTTGGATCCCGGTCTTCATCACTGTCGAGCTCAAGTGTCACCTCCAAGGGAATTTGTTGTTGAGAAGAGCTAGTTGGTGTGCTAATCATATAAGACTCATTCTCAAAATTAGATTCTAAGTCTATATGGATAGCAGGTATACTCTTGGTGGTTGGGGGATATCTTCTGTTTGGTGGCCAATAAATAGGTTTTCCACCCTTGGGACTACCTCTGAATTGGCCTCTCCCTCTGTCTGGTGGAGGTCAGGTCATCCTACCCACATGTTTGAATGGGGTAACAAACTGCGGGTGGAATCTAATGTCAGGCTCCACTTCCTCCTCCAAATTTATTTCTCGCTCCTTTTTATTTTCTTTTTCATTTTTATCTTTTCTTTTCTTCTTATTTTTCTCTTTCTTTTCTTTTATTTTTCTTTATTTTTGAACTTTGACCAAGTTTGTGAGAATAGACTTGTTGATTTTGAGGGAGATAGTAAGATGCATCCTCATATATGCCGACCTCATGAACTGTAAATGGCTTGAGATATCGTTTGACACAATAGAAGATTCCACCTCTCACAAACTTCATACATTAATGTAGAGAGGATAGAACCATGTTGTTTTCATGTATCCACAGCCTCCGAAGCAAACCGTTGAAAGATGTATCCAAGTCTATAATGTGAAACTTGGCTTCAGTCTTCCAATCATCTATCTCTAAGGGCAACACTATGGAGCCTGAGGCCCTCTCGCCTTGTTCATTGAATCCTCTCAACATCATCCTTCCTTTTTGGAGTTTGGAGATATCAATCCTCAAGTAGACAAGGGTTCCTAGACTCATAATGTTGACTGATACTCCTGGGTCAACCAACACGCTTGATAGCATGAATCTGCCCATATCTACTATGATGTAAAGAGGGTGATTGTGCTCGGTCATCCCTAAAAGTAAGTCTTCATCACTGAATATAACTTTTAAGATGTTCTTTGTGTGTCATGCCTCCTCTTTAGTAGTTATCAGTTGAGCAAAACATATCTCATGATCAAGTAAAGCCTTGATTAGAGATTCCCTCATCTTTTTGGATAAGACAAGGGCGTCATATATGCTTAACTTATCTGGTAACTTTCTAAGATGAGCTAGGATGATGTAATTAACTCTGGCTTGGTCCTCCACAAGCATATCCATAGGTGGAGCATCCTGTGGAGGGGTTATCTGCTCATTAGAACTAATGACTTACTTACCTTTATCCAGAAATGATACCTAGAAGGTAGAACTTTGCTTGTGTAGGTTTACTTTAGTGACTTTATGTGGTGAGTTGGTGGAAAGTTCTACCGCCGGGCATACCTACAACTTCTCCTATGGGACCCTCAGAGTCGGTTGACTCCAAGTCAATCTCAATGGGTGAACCCGATTGATTCAGAAAAGAAAAGTATGATTCTGAATCAATATAGAAAGGATCGAAACTATTAGAGCTATTGTTATTATTTAGACTTTGAGATTTTTCAACATGAATAAAATCATGAGCATCAAAAGTGGACAATATATAAGCAGAATCTATTTTCTTCATTGATTTCTTTCTATGTGGAGGTACATGATAGAAATCAAGTAAAGTAATCCCTGAGCTTCTATTATTTCAATAGGATATTCTCTTGCCTAATACTACAATGAATTGATTTTTTTATTTTAGTGCCCTCATCTGTAGATACAATGCTCTTGTTGGTAGAAAAGAGCAGGATGAAGTGGTAGTAGCTACAATGGTGGATGGAGTACTGGACTCGGATGGTGGTTATGCTACTGGCCTATCTCAGGCAAGTATGAACTACTACTGCTATTGCTGAGCTCCCACATTCCCCGAGTTATCTTTGGCAACTTCCATACCCTCATAGTGATTGTTGCAGGCATATGCGGCTTGATATGTAATGTTGTAAACAACACTTCCTTGTCTTAACTGAACTCGATCTAATTTATGTTTATGAGTAAGCGTTCTATCTATATATTTATCATTGATATTTATAACATAATTAAAGTATATATTAAACATTAATGTTTGATAACATAAGTTTCCTTGGATTACTCTAACAAAGCAGCTTTTTTAGAATGAATAATTCTATCATCATATATCCAAAAAAAGTAATAGGGCTATCTATACCTTTACAAAAATAAGATTTTATTAATACTTGGATATCGCCAAAAAATCGTGTCTATATTTTTCTGGGTGAGATATTTTTGTAAATCTTAATTTCATATCGTATAATTATATAAATGAATTTGTGTACTTCCCTGAGCTTCTATTATTTCAATAGGATATTCTCTTGCCTAATACTACAATGAACTGATTTTTTTCATTTTAGTATTTGCATATCAAAATAGACTTTAGTTCCGAGGATAATTTTTTCTATTCTTTTTTATATTCATCTTCTGAAAGAGTTAATTGTCTACTATATTTGGAATGGTCATCTGTAATTTCATTTGTATTATTTATTAGTTCAAGTTCAGACATTTAATCAGAATATAAATATTCTTCTAAGTCATTATCTGAATAACAATATTGATCTATAAGATCATTTTCTTGATTAGATAATTCATAGATTTCTTTCTCATAATCTATTTCAAAAATCTCAAAAATAGGTTTTAATTCTTATTATTCTATAACATTGACAGATTTAATTCTAGAAACTTTCTTTCTTTCAAGGCATTCATTAACATAATGTCATTCTTCTTTACATAGCCAACATTTACAGATTTTTGATTTTTTATTAAATTTCTTCTTTCTAAAATTTCTTTTCTTTATATTTAGTTTGTGCTTATTTTCTTAAAGAACTTTTATTTTTACAACTTGATATGGTACATGAAGCTGTATTTTTTGAACATCCCCATTGATGTACTACTAAATCATTTTTATTACAACATAAAGATTATTTATATATTTTATTTTGTTTATGTAGATCAATTTGTTGGCGGGCTTCTGCTAACTTTTCTTTTGCAAATAAAAGTCTGCTTCCTAAAGTTATATCTATAGAATATTGTTCTTGAAAAGCTTGACTCCATACTATATTATATGGTTCATGCAATTTATAAAAGTACATATCAAGATATTTATTACGTTCATCAGATAGAATATCATAAAAGAATTTTTGATATTCACAATTATAATCATTTAAATAACATATATTACAAATACTTAGTATGGTAAGTTTTTGTTTGGCAATTTCTGACTTTTTTTTAGTTTTTTCTTCTTCTGTAGTGAATCTAATTTTATATCCTAAGAATTCAATTTTAATAAAATTTCCATAAATTTTTACTCATTTACGAGGTGTACTTATAGTAGATTATGTTTGGTAGTACTTATTTCTTATTTCTGATTTGATCGAAGTCCAAGAAATCATTTTTTACAAATACATGTAAGAGTATTTTCAATAAATCTGTATGAATCCTCTCCTTGGAGATTATAATTATATTGGGCTAAACTATTTTTTATAGTCAATTTATCTATTATTTCAATAATATTTTTGCAACAATCTAAGTTTAAGTAAACTCCATGTCCACTAATTGTGTTATTGATGCAATCTTCTTTTTTATCTTATATTATTTTACGTGAAGTACTATTTCTAGGAGTAGAAAGTTGTCTTATACTAGGAGGCAAGTAATGTTGTGGTCTAGAAGACATACTAGCTTCACTAGTTTGAATAGGTTGAGAAGTTATTTCGAAAATAGGTCTATCTACCAATGGGATTTGTGGAGTATTATTCATAAACTGGTGTTGATGTAATACATCGATTAAATCATCTAATTCTTGAGATGATCCATTAATATTTATAATTTTGTTAATCATTATAGCTCCTTGGATATTACTTCTGCTGGGTGTAGTAATAGTTTTTTAGAATATCAAGGTAAATTTTTTAGATTCTTATAAATCAAATTCAGCAGACACATTCTCCTAAAATTGCAGCTATAGCGATGTTATTATTAAGAATTTGTTGGTTTTCTAAAATTCTTTTTCCTAACTCATTTATATTGCAAGTGCTTTCAACATAATTGATAGGCTTATATCTTTTGGGTAAAAGATTTTTAAATTTTTTAGTCTTATTATGTTGAATTTGATTTAGTTTCATATATCACAGGTTATTATTTTGTTCGAAGTATTCGAACTGATTCCAAATTCATAGCATTGTTTTAATATCACATAACTAAAAATAGTTTATTCATTAAAGCTCCCTAAAGGAGCTTTTATATGGAAGATGTGTTCTTCTATGAAAACTTCTAACTGATTATTAGAATATTTATTCTTAATAGTTCTTGAATTCTTTTGAATTTAATTTCAAAATATTCTTTAGTTATTTTATCATTTAGATAAAAATATATCTTCTTCAATTTCTTTTAATTTAAGTTGTTTAAACATTTCTTTTTCTTCTCTTATTTCTGATTTATAGGAGGGAAAGTTACTATCATACAAATAACTATGCATGCATAAATAAATAGGCATAACTCTTATCATAGTGTTGACTATTTATTATAAGTTCTTCAATTTTATCTTTTTCAGGCTCTGATACCAATTTTGTGGGGTTCTCTACCTGATAACTTGTAGAGTTTTGTTTGGTTTTGTTAAGTTTTTTAAGATTTTTTAATTTCTTTTCAATATTAAGAAGTTTAATTCTAATAGACTCAAAATCTGAATCCATAAAGAAATACTCTTCTCTCTATTCTTGCTCGAAGTAAAATTGAAATTATACTTAATATGGTCCATCATGCTTCTATATATTATTATGAAATCTTTAGAATTAGATTATGCAAATAATCTTAATATCTAACCTCATTTTTTACCATAAATTCTCCAGTTCTTATCAGACTCTCCTAACCTAGTAGTTTTCTTGGGGAGATGCAGGCTCAACAATGATGACAACCTTATCTGATTACTTCAGAGAATCACAGCACAGATTTAGTTCATTTCATACCCTAAGCGTACTCAGATCAAATAAAAATCATAAAAGTATAATATTATTCTAAAATCATAACAAGACACATAGGTACAATAAGCAACATATACTTACAAACTTAGATCAGAGAGAAAATAAGTTTTAGCCTAGATGGCTATTACACATAATTTTAATGATGGTGCTCTCTCTCTCTCTCTCTCTTTGTTCTTCCTTTGAGTTCGAATGCTCTCTTACGACTTCTGCTTCTTCATTTATAGATGGGAAAAAGTACGTTCAATAATTGGTGCTGACGTAAGTGCTGGTGTTATCCAAAATGTGATGTCATTGCTTACGTTAATTTAATTTTGACGTTATGACTGATGTTTTAAATATCCAGAAACTTGGACTCTAATTTTTCTTTTACTACTTGTAATGAATTTTTATGTTTACAAAAAATGCAGCTATGTAATCTTTCTTTTTGCATCTTTTGCAAAATTATTCTTTTATTTTAGCGCTAGCTTGTATTGTATATTTCAACAATATGTTGGTCCATTTTATATACATTACTTTATGTATCTTCTTGGTATGGAGCTTGCAATGACTATAAATAAACATATTATTTGAGCATTGATAAACCCATATGTTTGTTGAATCTATTTTCTTGATCTCGATCCATAACTGATAAAGTTCTTTATCTTTGTTTCATTTTGAAAATTTCTTATTTTTCACGTACTTTGGGTATAATGGCTCGCTGCTAATTCCAAGTTGAATAATTATAATGGTTCCTTCAATTAATTTGGGACATGTTTGAAATAGTTTGATATATATATATTCCAATGCTTTAAAAAAGATTGTAATATTTCAACCGCTTCAATAAATGATTTAGGTAGTTTACTTAATACAATGCTAGTTTCAAATCTATCATCTTAAGTAATCCACTGAAATATAATTCTTCAAGTATTTTAGAATCTGTATCTCCATAAATATATGCTACGTTTATATTTCCTTGAGAGTGAAAATATATTTGTGGCTTAATTCATTCTTGAAATAAAAGAATTGTTGTCATTCTTCTGCTATTTCAAGTATATTTTTCTGCATTTTTGTTTCTTTGAGAAGAACTGTTGAATATGTATTTGTAGTTTGCTCAGTTGAGCTATCTTTTTTAGTTAGGCTGATATTCTCAGAAGGATTATGGTCTTGTATTTTGCGCATAGTGTGTAATTGAGAGACAGAAGGTAAATCCTCTTCGTCTAATTTGCTAGAGAGATATTACTTAACTTTTTGTAATTTAGTTAGTACTTTGTTTCCATATGATATTTTGAATTCCAATTTCTATATTTGGAACTCGAGACTTGGAGGTAATTATCGATAAGATGCTCGTCAGACTTGGTTGAATTTTTGTCTGAAGCTATATCAAGATCCATAGTATTTGGTAATTTGTCATGGTGTAATTCTATTTCTTGCTTAGTACTCATATCTTACAAAATTCTTGAGTTAGAGTATCAACAAGACAATTATTTTTTCCTTCAATATATTTTAAATCAAAACTATATGCAAAACCAGCTTTATCATCGAATAAATTGTTTATTAGGGAGCGAATCAATTATTTTGCCTTTTGTATAAGAAATGGATATCTTATTATCTATCATCATAATAAAATGCTCATTTAAAAATATTTCAAAATTGTTAATTTCTTTTTTAATAGCTAAATTTTTTTTTCATTAATATGACAATTTTGTTCTGTTGGAGTATACGTTCCTGAGGCATATCTCTATAAATTTTTTATCATTTTGTTTAGCTTTTAAGATAGCACCCCAACATGTTTCTGAACTATTAGTTTCAATAATTAATTTTTTCCATTATTCGGAAGATTTAATTTAGAAATATTTTTACAAGCTAACTTAATATTTTGTAAGATACTTTCATCGTCTTTGTCCCAATTTTAGGCCATATTTTTTCTAAGTTTCTTTTGTAAAGGGGTTCTTAAAGTTTCTAAATTTTAAATAAATGTTTTAGCATAATTAATACATCATAGATATCTTTGTAATTTTTTTTGATTAATAGTGAAAATGTGATCAATTTTTTGTAAAATATGGTCTTGTAATTCAATAGCTCCTTGATCTATATTCAGACCTAAAAATTCTATATTCTAAGTTACAAAGACTGCTTTTTTCTTGCTTAAAGTAATACCATATTTATAGGCATTTTGTGAAAATAGTGTTAAATGTTTTAAGTGGAGAGGTAGAGTATTGTTAAAAATAAGAATTTCATCAACATATATGAAGGCAAAAGTACTAAATTCAGCAAAATGGTTCAATGGATTCAATTAGGTTCTATTAATAAGAAGTTATAAATAATTGGGATTAAGTAAGATTCAATTTGTGTATAATGAATTAATTGAGATTGATTAGATAGATTGAATTAAGCAAATTTGGTCAAAATGATCTTAAGGGTCAAATTGGGTTGTGTTTGATGAGCTAATTGGGCCAATTGGGTTGATCCTTTGGTCAAGTAGGCTTGAGTTAAATATGATTGGTCAAAATAAAGCTTGTCTTGAGTAAATTATGCCAAACTAGTCAAGTTGGCCTTAAGGGTTTAAATATTGCAAATATGGTTTCAATGAGCCAATTGGCCCAATAGATGCCTAATTAATCATGGTTCACCTATTATTGACCTATTGGAATTCAATATAAGGCATGGGTTTAATAATTTTAGCCAAGTTGATGGCCTTGGTCCTAATAAGCTAAACGGATAAACTTAGGCTAGCTAGGGCTCAAAAGTTTAATTAAAATAAAAATTAATTTGGCTCAATTAGGTTATGTATAACTTATTATAACATAGAAGAATCAATGGCTAAAATTAATTACTCTAATTTAAATACTTTGGCACTTTTAATTTAGTTGGGCTTAAATGAGATACTGAGAGTTATAGCTTTATATGACCTAGTTCAATGGATAGTTTGGATTAATTTATGTATATATTGTAAGATTTCTAGTTAGATATATAGATTAATTGATCCAAAATGATCATTTGCTTAGGATTTAGTGATTTTGGAGTTTTGTTGACTCTTTTTGGTCAAACTTAAATCACAACTAAAATTAAATAATTTAATGGTTGATTTAAACATGATTCACCATTCGATAAGATAATTGAAGGCTTTAACCACCAATTTACCCACTGGATATAATTAAGGTTAATTAAAATTTAGGGATAAGCCCAGTAGTGCTTAACATAGAATTGATTTAAGCCAACCTTTAATAATCCACATAGATTAAATCAAAACTTCTAGATTTTATGGATAAACCTAGTGGATACATAATTTATTACATCATAATGGTCAAGAAAATGAATATCAAATGGATTAAAAAAAATTAAATTAATAGCATAATGATAAGAGCTAAAGCTAAAGTCTAGGGAAGAGATCAAATAATAGACCCAACTATAAGAGCTCAAGCAACATCTTAAAAAAGAACTCATACTTTAAAATTCTTCAATTATAATATATAATTTATTTTTTAATATTTTTATTTTTTATTTAGAAACATATACAACTGATCATGACATGAAGGAGATATTAAAAATGTGTGGTTGGAGTTTTTCTTTCATAAATAACCATCAATCCTTCCTTTTTGTCTATTTTTAAATCTTTTTTCCTTAAAAAGTTTTAGCCATAAATTTGTAATGTCTATAAATATGAGCTAAAATTTTTCATAACTTTAGTTGTTGAATTAATTATGTTAAGTGAAATATTGCTCTTTGATAGCTTAAAGTTTGCAGGTTAAGTTTTATTTTGTTTTTGTGAGATAAGATAGCTATCTTTCATTCTATTTTATATTTACTTTTACTCTTTTACTTTCTTGCTCTTAATTTTTTAGTATCTCTTTGCATGTTTATAATATCCTCCAAGACTAACTATCACCTATCTCAAACCTTACATCTACTCTATAGTTTCACTTTAAGCTCACTGCTAAACTAAGCAAGCCTAAGATTTAGCTTTATTTTCTACCTCTCAACACTCATATAAAACTCTATTGAATATAACCATTTGCTCTTGATTATTAGTTCAAATTCTTAGCTAATCACTTATACTTATTTTCAACATTTTATCTCACTTAAACCCATTTCTCAAATAGATCTTTAAAATCAACCCAAGCTAGCCAATTCCAAGTCTTGGAAGTTCTTACACTATATTATATGAAACCTTTTAACATTCCACTATAACTTTATATCTCATCCTTATAAATTAAGCTAAAAATTTATAGCTTTTTTCATTTTTTAATCTCATTAAATGGCCACCCACCACCATTTATACTTTGGTTTAATTGAGAGCTTATGGTTAATCTAAGGTTGTTTGTAGTTTAGTCCAGTCTTGAAAACTTGGTTAGGATTTTAAACTAAGCAACTTAAGGTTACATCTTAGAGATGATCAAAGATTGGATTTGAATAGATTAATTTACTTGTAGAAGTTCAAATATGGGGTAGGCCAATCACAGTCCGAGCAATCAATATAAGCATTGAAAATTTCCAGTCAAGTGACTTAAATTAGAATATCAAAAAATTAAGATTGAGTAAGTTTTGATGCCAACAAACATGCTAGATAAAGGAAAAAAAAGGTTGGATATAATTCCTATTGTTATAGATATAAAACTTGATATCCAAATATTTTATGTTTTGAAGAATTATATATATTGTCAAATTAGAGAATTGTTAAGATGATTATTGTTATGAATATTATTTTGTGATAGTTGAATATTAATGATTTAATTTATTGCTAAAGTTTTAAAGTCTAATTGTGAGAGTATTTTAAAGAATATTATTAAGAAATTTTTCATGGTGTATAAGTTTGAAAAAAAGAAGTAAAAACATATCTAAAAAATTTATAATATTCTATTGGAATCAATTTATTGGAAATGTAATATAATAATAGTTTATATTTGTTTGATTATTTATTATATTGATAAATTTTAAAAGCTTCATAAGGAAATTGTTAATTTTCTTTAGTTAAATCTTCATAGTGGTATATATATATTTTTTATGTCATTGATTATCATTTGAATAATCTCAAAGACAATGTATTAGAATGGAGTTGGGTTTTGAATGACTGTTATTAGCCATGGTGGAATGGAATAGTTGGTTAAGCCATGGAAAGTGAACATGAAGGTAACTATGACAAGAAAGAAAATAATGAAAAATGGAAATTTCATTCATGAGAAAATATATTATTTTAGTGCACTTACTAAGGTATTATTGAGGAAAGACACCAAGCCTACCATAAGGAAGGTACACCAAGCTTACTTTCTTCATCTCCAAGAAATATTATTTTTTTGCTGCCATATATAATTATAAGTGATAAATTTCAATTATAATTGATCGCCTCTATAGCATTGCATTACAATATTAAACATTATATTCAAAGATAAATCACATTACTCTATGAATTGTGCCACAAATTAAATTTTCCTTTCCAAAACTCATGTACCAATTTAAATAGAAGTACAAAATGAATGAAGATACTTGAGTGGATGTTTGACTTGATTAGCTAATTTATATATATATATATATATATATTTGCATGAAACCCCATAAAACTCAAATTTTCACAACCCAACTCATTATCATGCATGAAAATCACTTTTTGGATTATGTATTTTCATATTGGTCATTGTCTCTTAAAATTTTATGTTGACTATGATAATTATTATCAAGTTCTTCTAAAAAATAACATTATTATATGATGTTGATCATCATGATTGTTCAAATTAATATCTTAGCATGCAATAGTTCTCTCCGGTTTAATAATTTTACTTCTTAAGAATTGGGTATGGATGGTAGCTTGGAATTCCTTTATGAAATCAAAGTGATTATTAAAAATAAGATGTAAAAAGAAATTGACATGAAGCAAATACACAACCCACATGAAGCAAACATGTAATCTAAGAAAAAAAACATGCAATCAAAGCTAAAATAATTACTTTTTTATTAAATAAACAAACAAATTTAAATTTGATCAATCACCTACTAAGTCATGAAACTAAGGATCAATAGAAGTGGCCAATAAGCTCTTGATTGATTGAATGAGTAACTTGAAAAGAAATATTTTATATTTTGTTGTTGAAGGAGAAGATTAATTTTAAAAAATAACCAAGAAAAAAAATACCATCATGAAAGTTTGAAAAACACTCACCAAAGCTATCAAATAAAATGAATTAGTCACCAAATCCATAATCACATTTAAGCCATTGGATCAAATTTGACTATGTTACCAAATATATGAACATGGAGTGGGGTTCTATATGGATGTTCTTAGCTTAGTTGAATGGAGTAGTTTGTTGAGTTACACAAGGGGATATGAAGTTAAATATTAATTTGATCATGAAATAAAATTATGAAACATGAAAATGTTACTTATAAGGATCATACAAATTTCAAATATTAATTTAATTGCATTGAATTATATATCATGAAGAAAACCAATGAAGCCCATGTTAAAATGAAACCACCAAGCTTACTCCTTATATCTCTAAGAAACATACTTTCTCACCATCGTATATACTTATAAGCTAAAAAATAAAATTACAATTACTTACATTACATTGAAAGTTTACTAAACATTGTGTTAGAAGTGAATTATTTTGCTCCATGAGAGGTATAAGATGGTGGAATAGTACCATAGATTAAGAATGCCCTTTTGAAGGTCATATCACACTTAATTTTAAGTCCAAATGAATGAGATTACTTAAGTGGAGGTTTTACTTAATTAGCTATCCATAATTAAGGTTGACTTTATTAGATAGTTTATTTTTTGCATAAAAGTCTATAAAATCTTGACTTTTGCACTGCCCAACTCTTGACTATGCATAAAAATCACTCCAAAGTTAACATATTGTTGCAATGATGATGATCTCTTGAACTCTAAGATTAATGATGATTATGATGATGATTATGATAACCATTAAAATTTTGTATTTTTCCTTGCATAACTAGATGTCTATAATTACTTTGGATAATATTAGTAGCAATTATTTAATAATTAGCACACTAAAATTAAATTTGTAATCAAAAGGAAAGTGACATTTCCAAATATATTTTTCATTTTAGGTGTTATGTACAAATCCTGAATATAATGTTGTTATAGGATGGGCTAAAAAGGGTATAAGATGGGCTAAAGGGGATTGAAGATGTTATAAATAATAAATATATATAAGAGTCAATTAAGTAGCAAAAAAGTCACATACTTAGTTACATAAGTTTGTAGAAGTGTTAAACTAGTTGGGAGTTTCCAAATCGAAAGGCTTGTCTGCGGATGTGCTAATATAGTGGAACTCAATTTACTTTATATTTAAAATTATTTATTTATATCATAGTGCTTTTAGTCATTATGTAGATTGAGATAATAATCTCAAGTGGTTGTTACTATAATTTAATCAGGAGAATATTAAAAAAAATTAGAAAGATTATCAAAGTCATTTAGAAATATTATGAAAATAACTTTTGGTAAATCATATCTTATAACAAATATATATCTTCCATCTATTATGTATGTAAAAAAACTTTTGATCTAAGGACTCATATCAATTGATGACCATATGAAGACTATAGTTCTTTTATGAAATAAAAATTTAATGAAAATTAGAGGGAGTAATTGTTAATGTCTATTATTATTGTATTATATCCTCATTTGAAATGGAAGTTCATTACTTTTATATTTCTTATGATACCCATTGAACTAGTTTATAATGTTCAAACAATCAAAGACATTGTTTAGGAATATATATATGATATTTTGTTGGCTTTCACATTGTTAGTTTATAGTGGATTGAAGGATACTCTTACATCTCAATTTAATTGTATGCTTGAGTTTAAGATTTATTCTATTTTATATGAGCCCATACAGTCATCTAAGTTTAACTAATGAGTTTATCTTGAAAAAGGTTAATTTGTTTGTATTAATAATCACTTTGATATTCTTGATTAGTTGAATATGAATACTATTATGTACCCTAATTTGTCAAAAATGTTTTGAGTAATTTTTATTCTTATAATTACAATTGTGCTAGAGTTTACTTTTATTGTTGAGGAAAAAGTACATGATGATTACAAGAGAAATTCAACTATTAAAATGACAAATTCTTTATATTATGCAACAAGTTGAATTCGGTCATGTCAAGATAATGTTAAAACTCCATTGTAAGAGACGAAGTGTTAGAGTGAGGTTTTTAGGTTATTGAATTGAGTTATAAATTATAAAGTGTGTAATATATATATATTAGCGCATCTGCATACATACCACACAATTCTTACTTATTTACATATCTAATACTTAGACTTTAATATCTAAATAAATAATACTAAATCTTTAATATAACGTCAAAATTTTAAAATACCAGTACCACTAACTTTTTAATGTGAAATACACCTTTTCATGTATAGGAAAAGTTTTATATGTGTAAATATCAAACTTAGGTGTTAGATATATAAATACATAATAATAGTGTGGAATGTATATAAATGTTTCTAATATCTTTTGATTTGAAGCTTGAAACTACAAACAAGTTTTTATTTTCCAAGTAAATTACAACAATATGTCTATTGTAAATTTTATTGAATTATGTTTTTATTTTCAAACTATAAAAGTGTTGAATTGTTCTATTGAATATTGTTTACTATTACTTGTTAGCATATTTTATTTATTTTTGTAAGCATTCATTAGCAATCATAAGTTTTTTCTATAAACTTTAGTTGGATGTTGCTTTGTGATATGGATTGGTTGGTTGTGTGAATTGGGCATCTATTCTTGTTTTTATATGGTGTTTATTATAGTCTATATGTTATCTTGCATGCCAATCTTTTTCATTAACTTTTACTTAGGGGTCGTTTGAGATCACTTTTATTTCAGTTTTTTTGTTTTATTTTTATGTTGTTTTTGAAAACATGTTTGTTTAGAGTATTTTTTATGTGGTTTTATTTTTTTGTTTTCAGAAACAAAAAAATGTTGTTTATAAAAATACTCAAAACATCTAGTGTTTTTAAAAACAAGTATAATCAAACAAATTTATTTTTAAGTAAAACATAAACAAAACAAAACAAAAATACAAAATAAAAATAAAAAACAAAAGTGAATGGGCCCTTAGGTTTTTATTGCCTTGTTGAGTGTGTTTTCATTTTGGTGATTAGAGAGATTATGATGATTCTTAAGTTAATTATCACACATTTAGTATAAAATGATGTCTATAATGAAGCTTAATATATAAATTTTAATTTTTTTAAAATTATTTTGATAGTAGAAATGGCCAATACAACTCTATTAATGAGTTGGAACTTTAAATTTTAATCTAAATATTTGAATTTTTCAATTATTTTTATTCTTAAAAGTAATTTACCATGCATCTTTTAAATGTTGTGCTTCAATTATCAATTGTTAATCATTAATTTTCATTCTATATTTGTTGATATATACATAAAAAATAGTCATCTTTGTTGTATGTCATACATTTACAATGGTATGAGATGCCTTAGATATAGTGAGTTGATATAAATCCTAAGGTGTTATAATATAAAATATTTATCTAATTCTCTAAATTTCAATTATATATGTGCTTAAATGTTTTAGTGAGTGATATTTTGAAAGGTTTGTATCAATTATCATTTTTCACCATTCATTTATATTGCATTCATAAGTTTTTGTTTGGAGAATATTTTAAATTTATTTTGATGATATATTCATATTGATATGTGATGACTGATATGATGCTATTCCTTTTAATTTAGTTTTTTATTTGGAGGTTGTTTTTGTTAGAAATATTTTTATTTATGTTATTAATTCTTAATTTTTTATTCAATGCATTTATTACTCAAGATCAAGTTCTTATTCATTTATTACTTTTTGTGTTTATAAATGGATTTTGCTATAGGCATTTCATATTTTAGATATTTATTTTCATTTTAATTTATTTTTATTGAAAGTTGTTTTGAGTTTGTTGTATGGGTCTTTAATTATTTTAGTATGTGTTTGCTCTTTCCTTTGAGTTTTAAGTTCTTTGAGTGTGGTTTAGATGACTTATTTGTAGGGTTGTGATAGGGTTCAAATTCCTTGAATTGAGTCTGGTCCGGTTAGGCTTGAGTTTGGTTCAGTGAGTCAACTCAGGTTATCCCCAGTGAGTTCATAATTGGGGAAGGTTTATTGGGTGCTTTAACCGCTGGATTAGCTTTTTGCTTGGCCGTTGGATCTAATCACTTGGATTGAGTTTCTCTTGAGCTGAGTCTTGAACCGTTGGATGGCTTGGTTTCTTTTCTGCCCTTGGATGTGTGTCTTTAATCAAGCGGTTCTTGATTCCTAAGGGAATTAGTGGATTACACGCGCTGCTTATCGAGCGGCTTGATCCCGTGCCTCAGTTTGTGTTCCTTGGGATTGAATCTGAGCCTTTGCTTTGGGTTAAGGTGGCTGTCTCTAGGCCGTGGGATGAATCTTCGGGGAGAAGCTATCTTTAATCAAGCTTTTGTTTCGTTTCTTTGACCATTCGAGCTGTCGACGCTCCTGAGAGGGGGTGAGAGCTGAGAGCAGAGGAAAAGGGAAACCCTAGGGTTTCTGATCGGTGAGGATGGTGGTTCCCGGCGATATAACTAGGAGAAAAGGAAGAACCGGAGGAAGAGAAGAAGAAGAAGAAGAAGCTTGAAGAAGATAAGTTTCTTTATAAAATGTTGATTACCTTCTGTTTTTCTTTTATCCCCTATTTATACTATTTTCTAACCCCTATCTAAGCTTTCTTTATAAGAGTAACTACTTTCAGTTACAATGGATCGTTTATTCACTGTTGCTTCCTTCTGTCTCTCTGGAATATTAGTTGGTTTAGTCGTTGAGCTTCTTGATTTCTTGATAGCTTCTGTTGTTTCATCCATTCTGTTAAAATAATAGAAAACTGTTATTTTGTTATTTGGTTTCTTGATTCTTGAGTTCTGATCTAATTTATTTTACTGTCAACTGCTGGATCATTCTTGATTTTTGATAGCTTCTATTGTTTTATTCATTCTGTTACAATATAACAGAAAACTGTTATATTGTTATTTTAACTCTTGATGCTTGGGTTCTGATCTACATTCTGTTATGGATAACTGCTGCAGGGTTTTCTGGAATTATCTATATTCAGTTGTGATGTCCTTCTGTGGTGATACTTTGGGATTTTAATGCTGTTGCAGCTTGTTGTCATTCTAGCTGATCTTTGGTTCCGGTGCTATTCTGGACATGTTGTATTTGTAGTATGTAATAATTATAATTATTTTATGCTCTGAATTAGTATACTTGTAATCTTTTCTTCTCTGTTGTTTATCTCTCGGTCTCTTTTAGTATCTCTTAGTATTATTGTCCCTCCTTACTTTCCTGAGTAATTATTTATGTTTATGTTGTGAAGTCCTTTAGCCAACTTGGAATTTTTCTTTCCCTTTTGCCTCTATTGTATATTTGAGGATATGGAGTCATATCATTACTCCCCACACACACACACACATTGACCTTGTCCCCAAGGTCAAAGTCAGGAAAGGTTCCCTGAAATTCCTTAATTTCCACCCAAGAAGTATCTGTTTCTAGGATACCTTCCCATTGTATTAAGACTTCTGTGATTGGTCTGTCTCCTTGTATTCTTATCCTCTGATCTAAAATCTTGATGTCCACAGGATGCCCTTCTAAGAATTGAGTAGGTAATATGGTTGGGTGAATTTTTGAATCTTGTCTGAATTGCCTAAGTCTAGAGACATGAAAAACATTGTGAATCCTTGTTGTTTCTGAAAGGTCTACTTTGTAAGACACAGTCCCTACTTTTTGTAGAACTTTAAAAGGACCATAATACTATCTTTGCAGCTTTGTATAGGGTTTCTTTGACACTGATATCTATCTGTATGATTTTAATTTAACTAATACTAGATCATTTATATTAAACTGAAGCTCCTTTCTGTGTTTGTTTGCTATTTGTTGCATTCTATTTTGAGCTTCTTGTAAGTTTTTCTTTAGTTGCTGTAATATAGTGTCCCTTTGTTGTAGTAATGTTTCCACTTCCATATTGGTGGCTGTATTGCCATTATATGGTATAATTTCAGGTGGTAGTCTGCCATATATTATTTTGGAAAGGAGTCATTTTTGTGGAAGTGTTAATGGATGTATTATAGGAAAATTCTGCCCATGGGAGAAATTGTAGCCAATTTCTGGGTGTCTCTAATACAAAACTTCTTAGGTATTATTCTAGTGTTCTATTTGTTACCTCTGTTTGGCCATCAGATTGAGGATGATAAGCACTGCTATGGCTTAATGTTATTTCACTGAATTTGAATAGTTCTTGCCAAAAATTGCTCATAAAGATAGGATCTCTGTCTGAAACTATTGCTTGTGGAATTTCATGCAGTTTAACTATGTCCGAAATGAAAGTTTGTAAAACAAGTTAGAAGGTGAGAAATGAGCATACTTTGAAAGTCTATCTACTACTACTAGTATAGCGTTGTTGTGGGCTTTGGGTAGACCTATGATAAAATCCATTGATACTTCCTCCCAAATGGTTATTGGAATAGGTAAGGGTTGTAATAACCTGGGTTTTGAGTATCATATTTGATGTTGACATCTTGGACATGTGGCTATGAAGTGTTTTATATCTTGCTTCATCTTTTTCCAGTAGAATTGTTGAGTAATTCTGGCCTCTGTCCTCTTAATTCCCCAATATTCTCCTACTAGTGTTGAATGTAATTCTCTTATAAGCATATTTCTTATTTCAGAGTCTTTTGATATGACTATTCTATTTTTGTAATATATCAGTCCATTAGTATATCTATAATTGGGAAATAATTCTGGACTTGCTGAAATTTATTTATGCAACTGCTCTAATTCAAGATTGGATTGTGTTTCTTCTTTAATCTGTTGTAGCAAGGTTGTGAACTGCTGAGTATAAGCATATAAGGTGTGTTGTGTTGAGCCTTCTGCATTCTTGTTTCATCTGCCTTGTATGCTTTTTACGGATAGGTATCACCGCCTTATTGGTGATCCCCGGTTTATATTCAATGGTATAATCAAAGCCCGTGAGTTTAATAAGAAATCTTTTCTTTGAGTCTTGCATTAACTCCCATGCTCTTTTGATGTTCTTATAGTGAATTTATTGCTGATATTGTCCATCTTTCTCTTTATAGCATAAAGTTCTCTAACATATGTTGATATTTTCTGTAGTGTTGGAGATAATTTCTTGCTGAAATAAGCAAGAGGATGATTATTTTGAACTAATACTACTCCTATTGTTGTACCTGAGGCATCTGTTTCTAGAATAAAGGGTATGGAAAAATTTTGAAATGCTAAAACTGGTAAGGATACCATAGCTGTTTGTTATTGTGTGAATCGCTTTGATTCTTCTCCCCTTTAAATTATTGTTTAGCTAGCATTGATGTTAATGGGGATGCAATTGCTACATAGTTTTTACAAACTTTGTAATAGCCGCTAAACCCAAAACCTCATGCTTGTTTGGTTTGGGTAAAACCATGCTTGTCTTGCCTAAATCTTTTGGGATCCGTTATACCATGGATAAAATGTGTCCTAAATACTCAAGTTTTCTTGTATGAATGAGCATTTAGATGGCTTAATAAGCAGTGATGTTTCGCTTTTCTAACTGCTTGTAAATGGATTTGATGTTGCTATTGTAGTCTTGTATATTAAGATGTCATCAAAAAACTAATACAAATTTTCTTAGGAGGTGTCAGCGTATTCATCATAGCTTGGAATGTTGAGGGTGCATTTGTTAATCCAAATGGCATTGCAAGAAATTCATAGTGCCCCTCATGTGTTCTAAAGGCAGTTTTATAAATATCTTCTTCAGCCATTCTGATTTGATGATATCCTGATCTTAAATCTAGCTTTGAAAATATTGTGGCTCCATGTAATTCATCCATAAGCTCTTCTAGGGTGGGAATTGGGAATCTGTCCGAGATTGTTATTTTATTTAGAGCTCTATAATCCACACAGAATCTCCAAGTTCCATCCTTTTTTTTCTACTTAAAAGGGCTGGGGAAGAGAATGGACTGATGCTTTCTTTGATTATTCCACTGTCCAACATTTCCTTTATAAGCTTCTCAATTTCAGTTTTCTGGAAATGTGGGTATTTGTAACTTTTTACTTTGAATGGTTGAGTTCCAGGGACTAAATTAATATGGTGGTCAATACTCCTTTGGGGAGGTAAGGTCGTGGGGCTTGAAATATGTCTTGATTATTCGTAATATTGCTTAAATGTTTTCGGTAGGCTTTGGAACTCACTTTTGTAATCTGAGAACTGGACTTTATTTGCGGGTAAGCTATTTCATGTTTATTCAGTAATTTGGTGAACTGGTGCAATGTGATGCCTTGAACCTTGGATGTTGTGTCTCTTATTGTACCAAGGTGTCCTTATACTTAAATTTCATGGTGAGCTCTTTGTAATTAGTTGTACATTCCCCTAATTGTTCTAGCCACTGAACACCTAATACTATATCTGCTCCTTGCATTGGCAGCAAATAACAATCAGTGATGAAGGTGTATCCTTGTAGTTGGATGGAAATATTAGAGCATATTCCTGAACATTTTAAAGTTTCCCTGTTTCCTACTAATACTTTGAAGGCGTCACGGTGTTCTTGTGTGGTCTATAAACTTAGCTAGTTTGAGGATAAAGTTGTGGGTTGAACCACTATCAATCGGACTTGCACTTTTATTTCTAATTATCCTTGTAGTCTTAGGGTTCTAGGATTTGGTGACATGAATGCATTGAAGCTAATTTCTGGAATATCTTCTTGTATTGAAAGGTTTCCTTCTTGATTTTCTTGTTACAGGTTGTCCTCCTGCTCCTCATTGATCACCATGAGGGCAAATAGTTTTAATTTACAGATGTGGCCCCTATGGAATTTCTCATCACGCTTAAAACATAGTCATTTTTTCTTCTTTCTTCTAGTGTTGGTGTGAGTCTTTGTATTGGAATGGTTGGTTTGGTATTAGTATTTATTGTGAATTGGCATTGTTGGTGTAGGGCGAGGTTGTTGATATTGTTGATATTTTATGGTGGTACTTGATTGAATCTTGCGTTCTTGCCATAAATACCTCATCTATCTTCCATTAGTTTAGCTATCCGAAAGGCTTGTTGAAGAGAATTGTCGTAAGGCTCTTACTTCCCTCTTAATATCTTGTCTAAGCCGATTCAAAGCAACTTTGTAGAAATTCGTGGAATACACGAAATTTGGTTAGCTTCTCAAATTGATTGTAGAATTTTGGGTGTGGTTTTGTTGTAGCTTAGCTAATTCTCCTCTCAAATCCTATATAGGGTCCAAATCTTTGTATGACTTGTTCTTTGAACTCGTGTCCATGAATGTAATTGTTTGTTTGCATCCATTGATAGCAGGCGGGTCCATCCATGTATCTTGAGGCTATTATGAATTTTTGATCCTCGATAAGATATAATCAAAAGCGATGCTTTGATGACCATCCTCTTGGATTTTCTCCATTAAATCTAGGCATATCTACCTTAATAGGTCTAGTATTTTGTTGGTGTGGTGTGTGTGATCTATTTGGGAAGAAAATTAGTGTAAATTACACAGGATTGTTCTTTGTTCTTGAGAATTTGTTTCCAATTTGGCTTCTATAGCCGATAGTCTTCTTGAAACTTCATTCAATATGATAGTAATTTAGGACATTTGTTCATCAGTTTTATTTAGACTTCCCACACATTCCTCTAGTGTTTTTGATGTATGTCTTGTGCTTTCTACCATTGTCTGAGTTGTGGTAATCAACAAGAGCACCAATGATAGGGTTCAAATTCCTTGAATTAAGTCTGGTCCGGTTAGGCTTGAGTTTGGTTCATGATCGACTCGAGTGAATGGGCTGGAGTTCGATAGAAGGTTTATCGGGTGCTTTCTAAACCGTTGGATTAGCGCATTTGTGCTTGGCCATTGGATCTAATCACTTGGATTGAGTTTCTCTTGAGCTGAGTCTTGAACCGTCGGATGGCTTGGTTTCTTTTCTGCCCTTGGATGTGTGTCTTTAATCAAGCGGTTCTTGATTCCTAAGGGAATTAATGGATTACAGCCGCTTATGGCGGCTTGATCCGTGCCTGTGTTCCTTGGGATTGAATCGAGCCTTGCTTTGGGTTAAGGTGGGCGTCTCTCGTGGGATGAATCTTGAGAAGCTATCTTTAATCGCTTTGTTTCGTTCCTTGACCATTCGAAGTTGGCCTCGAGAGGGTGAAGGCGAGGAAGCGGAAAAAACCCTAGGGTTTCGATGAGGATGGCGGTTCCGGCGATATAACCAGGAGAAAAGGAAGAACCGGAGGAAGAGAAGAAGAAGAAGAAGCTTGAAGAAGATAAGTTTCTTTATAAAATGTTGATTACCTTCTATTTTTCTTTTATCCTTTATTTATACTATTTTCTAACCCCTATCTAAGCTTTCTTTATAAGAGTAACTACTTTCAGTTATAATGGATCTTATTCCTTTGTTGCTTCCTTCGTCTCTCAAATATTAGTTGGTTTAGTCGTCGAATTGATTTCTTAGCTTCGTTGTTTCATCCATTCTGTTAAAATAACAGAAAATTGTTATTTTGTTATTTGGTTTCTTGATTCTTGAGTTCTGATCTAATTTCTTTTATTGTCAATTGCTGGATCATTCTTGATTTCTGATAGCTTCTGTTATTTTATTCATTCTGTTACAATATAACAAAAAACTGTTATATTATTATTTTAACTCTTGATGCTTGGGTTCTGATCTACATTACATTTGGATAAACTGCGGGGTTTTGGAATTATCTATATTGATTGTCTTTGTCATACGTGGTGATACTTTGGGATTTTTAATGTTGTTGCAGTTTGTTGTCATTCTAGCTGATCTTTGGTTCTGGTGCTATTCTGGACATGTTGTATTTATAGTCTGTAATAATTGTAATTGTTTTATGCTCTGAATTAGTATACTTGTAATCTTTTCTTCTCTTGTTTATCTATCCGGTCTGTCATTAGTATCTGTAAGATCTGGCTGTTATTGTCCCTCCTTACTTTCCTGAGTAATTATTTATGTTTATGTTGTGAAGTCCTTTAGCCAACTTGGAATTTTTCTTTCCCTTTTGCCTCCGTTGTCTATTTGAGGATATGTAGTCATATCAGGTTGTAAATGAACCAGTGCACTCGTTGAATTATTTGAACTCGACTCGATTAATGCTCGTTCAAGTTTGTTCAAATTAATAAAAAAAATAAGCTTGAATAGTTTTTGAAAACTCGAAGGTTATATGAACTAAACATGAACATGATCTTACTCGCATGTTTATGTTTATGAACATACTCGTTTATTGTTTGACAAGTAATTCGTTAAATAATTGATATTAAGTTTGGTAATAATTCATATATTATCTTCAAAATATGGATAAATATAACTTTTAATTTTTTTAATTATATATTTTAATAAAAATATAATACTTTACTAAATTTAGTTGTATAATTTATAAAAATATATGATACATTTAATTAAATATTTATAAAATATAATTGATACTATTGTTTTATAAATTATAGGATAAATACACAAAAAAACTCATATATTAATTATTAAAATATTTAATTAAAGCTAACAATTTACTTTATTTAATTATAAATCGCCAAATGGGTGACCCAAGTCACCCAAATAAAAAAACTAAGCGGCTCTTAAACCCTACCGCTGAGGCTTTATTCTATTCACATTCATACAATTGCAAGCTTTCACGCCCTAAATGCTCGGTTAGTCCTTGAAGCGAAGTCACTAACTTACCTTCGGCATCGACTTCCGCCGGCATTCCCTCATCTTCTTATCAACTTTCGTTGGTAGCTCTCTCCATCCGTTTCAGTTGATTCACGAGGTAAAGCAGAGGTAAACTATGGCTTGAACCGATCGTTCTTTCTTCTTCTTTGACTTCCCACATCTCCTTTCAACTTACCTTTTTTTCTTCTTCGACTTCTGTCGGTTGGTTGCTATCTCTCATTAACTCGATTATATATTCGTTCACTTATTTCAAACAAGCCAAGTACAAATCAAGTTTGAATATAGCTAAAATTAAGCAAGCTAAGCTTGAACATCCATATGAAAGCTCAGCTCGAACTCAAACCGAACAAAAACAACTTTTAATTTGTCCAAGCTAAGTCCAATCCTAGAAGTAATTAGCTCGATTATAGTCCTACTTATTTGTATGATAAATGGTAAGGATGGGTTTTCCATTTTGTTCTTATTTCTTAACAATTGTTGAAGAATTTAAGTTATAAGTTTTTATTGTGATTATAAAATTTGAGTTTCATTATATTTTCTTAATTGTTAAATCTTTAATATATATATATATATAGACACACACACATAATTATTTATAATTTATTTTAAATCTTTATTTTAAAATTATTGCGTGCTAGAAAACTAGTTGCCGTAGAGTAAAAGTTTACAAATTAGCCTTGTTGTAAAATCCAGCACACATACAGGTATTTAAAGAGTGAACAAGAAAACTCCAAAAATTTTCACGTGAAAATCTCGAAAGAGGGAAAAATCCACAGCCCAAAAAGCTTCCACTATGTATCTATTTGAGTACAAAATCTTCCGATAACGATTACTGATTGTATAGAAAGGAACAACGACTATGTAGTCGCTTCGGTGGTAACAATACTAGTGGTAGTAGATGATGGTGAACAATGAGAGCGGCCCGGCGATGAAGGTCATCATAATGGAGACCGGAGAGGTTGGCGACGAGGATCGAGATGACGACTAACGGCGAGGTGGTTGACCGTCAGTGGAGTCACGATTGTGCTTGGAAAATCTTCAAGCTTTAGGGCTCTCTCCTCTCTCTTACTTGGGATCTCCTCATATAAGGAATGAGAGACTATTTATAGATTGGAGGAGTGGCGTCTCTGTAAATACATGCAAAACCCGTACCACTCCACTTCATCGGACGGCTCAAAATGATCCCTTTGATCATTTGATATATTTTAAATATTTGAATGCTTAAATGATGTCAGAATTTTGAGATCTTAGGCTTGTTAGATCCAGCTCGTCGAGACGCTCGATTTGACTATAAACACTCTATATTTGAGAGCTTTTTAGGGGTTTAACTAATATCCCAAAGTTTCCAATGATATTTTAAGTTCTTGATTTGACCGTTTCAACGGATCGGTTTGCTGCGTCAAGATTTGTGCTTTGTAGAATTTTCATGTCATATCGGTTCTATTTTTGGATGACATTATCTCAATCATCCAAAACATATCGCCATATACTTGAAAATAATAAATTCTTCAATGAAATTTGAGAGTCTTACAATTGATTTGAGAAAGATCTTCATGGGAGCATAAAATTATTACTATAAAAGCAGATATAAGACAACGGATGTGTGTAGGTATGCAAAGGCACAAGATTTCAAGGTTATGGAGTCATGGGCACCAGGAGCGTGGTAGCAGCTGAATGGGTGGGCAGCTGGCGTGGGCTACAGGCGCGCTCATGTCTTCCGATCGCCACTGTGGAAGCTGATTTGGGTGAGGCTGGTCGTGAAGTGGCCTCGGCGGTCATAAAACGATGGGGCCATTGGGTATGCTGGTGAAACGACGCGGCGGCTTGAGACCACGTGGGCGATGGCTGCGTGGCGCTGGTCGATTGCACCGTGGAATACGTTGGCGGTTAGCATGTGGGATGGGCTTAAAAGATGATTTTTGACAGTTTTTGGCAGTTTTTGACGATTTTTGACGATTTTTACCCTTTTACCCTTATAAGGGGTCTATAAAAACCCCCTAGGGCCAAGGGAGAAGGCACACTTCTTCAATGCTCTAGTGCTTCTCTTCTTCTTGAGTGAGGGTCGTTCGGAGGCAATCAAGACACGTAGTTCATACGGCGAGGCTCTGATTTTCCCTCGAAGAGGCGTGCTTGTCGGACCAGCGTTTGGAGGCGATCAAGACCAGTTTATCTGGTGAAGCTCATTTTCCCTCGAAGAGCGTTGGCTGCTGACCGGCGGGTTTGGAGGCGATCAAGGCAGTTCATCGGACGAGCTCATTTTTCGAAGAAGGCGTTGACCGCCTGGTGGCCGGGTTTGGAGGCGATCAAGGCCCGTAGTTCATCTGGCTCGATTTTCCCTCGAAAGAGGCGTTGGCCCCGCCGACCGGACCGACCGGGTTTGAAGGCGATCAAGTCCCGAGTTCATGGCGAGGCTCGATTTTCCCTCGAAGAGGCGGACCAGAACGGTTTAGGCGATCATGACCCATAGTTCATACGGCGAGGCTCCGGTTTCCCCTCGAAAGAGGCGTTAACTGCCCTTGTCGGACCGACCGGGTTTGGAGGCAATCAAGGCTCATAGTTCTTACTTCTTCTTGTAAGAAATTGGACTTCTTGAGTCTTCAATGGATGGTTCGGCTTGATAACGCCAAGGTGGCGGAAGCGTTAGCTAGGAACCATCATTTGACGACTCAAAGTTTGGCAGGTAATTTCTGAGCATCATTAGAGGGGAGTATCTTCTCTCTCTCTCTCTCTCTCTCTTCTTCTTCTTCTTCTTTTCTCATATGTATGTGTATCTTTTTCGTCAGATCGTAGGTGAAAAATTTTATCCCAAGCTATCCGTGAGCGAGAGAGTCAAAAAAGGATACGCCCAACTATTGGGGTAAGTAAGCTGATTCACAAAATTTTTAGATTTTTATCATTTATTCCTCTTTATTTATCATGTATTTTCATAGGGTGATGGACAGAAGAAAACCCATAATGTGATGGCCACAGACAATATATCATCCACTATCACATCAAATAGTTTAATGGTGTTCTGCAGAAAATTTTACTTCCCTAATGAGTTAGTTGCCATTGTTGTTAAAAAGTCTGATCGAGTCCGTTCACCTCCACCAGGGTAATTTACTATTTTTGAGATGATTCTTCGTGTGGGACTGCGATTCCCTTTGGCTCCCGAGTTAATTGAGATCTTCAAAATATGTGGTGTAGCTTTATCACAATTTTCATTTCGAGCTTTAGTGGTCATCGTTGGTTTGACTATCTTATTTAGAGAGCATGGTGTTACTTTGAACATCAAATACTTATGTGAAATTCACATGTGATACTCGGGGCGTGTTTCTTATCGGACTATAAAGAATTGGATAGAATTTTCAACAGATCCCTCTAAAATTGGTATGGATTCTTCTTTGTGAAAAATGAGTGGTCTTCAGAGATGGGGAAGATTGAATGACCTTCCAGATCTATTACTGATTGAAGAGAATGAGATCTTGACAACTCTTAATATTTCTAATGTAGAAAGCTTACAGCATGAGTTGTGTTATATTAGCAAATATATAGTTGAAGATAGAATGTTCAAGGTTGGCCTTTCCATCCAAGCAGTGAGATCTCATTCTTTTCCACTAAAGAGGTCAAGTAGAGGTGATGAAAGGTCTCCTCATATTCATAGGGTTCTTTCAAGAAGCATCAATCGGTGGTGGCAATGTTTCTTCCCTAAAAAAAAGAATACATGTCTTTGAAGTGACTACGTTAGATATCTGAAGAAGATGTTCGCCCTAGTTGGCATCCGAGTTTAGGCTTTCAACTCATGATGGGGAGTTCATTTCTTAAACCATTCCCTGAAGAGGTGTTAAATCACATATACGGCCAATGAGTGATGAATTGGCGTTGTCTTCCCTTCTTTCTTCTTCTTTTCCTCCTTTTATTTTGTGTAATATTTGTGATGTTTTTTTTCTTTATAGGTAACTCAAATATTAGGGCTAATGGCTCATTTGGGTGTCTCTTTAGATGAGTGGAATACTTAATTTATAAAGGTAAAATATCACATAGTAGTGAGAGAAAGATGAGTGTTAAGGCCAAAGAATTGGTGACTTTGGAGGATCAATAAGTCGGCTGAGCAAGTGAACATGTCGACTTCTCTTTCTCTTCAGTGTCAGGAGGTGGAGCGCACTCGTGATGAGCTGATTGAGGTGAGGACAGAGACTCGCCAGAAAGAGAAAAGACTCAAGGCACTTGCAACAGATAAGAGAGCTCTCGAACTGGAGAAAAAAGCATTACATGATCATCTTTCTAAGAAGGAGCATATAATGTCAGAAGCGAAAGCAAATGAAATCTCCTTGAAGGTAGTGGAAGACTTTAATAACTCTTTGGCTTATCGCGGTATAATCGTAGATCATGTCCAGGAAGCTTGTAATTATATTCTTGATGTTGAAGTGAAGGATTTGGAGCACCAATGTTTAGCGGAGGGCTTCATCTGAGGGTTCCTAAAAGGAATCCGCTTAGTGCACTGTATTACCTGAGCTAGTATTGAGGATCTATCTCCCAATCAAGTATCTGAAGACTCTTCGTTAGATTCAGGAGATGAAGGAGTTTAGAGTGAGTCCAAGGGAGCATCTCCTAGTGGTGAGGAGGATGTTGATATCACCAACTGATATGATATAGCATCACTTGAGGATGCATTTTTTTTCTATGTATTGTTATTAGTGTGTATCAGAATCTTGATTCTTTCTTATATCATCATGTTCAATGAAATTTTTTTTAGATGATACTCTTATTTTGTTTTTTATCTAGAAATTGGTAATAATATACGACGCTAACCTATACGGATGAAGTTAAATTGAATCCACTGAGGATTTTTGACCAATATGAGGTTATTTGTCAAAGTGTTAACGAATGTCCACCAAGGACCTTTTGACCTATCTATGCTCGGAAGTGTTATGATGACTTCTTACCTATATGGAAGAGGTCGCGAGATGTCCACCAAGGATCTTTTGACCTATCCAAAGTATCAACCAAAGTGTTACTTGACTTTCTTACCTGTATGAAAGAGGTTCGATCAAGCCCCTTTGGGATTGATTATGCCCCGATTGAGATACAACACAAGTTGTATATTTCTTAAGTGGGAGGATTAAATAAAGAAGAAATAAGCTTGTAAGAAAAAAGCTAAAAATTCATTACTATGATAAGTTTGGTGATACAATCATAAGATGATTTTAACACGGATATGAGTTTCAAGAAGAAATGATGACAACAACAGTAAGTCTTTACCCCATTAAGTGGGGTCGGCTACATGAAGAGGAAATGACAAACGAGACAAAATAAAAGTTGAAATAATTATGTAGTAGGAATTACTAATAATATTTTTTGAGATTCTCAGTGTTCCAAGCTTATCAACCCATTTCCCCCCAGCCTTCTCAAGACGTGTTTTTAGTCCTTTGAGTATAGTCATGTTGGTAGCTTGGTGCGTTAGTTTAAGGATGTATACCGTAGTATCGGTAGAATGTGAAGATCTTTGCAAAAGGACGTAAAGTCTTTTCCAGTAAATTAGGTTCTGTTGTCAGTGATGATCTTTGCAGGAAGACCGAATTGAAATATTATGTTTTTCCAAATAAATTGTTTAGCATTTGCCTCCATGATTTTAGCAAGTGGTTCGGCTTCCACCCATTTAGTGAAGTTGTTGATGGCTAAAATGATAAACTTTCATTGTCCTGATGCTATCAGAAAAGTTCTCATGATATCAATTCCCCACTGAGCAAAAGGCCACTGCTTTGAATGGATGAGATGAGAGCTCAGATGCTGCATGTGAGGAGGTTAGAGTGCAACCCGACAACTTGCACATTTTTTTGTGAACTCCAAAACATCTTGTTTCATCTTAGGCCAATAGAACCCTTGCCTTATAATTTTAAGGGCTAACGCCTTTTCTCCTAGGTGTTCTCCACTTATCCCTGAGTGAACCTCTCTTAATGCGTAATCGACCTCTAAAGGTGAGAGGCATTTGAGGTATGATCTAGAGAAAGCTCGTTTGTATAGTTCACCTCCGATAATAGTAAAGTTTGAAGCTTGTCTTGAGACGAGAGTTGGGTCGTGAAGGGTTCCTTCTTGTAGAAAAGATGATGGGGTCCATCCATGAATGTTCCTTTATCTCATTAATTGCTTGAATTACCCATGACTTGATACTAGGAAAATGTATCTCTTCAACATGCCTTCTTAAATAGATCCCTAGTAGATGTAGCAAGTTTATGAGCACAGTATTCTTCTCTCAAGATGTAAATGATTTGATGTGTCTTGAAATGGGCAAGAAGAGACTTCACCAAGTGGAGGTATTGTGCCAGCTGAGGATTATGAGTATTAAAGTTTCCCTCAACTTGGGAGGCGACAAGTTGAGACTCGCAGGGATCACTAAGTCTTGAGCTGCCAATGGCAAGTCTCAACCCCGCTATGAGCCTCATATTCGCCCATACTATTAGTTGGGGAAATTTTAGTAAGTCCATACTCTAAGGTATTCAGGGAAGTAAGATTCCCCGCATCAAAGAGATTTTGAAGCTCCATGTAGAGGGTCCATTGAGGAGACCAAAGGCATGTAGAAGATATCTCCTTTGGTGTTGGCAGATTCCACTATAAAGTCTCATGAAGTACTTGAGACTTTATAGTGAAGAGGTAGAAAATTTATATCAAACTCTCAATTCTAGCACCACTTGATTAACCTCCCGTGCTTTTCTTTAGGATGGTCCTTAATGATAAATTAGTGTAAATGCCGATAGTGTGAGCTTGGAAGTATGGATGCAATTTTCGCGCTGTGAAAATTAAAGCCGAGCCACCTCTAAAGTGGATAACGACTTTCTATATCGAGAAAATTTCGACATAATAAATTGGTCATTGTATCCCACTTTATTCTGACTAAAATTGAGCTTATCGCATGGGAAGAGATCAGAGATATAAGTATAACATCTCTCCTTAAATAGGCTTGAGGGTGGAGATGCTAAATACTCCTTAGCTTCTCAAAAGCATCAAGCATTCATCCTTTATTGAAAAATTATTTTTTAGCCCTTTAATATTTTAAAGAATGACAGGTATTTATCCCAAGAATGGGCTAGAAAGTGGGATAACGCAGCATTGTCAATCAAATTCTCTTAACATTATAGCATGGGTCACCAATCCCTGTGTTGATGACAAGTGGATCTTGATGAGGAACATGTACTCCTTCTAAGTCCGAGTTATTAAAAGTGATGGAATGATCAGTACGAGACTTCTTTAACTCTAGCTCTTCAGAGATGGTAATAAGAACTTGATTAGGTAGTATTGGTCTTCCTGTGATTGTTTCAATTTCTCTAACTGTTTGATGATTGTTTTATTGTTTCTGTGATGATTTTCCTAGTTGCCCCCCAGTTGGAGGTATGTTTGTTTGAGTCGATTGATTCTTCACAAATCGACATAGATATCCTTGTTGAATGAGCCTCTTAATTTCTTTTTTTAGTTATTTGCATATCTCAGTAGTATGTCCACGACTTCGATGGAAGTGACAATATTGCTCCTGATTTATTGAATTTGGTTTCAATGGATGCGGCCACTTGATATTTTCTTCATCTCGAATAGTCATTATGATGTTAACACGGGATGTGTTCAGCGACGTGTATTCTTTTTCGGGTTGTGGTTCACGTCATTGATATGGGGGTCGTGGAGGGAGATCATGACTGCCTTGTTGCTTTTTTTTTTTTGATAGATCGCATTCCTGGGTGCTTTTAGCTTTTCTGATTTTGCTCAAATTATTTACGATGGGCGAATAGCCTCATCAACATAGATTTGTGCTTCAACATGATGAACTAAGTACATGATGGACCGTGTCTCGTGATTAGTGACAGTAAAAGGCCTCTGAGTCCTCCAAGGAAAACTTCTTAATAGTTCGTGTCTACCGTGTATTTCGAAGCTTCTAAGGAGAACTCGGATGTATTCCTTAAGTGATTCACCATCATTCTAATGAATGCCAGAGAGATGGGAGGAATATTTAATGATCCTCCTATTTGCAATGAACTGTTCCACAAAAAATCTTGACAGTTTGTCAAAGTGGATGGATCCCCTTGGAAGTAGAACCAAGTGAGCTCCTCGAGGGTAATGAAAGACCGACAAATCAAGTGTCGAGCTCGTTAAATATACATGATAGTCCTGTAATAGTCGATTCATGTGGGTCACGCCCATCATAGGAATCAATGCTCGAAAGCTTGAAATCCACGGAATAGGATGTTGAAGAATAGCCTAAAGGTGAGGATTCCTCATAACTGCGGTGAGGGGGAAGATGATTTCTATCTTGAAGGTGAAATTCATCTTGCATTAAGCATCATAATTCTACACATATAACATGACGAGTGGGGTCAACAGGACGAGAATGTGTCAAACTACAAATAATAATTTGTGGATTAACAGTCGGTTGAGTTGCACGTGATGGATGAGTAGAACTAGCAGTGTCAAGGAGATCAGCATCACGATCAGGAAGCGGAGGAACTTCATTATTAAGGAGATCGACATTTTGACCTCCCGCGGCTAACGATCAATCTTGGGGGAGGTGTGTTTGCCGTGGTAATGGCCATTGTGTTCCTCTCAAAAGTTGGATCATCTCATTTTGAGACTCTTCCATTCGATGGACACAATCTTCTAAAGAGATCCCTGTCGTGCCTTCATCGACAGGGTCACGTCTATTAGGAGAGAGTGAGGCAGAAGCTTGGCATTCTTGGTTCAAGGATTGATTTTGAGAGTGACAGGAGTTAGAGCGGGAGGCTCCATTATGACTGGTATTGCGCCTATTGGCCATAATACGGGTGTTCACAGAAATTGTGATTGATGGGTTCTCTTCGCAATCAACCTGCATTGAAAAAACCGCACGGTAGAGTAAAAGTTTACACCATAGCCTTGTTGTGAAATCCAGTACACATACAGGTATTTACAGAGTGAACAAGAAAACTCCAAAAATTTTCACGTGGAAAACCTCAAAAAGAGGGAAAAATCGCGTCTAGCCCAATAAAAGCTTCCACTATGTATCTGCTGAGTACAAAATATCATAAGGGATTACATAATTGTATACGAGAAAGGAACAACGACTATGTAGTCACGTTCACGTGGTAACAATTGCTAGTGGTAGCATATGATAGCAAACAACGAGGAACAGCGATTGACGATGAAGATCGTCATGATGAAGATCGGCAGAGGTTGACGACGGGATCGCCGGGCGATCAAGGTGGCACGGCGGGCGGTGTGGTCGACGATCGCCGAGTGGTGGCACGATTGTGCTTGGAGGATCAAGCTTTAGGGCTCTCTCCTCTCTCTTGAGCTCCCCTCATATGAGGAATGAGGGCTATTTATAGATTTGAGGAGGCCTCAGAAATACATGCAAAACCCGTATGACTCCACTTCATCAGACGACTCAAAATGATCCCTTTGATCATTTGATGTATTTTAAATATTTGAATGCTCAAATGATGTCAGAATTTTGAAATCTTGGGCTTGTTAGATCCGGCTCGTCGAGACGCTCGATTTGATTATAAACACTCCATGTTTGAAAGCTTTTTAGGGGTTTAACTGATATCCTAAAGTTGTTAATGATATTTTCAGTTCTTGATTTCGACTAGTTTCTACTTCGGATCAGTTTGCTTTTAACGTCAAGATTCGTGCTTCGACTAGTAAAATTTTCAGTGTCATATCAAAAATTTTAAAAATTGATATCATTTGATACAAATTTGAGCCGAATGAGCAAAGCAAGCTTAAAATATAAACAATAAATTTTAAACATATTAACATGAGAGCCGAATTCGAAGAAAATAAATTCAAATGATTTAAACACAAACACATACAAAGCTCATATTATTATTATTGCGTGCCAGAAAACTTGTAGCAGTAGAATAAAACTTCACATCTTAGCTTTGTATGGAAATTCAACACGCACACAGATAGTTGAAAAGGAAATAAGAAACTCCAGAATTTTTACGTAGAAAAATCCCGAGAAGAGAGTAAAAAATCACGGGGCCTAGCTCAGTAAAGATGTTTCACTATATATCAACTTTGGAGTATAAAGTTTGAATCTTCCCGATAGCGGGATTACAAGGTTGTATGTGAGATATCTTGATAATGAGAATTAATCGAATCATATAATGATAGTATTTGACTATAATCTTGTTGGTGGCAAATGACGATGATAATGATCGACAAACGGTATGATGACGAACTTCAAACTTCTAGTTCTCTCTTCTTTTTAGCTCCCCCCTCCTCCTCTTTCATGACAAGAATGGGGTCATATTTATAAGATTCTGAGAGGGCATTTTGGTCATTATAGTCAAAAATCTCAAAACATCCCATCGGACGGTATATATCGATTCATTTGATAATAAATAGCTTTTTAGTGATTTGACCATTCAAACGATCTTTAATTTGAGTGCTCTTAGGCTTGCTAGATTCATCTCGTCGAGCCGCTCGATTTGACTATAAGCACGTCAAATTTGGAAGTCATTTGATGATCCACCATCGCCTCAAGTTTCATAGCTTTTTTACGCTTTGATTTGAGCTCATTTTCGATTGACTGCTAAGATATTGGACTCATCTCATTAAGTTAAATTTGATTGAATATATGCTTTAACTTAAAATCCATACTGATTTATAAATTTTATGGATATATCATTTGACTATTTTAGATTTAAAAAAATTCATTTCATTCAAAAATATATAAAATTAATTTAAGTAAAATTATTAGAATATATAATATATATTATATGTATCAAATTTATTTATTTATTTACTAATTAGTTTTATTTTATATGTATAAAATAATAATTTTTATAAATATATACATTATTTTATCATTTTATATTAGAGAGTGGGATAGAGAGAGTGGATGAAAAAAAAATATATTTTTTGTTTAATTTATTTTCTAAGAAGACGATAAGTTTTTATTTTATTTTTATTTTTTTTAATGAAGAATATAAATAATTCTTTTTAATATAAATATGAATAATTTTCTCTTCTCTTTTTTTTTAAAAAATGAAAAGTTTTTATTTTTTATTTGTTTAATGAGGAATGTCAAGAATTTTTTTATTTAAAATATAAATAACATTCTCTATTTTTTATAAAGATGATTTTTTTTAAATGAGGTATACGAAGAGTTTTTTTATTTTTTTAATGAGAAATATAAAATGTTTTTTTATTTAAAATATGAATAACTTTATCTTCTTTTTTTATGAAGATGAAAAGTTTTTTAATGAGGTATATGAAGAGATTTTTTTTAAATGAATGATATTAAGAGTTTTCTTCATTTTTTATTTTATTATTTTTTATTTTTTAAAAGAATTTGAAGAGTCATTTTTTCTAGTATAAATACCCCCTAAGGGGGTAATGAAAAATTTGCACCTTATTTTATTCACTTCCTTTTCTATGGTAGCCTCTAGTATAATGGTAACCACCTTTCAGAGTTCTAGTTCTGATCTCGGGTTTCCAACGACTGTTGCGGCATCTGAATTCAAGCTCCATGCTTTTGTCTCTTCTCTTTAGTAGCATCCACTAACCTGTATAACGGTGATGACCTCTCTTGCAGTTTCTGATCTCGGGTTTCCAACCCACTGTGACGGTATGCGATCTCAATTCAAGCTACAGTGCTTTCTTCTCAACACCGACCAGATAACGCCAACCCCTCTCGCAGGCTCTAGTCCTCCCCAATTTCGGGGTTTCTAACTTATCTGGTTAGGCGGTCCGCGTCCAAAATTCAAGCTCTAATGTGTTTCCACTTTCTTCTCTTTGGTAACTTCCACTAACCTGTATAACGGTGCTGACCCCTCTCGCAGGCTCCAGTTCACCCCAATCTTGGGATTTCTAACTGACCTGGTTAGGCGGCGTGCATCCCAAATTCAGGCTCTAGTGTGCTTCCAATTCTGAAGAATATTTTCATGGGTGAGCATCTTCCTACATATATCATAATGTCCAAAGATTCCCAAGCAAAGCTTGCACAAGATGATGGGTTGCGGAAGCATCAAGGGATGGCAAGATCCGACAATGTAACGCCAACTATCAGCAGTGATACTTTGATAATCTTCAGAAATAAGTTTTATTTTCTAAATGATTTGGTAGCTATTCCTCTTAAAAGATCGCAACGAGTTTATTCTCCTCCATCGGGGTACTTTACTGTTTATGAGATGAGCTTATTTGTGGGTCTTCAATTTCCTTTGGCTCCTAAGCTGATCATTATTTTATCATCATTTGAGATTTGTTTATCTTAATTTTCTTCTTGAGCTATGACAATCATTATTGGGTTGATTATTTTCTTTAGAACGCGTGGTGTGACGCTTACTTTAGAGGTTTTGGCGAAGATGTGTAAATTCACTTGTGATGTGCATGGTCGAATTTCTTGTAGGAGTAAATGGTTGGATTTTCATACAAAAGATCCTCCAAGAAATTGGACAAATAGATTTTCTTATAAAAAAATGAGCGGGCTTAAAAAGTGGAAAATCGAAAAGAAATATCCTCCTCCCAAGTAACTGAAGAAGATATATTGAAGGCTCTTAATATTGAAAAGTCAAAGATCTTCGATATGAGACCCGCTATATTAATCAATATGTGAAGGAATAATCCTTATTCAAAGTTGGTCTTTCAATTCAAACTAGGAGATCTCATGCTCTTATGTTGAAGAAGTCTGGTAAGGGCAAGGAAAGATCTAATTGCCTTCCCATAGTATCCTCCAAACGACCAGTAGGAGAATGTGTACCAATTCTTTCAAAGAGGAAAAAGTCGGGCGACCCACATGTCAGATTCGATGATAAGAACTGTGAAATGAGCCAGTCAAAAATTTCTATTATGAAAGAAGTGTTAAATCACACATATAGTGGGCGCCAATGTGCTGAAGAGTTGGTAATAAATCTTCATTCTTTTAAATTTTCTTCTCCTTTATTTCTTCACATCTCATATATATATATATATATATATATATATATATATATTTCAAATATTGAAGAAGGCAAACATTGATCTTGAATTAGATGATACCTTGAAGGCATGGAATACTGAGTTCGTGAATATCAAATATCTCCATGGTGAATATAAACAATGATACGAGTCTAAGGTTAAAGAAGTTATAGCCTTAGAGGATCACTGAGTGTGAAAATGTCAACTATGGCATGCCTTTCATTTCTCGGGAGGTTGATAGGACTAGGGATGAACTAGTGGATGCTCGAGTTGAAATAAATCAGACTACGAAGACCTTAGAAGCCGATAATACTAAGATACATATTTTAGAGGCAGAGATAAAGCATTTCTAGCACAGATCTTGGAGAAAGAGAATATAGAAGTTGACTCCAACTTGAAGATTATAGAGAGTTTCAAAAATTCCATGGCCTTCAAGAGTATAATTCAGGATCGAGTTCAAGAAGCTCGTGATCATATCTGCGATATTGAGGTGAAGGATTTGGAACGTCATCTTCTTGAAGAAGATTTTATTCTTGGTTTTCTGAAAGAGACCCGTCTCGTTCATCGCAAGATAAGTGCAGATATTGAAGGCCTTCCATCGAGTCAAGTTTCTGAAGATTCATCTCTAGGGGATGACGCATAGAGTGCTTCCTCCTCCTTTTCTAGTGATAATAGTGAAGATATGGATATTGTTTAATTCTATTTTTATTTCATTTGTATTTCAATTTGAGATCTTCTTAGTAGATGACATATGATCACGTTTATGTATGTGTCATAATGCTTTAAAATTTTATTTTAGAATAAAGTGGTTAATGTTTAAACTGATTTAGGTTGTATATCAGAAAGTTATTTAGTTACGTTAACCTACATATTGTAAGAGAAATCCAGCAAGGATTTCTAACCCATCCGAGGATGTTTGTCTGAGTTTCTCTCAATGACATTAACCTGTGTGGAGTAGGTGTGAAGTTTTGACCTATCCGAGGTTGTTTGTCAAAGTCTTCGCTCGATGACGTTAACCTATGTGGAGTAGATGCGAAGTTTTGACCTATCTGAAGTTATTTGTTAGAGTCTTTGCTCAATGACGTTAACCTATGTAGAGTAGGTGCGGAGTTTTGACCTATTTGAGGTTATTTGTCAGAGTCTTCGTGCGATGATGTTAACCTATGTGGAGTAGGTCTAATCGAAACCACTTAGGATCAATTTTTCTTTCTTCTTGTTATTATTCTTTTGATTTATCATTTTTTTCAAACAAAAATATGAAACATTAAAATATAGAGTTCAATTCGAATGTTACATAGTAAATTCATTGATAATATCTTCATAGGTTCTCAGCATTCCAAGTGCGTGGAAGAGTTTTTTCCTCTGAATCTTTGAGCTTGGAAGTTCGTGGTTTAACCACAACAACCACCACATAAGGTCCTTCCCAAAGAGGTGAAAGTTTGTCACATTGTGGTTCTTTTCCTGTAGATACTAAACTTTGTAGAACTAGATCTCCAATGTTAATGGGTCTAGGCTTCACTCTCCGATTGAAGTGACCTGTGATTTGTTGATGATTGGCAGCCTTTTTTATTGAAGCTATTTCCCTTATTTCAGGCAATAAATCTAAATGATATTGGAGTTTTTCTTCATTATTTGTTGCATAAAAAATCCAGACCTTATGACTGGGGATACCGATGTCAGCTAGAATAATCACCTCCATCCCAAAACATAAATTATAAGGTGTCTTACTAGTTGGTATTCTTGTAGTTGTTCGGTAAGCCCATAATACATTAGGGAGTTCATCCACCCATTGCCCTCCAGCTTTATCCAAACGTGTCTTCAAGCCTTTTAGAATTGTTCGATTCGTGATCTCAATTTGAACATTTGTTTGGGGGTGTGCTACAGCTATATGAACCAATTGAATGAGTAAATCTTTGCAGAAAGATGTGAATTATTTTTCCGTGAATTGAGTCATGTTATCTGTTATAATTTTAGATGGAATTCCAAAATGACAAATAACATTTTTTCAAACAAATTATTTAGCATTGGCTTCTGTGATTTTTGCAAATGGTTCTACCTCAACCTATTTAGTGAAATAATCTATCCCTATAATGATGGATTTTCGTTGTCCAGTTGCAATAGGGAGTGGTCCCATAATATCTATTCTCCATTGAGCGAAAGGCCAAGGGCTCTGGAAAGATGAAAGTTCGGTCGGTGAAATGTGGTTGAGATTAGAATGCAACTGGCAGTTGTTACATTTTTTACAAAATCTAATGCATCACTTTTTATTGTAGGCCTGTAAAACCCTTGTCTCAGGATTTTGTGGGCGAGTGCTTTGCCCCCAAGTGTTCTCCACAAATACCCGAATGGAATTCCTGATGTGCATACCCTGCTTCAGATGGTGGCATACATTTGAGATATGGTCATGTGAATGATCTTTTGTATAGCACCATAATCTTTTATGTTTGTCGTCGAATATGGATGACACAACCGATTTTCTAGAGCTCCATCACATAAAAAGACGAATATCAGATCTATCCAAGAAACTTGCCTTGATTCATCAATGGACTATATTTTCCAAGGTCCTTGTATGCTGGGAATATGAATGTCGTCTACATACTTTTTCTTGTAAATGTCAAAACATGTTGAAGTTGCAAGCTTTGAAAAAGCATCAGCTCTAGCATTTTGATTCTCAGAATGTGAATGATTTGATATTTACTTATTCGAGATAGAAAATATTTCACTATATGAAGGTATTGTGTCAGATGATGATTATGAGTGTTGAAATCCCCTTCAACTTAAGAAACTACAAATTGTTAATGTGTAAATTATAAGATTTTGAACTACAATCATTAGCCAATTTTTACTTATAGTAATGCATTTGTTTATGAAATTTTAAAAATCGTAAAAATTTTAAAATCGAACCAAAATTTTAAAATTGGATCGATTTTTTAATTTTATTTTGGATTTAATTTTAGGTAAATTCAGTTTTTGGATTATGGATCGGATTTAAAATTTATAATCCAAAAAAATCAAAATCTGAAATTTAGCGGCAATTAGTCCAGTCCCAACTTCCCAACTCTGTGATCCCGTCCGTCGTTGCCCCGGTCGCGTGCCCATGCAATCGGATATTACAAACCCAGGCTGGCTAAACCAAAAGCGATTAGAGGCGAAAGGGCAAAGCCGCAGCAATCCCATGGTGCTACTTCTCTACTTCTCTAATTCTCTTCGACTTCTGCTCAACTCCCAGCACCACCGACTATTCGTTGTAGTTGTCGACATTTTTGTTCTGTTCGTCTGTTCTCTTCTCAGCTTCTTCCTTCTCGCCTCTCGTCGTCTTGCGCAACTGCACAAGGGCGCTGATTCTACCTTCTTCTCTAAGTTTTTTTCTCGAGCTCTCGGGTCTCGTAGTCTCGATTCTCAGTTCTCACGGATTCCTGCACAGGGCCTGTTTCGGCAATAGCATTCAATAGGTTTTGTCTCGATTCTATGGATTCTTTTTATGCTGTTTAGTATGTTCTGCTTTGGAGACTTGGAGTTGGAGTTGTTTACTATTCTGGGGGCAGGTTCTTTAGTTTTTGTTCTGTGGTATTGCTTATCGGCTGAAATCTGAATGGAGTAATGGATTATTTTGTTATGCTTGCTGATTTGTTATGACTTTCTATTATTTTTTATGTTATTTAGGGCTAATGAGGATATCAATGATGCTCGCAAGTATATGCAACTCTTCCAGTATATTCTTTGTCATGTTTCATGAGCTCTTAAGAAAGTAACCCTTCATGGCTTATCTTTCATTTGAAATGAGTGGGATTATCTTTGTATGAATTTTTATATTTTTTCATAAGATGCCATTTTTTCTGCGTTATATTCATATTCATATTTAGGTATTCTTTATATATAGATATTTTGAATTTTCGGAAAGTTGTAGCCTTGTAGAAGATAGGCTAGTAGCTTGCTTAATAATTTTTTTAGTGAAATCTTAAAGAATAAGAAAAATATACTTAGCATTATTTTTAAATTGAAGGAGGTATTAGGATTATGATGATTATAAATTTATGCATAACATACCGAAGTTATGATTCAGTGTAAAATAAAACCTTAGAAAGTCATGTTAGCATCAGAGAAATCAATTTTATTTCTTGTCAGAAAGATCTATTGTGTTGAATGATTTTTTTGTGCTAGGATAATTAGTAGAAATAATATGGAGTGCAAAGAATATTTATATGGTTTTTCATTTTTATTATTTTCGATTTATTAAAAACTTAGCCGAAAATCCAAAATTTTGTTTGGATTGGATTGGTTCGGATTATATTAATTATATCGGATCAGATTGCATTTCAAAACATTAGTAAATTAAAAAAGATCAATCAATCGAATGCTCCTACTATTAAGGCTTCATATTCTGCAACATTGTTAGTAGCCGAAAACTTTAAACATAGTTAATATTCAAGGAGATCCTGTTGAGGAGAAATGAGTAGAATTCCTGCTTCATGCAGAATTTCCATATGGTCCATCAATAAATAAAGTCTAATATTGTGATATTGAATGAGAATAATTTATTTTAATAGAATCTGGGATGGTGCATTCAACAACAAATTCTGCTAATACCTGAGATTTGATATTTAGCCTAGGCAAAAAATGAATATCAAATTCTCTCAATTCCTGACCAGTTAACTAATCTACTAGAAGCTTCTGGTTTTTGGGGGATAGTTTTGAGTGTAAGTATTGTATAAACGTCGATAGAGTACAACAACAACAACAACAACAAGCCTTAATCCCACTAGGTGGGGTCGGCTACATGAATCCTTCGTCTCCATTGTGTCCTATTATGTGTCAAATTCTCATCTAATTCAATACTAAGATCATTATTTATACATCTTAACCAAGTCTTTTAGGTCTACCTCTACCTTTCTTAACATAAGGCAAATCTAATGCATCTACTCTCCTAATCGGGTCATCGGACGGATGACGCTTTATGTGGCCAAACCATCTAAGTCGATAGAGTGAGCTTGAAAATATGGGCGTAACTTTCATATCGAGAACACCAATGCTAAAGCAGTTTTATCTACTAAAGGATAACATCCTTCTACATCATATAGAATTTTACTAATGTAATAAATTGGTCATTGCCCCCCAGCCTCATCACTGACCAATACTGAGCTTATTGCATGATACGAGATAGCGAGATATAAATAAAGCATTTCTCTCAAGATTGGCTTTGATAACAATAGTGGTGAGGACCAATATTTTTTGAGTTGCTCGAATGCAGTTTGACATTCATCAATCCATTGAAAACCATTATTTCAAGCACTCTTGAGTATTCTAAAGAACTATAAGTATTTATCTCCCATTTGGGCCAGGAATCATGATATGGCCACCAACCTCCCGTCAAGCATTGCACCTCCTTTATGCTCTTTGGGAGCACCATATATTGTATAGCCTTAATCTTTTTTGGATTAGCCTTGATCCCTTGATGAGTGACTATAAATCTTAAAAATTTTCCATATGTAACTCCAAAAGCACATTTTGAGGGATTTAAACATATATTATACTATCGAAGAAGCTTGAAACATTGCTCAAGATCATTGAGGTGTTTTATCCTTTCAGTACTTTTAACCAACATATCATCCACATACACTTTCATAGTATGACCAAAAAGAGTTTTGAAAACTTTATTCATTAGGCGTTGATATGTGGCTCTATTTTTTCAATCAAATGGCATTACTCGATAACAATATAACCTTTATTAGTCTAGAAAGTAGTGGCTTCTTCATCATCTGGATTCATCTTTATTTGATTATATCCAGAGTAAAGCATCCATAAAACTAAGCATTTAATGACTTGAAGTGGCGTCGACCAACTGGTCTATGCACGGAAGAGAAAAACTGTCATTTGTGTAAGCTTTATTAAGATTGGTGTAGTCAACACACATTTTCCATGCCCCACTAGTCTTTTTTTACCAGTATAATATTTTCTAACCAAATAGGATAATGCACTTCTCATATGAATATTGCACCCAAAAGCTTATCAACTTCCTGTTTAATTGCTTGTAGACGACCTGGAGCGAAATTTCTTTTATTCTGAATGATGGGCTTGAAGGTTGAGTTAATTTTGAGGGAATGAGATATTACCCTAGGATCAATTCCTAGCATATCTCTTGGACTCCAGGCAAAAATATCTTGATTTTAGTGAAAAAAATTGATGTGCTCCTTTCTTTCATCCTCAGAGAGCAACGAAATTGCTTGCACTCTTTTTGAGAGATATTCTTTTGATAAAGGGATGCTAATCAACTCTTCGACTAATAACGCTCTCTGAAGTATTTTTTCATCTCTTAAATCAAAATTTTTGATGCTTAATATTATTGAGGGTCGTGGTTGGGCCTGCCTCAAGTAACAGGTTTGTGCTATCTATTGGTTGCCATGAACCTCTCCTATTCAAATAGAGGTTGAAAATTTTATTTTCAAATGAGGTATGGAAGCGATAGTGCCAAAAATTGATTGCAAGTGTCTTTCAAATATAACATTATAGGCTGATTCTGATTTAACTACCATAAATTGAATCAAATGTGTGGCTTATTTAAGGAATTTCCCAAGAGTAACCGAGAGTGTTATTATTCCTTCTACCCTTACCGATCGATTGTCAAAGCCGTATAACGGCCCAACAATTGGTTGGAGTTTTTCTTTTACAAGACCCAATTTTAAGAATGCCAAGTAAAATAATACATCGACAGATCTACCACTATCAACCAAAATTCTCTTAACATTATATCAAGGATCTCCAATCCCCGCATTGATAACTAAGGGATCTTAATGTGGAGTTTGTATCCCAGTCGAATCATCATCAAATGATGAGGATCAATTCGTGACCTCTTCATTCTAGGCTCTTCCGGTGTAGTGAATAAAACTTGATAATAAAATTGTGGTTTGTTAGCGATAGTTTTGATTTCTCTGACTATTTGTCGATCTTCTTGCGGTTGTCTTGGTTGCTGTCTTGGCTAGGGTTGATTTTGCCCTCTCATAGGATTATTATTATTTCTTTGCTGGTTCTGAACAAACTGTCGAAGGTAGCTATGCTGCAACAACCTTTCGATTTCTTCCTTTAGATGTCTACAAGCCTCAGTGGTATGTACGTATCCTCGATGAAAATAATATATGATCGATTTTGTGTTACCTTAGAGGGATTAGGCCATTTGATATTATTTTTCATTGAATAGCCATTAAAATATTATTGATGCGAGAGGCATTTAAGGGTGTATATTCTTTTTTTTTCATGCTATGATTAAGGGCTTAGGAGGTAGATTCTTAAACTTCTGACCATCAATCTTTTCGTTGAGATGAAGATCATTTACGCCTCCTTCTTAGAAGAATGTTTGAATTCTTATGAGCATTGATGGCCTCTGCCATGATCTGTGCCTTTACTCTCAGATGAGGTCTCCATAAGAACTATTTCTCTCATCAATGAGAAAGGTCCGCACAGGCCTCTAAAAACACCTCGTAATAATTAAGGTCTACTGAATTTTTCGAGCTTCACTGAGAATCTTTGAAAATACTCTTTAGTGTTTCTCCTTCATTTTGACGTAAAAAAAGGTGAGATGGATCTTTAATGGTTCATCAATTTGAAAGGAATTGTTCGACAAAGAGTTTGGCCAAATGAGAAAAGTTGAAAATGCTCCAATGAGAGAAGGAATAAAACCACATACGAGTTTATCCTTTGAGAGTAACTAGAAAAACTTGACAGAGTAAAGTATTAGAGGCTTGTTAGATGTGCATAATAGTCATATAATGATCGATGTGCTCATAAGGATCAGATGTCCCATCATAAGGCTTCATGTTGGGTAGTTTAAACCCCATCGGGATGGGTTGTTGAAGAATTGAATCAGGCAAAGGAGAAGATTCTTGAATGCTCCGACAAAGAATGAATTGTCTATCTCTTTGAGAAAATTCTTCTCGGACTAGACGCCGCAACTCATTTCTAATGGCTTCATGGGATGTTCCCATAGAACGGAGCCGATTCAACCCCAACAAAGCATTTATTGAAGGTATCGACATAAGAGTGAGTTGAACTAACATATCATCAATATCCATATTAGAATGACGTTCATAGGGAGTTTCCGCATGATCATGAGAGGGTTCTTCATTAGTTTTTCCAACAAAATCAACTCTTTCTGTCGATATCGCTGATTGAGTCTGGTGCCCTTCTTTGTCCAGCCTCTTAGTAAATGTTGAAGGATTTGAGCACATTGTTCCTCCATTCTTCTTCTAAAGTGTTTCATCTGGTGGTTTTGATCTTGTTGGAAAACTTGGTTGTGAATGAATAATGAGAATATTTCCATTTAACCTTTATAAAACCAACAAAGAATAACTTTACGTCTTAGCTTTGTATGAAGATCTAGCACGCATACAGATAGTTGAAAAAAGAATAAGAATCTCTAAAATTTTTACGTGGAAAAACCCTAGGAAGAGGGTAAAAAATCACGAGGCATAACCTAGTAAATATGCTTCACTATATATCAAATTTGGAGTACAAAAGTTTGAATTTTTTCGATAGCAAGATTACAAAATTGTATGTGAAAAATCTTGATAATGAACTCGAATCAGTTACAAGCTATATGCGTGAATTGGACTATAACCATTGTTCACAATGATAATAAACGAGATCTGACATTTAAACTTTAACTCAACTTCTTTTCTCCCAAGTTCAAGTTCTAGCTCCTTTCCCCTTTATGACAAGAATGAGATCCTATGTATAGAAATATGAGAGAGATCATCGCAAAATCCCAAAACACCCATCTGGATTATATATATTCATTTGATCATGAGAGTTTTTAGTGATCCACCATTCAATTGATCTTCGATTTGAGTGATCTTAGCCGTTGGATTCATCTCATTGAGCCTTCGATTTGGCTAAGATAAATTTAAAGTTATTTGATCACTTAATAGTCTTGTTTTCAAATATAACTTGATTGATTTTTCATTTAATTTGACTCGATTATATTATTATCGACTCATCTCATCGTAATTTGATCAATATATATTTTAACTAAATTCACGCTTGATTTTAAATTTTAGAGAAATATATCAATTATAAACATCAAATCGATTTATGTATTTATGTTTTGTTTTACAGTATTTTTATTTATATTTATATTTTATATATTTATGTTTTGTTTTACAGTAAAATATATTTGATTATTATTTTTATTTTTAAAAATATTTAAATTTAATTTTTGAGTATTTCTAAAAATAGTATTATTTATTTTTAAAAATAAAATATATCAAATAAATATATTTTTAAAAATAATATAAAAAATACAAAATAAAATTCATCCGGAACAGCCCCTTAATAAATACAAATTGATCTTAAATGCTTTTCGCGTTTTGCAAGACACCGCAAGTAGACCTCTGGTCTTCTCCATTTTAAGTCAGCGCTGGTTCTCTTGTGGCCTGTAGTTCGAAGGCATCCCTTTTGTGTTATCTCGGCGTTGGCTTGGTGATCGAAGCGCTTCAAGCCTCGAGAAGCATAACCTTCTTACCTTCCAGCGATCTTGTACCGAAGTACAGAGCCTTTTCTCATCGAACCTTTCTTTCTTTCTTTTTGATAATCGCAAGCATTTATAGTTGGAAATATTTGCATTGTCTCGCTGGTTCTCTTTTATCAGTCAAGGTCTATGGCATGGGGAATTTTGAATGTATTATTGGGCTTATTTTGGTTGCTTGGATTCGCTTACGGTATTTGTTCTAAGATTTAGATTAAAAAATACTTCCTAATTAGCCTAATTGATTGTTTTGCTTTGAGAAATGAAGTTGTTTTTTTCCCCTTTATGCTGATTTATTCTTTGAGCAAACATCAAATACTATTTCATTTTAAATTTTTTTTTGGCTCTGGTCTCATTAATTGTGTTTGAGTTTTGGTTTGCTAGGTTAAGGTGGGATATTGTTTTGGTGATCTGCATGATTTACCTTATGCTCATTATTATTATAAGTTCTGTTGTGAATTTCTACAAGTGAGAATTTTGAAAAATGGAGATACGAGGGTATTTGTTTTATAAATAGCCAATATTTGAGTTTTGTATGCAATTGCTCCTATTTTAGAATGCTATTTCGGTTTGATGTTTGAACGTTTCTCGATTTGGTATGTTTTGTTTGAATGCTGATTAAAAGCTGATTATAGTTCTCTTTGAATAAATCATCAAATGATCTGTTTGGTTTTTTTAGGTTGTTTTGATAAACGAGTCTGTTGATTGTGCTCTCTGCCCTCATAATTTTTATTGTTTTTGTGGAGTTGATACTTTGGCTTGTCTGGTAATTTAGGCATAAAAAGATTGCTTGGTTTAGCAGGAATTGTATATGTTCTACTGTAGAGCTTAGTGCATATCACTGTGCACAGCGTTATATATAAAGAGTATATTCATTTTGTCAATACAATCTTGCTTGTCTTTGTTAGCTTTTTCCTTAAATATGTTGCCGGAGACTGATGTTATAATGTGGGTGCTACATGTTATTACCTGTTATATGCAATTTTGTTGGTTTTCTTTTATTTCATGGTTTATTTTGAAGTTCTTGTACATATGGAAATTGTCTTTGCTTTTTTCTTTTTTAAATTATCTTTTTCAAATTGGTTATATAAAGCATGTTGTTATCTCGATCATCATTTTTGTTGATCTTGTTTAATGACTTATTTTTACTTGTGCTGATTTCATTTATGGTTTTTGATATTGCTAAACCTCCAACTTCTTTTCATATTTTGCTCGATCATTGTACACTTGGGGCCTATTTGGGATCAATTTTATTTTTTGTGTTTTGTTTTTATTTTTATGCTATTTTATTTTAAACATGTTTGTTTAAAATATTTTTTTAAGTATCTTTATTTTTTAGGGGATTTACATACATATCACGTCAAACTTCCATATTTACATATCTAACACCTAAAGTTAGATATTTACTTATCTAATACTTTTCTATGCTTAAAAAGGTGCATTTCACTTTTAAAAAGTGAATAAAGTGGTATTTTTGATGTGATATTGAAGATTAGAGTGTTATATATATGTAAAAATTGAAGTTTAGGTGTTAGATATGTAAATATGGAAGTTTGATGTGGTATGTATGTAAATCCCCCTATTTTTTATTTTAAAAGTAAATAATATTGTTCTGAAAACTACTCAAAACAACTGTTAGATTAACTGAACATGTTTTATTTCAAATAAAAACATGAACAAAATAAAATAAAAGCTTTAAAAAAAACAGAAATTATCCCAAACAACCCCTTAGTATTTATGTTGTTTGAGCTAAAGAATATCTTATTTAGGCCCTACACTGATCATGGTTCATCTGAGATTCATTTTCTTTTATCATCTAGGATTTATCTTCTTCTATGGGAGGAGGAGGTTCAAAGTTGCGTAGGTTATTCCAAATATCAAATGATTACTCCCATACACCATCAGATAGGACTCCACAGTACTCTTCCAATCCTGTCAACTATTTGCAGCCCGGATCTACAACCAGGCTACATAAGAAGTATTCCAAGATTGATGATAATTATAGTTCACTCAGTCAAGTAAGTCATTAATGGTCAAAGATGTTCATGTTAAAGGAGACTTTATCCAATCTTCGAATGCATTTTATTGTTCTTCTAAAAGTTAGCAATTTATTGCTTTCTTATTTTTTATTTTTAATTAGTTGGGGGATGTTTGGTTTGTTTTTGTGTATATCATCGTGCTAAGGTTTTAATGTTTCTCATTGTTGTTAAAAAAAAATTTATAGAACTCTGATGTATTTTTCTTTATCATAGAAAATCTGCATCATTATGGTCAATTCATTAATAAGATATGCTTTTAAAGCTACAATGCTATAATTATTGGATATTTTCCAAAATTTAAAATATTTACAACTTAGAATTTTTTTTATCAAATGGTAATTGTTTTACTTTTTTAAAAGGGAAAATGAAAAAGTATCTACAACCAAGGTTTGATAGTTTAATAATCTATTTTTTTAGCCCATAAGTTATGTTTGCCAATGGACATATTTTGGCATAAATCATTTATTTTAGTTCGTCTTACTGAAGATGATGTTCTATTACAAAAGGAGGTGAAAACTAGTTTTTTTGGTTCTAACTTTTTTTTATATGTTTTTTACTAAAGATTAGGTCACAAGTCAATTCTTGGGCTGGGTGCTGAGGCACCAGCTTTGATATTTGTAAGTGTTGGGCTGGATGCTTAGGTGTCCAGAATGGACCGCATGCCTAGGCCTATATCTACCTACCTGATTGTTGTTTGCAAATTCATTGAAATTTGATTTTATTTGGAAAGTCTTAATAATTATCTGTTTTGTTGGAAAGTTTTAATATTTTCTTGTTATATTTGCTTTTTAATGAGAGAAATAATTAATTTGCTATTTATTTAAAATTTAGGTAGAATAGAGATGAGATCTTTTATACATGGAGGATTATCATACCTCGGGTTCGGAAGACAATACATTTTAGCTACATAGGATGTGATAAAGAATAATGATAATTTGTTTTGTATTCATAAAAAAAATTCACACGTAAAATAAGTAATATTAATATAATGCTTATAACAACAACAATAAAAAACTAGAATAACTTCTAATGACAAAATATTGAAAAAATAATAACAAATAAGAACAACTTTACCAAATCTAACAACATAAATATAAATGAAGCTACTGCATAAGTCCAAAATTACCCAATGTACTACTACTAGTAGAATGCTAGCTTTTGTGGTGGTCCCCTTAAAGCATCAGTAGGACTTGCTATAAAAAAAGTTAAAATGAATGAATTTGATGAATCAAAATAAATAACCACTATTTATTAAAGCATGATAAGACATTGGAGCATGTAGCATGAACAATGAAAATGTACAAATAGCCATAACTAGCAAGTAAATTGTTGTCAACAAGTTATTAAGGTTACAATGGTATTGAAACAAAAAAGAATGTCATATGCTTATGAAATCTAAATTTCTCATATGCTAAAGATTTATTATATGCATGAGAGATTTGCAAGCATGTATGTTTATGCCATGATTATATGCTAGCACATCAAGTATGCTCAAGCATGCCTATTTAATAAATCATCAGTAATTTAGTTCTACTCGATAACATATGAATGTAAGCGTACATACATACGTAATTATGTATATATATAATTAATTTTCTATGACACCCTAAACGAGTAAAGGTAGACACCAGTCCCTTGAAGATCCAACGATTTCTCTAAGGATCTTTAGGTTTGGCTAGCCACAATTAAAGGATTTAATACTCATATAAATATTATTATAGTAACATGCACATTTTACACATCAATAATAATTAATTTGACGGGAATACTATCATCAATATGTTTGACAATATTTACATTTAAAAATGAATTGCAAAAATAAAATTAATTGCATTTAATAAGTGTAACGTGCATGGATTTAAACATAGCAACTACAGAAAAGAAATAACTATAACTATACAGGAGCATGTGCAACAATAATTTAGGGTAAAAATTGGCTATTAAGCATATTAATTCATTATGAATATAAAAAGAGTGTCTACTGACATACGCATAATATAAAATATAATATCAATGGTAAGATTGGTAATCTTACAAACTATCTAAGAACCTAGCACAAACAATAAGGATTATGTTCCTAACAATGAAGGGTGTGCTTATCTCAAAAAAAAAAAAAAAAAAGTTACCTACCTCGAATCAGGTAGTATGAAACTACAAATTGCTTTAGGTTTCACCCACAATGCTAAAAGAAGTTCAATTCTATGATCTTGCAAATATGAGATATAAATTAAGATTTAAAATATAAGACTACTCAAGACTTATTCTAATGACAAGTTGATTATGTAAGGGCTAATTTACTTAAATCGACTTCACAACCTTAAATAACTAATAAAGGCTATTGATCAAATCTATATGATGTAAACTAGCCTGAAACTAATGAACTCAAATTATGATATTAATATGAGATTCAACACCAAATCTATCATCATTATCTAATTCAAAGCATTGCTAAATTTGTAATACCATAATCCTAAACCAAATAATAGATAACAATGTATTAATTTAGCTTAACAAAATATAATTATTCTTACCAACTTAAAGGAGACAAAATGACCGCCACTAGCAAGAAATGAAAAAAATTGAGGAACAGGAAACTACAAGGAAGAAAGAAGGAAGGGGAAAGGTGAAGTCTCATTATTTTCATTTGGTCAAGGAAGTGAAGGCTCTCAGTCAACCGCTGTGAGGGAAAGGAGGAAGGTCGCTATGGTCGGTGACTATGTTTAAGAGATAGAGATAAGGAGCGCGATGTCCTAGTAGTGTTGTCCCTTAAATTAGGTCCTGAGTCAATGACGAGTGTGGGCAGAATTGCACGATTTATGAAATTGAAAGGGGTGGAGGTGGCTGCAAAGCATGAGAAGGTAAGGTCAATTTGATTCTTGAGAAAAAGGGTGAAGTAATGTTTAAGTACGGGAGAGAATTAGGTCAGTTGGACATTTTTCCTCGATTTGATTTGGTTTGTAACAAGGATAATGTTAATGGTAGTTTTTTATGAACGAAAGTCCAATTGTATTTTTTATAGTTAAGAGTACTCTTTTATCATTGTAGTGGAGTTTTCTAACTTCTCCAGGGTCAATTTTTCTTATTATTGTAGTGGAGTTCTCTAACTTTACCAAGATCGACTCTCTCTTGGCTTGTACTTTTAATCGTATAGTTGTTTCGCCTCTTGGTTATCTCTAGTATCACACTATAACGTCAAAATTAGATATATATTTTTGTGAAGATAATTCATACAGATACACTTCATTGTTTGAAATCCAAGATTATGGCATTTTACTTGAATGTTTTCTCAAATTCATTAGGCACTGGCAAGTTCCTATAACATTATATCCATAAATTGCAATGATGTTTCCAAGTATTTTATCTAGTAGTGTTTTTTTTTTCTTTATGCAAGTTGACAAGAGAATGTACTCGATAGTGTTTGTGAAGGATGATGATATCTCTAGTCTTACACTTGATTAAGGACATCGCATCTTGGAGGAGTTTTAAGCTCCACGCATCAACAAGAACATCACATATAGAGAAAATAATTCATTATCTAACATCATACTTTCCTCTTAATAATTTATTTAATAGAGTAGGATTTTTAAAAACATACAAACTAAATAGCAAATGAATAAAGTAATCATAACTGATTATTTATTCATGACATTTAAGTGACATGTGATGACTTAAATAACTTAATGCAATTGTTGAAATGTCCTCTAAATCTCAATCATGTAAACAAACATAATCATAACCATGAAAAAGATGTATTGAACTCTAATTTCTACCTAACACAATCAATTTACTTGTATTGCAAAGTATTCTACTCAAATTATTCTACTTAAATGAGTGGTATTTAAAATACATCTATGACATTCAACAATAGGATACAACCTCTTATATGTGAATCATGGCATGATTGGCTGTGTACTTCTAGTTAGAAGATGGTGATGTCAAATGAGGAGGGTTAGTAGTAAGCTCTTTTAAAAGTTATAATATCAGAGTTGGCTATGGGGCTACTCTTGGAAAGATCTTAAACTATGAGTAAAATGTGAAATAGTTTTTGAACCATTTATGAGGGGCCATTTTACTCGCATACTATCTAATATATCTAATTTGATCCCTTCACTCTCAAATTTGATTCAGGATAGCTTCTCAACTCCTTAAATTTGATTGAAAATAATTGAGCAATATTTGAAGTGTCAAGGGATTAATCTGATTACATTTAGTCTGATATTAAAATGACTTCTTAAAATTGTCCAGGGACCATTTTAAATTTTTTTCATAAACTACATATGAAAGCTGACATAAGAAAGCATCAATGCACTAGAGGTTTGAAGTATTAAGAAATTGATCCTTAATAGTCATAGAATAATAATGTCAACATGTGAAATAAGCATGCATAAGGTCTTGGCTTTTTAATAATTAGTAACATTGAGATGCTTTTAGCACATTATCTTACAGGTAGAATGCAAGTATCGTGTAAGATAAATAAAAATGAAGATGTATTGTTCTTCGTTGTAACTTCAACACTACACAGTAAACTCTTAATAACAAACTTTCCTTATATATGATATTTCCTGTGCTATAGGAAGCATGCAACCCATTTATATGATCATTGAGAAGTGTAAAAGAACATGTTATATGCAGGGGTAAATGCAATGAAGCTTGAAATTTTTGTAAAAGGTAGACAATGAACACTATAAATTGACAGAAAGTTTTAATTATTATAGTAGATTAAATAACCTCAAGAATTGGAAAAATCAAAATCCATGTTTCTAGATCATCTTAAGATTTACAAATGGTTATCTTGAATTTTTGTTAATAAAAAAATTACATAAAAGAACAATTGTGTCAATATTTTGATTATAAGAGCTAAATATTAATTTCTTTCATAGGTCAGCATGAAGATATGATAAATTATTATCATTCTAAAAATGGGAGAGAGTAGATCAGTGCTCTAGTCATATTCAAAAAATGAGGGGTAAAAGACATACAATTGTGCAGTTAGAATGAGAAAATAGAATGATAGCTTATAAGCTTAGGTTGATTGGATTATGAATTTTGAGATGGGGAGGTGACTGCATGCGTAGGAATTTTCTGTAGGTTTTATTTAAATTAAGGCAACTGAGGATTTTTAAGAGGATGACTAAGTGGAAACTTCTAAAGATGACCTCCGAGGATTCTAATATCTTTTTGGGAGATTTGTTAAGTCATCAATATATCTTCTAATAGTTTTAGAATAATCTAAAAGCTAACTTAACGAGGGGGTTGGTCATGCCTTACCGAGGATAATAAAAAAATTGTTATCATAAAAATAATTTTTGAAGAAGAATCAATCAAGCAAAAAGAAAAAAGTTGATTAAAATAACACTAAGATTTTTGGTTGGTCAAGCATATAGCAGTATTCTAGTGATTTATTTGAATCCCTTGCATGTGTAGATTTTTTATTTTTTATTGAATTTTAGAATCTATTAGAAGTGTGCATTCGGTCGGATTGGACAAATCGATTTTCTAATTTGCTAATCCGTTTGGTTTAAAATTCAGAATCCGAAAATCCGATCCGTATAATATTTAATATAATCCGAACCAATCCAATCCGAAAAAAAGTTTGGATTTTCTGTTCAGTTTTAAAAAAACTGAAAATATATAATGTGAGCTTATAAAGTCAATTTCAAATGAGAGATTTTCCAAAAAATATTATAAACTTGTAACAATACTATGATTATAATAATTTTAAATGCCTACAAATTAAGCTTCTAAAAATAATAATTTAAACGAGCAATCTATTGCATTAATAGATAATATAGCAATTATTGACAATTCTAATTTTAAAAAATATACAATTCTTCAGTTTCCCAATTTAGAACAAGTACAAATGTACAATCAAAGAAAAAAATAAAAAAAATCTGGAGGTTGAAGCGAACAACGAATGTATGCAGATCAAGCTCGAGAAAAATCTGATTGCAAGGCTCAATGACGCAATAAAAAAACCTTAACTATCAAAAAATCTTAAAAAAACTAACTGATTAGAAACATGAGACAAAAGATAGACTAAAAGCAAAGGTAAAATTCTAAAGAAAAGAGGCTTTGGGTCAAAATTACTAAGAGCAATATGTGAGCATCCAAACTCAGGATTGGAGGTTACAATCACATATAATCTTCGTAGTAAATGAAATATAACATCAAAACCATCATAATAAATCTAAATAATACGGAAGTCACCTAAGGCGACCATTGGCTCACCAGGAAACAAATAAGAATAGACCCAACCAACAAAAAATTGAGGGAACCAACCAACCAACAAGCCATCCAAACAACCAGCCAGCAGCCACAAGGAACCAACTAACCAGACAATCAGAACCAGCCACCCAAAAATAGAGGGAACCAATTAACCAATAAGCCAGTCACAGGAAATGAAAACCAGCCAAACAACAAGTCAGCATCTACAGAAAACCAACTAACCAGGCAACCAAAACCAGCCAGACAATCACCCAGAAACAGTGGTAACTAATCAACCAACAAGCCAGCCAAAGAAAAGGAAAACTAGCCAAACAACCAACCAACAGTTATAGGGAACCAACCTACCAGGCAACCAGAACTAGCTACCTAAAAACAGAAGGAACCGATCAACCAACAAACCAACCACAGGAAAGGAAAACCAGCCAAACAACCAGCCAACAATTACATGGAACCAACCAATCGACAAGCCAGCCACAGGAAAGGGAAATCAATCAAACAACCAGCCAGCAACTGCAGGGAACCAACCAACCAGACAATCATGACTAGCCATCCGAAAGCAGAGGGAACCAACCAACCAATAAGCCAGCCATAGGAAAGTGAAACCAGCCAAATAACAGGAAACACAAATCATAAATAGTGATACCAACAGCTAGGAGAAACCAAAAAATGTGAGAGAACCAACCAACCAACAAGCCAAACATAGGAAACTAACCAAACAACCAGCCAGCAGCCACAAGCCCACAAAATAAAAGCCTCAAATAATTAGCTAGACCCAACCACACAACAGGAAATAAATGCATTTATATCCCAATTACTGAGGGAACAAAAAAATTTATATGACAACACAAAAGAAAAGAAAGCACAGAAGTAAGTAACCCATATGCCAATTGCCAAACAACAAAAAATAGAAACCATAAAAGAAACTACCAAAATGTATCATTTCAGTATAGCATAAATGCTTAAATTATTTGTATGATTGTATCATTCCAATACTTTACCAAAATGTTGGATCATCTGTAACCTTCGATAGATCTGAAAAAGTATTAATGCATAATATAGTATGGTAATGATATATGGATGAAAAATAAAGTGCTGTAATTAATCATAAAAGATATTACGATACTTTTAACAAATTTATCAATATCACGAATGTTCTCCTCAACATTGACTGGTTTACTTGTCCACTTTGCTCTCATCCAATCTTGGGTATATATAAGAGCTTGTACTATTTTTGGAGATAAGGAGCTCCTAAAAACATCCAAAATATGACCACCAGTACTAAAAATAGACTTAGAAGCTACAGTTGATATAAGAACATCCAAAATATCTCTAGCCATCTAAGATAAGATGGGAAACCTCGGAGCATTAAACTTTCATTATGTTAAAATTTCAAAGTCATCTTGCATAATTTCAGAGTCTTCAGCCAAGTATTTCCTTAAGTTTGTTTTACTCTCAAGATCATCTCTCCCATAGTTATGTCTTTTGAACTTCTCAACCATCCTTTGGATCATGATGACATTTAACAATATTTTGTTTTATCTCAGAAGCAATTTCATCTCTATTTCTGTCAATCATTTTCATCTTATAATCATAGAACATATCATATAGGCCACTACCAAATTAGCCTCCAAGCGGGATACATATCCATTACAACAAATTCAATATATCTTAGTTTGAATGGGGATTAAGTACAAGCAAGTTAAATATTTATATTCATTTTGTCAACATCCATACTTATCAAACTTTAATTTCATTTTCTTAAATTCTTAGATCATTATGAGATTCCCAACTTTGAAGCACACATTGGATATCCACAATCTCATGAAAGAATGTATTTGAAGTAACATATAAGGAACCTGAAATGCGCAGAGTCAGTTTATAAAATATTTCTAAGAAAGTAATAAGTCTTCTCGCATTCTCCCAATCATCATCACATGGAACTCCACCATGATTTACATCCACTTCATTCTTCAACTCTACTCTAAATTGACTATCAACCTCTTCATATCTCTCAAAAGCTTTTGGCCAGGCGTAAATATTTAATATTGTATGTAGAATTTCACTTTGTAGGTACATCCAAACATAACAAGCTTTTGCTTTGTATTTTTTTAATTTCAATGAATTCTTTGAATTTTTTAAGTCTTGATGGTGATTGTCTAATGTACCTCGCTTGCTCTTTCATTATGATTTACCAACCTAATTTCATTTTGAACAATAAGATTTATAATATGTGCAACACATCTCATATATAAGAACTTACAATCAAGAACACTTCCCTCTCGTTTAGAAAATTTTTTCTGCAAATGATTGATAATATCATTATTAGAGCTAGCATTATCAACTGTGACTGTAAATGTTGCATTAATATCCCAATCAATCAAACATCTCTCTACCTCCTGCTCAATAATCTCACCTTTATGACTATATATGAGACAAAAATTAATGACTTAGTCAACTTCCAATCTTCATCAATATAGTGCATCGTAAGACACATATAATTAATTCTCTGAATTGATGTTCATGTGTTAGTTGTCAACCAAACCCTTCTAGTTGAATCTCGTAATACTTTTTTCAAAGCATTCTTCTCATCTAAGTAAAATTGAAAGCAATCAAGAGTGAGTGTCCAACGGGAAGGTATTTTAAACATTGGACAACACCGAGACATAAAATATTTGAATCCATATCCTACAACATATTTAAATGGTCATTCATCCATTAATACCATGGCTTCTAAAGCTTTTCTAACAACTTCTTAATCAAGCCTCTAAGCTTTGAGACCTCCAGTATTTTGTTCACCTTTGCCACTAGGTTGCAATATTAGTAGAGTTTGATTTTTTTTCATGTTATGAGGATTCTTCTGACATATAAAAAGATGTGTCCGTAAAGTTGTAGTACCATTAAGTTTTGTATCACTATGATAAGTCTTCCTACAATAGTTACATTTACTCATCTTTTCTCCATCGGAACTATTAAATTTAATAAAATGATCCTAAACATTAGATCTTGGTCGGACTGTCTTTCTTGTTTTCTTCTCAAAAGATGACTTGCTACTTGAAGCACTTGCAACACAATGAGTATTATCTTGGTTGATAGGTATTTGATTTTGAAAGAACCAATCATGTTTGAACTCTCTCCACAATGAGACATCTAATCAAACTATAATGAGATCAAGAAAGAATAAGCCAAACGAGGCTAGAAAAAAATAATATCGAATTATTTTAGTTCAAACTTCAATGAAAATCATTAATAACATGAATATAAACATATAGTCCACTTATTTTTAGCTAATCATATATATAAATAGAAAAAACAAGCTTGCATCACTTGTAAAGCCAAATGCATCAAGCATTTCAAAGATACCAATCACCAAATTTCAACTTTCAGTTTACCAATTATCACTTTGCGTATTACATATCATATAACCAATTCCTCACATGAAATTAGTTCAATGAAACCTTGGAGCTTTGCTCCATCTCAATACCTTACACAATTTTCTTTTCAAAATATTTGAAACCTATAGATTTTTTCATTTATGCCCTCAAACAATAGGAGTGTATAATCCACAAGTAATTAAATCTTATTGACTATTATCCCACACAAAAAATAAAGATTAAACAATCCTCCAACAAAAAAAAACATTAAGTATATGATATAATCATTTTCAATGAATACTAGTATACTACTGTCTACTGCATGAAATAAATCACCTGCAACCAAGAGAAGTAGAGAATGGTTGAACCATATCAAAATCAAATCATCGATGTCTATCACTAAATATAATTAGAGAACCATTAACAGATGAAAATACAAGAGATGTATCGAGTACCTGATACTCTAATAGCCGTTTTCTTCCCTAGAGAATAGAGATTAAACGGAAGAAAGAAAGCAGAAGTCGAGGAAGCCAAAAGATGAGAGGCGAAGAGAACTTAGAAGAGAAAGAAGAGATTCGGTATAGGATTCTTGGATTAGAGTCGCCTTTATTAGGCTGTGAATGAGTCGAGAGAGCTTAGCTGAGAACAACGAAAACGAAGAGTCGAAGTCAAAGAGAACTAGAGAAGAGAATATGGTTAGTAGCGGGATGCGGGCGAGGAATGAAAATTAATTAGGGATTGCTTTGTTCTTACGCGTGTAACGGACTCGACTCGAGTTCGACGGACAACAGGCATGGTTCACACATAGGCGGGCCGCTGATTTAATAGTTTGGTTCAATCGGTTTTTGGATTAAAAAATTTCAGAACCGATCCATAATCCAAAAACCGAAATGGGTAAAACTAAAACCGAAATCTATAATAAAAATATAAAACCGATCCAAATTAAAAAATTTGGTTCGGTTTGATTTGGATTTTCAGTTTAAACCGAAGTATGCACACTCCTAGAATCTATTATTATTTTTAGGGAGGTTGTTGCTATTTTCATGAATTATTAATATTTTTATGGTAATAGTTACTAGATTCTTTGGGTTACTACGTTTTAATATTTTTTATTTTTTTATGATTTGATTTAAAATTTGGAGTTTTCTTTATTTCCTCATTAAATATAGGTTGAATATAATGGTCATTAATGAAATAAGAATAAATAATATAAATAAATAATGAAACTAAATTGTTTTGAATGAAATATGATTTACATTTTCTACAACATTGATGTTGTCTCCCTTATATTTATTTTTTATCTTCTACTATTGCAAGTCGTTCAACAACCAATCTCGCATAGTTTTCTCTATGTATAGTTGTAGAGACCTAGTACCTATCCTACTGCTTACCTCTATCTAGTTGCTAGGTTGATCATAGGTTGTTGTCTTCTTCACAAAATTTAGTAGAATTAGTGAAATTGAGCATATTTTGATGAGAAATTAGGGAACAATTAATGGCACAAGTAGAGCATAGCGAGGATTGAAAAAAGAGAAAAAGATTAATTTCATGAGAATGAAGATGGGAGGATTCCTTGACAAAACCCTAGCTTCCAATTGATAAGTGCTATTTCAAATTGACCTTTTATTCTAGTTTAGATCTCGAGGAGTTTTTTTTCCCTATATAGTTGAGATCTTTTTACTTTAAGTCGTGAGGTTGCAAAGCACAAATCTCTTGAATTTGAGATAGTGGTAAGAGAATGACATATTTATGGACACTTAATACCTAGGAACACCTTTAGATCACTTGAAAGGTTTTGGATGACAATCATTTCCAAGGGGGGTTCTAGAACATCTTTATTAAAGCATGATTTTAGGCTTAAACTACGGATGAGTGACTTAGGATGGTTAAATTTTTAAGGTTTTAGGACCAAATTGGTCGTCTAACTATGTATGAAGGACCAATTTAATCCTAGACTTATTAAAAAGTCTAATTTGGTCTTGTCATCCAAACTAATAGTTTGGGGTGCTAGAATAAGAGGCATTTTTGAAATCATAATTTTTTTCTAGATTTATAACGCATCTCATTTGTTATCAATTTTTCTTGCTTGTGTGCAACAAGTGCAATTATATTCAAGAAGATTGGATTCGTATCATGTAGATGTTTGAACAAATAAATTTTTATTGTAATGAAAGAGTTTGAATTTTTTTTTTATTTCAGTGTTATAAAGGAAAAGCTTCTTTTAATAAAAATTGTTGGTGATGGAGTTAGAGTGTGCAAGAAAAGATAAGAAATAAGAAGCATTGCTATAAAATTTGGTTTAGATATAAAGACTTGGAGAATTGGGAAAGATATAAAGTGGCCTATAGAGATTCTAAGAAAATAATATATGATGCAAAAATTTAGTGATTTATCTGATAAATTAGATACCAAAGAAGGTGAAAGATGCATGTATAAGTTAACAAAGAGATAGGAGAAGTAAAGTTAGTGAGGTGTATTAAAGATGAAAATAATAAGTCTTTTCTTAGAAAAGGATATTGAAAATAGGTGGATGAGGTATTTTGATAAACTTTTCAATGAAGGATCTGAAAGTACGATTGATTTTAGCAACCTTAATACTAAAACAAAAATAAAGAATTTTATTTTTATCGTCGTATTAGTAAATCTAAAGTTAGAGTAACTTTAAAGATAATGAAATGTGGAAAAACAGTAGGACTTGATGATATTCCAATAGAAGTGTGAAAATGTTTAGGAGATAAAAGAATTTCTTGGCTTACAAATCTTTTTAATGTTATTTTAAAGACTAAAAAGATGTCAGATGAGTGAAAAAAGAGTTTGTTTGTTCCTATATTTAAGAATAAAGGTGATGCACAAGAGTGTGCAAGTTATAGAGGAATCAAGTTAATGTGTCATACATTAAAATTATGGGAGAGAGTAATTAAGCATTGGTTATGATGTGATACAAAAGTTTCTCACAATCAGTTTGGTTTCATGCCAGATAAATTTACTATGGATGCTATACATTTGTTAAGAGGTTTGATGGAGAAGTATATAGAAAGTGAGGAGGATCTACATATGATATTTATTGATTTAGAGAAAGCTTATGATAAAGTTTCAAGAGATGTTCTTTGGAGAGTTCTAGAACAAAAATGAGTTAATATTGGTTATATTCAAGTCATTAAGAATATGTATACTAGAGCTGTTACTTGTGCCCAAACATAAGGAGGATTGACAAAATATTTTCCTATTTCAGTTGGATTACATCAAGGATCATCTTTAAGCCCTTATCTTTTTCTTAGTTATGGATGTTCTTACTAGACAATTACAGGAAGATGTATCTTGGTGTATGCTTTTTGCTGATGACATTCTTCTTGTTGATAAGACTAAAGAGAGAGTCCAAGAGAAACTTGAATTATGGAGGTCTACATTAGAGTCTAAAGGTTTTCGTTTAAGTAGATCTAAAATTGAATATATGGAGTGTAATTTTAGTTATAGAAGTTCTAGTGGTAGTGTTGTGACATTAGGTGAACAAGTCATTAATAAGAGTAAGCGATTCAGATATTTAGGCTCTATTGTTCAAAATGATGGTGAAATAGATGGAGATGTTATTAGTAGAATTCAAGTTGGATGGTTGAAGTGGAGGAATGCATTTGGCTTGTTGTGTGATAGAAAAGTTCCACTTAAACTTAAGGAAAAATTTTATAATATGGTGATAAGACCTGCAATGACTTATGGTGCAGAATGTTGGCCAATAAAAGAGAGGCATATGACTAAGTTAAGTGTTATAGAGATGAGGATGCTCGAGTGGATAAGTGGCTTTGCTCTTAGAGATAAATTGTGAAATGAGTATGTTGGAAAAAGTTGGAGTAGCTCAGGTGGATAAGATTAGAATTAGTCTTAGATGGTTTTTGGCCACATTAAGCGTCGTCCGTGATGGTTAGAGAGTAGATGCATTAGATTTGTCTTATGTTAAGAAAGGTAGAGGTAGACTAAAAGACTTGGTTAAGATGTATAAAAAATGGCCTTAATATTCTTCAATTAAATGAGAATTTGACACATAATAGAACACAACGGAGACGAAGGATTCATGTAGCCGACCCCACTTAGTGGGATAAAGGCTTGTTGTTGTTGTTATAAATGTAAAATTATTACATTAATTTATTGGAAATATTTGAATTAGAATTATTTCAATAGATATAAATATGCAAATATATTTTTATTTTGTAATTTCGATAGTCCCCCCCTCCTTTTCTGTCACATATCTACTCATTTTCATCCAAATCCAAACGATTGGACCAAATCGGTCTCATTTCAAATAGTTAAGAGATCAGATTGGACCTCCATAAATAATTAGGGGATCAATTTGATCTTAAACTCAAACTTTAACAACCCTAAACAATCATGAGGTGACCAATGTAGAGGAACTAATTACCATGCATGGAAGACACCATACCTTATATGAGACTTATATTTGATTATATTTAAATTGAATAACATTGAAAACTATGATGGCTATGGGCATCAATAAATTGAGGAATGTAGGTCCTTTGGTTAGTCATGGGATGGACCCTTGACATGTTGGAAAAAATATTGTATAATGTGACAACCTATTTGTTGATAAAGATCGACCAATATAGGACATGAACCCCCGATTGCATGGGGGTAGAACTGCATGCGTGATAGGAAAACTCTTGTCACATAGAATTTTGTCTGGTTCACTTCTAAATTGGATTATTGTATTTTGGCCAGGTTGGGTCTAATTTAGCTATCATAGGCTAGGTTTATTGGTGTCTTGATATAAATAGATTTCTTCGTATTTCTAGGGTTCAATTTTGTTGCAAGTTTGTATTAGAGACATTTTTTTTGGTTTTTTTTAAGCTATTCAAACCTAGCAAATGGTGTCTAGGGCTGTATTTTGTGTAAATTTGGTGATGGATCTCTCCCAAATTCTTTTTTATCCATTCCAAAGCTGTCGAATAACCTTTTGGTTGTTGTCCTGGTGTTTTTAGTTGCCCAAATTGCTATTTTGCAAGCAGAATTCCACCAATCAGCTGGTATTACTTCTTCGTAGCCCCACTACAACCTTTCCTCATACTCTTTTTTGATTTAACTTATCCTCTTGGTCTCCCGTGATCGATATCATAGTATTGTAGCCAAATTATCCTAGATCCACTTAGGACTCCGTCCAATCAAAACCTAACTCAAAGTTCTACTATCACTAATCTTTCTCTCCCTCAAATCACCCTCTACTCACAAAACCGAACCATAAGTCAAACCCCAATCTAAAAATAGCCCCAAAATCATTCCAAAATGCAACATTTTCCTCTCCAAACCTTAGCAGTATTAGCCTTGACCATCAAATCCAAAAATCAGCAACCAATATCTACATTTTCTCTTAAAAACTGAAACCCTAACCTAATTTATCCAACATACTGCTAAGGAGAGATATTCAACAGGGAGTTCAAGAGCTTTCTACGGAAGATATGCGATGGGAGATCCTCCAATTATGGAGGCTTGCTGAATTTGAAGAAAGGCAACAAACATGATCCCAAATTGACCACCATGGTGACTAATCAAATAAAGAACAAGAAGAGAATTCCTTCCACTGGTTTGACTCTTGTGACGAGGAATCCATGTTTTACCGATTTGGCATTACATATAGAAGAAGGGAGCGTCTAAGAGAACATGACCTCGGGGTGAAGGTTGACATACCAGATTTTGGGGACGCATGGATCCAGATGTTTTCATTTAGTGGATACAAACTGTGGAGCAGGTCTTTGAATACAAAGATATTTTGGATGATAGAAAGGTCAAATTATTTGTCATCAAGCTCAAGAAGAGTGCATCATTATGGTGGGAGAACTTGAAGCTCATAAGGCAATGTGAAAGTAGAAGTAAGATCGCTGCATGGCTTTAAATGAAGGAGCTGCATTACATGTATCTACTTGCACAATATAGGCAGGACATTTTCTCAAGACTCTATAATCTACAACAAAGATAGCTGATTGTTAAGGAGTATACAATTGCATTTGAGTAGGTTCTGTTGAAATGTGAATGGGTGGAGCCAAAGGAGAATATAGTTGCCAGATACTTGGAGGATTGAAGACTATCAGAATGTGAAGCGATTATAATTATTTGAAAACGATGTTTATACATTAGCTAAAGAACAAGTGCATTCCATCCTTCATACATTAGCCATAGAAATACAATTACTAGAGGTGTAAAATCTACTCCACATTAGGCTAAACTGGCCTAGGATGTGAAGAAGGGTGAGAAGTCCAGCACACCCAGCACATTCTCAGCTAGAAAGCGCACTTTGCATCCAATTGCACAAATAGAATGGTGATCTCCTTTACAGAGCAGGGAGTAGTTGAGGTGGATAAGAGTAGTAAATTGAGGATGTACTTGATGATGAGTATTAGCTTTTACTAATGATGGGGAGATGTTTGTGGTTTGGAGGGTGGTTGAGACATAATACCTTTTGTATCTGGTGGCCCTATAAAGGGAAAGGTGTGCAGCTTTATATCATTAATGGAAGCAGTGGTGAGAATGTGGTGTCTACACAGATGATGAAAAAGTTGAGCTTCTCTACCTAGAAGAACACCTGTCCATATTCCCTTATTTGACTAAAGAAGGGGAATGAGAATTGTGTTGACAAGTGATTCTTAGTGGAATTCTCCATTAGGGACAAGCTTTAGGAATAAGTTTGGTGTGATTTAGTGTCTATGAATGCTTTACCACATTCTCCTAGGCAGGTCGTCGTAGTATGATAGGGGGACCATTCATGATGTTTATAAGAACACATAGTCATTCACAAAAAATGGGAAGCACATTATTCTCTTATCTTTGAAGGAGTTCATATTGATAGATACTCAAATCGAGAAGTGATCCATAGTCCCATGTGTTGTCCTTATGCAGCTATGAGGGAAGCACCATTGGGCTAGCATTAGTAGTGCTTGAAGACGGAGAGACTAAGACACTAGTACTTGACGAGGTGTAACCTATACTAGTAGAATTTTAGGATGTTCTAACACACTTTATCGGCCTGATTATCACCACTAAGGTATATCCAGCATGCTATAGATCTCATCCCATGATCAATGCCTAACCAACCTGCTTACTGCATATTGAGTGTGAGGAGTTACCTAGATAGGTGGAAGATTTGATTTCTAGAAGATTAGTGTATGAGAATGCCATTTCCTGTGCTTCCCTGGCTCTTATTGCACCTAAGAAAGATGTTTTTTGGTGCATGTGCATTGATAGTATGGTTGTGAAGAACATTATTATTAAGTACCGGTTTTCGATTCTACACGTGGATGACTTATTTGATTAATTGCATGTGGTGTGTACCTTCTCCAAGATTGATTTGCGCAGCGACTACCATCAAATCATGATGAGGCCTGAGGATGAATGAAAGAAAGCTTTCAAAACACAAGATGGGCTAATGCTCCGATCACTTTCATGCGCCTGATGAATTAGGTTTTTTGTTCATTCATCAAAAAATTTATAGTTGTCTACTCTAAACATTATTCTAGTGTACATCCATACTATTGATGATCACCTATAACATTTACATTAGGTCTTTGGATGTTTGAGAGCGAAGAAGTTATATGTTCACCTGAAGAAGTGCCACTTCTTGATTCCACAGATTTGCTTTCTATGGTACATTGTTTCAGTTGCTAGTATTGAGATGGATTCTTTAAAGTTGGAGGCTATTATGAGTTGTGGCCTAGTACACTATCATTCACTCAAGTATGTCAATTTTTGGATTAACTTCTTTTTAGAAGAGAATCATCAAGAATTTTACTTCTATAGCAGCAACCTTGATAGAGCTATTGAAGAAGGAAGAATTTTCATGATTAGAGGAAGCATATGCTAGCTTGAGGCATTAAACACACAAAATAAACTCATTATAAGCTGCATAGCAAGAATTTTCAGTTTCTTTTGCACATATCATTCAGGCGCCTATTTTGGCCCTCCTTGTTTTCAACCAGAGTTTGCGGAGGAGTGTGAAACCTCTAACACTGAGATCGGAGTTGTATTGAGTCAAGGTGGACATCTTGTTCCCTATTTCAGTGAAAAGTTGAATGATTTCAGGTGAAAGTACTCTACATATAACAAAGATTTTAATGTTATAGTGAGGGTCCTCAGCCATTAGTGCAATTACCTGCTAGTTAGTGAGTTTGCTCTCTACATCGATCATAAAGTTTTGAGATTATTAAATAGCCAAAGAAAATTGATGAGTAGGCACACATCTTGGGTGGAGTTCATATCATCCTTTCATTTTATGCTTAAGTATAAGTCAAGAAGTTAGAACAAGGTAGCTGATGTTTTAAGTAGACGACATTTACTGATCACTACTTTGTAGTGTAAAGTCGCGGGTTTTGAAATATTGGAGGATGCATATACTGCTGACGAGGATTTTTAGGAGATTTGGGTTCCTTGCCAAGATTGGTTGTATTAGCAGTTTCATAGATCAGATACTACCTATTCTTCCAGAATAGGTTGTGCAGTTCTAGGAGTTTACTTAGAGAAGTTATTCTACAGGAGTGTTGCAATGGGGGGTTGGTAAGACACTTTGTCAGAGATAGAACTTTTTCCTTGGTGAAAGAGAGCTTCTATAGGTCTAGGATGATTTGGGATGTGGAGAGACATGTTCGTTAGTGCATGGTATGCCACCTAGCTAAAGACTTGAGCTCATAATATGGGTCTCTACACCCCACTTCCTATTTTAGAATCATCTTGGGTGGATGTGAGCTTCAAACCTAATGGGACAAGTATTTTGTTATGGTGATAGTAGACTGTTTTTTCAAGATGACATATTTTGTATCATGCTATAAGACGATGGATGCGCACATGTAGCAGACTTGCATTTCAAAGAGATAGTTTGTCTTCATGGTGTGCTCAAAACCATCACCTTAGACAAGATTGTGAAATTTCTTAGTCACTTTTGGAGGACTTTATGGGCCAAGTTGGGTACAAAGCTCCAATTCAGCTCAATAGTGCACCCTGAGATTGATGGACAGATGGAGGTAGTGAATCACATGTTAATGAATCTTCTCAGGTGTTTTGTGGAGAAAAATATAAGCTAGTGGGATTTAACTCTTCTCCAAATAAAGTTTGTTTATAATAAGTCCACTAGCCAATTTACGGTCACATTTCCTTTGAGATAGTTTATGGGAGGAACCCCCTCACTCTATTGGAGTCGATTCCTATACTTCCAGCTATTAAGCTTAGTGTCAATGCTGAGGTCAAAGTGAAGGAAATGCAGTCTTTGCATGAACAGGTCAAAGGAGAAATTGCTAAGCAAAATGCTAAGTACTAGAAGCAACCAAAAAAGTCTTGGAAGGCCCAGGTTCTCAAAGAAGATGACTTGGTGTGATTCAGATTGAAGAAGAAGAGGTTCTTTATAGGCTAATTTGGAAAGATCAAGCCTAGAGTAGACGATTCATTCAAAATCATCAAGAAGATTAATGATAATGCTTATAAAATTAATTTATTGATTAATTACAAGGTCTTCGCCATCTTCAATGTAGTAAAATTTTCATCAGATTATGAGGATGCAAAGATTCCAATTGGTGAAAGGTGATGCCTCCCTAACTTGGGGAGAACGATGCTGGATGAGGTGTCATGATTGTATGCGTGTGAAACCACGTGTGTGATGGGAAAGATCTTGTCACACAAAACTCTGTCTAGTTTGATTTTGAATTGGATTGGGGTATTTATGCTCTGTTTTGTCTGATTTAGCTATCCTAGGCTATGTTTATTGGTGTTTTGATATAAAAAGATTTGTGTTTTTATGGTTTAGTTTTTGCTGCAAGTTTGTATTAGAGACTTTTTTTTTTCAGGTTTTTCTCTTTTCTAGCTATATCCAAACTTTGTAAGTCGTGCCTAGTGCTGCGTCTTTTGTAAATTTGGTGGTGGATATCTCCCAAGTTCTCCTTTCTTCATTCTAAAACTGTTTAACCACCTTTTGGCTGTTGTCCTTGTGTTTTCAGCCGCCCAAATTACTGTTTTGCAAGCATTAGTCCTCCAAACAGTACGTATTACTCCTTAACCTCACTACAATCTTTCTTCATATCCTTTTTGATCCAAGTTACCCTCTTGGTCTCCCTAGAGTGGTACCAGAGACATTTCTTCTTCTATAACTATCTTTTTGTACAAATGGTTTCTTATATTTGATTAAAAAGGCCATTCTCACTTTTGTGGTAGAACACAGAGTCCTTAAATTTTGACCCATCTTGTATGATTGGGCATAGTTTTGCAACTACTAAAACTCTGAAATCGTTCTTTCATCTCATTGACGATAAGGAAAAGATATATCCAATGAGCTGAGATATAATATTTAGCATATCATTCAAGAGTATGCTGCATACTTTATGTCTTCTCACTTTAATAAAGTGAATTGCCATCCTCTTTATGTCATTGCGTAAGCCTACAACGAGAAGCTAAAATGAGGAGAGCTAAAGACGTTTCTCTTAAGGTTTCTGATGATCTATTTGTGAAAATAAGGGCATCTTAGTTGTTGTTTCTTCCTGCAGATGATCTTCCCATCTCAGATTGCTATCAGTTTTGTTGTTGACAACAAATTTCCTCTCTTTTTTTTATTATTTTTCTCCAAGACATCAAGTTGTTTTCTCCTTCTACTTGTTGTAGATTTGCTTTTTGGATTTGTCCATCTCTTCACTAGATTACAACTTATATGCTGATTTCCCTCTTTGTTTTGCTGTTCACAGCAACCAAAGTTCATTTTTCTTCTTAAAACAGCATATAAGAACCCCTTGGAACAATACATTGGCCACAACAACACTTGGAATTAGCAGCAACATTGTACCTACCATTTTGTTATTGTTTGGAACACAATATGCGACTTTTGCTACAGTAAATGGCTGTTTCTATGGTTTCTTGCTACATGGACAGTAGCTGGAGATTTGACTTTGATGTGATGAGGAATTCCAAAAGGAGAAGTGGAGTTGGAAGAAGGATTTTTGGAGATGTATTTGTTTAGTTTTATTGCACTAAAATCTTTAAATAGATAATTACAAAAAGATAAGATTTAGTCATTCCTAAACAAACTCTACAAAAAAGGGTAAAACATATCTATAATAATAAACTAGATAGATTTAAATTACATGATAATTTCAATCAGAATTATTATAATCATTTGTAAAAAAATTGTAACGAACTTGTATAAACAAGTTAAAATTCAAAGTCATTGTTATCTTATATAATCTAAATTTTGATATAATGGTCTAATTTTTGAGGTTTTAATTTTCTTCATATGATACCCAATTGACGTTCTGTTCATGCATATATGTTCTTGGTGACATCATTTTTTGATATCAATGGTGTGATATGAGAATCACCATCTTTAAAAGTTTCTATTATGAAATCAAATGGCTTGTCAATTATCCCAATCTTCTAATCCCATCATAATCTTAACACCAAAATTGTGAGGGTAGCTTCTTATGATTTTTTTTTTGAAATCGATAATCAGATCGTCTATTCCCATTATGTTTTGATCCCCAGATCATAGGTTCCTCTTTTAAGATGATTTTTACTCTTGTGAAATTATAGAGTTAAGGATCAAATTAGTCCCCCAACTATTTATGGAGGATCAAAATAGTCCTAAACTAAATAAAATGATGACTAATTTAGTCCTTTGACTATTTGAAAAGAGACCAATTTGGTCCTATCATCCAAACTAATGGTTAGATTTATGAAGCATATCATTTTTTATTAATTTTTTGGTGTGCAATAGGTACAATCATATTTAAAGAGATTAGATTAATATATTATGCAGGTTTTTGAGAAATTAAATTTTTTGGCATAAATTTAATGTTATTTTTTGTTATATTAATGTCATTATAATATTAATATATTTTGTAATTTCAGTTTACCCTTTTCTCCATTACATGTCTATTCATTTTCATCCAAATCCAAAAGACATGATCAAATTGGTCTCTTTTCAAAGAGTCAGAGATTAAATTAGTTCTTTTATATAGTCTGTGACTATTTTAGTCCTCCATAAATAGTTGGGCTCCAATTTGATCCTTAACTCTGAAATTATAACTTTGGGTGTGGGAATGTTGACTCTCTCGTCTTTCAATTACACCACTGTATTATTTCATGATATTTTAGGATATTGTAGATATCATTTTTTTTTTTTGAATTTGAATTTTGAGAATGGAGATTGGCGACTTTTCATTTGTAGGAGTCTTTTATGAATAATGAAAGCCATATTTTAAGTGTATTTGGTTTGACTGAGTTTTATAGTGATGCTATCTATTTTAATTTGCCAAAATTGAATAGGAACTGACTTATTTATTTTGTTTTGCTTGAATTGGTAGGAGTGTGGTTCTTGAAGATCCTTCAATAATGGATACTTATCTACTTGTGATAGCTCTTACTTTATTACTCTTTTGAAAAGCAAAATTTTCTTTTTTTTCCCAAATATTTTGAATTAGCTATATGTACAATATTGTGCAACATATGCAATGTGGATCCTTGATTGCCTTTACTTTAGTGGGGTCAATCCTGATGATAAAGTTTGATGCATTTGTAGAGTTGGCAGCAATGTGTCAAAGATGAGTCGTATGTTTTGCTTCTTTTATCTACGTGTCACCCTCTTGGCCCAAGATAGAGAGAACATGACTTCTTTTTTCTTCTTTAATAGGGCGGATTTACATTAAGAGGAGTTTCTGGCCAGCATAAACTTTTAATAAGAGTCAAGTCTTACAACCTTAAGATATTTATTATGAGAACTTCATTAACGAGTATTCAGGAAAGAACACCTCTTTGAAGTTTCTAAACTAATCAATGCCCATGTGTTGCAAGGTTGAAGGACAACAAAAGAAATCATGTTAGGTGCTAGGTGATCGAAATTTAATTTTAAAATTAATGTTTTATATCATATGTGCGGTTAGCTAAATAAAGTTATTATAAATTAAGTTTTGATGAATTAATTTTAGATAATTTTAATTAGAAATCAATTTAAATTTAAAAATGATTTTGTGCATGATGTCATGGCTACTTATTAAATAAAATAGATGTAGATTATAAAGTCAATTATGTTTTGCCATATTAAATATATTTAATTTTAATTATAAAACTGTATCATGTGATGATTATAGGATGAACTAAGCGCTACATTATGGAGTCAATTATTCTGTCTCTCTTATATATATAATGTTATAATTTATTCTTGAAAATATAAAATTATATTTTAATAATCATCTGAATGAGATAGTTCATATTAAGCAGACCAAATCACATGCATTTGGTGCACGCTCACTATAGTTGGTGACATAAAATGAATCAAATTACTTGTATAATCGACAAAGGCTATCATATACATAACCATTATTTAAGTGAACTGAGCTCCAAGTTTGCAAGAATAAAATTTATGATAAGTTTCTACCCTATTTATGGAATATGGCCCTAAAAATTGAACTAACAAACTTTATAACAAAGGACTAAATCATCATCACGCCACCATTTTCCTTACGCCAACTACGTAGTGTCGGCTCTGTGAATCTCCTTACCCCTTATGTGATGGTTCAATTCTCCTTGCATGCAATGGACTAAGATAACCGTGACAAAATTATAAGAACCATGATGTTCAAAAAGCATAGATGGATTCAAATAGCTTATACATAAACATAAAGAGATTCACTAAATAGATGAGCTGAACTTTGGGGTTGGTCTCCAAGATGATGATAATGATGGCATGTGCTGAAGACAGTGTTGTCCGTCCTTATCAACCAGGTTCCTAAGTTCTTGAATCTTTGCTCTTCTTTATTGCAACTGTTTGAATCTAATGTGGATCTTCTGGGGATTGGTAGTTGGGAGAATGATCTAACGTGGCAGTATCTAAGAAAGCACTGCTAATCTGAAGCAAAATCTGAAAGAGAACTTGTATATGCATCAGTTGAATATAATGTGGATCTTCTGGGGATTGGTGGTTGGGAGAATGATCTAACGTGGCAGTATCTAAGAAAGCATTGCTAATCTGAAAGAGAACTTGTATATGCATCAGTTTCACATTAAATGAGGAATTATTAAGTGCACATAATGGACACCAGACCTACATTTAAGATGTGTGATTTACCATGTCATTGTTTGATTCAATATGTATTAACTTCATAAATATTATGGATTAATTTAAATTTTAAGAAGGGGAAAGGTCTATATTTTTTATTTTCATGAAGCTAGAATATTTTCTTTAGTTTAGGGTTTGAAATACATGTCTTGCACCTTAATAAATTTTAATCTTGGTAAAGGTTTCACATTGTGTTTGTGGACTTGTTTGCATCATATACTTCAACTATCTAGTTCAGTATTGTTTGCTAGCCTTTTTCTACCCTTTTACTATTTTTTTATATATTCTGCTTCCTTAGGTAACAGAAGCTTTAGCTCATGCTGGTCTTGAGTCTTCAAATTTGATTGTGGGGATTGATTTCACAAAAAGCAATGAATGGACAGGTTATCTCATCTGACAATCATATCTATGGTTGCTTTTTTTTTTCTCATCATATCTTAATTCTATATTTTCCATATTCCAACTTTATATATGTTTCTTCTTTTACCAATTGTTTTGGCCATATGTTTAGTCTGCTTAGTGGAAAAATGCTTAGTGCACCATGCACTTTGATGCCATTTGTGTCAAATTTTTTTATATTTTATTTTTGTGCACGAATTGATTTCATTGTCATTGGTTGAACTCTATATATATGCCATTAGTCGAGCCAATCATGTGCAATGAAAACAATGAATATCTAATGCTGTGTCATGTAAATTGGAGCTGAAACATCTTGATCGTAATCAAAATTGACCAAAATGTTCTCCATTTACAGATATAGACTGTCTATGCATTTGGAATGCTAAAATTGAATAAAAGAGGCTTCTCGATTATCTAATGGCAACCTGATATGGATTTGTATATAATGGAGATAGAGGGCCTTGACACGTCCAAATATCCTCCATCCGTGAAGCAGATTGCATCGATGCCACTAAACATTGAATTTTTTTTAAAATGGTTACTTTGCAATCAATTTGATTGAGTATAATGCAATGGGGATCCTTGGATGCAAAGGGAAGGCGTTGAATTAGAGCCGAAACGCTTGATCGAAGCCAAAGTTTATAATTGTGCAACTAAGTATTAAGGCATTTTTTTAATCCGTGAGGCGAGGTGTAAACCTCAAGTTGTTTTGGGGAGTATGCTTCACAATCAAAAAATTGCGTAATGTCAAATGAAGGTATGAATTAATATCTTAATATTCTAATCTATAAATATACTAAAAAAGACATTAACACCTTAACATAATAAGAATTGATAAATTGCATATATATCAAGCAATAATTTACATAATCTATAAAACATCATGTAATAAATAACACAAAGTAGAAGTGTAATATAAATATCAATTAATCAAAGTAAAATAAGATATCAAGTGGAAGTAATGTAATACATCAAAGCAAAATAAGATATCAAGTTAATTTAACATAATACATTTCTCTCTTTCACGATCCTTATCCAACATAGTAATATTTATAAATCTAAATAAAAAATAATAAGTAATTAAAAGTTCTCAATACTCTCATCACTCAATGGGCGGTAGTGGCAACAATAGCCCAATGAAATGTCGTCAAATGCATGAAAGGGGAGTTTCATATGTCACGGAGGCTATGCTAGTGAATGGGTGTTATGTGCACAAAGGAGGTGACTACTCGGTTATAACATAACATTATAATAAAAAAATCATAAAACAAAGAGGTGCACACCTCAATAGAATTGAGGTTAGACGTGCCTCACCGTACCTGAATCCCATGAGGCATAAGCCTTAATGCAGTTTGGGCTCAAATTATGTAATTTTAAACAATGATAGATGCCAAAATTATTTAAATGATATCTAATCACAAAATTGACTGTGCCATTACGTCTTAAATATCGAAAATACTTAAAATATACACTTGCATTTCATGGGTTGCTGCAAAAAATAGGAAAAATCATGCATGTTATGGATTGTGGCATGCAATTTGAGACATGATCTATGCGTGAACATATATTTATAAAAATATATAATATAATAATAATAAAAGTTAGATTGTATTACATGTTATATTGGATGAATTAAAAGTCAACCAAAAGAATTTAAATGGAACTTGCAACTAACTTGTCAAGTCATCAACAATCATGAAGTCCCATTGAAACTTAAAAATTCAATGAAATAGGGACTAAATGCAAGATAAATGTATATTACTTCAAATGATTGGACAAAAGCTAAGATGTCTTTAATGCCACTGGATTTGCAACACACACGTATAAGTGGATAAAAGACATTAGGCTTTAAAAGAAATATTACATGTACTATGAGGTAGTTATTTTTCCATGTTTAGTGTCTCTAAATTATGCAAATAACTAAATAAATTAGACACATATTACAAAGTGATTTGATATCCAAATTGGTTGCACTAAAATGCGTGCAAGCAACGCAAAAGATTGAAATCTTGCATTCATCTTGAAATAATCTTACATTCAAATTCATCGAAGTGCATTGGAATGATCAAAGAATTGAAATCTTGTGTATGTTGCTTTCACTTGCAAACTTAATACCTTAAAATTCGTGCAACTCAAAGTGAGCTCTTACATGTAATCATGAGGAGAATTCATAATCAAAATTAGTTCTCCAAAAGGTTATGAGATTCACCTCAAAAGGCATGCAAGAAAATCTGAATAACCTAACTCATTATTTGAAGATGTTGCTCGAGTTAGATATAAAAATTAATTTAAATTAATCATGCTTTGAGAAGCATGCTACTATCTTGATAAAATAATAATTACTTTGAAGATGTACGCATATTAATCTGAAAAGCTCAAATCTTAAATATTGATGTGTGTCCATACTTCTAACAGGTCTTTTCTTTTATATGATGGAGTTGTAAGTCTCACTTAACTAGTCTGACTCTCTTTGCTCTTATGAAAATAAGAGTTGACAAGACTAGTTGTAGATCAAGCATTCACTATCCAAAAAAATTCTTGTTTTCATATTTGCATAAAAAAAGTTTAAATTCAAAATCATGAACTCTCTATTTTAAGATTAAAAATATGATTAGAGGTCTAAATACTCTAATGATAGTCGTATTGAAAGAAAATATCAACTAGAGGGACTCAATCTCAAAATACAAAATCTTAAATTATCCTGTGAATGCTCAAATCATTCATATCCTAATGATGGTTGCGTTGAAAGAAGATATCAACCGGACGGGTTCAACTTTGAAATAAAAATATTAAATTATCCTGTGAATGCTCAAATCATTCATCCTGATGATAGTGGTGTTGAGCGAACATCTCAACTTATATGGAATATTATAAACAAAATGTGCTCAAAATTCTATATCAAGATTAATCTAAATCAAATCTTATTAAAAATGTAAAATTTTGGCAAGTCATGAAGTTCATAATATTCAAATGGAATTTATTATTCACTAATTTAAAGCAAAGTCATCCACCACTCACTCTTCAATTATTTATCGAGGGTGATAATTTAAGATAACTCTAGCTCACAAAAGAGCTAATGTGAAGTTAAATGTATTTCTATACTCTCCATAAATTTCACGTTAATAAAAATATAACTTGTATGTAGAGTTTTTACCTAAATTTAATTGTAAATATAGGAAAATACCTTTCAGAAGAATCGAGTTAAAATTAGATGTAAAGTTGTTTCTCTTAGGTAAACATTAACCATTTCTACAAGGTTTTTTTGATGAAATAACTTATGATTGCCTATGAGGATCTCTTAACTAAGTTGGGTTAACTACCTCTACTGATTAAGCAAATCAGGTATCATGATAGCTCGAGATAAAGGAACCATGAGATCATGATCACACTCATTATCATTTCTCCAATCATTCAGTTTAAGTCAAAGAGTGATGAATTTTAAAGCTTCAAATTTGCATGAAGCTAAGTAATTAATGACTTAATGACTAGCCTTGATCGAAAGAAAGTTCTCTCTCATTGTTTGGAGAGATAATTAATTATAGGTGCTTGCGCCTATAGGAAATTAGATCTAAAATCCTCATGAAATTAGGACAAAATCTTTAGGTAATATTTTATCTACATATTTCATCTTTTTTTGAAAATTCGTTTGGTACAAATCAAAACTCTATTCATTGAGAGGTTGAGTGTGAATTTTCGGAGACTACATCATTCTTTCTATTCTTCAAAGAAAAAAAAGAAGAAGATCAAAATAGCCCTCCAACTATTTATGAAGAAATAAAATCGCCACAGGTAATCTAAATGTATTAATTTCGTCTTCTGACTATTTATAAAATGATTAAATTAATCTCTTGTCTAAACTAATGCAAACTTAGAATTTAGGGTGTATTTTAGTGTGTGTGTATTCTTGATTTTTTAAATAACTATAATTTCCTATTAATTTTACAATAGGAGCAATCGCATTCATCAAACATGATTCAATAATACACAATTTTATTTATTTATTTGTTATCCTGATTTCATTGTATTGAAATGCATTAAATTTTGTTTTTTTGCTTTAGAGCTTTAAAATTGTAAAATAGCTGTATTGATTCTATAGAATTTTTTTTTTTTAGAAAGAATAAAAATATTATTTTTATAGTTTAATTATTTTAATAAATGTAACGTATGAAGTAAAAAAAGCAGAAGAGCATATGTGATGTATAATTAAGGTTATTTGGGATATATAATTATGAAGTAGAAAAACACATGAAAATTATATTTACTTAGATAATCAAGAAAAAAAATATATTTTATAAATTCCCCCATTTTTAACACCTTAAGCCTTAATTTTCATTAGTTTGGATGGTGAGATTGATTTGTTCTCTTTTTTAAATAGCCAGGAAACTAATTTTGTTCTTTTTGATGATTTGAGATTATTTTGGTTATTCATAGATATTTGGGAGACTATTTTGGTCCTCTTTTCATCCTTTTAAATGTCAATAATGCTATATTATTATGGTATTGACGAGCTATTAGGTAAAATAGTTTTTGATTGTTTCAGGATCTTTTCTTTCCACTTACATTTATAGGCATCTGTATAATTTAATTTCTTGTGCCATTGGTTTGTGAGGTACCTTGTTAAACTAGGCATGCTTATCATGACGTTTAATTAAATGAGCAAAATTATATTGTGTTTTCTTACCATGCTAGCTTATTTGCAATTTTATACTTGCCACCTTTATGATTGTTAAACTTTTAGTCCTCCATCCTGAAAGTCTTTATCATCTGCCCTTTATCCTAGGTAAAATATCTTTCAACCGCAAGAGTCTGCATGACATTGGAGACACTCCAAACCCATATGAGCAGGCTATATCTATTATTGGAAGAACACTATCAGCCTTTGATGAGGATAATCTTATTCCATGCTTTGGATTTGGGGATGGTTTGTTGCTCTTTTCTATCCTTAAATTATCTATTAAGAGTTGTTTAGCTGTTCATTTGTTGGTTGTTAATTTTCTTGCAGCATCCACTCATGATCAGGAGGTCTTCAACTTTTATCCTGATGGAAGGCCTTGTGATGGCTTCGAGGAAGCCCTACAACGATATCGAGAAATAGTTCCAAATCTCCGGCTTGCAGGTGAAAGTGATTCTTATTCTGTTGGTTGTGGTGTTATTCCTTTTTATTTTTTATTAATCAATGTGCTGATCTACTGTCATTATAGGGCCAACATCATTTGCTCCTATTGTTGAAACTGCAATAGGCATTGTTGATAGCACTGGTGGTCAATATCACGTTCTTCTAATAATTGCTGATGGACAAGTTCATCTTTATCCTATTTTTTATATAATCTCTTATCCATCGCAGTCAGGCACTAAAAAGCCATGCTGATCCTGTCTTGTAACACATGTTAATCAGGTGACACGAAGTGTTGATACACAAAATGGCCAGTTAAGCCCACAAGAGAGAGCCACTATAGAGGCTATAGTGAAAGCCAGGTGATTTTTTCTTCTAATTTTAGCATGTTGCTTTTGTGTACGTTAGTTAAGTAAATATGCTAATTATTTTCTCCTTGGTAGTGATTATCCATTGTCAATTGTTTTGGTTGGAGTCGGCGATGGCCCATGGGACATGATGCGGGAGTTTGATGATAACATTCCTTCACGAGCATTTGACAATTTTCAGGTTTTTTAAAATTGTATCTACCAATGTAAAGTATAACCTTTCATTTATTTTAAAATTAATTACACTGTGCTCTGTTGCTCTGCCATGCAGTTTGTAAATTTCACTGAGATTATGTCAAAAAATGTCCCAATCAACAGAAAGGAAACAGATTTTGCCCTTTCGGCTCTTATGGAGATTCCGGCACAATACAAGGCAACATTAGAGCTCCAACTTTTAGGGTATTGTTAAATTGCTTCAGAATCTGTTGCTTGGATTTTATCTTTCTTTGTCTCAAACCAAGGCTTAGTGATAACATTTTTGTGGTTCTTTCATTCTCATCTTCAGTTGCAGGAGAGGGACTCCTCTGCGAGTTTGTCTTCCACCACCGACTAGGAACCGTGGTTCTGCATATAGCAGTCCAAGGTACTCTAGAGAAAACAGCTTTGAGCAAGGTGCTGGATATCGTGATTCGGCATATAACAGTCCGAGATACTCAAGAGCAAGCAGCTTTGACCAAGGCACTGGTATTAATAAGAGCACATCTGCTGTCCCATCTGAGCGACCTCTAGAAGATAAATTGGTATGCTCAATAATTCAACGTTAGAGTTTGAATCCAACTTGAGAATTTCCTTAGTTTAGATTGTCTTTTCTTCAAGGAACATTATATTATTCTTGAATTTTTGTATGATTGAATGCCATTTTACACTTATATTTTTATTGATATATTTTTTTTAATTCTAGGAGAGAAAGTGTGTCCTCAAGGAGGGAGCTCTATGTTCAATTTTGGCATTTTCCAAATTTGAAGGCCTTTTTTTTCCTTTAAGAAAGCTTCAGATTAGCTACATAGACTTTGGAGATGGTGGCAGGGTGTTGTGAAAATTTTTAGATATGGCAATGGAATTATAAGAGGCCTAGAGAGATTAGCTACATTATTAGGGGAAGGGAAAAAATTTGGATGAAGGCATATTTGAATTTTGGGAAAGAGACGTGATTATTTTACATTAATTACAACTAGCAGTTTAAGGGGAAGTGATAGAGTAGTATGAGTGGCTATCTCCCTAGACATCGGTTTAAAATGGTCTAATGGCCCTTTTAAGCGTAGGTGTTATGCTTAATCATCTTCATTTGGTTCTCCAAGCATGCAAATAATGCCATTCACATTGCTTGAAGAATCACAAATTGTATTATCTATACAACTTTTGCTTTGGAAAGGGATAAAACTAAGCCGTACTTATCCAAGATTTCATGTGTAATTTCTCTATTTTCTTTTCTTAATTATTTAAATATTCAATTTATCTTTACTCACATTATCCTATTCTGACCACCTTTTAGCTCAAAAGGTTTTGTCTTGGATTTTTGCCCATAATTGTCAAGAAGGATTATGATGAGCCCTTTCTGATTCTTGTTGCTAGTCATCTAAATTTGGGAATGAAATGATCCACTCTTTAAATTTAGGTAAAAAAACACAATTTTTTATTTTTAAAGCTAAATAAACTTGCAATGGGGATTGGGTGTAAAATATTATTTATGGTCAACGTAGATTTGATTTAGGTTTTAGGAACTAAGAGAATGATCTTTATGGGCAGGAGATAACATGAACCCAGGAAGAGAGTAATTTAAATAGAATTTTAATGGAAATTTGAAGCTGATGGATGAAGAATTTATTTTGCTTGCAGCTTGATCTCCCTTCTTCACGAAATTCTTGTTGATGAATTAAATTAAGTCTTCGCTAGGTTGGTAGGAAAAGTTGATAGAAGGTATAGAGAGAAAATGATATTTTACAGTTTTAAAGAGAGAAAGTTTAGTATACTTAATAGTTCATTTAGCTTCAAGATACATGACCGACTAGATGAATTTTTTTAGGTTTATAATACTCTTATAATAAGGGATAGAGATGGTTATAATTATGATCTTCAACAACTTCGACTATTTCAAAACTATTAGGGATGTAGATAACAGTTTTGGCAATTAATTATTAAATCAATTAGAATATCAATTTTTTGGATACAAATGGAGGAGAGGGAGCACATCCTAGAAGATTACTATGTAGTCTTGGTACTACTTGATGAGGTGGCCCTATTGATTGCTTCAACTTTTTCTTTTAACATTAATGTATCCTTCTTAGTTTTTGCTTGCAGTCTTTTATATAACTTTTTTTATGTATTCATGATATCTAGTTAGCCTCTTATTTCACCCTTTTTTAAAAAAACATAGCTAAATTATTTGATGTTACTAATGCAATTTGTTGGTTCCTATTATGTTGCTCCTACAAATAAAAGTTAATGTCATGTGATAATCCTATCTATTTTGTTGTTAATTTTTTTAGATTTCCTATTAACAGAGTGATCAACTTATGAAATATAATTGGTTCATTTATGTGACCAATCCTTCTAACAGTAACCCAATTGGCATGGTTGCTATAATCTTCACCTCTCTTGTTGGAGTTAAGCCAAGTTGAATTTGTATTATTAATCCTTGGGTGAGATTAGCTAGATATAATTGATCAATGTTGTGGTCAACCCAAATCCAAGTTAATTATCTCTCTTTCCTTTGTTCTTTTCAACTAGAAGATCTTGCCATCCCATTGTGGAATAATGTAACTCTTCTTGAGAAGTAGCCTTTTAGCTACCTTTTTACATTGCATGAGCTTCTCTTTCATTGGAGATCTCTCCTCGAAATTTTTTTTGGATAACTCTTATTTATATATTTTTATATCTTTTCTATCATAATCTTTATTGTTGCCTCTTGTGTGGCATCTTCTTTATGGACAAGCTCCATTGTCTTTATGCATCCATCTTTTTGAGTGTATATTTATCCTTTTAGATACATGCATGGCCCATCTGGATACTTAGTCATCTTAGGTACAATAAATATCCTCGGAGGGTTTTAACTGATTTGAGGATTATAACAGTATAGAGATCTCCTCAGGTGGTTTAATTTGGAAGTGTTTTTTGAGTTTTAATCTACTTCATGGTTCTTACTATCTTGCTTTCCAACCTTGCCTCTTTTTATTTTGTGAATTAGCTTAAGAGTTTTAGATTCTCCTCAATGTCAAGTGCAACAGGAACTTCATTTTTATTAAGTTGTTACTTGAATTATTGATAAATTCTAGGTAGTTCCCTAATTGGTTTGAATCTATAATTTTTGAACATTTATTTTCTTGCTTTAGATTTGACATAGTTTGTGCTAAATCTATAAGGAATATCTAATGTTCTACTATTATTTCTATTTTGATCACCTCATGCAATATTTAATGGTCAATATGATTATGATATGAAATCAAGATGAAGGATTATGAGGAGCCTTGTCTCAATTTAGATGCCTTTTAATCTGAACTTAAGAAGATGATGGGATGATACTTCTTAAATCATGTTTTTAATAGTTTATTGTAATACTAAATAATCTTTCATTAAAATTTGATTTAAAGTGGTTTTGGCCTACTTAGATGTGTTTTGGTTTAGGAATAACAAAAAGATGATCCATAAAGGTTTTGAATGATCTTTATTACAAGAATTTTGGGTATGAAGTGATTGATTGAAATGTAGCTATAAAGAAATTTTGCAATATTTAATGGTCAATATGCACTCTTCTATTTATAACAAGAAGATGAAGATATCTATGGTTACAACTTTTAACAAATATGACTATATCACAATTATAATGGATATAGTTCTCACTTATTATGAGTAGTTATTAAATTAATTAATTAACCTAATCTTTTGAATAAGGATGGAGTGAGAGGGGAACACACCTTTTGAAGGTTTCTATGATGCTTTGGCACTTTATGATGAGGTGTCTTGATGGATTACTTGGAGCCTCCTTGTTGCATATGTTGTAACTTTTATGCTATCCTTTGCATGTTGCTTGTTATGTAGTACATTGTGTGTTGATGGAACCCAATTAGCCTCTTATGGTACTTGACCTATTTGATAAGTTAATTGAATGTGTTGTGATCATTTGAGTTTGAGTTGGATCCAATAATCTAATCAATAAACATCTGCTAACCCGAAAAACATAAATAAGGCGACAATTAGTATTATATAAGAATTACAATCATTGTATTTCAAAACATGTGGTATTATTTATTCCACTTAGTCATGGTGATGTAGAGGAGGTTATAGTCTACAATAATTGTTTGAAACTCTGGTTTGTTGCATTATATTGGCCTTTCGTACTTTAATTTGCAATTTTGTGGATAAAATATGCATGTTTTTACAATGTTTCTAGAGGTTTAGTTAAAATTACTTCATTAACTTGATCTCACAATATGATATATTTCTCTAGAAGGTATGTTATTGTTCTTACAATAATACTAATAGATACCATATGCAATGATTGAAGTCATTAATTATTGTTGTGGAATTCAGAATGTAATAATATATGATAATTGAATTAAACCTCATCTAAGGTCTGTTATGATGTACTATTCATGTTAATGTAATTTGAACCTAGGCCTTTGTTTGTTAAGATCCAGTCATCTTAAGATCGTGAACCCATTATTCATCAAGGTCAAGTTGATCAAGTCATCATGATATCTTAAATTAGGTTTAGTAAGTCGTTAATTGTAGATTAAGTCAAGTTGCTTATAACTTGGTTCTTATTAAGGCTCACTAAGCTTGAAATCATTTGTGAATTAAAACTTGCCAAGTTGTCTTAAGAGATTTACCCTATTCAATTTATGGTGTTCAGTTATAAAGCTTTCCCAAGTGACGAACAAATTTGCTTATTCATCGTAACTAGATCAAAGATCTTGGCTGCTTGTCTAGAGTACTCAATTGTTGACCAAGGTTTTGGAGAACATTTCTCCATCCAAATAGCAGTCTATAAGCTCTGTTTAACTCTCCTTTTTTTCTTTGGTTTTTTGTAAACCTAAATCACTCAAAATATAATTCCTCTAAGTTTGTTACTTTTACCATTTTACTTATCTTCCTTAAGGGATTAAAAATTCTGTGAACAATTTAGGCTATTGAGTATGAATTCTTCTTTGCAATTAAGGTTATTTTTCCTTCCAAATTTATTTAATGATAGTTTTTTCATCCAAGTGTGGTATTGATTGATTATTCCTTTCTTTACTCTTCTCTGAAATTCTAGATAGTGCTATTGGTTGATACTGTTATTGAATTTAACTTGTTGAGATATGTCTAGATGTGAATTCTGTGTATGAACTCGTGAAGGCATATATGGTCCTTCTACAACCTCATTTTTGTGATAAATTTCACCTAGGAAATCCATTATTCATGGACACGTAAGGTTTCTTTTTTGTTTTTGAATTATCTTTAGTGCCAAGTAATCGTTTGTGTAAACTAGTTTGTTTACAAAAAAAATTTTCCATTCTGCTTTTTTCCTCTGTAAACTGGATGCCAAGTAATCGTTTGTGCCAAGTTCGCATCTTCACTTGAAAAATCCATAAAAAATCTTTAAAAGCTTATATTTAGCATTGCATTATCATTTCTTGGCATTAGATTACCTTATAAAACATTAGAAATTTATCTTGTTTGAAATTTAGTATTAGATTTAAAGCTTATGTTAAATATGTACTAGAAGAGGACTCAGCTACAAGGTCGTTTAGTAGATCAATAGTGAGATTCAATATTGTTGGGTTTGCAAAAACAATCAACTTCAATGCAACACAAACAAATGCAAATTGGTAAAGCTATAATATAGGTTATATTGAATGAATGATTGATCTCTTGGAGTCTGCATGCCAAAAGAACCTTAAAATATTCACAATCCTCATGTTAAACTTGGACATAATGTTTCATTGGCATGCATCAGATGAGTAACAGAGTTGTTTTATAACTATATCAAAAATGTCCAATTCTCATTGAGGATTATGGGTCTTGTTTGTAATTTATTCTTTGTTTTCATCAAGTTCTAAACCATGTAAATTCGAGAGAAATTTTATTCTATGCTAAGAAAATATGAACTTCCATTTGCCTTCATCAACACATACTAGTGCTATCTAGACGTTAGATTATGACACAATACTTTATTTCTTTCTATTTTATTTATTATTTGTATTTTTAAAAAATTGTGTGTTCCAAGGCTCAAATTTGATTTAGGTCAGAATTCGAATTCAATATCTTTATCAACTAGCATCCATTTATTTCCTTGTTACTGGTTATCTACTTTCCGCTTTGGATGTGTATCAGAAATGTGCAACTTAATCATGGAAAATTTGTGAAACTTAATGTGATTATAAGACTATTTTTCTATAATGTTTATTTATTGTCATGCTGCCCACTGTGAAATTTCTTCTGGGCATTCTGATCTGATCCATCAGTTGGGATGCAAAGAAATAACCCTTTATTTTTGTTTACATGTAAGTCAATTCGATAGCTGGGCTCTTGAATGTATAAATGTGCTTTGATGATTAATTTTCAAGAGCTTCTGGACCACGCCACGGTGTTGTAATGCGCTAAACCAGCTTCGTATTCGCCGGTGACCTGTTGAATTACTTAATCAATAATCAATAGCCGCTAATTCTTTTCTTTAGATCCCGTAATCAATTGATGGATGATTTGCTTAGTAATTACAACTTAAATGACCAAAGTTATTTCCTAAATTCAGCCTGAACTAGGATAGTAAATTGCTCTTGTTATTATATTTCTGGTTAGAATGGTAATATTTTTGATAAGTGTAAATAAGGCAGAGGTATCTCCTGGAGATTTCTTTTGAATTTATGGATCTTTGGAGTCCATTGATTTTTCATATTTTTTTTATGGTTTTTGCATTCACATTCTATTTCTTACAAATGAGACTCCTTTAATTCTTTACTGGTTTTGCATGCCAAATCAATTCCTGTATCATCTACCATGTAACACCTTATAGTGGACCAGCAGCTCCACTTTAACATAGTATTAGATAATCTTCCTTCAACCAATTTAATGAAGACTGTAGAACTGAAGATTCGGAATAATTTTATTTTTTTTTGTTTTAACAGGAATGCCCCATCTGCCTTAACCAGCATAAGGATCTTGCATTTGGGTGTGGGCACCAGGTAAAATGACTAAAAAACATTTAAAAAAAATAGGAACTCTTCTCTTGATTCGTGTTCCTTCTTTAACCAAAAGTGATTATCTTTTTTTTTTTTTAAATAAATTTGCAGACTTGCTATAATTGTGGCAAAGATTTGCAGCTTTGTCCCCTTTGTAATAGAGTTATTTCCACTCGAATAAGGCTCTACTGAAGATTGAACTTTATTGAAGCCTGAAGGAAAAGGACGTTTTCCTACTCTGGAGTATGCCTTTTATACCATTTTTCTTTGCCCAAATATTCTGTCATGATTTATCATTATCAAGGTGCAGTTTTTCACGCAAAAGACAGTCACATATTGTAAATATATCTTATTTGTATAAACTATGGATCTTGCTCACTGTTGGCTCTTTTTCATTTTGCCTTCTCATTCACTGTAAATAACTTCTTTAATAAAATTGAAGGTCCTTAATTTTGTGTGCTTTGGCCACATTGTTTTGCCTGGGTGAGAATTTAGTGGGTTTGTTGCATAATTTTTCCCTGGTCTGTTATTGTTTCGCTGAATCAGTATAATTTATAACCTCTGTTGCCATTTCAGTTGATGTAAGTGTCATTAGAAATCTCAAGTGTAATAGTATAAACGTGCAATAGTATAAACTTAATTGAATTGGCATCATAATGGTCTATATGATTGAAAATAATGTTTGGCGAAAGTTTAAGGGGCCTTTTGATTTATTGGAAAATGATTGTAGAGTAGAAAGAATGTACTGTAAAATAAATATACTGCATTTACTAATTTTTGAGTTTTTTTTTTTTTGGAAAAATATTGAGGGCAAGTAGCCCAATTAAATTTCAAATGTAAAAGTGTTACAAAATGCAACTAGACACAGCAATATACAACCAGGACCAACAATGGATACAGTTTCAGCAGGAGGCAAAAAACCGAAATGAAAGAGGAAAATAAAAACAAGGAAGAAAGCCTATCACTCTCAGCCTATATTATGGAAAAAAGGAAAAGGTGGACTCAGAAAAACATAGCTGGAGATACCAGCAAAAGTAGGTGTCTTCAGTTAGACATCCAGAAGCTTAAGTAATGATTCCTGTGGTTGCCGAAGGCCTTCCAATGGAGATCATAGAAAGAGGGACATCCAGGTTGCCAAAAGGCCATCCAGAACCAAGAACCATATCCACATAGAGCAGCACACGAAAACATCATCATTGTCCACCTGTAGAGAGGAGGGGAAATAGATTATGGCGGTTTGAAGCTTCTCCATTTTTGTAGCAGATCCTGCACATGAGAAAGCCAGGAGCATTTGATTTTCCAGAGCTGCAATTTAGCCGCAACTCTAGTACGAATCTCAAGTATAAGGGAAGGCACAGGAATGGAAACTGATGTAAAAATACGTTTGTTTCTTTCTCTCCAGAGAGAGTAAACCAGAACCGCCATAATTAAGTAGTGTAGACGAATAATCGCATTGTGCTGAGTATCATCCACAAAACTTAATACATGTTGTAAGGAGGACTGCAACAATAGAGTCTTACCATTTAGAATGAGAGCTCTAACAATTTTCATAGAGTAAGGGCATTCAAAAAATAAATGTGAGTGTGACTCAGTGTATGTATGACAGAGAACACAAGTGGAAGAAGAATCAATTCCCCTTTTTGCTAATATATCTGTTGTTTTAAGTCCTTTCATATAAGCCAGCCAACAATAAAGTGCGTAGTTGACTGCATTCCCCTTGTACCAGATCTCCTTACTCCAACACATGTTAGGATGGTTTTCAAAAACAGCTTCTTTAAATTCCTTGGTGGTAGGATTATGAACATTCAACCAGCTAATAGAGTCCTCCCCTCCCAGGATAGGGGTATTAAGAATCCTGTTAGAATCCCCTTGTACCAGATCTCCTTACTCCAACACATGTTAGGATGGTTTTCAAAAACAGCTTCTTTAAATTCCTTGGTGGTAGGATTATGAACATTCAACCAGAGTCCTCCCCCTGATCGGTATTAAGAATCGTTAGAACAACTAGGAAAAGCGCAATGGAAAGAAGAGAAGTTCCACATATCGCTGAGGATTAAGGAGCAAACCTGCAGAATCGAAGTCCAAGGGGAAGCCCGCTTTTACCCAAGGAGCTGAAAAGTGATTCTCCATCACACCAAGGGTCGTAGAAGAGTGAGAAACTCTGACCACACACAATTTTGTAGATGAATTTAGTTCTAAATTTGTTTGCTATAAGTTTGATGGATTTCCAGAGAGGAGAGGATTTGTGTGGGCTGGGGTGCCATAAGGATATGTATTTGGAATCACACCATTTAGCAAGCAGTGAGCCCCCCGAGCAGATATTCCATAGCATCTTCAGTTTGCAAATTTGATTAAGGGAGGATGCAGAAAGGAGGCCAATACCACCTTTTTCCTTAGGAAGGGTGGTACGAGCCCAGGAAATTGTATAAAGCCTTTTCTGTTCTCCAGAGTGATAGAAGAATCTAGCTGTAAATGAACAAATTTTCTTAATAATACCATCAGGGATTGTCATAGCTCGAAACCAGTATGAGAGGTAGCTATTAATTGAAGATTTGATGAGATGTAATCTACCACCCAGGGAGAGAAATTTAGTCTTCCAACCAGTCAACCAAACTTGGAGTCTATCAAAGAGGGGATTGAAAAGTGCCATTTTAATAGGACCTATCACAAGAGGAAGCCCTAAGTACTTTAGGGGGAAGGAGCCCTTCATGATATCAAGGATGTTTAGGAGCTCATCTTCTTTTCTACAACCTTTAGAAAAACATATGGAAGATTTAGTTTTGTTTACCTCCAGCCCAAGGTAATGTTTGATAGATTTAAGAGAGATCTTCAGGGAGTTGAAAGTGGTTTGGTTAGCTTCACCTGTGACCAAAAGATCATCAGCATATAAAAGATGGGAGACTTTGCATCCTGATATAGCAATAGGGTTATATAAACAAAGATTAACTTCCTTTTCTATGATACAGGAGAATGTATCCATAGCTATAGTGAAGAGATAGGGGGATAGTGGGCAGCCTTGTCTAAGTCCATTTGTAGAAGGGAAAAAACCTTTGATGCTACCATTCAGGACTATTGAGAAAGGGACATCCATGATACATGCCTCCACCCATTTGGTAAACTTTGTAGGAAACCCTTTATTGAGTAACCTATGAATAATGAAATATCTATTAACTTTGTCAAATGCCTTTCTTAAGTCAAATTTAGCAAGAAAATAGTAGTTGCTGTTGCAAGAAGCAAACTCATTACAGATTTCAAATGCCATAGCTAGGTTATCTGCAATATCCCTCCCTTTGATAAAAGCTGATTGAGCTATATTGATAATTGAAGGAAGAGATCTCTTCATACGGCTAGCTAGAATCTTGGCAACCACCTTATAGAATGTATTGGATAAGGAAATAGGTCTGAAATCTTCAATCTTGTTAGAGTGTTTGATCTTTGGAATGAGAGTGAGTAAGGTATGTTTGAAGCATTTAGGTATTTTGGAGGTTTTAAAGAAGTATTTAACAGCACTTAGGAAAGATTTTCCTATGATGTCCCAGGAAGCAATGAAGAATTTGGAATTGAACCCATCAGGACCGGGAGACTTATTCTCATTAATGCTTCTGAGTGCAGAGAGGATTTCCTGATTAGAGAATTCAGCTACAAGATCAGATGCTTCAGCCGAAGAGAGGCAAGTTCCCAAAGGGAGGTTCTGAGAGGGAATAAGGAGTGGGTCACAACAGTTGAAGAGTCCAGAAAAGTAGTTACAAAACTCATCAACAATTAAGTGTTGATCAGACACAACCCCCGAACTAGAGTGGATTTCTCTTATCAGATTGACATTTTTCCTTTCTTTGATTAAATAGTAGAGAAATTTGATATCATCATCTACATAAGTGAGCCAGTGAGCTTTAGCTCTTTGTTGAATCCAAAGATTTTCCTGCATAAGAAGTTCAGTATATCGAGTTTTGATATCCTTGACATCAAGAAGCAAAGAAGGATTGAAAGGGTCAAAAGCTCTAATCTTTCAAGAATTTTTGTCTGATCACATCTCAAGGATTTAATTTGAAAAAATAGAGGCATCGTCTCCCTGTATCTATGTCTTAGCATTAGCTTAGCATGGTTTAAGTTTTTCGAGAGAATGAAGAGAGGGTCTCCTTGAATGTAATTGCCCCATGCTTCCATAATAACATCCTTGAACCCTGATGCAGAAGTCCAATAATTCCTAAAAAGAAAACGATAAGAAGAAGAGATGGGTGTATGGAGAAATGTTACCAAAGGTGAATGATCATATGAATGAGGTGGAAGAACTTTGTAGTATGATGTGGGGTATTGCTCCAACCATAATGAATTGCAAAACACACGATCCAATTTGGAGAAAATTGGCTATCAGTCTGCTGATTGAACCAAGTGTAGAACAGCCCGTTACTAGGCAATTCGAGAGCTCTGTCGTTAACACACTCTTTGAAATCTAGGGAGTTGTTGAGAGAAACCAAATTGCCACCCTTTTTATCCTTGCTGATCAGAGGACAATTAAAGTCTCCCAAAATGATCCATGGAGTGTTTATAGATCCAGCTAAGTCCCTGAGAGAATTCCATAAAGTCTTCCTAATACTGGCTTCATTATCAGCATAGATGCATGTAAGGAGAAAAGTTTGATTTCCACTAGCCAAGATTTTGCCATGTATGAGCTGATGTGTCTTAGAGATAAGATCAAAATTCAGTCTATCTGAGCTCCATTTAATCCAAATGCGACCACCAGGAGAGCATTCAAAGTTAGAGACGTAAGATTCAGTGTTGAACATGGTGAAGTTCTGTTGAGAGGAGGGGCTAGGAGAGGTTTCAGATTGGAGCTTTGTCTCAATGAGACAGAAAAGGTCAAGGTGGAAATCCTTTATGATTCTCAAGCAGTCAAGCTTGCGGCCAACAGCAGAGAGACCACGGACATTCCAGCACCCAAAAGACAGCTGATTCATTGGGATGAGGAAGTTGAGGGCTTCTTTCCCTTCTTTTTATTGCCTTTCTATGGTGTAGGCAATGGGTTAGATGAAGATTTAGGGGAGTTACCAACCTCATTCGCAGCTTTGCCAGGGGTTTTAGGAGCTTTCCCATGGTTCTGTAGCTGATTTTGTCTGTTAGGAGAAACAATAGCTGATCTGGTAATGACCCCAACATAGTTGGAGTCACCAATAATAGCAGAATTATTAGGGTCTATATTGTCTTTCGAGGTAAGAGTATCCTCTTGAGGTTCCTCCTGTGGGGGGGAGAGGATCGGAGGTTGATTCAAGTCGGCAATAGTTGTTGAAGGAGAGGGGGGTCTGTTTGATCCATCAAGGTGAGTCTCCATGGTAGTAGGAGTATCAATAGCTTGAGATGTGGTCAAGACCTGAGGGGGAGAGGGATTTATGTGTGTGTGTCCTTGCTGTTGATGTACTTCTCTTCGAGGGTCTCTTAAGTGAACACGGCTACACTTCGACCTTGGATTGTGAGGTAGGGTTAGAGGACATGATCGAGCATCATGGGAGAAGGTGTTACAGAAGGAACATACTGTTGGCTTCCAGTTGTAAATGATCTCCTGATTGAACTTTTTACCGTTTAAATTAATAGGTATAGAATCAGGGAGAGAAGAGGAGGTATTTATCTGAACACATATACGAGTAAAGGTGATACGGGTTTTATCAGCAGTGAGATTGTCCACAGCTAACGGGATGCCAACACGGCTTGCTACTTTCGAGAAACCAGATTCATTCCAGCAGCAGAGGGGGATATTCGGCAATTTAATCCAAATGGGGAGCTCGGTGATGGATTCTTTAGTTGGCCGAAAGTCCCAAGTCTATTGTTGGAAGATAAACGGCCGACCATTTAGGAAACAAGGTCTGTTGTCCCATACCATATTGTAGTCTTCCTGACAATTAAATCTAAAAAGGAAGAAATCCCCATCTAGATTAAGGAGGTCAAGGGTACCTTTAAACTGCCATTTCTTCTTAATCGCAGCAAGGAGTGCACCGTAATAGGGTCGCTTCCCAATCGCGTGGCCGATGAGGGAGAGGTGCCATTCCTTTTGACCATCGGAAAGCTCTTCTTCAGAGAAGGCAACTTCTTGGGAGTCCGCTGGAATGAAGGAGAGAGGGAGGGCTTGGCTCTTTTTGTTTTGTGATAGAAGCAGGTCCTTCCACACGTTGTTCATAGGAGGATGCAGGGATCCTTGGTTGGAGGATAGGGGTAAGGATGATTTCAGTGGGGGGAAGGAGGCGTGATGAAGGGGGTTTGATGAGTTCGGGTCCATGTCGAGCCCTCAAAGCGAGGAGAGGGTTGACCTCCAGGCCAGGAGGTGAGAACGAGGCATAAGGAGGTTACAGATAGAACCGACTAGGAAAAAGAGGGAGAAAAAAGGGGGAGACGGCCGAAGGGGAGGAGAATAGAAAGAAACCTAGAAGCATCGCGCGGTGTTGTTATGCAATTAGTTTAGCCTATAATTTTTGAGTTATTTAATTGTGTACAATAAATACAGGAATTATTTCATTCTAAAAACCAGATAGTGGTAGTCAGAGGTGGCAATAGTGGGTGACAATGGTGATGACAACAATGGCGGTGGGTGGTGATGACCGACAATTAGTGATAACAATGACACCTTATGACAGTGACGGAAAAAAGATTCACTACATTTAAAATTCGGCCACTAGATGAGTGAAAAATTCATCACAATTTTACTCTCTAAGTTTTTTTCACTAAACTAAATGCTTGTGCTTTTTAATTATATCACTTAAACTAACTTAATAGCTACTCAATAATAATTTCGTTTTCACTATTCTATTTTTTTATGATATTTTAATAAATTTTTTATTAACAAAATAATCAATTTTTTCAGCTTTAACTAAATAATGTTTTTTTCTTCAATTAAGTTTAAGATATTTAATAAATTTATTTTGTATAATTATTTATTATTTTTTATAATATATTATAATGCCATGCCTAATAAGTATTTATGTCTTATATTTTTAATAGTAAATATACATAATATTCATGTCATATTATATTTGAGTCCTCAAGTTAGTTTTAATACATCAAAAGTTACAACCCGCTTAAAAGTTCTTAGACCTCTTTCTATGATTGCTTGGACTTTGTCTACCCACTTTTTGGATGGCAAGTTATTAGTTCTTTCACTTTTATCTTCATTTTGATTGAGAAATTTGATTTTCTATACTTTATAATAATGAAAGTTGTAGAAATATATTTGATGTTTATTTTTTATTTTTAAAAATATGATTGAAATTTTGTTTTACATAAAAATGTCATGATTTTGATTGCAAAGATTTATTTAAAGTTTGTCATGATAATCATTGGTTCAAATAAAATTTGAATAATGTTCAGTATAAAATTTGATAAATATTCAAATTTTCTTTCAATAGGATTTGAACATTGTTCAAACTATGCTCGATAAGGTTTAAACATGATTCAATTATAGTTTAAATAATGTTTAATAATGGTAGATACAATAGATTATATTCTAGCTACTATAGTAGCTATTAATACAATAATGTGTAATTACAACAAGTATAATATGATGAATAAATCTTAAATGCAACAAAGTAACTATAAGTAATTATGGAACAAGACACATAAAGCAATCACTACAACTATGACTTAATATATTATAATGTAGATACAATAGACTAATTCAAGAACTATGACAAAGAGTTATCACAACATTTATGACACTTCATTTTAAAATATGACAAACATTATATTAAATCTAAGCTATAGCATATCACAATAATTTATATCATTCTTCTTTTACAATAAACATTACATTAAATATAAGCAAGTATAATATTCTTATTATAATTGAGTAGAACTTTTAAATGCTAATCATGTTAATTTTAGCCAGCTCTAAAGGTCCTATAGGAGTATTCTCTTATAATGCTTTAATTATTTAAAAATTTTCCCTCTCTCTAAAGCCTATGTAGGCATGTTTTTAATTGGTTCTAAGTAATATTGTGATTAGGGTTGCAATGCATATTGAATTCCCTTAGAATTTTCTTTGCTAATCCTTACTTGTGAGAAAGTTCTTTTGATTAAAAAGTATTATATACTATAATGAGAATACATGCCCTAAATGAGCTTATCCATGCTTTTTTTCCCCAATTTTGGTAAGGAATCCCCTTGCAGTATAGGTTCGACTCATCTTTATGCTTGGATGTTGCTTGATATACTTGTGATCTTATGAAATCTTATTTAAATTGTCATGTAAGAAATTAAATATCGAGTTATATCGATAAATCTCTTATGTACTAACATCAAATCAAATCCAGTAATAGATTCGCCACATGAATCCTTCTTTACTAGAAAGGCTTTGACATATAATCATACTAACAACTCATCATATTATGATAATATTCTAATATTGTGTGCTCGATTTACTAACTCATTCGAGTTTCGAACAAGCTCTAGTAGATATAAAAAGTAATAAAGATTCTTTAACTTCAATTATTTTTTATTTTCATACTATAGCTTTAACTAAGCATTATCTACACACTAACCACTTTTCTTTGTCCACTTATATCTAATTCTATTCTAAAAATTTATATATTCAACAATAGTTTATAAATTATTTACTTTATAAAACTCTTGTGTTAGTAATCAAAGGAGTTTGTGCTAATCAGTTATTAATAAGGTCCCATCAGAAAAAGAAAAAAAGAGATCATTTTATCTTCATATCTCAAAATTGTGTCATGTATAAGATATTTCTCCTATGAGAGTGGATGCTAAGATCGTGAGTTTAGGACATACCATCCTCTTAGAGGGGACTTTATGGTTTACACCTTCGTACAATGATTGAACATCTTCAATCATACTTCAAAGATGATTCATTGCTTGATCATCATTTGAAGGTTGTTTGAAGATTATTCAAATCATGACATAGAATGTTAGAACATGATTAAATCACAATACAATCGTAATTTAAAGATTATTTAATCATAATTTGAAGACTACTTGATCATTGTGTGAAGATTTTTTAATTATTATTTAATCATGATTTGAATATGAAGTTGATTCAAAGATGATTCCAATAAGTTCATAATAGGTGATTTGATGTTGAGAGAGAGAGAGAGAGAGAGAGATTATCGCTATAACATTTCATTTCAACTCGAACATGCATGCTTTGTAATCATTGAAAATGGAGAAGACACTCAAAAAAAAAAATGTTGAGGAGCTCCTATGATTGATCGATAGGCCACATGACTGCTCAATGATGATTCCAATTGAAATTTTGAGGACTCTTTTCTTTAAGAGAAAAAATAATGGATATATTTATTCATTTTATTTTTCTTATTATGGGGCATATAATGTTATGTTTTTTACATTATAATTAGTCAATAATAGGCTACATTGAATTTTTGGGGATTGAGAGCTACAATTAGTATTAGAGAAAAGCAAGAATAATTAGATTGAAATAAAAAATCTACATGATTAGATCAAAAATTAGGTGAGAGAGATTTATACTGTTGATAGAGATGTACAATTGTATAAAATAATATTTAATCATATATATATATAGAGAGAGAGAGAGAGAGAGAGAGAGAGAGAGAGAGAGAGAGTAAAAAGACGGAAGTTGTTTGGAAGAAATAAAAGGGCTGTCTCATCTTTCTGGGCATACTGCTGAAGCAACTGTGAAACAATGTCAGGTGATTCACTAGAAAGATGAGTTTGAAGTCAAGTCATCATGCAAGTGAAAGAATTTACCTTCTTCTCAAGGAAAAGAAGAAAGTGATCTTGAGCAGGAGAGGAGTTTTTTGAGTTGGAATAAGGGCGAAGTCATCTCCAATGTATTATATTACATCAATGATATGACCCAACTTTCACATAATGGAAGCCGACATACCAAAAAGTGTCAGTGTTTAAAAGTTCCAACCCCTTTTTGATTCGCGCAATCGTGCGTGTCCATCAAAATCAAAATCAAAATCAAAATCAAAATTCACAGGACATAAGTTATTATGCAGGTAACAAAACAAATCAACACCTTTTCAGGATCATTTTCAATCAAATTTGTTGGCACCAACATTTTGTTACTTGGTTGATGACCGTTCAACCATCCAAAACCTAAAACACTTTGGAAGACTAATTCCACTCTTTAATATATCATATGCTAAGTAATGTTCATATAGCAGGCGGGCATCACACAACCAGAACATTTCCTGTCAGCCTAAAATAGTACCCTAAAATTTTCTCCCTATGAATACAAACGAGCTTTTTCTGTAGGGCCTAATACCATTGTAAAGAATAACTACTGTTCTCCTAGTCATAAAAACCAAGAATTCGATGGTGCCCAAACACCCAGAGGATCAGAATCCACAACCAGCACAAGATCCTGCAGCTCGTTGAAGAACTGATATCATTAATACCAACAAGAAAGTGACAGTCACCAATAGAAGGATCAAGGAAAGTGACCATTCCAAGCCCATCAAAGTCACAGCTTCTTTCATCCTGCTTCTGAACCTGATAATAACTGTTAAATGCATAAGAAATGTTTCCCTTATCTCCAATGGCGTTGCATAGTCCTCCATAGTAAAGAGTAGTGCAATCCGCAACACTGCATGCGAGCTTCATATGGTTTGAAACATCATTAAGGTCCCTGAAAGGGTTTGCAACACACCATCTTGAAGAAAGATACTGGACATCTCTGGCATTCTTCAGCACTCCATTGCCAAGATTCAGGGGGTATTTAACCTGACCATCGAATGAGAACATACCCCAATGGCGTTCGAAATTCCCGGGAAGAGTACTCTTCTGCTCTTCGTCAAGGAGGCCGAAAAGGAAGACATCTGCTGGAGGGACTCCGGGTCGCAGAGGAGTGCCCTTGTTGCTGAGTACATGGTTAACCAGGCCCTGGTTGAAGGACCTTGCGGCACTTAGATTTGCACTGAAAGCTCCATCAGTAGGCCAGCCTACCTCACCTATCACAATTGACATCTGCCCATAGCCAATTCTATTGAGAGCAGCAACCAAAGTGTCGAAATTGCCATCAAAGGCATTGTAGTATGTATTTTGTCCATCAACTACAGGGTGAGAAGAACCATCAAAGAAGGCGTAATCTTGAGGAAAATCTGAGTTCTGGTAGAGGTTCAGGAAAGGGTAGATGTTGACTAAAAAAGGGGATCCATTGGAATTGAGGAAAGAAACTAGCTGGGTCATTATCTGAGTTAATTCAGGACGAAATGCTCCTTGGGAAGGGAGGGATGCCTCGTAGACATCAGCATTGCAAGGAACAACAAGCTTTATGTAGCCTGCTAGATTTGCTTTAGCAAGTGATTGCTGGAGGTTAAGCATTGCAGGAACAACATAGGATTGAAACTGGCCCTGGTAGCTTGTGAGGAAAGGTTCATTACCAACTGCAATATACCTAGATTCATTAAAAGCGAGAATGTTATACATCAGAACAAAAGTAATTCATTGCTCAATTAACTTTGAAGTAGATGAGAATGAAAAATAACGAGAAGGAATTTAAGAAGCAAGACATATCGAATTAAAACTCCACATGTGTACATCCAGTAAAAATAAAATAAAAGTCCAATTAAATAGATTCTAAGAAAAGGGAAGTGATTAGCAACATCATTAGCTTTATCTAAAACATTTGGGGCCAGCTTTAAGAATTTTCCTCCAATTATTGGTGATGAGGATTACATGAGATATTAACTCAATTTTGAATTAAATATTTCTATACGAATTTTAGTGATGTTATCTCTGACTTACCTTTTTTATAATCATTTCATATTAATCACTAAGTCGCCTTATTAGTGCATGCTCCTTGATTCATTGCACAAGCCCAAGCCAGGTACATTTATCTTTCATTACATTATTTTTAATAAGTGCTCCTCATTGTCCCTCTAATCAAATTATTTTACAAGTATACTTACTACTTTTAACATTTATCAATATTAACATTCTCATTTCTGCTACTCAACAAATCTATCAATAATTTTCATTGTCCAATACACAAACTCTTAATGCAAACAATCAAATCATTGTTTTATAATATATACAATTAAGAGTAAAAACCTATAGAAAAAAATGAATAAATCTATTAAGCATATGCTTGGCAAAATAATGACCATGAGTTTCTTGGGTCCAACAATCCCAATGGATCTTAGGCCAATAGCATCAATCGTATTTACCTTTCTAGGCTTAGAGCTTGCATGTCCAAATCTATTTCATAAGTGCTAACATTGCCTATAACACAGACCATGTAATCATACTAGGTGGTTATCAAAATTGGTCAACAGTTAGATGTTCAACAAGTACCTGGATTAATGATGCTAGAGATGTTCAACATGTCAATTGTCAGCAAACTGTTGATGCTAAACAATTGCTCTATCATGATTTCACATTCTAACTCTCTAATTTCTCTAGTTACTATTCAAGAATATGCTAATATTATTAGTTAATATATAAGAGATTTGATGCTATCTTATGAAATCACTTCCTTGATTACTAGAGGGGAGAGCAGCAAAACAACAACAAAGGACTCGTTTTCATGCTGAAAATTAGCAAGTTACCTTCCTTATATGGTCAATCCTCGTATAGGTCTTCTTTTAAGCATTGATGATCCTTGGTGTTTCATTGATTTAGTTTTGATGTAGTAATCACCTAAGAAGTGATTTATCTAATTCTTATAACTTTCTGAAAGAATAAGCATGCCTTTTAGATTCCTACTTCAAAATCTCATTAATTATTGTTACTCCACTTTAATTGATTACTCTTATGAGTAGCAACAAAAAAAGATAATTATTTGGCCTATTTCATAGGTTATGTACAGCTTAATTCTCATTCCTTGAGTGTTCATCCCTTATGATTTTGAGGTGATTGTTTGGTCAAGGGCTGATCTATAAGGTAGTCAAGTCAGCCACGCTTGCCTTATAATTACTTCAAGAGTGGAGAACATAGATTGATTCTCCTTTGCTTTTATAATTTTACTTATTCTTATTTCGAAACTTGATTGCTTCAGAATGCCCCTCCCAGTAGAGATCCTCTTTGTAGCAATTGAGCATTTGACAAGAAATTTCATCTCTTTTGCCTAGGCTTCAAAGCCACAAGATATGCATGCATCAGGCAACACGACTTGATGACTTCTTTCTCTCAACGCTCTTCAGCTTCCTCTTAATGTTGTCATTCCCCTTCACTAGCATTTTTTTCATAATCAGGAATCTATACATTTTATGTTACTTCAGCTTGTTTTCTTCAATACGAGGTGCCAAATTTTATTGTAGTGGTTAGACTACTTTCTTTTTCTTCAGCTTCTAATGATAGGACAAAGATTGACTTTTCTATTTAGTTTTCAACAACCATTGCATCAATCATGTGAAACTTCAACAATTGTTCACCATCCTCTAACCTCTTTTATATGGGAAAAAGTTTTAATGGAGGAATATGTGGCTTTGCTATTGTGCCTTTGTTCACTCATTAACAAATCAATACTATTTTCTCCTTTAAAGTATATATCATCCTAAACCCAAAGTTAGGAGCTTCTAACAATCATGTTACATAAATCCAAAGGAAACACCTCGCAAGGGACATTATCTACATCTTAGCCAGTGAATGTGAACTTAAATGTGCACAACTTGGTTATTGCATCTCCACATATTTCCACATCTAGCCAAGAACATAAGACCTAAGGTGTGGTATTGTCGAGAGCTTAATTTTTGAACCTTCTTCTGTAATGAGATTCTTTTCTCTCCTATTTGACAATGGATCTTTGAAAGCTTCTCTTGGATGACGACTTAAAAGAGTTTTTCATTGTCATTTTCCATGCAAAGTCTCTTTACCATGGACCATCAATAATGAAACTTGGAGAGTTGGTTTGTGTAACCCAAGAGAAATACATTCATCAATAGTATTAATATTCAAAGTTTGCTTTCATTTACCCCTTTTTTTGTTTCATCAGATTTCAAAGTGTAGCTTTCAGCAGCCCTCCTTAGCCTATCTTAGCTTTTTACAGATGCACTTAAACTTAGTATCCTTCTCCTTATTGGTGTTCCTATCCTTATATTACTTATGGCTTCCTTCTTGTTCAATGGCATTTCTAATCCTAATAGTTAGAACATACAAACTGGTATGGTGCTAATAATAGTTGATAAGAATATTGAAAATTATTGCATAATCTTAAATTCAAACTTCGCCTAAACAGACTTTGAAGTGAAAAGAAATTAGTATCTAGTAGAGGATGAGAATGAAGGTTTAAGATGTGATGACAACCAATAAAAAAGAAAGAATATGAAATAAGATTGGATAGAAAGCTTATTATGACAAAGATACAACAACAACAACAACAAGCCTTCATCCCACTAAGTGGGGTCGGCTATATGAATCCTTCGTCTCCGTTATCATGACAAAGATAGATAAAAGAAAAAGACTCCTAGCACATATCTTGAAGAATCTCTCATAAAAGGGAGGCTTGGTACACCACATAGAAAATAACTCATGTCATAATATTATTCAATATCCTATAAAACCCAAAATTATGCCATCATATGATAGCATTGTAATACACTTTCAAGTAAAACCTGATATAATAAAAATGATACAAGAAACTACAAGATAGCATTGCAAATATAAGCTTTATAATATGAAAAAGACAACATAAAATATATAATAACCTAAACTTGCATGACTATAATGATTTTGATCATGAATTTGGGTTCTTCTTATGTTGCATCATTTTTTTATTTTGTACTAAAAAAAACTCATATATTGGAAAGTTTGGTGAAGAGTCTAGAGTTGGAGGTAATGCTAGATTAGCTACAACAACCGTCTAGAAGCAAGTTTCAAAAAACTCGAAGACTAAAGCAAGAGAATCCTTGGCCAGTAACAATAGGAATGGCTTGTTGTTGACCTACACGTACTTGTCATAATCCAAATAAAGCTTATATGGCCAAATCTATGAAAATCACTGGCAACGTCGCATAATCGAAGGCTAAAATATCCTACTCACAACCAACAACAACAACAACAAGCCTTAATCCCACTAGGTGGGGTCAGCTACATGAATCCTTCGTCTCCATTGTGTCCTATTATGTGTCAAATTCTCATTTAAATCAAGTATACTAAGATCATTTTTATACATCTTTTGTCTACTCTACCTTTCTTAACATAAGCAAATCTAATGATCTACTCTCCTAAGTCATCGGCCGACGCTTTATGTGGCCAAACCATCTAAGGCGACTCTCCCTAATCTTATCTACCACTGAGCTACTCCAACTTTTTCCAATATACTATTTTGCATTCTATCTCTAAGAGTAAAGCAACTCATCCACCTAAGCATCCTCATCTCTATAATACTTAACTTAGTCGCTTCTTTTCTTGGCCAACATTCTCATAAGTCATCAGGTCTTACCACCATCTTATAAAATTTTTCCTTAAGTTTAAGTAAACTTTTCTATCACATAATATGTATTCCTCCACTTCAACCATCCAACTTGAATTCTACTAATAACATCTCCATCTATTTCACCATCATTTTGAACAACAGAGCCTAAATATCTCAAACGCCACTCTTATTAATGACTTGTTCACCTAATCACAACACTATCACTAACTTCTACAACTAAAATTACACTCCATATATTCGCTTTAGATCTACTTAAATGAAAACCTTTAGACTCTGTGAGTTGACCTCCATAATTCAAGTTTCATTGGACTCTCCTCTTATCAACAAGAAGAATGTCATCAAGAAAAGCATATACACCAAGGTACATCTTGTAAATGCCTAGTAAGAACATCCATAACTAAAGTAAAAACATAAGGGCTTAAAAGTTGATCCTTCATGTAATCCAACTGAAATAGGAAAATGTTTTGTCAATCCTCCTTGTGTTTGGACACAAGTAACAGCTTAGTATACATATCCTTAATGACTCAATATAACCAATATTAACTCATTGCTCTAACTCTCCAAAGAACATCTCTTGAAACTTTATCATAAGCTTTCTAAATCAATAAATATCATATGTAGATCCTCCTTACTTTCTCTATGCTTCTCCATCAAATCCCTTTAACAAATGTATAATATCCATAGTAGATCTACCGCATGAAACCAAACTGACAGGAAACTTCAGATCACATCGTAACCTATGCTCAATTACTCTCTCCCATAATTTTAATGTATGGCACATTAACTTAATTCCTCTATAATTTGTACACTCTTGTGCATCACCTTTATTCTTAAATATAGAACCAACAAACTCTTTCTTCACTCATCCGATCTTTTACCTTTTAAAATATCATTAAAAAGATTTGTAAGCCAAGAAATTCCTTGATCTCCTAAACATTTCCACACTTCTATTGGAATATTATCCGGCCCTACTGCTTTTCCACATTTCATTTTCTTTAAAGCTTCACTAACTTCAGATTTACTAATACGACGATAAAAATGAAATTATCTATTTTTGTTTAAAATATTAAGGTTGCTAAAATCAATCATACTTTCAAATCCTTCATTGAAAAGTTTATCAAAATACCTCATCCACCTATTTTCAATATCATTTTCTAAAAAAAGATTTTATTATTTTCATCCTTAATACACCCTCACTTGAACTATGTTTTACTCCTATCTCTTCCGGCTAACTTATACATACATCTTTCACCTTCTTTCAGATCTAATCTATTATATAAATCACTAAAGTTTTAAATTTTTGTATCATATATCGCTTTCTTAAATCTCTACAGCCACTTTATATCTTTCCCTCCGAAGTTTTACATCTAAACCAAGTTTTATAACAATACTTCTTATTTTTATCTTTTCAGACACTCGACTCCACCACCAACTATTCTTATTAAGAGTTTTTTTTCCTTTGATTCTCCAAAGACATCTTAAGAACAAATTTCAATATTTTTTTTTTCCCACATAATGCTTTCATGAACATCCCAAATTCTAATCTCTGTTTTAAAAAATATTTTTTATTATTTGTGTTCTTTAAGTCCCCATCTAATTCAAGATAATTTGGTTTATTTTTCTCTTACAACCTTTTCATCTTAAAATCTAAAACTAACAATCGATATCAAGACTTAGATTTTCACTGAATGACCTTACAATCTTTAACAACTAAACGATCTATTTTTCTTATAAAATAATCAATCTGTTTTACTAGATCCATTTTATAAGTAATAATATGTTCATCTCTTTTCTTAAATAAAGATAAGAACTACAAAATCATGTTTAAAGAAAATCTAATATACCTACCTTCTTCATTACTACCCAAATCTATAACCACCATGAATACTTTTAAAATTTTATACCACTCTGCCAACATGTCCATTTAAATCTCCTCCAATAAATAATTTTTTTCAAGATGTATCTTTTGTATTAATCCCTCTAATTCATTCCAAAATTTTTCTATGCTTACCTCCAAATCTACATGTATACACTTATAACATCGATAATCTTAAGATCAACAATAATCTTTAAAGTATAATTCTATCTCCACATCTATTAATATTTATAACATTATCCTTCAAATTTTATCTATAATCACACATACACCATTTCTATTTTTTACTAATACCAAAATTTAAAACCTAAACTATCAATCTCCTTTTCTCCCCAACCCATTTAGTTTGAACACATAAAATATTTATCTTTCTATGAACCATAATATCAATTAATTCCAATTTACCTGTAAGAGTACCTATATTCCAAGATCCTAACCTAATTAGTTTCATACTCTTTGCGATCCGCCATAATGTAACTCGCTTATTTAACATCACAGCCGATGCAATTTTAGCATTTTTTTCATGTATTCAAGTCATACGCCGCCTGTGGGATTCCAAGATAACAAATGATTTAAAGGATTCATGTCATGATTATTTTGACAATCAAATTTAACTAAAATCTTTTTAAATCAAATTTAACTAAAATCTTTTTAATCCGAAAATATTGATTATGTAATTATGTTTAAAATATCAAAATTAGTTAAATAAAAAAATATTGGATCAATTAATAACCAATCAATTAATTAAAATTAATATTTTTAATGAAATTACGCCCATATCGAGATCAGGAAGCCACAACGATATCCGAACAACCTTCATAAAAATCGATCATTTGTACCAAACATCAAATCTATTAAACGACACTTTCATGATCATGAAAGTCACAAACGCCAAGCAATTTTAACGACATCGCATTGAAGCCCATTTCATTTCGATCGCACCGATCCCAAACGACATTTTCGATCGCGATCAGGCCCAACACAACGAAAATATCCAAAATCAATACACATATTAATATGGTTTGTCGCAAGAAATAATTTCGTAATATTTATGTAATATCCAAAATTTCAAAAAAAAAAATCTAATTAATCCGCCGTTATCTAGTAATAATCAGAAGATTTATGCAAATACGGATGAATTGACGCGTATGAGGATCTATCGAAAGGTATACCGTTCCTTTATTTCATTTATTTCATAGTTCGCCTCCTTCGCAGACGAGTTCGTCTCCTCCAAGTCATTTTCCTCGCCACGGCAGTGGATTGTCGCTCTGACGCATAACGCACGAGCATGGAATCCGCCGACTTCGCTCGAACCGCCACCCTTGCCGCCGACTTCATCTGACTGCAACCTCGCCTCGCTTCGATTGGAATCACGTCCGCGGGCAGATTGCAAGAGGAGTTCGTGAATCAGAATGAGAGGTGGCGTGATTTAAAGGAAATTGTAAGTTATGAATCCATTTACTTAATCTATTTCGCTCATGGAATTAATCACTTGGGTTGTAAGAAAATAAAAGGGTAATGTGGGTTAATCTAAGTAATGCAAGTGAAAGGGATTTGGGAGGAAATAAAATGTTTGGGGAAAAGATAATATGTATGTGTAGTGACAATGCTAATTTTGAAACAAAGAATCTTATTAACTTTATGTTAATCTAATCGATATTTAGTATCGACGTTAGTAGATTACTTTGGAGTGCTTGTTTCGTAAGATTATAGGACATCAATTTCGCGTAAGAATGCAGTTTAAAATACTACCACGTTAAATGTATTTAAGAGTTTCATGTATTACGAGTAATTCAATTATATGAGAATAAACGAAGACATCACATGACCTACCTGTATTAATCGGGTGGTATATTATTAATTTAAATTCGCTTATACAATTATGTTTTCTACCGATTCTTATAAATTGTATGAATAATATACGATATTTCCATATTATATAATTAAATGCCATTACTAAAGCAAGATGTATTAAATGATTATAGCTTTCATTTTCTTTAATAAGATATAAGATATTAAAATGTGTTAAAACACGATTATGCAAGAATAAAATGTAAATATCGAAAAAATTGTGACAGAAGACTACGTTATATATCTGCAGATAAAAGAAATCGACGATAAAGAAGAGGGATAAGATCCGACTCGACATGAGTTGCTAGGCCGTCTAACTGTCATGGGTAGTAATTAGTCGCCTTTACCTTCGAGTCGATAGTGACGAATTTTTTATTAAGTCAAACCTACGAATTATAAATGACATTTCTAAAAATGATTTGACTGAATCAAATTTCCATTAAATAAAATAAATAAACGAATTCTATACACGACAAATTATCGATACGACTAATCTACAAAGATATGTTCGCCATACATTATTACATTTGCATAGTTTACCACTTTTACCTTTACAAATTTTAAATATACACGATTGTTTCTAATGCCTGTTCTCGACTTAAAGATTATCGATCCACCAAGTTTTAAATTTTTACGACGATACCAATTTGCGAAGAAGAGCCAGTTTCAACTTGATTTAGCTTTGGCCAGTATAGTTTTGGAAGATTGAAATTTTTTGGGTATGAACAAAAACTTTAATAATCGATATTCTTCTCAGATTTAAAACTTAAAGATTTTCACGCTCCATTGGATAAAAGTAGATATTTAATTTTAAATTTTGGATGATTTGATACAAATTTCACTCGTTCGCAAAGAAGACAAGCGGGAACGTGTCATAATTGTATTAATCGAGTATCCTATTGACACTTCGACACCCTAAGATACAGTATATCCATGTGTGGTATCGAGCAATAATGAGCAATAAGATTGATATAGCAAGAATGCATGATTTAATAATGATAATAAGAATATAATTTGGGTTACATCCATATACTCTTAACTTCATGTATGATATTTAATAATAAATATGTATCAAATAAATAATTTTGTAATTACAAATTAATTTTCAAGAAATGCCGAGGTTAGATGTCCCTCCACTACCAAACCCCAACTACGCCGGAGATAATTCTAACGGAGTAAATACAACCAAGTGGCAAGAATCGATTTAATGCTGGTATCACATTTAAGTAGTTGATAAGATAAAAAAAATCTACTAGATTTATCCAGTTTAGTTCAAAGTGATTAACATTTGAGGATATTTCAATCGCTCAAACCACAAAGATTCAAAGGAGTGATCCCATATAAGATTGGTGCTTAAAATAAAAAAAATTCGATGGGATGATTTGCCAAAATGTAAGAATAGTGACCTACTTTATTAAAAGAAAGGTTGCAGCCAACACAAGTGAAAGATTTGAATACCTATTACATGATCAAATGGGATGAATTTGTCAAAGTGTTCAAGGACGGTTTATTCCACCATCACCACTTGCTTTACAAGACAAAATTTTCAATCTAATTCAAGGATCAAAACTATAATGCAGATGTAGCGAAGTTCACTTCTTTTTTAGATATCTTCACATTATATCAATACACGGAAGAGAATGTCATGATTTTATGGCGCCACGAGATCAATATAGCTCAAGACCATTTGATATCAGTTCTCAATAACTGAAGTGAGAATTAAAAAATGAATTGAACTTTTCCAAGCAATATCGGATTCGCAGAAGCGAAAATCTTTGAAGCAAAGCAAGATTTCTTAAGAAATTTAAATTTGATGACGCACAAACAAAGTCTTGGAGAAACTGATAAGGGAAAGAGACATTTTGGATAATGTTTGGCTGGATCGCAAGTGTTACGATGGTCGTTGACATCGCAACGATCCCATCGGTAAGAAGATATAAAATCATACACCATCACAGTCAACAAAGAAAAGTTTTAAGCCGTAACACAGTTTTAAAACCAATTCAAGAAAAAAAAGAGAAACCAACCCTCTAATAAAAGCCGAAGTTTTGCCATCACCCGTAAGCGAAGCGAATCAAATGAAATGTATCGGTATGCTTAAAATTTCGATCACGCGGTCAACGTTTGATTCTCGGTGCCAGATTCGCTCATTTCTCGATTCCTTTTCCATCGCTTTGATATTATTTATTTCACACCTGTATTGAATGGTGACGCTTTTGATAGAGTAAATAAAAATACGTTGTTGACATTAACATTCAAGATAAATTATTTCAACTAATTATCTTACCAATCGACATTTTGACATTATACTGTATACGGTTGATCAAATATTTTGCAACAATTGAATCAAGAGGAGAGTGAAATTTTGCATGCTTGGTGAAAAATTATTTTATTTTTCTGATAAGAATTATTTTCTTTGACAACAAGAAAATAAATCGAGAATATTTAAGAAGCGCAAAATCAGACGGCCAAATTTGAATAAGGAAGTGTTTGTGAAAAAATATTCCTTGTTTAATTTTCTAATGTGTTTAATTACAGCCACCAACACCTAAGGAAGTTTGGGATTGATAGAAGACAACTTCTATACATAAATCTCCATATGACGACCTAAAGAATCAGAATGAAGTTCGAGTGAATTGACGACAAAGGATTTACGCAAAGAACTCACCGTGGAGTGCACCAAGCATTTGTTAAGAAAAGGATGGTCATGATTGTATTGATTATAGGAGTTAAATAAAGTAATAAGATAAGTATCCACTACCAAAGATTGATGATTTATTTGATCGGAGGAGGTATTTTCAATCGATAGATCTGATATCATCGTTAAAGAGATGATATTTTTAAAAAATTTTGGAACCGCGGACATTATGAATTTCATACGCCATTTGGTTAACGCTTCAGTTTTATAGACTTAATGAATCGTGTTTTTAAGTTAGACCGGGCCATATCATCTTTATCGATGATATTCGATTTATTCTAAACCGAAAGATACGCAAATCATCCAGATTGTTTTAAGTTGTTAAGCAGAATCAATTATATGCTAAATTTTCCAAATGTGAGTTTTGGATGCATGTCGATTTCTAAATCACATTATCTGAAGGAGATCCCCGAGTAAAAGAATTTTAGAATTGTGCACCTAAGAATATTGAAATTCGCAATTTTCCTGCTTAACGTTATTAGGAAGTTTGTCGAGATTTTCTTATATCAAACGCTCTATTTAAATATACCACGATTGTTTAACGTCTGCTTACTTAACATTATTGATCTCATGCTTTTAAATTTACGATGCTACTTAATAATTTCGAGAAGAAGTAGTTTCAATTTATTGATTTATACGCTTCAGATAGTTTTGGAAAAATTAAAAGTTTTTGCGACGCATAAACTTTAATCGATACATTTAATGCTCAGATGTACGAAACTTAAAGATTTTCACGCTTTAATGATATGAATTAAGTAGTATATGAATTTTAAATTTTGATGATTTGATTAAATACAAATTTCTTGCTCGCTGAGAAGACAAGTTAAAATACGCTAATGCCTAATCGAGTCATCATTCTCACACTTTAGATTGAAGATAAGGGTGGGTCATCTGAGCGATAACCGAAATTATTAATAATATTGTTATTATGCCATATTACATTTAAAATGACTAATGACTACTTAAATCCCTAATCTATGTCTAATTAATCACGCAGATTGTCCAATCCAGCAAAAATCAAATTGGTCACCTACTCACTTTCCTACCAACTAATCATTGGACGCAACAAAATTAATCAAATGGCTTGACTCACCCTAAATGCCTGCTTCGTTGTTGGTTCGTGGTTAAGTCAATCTATAGGAGTGCCTCATATACCACCTTCTGGCATGATCAAGATGAGACCGATACCACCTAAAGCCTTGGAGGTTGAGGTACTGATGGATGGCTCCATCAAATACGTTCACATTTGTTACTTTTCTTTTCATATATAGCATGACTTGCCGTGAAAATCATCATTAAGTCAATCTATAGGAGTGCCTCATATACCACCTTCTGGCATGATCAAGATGAGACCGATACCACCTAAAGCCTTTGGGAGGTTTGACGGTTGAGTGTACTTGATGGATGAAGCTCCATCGAAATACAGTTTCCACATTTGCTACTTTTCTTTTTCATATATATGCATGATCTATTCGTCAGGAAAATCATCATTAAGTGATGAATCTGCTGGGATGAGATGTGCAGCAATAAAATCTGCTATAATTTGCCCCTTCACCATTTTCAAGGAAACATATGTGATATCAAATTATAGCGACATCGGCTTGTTAATATGGTCTGTTCAAGAACTTCAACGGATCAATCATTGAAATGAGAGTAATTTTATGAAATAGTATGTAATGGTGTAGCTTTTGAACAACAAAGATTAACGTCAAACAATACTTCTCAATTAGAGAATAGCGCATTTCCACTCCTATTGGTCTTCGATTAATGTAGTATAGAGCATTCTCCTTTGCTTCAATTGGATATTAACGCTATCAGAGCACCAAGAGATTCTTTCAATGCTACTGTGTACAAGATGAGAGACTTTCCTGGGATCAGTGCTGCAAGAATAAGTGGATTCAACATATATTTCTTGATACTATCGAAAGCATCTTGACATTCTTTATCCCATTTGAACGAGTATCCTTCTTCATTAATTTTGCAAAGAGTTGACATCTGCCCGACAAATTTGATATAAATCTTCTAATGAATACGAGATGTTCCTGTATGGAACATAGTTGACAGAGGCTCTTCAGAGGAGGCATTTCGACAATTGCTTTGATTTTGTTGGGATCGATTTCAATCCCTCTGCATCGCACAACATATCTAAGAAATTTTCTCGATGAAACTCCAAAGGCGCACTTGAGAGGATTCATCTTGAGATCGTATTTTTTGATTCTTTCAAAGACGATCCTTAAGTCACAGAGGTAGTCTTTACGATCTATACTCTTGATAATGAGGTTATCAATGTATCACTCTATTTTTTTATAAATCAACTCGTTGAAGATGCACATCCATTTAATATGTAGCTCCAACATTCTTCAAGCCAAAGGGCATGACTGTATAGCAGTATATGTCGATTGGTATCCTAAATAAGATATGTTTCTCGTTTTCAAGAGCCATTTTGATTTGATTGTATCCTGACAACCCATCCATAAATGAGAACAAGTCTTGATTTGAAGTGCTATCTACTAACAGTGGAGTCGCTAGAAATCTGTGGGATATGAAAATTTGTCACCGACCTTTCGCGATGAAGAGAGTGTTTAAAGTGTCGGTGAAATTTTCAGAAGGTATAGAGAATAGTAGATAATACATTACCAGATTTCACCTCATTTATGGAGAACTTATCTAGTTTCCTATGAAGCACCTATAATTAATTACCCTCCCAATACTTAGAGAGCATTTTCGATTATAGATGAATCGCTAAATAACGAAAAGATAATAGCGTGGAGTTTAATGTTATGAGATTTATTATTTAATTTAAAACTTATGTTGGGGAACGATAATGCTGCCTAGATCCCATGGTTTCCATCCCGTTATCGCGATCTTCATTTAGTGTAAGAATAAAATCAAGGATCCTGTCACAATCATAAGTACGCCGCCCGTGTCCTTGTGAATTTGGAGTTTGTTTTAACAAATATAAATCAACTACTAACATGGCTTTTCTTTTGTCCAACTAAATATATTCAGAATTCATACCAAAGAGCAAAACTGCTTGGAGAACATACCGTCATGGCTATAACAAAGAATTTAGTTTTAATGTTTTTGACAAATCACCCTAAGATAGCTCTCGTAACCACTATTTATATGCTTTCGAAAACCACGAGACGAGGATACTGCCACATCCCACCAATTTAAAATTATTTGAAAATAAAATACGATTTGATTTGACATTGTATCTTTGTGAGTAAAAATCTTTTTTAATTTGAATATTTAATCATTTTATAGTTAATTTAAACTTAAGCATATTGTTAACTCTGTGGCTGTTGACATCATTTAAACCTTAATAATGATATCCTTTATGTTATATTGGTAAATGACTCATTAACTCATTTTTTTTTTGTAATGGTCTAAATTCATTACATTTATATATCTAAACCTCATTAACTCTAAATTGGATATGATCAAGTTTAAGTCTTTTCCTCTTGGAGGCTTGAACTTGAGAAGTTATATCAATAGATTTATCTCTTGTAATTATATGACATAATTAACTTCTCAGATTTTATTAAATTGAAATTCTTATAATATTATAATAAGATTTTTAGGTTTTGTTAACCCGGACCAGGTCCCAAGACCAAACCGGGATGTAGATATCTGTTCATTCGATTTGCACACAACTTGCATATTTTCCTAGATGTTTGATCTAGTGGACACTTCAACATACATACACATATTTGTTCTTTAAAATATCAGAAACATTACAATGTAAGAAGAATTATGTTACATATATATGTCAAAAAGATAAGCATAAGATAAAGCTGATACATAAAAAACCATAAATCAAGTGTAGATCTATTTTGTAAAATATGAGAATTTCAACTCATTCAAATACTTGTATGTAAATTATGTGAGTATCTGTTCTTTAAAATATGAGTTTAATTCTCTCAAATACTTGTTGTAAATCAAGTGAGCATCTGTTTTAAATGATCAAGCATGTATATATTCTACAATAAATCAAGTATTATATCTATTCTGTAGAGCATGAATTTGATTCTTTCAAGTATTTGCATGAATCAAGTAGTTAAGCAAAAAAAAATATTGCTTCATGAAATAACCATGAGATTCATCTCACTTGTATGACACTCAAATTGAATGGAATGCAATAACACTTTGAATACGCATCTGATCATTTATGCATATAACAAGAACCTGCAATAGATTCACATGTAAGGTTATTTCATGATATGTGCAAAGACTTAATTGCATAAGTCACGAATCACTGATTTCAATTATAAAATTGCTCAAGTGGATGTGCAAAAGTTATATTCATTTGAATATTTGAACAAGTCTCAAGCCAAATAATTCACTTTTATATCAATGCTTAATGAAGATACTTCATCTATACTTGTTATTGGGCTATCCAATCTTACTTGTGCTTATGAAAGAGTTATCAATTTGTGTATAAACTTGTATGTCATATTTTAAAATATCTAGATTAGATCATGTCAACTTTAAGCTTGTTTATTGAAAATTTCTAACCTCCCGCATCATCCCCAACTTCTGAGACTAGTCTTCCCACCACGCCAAGAAAGATATGCATGGTAGGTATCAGAAGACATCGCGGCTGAAAATTTTATTTATCCACCATGCCAAGAAAAGACGCAGTGGGTAGCATTTCTCTTGGGAACAACGAACAATACTTATATCACAAATTTTCTCAGCAACAACGTGAAGCTTTATCATAAGCAAATTTTCTACCAATGCTAATAACACGGCAATCTTATATAACAAATTTCTTCGCCACATTGGAATAATGTGAATGGGTACTTATTATAAGTAAATTTTTTTGTCACATTGGAACAACGTGAGCAAGAACTTATATAACAAATTTCCCTACCTCATTGGAACAATGTGAAAGAGTACTTATCACAAAGCATGTTTATAAATTTGCAGTTGCATGTGCATAAAGTTAATAATGTAACCCTAGCATCCCTCTCGTTCCCTCTTACTGCGTCCTTCTCGAGCCGAGCTGATTAGCTAAGCAACCACCGGTAAAACCCATCTTTTTTCCTTCCTTTCTTGCAATCGAAAACTCTAGATAGTTTCCTTTCAACCCTAAGCTCTTTATTGTCATTTCACTTCGGTTTGGTTGAAATGAGATGGATTTATCAAGTGTTTTTTTTATGAATCTATATTATGCTTGGGTTGCTTTCTTGTGCAAATGAAAAGAAGAAGGATTATGGAGTTCCTCAAGTAAATGGGTTTTATTTGTTGCTTTAACATCAAATATTTGCATAGATTTACTCATCGCATATGGTTATTTCTATCTTTATGGGTGAAATAATTTCTCTATATCATTTCTTTACATGTTTAAAATGAGATTAGAAATGTGAAAATGAGGTTTGAGATGATATATGACTCAAACCCTAAGTTACATGTAAACTTCCTTCTCTTTTCATGTCTCAAATTTTGTGTGGATGAAATGATACTTGCTATGCCTCTCTTACATGTTTAAAATGAGATTAGAAATGTGAAAATGGGGTTTGAGATGATGTATGACTCAAACCCTAAGTTACATGTGAACTTCTTTCTCTTTTCATGTTTCAGATTTTCTGTGGATAAAATGATATTTGCTATGCCTCTTTTACATATTTAAAATGAGGCTAGAAATGTGAAAATAGGGTTAAAGATGATGCTTGTGGATAAAATGATATTTGCTATGCCTCTTTCACATGTTTAAAATGAGGCTAGAAATGTGAAAATGAGGTTAAAGATGATGCATGGCTCAAACCCTAAGTTACATGTGGATTTCTCTCTTTTCATACTTCAAATTTTTCATTTTGATGATCCTCTCTCACTGTTTTCTTTCAATCGCATTTGTTACAAAATACATGAAAAATAACAAATGTAGAGCGCTGTCCTATTGTTTGAGATAGTTAATGGGTCATTGTTTGCTATGAAAATTCAATATTTGTTTATGTTTCGCTGTTCCAAGTGTTGAACTTGAGAGAAATGTGAAAAATGAAATGATCGTTTCATTTCTCATGTAATCAGGTTAAAGGAATATGTTGAAATTGGGTTTGCTATAAAGTCATCATATTATTGACTCTCCTATTAGTTTAAAAAAAAGAGGAGGTTTCAGATTTTTACATAAAGTGGGAGTTGCCATTTCAGCTAGCTGATAACATTTAGGTTAAACCGTGTTTAATTTGCTGCTATTACTTGGTCACTAAATAGACACTTTGTTTGAGATTTACATATTCATGTTTCTACAGGATTTAAAGTGATCTTTTATAGCTTGTTTACATGGAAATTTCTGTTTTGTCTTTCTATCAATGGATGTTTTATTACTGAGATAGGATAAGACATAAGAATGATGAGTTTTCAACCTTTTTTACCAAAAAAAGATTTTTAAATGGAATTGAAAGTTTTAGATTTTTCAGATTCATGCTGTTGGAATCATATTAGTGGGATTGATTTACATTTTACTCCTTATAAAGAAATCTCCTACTCCTTAATCATTTCTCCTTCTAATCAGATTTTCAAGTTTATGTGTAATCTTCAATAGTCATATGAGTTGTTCACTTGCATAGTTGCCTCTTTTTATCACTGGACACCTTATTACCATTCAAACGACCACTTAATTAAATTTGAAATTTTAGATTAATGCATATTGAACTTAACATGGTTGCTTGTCCTATGTGGATTGAAATTTATTTAAATATCTTGTGAATGGCTATCTAATTGAGATAGATTTTCAGATCTTTATAGTGTTGAGCTTAGCATAGTTGTTTGCTCTCTCTCTCTTGCACTACTTATTCATGTTGGACTTGGTTATCATTTGGGTCTTATTGACATGCAAGCCTTTTCCTAGTTAAATCTGAAATTTCAGATATCTATTTTGTTGGATTTGGCGCAATTATGTACTTCATATGTTGAAACTTGAATCCAATGCAAATTTTTATTTCTCTTGTATACATCAAGATAGATGTCTTTGAAAGAGATTCATTTTGCTGTGCATAATCCAACTTATGCTCTCCCTTGATGCACTTATTTGAGTTAGTAAGCAAATAATGAATTTTCAAATTCATGTAAAGTTCATTTTTGTGGAGTATGTTGTTTGGTATAAGTTTAAATCAAGTTCAATTTAAATCCTCTTACCAAGTCAATAGCCTTCAAAACAAAGTAAGAGAATGAGAGTTCATGTGTATAACATCTTACATTGTTTCTTTCATGTTATTACATGATGAAATTTATTTGCATGCAATCTAATTGCATTTTCTATTGTTGAATAGCATTGACTTTGGGTTTTATTTGAATGTTGTGTAATATGCCACTTATGAATAGCTATCATGTTGTATGAAATGAGACTTCATATGAGTGAGATATGATATTGTTTCCTTCATGTTACTAAGTGGCTGAACTTTACTTGCATGCAATCTAAAGTGATATTTCTTTAGTAGCCTAAGATGAGTAATATGGTATGTCTTATTGAAATGAAAAGAAGGAAGTTCTGATTTATGCTTGTCAAATGAAGTTGATTGTTTTACTTTATGTCCTACTTACAAACAATTATCATGTTAAAAGAAAAAAAAAGATGAATGAGACAAATCATGATTTAAACTGTTCTCCTTCCAATCATATCTTTTACTAAATGGCAAGGCTTATATTGACATGAAGGTATTTAGAAGTGAAGATATAAGAATATGCAAAATTTTCTTTGTGATTATTTGTTAATAAAGGCTGAAATATATGCATATCTCTTGACCTTTAATTGCTATATTACTTAAGGCTTCGAGAAAGATATTTCCTCTTTGATATTCAAAATAAAAATGATTGAATGGTGTCCACATGCTTACTATTTGAATTTTCAAAAGTGAAATTCAATTGAAATGAAAAATCATGTCATAACAAAGAAGTTTAAGTTACATTTTTAACTCTATGCACATGCAAATGCAAATTTCTAAATATGCTTTATGATAAGTACCCGTTCATATTGTTCCAATGAGGCAGAAAAATTTATTATATAAGTAGAAAATTTATGATAAGTACTCGTTCACACTGTTCCAATACGGCGGAAAAATTTGTTATATAAGTACTTGCTCATATTATTCCAACGTGATAAGGAAATTTGTTTATGATAAGTATTCGTTCATATTGTTCTAATGCGACAGAAAAATTTGTGATATAAGATTGCTCACGCCGTTAACGGCTAAAATATTATGTTACATGACGCTTTTCTGGCATGGTCAAATAAAATTTTCTAGTGGTGTCTTATGACACACCACATGCCTTTCTTGGCGTGAATGGAAGACCTAGTCTCAAAGCCTCTTCGCGGGGGATGATGTTGGGAGGCTGTCAAAATTTTTGATAAAAAAAAGAATGTTTAACTTTCAAAGTTTCATTATGATTCATGAAATTCAATTCAATTTTAACCATTAAATCCCCCTTTAGTTAATTGAGCTAAAACAATAATAAAAAAGGGATTGTTAAATAAGCATATCTATATAAAAAAGAGATTTATATTTGTTGCCCATGAACAATTGAAGGCTAAAATCATACAATTTATGTTGTTTTATGCCTTTTTGTTCTTAAAGTATGAAAGTATGTTGTGATAATGAAATCTTAGTTTCATTAGCTTAAGCATTGACATCTTTGAAAACCCAATTTGGCCATTGATTATGTGATGCTTGTTTCTTTCTCTTGATTTGGGGAATAATGAAAAGAGAGCAAGTGTTTATCAACTCATGCTTAACTTGATTCCTACTTGAATCTTAATGTCACGTGGGCAATTACTTATTTGAATATAGATTTTTACTTATCTTGTGATAATCCTCTCTTTTATATGCTATATGAGTGAGTTGGAAGTGAGAATGAGGAACCTTATGCATTACATAGCTCAAATCTTACTTTGTTATCAAATATTCATTCATGTTATATTGTCTAAATTATGGAATAAAGTTAAAACGAAAAATCAGCAAGGAGATTTGTTCATTTGCATCACTTAGCCATGTTTAACTTGATTCTTATTTTGAATCTTGATATCACATAAGCAATTACTCGGTTAGATCCAGATTTTCAGATCTATGTATTATTAGATTGGTGTAAATGTTTGATCTACATATGATCATGTTCTATTCATTTTGTGAAAAGAAAAGAAAGGGAGGAATAATGAATTCAAATCTTGACTTTAGGCTTGCTCTTTTCACTATATTTATTCTCAAATTAATCCCCTTTTAAGTGGAAATGATATATGAAGTTGCATATGTATAAAATCAAATATTATTAGGTTTGGTTTGCAAGTTTCAAATGATTTTTTAAGAGTTGAAAGTTGTTGTTTTGTTCTTTAAGCTAAAGTTGGGATAGATTTTGCATTGAGTATGTTATAAACATGTTACTAGGCAATTCTCTAAGATTTGAATTAATTTAAAATGAGAAAAGAGTATGACATAAAACCACATAATCTTAATTTCATAGTTTCTCATTAATGAATAGCATTGACATAAAATTTCATATGGCATTTACCTTATGTATTGCCTCCAAATAATTACCATATCATATAAAATGAGTTTTGGCTTGTTCTTTTGTGAAAGTCAAAGTTTCATTACCTCATGATAGTTGATTTTGAATCTTCTTAAATGGTGAACTCATTATTATGTTAAAGTAAACTTGATAGTGATAGGATTCATGAAATATGCAAGATATTACCTTTGATATTCTGATAAGAAAGAGAGACAACAAGATTTGAATCTTTTTATGAATTGGTATGACTATCTTTGTTGCTCTATGTAAAAATAATTTAAGTCTCATTCAAACTTCTCTTTCTTTTATCAAATAAAGTTCTTCTTTATATGGTATGACAAGGTTTCAATTAAAAAAAAAAAAATGAGAATCTAATCTTGCATTCCTCCCATTGTTTGGAATTGAAAGCTTACTTGTGTATGGCCATCCAATCATATCATTTGCTATGAAAACTTGTAATGTGATGCTCTTACTCAATCAATTCTTACCTACAAGCTAAGATTATTATAGTATCAAAATAAAATCAGCAAGTGCATGAAGTTTAAATCGATCTAAACCCCCATTTTTATGTGAATCTCTTGCTTCTTTTATTTTGCAATCTTGTTGACCAAATTAAACATCAAATTAAATAATAATATTTAAACTTAGAACATCAAATTAAACATGACTTACGGATTGATGCGATACGATTTAAAATTAATTCCAATTGTTGGTGAGTTCCTTTAGAAGTTGGTAAACTCCTTTAGAAATTTGCAACATTTTTTATGAGAATGATATGAAAGAAATGAGAGAGTAAATTTTCATGACGGAAGAATGCTCTCTTATTTATAACAAATGCTAGCTTAATCCTAAGCCTTCTTCTTAATGTCATCTAAGTCCTTTCGCATGAAGCCAAAACTATTTAAATCATACAAGGATAAAAATAAATAAATGAGATTTGTATTATCCCATTAATGTCATATGATTTTATGCATGATATTAAGGAGGAGAAAACTTTGCCTCTTATCCTTTCTCTTCACAGTGTCATGCCATGTCAAAAAAATATATATATAATAATGCATGCATAAATGCATAATAAAATAAGAGGAGAAAGTCCATTCCGCTTTAATTTCCTTTGTCATTCTTTTCTTAAATCTCATGAAAAAAAGATAGATGACAAAATAACATAAATGGGATTTGTATTATCCCATTAATTCTTATGGTTTGATGCATGATATTAAGGAGGAGAAAATTTCTCCTCCTCTCATTTCTCTTCACGGCATCAATATATGCAAAAAAAAAAGCATAAATGCATAACAAAATGAGAGAGAAAGTTCATCCCCCTTTAATTTCCATTGTGATACCTTTTTAACTTACCAATAAAAAAAAGGATGAATGACAAAATAAATAAATGGGTTTTATATCATCCCATTAATGTCATATGATTTTATGCATGATATTAAGGAGAAGTATTTCTCCTCCTCTCTTCGCCTTTTTTCTTTTATCCACAGGATTATGTCATATCAAATAAAAAAAAGAGAAGAGAAAAGAAGAAAGAAAAGGGAAAAATAATAAATGAAAAGAAGAAAAAGAAAGGAAAAGAGAAGAAAATGGGGAGCGAATAAAAAAATTCATTAAAATTAGATTTCTTTCTTTCTTTTTTAAAATTTACCCATAAATGGGTAATAAATAAAAGGGAGGGAAAGAAGAAAAGCATTTCCCTCTTAATAAATTTATGTCATGACAAAAAAAAAAATATGCATGTCAAATAAAATAAAATAATATTATTAAAAAAAAGATGATAATGTCATGATCTCCTTCTTTCATGCTTGGCCTACTTGGAATTATTAAACTCTCTTTTTCTTAAAATCTAAAAAGGCCCATAGGGCCCAAATCCATAAATGGGATCATAAAGGCCCAAGCCTACATGTAAGCTTACAATTGAGCTAATCTTCATACTTTCAAATACTTATATATATGAGGAGAGTTGAATGTGACTATAGCTTTCATGTGTATGTTATAACATTCCATCACTCTCTTGATCTTGATATGTGATATGTGTTATGGGAAAATCATATATATTTGTTTTCATGTGTGAGTATTTGAATAAAGTAAGCTTGTACATGTTTCATGATATAGTATTCTATCACATAAATTCATACTTAATCTATGACATTCCTCCAAATTTTATGGGAACTTTAATGAGAAAGATACTACACTCGATACTTAGCAAGTGTTTAAAGAATTAAATGTACGCCTTCCAAAGTTAGATGCACTTAATTTATGACAAGTTTAGAAATATTTAAACTTGCATCATTCATAACAGATCTAGACTTGATTTGCAAATAAATATTTTATATCCTCTAGTACAGATACATATTTAATCATTTAGAACAGATGCTCACTTGATTTGCAAACAAATATTTTGTATGATTTAGTACAGATACGGTCTTGATTATTTAGAATAGATGCTCATTTGATTTGCAATAAGTATTTGAGAAAATTAAACTCTCATCTTTACAAAAACAAATCTCCACTTGAAATGAATCAAAGTTCTCATATTTTACAAAACATATTATGATTTATGATTTTAATATATCAAATACATATTTCAATTTACATATCTTTATAATATTCATACATCATTTTAAAGAACGTATAGATGAAGTGTGTTCACTAAGTCAAACACTTAGAAAAATATGCAAGTCATATCCAAAAATGAATAGATAATTGCATATCCCAGTTTGGTCTTAGGACCGGGTCCGGGTTAACAAAACTCACCCAAAAATTCATATCAAAACTTATACTTACAATTTAACACATATGTCATGTCAAACATAATTACTTCAACTTAGACATCTTAATACAATATTTTAAAAAAATAGATATTTGTATGTATGTTGAAGTGTCCACTAGATCAAACATCTAGGAAAATATGAAAGTCGTATGCAAAAATAAAAGAACAGATATCTACACTCTGATTGGGTCTTAAAACCAGATCCGAGTTAACAAAACTTACAAATCTAATGATAATATTCTAATATTTTCAATTTAATAAAATCTAAGAAGCTAATTATATCATAAAATGACAAATATTGACACTTCTCAAGTTCAAACTCTCAAGAGGAAAGTCCCAAACCCGATCCTTACGCCGAAATGAGAGGATTATAAATACGAAGAATAATTTGAAAGATCTTCTACGAAAGCGATTGACAAGATCTACTACATTCAAAAGGCTATCATTATTATGTTTTAAATGATCAATAATCACAAATTCAAATCTAAATCAATTATAAAATGATCAAACATTTAAATAAAAAAAATTAAATTAATTAAATTAATTATTTAAATTTAAAATTAAAACCATCCACCCCTCCGCAATTATTTGTTTGGGGTGCTAAATTAAGAAGATTTTCTGAAAAATCAAATCAAATATATAACTATTTTCATACTCAAAAAAATCTTAAACTCAGAAAAGACGTTATGTCCTCTGAGTGATTTTTTAAAATAAGACACCACATAAATGACGATTACCTGAGCTATTTAATTTGTCGCAAAATGACCACTAAATTATGGCCATGGCCGCAGCCCGTATATTCCCCAATGGTTTTGTTCTTTGAGCTGTGAATTATAGAATGTATTTGGTTGGACAAAAAGTCTTATGTTAGCTAAGGTTGACTTATATTTATACATTTAGACAAACTCCACCATATGTCTACAAAGACACCTTGGATGACGTAACCTATGGTTGCTGACAAGAACCCTTCAGTCAGATTGGGTCGACTATCTCCTCTGACTAAGTGGATCAAGGACCGCGAAATGGATGATGGAGCCTGGATCTGGGACGCAGACGCCATCGTTCTCCCAAACATAAGTTTTAAATTAAATAAAAAATCTCATAACATTCTAAACTCGACTCACTGCTATTATACACTCGTTGTTTAGCGATTCATCGACTAAATTTTAATGAGTACTCTCTCGAAGGGATAATTAACTATAGGTGCTTGCGCCTATAGGAAACCTGAAACTAGATCTAAAGTATTTATCTACTATTTCATCTGCTTTATGAAAATTTCACCGACACTTAAAACGCTCTCTTCATCGCGAAGAAGTCGATGGCGAATTTTCGGAGCCCACACTTGCCAATAATATGTAGCATCAAAACTAGCAAGACAAGCTTAAAATATCTCAATTCTAGCTTTAGGATAGTACAAACTCGATCTTGTGAAACATGTTAAGAACTTCAATAATCATATCTTCAATTGAGGTAGCCAAAACGTCAACATGCAACTTGGTATTTAATAAATTCTGCAAAAGGGGCAACCTATAATTCAAGAAGATCATAAAAAGAATACATCATATTCAAGAGCAAATTATGGAACACCCATCAACATCAAGTTCGCAAACAAAAATATCATCATTTTCCTATTTTTCTCATTTGGCACATCATATATCTTAACTTCTTTAACATTGGAGAGTGGTAAAGGAAGTGTAAGAGAAGAATTCATATTGCATCTTGTCTAGACTTATCTAATTTATGGGGAAAGTTTGTCATCAAGAGTTTTAATTCTTCATCAATACAAGGTGGAGCATCAAAGTGATCATGCGATGGTGGAAAATAGGACTTGTGTGCTCAGTTGGGAAGACAAAAAAATAAGGGATTGGAGATGTAGGACCCTTAATTTAGCACTTGGAGGTGGCGTGGTCTTATAGAAGTGATCTTATGTATAGCTGTGATGAGTTTATCAAGGAGTTGTAGATGATAAACTGGATACTTATCATGGAAACACCTTGAAGAATATTAACCAGTACTTAAGCATAAATAATTACAAACTTTGGAAAAAAGATAAGCTCTCCTTGGAGGATATGAAATGTAAGAGTAATAGTCAATGAGGAAAATAATAATAATAATAATAATAATAATAATAATAATAATAATAATAAATAAAAAAGAGAATCTTGATTTGTAAAGTTTATTGGTAGATTTAGTGCGCGAGAAGTCAACTTATGATTAAGGTTAAAGATTAGGGTTGGAATTTTGCTAAGGTATCTTAGGGAGGTGAAGGGACAATTGCAAGAGACAAGTTCGACTAGGATTGAAGGTAGATAGGATGAATGTATATTATTTATAAAGTTATGGGGAAGATCAAGAAAGAGTTTGATTAAAAGAATATAATAAATTAATTTTCACTAAGTTTGATAAGCTAATAAATTTGATGAGAAGTCCAAGAATTGGTTGAATCAAAATTCAACTATCAAAACTAATTTTATGTTTAATTAGCTAATGTCATGAAGATGGCTAACCAAGATTAAGACTAGCTTGGTTTGGTAAGACAAAGGTTTATTGCTACTTGAGGTTTTACAATGGGAATCAGGAGATGTTATGTTTAGTGAAATTATAAAAGACCTAGAAATGAAGAAATTTCATCAAAAAATATGAAATTTGAAAAAAAAAAACTTACGGGCTGGAAAATATAGACACAATGCAAGATAGAAATCTAAAATAATGAAGGAAAATTTGAATAACTAGTTGTCCTATCAAAACTCATAAGAATTTGATGGAATTTATGCTGCAGTTTATACATGATGTTATGTATTACACCTTTAAATTTCATCAATTTTTAGATATTATTGTTAAAGAATCTAAAACAAATACCAAACAAATTAAGACATTAATTTTGTTAACCTTACCCCAAAGTTCAGCATAACAACTAGTCAAACTTTATGTTGAAGCAAAAGATTCAATGCATAACCTTTGTCAAAATAAAAGAGACTCCGTAGTAGAGGCCTTGGGTTTGTTGCATTAATGAAGACATTGGCCTACTAGTGCTAGTGTTTAAAATTTTAAATTAATTGAGAAAGATCTCCTTCAAGGCACTTCCCTGAGGACCAGGGTGACAGTTATGTTAAAAGGCACACTTTTCTAGGTTAACCTTATTGACATAAAGTACGACATGTTAAGTAAGCTAGCTAGCTATAAGGCATGAAGTATGGTACTATTATAGTTTAAAGATATTGGACAACAAACTAATAGTGTCTCAAAGGCCTTGCCTGGACAAATCAGATATATAAGGTGAACTCAGCTAACACATAAAACATTGACAATGCATGCTTGGTCTGATTTTACAGAATTTTGTTGTATTGTGGCACTAAGGCCTACGTGGCTTGAGAGCCATTTATATTTGGCACACCATGGGTAATAGATTTATAAGCCTTGACGTGTATCAATGTCATAGCACTTGCTGCATATGAATGTAATAGCCCGTGGTAAATCCTAACAGTACAAATTATATTTACACCCTAGGGATGTATGTTTATCCCTTGGGTTCACCAATTCCTTAGCATGCATATCAATGTGAATTCATATTTATACCTCCAAAGGTATAGGCTCACTTGCGAGCAACTTTGCCTTGGCATGCAACTCCATGCAATTTAAGCTTATGCTATTAATCCAATTAGGGTAAGTTAAAAAAAAGCTTATGAATTCACATAGGCCACTGTTCAAAAACGCATTCAAGATACAGGCCTTATGGGATGCTTTGAACTGAGGCATACAAAAAATACCACTAGGCTTAAATCTCATTGTCACCAATGAAGCTTTTGCCTTTTTTTGTCCAAGGCATGCTCCTTGAGGCTAAATACTTCAAGGCATTTTAATAAGATTATGTGAAAAATATTATATTATATTATATTTATATTTAATATACCTAATATAGTACCCTAAAAAAAATTAAAAGTTAATTTAAGTAAAATGAATTATTTAGTTATATTATTAATTTAATTAATTTATTTTAATTATATTAAATTCAATGTTAAGTGGTATAGAAAGTACAAAGAACAATATAATAATTAAAATTAATTTAAAATATGTCGATGAGATAGAATCAATTGATGATAGAATTACTACATATGATAACTCATCTAAAAATGATAAAAAGTGAGAATGAAATTGTTGTGGATTTTAGGTGAGTGCTTATCATGAATCTCATATCAAACTTTCATTTTATATAAATATTTAATATTAAAATTTATAATTTATATCTTATGATGATAAATTAAATAAATATAATGATGATTTGTTTTATATATAAATTATCTTTAATTTTATGAGTTTTTTAATTTTTTTTTTAATTTTATGACTTATGTCTCATCTCACTAAGGGAAAATGCCAAAATTTTCGATTTCGCTTTTATAAACCTTGACATAGGCATGCATCAATCCAAGAAGGGATCAATATCAACCAAAAAGCTATATCATTGAGGGAGGAGTCACATTACCATAATGGACGGGCACACTTTTGATATTTTATCAAATGAAATGGCCACCCCTTGTCCTTTAGTAAAAGGAAGGCATAAGATCATTACATGCAATATCCAAATTTTTTTAAAAAAGGTAATTTAAAATTGTGTATTTCAGCATTTTATGTATTTTAAAATATACTCGAATTTTTTTTTCACACCTCAAAAATTAGCATATACATTTTTATAAAATTCTACCCTTAATTTGGTTCATTTTGATATATACAAGTATATATAAATTATTAACATATAAATAGTTATGAATTAAATTTATATATTAATAAACTTCCAGAGTTTTCATTTAAATTTAACTTTTCATTTAATTACTTAATTATCTAATGCACTGTAGCAATTAAATTCCTCCACTTTAATATGCATGCATCGACTGTATTAAGATAATGGACACATGTAGAGCTTGGATTATAAGGAAATACCAATACAATGCATATATTTCTTTCTAAGGAAAAAATAGTAAGTGAAATTAAGCAAGTTGTTAAAAATATGCTTGAAGAATCAAAAGGAAAAACTTCTTTTAATAAAAATAGTTGGTAGTGAAGAATGTGAAAAAGATAAAAAAATAAGTTGTCTTAAACTTGGTTTAGATGTAACTGAGAAAAAAAAAAAAATATAAAGTATGTAGAGATTCTAAAAAGAATATATGACGAAAAAAATTTAATTTTTAGTGATTTATAAAATTAGAAAAAGAAAAATGTATGTATAAATTAGCTAATCAAAGAGATAGAAGAAGTAAAGATCTAACTCAAGTGAAGTGTATTAAGAATGAAAATCATAAAGTATTTTTCTTAGAAAATGATATTGAAAATAAGTGGATGAGGTATTTTGATAAACTTTTCGATGAAGGATCTGAAAAAACGATTATGGCTAAAGAAAATGAAGTTAGAGAATTTTATTTTTATCGTCGTATTAGTAAATCTGAAGTTAGAGAAGCTTTAAAGAAAATGAAATGTGAAAAACAGTAGGACTTAATGATATTCCAATAAGTATGAAAATGTTTAGAGATCAAGAAATTTCTTCGACAAATCTTTTAATGTTATTTTAAAGACTAAAAGATGTGATGAGTGGATAAAGAGTTTGTTGGTTCTATATTTAGGAATAAAGGTGATGCAAAAGTGTGCAAATTATAGGAATTAAGTTAATGTGTCATACATTAAAATTATGGGAGAGAGTAATTGAGCATAGATTATGATGTGATATAAAAGTTTCTCACAATCAATTTGATTTCATGCCATGTAGATCTATTATGGATGTTATACATTTGTTAAGAGGTTTGATGGACAAGTATAGAGAAAGCAAGGAGGATCTACATATGATATTTATTGATTTAGAGAAAACTTATGATAAAATTTCAAGAGATGTTCTTTGGAAAGAAAGGAGTTAATATTGGTTATATTCAAGTCATTAAAGATATGTATACTAGCATATTTGTGTCCAAACACAAGGAGGATTGACAAAATATTTTCCTATTTCGGTTGGATTACATCAAGGATCGCTTTTAAGCCCTTATTTTTTTTTGCTTTAGTTATAGATATTTCCTACTAGGCATTTAGGAAGATGTACATTAGTGTCCTGCATGACATTCTTCTTGTTGATAAGACTAGAGGGAGTCCAAGAGAAACTTGAATTATGGAGGTCAACTTTAGAGTCAAAAGCTTTTGTTTAAGTAGATCTAAAACTAAATATATGAGTATAATTTTAGTTGTAGAAGTTATAGTAGTAGTTGTGACATTAGGTGAACAAGTCATTAAAAGAGTTTATCGATTTTAGCTCATTATTCAAAATGATGGTGAAATGATGGTGATATTATTAGTAGAATTCAAGTTGGATGATTGAAGTGGAGGAATGCATCTTGCATGTTGTGTAATAAAAAAGTACCGCTTCAACTTAAGGGAAAATTTTATAAGATGAGAAGACTGCAATAATTTATGGTGCGAATGTTGTAATAAAAGAAAGCATAAGACAAAGTTAAATTGCGAGATGAGGATGCATAGGTGGATGAGAAGCTTTACTTTAAAGATAAAATGCTAAATGAGTATGTCGGAAAAAAAGTTGGAGTGTGATAAGATTAGAGAGTTTTCTTAGATGATGCCACATAAAACCGTCCAATGACCCGACAGAGAGTAGATGATTAGATTTTCCTTATGTTAAGAAAGATGGTAGACCTAAAAGACATGGTTAAGATGTATAAAAAATGACCTTAGTATACTTGAATTAAATGAGAATTTGACACATAATAGGACACAATGGAGATGAAGGATTCAGGTAGCCGATTCCACTTAGTGGGATAAAGACTTGTTGTTGTTGTTTCTTATCCCATTTCCTCCACAATTCCCTCCCATGACTATCTTGTGCTGGTTGTGTTAGTGGTGTTGCCGTGGATTCCAATTTAGGGGCTGTTGTTATTGCTGAGTAGCACTCTCTCTCTCTCTCTCTCTCTCTCTCTCTCTCTCTCTTTGCTGTTACTATGAGATGTTGCATATGGAGCTACTGATTTTTCGCTAAGGAAGATGGGTAAGATAGTATTATTAATTTATTTTAACCGCTTCATTTGATACTATTTAATTCTCTCCTATAAAAATTTCTATATTTAAGTTTTGAGTGATAGTCATCCTAAATTTTGAGGCATAGTGCAAGGCAGGATGAAAAGAATCCAGGTATAATTAATAAATCTTACTAAATGACACTTGAAATAATATCTGTGTATTTTACGATTAAAGCATATTTAAAAATATCATTCATAATAACATATTTCCAACAATTTTGCTTAATAAGAACTTGTTGGTTAGCGAGTTGGACAGTTTGGTGAGTAGGATTTTTGAAAAGGAGTGCAATTCAGGTACAATAAAGTGTTAAACCATAATTTCATTAATTTATACAAAGTGTATATCCTGCATTATTTTGATAGGAGAATTATGTGTTGGGTTGTGCACTCGCGTCATTGAGCACATTACGATATTGACCCACTATTGAGGTGAGACATGTAATGCTAATTTAAATTTAGTTTTCTAAAGAATTTCCTTGCCACTATTTCTACTATTTCTGTGAATCTTGTATACATGATATATAAAATTTTTATAACATTTATACAAGTACAAATATTTAGTGCACGATCTATAATTATATTTTACTGATTTATTATGAGCATACGCTAGTCAAATGTCTTAATGTCATGTTATACAATTATGCATATTGAAGATGTTCCCATACAAGTACTACTAATTGCTAAATGAAATATAATGTATATGATAAGCTATAAATATCATTAAAATGCTATTGTTGGACTGCTTTACAATAACTTGTGCAGGTAAGTAAAAATTCTAACTATATGAGCTTTTGAAAGGAGATTTTAGAATTCCTGACTCTTAACATTAGTTGGGTAGACCAATTGGTGTCAACAAGGTTATTTGGTAGAAGATCTGATCGGTCTTTATCATGACGAGCGATGGAACGAGACGACATTTATGTTATCAAAGTCAAAACTTATGCAATTACAAATGACATTTCGAAGAAAATGATTTAATGAAAAGATATATACTTAAATTTATTGAACACGTGCTATACATACAATTACATCTATTGTACATCATTTACATGTTATAATCTTACAAATTAATGTTCAACTTGCATACATGACAGCATGTTTTCTTATGACATGTTTTACTTACAGTTGTATGTCAACATGTTTCAATTATATATATACATTATTTCTGAAGTCTTCTCCTTAAATTATTTTAGCATTACTTGCTAGGCTTTAACTTATGATATTGCATGTTGACATTCAAGAAAGAGGGTAGTAGCTACTGAAGCTTTTTGAATTATACAATTTTGGGTGTACAGTCTTAGAAGATTATAGAGGCTTTTTGGGTATGCATAAGAATTTTATTTTGATGCTTTTAGTAGTCTATATTTATGTTGGAAAATAAATTTACACGCTTTTCAAATATGTAATTTAAATATGAATCAGATGTTTGAAATGTAAGAGTTTGCTCGTGATGATTTGACGATATTCATATTTCATCTACTTATCCCAAATTGACACATATGGGATAAATGTTATTGTCTACTATTTATTCTCAAATGACCATTGTTAGGTATTGTTACATTACCCCTCTTTAAAATTCATTCCCCAAGTTCCTTCAATTTATCTTTAACTCTATCTTGTATTTAGTTTTAATAAATTACTAAGATTTGGGATAAGATTTTTATCACCTATAAAAAAGAGACCTTCATGATTTTATTTCATGGCACAAGGAAATCAAATTCAAAGTTACTACATACTTAAATAGTACTTAATTGATCATTATTACTCTCTTTAACTAACTGTTAATCTTGCTTTGTCCACCCTTCAATCTTTGTATCTCTCCCTCTTTTACACACCAAATGCAAAGGTAACTTAAGTTTAGGTAAACCAAGTAAAAAAAGCAATGTCAAGTTGATATTAATAATCAATGTAACATAATTTCTTTCCTAGTTCATGTTATTAAATATAAGAAAACCATTGAATGAAACCCTAAGCCATTATTGCAATGATCCTCGATTCTCATTAGAATCCCTTTAGAAATTATAAGTTTTCTACCTTGTTTAAAATTGTGCAATAGAAAGCCCTCCTCAAAAATTGCCTCAACGTTTTTTTGAAAAAATCGCAATGAGACTTATGGCTCATCGATGCTATGTGAGGCTTATGTCTCACATGATGTGAAGCTCGCCTCAAGGCCTATCTGGCCTCAAATTTTGTGAGGTATACGCTTTTAACTCGATATTTAAAAAAAAAAATCAAATAAAAGTTTATTACTCAAATAACACACATGTAACCGATCTCAAAATAACCATTAAACATGCGCAATTTCTCTTGTGCCCTTTTCGCTCCTCATGCATTGTGCTAGCCACCAAGCTACCATCATTATTTGTGATACATGTACTTTAATATTGGATAATTAGAGTGGGAGGGAGAAACTTATTATTTTAAACTTCTTTTGAATTATTATGTCCTTAGCTTTTACTTTGATATCTTATGTTACATTGACATCATAGTATAACACTTCTAACTTTATGATTGATGTGAAGATATTAATATGTTATTTGATACTTTACATAAATTTATTATTTTCTATTATATTATGATATTAACGTATTACATTTTAATATTTTAATAAATTAAGACATTAATATATTACATCTTTTTTTGTGCTTTGATGTGTGCACAATATTTTTTATTTTGTGCAGCTTGTTAATTTTGAGGCTTATACCTCAAAACGCCTTAAAGCTTATGCCTGCCTCATGAACAAAAAATACCTCAATACCCGATCATGCAATTTTCAACTTTGGTTTTTCATTGTATGATCTACAACCTAAAGCATGGATACCAAAAATATGATTATGATTTGGAAATGATAATTCCACTTGTTGACTTCACAATCAAATCTATCAGCACTACTTATGATTCAAGAGTGTTGTATCATTAACTCCCTTCATTTGAAATTAGAAGAGGTATCAATGCTTTGTTCTGAGAGCTTTGATCCAATACTACGCGTGTTAGACGGTGACCTCTTGGTTTTGAAACAAAAAATTAGTGTCAAAGCACAATAACTTGCATTTATGTTTAACCTCAACCATCTATTATCATTGCAACACAATTATGTTTTCCATGAAAACATTAAAAATCCCCTCAATTTAGCTTTTCAGAGCAAGATTATGCCATCACAGCCTTACATCTAGAATCTGTCATCCCAATATAAGGTAATTGCATGCATTAACAAAATTAAAATCCAATTTAATTATAATGGAGCCATCAACAAAAATCTCTATATAAATGATCAACAAAATACTTTACTTCATATGATCTCAAACAAAAGAATCATTTTATTCTCAAATATAAAATAATTTAAAAATCTTAGCATCATTGCAATAATCACTTGCTAATATGCTTATTGTCATTGTGCTAAAAAATTCGTTACCAAATCAAAACTTCTTTTGGTTTATTCTTCCTACATTTGATGAAATATTGATTCAAAAAAATATTATCTACTTCACAGTTTGAAATCCTTTTTAGCTTTTATAACATAAAGATTAGAAGATTAAGAACTTTAAGGTTTAGGTCTTCACTCGCTTGTTCTCCCCCTCAAAAACCTAAAGTGCACAGATCTAAATCAACTGTTACTCGATACCATCTTTAAAAAAAAAGAAAAAGAAAAAAAGCATATCAATAAATCTCTTCATATATTTCATTATAGATAATGTTAATGCTTCTATCATTGAAATTTCCATTTAAATTACCAAGGCTAGCAAAAAATCATGGAGTACTTTAAGCATGGTCTCACATCATTCAACAAACATAACTTTTTTTTATTCCCGGTTATGCATTCATTTCATACCAAGGTTTTGAAAATCTTAATGCATTTTGAATTGAAAGGAGAGATTCTAAGTTCAACAGTTAAACTTGAGGTTAAATCGGATGATATAATAAATATTAAATAATTTTAATATTATTTAAATGATGTAATAATGATATAATAATGATATTTTCACCAATTAAATATAAAATATTCAAATTTAAGCCATTTCAATATTGAATATATTTCTTAATCAAAATTTTAGGCCATAATAGTTTAATTATATTCTTTATTTTTAATTTAAATGTTTTATTTCTATCCATATGAATATGATTCTCAATCAAAATAAAAGGTAAGATTTGACCAATGTTAGAACTAATCGGTTCTTCAAAAACCAGTCTGTTTTCTGATTCAATTGCTATTATTGGCTGGTTTTGTTTTGAAATGATTTAGACATCAAATTACAACAGATTGCAAATCATTCATTAGTGATCCAAGTTTAAAACTATGGTTCAACATCAATTCATTATAACAATACATTTTTTTGAGGAGAAATGCAACAATTCCTTTCATAGAAATGTTCCCTGTTTATTCCCTTTTATCATGATAATGGTCATTTGCTTCTTGTTCTCCCATTGACATTTTCTCTACCTATGCTTTCTGACACAGTAAGAATATAGGTGTAACAGGTCTTGTGCATGTTGATGATATTATAACTTTCATCTGAAGGCTCTTCAGTCTCAATACTTAAATATTCTACATATATATATATATATATATATATATATCCCATTTAACATACATAACTTTCATCTACCGGATAAACATTTTCATAAATGGCAATGCTTTTGTTGACATCTGCAAAAATGAACCACAAAAAGCAGATATCAAAATTTCTTGCATTCCCAACATAAGTGACCAACTGAAATATGAAAAAAATAATGGTAAAAAAACGATTTAAAGAGTATTTATTAGTTTTTAGAAACTAAAATTTATGTTAAAATAACAGTACATGAGCGCTATGGAATGCAGCTAAATCAACATTGTTCAGTTCATAGATCAAATAGATGGTTGAAATCAAGGAAATGAGTGGCCTTTTCATCTCATAATCCTGAAAGGAATCTACATAGTATCCTGTACTTTGAGCCATGCATTTCCAGAGAATTCACGTGTTCAACAGCCAGTAAATGCTGAGTCTGCTAGAAAGTAGATGATTCGTTTAATAGTCTTAAAAGCTTATAGGCATAAGAACTAGTTCCTAAAACTGTCTGCATTGCTTGTTTCCACCAAACCTACTACCAAAGATTCAAAACAAGAAAGAGATAGAGAACGGTAAAACCATAGGAAAAGGAAAATCTTCTTTAAATCAAAATAAATCGAACAAACTACTTCTAAATCTAAAGCGCATTAATTAAAAATCAAAGCCCAAGATAAAAGATGGGACATACCTGATGTTCACTCCGCCTTTAACCACGTATCTCGAGACATTCTGGCTGACCCAAACGTCCGCAGCAACAGAGGAGGAGCTAAGAAGAGCCAGCATTTCGTTCGGGATCCCAACCATTACTTCGATGTTGCTTCCCATCAGCGCCCTAAGGACCGAAGGGTCAGTATCGAAGAGCTTCACTTTTCCAATCCTATTTTGCTTCATGAGATCTACAACTATGGATGGCGAGAGCCGGTGGGTAGAAAGCAACCCCCAGTTCACGCCAATGTCCGCCTCCGCCGGCAGAAGAGATCCCGCAAGAACAGTGATGAGCAAAGCAAGAGCTGGATTCAAATCTGCTTCGGCCATTTCTCATCCCCTTCTAATAATGACACCAAATTGACAGATTTATGAGGCTTATTCTCGGTGAGTGGATTTTGTAAGAGGTTGCTGGAAGGATCAATCAAGAAAGGTAGTTGGGTCGAGGAGGAGAGAAAAGGGGTTTGTCTGCCGACGTGCTGCCGGTCCTATGATTCAAAAAGGAAAAGGACTGATTTCACTTTTTTTCCTTTTTTTTCTTTTTTTTATTTTGGGGGAGCGATGAGGGCCTCCCCCCAACATTCATTTTATTAAAGAGCCCAGGCCTAAGGAAAGCTACCAAAAGAAGTTAAGTGATGCCTGAGACAAAAAGAACAGCAAAAAAGTAGAACAACAAAAATGTAGAAAAATAGCAAAAAAGTAGGAAAATAGCAAAAAATAGAAAACAGGTTCCATTTACTGGAAATCGAACTCAGTAAATCTAGCTAGTCAAAGAGTTCAAATTGGGCTCCATCCAAGGAAGCCAAAGTCTTAGTCGATCCAAGATCAGTCACAGATTAAGAGTTGCTCAGTATCTAGTTCGAACATATTCAGACGGATGAGCGAAATGGACACAAAAACTAAAAATCTTTGACTTCCGGTTGAGTCCCACTATGGCTGGAATAACATCATTGCTCCAAAAAAGCCCAAGCCTTCCATATCGCAGCAGCGCATCAAAAAATATGACTTTTCGAGTGTATCAAAGCTATTCAGGTAGGAAAAAACTCTCCGTCATTTAGAAGAGAAGTACAACAAGAAATAAGAGTCAGGAGAAATATAATTTTTGTATTGAGTTTAGCACATTCCTGCTTCCATTTGTAACTTTTCTGTCTAATAGCAAAGTGTATTTTGGAGTGTGGTGAAATATTTTTATCTTCAAACTATCCTTTGAAAAAAAATAAATGAAGACAAAAATACATTCTTTGGTTAGACACCATGTAGATCTAGATGTTCAATGATCTTATGACCGAAATAATGTACTATCTCGAGAGACAGTCACCATCCCACAATCTGACTAATCACCTTAATAAGGACTCACACTATGTACTGAGATCTTTCCCACTACTTTTGAAAAAGTAAAATAAGATTTATTTTAAATCGGATTCGTTAAGCTTCCTATGGAGGCAAGCCTCCATAATTAATTATAACTTAAGGAATGAGATTCTTTAAAAGTACTCTCGATTAATGTAAATGATCGCTGTCTCCAAAGATTTTATAGATCGGACTATCAATCAATTAGTTATTTTTGGAAGATCAAATGGGATTGATCAAAAGGAGGGAGTGATTATCAAACCAAAGAGAGATAAGTAGGAGATGCTCACGATGCTAGGAATCCGAGCGAGCATCCCAAACTATCCTGTGATTGGGCTTTATATTTTTGAATTTGAAGGGAATTATTTGTTTGAGTTAGATTTTTATTAGAAATATAAGGCTTACAATTCCACGATACAAAATCATGGAAATGCTTAAGAGGATTTTATGCTAAAAGAGAAACAAAGGACCTCGATCTAATCTAGAAACTTTGGCGAGGGCCAAAGCACGACCTAAATCTAAGATGAAAATAGGTATATGGTTTACCTCCACAAGTGAGGATAAACCACCCTATTGTTAGACTTACAACTCTGGGTGGTAACCAACTAACTCCTATTTTAAATACATGTAGGCAAATCTTATGCTTTTGTTAGATATCTAGACTATTATTTATTTAGAAAGAAGGCTAAGTCCTTAAACTCACACCTTAAGAGACTAGATCATACAGGGCATGAATTCATGACTTAATCTAATATAAGTTTTGTTAAGTTTATCTTTATTTTTGGACAATTAATTTGACACATGCTATGAGATTCATATGCCTAATGCATGAGAAGTTGGTTATGGGCCAAAATCAGCAAGAAGTATGTGTGTTTCCACCATGGCTCTCAAAGGTCAAGTCAAAGGTGGAGCCCTCCATAAGCAAGAGTGAAGTAAGATGATTTTATGTATGATGTGAAACATATAACATCCAGCTAAGGGATTGTTAAATCTTGTATTATCTTGATTTATGTCTTAGGCTTTATGTGAGGTTATGAGTTATTTTAATTTTAATTTTGAGTTATTTAATTGGGTAGAAAATTTATTTTTCTCTAGGAGCCTAATCATTTTCAGGCCATTCAGCAAAGCAAGAAAGAAACTAGAAAAAATATGTCATCTTAATGCACAAGCTAGACAAAAATTAAATAATTTTATAAAGCTAGTGCAAAAGAATAAAAAATATTTGTGGTCGGGCTCCACCGCACAAACTCGAAAATAAATATGGGTAGCCGAGCTATACCCTTATACAACATATTACAAATTATAATTTAGAAGGAATTCATGTTATGGGGTCTTCATTCTTTATTTCTTCATTTCTTCTTTCTTCATGTTGGATTTGCTTCTTTCCTTTCTTCCTTTGGCTTGGTTGGAAATATGGTTGCTCCAAAGACTTCACATGGTATATAAGACATAGTCTTATGACCAATGTTCACCTTTACTTCCCCATAACATTTATTCCAAATCTTAATTAAAAAATTACATGAAAATGAGAAAAGTAAATTTAACTAAAACCTACAAAATAGAGATTAGCTAAACACACCACACATCCCAAGCATGTATATGAAAAAATTTGACTTATCACCCCACACATGGGTAACCAAGTCCACTTGGCCTATTTTTGGATTACACTTAGGGGGTATAAGCAACCTGCACAGCAAAAATATATTTATATTTTTATTACAGCGCCCCTTAAGCACAATCCCCTACAGAAGATAATGATTAGACTAAGATTGCCTTACCATTCAATCTACAAACATACACCCTAACATCCAGTCTAAAACATTACATCACAAAATAAAATCAGGTATCAAACCATGCACCGCCCTAACATAAGACTAGAAATGGTGACTTAACCTAATGTGTGTGTCATTTAAGGCTTATGTGGTATGTCTTATCTAGGCTTTAAGGTTAAAGTTTTAAAGTTTTTTAAGTGTGCGAAGTTTCGACTTAGAGGGTGATTTTAGTTTAAGTGCTTTAGTTGATTTGTCAATTTTATGTGATGATTTGATTTGGTTTAAATGGACTTATATTTAATTACTAAAAGTTATAAATAGAAGAAAAGAGAAGAAAACTTCTCTTTCATCCCAACCTTAAGTAATTTCTAAGGTAGACTCATAAGTGATTTTTCTTTAGTGAATATTTTATTATGTAATTTAATTAATTCTAAGTTTAGATTTCTATAAATAAAACTATTCAAATAAGAAAGACATTTTAGGACTAATTAAAGTGAATTACTATCACAAAATACACAACCATTTATTTCTTACTAACATGTGTATCATGCATATGAATGTATCCTAAGCATAGCTATACATATAAATGCAAAGTCTTAGCACAACTTAATGATGAATGCAAAGAGATGTTGTTTAAGAAAATTTAGATATTTCATGAATGCATGATTTTGTTAAGTAGAAAAGAGAGGGATTCTTTTATCCATTAATCAAATGCACATTTACATGTATGAAAGACATAAGTGAGTACAGCGCCATTATTTTCTACACTAGGGGTGTAAGATACAATACCTACTTGAGGCTACTTAAAGCCTCGCAACCCCGGGATGTTCAGACTAATATACCACTTTTCTTAAATACATGTGCATGTACAAAAGCAAATGAATGATGAAGAATCATGCAAAAGATTTTTGTTTGTTTGCTTTGGTTATGCAATTTACATATATAAATGTGAAGATCCTTCTTAAACCATAACATAGAAGTGGATATGAATGAATTTAAGTAAGTATTATATTCTTTTCAAATGAACTATACATTTTGCAAATCCTATACAAACCAATGTTGAGAAAAGAGAGGGAAATCACATAACACATTTTATGCTATAATCACATGCAAGCTTATAAATATTTATAAGTAGCCTACTTTCATTTATGAACTTTGATTTATAGATTTTAAAAATAATTTTTGATTTAGTTGTAATAGTCATTCATATTCTTACTTTAGCCAAAGCATGCAATTTGACATAAAGGAAATATTTCATTTTAATTTGATTTTTCAAAAGGTATGAATTCACCCTAATTAATTCCTAAAGATAATCCTATGAAATAAGATTATTTAAAGTGAACCAAAATTGCTTAAAGAGATTTTTATTCTAGTTTTGAATTTGATTTAGGGAAAGTGAGAAGAGTTTGCTAGTCCAAACCCCTTCCCCCATGTGTGAATTGATTTAGTTTAATTTTTAGAACAATTAAGTTGATTTTATATTTTGTTTAGGTTAAGGTGTGAATTAAATCCATTAATTACCCCTTACCTATACCTTTAACATAATTAACCTAATAATTATGAGCCAACATATGATATGCAATTACATGAAATTTAAATCAACAATGTACCTAAGAAAGAAAGAAGTCTAATGCAATTGGCTCATAATTATTGATTAATTAAGCTAAAGGATTTTCATTAAGTACTTTCATAACCCTTCCCACACATGTAGGTTGGATTTGATTTTCTTAAGCTTACCTTAAGCTTTTGAACACCTAAGGATATACCCAGTAAGAGATTGATTAAGTTTAAATTGATTTTTAAATTTTGATTAAGCTAATTAAGAAGATCATTAGTGGATTAATCCTTAACTAGGTTTGGATTAAAGAAAAAAGGGGGTTTAAGGAATAGCTTAGGGAAAATATCCCAAAATCATTTCATAAACCTCCTATTCACTTAAACAATTATTTTAATTAAATGATCAAATCACTATTCACATGTTTAGTTGCTCTTAATTTCATTAAGGGATAATTAGAGATTCATTAACTGATTTCCCTAATTAACTCATTAATAAATTCCAAAAAAATTAGGGGAGGTAGAAGTCATCCCACCAAACATGCATGAGAAGTTTAGAATTAAATAATGAAGTCATTAGGGAGTAATTAGGGTTATTAAGTTTTTAATTAAACCCTAATTAAAGAAAATCCACTATTCAAAATTAATTAAAAATAACTTTATTTGATTTCCCTTTGAATTATCTTTAAAATAACCCTTCATTTATATTTTTTTTAATTTTTATACATTTAATTATGTATTTTTGAAGTTTTGGTAATTAAAGGATAATTAAATACCCTAATTATATAACTGACGCCAGTACACATACGCGCTCTTTCCACGTGGTGCGATGAGATTGATTATTTAAGTTGTCAAATCACATGTCATGTCAGTCGGCGGTGCTACGCGCTTTCTCCTTGGCCGTCTGATCAAAGATTGAATGGTCAAGATTAAACTTGTGGTTTCAAAGGATAAAATCATTGGATATAATGTGTTTTAATCAGGATCATCCATCCAAAATATGCAGGATGGACGGTCCATGATTCATCCTGCCTCTTGCGGAGACGGAGACCGTCGCCCCTCCATTTTGATCAGCTCACTTGAGCTTGATTGAGATTCAACCCACACCATCTAGAGTAAGGAGAAGAAGATCCAATAGTGGAATTCTATTGGGATTACACTTCCCTTCACAAAAGGACCAAAGATTTGTGAATTTAAGCTCGATTTTGAGGCAAACCTCGCCGGAGGCTATCACTGGTGCTCCCAACCGTTGAGGTAACTTCGTCTAGTGGAGATGAAGCCCTATTGAAGATTTGAGGGTTCAATTTGCAATGGATCTTCTAATTGACCAATGCTTGCTTCAATAGCTTGCAGCTTTGGTATAACTCCCTCTTCCCGTGGCTTGGATGCTTGGGATTTGCTTTGGAAGAGCTCGACTTAGTGCCTTAATGGTGCTTGCAAGAGGCATTGGACTTTGGTTGGGTATTGAGTAAGTTGGAACTCTCCCTCACCTCCCCTATTTTTGGCTTAGGAAAAATCAAGAATGGGAATTTCAAATGAGCTTAGGAATCCTTAGGGAAGCTTGTGGATGCTTGCCTTTGATCCTCTGAGCTCAGTCGAATGCAAGGTCAGTGAATTGGAATGGAATGAGGAGGAGTATATCTCCCCTTACTTGAATCAGACAACTAAAGTTCATTTTGTCATTCTGATCAAATTGATGAGATTGAATAGGTTGTTTAGGTTGTTAAGAATGCCATGTGATTCGATTTTGGCAGAGGAGTGGGAGTGTAGAGGTGCACATGTGCTAAAATGTGTGTGGGAGGTGATCCATGTAGAAAACTTTGAGTGGAGGGGTTAGTTTTGGCTTTGGGTTTTGGCGACCCAAACCCATCATGTGCACCCTCCTTGGTGTCCAAATGATCCACTAGGAGGGTGTCAAGTGATCTTGAGTTGGAATATGATCAAATTCCAAGTGAATTTGATCATAGGTTATCCTTTGACCTAGGGGTAAAATGATCATTTGACTTTGATTTTGATTTGGGCATATTTAGAATGATTGAAAAATGGGTTGTGCCAATTTTCAATGAATTTGGAGTTTATTTGATATGATTTGGCTCATGACCCATTTAGGTCAAAATGGGTCAAGTTGACCAATTGGTCAAATTAGGTCAAACCAAGGGTTGGGTCAAGTTCATATGACCATTTGGAGTGGTTTGATATCATTGCTTTGGTTCAATTTGATTTATATTTGGTTTTGATTCATTTGAGTTTATTTAGGTCAAATGGGTCAAGTTGACCAATTTGACCCATTTGATCCCATTGGGTTTGGTAATGGGTTGGTTTAGGTTTAATTTTGATTTGATTTGATTTTGGCTTGATTTGACCTTTTATGTCAAATTTATGGTCAATTGGGCTAGTCTAGGCCAATTGAGGCTTTCAAGTTCAACAAGTGAGTTAGAATGAATTTGACCCATTGGTTGTAATCAATTTGGCTTAGATCAAGATTTGATACATTTTGACTTTTTAGGTTAACTTGGGTCAACTTGGGTCAAGTGGTCAATTGAGCTAGGTTTGGCTCAAATGATGACTTGTTTATGTTTAATCATTGATCATAAACTGGTTTAAATCAATGGTTACAATCAATTTGGCCTATGATAGATTTTGGCTAGTTTAAGTCCCATTTGGGCTAAGTGTTGACTTGGTCAAAGGCTAAGTTTGACTTGGTTTGATCCAATTTGGGTGATTGATCATCCTAAGATGATTGTTGCTCACAATGTGAGGCTTAGGTGGGCTTAGTTCAATCCAATTTGGGTAGGATTAGAATTTGGCTCAAAAAGGTATGTTAGGTCACTTTGGGTCAAGTGAGCCTAAGTGGGTCAAATGACTTGATCAAGGCTTGATTCAAGTTTGGTTGAACTCACATATGGACTTATGATTGAAATATAAATCTAATTGCAAGTGATTTGGAGTCAAATGGGTTTTGATTTATTTAATAATTTCAAGTTTAAATGATGAACATGAGTTTGATTTGGGTTTGATTTTTTGATGATTGAAGTTTGTTATATTTGGTGATTGAAGTATTGATTGTTTGGAGAGAAGATCCAAAGGCTTGGATTGATTTGAGGTTGATTTGGCTAAGTTCAAGAATTTGACTTGAAAGGGTATATATTGGTTTTAGCTTAGATTCAAGTTTGAGTTTTGAATTTAATTTTGGTTATTTGAATTTATATTTCATTTATATTTATGAATATAAATGAGAATATAAATGGGTTATGAGAAAATCTCTTGAGTTTGAAGTGATTTGAATTTGATTTGAGCTAAGTCCATAAGATGAAATCAAAGTGACTTAGGAAAGATTTTAGATTTGGACTTGAGTTTTGGATTTGGTTACTTGAATTTATATTTCATTTATATTTATGAATATAAATGAGAATATAAATGGGTTATGAGAAAATCTCTTGAGTTTGAATTGATTTAGCTTTTTGGAATTGATTTGAATGATTTAAGAAAAGTCATTTAAGTTGGAATTTGATTTGAATTTGGAGTTGGTTTGGATTTGAAGTTTGATTTGTAAGAAGAAAGTGAGGATTGAAGTAGGCAAGTAAGTTCCCCCTAAGGCATAACCTATTCCTATGGCTAACTCTTATAAGTCTCTATGGTTAGGTTAAGTGTTCACCTAATCACTAGAAGTGTCTTAAGACAAAGGAACTCTTAATGTTTAAGGGGAGTCCTATGTCTAAGATGGAGAAGTTAAGAGCTCACTCCAAAAGGGAGGTCAACAAAAGGTGCTCAATAGGTGTGGTGTGACTAATAAGGTACACCACACATATTGGTGTTGACGAGATGATCAACAATGCTCGAATGATCCCAAACACTAACATAAACGATCTACTCCCAAACCAGAGGTGTAGAAGGAATCAAGAGCTCAGTGCAATGTAACTGTACTTATATCTAAGACATAAGAGAGTGAAGGAGAAATCCACTAGGGATTGGGTATATGAACCTTCCACTGAGGAAGAAGGTTCAAGTCATCCACTGAGGGATGAAAGGTTTGATTTGATTTGCATCTCATTTAGGATAAATTTGATTTGATTTGTTAATTTATGATTTGGTGTTCCATTAGGGGTGAAAATGTGAACTCTTCACTAGGCGGAGCAAGTTCAAGTCATCCACTAGAGTAAAAAGAGGTTGTGAAATCCATGAGGGATTAGAATTCAAGATCCGCTGGGGAACTAGAAAGACTTGCATCTCATCGAGGAGAAGCGTTGATTTAATTTGACTCCACTAGGGAGGAAGGTTGAATTTGTTTCAGATTTTAAATTTTGAATTTTGAGGTGGACCATGTGGTTTGCAATGGATTGTACTAAGTACATACCATGTCGGCATTGATCTAACTCAGATTTATTAATCCAAAGGGGTAGTCTACCAACACATAGTAGGACTATCCAACCAAAGGGTTGCCTTTTGCATAAGTTAAGAAGAAAGGACTCACATTTTTAAAATAATGAACCACTGTAATCGATTGTGCGAATCAAACCCGACTTGAGACTATTGAGTGAATGCTGCTGGGGGATTTAAATTAGCTCAAAGATAGTCAAAGTTAATTTCATTTTTTAATTATTTTTGATGGATCTCATCGATTTGCGATGGACTGCACTGAGTAGGGGCCATGTTGGTCTTGATTTAATACAGATTTACCAATCCAAAAGGAGTAGTCTACCAGCCACATAGTAGGATTACCCAACTAAAGGGGTTGCCTGCCGGTTTGCAACGGTCAATTCAGGGAAGGAAGCATGGGGACTTGCATCTTCTTAAACAAGAGATCACTGGGGTGACATATTAGTAAGGTAACATGTTAACTCGACCTAGGGTTGTCAATTGAGTGAATGTCGGGACTTAAATCAACTCTAAGATAGTCAAGGTTAAATTTATTTTTTAATTATATTTGATGGATCCCATCGATTTGCGATGGACTGCACTGAGTAGGGGCCATGGTGCCTTGATCTACCTCAGATTTATCCATCCAAAGGGAGTAGCTTATCGACTGAGGGGAGAACTATCCAACCAAAGGGGTGTCTTTCGTTTACAACGCTGATTCAGAGAAGAAAGCTTGAGGACTCACATCTTTCCTGAATAAAAGACCACTGGGGCGACACATTAGCGAGGTAACATGTCAACCCAGAATGGGTTTGCTGATCCATGCTAGAAAGAATGCGTAGTAGACTTATATCTTCCAAAATGAAATGACCGCACTGTTGTGGCAAAATAGATTGAACTGACCTAAGGACTACTAGAGAGTGACCCGGGACTTATCTCAACTCAAGTAGTCTGGCTATTCCTATAGGGAGTTCTGTTGACACAGCCCTAAAGATTGGATGTCTGCTTGGGAAAGGAGCCACTTGGGGCTTGAATTCTTATCCACAAGTGAAATAATTTATTTGTTTTGTTTGTTTGTTTATCGTGGACCCTATTGGTTTGCGAGGGATCATAGTGAGAAGGAGCTTATATTAGTCCTCTTATCAACCAAGGAGAATCTGCATCCGAATGGATTCTCCAACCAGGGTGGCTATTGTAGAAAGGGGACTCCAATCTAAGAGTAACCTGGGTAGTGTCTAAATGGGTCGCTAAAGATGTGATTCAAATAAAGTCCCGTAGGAGAATGGGCCACTAAAGGCTTAATCCAAAACCCTAGAGAAGATAATTTGCATAGGTATTCGGTGGCCAACTCAAGGAGAAAGCACGGGGACTCACATCTACCAAGAGTGATGTATCCACCGGGTGAGTTGCTATCAGCATAGCGAACATCAACCAACTTAAGGTTCTCATCAATTTGCGATAACCAACCTAGGAAGAAAGAATCGAGGACTCACATCCTCCAATAGCAGAATTGATTGTCAAGATAGTCTATCTTCAGAAGTGCTATTCGACCCACTAAGTGAATGCCACTGGAGACTTATATCAACTCGAGTAGTCAAGAGGAAAGGGGCCTCTAGGGAACTTATCCTAAACCTCAAGTATACTCAACCTAGTCAGTACATGATGGCTAGTTTAAGAAAAAAGCTTGTAGACTTACATCCTCTTAAATAGAGTCAACATGAGGTAGCTTACTGGCTGCGTAGTGAAGTCTACCGAACTAAGCCAAGAAGAAAGCGCGAGGACTCACATCCGTCAGACAAGTGACCACTTGGGTGATGTACTAACAAGCTAGTATGTCAGCCTGATCTAGAGCAGCTAATGAGTGAGTGCCACATGGGGCTTGCTCCCATATCAAAATAGCCTGAGATAAAATATATGTGTTTATTTTTGTGCTTATGTTAAAGGGAATATGATGCCTCTCAGGTTATCTCACACCTACCCTAAACATGTTGGAGATTTTGATGAAATGATGCCACGATGATAGTTGGGATTCCACCAAGAAAGGATGCTGCTTGGGTTGTCTCACACCTAACTTAGTTGTGCTAGTCAAAATAGATGCCTCTTGGGTTCTCTCATACATGTTCTAGTAGCATTGGGGAAATCGTGTTCAGCTTGTGTTTGTGTTGTGAAAGAAAGATAGGATGCCTCTTGGGTTATCTTACACCTATCCTAAACACATCGTGGCATATTCGTAAACAAGTAAATAATGTTTTGAAAGAAGAGGATATTTTGATGAATTGGAATAGAATTTTTGATGATAATTATTTTCAAACATATTTTTATGGGTAATATTTTTTTCAAATAGAGCCCATTAATTGGAAGCACCGGGTGTTCCCCTTTACAATCAATAAGCTGATAAGATCCTCCTTGGTAGGCCTTCTCTATGGCAAAAGGGCCTTCCCAAGTGGGTTCAAACTTGCCTTCCATCTTTCGACGGGCAACAATTGGTCTCCATAGAACTAAAACAAGCTCTCCTACTTGAAAAGCTTTAGGGAGGACCGGCTTGTTGTGAGCTTGAATCAATTTTGGCTTTGTGCAACTCGAGATTCTGGCACGCCCATAGGCTTCTCTCCTCCAAACCTTCGAGCTCTTCTAACCGCAACTTGGCATTCTATTTTGTAGTGATTTTACTACCCAATGCTATATTTAGTGATGGGAGTTGAACTTTTAATGGTTGAATGACTTCAGACCTATATACTAAGGAGAACATGATAGATCTGGTTGGAGTTCTATATGCGTACACAATGCTTCAACTAACTTCATGCCACTGTATTAGTCAAGTGTCTTCTTTAGTATTTGAATGAGAGTTTTGTTGAATGCTTCTGCTAGGCCATTCGCCCTGTGATAATAAATGGTGGAGTATCTCCAATCTATACCGTGTCTTTTGGCAAACCTGTTGACCTTTGGTTCTTGAATGCGATACCATTATCAGATATAATTCATCGAGGCACCTCAAACCTATATATATGGTTCAGAAAATAGAGCAGTGACCTCTGGGGATTGCCTACCACTTGAAAAGTAGCTTGAGATGAACCGATGAAAGGAAGGTCGAGACCCACTATGTTAACACTCAAATGGCCACGAGGCCAAAGTAGGATGTAGAATGTTGGGTGGTTGATGTAGGATCACACCGTACTACACCGATGGCATTTCTACTACATCCATGCAGTCTGTGATCATCAAAGGCCAGTAGTATCATAGTCTCTTGATCTTTGCTTTCATCTTTGGACCGAATTGATGTGCTCCGCATAGACCTAAATGTACCTCGATCATGATGCTACGGGCTTCGTGTTTGTATAAATAATGTAACCACATTTGATCGAAAGATCGTCGGTACAAGGTGCCATCCATGAGAGCATAGGAGAGAGCTCTCTGCTTCATCTGATGGGCTTGTGATTTCTCTTGAGGTAATTTACCTTAGTCAAGTAATCTATGAATGGTTGCCTCTAATCCAACTCCTTGTCCTTTTCGGCAACGACAACCTCCCCTTCAAGAGAAAGTCTCTCGATGAGTTCAGCATCAATAAGGGATATGACTTATCTATTTTGGACCTTTGTTGATATAGACTCATCTTTCGGACATGCCAACTCTTTGACAAATTTGGCCAAAACATTTGCTACTGCGTTCTCTCCTCAAGGGACCTTGTAGATGGTGGCCTTAGAGATTTGGGCCAACAACTTCATGGTGTACTCATGGTAATGACGAAGCTTAGGTTTTAGAATCTTGTAAGACCTGACAATCTGGTTGATGATCAACTGAGAATCCTCATAGATGTTGATGCTTTTGACACACACTATAATGGCTAATTCCAAACTGGCAATCAAAGCCTCATACTTGGCTTCATTATTGGTGCATGGATTGGAGAGATAGTATGAGAATTTCATCACATCAAGGTAGTTAAGAGAACTATTCTACCACTACTTTTCTTAGAAGAGTAGATCGTGGTTCTTCTCCTTTATGAAAGGAAGCCACACCATCAAAATACATCTCCTGATGACGATTGTCAACCTTCCATAAGTTCATGATTTGTTCATCAGGGAGATCGTCACTAAGCGAGAGAGTCGAGAAGTGGGTGTGTTAAAAATGCTAGTCTTGTCCTCGCCACAAGGGGTATGAATGTGATATCAAATGAGAGAATCATGGACCAATGCCAACCGGATAACGTCTATGTTATGAGATACTGTAGTGGATTATTATGGAAATCAAGTTCATCTTATGAGAAAGCATATAGTGTAGCTTTTGGGATGCAAAGATTAAAGCTAATGTTTCAATAGGTGGGTAGTTTGCTTCAGTAGGGATTAGATGATGGTTGAGGTAGTAGAGAGTATTCTCCTTCTCTTCGTCATTGGTTTGAGCCAATAAAGCACTAAGGGAGTCATCCAATGCAGTAGTGTAGAGGATAAGTGGCCTTCCCGGGATAGGGGCTACTAAAACTGACGACTTCACCAAATACTGCTTGATATCTTCAAAAGCATGCTGACACTTATCATCCCACTTGAACTTGGCATCCTTTTTGATAAGTGCTAAAATGGCTTGCATCTCCTTGATAGGTTGGAGATAAAGCATTTTAAATATGTCAACCTCCCTTAGAATGATCTGAGTTGAGTTAGACTTTTAGGGGGTGTCATTTCTAAGATAGCTTTGATCTTTTTTGGATCTATTTCTATTCCCTAGTGTCGGACAATAATTTCAAGGAACTTCCCTGAAGCTACTTTGAATGCACACTTCAGAGGGTTCATTTTGAGGTTAAATTGTCTTAATTCAAAATTACTCTGTCAAAGAGATGGTCTTCTTTTCTTTGACTTAGATCATCAACATAGCATTCAACTTGATGATGAATGAGTTCATTTAAGATATGAGTCATGGCTCATTAGTATATAACACCAGCATTTTTAAGGATGAAAGGCATGACCTTATAATAATAAATTCTGATTAGGGTTCAAAAATCAGTGTTTCTTTCATCCTCGGGGGCCATCTTGATTTGGTTATAGCCAAATGACCCATCCATAAAGGAGAATACTACATGAGATGAGGTAATGTCCACCATTAATTTGGTATATGAAGTGAAAATTCATCCTTAGGACATGCCTTATTTAAGTCCATGAAATCGATGCATATGTGAATTTGGCCATTCTTTTTCTTAATTGGTACAACGCTGGCTAACTAGGTAAAGTATTTTTCTTTCCTGATAAAACCAACATCGATCAATTTCTTGACTTCATAAATGACATGTTGTTCGATTTCTAATCGCATGTCTAGAAGCTTTCTTGATAGGGTTGGTTTTATGATCTATTGCTAGTTTGTGGACTACTATATCAAGAGATAATTCGAGCATCTCTTTATAGCTCCATGCAAACCAGTCCTTAAACTCAATCAATAGCCTAATTAAGTCATTGGTTTCTTTTCTTCAAAGAATTGATGTATGTCTGGCGTGGATCCTCTTCCATCCCGAGGTTGATTTTTTTAAGCTTGTTGATTATTGAATGGATTTCTTCTTTGAATTATGGTGGTGCATCTTTGATTTGAAGATTATCTAGATCATCTAAAGTCTCTAAACACACTTCCTCATAAGAGTTAGTGTAGTTTAAAAGATTCTATCATACTCCATATGATTGGTGATAACTAAGCAAGAATCATCATCATCGATCACCATTATCAATCCTAGTCCTGATCTTGATTGTGCATCCTTGCCTTTATTGTTCCACAACTTTTTGAAGTACTCTGACCTATGCTTAGACCATGTATAAGGAATCAAACATTTCTTTGCAAGATTAAGAACACAAGATGAGTACCAATCAAAAGAAAATTTCATTAAATCTTTATATGAATTATCCTTAAGTTATACATCAGCTTTTGAACTTGAGGATGATCACTCTGGCTTGGCATCAATGGAAGACCTTGGGGTTTCCTTAACTACTAAACCTTCAGTTTTTTGAGAAGAAAGTGAGGTTAGAGCTAAAGTTCCTAGCTATTATCTGATGGTTTTACATAAATTTGATTCGAACACATTCGTGTTTTGCTTGGAGGCCTGATCTTCATCACTATCTGGCTCAAGTTTCACCTCCAATGAAACCCACTGAGAGGGGTTGGATGGTATGCTAATCACATGAGACTCGTCCTCCAAGCTGGATTCCAAGTCTATATGAATAGTGGGTACTCTGAACTGGAACATAACCCCTACTGTCCAACTGGGGTCTTCCACCTTTAGAACTACCTCTATGTCTACCTCTATCTCTGCCTAGTGGAGGTCAAGTCATTCTACCCATATGTCCATATGATGGAATGAACTGTGGGCGGAATGTGATATGCGGCTCAACTTCTTCCTTGATGTCCTTTCTTGTTCACTTATATTTTCCTTCTACTTTTCTTTTTATTTTTTGTCTTCTTTTTCTTCTTTTTCTTTTTCTTTTGAATTTTAATTTTGACCAAGTTCACAAAAAAATATGTTTTGAGGAAGATACTAGGTCGCATCTTCATATATCTCAACCTCTCTAAATGAAAATGACTTTTCATCTCCTTTGACATAGTATTCGATTCCATCCTTTCAAAACTTGATGCATTGATGAAGGGAGGATGTAATCATCTTGTTCTGGTGTGTCTAAGGCCTACCGAGCAAAGCAGTGAATGAAGTATTCAAATCAATTATGTAGAACTTGGCTTCAGTCTTTCAGTCACCTATCTCCAAAGGTAATACTATGGAGCCTAAAACCCTCTCGTCTTGTTCGTTGAATCCTATCAACATCATCCGATCTCCTCAGAGTGTAGAGATGTCAATCTTCAAGAATATCTCTCGATTTAGAAGAGCCTTGATTAATGATTCCCTCATCTCTTTGGATAAGATAAGGGCATCATAAATGCTTAACTACAACTTTCTTAAGTGAGCGAGATATTATAATCCACTTTAGGCTGATCCTCCACAAGCATATCCATGGGTGGAGCATCCTGTGGAGGGGCTTCTTGCTCATTAGTACCAATAACTTATTTTCTTATCTTGAGGTGGCCTAGAGGAGGTAGAACCTGCCACTATGGAGGTTAATTTGATGATCTCTTGTGGCTTTAGTGGAAGATTATACTCTGCTCACCTACAGCTTCTCCTATAGACCCTCAATCAGATGATTCCAAGTCTATCTCAAGAGGTGAACCCATATTATTCAAAGAAGAAAAGTCTTTCTTTGAATCAGAAAGAGGGAGATCGGGGTTGTTATAATTATTATTTAGACTTGAAGAGCTTTCTAAGAGAGTTAGACAACCCATCAGAAGCGACATAGATGTAATTCAAACTAGCTTTATTCCTCATTGGATTTTGAAGGAGGAACATAGTAAAATCTAGTAAAATAAGTGGGTGAGGGATTTGATGCCCTCATCCACCCATACAAGATGTCTACTAGAAGAAGAGCTAGAAGTAGAAGTGCTAAAGTAGTGCAATATGGATGATGGGATTGGTGGTTGTGCACTACTTGGCTATCCCAGCAGTGGGCTACTGAACTCACTTTCCAAGTTGTCTTTGGAAACTTATAAACCTTCCTTGATGTTGGAGGTTCGAGCTGCCTCAAACACCTACAAGGAAAGTTTCTTGATTTTTGAAACAATCTTTTTAGAGGTTCAAGATAAGGAGATATCCCAACTTTCTTTGATTTTGAGAGGATCACATGTATCCCCAAGAATTACCCTAATAAATTGGATGGTTGTTCAACAAGATATTCCTTTGGGATAACTATGATGCATGTCTTGTAGTTATGCTCAAGCTAGTTTTTGAATGTAAAGCAATCCTCCAAAACATGACCTAGATGGTAGGGGAAAAGTTAGGATCATTGCTCCCACTTCCTCCACTTTTAGGCTTTGAAAAGTCGGTTTCTTTAAGGTTCTTAAAGATTTTCTAACTACCTCCCTCTTAAATGAATAAGGTTTAGTTTATCCAAAAGAGTGGGTGGATGGATAGCTACGGTGCGGGTATGTGTACCATCGTGAGTATATTTGAGGAGGAGGCAAAGGCATGGGTGGATGGTAGGATGCATGGTGAGGAGGTGGAAGTGATGGTATGGAGCAAGGTCTCTATTGCTCTCCGTTTGCTTCCCTTGTCCATCAGCTATCGCGCTTCTTCATAAGCTTTATGCTTTGGCTTTGTTGATTAATCTGAAAAAGATAACTATTTGGCTTCTCCTTGTGCTAGCCTTGTTGATTAGCTTCAAATGTTTTGATGGTAAACCGAGCATGAAGGAATCAACCATGAATATTCTTTAGTAGAATTTCAATGGCACTCTGTTTAGACAGTTGTATTTCACATTTCATGCTCAAATTATACCATTTGAGAATATAATCAACGAGGGACCCACCAGGGTGTTGAGCCACAACGAGACATACCCCTTTTTGAGCTCCAAAAACCTCTTAATGAAGAGTTGCTCCAAACTCAAAAAGTCTTCACCAAACTGTTGGGAGTTCATAATCAATCAAAGGCTATTCAAAGCTGATAAAAAGATGGAACAAAAGAACATCACTGCCACCATTAAATACCGCAAGTGCTATAATGCGTGGGTTCTCACGCCATCAAAACTCTTGAAAGAAGGTGGCACAAAACCTTAGATAGGATGACATCAAATTCCTCTGGTAGGGTCTACCCTTGGAACCGATGATCCTCCTGCTTGTGCCAATGCTTCTCACCGCTACTCAACCATGAGTTTAATATCTTTTTTTTGCAGGTACTATCCACCTTCCTATACAAGCTGCCGCTGCTCTACGGTAAACTCTTATGATCCAAGACAACAACAAGACCATTTTTGCAATAGTAGGATACCATCGGGCTTGGAAGTGCCAAGGCCAAGCTAGCAAGTCTTCAAACCTCTTTCCCATCATCTATGTTCATCCTTTTATTTAAGTTGTTGAAGGAGGTGTTGGGTGGGGCGATCATCGCTGCTCAACACCTTCCAAACTCCGCGAAGGAGGAACCCGGTATCAACCATGTGCACTCGTTGAATCCTCTAACAAGTCATCTTTATTGGGATCAAAATTAACCTTCTTCTCCTCTAAGTCGACCGCCATATATCCAGGATCTCCTTCTTCCACTAGAGCTACAATATCATCAGAGCGTCCAACCACGTGGATACAAAATGAAATGACGGTGGTGGGATCACTATCATGAACAGAGAGACATCTAACCTCCTACTAGGAGCTAATCTTGTGAGGACCGCACTAGAGGATAGATGCTCTACTAGATCTGGTGGAGTGGTACAGGAGGATCTATGGCCATGGGGACATGGTACTATCTCCTTCCCCTCACCGCTATCTCCATATTCTATGCTGGTGGTGGTGATGACATAACTACTATAGTTCCATTCTTCACCACAAAGGGAAGGTCAAGGGAGAGCTCGCCTCTCGCCATGGTGTAGATGGAATGGGATCTCTTGGCCATATCGGATCAGATGCTCTTTTCCCTGATGCGCCTTCATGGCCTTTGCTGAATAGTGGATGATGGAACTTGTACTGGAGATGGCATGGAGTAGAGCGGTGTGGTGGAGGCACCATCGACTCTCGGGAGCTCCTCCCATGGTGGGTAGTGAGTAATATCATGAGTAGCATGCTAATCGAAAAATTAATGAGGGCCGAGGCTACTGACGCTATACCTCCCTCTCTCGCTAGTAATCAGCTGACACAGCCTCTCGCCTTCTCCTCGCTCCACATGGGGATGACTGAACATAAGTAAAATTGAGCCCCAAACTCTGATCATCCATAAGCTCCGCCTACTCGGCACAGAACTGATCTAAGGCTGGCATATGACCTTCTCCATCGAGAGAGCCTCATGACTGGTGGAGGTGAAAGATCCTCCTAATGTCCCTCTCCTATCGAGGGGTGAAACTATTTTCTTGATCGAGGGAAACCATCCTAGGTAACTCCTCTACAACTTGAGAAACTCTAGCTCCTTGGCTATGCAGTCATGATGCCGCTTGATCTTGCAGACTGTATGCTAGGGGAGGAGTAAAGAACTAGACCACCCTACAGTAGGGGAGACTATCCATGAAGGGAGCCTTCCTTGGAGGAAGCCAATGAGTGGGTTGCAAGGGTAGAACCATTGAGCCGCATTGGAACTTCAACTATGAGAATTGCCACGCCCTTCCTTCAAGTGAGGAAACTCGAGTGATGACATCTCAACTGGATGATGGCTTCTGCCATCACCACACTCTGTTGATGGTTGTGAGGGTGGTCCCACAAGTGATCCTATGAACCTCGCCAAAATGAATGAGGGAAAAGTCATCATGGGGAGGTTGACCCAAGGCCAAATCCATCCCAAAAGAAAATAAACATGTACTGGCTGCCATTAATTGAACTAAAGAAAACTTGACAAGGGTTGAAATTCTATAATTTTGGAAAACAAACTTGAATCATGCTTTTGCTAACTTTTGAATTTTGATTTTAGAATTTTGAACCCACACTCAACAATTTGAATATGTTAAGTGGGGCTCATTGATTTTGGAGAGAGATTTTGAATTGATTGGAAAGGAGATTTTGAATAGAATCCATTTTCAACAAATTATGTATGTTGAAAATGGGTTCAAAATATTTTGAAGAGATTGATGCTTCCATTGTTCATATTTGAATTTGATTTTTGTGTTTGAGGACCTTCATTTAACAAATTTGAGTATGTTAAAGTAATCAATTGATTTTATTGATTTGTGATTTTGGAATTTACTTACTTAGCAAATTTGGGTATGCTAAGTGAGTGTTGAAAATAATTTTCTTTTATTTGCTTGTTTGTGAATTATGTGTGAATTTGAGAATGGAATCTTCACTTAGCAAATTTGGGTATGCTAAATGAAGAATCTAAATGTGTTCTTTTGTTTTGGATTTTGGAAAAAAAAGGATATTTACTTAGCAAATTTGGGTATGCTAAATAAAGTCCAATTGTGTTTTGCATTTTATTTTTATTTTTGAAAGAGAGTATCTTTACTTAGTAAATTTGGGTATGCTAAATGAAGAATCCAATTGTGTTTTATTTTTGATTTTTTTTAAAAGAGGATTCTTTACTTAGCAAATTTAGGTATGCTAAATAGAAGAAATCCTAATGTGTTTTTTTTTGATTTTTTGAAAAGAGGATTATTTACTTAGTAAATTTAGGTATGCTAAATAGAAGAAATCCTAAAGTGTTTTGTTTTGATTTTTTTTTTAAAGAGGATTTTTTTTATTTAGTAAATTTAGGTATTCTAAATAAAAGAGATCCAAATGTATTTGATTTTTATGATGCTTTGAAAAGAGAATCTTTACTTAGCAAATTTAGTATGCTAAATAAAGGATCCATGTGTGTTTGATTTTTGATTTTAAACTTTGAAAATGAAAACTCTACTTAGCAAATTTGTGTATGCTAAATAAGGTTCAAATGTATTTTTGATTTTGATGTTTTGATTTTTTTTTGTTTTTTTTTTTTTTTTTGAAAAGGATGGATCTTTACTTAGCAAATTTGGGTATGCTAAATAAAGGATCCATATTTTGTTTCTATTTTTGATATTTAATTTTGAAAATGAGAACTTTATATAGCAAATTTGTGTATGCTAAATAAGGTTCAAATATATTTTTGGTTTTGATGTTTTGATTTTGAAAGGAGTGATATTTATTTAGCAAATTTGGGTATGCTAAGGAAAGGATCTAAATTTATTTTAAAAAATAAAACTTTCACTTAACAAATTTGAGTATGTCAAATAGGAGTCAATTATGCTTTATTTTTCAAAGATGAAGTATTGTGTGTGATTTATTGCTTTTTGAAAAGATAAAAATTCCAACATAACACATTTGGAACATGTTGAGTGGAATTTCAAAGTTGTGATTTTGCTTGAAAATGGAAACCTTTCTTCAATAAATTTGAGTATATTGAATGAGGATGTTTATAAGTGCTTTTTGAAAAGATGATTGTTGATTTTGATTTTTGAAAATGTCATATATGTAACAATCATGAAGATTGTTAGATGAGGTGCAAATATTTTATTATGAGAATTTCTTTTTGAAAGTGCTTTTGGAAAGCATTATTTTTATAAATGATTTATTTTTGGAATGAACCTTTCCTTACCATAAAAATAGTAAGGAAGAAGTCTTTAGTTATTTATTTATGTTAAATTTTTAGTTTAATCTATTGGGAACCCAATGGGTGTTTTAAGACCTACGCGGAGTGTGGTCCTAAAACCTAAAGGATGTTGGCTAGCTTAGCTTAAGGATGAAATAAGCTAAGTGCCAACAGACAAGCAAGATAGTCTTGATTCATATAAAATACAAACCCACTATATTGATACTTGGAGACAATGATCATTTACCAAAGATGGAGAGAGGAACCTTCCCGAGTCAAAAAAATCATGGTGAAATATTTTATCTTCATCTATCTTTAAAAAAAATAAATGAAGACAAAAATATGTTCTTTGTTGGACAACATAGATCCATCTTCTTATTAGATGATCGTATGACAGGAATGATGTACTATCTCGATAGAAGTCACCATCCTACAATGGATCTAATCACCTAAGGACTCAAGGATGGGTCTATGTGTAGAGATTCTTCCCTACTTTACATGAAAAAGTAAAGTAGGGTTTATTTTAAACCGGGTTCGTTAAGTTCTATGGGCAAGCTATAGTTAATTACATCTTAAGGAATGAGATTAAGAATACTCTCGATTAAGGTAAATGATTGTTCCAAAGATTTCAAAGATGGACTATCAATCAATTGGTTATTTTTGGAAGATCAAATGGGATTGATCAAAAGAAGGGAGTTATTATCAAAACCAAAGGGAGATAAGTAGGAGATGCTCATGATGCTAGAAAGCCTAGCGAGCATCCCAAACTATCCTGTGATTGGGCTTTATATTTTTGAATTTGAAGAGAATTATTTGTTTGAGTTGAATTTTGATTAGAAATCTAAGGCTTACAATTCTACCATACAAAATCATGAAAATGCCAAGAGGAGGATTTATGCTTAGAATAAAGGGAAACAACACCGATCCTAAATCTAGGGAACTTTGAGGCCAAAGCGACTAAATCTAAGGTGAAAATGGGTATAGGTTTATCTCCATAGAGAGGATAAACCACCCAACTTGGACTTACAACCGCCTTGGGTGGCCGCCAACTAACTCCTCCTATGATTTTAAATACATGTAGGCAAGTCTTATGCTTTTACAAGATAGCTGAGCTATTGTTTATTTAGAAAGAAGACTAAGTCCTTAAACTCACTCCCTAAGAGACTAGATCATGTGGGCATGAACTCATGACTTAATCTAATGCAAATTTTGTTAAGTTTATTTTATTTTTTGGACAATTAATATGGGATTTATATGGCTAATGCATGAGAAATTTGTTATGAGCCAAAATTAGTAAGAAAGAGTTGTGTTTCCACCATGGATCTCAAAGGTCAAGCCATGTTCTCTGGCAAAGGTGGAAGCCCTCCATAAACACGAGGGAAGTAAGATGATTATATGCATGATGTGAAACATACAACATCTAGTTAATGGGTTGCTAAATATTTTATTATCTTGATTTATGTCCAAGGCTTTAGTGAGGTTATGAGTTATTTTAATTTTAATTTTGAGTTATTTAATTATATAGAAAATTTATTTTTCCAGAGCCTAATCGCATCCAGCCATTCAAAAAGAAGAAACTGAAAAATATGTCATCTTAATGCACAAGCTAAACAAACAAAACAATTTTATAAAGCTACAAAAGAATAAAAGGCCTTTGTGGTCCACCAAAAAACCCAAAAGAAATATGGGTAGCTTCTACCCTTATACAACCCGGATTATAAATTATAATTTAGAAGGAATTTATGTTATGGGGGTCCATTTTTATTTCTTCATTTCTTCTTTCTTCATTTGATTTGCTTCTTTCTTCTTTCTTCTTTTGTTATTGAATATGGTTGCTCCAAAGGCTTCACATGGTATATAAGACATAATCTTATGACCAATGCTCATCTCCACTTCCCCATAACATTTATTCTAAATCCTAATTACAAAAATTACATAAAAATGGGAAAAGTAAATCTAACTAAAACCTATAAAATAGAGATTAGCTAAACACATACACATCCCTAGCATATATATGAATAAATTGGACTTAGCACCCCACACAAGGGTAACCAAGTGCACCTAGCCTATTTTTGGATTATACTTAAGGGTATATGCAACCTGCACAATAAAAAGTATTTATATTTTTATTATAGTGCCCCTTAAGCACAGTCTCCTGCATAAGACAATGATTAGACTAAGATCATCCTATCATTCGCCTACACATACACCTAATATCCAAATTCTAAAATATTACATCACAAAATAAAATCATGCATCAAACCATGCACGCCTCTAACATAGACTAGAAATGGTGACTTAGCCTAATGTGTGTCATTTAAGGCTTTGTGTGGTATGTCTTAGCTAGGCTTTAAGGTTGAAGTTTTCTAAGAAAGTTTCAACTTAGAGGTGGTTTCATTTTAAGTGATTTAGTTGATTTTAATTTTATTTGATGATTTGATTTGAATGAACCTACATTTAATTACTAAGTTATAAGAGAAGAAAAGAGAAGAGAACTTCTTTCATCCCTACCTTAAGTAATTTCTAAGGTAGATTCATTAATGATTTTCTTTAGTGAATATTTTATTATGTGTTTTAATTAATCCTAAGTTTAGATTTGCTCTAAATAAACCTATTCAATAAGAAAGGCATTTTAGATTAATTAAAGTGTGAATTACTATCACAAAACACACAACCATTTATTTCTTTCCAACATGTGTATTATGCATATGAATGATCCTAAGCATAGCTATACATACAAATGCAAATCTTAGCACACCTTAATGATGAATGCAAAGAGATGTTGTTTAAGAAAATTTGGATATTTCATGAATGCATGATTTTGTAAGTAGAAAAGAGAGGGATTCTTTTATCCATTAGTCAAATGCACATTTACATATATGAAAGACATAAGTGAGTACGGTACCACTATTTTCTACACCAAGGGTGTAAGATATAAGACCTACTTAGGGCTACTTAAAGCCTCGCAACCCCGGATATCCAGACTAATATACCACTTTTCTTAAATACATGTGCATGTACAAAAGAAATGAATGGATGAAGAATCATGCAAAAGATTTTGTTTGTTTGATTTTGGTTATGCAATTTATATATATAATGTGAAGATCCTTCTTAATTCATAACATGAGTGCATAGGAATGAATTTAAGCAAGTATTATGTTCTTTTCAAATGAACTATACACTTTGCAAATCCTATACAAACCCAAGTTAAGAAAAGAGAGGGAAATCACATAACACATTTTATGCTATAATCACATGCAAGCTTATAAGTATTTATAAGTATCATACTTTCATTTATGATCTTTGATTTATAGATTATAAATATAAATTTTGATTTAATTGTGATAATACCATTCATATTCTTTCTTTAGCCAAAGCATGCAATTTGACATAAAGGAAATATTTCATTTTAATTTGATTTTTCAAAAGGTATGAATGCATGAGTTCATATGGCAAACATATTTAACATACTTGGAAAGAGATGAAGTGATGTAAGCATGTAATTTCATTCACCCTAAGTAATTCCTAAAGATAATTCTTATTTAAAGTGAACCAAAATTGCTTAAAGAGATTTTTGTTCTAGTTTTCAATTTGATTTAGGAAAAGTGAGAAGAGTTTGCTAGTCCTAATCCCTTCCCCCTTGTGTGAATTGATTTAGTTTAATTTTTAGAATAATTAAATTGATTTTATGTTTTGTTTAGGTTAAGGTGTGAATTTAATCCATTAATTACCCCTTACCTATACCTCTTTAACATAATTAACCTAACAATTATGAGCCAACATATGATATGCAACCATATGGAATTTAAATCAGTAATACACCTAAGAAAGAAAGGCCTTAATGCAATTGGCTCATAATTATTGATTAATTAAGCTAAAGGTTTCATTAAGTACTTTCATAACCCTTCCCATACATGTATGTTGGATTTTATTTCCTTAAGCTTACCTTTGGCTTTTGAACACCTAAGGATATACCTAGCAAGAGATTGATTAAGTTCATATTGATTTTTAAAATTTGATTAAGCTAATTAAGAAGATTATTAGTGGATTAATCCTTAATTAGGTTTGGATTAAGAAGAAAGGGGTTTAGGAATAGCTTAGGAAAATATCCCAAAATCCATTCCATAAACCTTCTATTCACTTAAATAATATTTAATTATCAAATTAAGTGATTAAACCATACATGTTTAATTGCTCTTAATTTTAAGGGTGATTAGGATTCATTAATTGATTTCTCTAATTAACTCATTAATAAATTTTAAGAAAATTAGGAGAGACCAAACATGCCTGAGAAGTTTGAAATTAATTAATGAAGTCATTATGGAGTAATTAGGGTTATTAAGTTTTCAATTAAACCCTAATTAAAGAAAATCTACTATTCAAAATTAATTAGAAATAATTTTATATATTCTCCTCTAAATTATCTTTAAAATGATCCCTCATTTATAGTTTTCTAATTTTTCTTGATTTAATTATATATTTTTTGAAGTTTTAGTGATTAAAGATAATTAAATACCCTAATTATATAACTAATCCCACGGCCATTGGACGCGAGCGCTTTCCAATGCGGATGGGATTGGTTATTTTAGTTGTCAAATAACATGTCGCATTATTCGGCGGTGCTATGTGCTTTCTCTTTGGCCGTTCGATCAAAGATCGGACGGTTAGGATTAAACCCGCGGTTTCAAAGGATAAAATCATTGGATCTAATGTGTTTTAATCATGACTGTCTATCCAAAACACGTGGGATGGACAGTCCATCATTCATCCATGCCCTCGCCTGCGGGAGACGAGATCATCCATCCTCCATGGCTTGATCCAAGCTCACTTAAGCTTGGATTGGGCTAGGATTCATCCCACACCATCTAGAAGTAAGGAAAAGAAGATCCAACGGAATTATATTGGGATTACACTTTCCTTCACAAAGGACTAAAGAATTTTGAACTTAAAGCTCAGTTTTGAGGCATACCTCACCGAAGGCTGTCACTGACTCTCCCAACCATTGAGGTAACTTTGTTTAGTGGAGACGAAGCCTTGTTAAAGTTTTAAGGTTTAATTTGTAATGGATTTTCCAATTGACCAAAGCTTCAATTTTTGCCTCCCCTTCCCGTGGCTTGGATGCTGATTTGCTTGGATTCGACTTAGTGCCTTGATGGTGCTTGCAAGAGGAATTGGACTTTGGTTGGGTATTGAGTAAGTTGAACTCTCCTCACCTCTATTTTGGCTTAGAAAATCGAGAATGGGAATTTCAAATGAGCTTAAGAACTTGGGAAGCGGATGCGCCTTTGATCCTCTGAGCTCAATTGAATGCAAGGTCAGTGAATTAGAATGGAATAAAGGGGAGTATATCTCCCCCTACTTGAATCGGACAACCAAAGTTTATTTTGCCATTTTGATCAAATTGATGAGATTGAATAGGTTGTTTAGGTTGTTAGAGTGCCATGTGGTTTGATTTTGGCAGATGAGTGGGAGTGTGGAGGTGCACATGTGCTAAAATGAGTGTGGGAGGTGATCCATGTGAAAAATTTTGAGTGGAGAGGTCAGTTTTGGCTTTGGGTTAGGTTAGGCTGACCCAAACCTATTGGGTCATGTGCACCACCTTCCTTGGTGTCCAAATGATCTGCTAGGAGGATGCCAAGTGATCTTGAGTTGGAATATGAGCAAAGTGAATTTAATCATAGGTTACCCTTTGACCTAGGGGTAAAATGGTCATTTGACTTTGATTTTGATTTGGGCATATTTGGAATGATTGAAAAATGGGTTGTGTCAAATTTTTAATGAATTTGAAATTTATTTGATATGATTTGGCTCATGTTGACCCATTTAGGTCAAAATGGGTCAACTTGGGTCAAGTTGACCAATTGGTCAAATGGGTCAAACCAAGGGTTGGGACAAGTTCATATGACCATTTGGAGTGGTTTGGTATCATTGGTTTGGTTCAATTTATTTTATACTTGATTTTGGTTCATTTGAGTTTACTTAGGTCAAATGGGTCAAGTTGACCAATTTGACCTATTTGACCCAATTAAGTTAGGTCATGGGTTGGTTTAGGTTTGGTTGGTCATTTGAAATATTTTGCAAGCTTTGGTTTCAATCAATTTTGATTTGATTTGATTTTGGCTTGATTTGACCTTTTAGGTGGGTTGGTCAATGAAGTTGGGTCTAGTTGGCCAATTGAGGCTTTGGTCAAGTTCAACAAGTGATTTAGAATGAATTTGACCCATTGGTTGCAATTTGGCTTAGATCAAGATTTGACATTTTGACTTTTAGGTCAACTTGGGTCAAGGTCCAATTGGCTAGGTTTGGCTCAATGATGACTTGATCATGTTTAATCATTGATCATAAAGGTTTAGATCAATGGTTTCAATCAATTTGGCCTATGGTGGATTTTGGCTAGTTTATGTCTCATTTAAGTGTTGACTTGGTCAAAGGCTAGGTTTGACCAATTTGAGTGATTGATCATCTAAGATGATTGTTGCTCACAATGTGCTTTAGTAGTTTTCAATTTTTTAGGTGCTTTGGTCATTTTGAATAGTCAATTTGACTTGAAAATTGATCACATATGGACTTATGATTGAAATATAAATCTAATTGCAAGTGATTTGGAGTGAAAATGAGTTTTGATTCATTTGATAATTTTAAGTTCAAAGGACGAATCTAATTGCAAGTGATTTGGAGTGAAATGAGTTTTGATTCATTTGATAATTTTAAGTTCAAAGGATGAACATGGGTTTGATTTGGGTTAGTTTGATTTGGTTTAATGATTGAAGTTTGTGTTTATATTTGGTTTGTGATTGAAGGATTGATTGTTTGGAGAGAAAAATTCAAAAGCTTAGATTGATTTGAGGTTGATTTGGCTAAGTTCAAGAATTTGACTTGAAAGGGTATAGGTTGGTTTTAGGTTAGATTTGGATTTGAGTTTTGAATTTGGTTTTGGTTATTGAATTTATATTTCATTTATATTTGTGAATATAAATGAGAATATAAATGGGTTATGAGAAAATATCTTGAGTTTGAAGTGATTTGAATTTGATTTGAACTATCCATAAGATGAAATCAAAGTGACTTAAGAAAGATTTTAGATTTGGACTTGAGTTTGGAATTTGGTTTTGGTTACTTGATTTTATATTTCATTTATATTTGTGAATATAAATGATAATATAAATGGGCATATGATAAAATCTCTTGAGTTTGAATTGATTTGAGAAAAGTCATTTAAGTTGGAATTTGATTTTGAATTTGGATTTGAAGTTTGATTTGTAAGAAGAAAGTGAGGATTGTGTTTAAGCTATAGGGTGACAAGTTTTCCTAACACCCAAGGCATGCTATTCCTATGGCTAACTCTTCTAAGTTAGGTTAAGTGTTCACCTAATCACTAGAAGTAACTTAAGACTAAGGAACTCTTAATTTCTAAGAGGAGTCCTATGTCTAAGATGGAGAAGTTGAGAGCTCACTCCAAAAGTGAGGTCAACATGGAGATAGTGATGTTGGTTGTAATAGCAGTAGCATAAAAAATATGAAGATTTCTTTTCAACCAAATGTAATGAGCAGTAATTAGAATTGCAAGAAGAAAAAATCTTTTAGAAACCTTGCAGTTATCAGCATGTATATGTAATTGCAAAATGGTGCAACCTAGATGAAATAGATTTCCCATAGGAATGCATTCTTTTAGAACTTCTATGGAATAAAGGCATTAAAAAAAAGGTGGGTATGTGTTTCATTGTCTCTTTGACAAAGGACACATTTAGGATCAACCATAATATTTCTAAGGGCCAAAATATCTTTTGTTTTCAACCCTCCCATAATGATCTTCCATGCCAAAGTTGCAAATTTAAGTGAGTAAACTTTAAACCATACTTATTTCACCCATATAGGCTTGACTTGATCTTTAAAAATGAAAATTTGAGTTTCCATGTGATTGTGCTGATCTTTACCCATCCATAAACAAGTGTTTAATTGATCCTTAATGGGAATTTGATGTATCATGTTAATGCAGCAATTTGGAGTGGAGGATTTATAAGGTAGATTCCAAGCATTGTTGCAAATAACATCACAAAGTATAGTATGCAAAGAACAGTCAAACCAAGAGAAGATAGCATTGCCATATTTGTCAAAAAGAGAAGAACCATCCAGCCACGGGTCAAAGAAAAAGGATACCCTGCTAAAACTGGAAACCGGAAATGATATACAACTTTTAACTCTTACTACAATAAGCTTTAATTCCTTGAGTAAGGGGGTTGAAGAGATGTTGAAATTATTCCATATATAAAAGCTCCTCCCTAAAAACCACTTGGGTAATAAAGAGTTAGTATTATAAAATCTCCATAGCATCTTTGATTTACACATGACATTTAGAGAATCAAGATTAGGAAGGCCCAGTCCAGTAATGGCTTGGAAATTTTAGTCCAAGAGATAGTTATCATTTTACTCCTATTCCCATTATTATGAAGAAAATCACTAACCAAGCTAGTGATTTTCCTCCTAATGTATTTCGGAAGAATGGTGGATCGAAACCAGTAATGGAAATAGCTCCAACAAGTGTATCTAACCAGTTGAAGTCTGCCATCAAAGGAGAGAAGGTTTCGCTCGTGAACCAGTGGTGTAGCTTCTCTATAATCTTATTGTAATCGGATGGCTTACATTTAGAGAAAGATATGGGAAGACCAAGATAGTCTCGAGGAAGAGATTTTTGATAAAAACCCAATAAGTTGCACAGTTATCTCTATTTTGTTCCTTAACAGAATTTGAAAAACATATAGTAGATTTAGAAGCATTAGTGGAGAGATTAGTTGCCTTGCAAAATTCATGAAGCAAAGAATAAAGACACCTCAAGCATTTCAGCTTCTCTAAAAATCAGAAGATCATCTGCATAGATAAGATGAGACAAAGAGCAGTTCTATTTTGTGATTTCAATACACTTACTCCGTGAAACCACCGCCGCTCTAATCATGCTTGAAAATAATATTTAATCTTTTGTTGGTATTATTTATCAATAGAAATTAATCCGAGATGGCGGGATCTGTTGGTTGGGAGTCTCGCTACATTTGTGCATTATTTGCCCTCACAAGCTCATCATCCCAAAAAAGAAAAGAAAAGAAATTAATCCCATATAATAAATGGGATAGTAAGAAATAAAGAATAAATGTTATAAAATAATTTCAAATAATATATATATATATATATATATATATATATTGATGGTACTTAATTATAGTTAAATTAATAATTTTATCATTAATCATGATTTAAAATAATAATTTAATTTGAAGATAAGTAATACTTTTTTATTTAAGAGATTTTTATATTAACGAGAAGATATGATTTCACATTGTTCATGCATGATGTTAAATTTTTTAAAATTTGTTAAATTTGTTTTATTGTACTAATTAGTTTTAATATATAAAGACTTTTTAATTATACATGAACTTTTATTTTAACTTAATAGCATATATGTATTTCTATGTAAAATATTTTAAAATTTTAAAACTTGTTTTTTATATTAATATTTCATTAAAATATTTAATATCAGTATTAATATATAAATGATCTAAACATTAATAAAATTGGATTTAATTGAATTTTTGACATGCAATTTTTATATTATATAATAAACTTTAGATTAAAATTGAATTAGTAATAAATTTTTAAATAATGTGCTCCTTCTACCCAAAGCTAGCAAGACATAAGAGAAATATTCAATACTCTTGATTAGCCATCTTAAGGACATTTTTGGAGAGATGTTAATACATTTTGAATATATTTTGAGAATTTATTTGGGAATTTAAATTATTAGTTACAATCAAAAATTTTCGATAGATATTTGAAGATTAATCTAAATCAATTTATAGAGTTCATCATTATTTATGATATTTTATATAAATATAGGGACATGAACATATGATATATTTACTTTTAAAAATATATATGGACATACATGGGATAAGATCTTATAAATTTATAATTTATAAAATTTATAAATTTTAAATAATACATAATAATCACATATATTATATAAATATTAAATAAGCTAAAATATTAATGCAAGAAAATGAATAAAAGTTTAACATATTATTTATAAATCATCAAAGTAGATAAAAAAATAATAAAACTTTAAAAAGATTTAGTCATCAATAATTTTTTAAGTATTACATACAAAAAATACAAGTTATTTCGTAGAATATGAATTATTAAAATACAATATTTAATTTTATATTTAGTTAATATTTATAATGTTTAAATTTAATTATCTTGAATAAGCATGTAGAAATATATATTTTTTTTTAAATTGGAACACCATAGCAATTGAGTCGTGACTGATACATGTCGGACATTGTATACTTTTTTCTCATGAAATACCAATGAATCATAGTATAAGAGAGTATGTTGGGCTGCGCATGCTTTGGAAGGAGAGTGTGTTGTTATTAGCTATCTCTTTCATTATTGAGAGAGAGCTTACAATGAAAAAATTCTAAGTAGTAAAATACTAGTCATGTATGGGCACTTTGATTTATTGACGTAGTTCAACCATATAAATATCTTGATATCCATAAATCTCAATTGCTTTATTTTTCTGGCACTTAGATTTTATTTTACTTTTACTTTTTATGCTTGACATTTTAACGAAAAGAATATTATAATTAATATTGTGTAAAATACTTGAGTAAAATTTATTTACTTAAACTCTAGTTCATTATTAACACTTGAACTTACCATAGTTTTTTATTTTCACTATCATTATTAGTTTTATGATTATGTAGACATTAGTATAATTTAATTATAATGAATAAATTGTATAAATAGTATAGTTGAGCAAATCAATTCATATTAAAGTTAATAGTAACTAATACATTAATTTGTTTTTTTTCATTTATATATGATTTTATTAAATATGTGCAGTGTCACTTATATGATTGCATAAAACTACATGTATGCTTAAGTATAATAAGTTATATTATGGTAAATTATTCACACACTTATATATCTATTTTTATATATTATGTATTTATCGATTCATACATTTATATACTTATTGCATGTAGAAAGATTCGTGTCAATAGAGTGAGAAAATTTAATGTCTTAGCTTTGCACAAATATTTTGCATACACACAAAAAAGAGTTTGAATGACACTAAGATTTTTATGTTGCAAACTCAATAAAGAAAAAACGATTAAGCCTAGCCGAGTTGAAATGATTTTATTATATCAGTGTTTGTTATAATTGTTATTATATCTTCAAAATTGGAGAATATAAGCTTACAATTGTAGGTTTCTGCAAAAATTATCACAGGATTTGTGATAAAAGTTATGTTTGATGTGGTAAAAAAATAGATGATCCAATGATGACAATTGAGTGAACAAATATGGTAGTTGCTAGGTTGTGGCAATCAGGTGGCATTCTAGTTGTGGCAATCGCCGCGCTCAAATGCACCAACGCGATCGATAATGGTGGTTTGACAGTAGTCTAACATTGGTGGTCCGATATTAATCTTGTTGTGGTGATCGGCGGGTGCAAGCGATGGGTTAGACGGCGATGGCTGGTGTGGTAGCGGTTGGTGGTGATTTAATGACAGTGGTCCCATTGCGGTAACCGACGATGATCTAACCACGATTGGGTGGTGGCAACCGATGGTGGTCCGGTAAAGGCCGGTGATGATTTGTTGATGATTGCTGATGGTCCGGATGGGGCTACGCGATCTAGCGATGAGTGGCGAGCAATGATTTTGAGATTGCTGACAATAACCTAATTATGCTCCGAGATTCTTAAAGCTTCAGAGTTCTCTCCCCTCTCCAACTTAGGTCATTTCATGTGAAGAATGAGAGACTATTTATAAATTATAAGTGTCATTCCTTGTAAATACAGAAAAAATCTGAACCACTCCATTAGATTGCTCAAAATGATCTCTTTGATCATGAGATTAATTTTAAGCATTTGAATGCCCAAATAAAAATTAAGAGACCCGTCCATAAGATTCTTCTTTGGTTTTAAATGAACTCAATTAGCTTCGAACTCATCAAATGAAGTTGGAATAACAATTGTAAAATTATTTTTTAAGTTAAGTTTAACAACTAAGAAAATCAAATTAAAATCTAAGTTGAAACCCAAAATACCCTATATTACCTTAGAGCATTTGGATCCATCCCATGGAATAGTTTAATCTTAGTATAACTCATAACACTTTTAGAAATTCCTAAACTTTTCTAGACTCATCTCGTGACTCAAGAAAGCTTGGTGAACCTAATTTGAGTAGGTTAACTAATAATGACCTAATAGGCCCACTCACCTAAATTCAATTCTTATTTTTAATAATTTCATTTTCAAAAAGATAGAAAGGTTATATGATATTAAGAATTGCAGTTGAAAGAAACTTAAGCTATTAAACCCTTGATCAAATTAGTTTGGCTAAATGACATATTTTGACCTAATACGGGTAATGATGAAAATAATCCAAGTAAACTTAACTTTAATTCCAAATGAAATTAATAGGTCTAAGAAATGCTTTAAATTATTTTAAACCAATTTGAGAGACTAAGTGGCAAATTAATGACTTATTAAGATTTATTAAGAATCAATTACATTTGAATTTTGATAGGAGTAGGTTTAAATAAACATTGATGACCCAAATGTTCATTAAAAACTATCCTTGAATCTATTAAATCTAAACTACAAAACTTAAAACCTTTGACTCATTAATGACCCATAAATATTATTTTGATCCAAATTAACTTAAATTCAAATACAATTAAATGTGGCTAGATAGCTTGAAAGGACATAAGCTAGCCATCTAAGCCAAATTCAAATAATTGAAACCCTGATTCAAGCTAAATGGTCCATGACCCATTTATGACCTATTAAATTCATTAATAATTTATATCAATTAAATCAAACCTATTTCAATCCATGCTTGGATAATAATTAGTTAAGGACTTAAGCTAGAAGTACACCCCTTTGGGTCTAAACCAAAAGGATAAAATGCACTCAAACTCATGCTTAGGTTAGGTCCACTTGATATAAACCTTTGGAGTTATATCTTTAGCTAGCTTAAGCAAATCCTTGTCCCCCATAAGTTTCTTATTTGTCTAGATAGTAACACATAGATCAAAAGATCCATGGACTGTTACCTTAGAAAAGACAGTTCAACTCTAACTCTCGAAATAATCTCAAGTGTTGGAAGAATTTGGCCACTTGGTAGCAACCTACTAGCTTATCTCTAATCATTTGGGAGTAGAAATTACACAATGGGAGAAGAATTGTAGTCGACTTATTAATACACCCTTATTAAAGTAAAGTGGTTAAAATCTTTGCCGCTAGAATTCCAGTAATTGCCATTAAGCCTCCCCAAGACTCATTGAACATTTGAATCACCACAATCACTAAGCTCTTCTAAGTAAGCTTCAACAAATTGGAATTTTCTTAACCAAGCATCCTTAGTCTCTAAAACTTAAAAGAAAGCTATTCTCCACAACCAAGTGAAGTTCCTAATTGATGAATTGAACTCTTCAACTACCCAATCTCACTTAACTTATTCTCTAGTACACATTATGAAACAAACTTCAAATCTTATCATAGGATAGGTAAATTAGGTCTCTTAGATCCTTTCTTCTACAAAATATCAGAGAAATCCCCATTAGATTACTTAGATTGAAATGATTTTAGTAGATGATCTTGGTCTCATGGTAGAGGTGGGAGATAACACAATCACCATTTCATTTTGTTTAAATAGAATGAGTGGCGATGATCCTATTATATATAAAATAGTTTGATACACCCTTTACAACTATAGAATCAATTTTGACCATCTTATATTAAATTGAATGGTTGAGATTAACCCTATTATTTCTTCAACCACCTCAACCAAAATACCGCTAATAACATTCAATGCGTGTAAAGTGCTTACACAATCAACTATTAACTCTAAAAACTATTTTAAAAAAGTATTAAACTTTGAAAAATCTTAGCTAGTTCAAATAAAATATTAAAATTATGAATAAACCTTTTTCATATAAACAAATAAAGGGAAATAAAATAAAATAATTTGAGATCCTATTTTAAATTTTATTTTAAGAATTTGAGAAAAGGATTACTAGGTTATATACTTAATTAATCATACCTAATTGACCCCAAATTCATGATAAGGATTCTTAGAGGTCCTCTTAACTTCTCTCTAAAGTTTCTAAAAATGGTTTGATAATAAAACTTAATAACTCAAATGAATTTCTCAACTCATAAATAAATTTTCACATGCTTCTCTATTTGTGTCAACAGAAAACAGAAAATATTAAAAATAATTGTATTCATTTCAAATCCTTAATTAAATTATTAATGGATTAATACATACAAAATTAATTTTAAATCCAAATAATATGAAACTTTTATAGATGAGACTTTAGGATAGATTTATGATGTTGAGTTAGAATAATTTTGTGATATTTTTTGTAGATGGTCATGCTTTTGAAAGTATTAGGCATTCTATGTGATATTATGAAATGTGCAATTATTTATATATATATATATATATATATATATATATATTCTAGACTAATGTCAATTTTATAGGGGAAGATTCTTTTTTTTTTATATATAAAATGTACATTTAGAGTTTAAGTTTGTTATAAGCTTGTAGGATTTCAAAAGTAAGGAAAAGAATGAACCCCAAATAGTAAAGCTTTGTTGCCTTTGGAAGCCAAAAGAACTAGAATAAGGCAAGAAGCTATTGTCTATCATAAGGTGTATGCTGGAATGTATAAGGTAGAGCTTAATTATCATATCTTTTTTTTGTTTTTTGTGATTATATTTTGTGGACCTAACTACAACAACCTTTTTATTATTTTATATTTCATTTAGAGCTGTTGATGTTTGGTACTTGTTTACTTTTATTGCACTCTTTGTGTTGAAATGTTTATTTTTGATATATTACTTATGTGATTTATGATAGACATACTTAAATGAATCACAATAAAATTATAAATAAAATTTTTCATTGAAACCAAAAATTAATTTAATGATATAGGCATAAAGTCAAATGAGAACCTTTAGGTATATTATTATAAACACATTCATATTATTTCTTCATTTATGCTAGAGCACTTTATCTTCATTGCACGAATAGAGTCCACCGATCTTTTGAGGGTGACAATAGTTTGAAAAGATAAGTGTTTATTAAGGTAGGGCCAAACTAGAATATGATATTACATTATAGATTAGAATTTTGTCTTGATCAGCAAACAAATTAAAATAAAACATGTAAGCATTTTGCTTAAGAGCATTGCATACCTATCATACTTAGATTTAGTGGTCAGGTAGGACTAGGAGTCTCCCTAATCAATAATAGCCATACTTATGTTGCATATGCATGCAATTAGAGTTCATGGTTTTAAAGCACTTAAGTGAGTAATCTCTTTGTTGACCTCTATGCATGCGTCATTAGTCAAGTCGAGCTAACAAGGTGAATTCGACGAGCTTCAGCGCACAAATTTGGGTTGAAACGCACTCGACATCATAGAAAATTAGTCTAAATGATCTCCGATCAACGAATGGACTCCTCCATCACGTTTAGAACGTCGAAATTGATCAGAATAGGCATCTTGCATAATTCGGCCGGTCGAAGAAAGAGAGTCGCGCGCGCGTATAGATAGGGAAGCCGCGACGTTTCCCAAATGACCCTCATTCATAAAATTGATCATTCCGTTAGTGTTGAAACATCAAAACTTATCAAATTATACTATTTGCGCTCAAATCGGACGAGTATGTGCGAATATCGAAGCGGCGAGCAACAATGAAATTTCCGATTTGATGATGGCGCGAACAAATGGCCCGATCATAAACGGTATGTCGTTGCATCCAGAACATCAAAGTAACATAAAATTGACATATATACTGTCTATGTGACGATGTTAGCGCAAAAATTCAAATTAGGACAAATAAAATAATAAAAAATATAAATCATATAAATACCCCTCTTAAAACTCTAAACCTAACTTTTTCATTATCCTCCCAAACCCTCAACCGACACCTCCTTCTCCCATACGATTTCTCCCTCACTCCCGTTTTGCGCCCAACTCCCTCGTCCGCTCAGCTCTCTCTCTCTCCCCGTAAGCCCACCTCCTACTCTTCACTCGATCTTCCTCAACTCGTTATCCCATTCTGTGTTGCCAGATGTACGGATCACTGCACTAGAGGCATTGATCAACTTTGTCCAGTGCCTTGAGTCTGATGCTGATCGTGAGAGGTTCCAGGACCTTCTTCCCACCATGATGCGAACACTTACGGAGGCGCTTAATTCAAGAAATGAGGCTACAATGTAGGAGGCTCTGAGCTCCTTATTGACCTTGCAGGCACGGAGCCTCGGTTTCTGAGCCGCCAGCTAGCTGATGTGGTTGGTTCTATGCTTCAGATTGCGGAAGCTGATAGCCTGGAGGAAGGGACTAGGCATCTTGCAATGGAGTTTGTGATTACTCTTGTTGAAGCTCGTGAGAGAGCCCCAGGTATGATGAGAAGGCTGCCCCAGTTCATTGGGAGACTCTTTACTGTGCTTATGAAGATGCTACTTGACATTAAGGATGAGCCCGCTTGGCATGGGGCAGAAACTAAGGATGAGGATCCGGGAGAAATGAGCAACTGCAGCGTGGGACAAGAATGTCTTGATCGGCTGTCCATTGCCCTGGGAGGGAACACCATTGTTCCTGTTGCCTCGAGTTACTTCCACAGTACTTGGCTACCCCAGAATGGCAGAAATGTCATGCGGCACTGATTACTCTTGCACAAATTGCAGAAGGGTGTGCAATGGTCATGGTTAAGAACTTGGAGCAGGTTGTTTTTATGGTCCTAAACTCATTTAAAGACCCTCATCCTATAAATGCTATTGGACATTTATCTACTGATTTGGGTCCTGATCTTCAAGTCCATTACCACCAGCAAGTGCTACCAGCTTTGGCCTCTACTATGGATGATTTCAGAATCCAGCCCCGCAGGCACATGGCCGCATGTAGACCATAAATTCGCACACCTTTCTACATGGGAAAACCATATTGTTTGTGACTATAAGTCTACATCTTTCTTCGGTAGAAAATTTGTCTATTTGTTTGTGTATAAATATCCGCCTTTCTTTATAAAATCTATTTTAGATCTTAGAGACTATACGCTTTCTTAGTGGTGGGAAGTTTATACCACCCATACATATTTCTCGTGGGGGTCAAAGATATCCAAGATCTCAATATCGACGCCCGTCAACGCTACAAACTTCACAAACAAAGGGATCTTCATAGCTTAAAAATGTTATGATATAAAATTGTGAACTAACTTGCGGTGTATAAGACTGACACTTTCTTGATGTGAATAAAAAATCTTCGAGGTCTAAAGCTATATGCTTTCTTAGATGGGAAGACATTCGTGATTTATATTACCCATACACGCCTTTCTGGTATAGTTTAAAGACTGGTACTCTTATATCGGACGATATCAAAAATCCAAATTTTACACGATATGATTAATAAACTGATTAGTGAAAATTCAATAATAAAGCTAAAATTAATATTTTAAGTTGACATTAAATATATAAGTACCTATTTGGCGACAAGAAATATGCTTTATACTGAGATACTAGAGACCCATATATTTTTCTTTATGGACGACGATTCGGAGGTGTATACACTCATACTGGCATGGTACCACTCAAGCCAGTTTTAGCGATGAGTTATGTCAAAAATGTCAAAAATTTTATCTAAAAAAATTTTACTTGCAAAAAAATTCAATCAAAATAAGCAATATTATATAAATTTCTTTAGATTTAAATTAATGCTAATCAAATACTCCCCATCAATACACTACTTAAATGCTTAAATTCAAGGCGACGATCTTTGCTTCCCTAGTTGGATAAGTTAACAAAATCTTAAAATCAAATGATGTTATTATAATATCTTCAATCTAACAAAATATTTGAGAAGCTAATTATATCATATGACAAGATCGATCTTATTAAATTAATAAATAATGGATCTAAATATAAATAATAAACCACCAATGTATTAAATGATAATTTTAATCGGAGGGATACTTTCATCAAAATATGATTATAATTTAAAGCAATTAACTTAGATTGAACATCAATCTAAATGCATTTAAAATATTAAGCTATAAATGTCTAAATGAAATTCAATCTAAAAACTTAAAGCAAAATTCAATACCTTCAGTTTTGTTAAAGGTGACAAATTAAAAAACTTTCACAAAAGGAGCCAAAGTCAAATCAAGTACATAATTATATTTACTCTCAAACAATCTCATGCCGCAGCGACGAGCGGTCATCGACATGTATTTGGCCAAGAGTTCCACATGATACGTTACGGCCAGTCCTCGAGTTGTCGCTAAATGACACCATTATATTACTCATAGCTCAGATCCTCCCCAATGGCTCTCTTTTGAGTTGTGAACCATATGGTATACTTAATTGGCAAAAAAATCTCTTAGCTAAGGTAACTTAAGCTTGTCTCCTAGATAAACACCACCTCCAGTCTACAAGGATTTTTGGACGACGAACCCATGTGTTTCCGATAAGGATCTTCTCAAGTTCGACTACCTCCTCTAACTAAGTAAACTAGACCGCGATAACCCGGATGACATGGGATCTAGACGCACGCCATTGTTCCCCAACCATCCGCTTTAAGTTAAATATAATGAATTTCATAAATCTAAATTCTAAAACTCCACATCGCTATTTATATTGCTTAACTAACCACTAGCTTTAATCGAAAGTTCTCTCGATTGAGAGGGTAATTAACTGCGGGTGCTTATATAAACCCTAAACAGATCTAAAGTCCTCACAAATGAGGATGAAATCGGTAGGTCTTATCTACTATTCCATCCTTCTAAAATTATACCGACACTTAAATCACTCTCTTCTCTTCATCGAGATCGAAATTTTCTGAGCCCAGATTTCTTGATTGAGATGTCTTCTTCCATCTTCGCTAGTCAATTTGAAAGCTATGATAGCAGTGGAGTATAGTAAAATAAAAACTTAAAGTTATTTATAAAGTTAGATTGATTGAAACTCAAAATTATTTTTATAATAAATATAATTCTGAAGTTTTAAAATTTTTTTTTTATTCATAACCTATTTTCATATTTTTATTGTGTTTATTCTGTTATATCTCTGCATCATGAAAATGTGAGATGATATGTCAATTACTGATTACTAATCCTCATATTTCATTTCGCAGATGGATCTTCGTAACACACCCTTCATTATGTGTACTGGGTGAGCCAACATCCGTCTGGCTAATGCTGTCATCAACACCGGGGATGCTGGAGCTATTATACAATTTGGTAGCATAGATTTCTCTCAACTCAAACGCAGCTCAGACAATCATGCACAATTTGCATATCAACCCATGCGAAAGCCAAGTCTACTAAACTTGTCGCTATCGCTGAGGCCCTCAAAGAGAGCCTCAGATTTGAAAGGTTGGGACATAAGCTCCCATGAAGAGGATGATGAGACAAACAATTTAGAAGTGCATCCAGCTCTACTTCGACCTTGCCCTTTGCTCAAGGCCAACATGATGTCAAGCTTCTCATCGAGGAAAGCTAACTAAGACAAAGGAGAAGAAGGAATGTCGAGTGAGCCCAACAACTCTCACCCCTCTACACCAACAGTGGAACTGAAGTGTTCCCACCACAACAAATTTGAAAATCTCAAGTGGGTGAAAAGGAACAGCTCTACTGGTGATATTAAGCAATCATTCTGGGAGCAATGGTACCAAGCTCCAACCCCACAAAGGAGGCATCTTGAGACTCTATCCTCTAGAGTGCACAAGGTGCTGAAAGTTGTAAAAGAATAAGGCCTTATGAAGAAGAGATATCAAAGGTCAATTATCAGAGAAGCTAACAATGCTCCACTATAGAAGCTATCATCAAAGGTAATAAGAACTCGAGCATTACAAACAAGCTCATGAACATGGTGCGTGACAACCACGCACTGGAATCCAGCCAAAGGTCCCGAAGGGGAAAATAAGTTTGAAAGCCTCAAGAAGAAGCCACCGAAAGGGGGAGTGTCATCTACTTGTATTCCAGATCCCAATAATAAGCAGACGAATGGGTTCCCAAAAAGAAGATTACCATTAATGAGCCAATGATGGTCGACACCGGAGAATCCTCCGTGGAATCCCATCACCAAGTAGCTCCATCTCCTTGATTTTGATCAAGCCCTCCAATTGAAATGTTCATGCCACAACCTGAGCCTGAAATTTGTTGGAGACGAAGCTCAGAGGTGAGGCTACAAGAAGAAGAAGAAGAAGAAGAAGAAGATGATGATGATGATGATGATGATGATGAGACCATAAGAATAGAAGTGGTCTATATGATAGGTCAATGTGATGATCAGCCTGGTACTCAGCTTTATAATCAACGTCGACGTACCATCCTACCCACTGCACCTCCTAAAAGACAAGAAGAAGAAGAGCATTTAGGTTCTTCCTTAGATGATGAGAGAAGACAAGAGTCAAAAAGGGAGGAGAATCCGTCACGACCGCCACACTACTGCGTGAGTACACGCATGCTGAGGAGACAAAAGATAAAGAAAGAACTTAACACTAAAATGAATGAGATGATGGCTCGATGAATCTTATGATGATAATATGAGAAGTGCAATATGCTCCACCCGCTAATCCTCAAACATAATATCATCCCTACCAATCCACCAATGAGCCAACACCACTCTGAGCTCATAGTGCTCAGAGATAAATGAATTAATCGCGCTTCCCACCAACTCCTCAAAACTTACAACACACGAAGATATGACACCACCAATTGGAGATTATTTTAAATGAAAAGATTAAAGTCATGGCAAGTGTGGAGAAACTGAATGAGGTCACCCCATATCCCCGCAAAATATGACCAAGTATCGTATCCTAAGGGTTACTCAGAGCTAAAATTCCATTAATTTGATGGTAATGGTAACCCCAGGCAGGACCTAGCATAATTTAAAGCAATCTATAATAATACTGGGGGTAATGATGCATTATTCTCGCAATTAGACTTAACTTCAACCGCTTTGAGTACGTAGAGTTGCCAAATCCTAGTTAAGACATTCACAGCCGGAGGCAATATTTATCAAAAGATTTGCTAGGCTAGAAAGACTACAATGACCTCACCCTCGAGAAGAGAAAGAAGGATGAGTCACAAAGTACATAACTCAAAAAAACATGAGTATGAAGTGCGAAAGCAATTGAAGAAGAACATGCAATCTAATAATGGGCAACATTGATGATAAAATGACGCCTATTTATGCATGGCTTCCATCACCACCTTTCAAGAACTGATCGGTGGCAAAATTTGAAAAGTTGAATCTCTAAAACTAAAAGCCATTCGAGAACAAAGAAAGAAGTTCTTAATCAAGGGGATCAATCTCACACCGCTTCATATGATTCAAATAGAGAAGGAGGAAACTTACAATGTAGATAAGGGGAAACAACCTATCTATTTTGAAGAGAAAGTTAAACAATCCTTCAATTCTCAACCGAGGTTAGTTCTTGGAGGAAATGAAAAACCCAGAACTTTCCGAGGTAGTGGGGATCACCCAAGACAATCATTAGGAGATGATGATCGAATGCATCCATCTTTTAAGGAGAAGATGAACAAGGAATATTCATTCAAAAGGGAAAGTGGCCAAACGGCAAGCACTCAAGGCAGTTTGGAGTTGCTAATGTAAAAGACCAAAGAGTCGATGAACTGACAACCCAAATTATGTCCATATCATCGGTAGTTAGCCACCCCTGTATTCAAGAAAGAAAGAAAATACAAGAGGTGAATTAATGCTATCCAAAAGTATTCTTATTAACCCAAAGAAAGAATCGAATGGTGGTTACATTCTTCCTCTCTCGAAAGATAAAGCAAAAAAAAGACATGAGAATGATAAATGAGAGACCGTGGTCTCAAGAAAACTATGAAGAAAAGAAGGGATGGAAATCTCCACTTGAACCAAGAACTAGGTAGAATCTACATCAAAAGGTTATGCTCTAAGTCTAGGTGTGTGTTCCTCACCGAGAAACAATCTATTAGAGTTTGCCAAAACTCCCAAAAGGTCACCAAATAAAAGAAGATAAAGAAGAAATCTACTACCCAAAAAAGATTATTAATATTCGAAGAATATCAAATAAACTCTCAATGTCCTTGGATACTCCTGGACATAATCTACTTCTTCAGATAATCCAAGAAGAAGAACCACCAATGATTGGTATTCAAGCCTTGATGGTAAATTAAATAGAAGATAGCTCGGAAGAAGACTTGTGCTTTCCGGAGGAAGATGAATCAGTGTCTTCAATATCACCATTGATGAAGGGCATAAAACTGGGAAGTGATTCTGAAGGCTCCATCCGATCCTCAGACATAAATAGTGGTTATGAAGAGGAGACTTCTTTAGAAGAATTTGAGCCAGATAGAGCAACCCCAGTACAACTAAGAAGTGGGAAGGTGCTACCGTCATCACAGAAGAAAGGAATGCCAAGTAAAAGCAATGACAAGAACATAGAAGTCAATGAAAATATCATTCCCAAAGATCCAAAGAAGAAGTCTAACATGGATAAAGGAATCGATTACAACATCTTATCGCACTTGAAGAAGATCCCTGCACAATTGAGTGTGTATGAGGCCTCCATGTTGCAGATCTCCGTGAAACCTTAATTCGCTCTTAAGAAAGAAATATGAAGCGACTTCACGAGTGTATGACGAGTATTACAATCTCAAGACCTTTAGACGATCACCTTCTCTGAGGAAGATCTTATGCTCGGGACATCAGAACACAATTGCTCACTATATGTCTCTGCGGAGAGTGATGGTGTTACAATCAATCGAATTCTAATTGATCCAAGTTCATCCGTTAATCTCATGAGTCTAAAAACATTGAGAGGATTGTCCCTTGATGTTCAGCATCTAGGACGGGACAAAGTGATGATCCATGGCTTGAATGAAAAAGGGTAAAAGATGCTCGGGTCTTTTCCATTGCCGCTAAGATTCAGAGAACTTCACACAGAAGCTAAATTCCATGTCATTGATGTTGACACACCATTGTCCTTGTTTTGCCTAGTTACATGAGTAATGAGGTCCGCCTACTTTGCACCAATGCATGAAATACATAAGAGACAAAGAATAACATAGAATTCCTGGAAACCTTCAACCATTTGCAGTCCATGAATCTAAAATCTATGAAGATGCGAAATACTATTTGTTGAAGGAGTCCATGCCTCAACAATCCAAAGCTTCTACCTCAAAGGCTACAAAATAACACAAAGAAATGAAGAAGGAAAAAAAGGAAGAAAGAAGGCGACGCCGACTCTTCCTAAAGCAACTAGCACATCACATAAGTTGAAAATGCTAGTCCCTCATCTGGGCAGTGACACAGAAGAAGAAGATGATGATCCTTTTGTCAAACTCAAGGGAGTAAACAAGTCTCTGGTGAAAGGAAAGAAAATTATGGAATACTTAGATTTTGAGTATGATTCTAAACCTACCTATGAAAGTGAAGTTCAGTGTATCACTTCAAGAAGGACGGTAGACCTATTGATATCAGAAGAATCATTAGTAATCGTGTCGATTCCTTTTCAACACTTCAAAGAAATCACTCCACACGAAGTCCACATTGTCGAAGAGTTAAATAATTTTTATGTGCCTCCTTTTCCTGGAAGTAATGAACGTGAAATTTCATTTTACAAGTCTGAAGAGTGTTATCATTAGGATTTTGATTGGCTCATGCAATTTGATGAATATGATGATATGGTTCTCACAAGAATGCAAAAATATTATCCTCCAAGGATTCACAAGATGATGCACAAATTGGGAGTTGATATTGGGACAAATAAATGGCGAGCCCACTTCTTTGATACCCTCTGGGGTCTAAAAAGTCCACAGACCTCACGAAAGTGTGATAATTATACATCTAAAGGTCTTGGATGCATCCAACGTAAACATCCAAAGAAAATGTGAAGAAGAGATTGACATCAAATTGAAAATGAAGATAATCTTTATGAGGTTTATACAACGATGAGGAAGTAGAAGCCAAAGACCAAAGAGCTTGAAGATGGTGGACTCTACCATGGATGAGTTAAAGGAAATTAACTTGGGAACAGAGGATGATCATTGCCCAACATTCACCGGTGCCCTTCTGCCTGATGAAAAGATTGAAGAAATGAAAGCTATGTGAATTGGGGTCTACTTTGCTTGGACATACAAATGGCTTATCCTGATGTGCTCATAAACCATCAAAAGATACAAATGTTAAGCAAACTCCTAGAATGAGATTGGAGATTGAAGAAGTGCGTAAAACTAAGAATATGATCAAAACAGGCTTTATCTGAGAAGAAAAGTATGTAGATTGGATAGCCAATGTTGTTCTAGTGAGAAAGAAGAATTGTAAAATCTATATCTGCATTGATTTTTGAGATATGAACAAATCATGCCCAAAAGATAATTTTTTGCTTCTAATATCAGAACTACTAGTTGACAATACTTCCAACTATGATATGTTCTCATTTATGGATGGGTCATCAGGATACAATCAAATCAAGATGACTCCTGAAGATGAGAAGCGCACATCATTTAAGATGTCAATTGGTATATACTGCTACACAGTCATGCCCATTGGATTGAAGAATGCCGGAGCTACATATCAGAGGGCCATGACACGTATCTTCGACAAGTTGATTCATCAAAAAGTAGAATGCTACGTGGATGACCTCGTCGTCATGAGCATAGATCGAAGAGATCATTTTGGTGACCTGAGGATGATCTTCAAAAGAATTAGGCAATATGATCTCAAGATGAACCCTCTCAAATGTGCACTTGGGATTTCGTCTGGAAAATTCCTTGGCTATGGGTACGGCATAGAGGAATTGAGATCGACCCTAATAAAATCGAAGCGATAGTGAATATGTTGTCGTCGAAGAATCTTTGTCAGCTTCGTTCCATGCAGGGACATTTAGCATTCATCCGATGCTTCATATCAAATCTGTTGGGCAGGTGTCAACTATTTGCTAAATTGATGAAGAACAATGCACCATTTAAATGAGACAATGAGTGTCAAGAAGCATTTGACAATATCAAAAGATACCTGTTAAATCCATCAATCCTGGCGGTGCTAATCCCGGGAAAGCCTCTCATTTTGTATACACCTGCATTAGAAGAATCCCTCGGAGCATTGCTTGCATAACACAATGAAGAAGGAAAGGAAAATGAGTGTAATTATGTCAATCAAGATAGAGCAGGCAAAGTACTCTTCGATTGAGAATCTTTGCACGCTCTAAGCTTCGACATTACATGTTATCACATAAGATAACAATCATCTCAAAGATTGATCCGCTGAAGCACTTGATGACAAGACTAGCGTTGAAAGGTTGTTTGGCACGATGGCTAGTAATCCTATTATAGTTCGATATTATATATGTATCTCAGAAAGCTGTTAAGGGGAAAATACTAGCAGATTTTCTCGCTACAAATACTATCCCAGCAGATTCAACAGTCAATGATGATTTACCTGATGAACAGATTCTGCTTATTCATAAAAGAGAAATGTTACAGATCTAGAAAATGTATTTTGATGGTGCATCATCTATTAAGTCTGCTCAACCTCCAAATATACCAAAAGCAAGAGCTGGTGTTGACCTCGTCTTCATAACACCGGAAGGTGGCATAATGAGATGTTCATACAGGTTAGCTGAGCCAATAACCAACAATGAAGCTGAATACGAGGCATTGGTGGCAGGTCTCGAAGAAGCTATTATTATTGGCATTCAAAATTTAAGAATCTTTGGAGACTCTTAATTGGTAATCAACCAAGTGTTGGTCTCTATAAGATTAATAAGCTTGAATTGACGCATATCATAAAGAGTGCTTGAGCTCATGAAGAAAATTTCAAACATTAAACTAGCTCGAGTTTCTCAATCGAAGAATAGTAAAGCAGATTGCCTGGCCAAGCTGACAAAAGAGATGGTGAACACGGACGATGACGATGTGTTGATTGAAGTGTCCACTCATCAAGTTCTGCAACCAGTAAATTCATATTCCCCGCAGTTAGAGGGGACATCAAACTCAAGCCAACAGGAAGCAATTCAAATTGCTCCTCGCTCTCTTAAAGAACGATAAGTACAAGGGACAGAAAATCTCAAAAGTACTATAAACAAATCATGCGAAGCTTTCACAGTATAAGAACCTGATGATTGGAGACAACCCTTCATCGATTATTTCAAGGATAGCATATTGCCGAGTAATAAATTACTAGCCACATAAATTACAGAAAGAATCCTACGATATGTTCATGTCAATGACACATTGTACCGTAGATCCTTTGAACAAATGTGGCTGCGATGCTTAGGGACAAATGAAGCCAACAAAGTTATGTCGAAATTCATGAAGGACTGACGCGCATGCCGTCAAAATGGCAACAAAAAATAATTGACCGATTGATATATTATTGGGACACGATATAATCGATGGACGATCCATCATCACGGACATCGATTCATTTTAGCAGCTACAGACTACTTCTCCAAGTGGGCTGAGGCCGCTCAATTTAAGGAAGTCACTGCTGATCGGGTCGTTGACTTCTTCACCAATAATGTTGTTTATAGATTTAGGGTGCCACGATGAATCATTTCAAACAATGGTCCAGCTTTCAAGAGTGCAAAGATATACGGATTCACTGATCGGCACAGAATTAATTAGCGATAGTCATCAATCTACAATCCAAGGGCCAATAGTTTAGCAGAGGGTTTCAATAAGAAATTGGTAAAGCTGCTCAAAAATATTCTCATGAAGAATAAAAGAGAGTGGCACACTAAAATGATGGAAGCACTGCATACAACTTATAAAATGCCAACCAAAGCCACTCCTTATGCTCTAACATTTGGAGTTGAAGCTCTCACTAGAAGTTGAGCTACCACTGAGTATTGTCAATTCAATCTTACTCAAGATGAGAATGCTCGCCTGCGAATGGAAGAGTTGGATGCGCTTGATGGAGTTAGACTCCAAGCTCAATAAAGTTTAGAAATTTATCGAGTGAGGATGTCCAAAGCATTCAATAGTTCAGTACGTTCTCGGACATTCTAGAAAGGTGAATTGGTTATGGTACTGAGAAGGCTAATCATCCCTCATCGTAAGATCAGTGGTAAATTTGAAGCTAACTAGGAAGGTCCTTACGTCATAGAGAAGGTGTACAAAGGAGGAGCCTACCAGCTTATTGACAAGAATGGTCAACGACCGATGCCACCAATCAATGGTCGATATCTCAAGAAATACTACAATTGACTATGGATAAGTATATAAATACTTAAACGAATCTTGCAATAGTAAAACTTTCAAATACATATATAATATCACTTGAAGATTCTCTCGTAAAATGAGAATGCATTTTCAAGTTATTGTGAAAGCTTCCCCCTGTTAGACAGGGGGCATTTTTATATATTTAGCTAAGTTGACATTGTTCTTCAAGCCGAGATCCTTAGATAAATATATATAATAATTAGAATGAGCTCCATTTATTTATATTAAAGAAGTTCAAACTTTATAATACATTTTTGAACTAGTCTGTAATCCCCCTATTATACAGGGGCATTTTTTTAGTTTTTATAAATCAAAGCTATTTAATCATTCCATGTGAAACAGGCGAGCTTTTTGCACATGCATTCAGGTTGACATTAAGCTTTATGCCGAGATCCCTGAATATATATATATATATAACTAGGGTCGGAGCAAATTCAAGTTTACAACAACATAAGAGAAAGAGGTCTTCAGCAATCCCATTGAAGTAGATAATAGATGGAGAAGAGCTCATATCCAGCCGACAAGTTGATCCTAATAAATCAGTCAATCCCATCATCTAGCATGTCCAAAATAAAGCATCATATTATTAACAAATCTTGTTACAACTCCATAAGTCACCGAAATTGAAGCTGAAATGATCCAAGATCTGTGATCAGCCCAAAGGGTCAACCAGTTTTTAAAAAACATGACTCGCTCTATGCGTGAATCGTATTTGTTGGGGGGCATTTGTTGACCTCCATGCACATGCCATAAGTCAAGTCGAGCTCACAAGGTGAATTCGATGAGCTTCCCAAACGGTTGAAAACGCACGTCAAAAAATCGGTCCAAATGATCTCTGATCGACGTACTCTGTCATTACGTTTAGAATGACGAAATTTATCAGAATAGACATCTTGCATAATTCGACGGTCGACTGATCAAGAAGGAGGGTCGTCGATGCACTGGCATGCATATCGAGGTCGGGAAGCCGCGACCACCGTTCGTGAAATTGATCACTTTGTTAGCGTCAAAACATCAAAACCTATCAAATGAGATTCACACTTTTGGATGAGTATGCTATCGAGCGAAGAATAATGCCAACATTGAACCAAATTGACGTTTGATGCCGACTTGAACCAAACGACTCTTATTATGAAACAATTACGCCGTTCGCCCAAAATATCAGAGTAACCTAAAATTGTGATGATGTCAGTGTGAAAATCCAATTTAGGGCAAATAATAAAAAAATATAAAATAAATACCTTTTTTAAAACCCTAAACCTAACTTTTTCATTCTCCTACTAAACCCTCAGCCGACACCTCCTTCTCGACGTTTCTCCTCGCTCCCGTTTTCAACTCCCTCGTCTCTCTCTCTCTCTCCCGTAAGCCCACCTCCCTACTCTTCACTCGATCTTCCTCAACTCGTTATCCCATTGTCGCCATACCTGATGCACTAGGGGCATCGATCAACTTTGTCAGTGCATTGAGTCTGCTGTCGATCGAGAGGTTCAGGACCTTCTTCCCTATGATGCAACACTTACAAGCGCTTAATTAAAGAAACGAGGCTACAATGCAGGAGGCTCTTGAGCTCCTTATTGACCTTGGGGCATGGAGCCTTGGTTTCTCAGGCCACTAGCTGATGTGGTTGGTTCTATGCTATAGACATAAGCTGATAGCCTGGAGGAAGGGATTAGGCCGCAGTGGAGTTTGTGATTACTCTGCTAAGCTCGTGAGGAGCCTGCATGATGAGAAGGCTGCCCCATTCGGGAGACTCTTTGCGTGCTAATGAAGATGCTACTTGACATTGAAGATGAGCTCGCATGGCAAACGAGGGTGAGGATGCGAGAAACGAGTAAGCGATAGGACAAGAATGTCTTGATCGACCGCCTATTGCCTGAGGGAACACCATTGTTCCTGTTGCTTGAAGTTACTTTAGACTGGTACCCAAGAATGGTAAACATCATGCAGATTACTCTTGTACAAATTGTAGAAGGGTATGCAAAGGTCATGGTTAAGAACATGGAGCAGGTTGTTTTTCTATGGTCCTAAACTCATTTAGAGACCCTCATCCACATGTGTGCTGGGTAGCTATAAATGTTATTGGACATTTATCAACTGATTTGGGTCCTGATCTTCAAGTCCATTACCACCAGCAAGTGCTACCAGCTTTTTCCTCTGCCATGGATGATTTCCAGAATCCCCATCGCCCCTCTCACACACTGCTCACCCAAGCTGACCATATACCGTACATGCCTTTCTTGACGTGACGGAGAAACCTGTATTTACTTGTTGACTATAAGTACCCATACACATCTTTCTTGGCGTGGCGGGAAAATCTATTTCAACAGGTACCTTAGAGACCCATATACACCTTTCTTGGTATGGTGGGAAGGCGTGTTCAGGCCGTGGTTTATACCACCCATACATGCCTTTGGTGGTCAACATACTCCAACGTAGCTCAATATGGGGACGATGTCGGATACAAATCGCCAAACTTCACACCAAATAGGGGACCTACATACTTTATAGTAAACTATGTTATGATATAAAATTATTATTTGAACTAACGCAAAGTATACTCATTACACCTTTATTGGCGTGACGGAAAAATTTATTTTAATAGATACCTTAGAGCTCCATACATGCCTTTCTTTGCATGGTGGGAAGGCACATTTAGACCATAGTTTATACCACCCATACACGCCTTTCTTGGCATGGTGGAGGTTCAAAGATACCAAATAGACCCCTATATCTATGACGTGATGTCAAATCAAATTTTACACTGACATGATTAATAAATTGCTTAGTGAAAATTCAACAATAAAGCTAAAATTAATGTTTTAAGTTGACATTGCAAATATATAAGTACTTGACGCTTTCATGGCGTGAGAAATATGTTTTCATACTTACTCAAAGACCCATACATGTCTTTGATATGGTGGGATGATGATTCACCGCAGGTTTACACATATATGCCTTTCTTGGCATGGTAGGCACCTCGTGTAGTCCTTTATGTGACTACACGGAGGTTCAAAAATGTCAAAATTTTATCTAAAAAAAAGATTTTACTTGCAATAAAATTCAGTCAAAACAAGCAATATTATATAAATTTCTTAGATTTAAATTAATGCTGAATCAAATACCATGGCCCCGACATCTCAATGCTTAAATTCAAGAGGATGTTATGTGGGTTGCTTCTTGGGTCTTGAGGTCAAGGTTAACAAAACAAAAATCAAACGATGTTATTATAATATCTTCAATTTAACAAAACATCTAAGAAGCTAATTATGTCATATGACAACAGATCTAATCCTCTATTATTAAATTAATAGTCAAAGATCCAAATATAAATAATAAACCACCCCAATGATGGTTATGTTAAATGATAATTTTAACCGGAGGGGATACTTTCATGAAAATATGATTACAATTTCAAAGCAAATTTACTTAGATTGAACATCAATCTAAATGCAAGATTTAAAAATCTTTGATATAAATGTCTAAATGAAATTTCAATCTAAAACTTAAAGCCAAAATTCAACTCGCTTCAATAGTTTGTTAAAAGTGACAAATTAAGAAAACTCTACACAAAGGCAAAGTCAAATCAAATACACAATTATGTTTACTCTCAAACAATCTCATGCCAACAAGGACATGACCTGTCCTGATTTTGGCCAAGACTCCACACATAATGCTGACCGTGAGTCTCGACGGTTATTGTCGTAAATGATACTATTATATTACGATCATGATTGTATCCCGTATGTTCCCAATGGCTGCTCTTTGAGTTGTGAACCATATGGTATACTTGATTGGACAAAGCTGTTAAGGTAGACTTAAGTCTCCTACAAACACCACCCCGGTCATATTTGACAACGTAACTCGTGTTTAGCAAGGATCCTTCGGTTGGGTTGACTACCTCCTCTGACTAAGTATACTAGAGATCGCGATAGCCCGAGATGACAAAACTATGAGATTTAGATCGGGTGCATCATCGTTCCCCCAACCATCCACTTTAAGTTAAATATAATGAATTTCATAAATCTAAATTCTAAAACTCCACATACTGCTATTATACGCTACGCACTAAGTGACTTAACGACTAGCCTTAATCGAAAGTTCTCTCAGATTGAGGGTAATTAACTATGCTTTGCTTATAGGAAACGGATTTAAAGTCCTCACCAAATGAGGACGAAATCTCTGGGTAGTGTCTTATCTACTATTCCATCTGCATTCTGAAAATTATACCGACACTTAAATCACTCTCTTCATCGAGAGATCGGTGGCGAATTTTCGGAGCCCACACTCTTAACCTTCTAGGAAGGATTATAAGTCCAGAAGAGTCGAGCCTATTTTAGCTTCAAGGGAAGTTGAAAGCTATAAGTTCTATTATATATTATTAGAATAAGTCTAAGCAATTGCTTAATGATAGTTCTTACCTTACTATAATTTTGAGGCTGATTGTTTTCTTAGAGCTACATCATAAGTTCTCATCTCTTGAGTATATTTATAGTCTTGTGTTATTATATCATAAATCTTAAATTTATGATAAAATGAACAACTCAAAACTAATTTAATTCAAATATCAAAAATATAAAGCTTAACAATAAGATTGCTTCGAATACTACTAAACTTTTCGATATCATGTACTTTATACTCTTCATTATTTAGCCCCTAAAAATGACGATTCTAAATTTGAGCTCATCCCTTTTGAAATTCTAAATTATTAAATTATTGAATATAAAGTTTGAATAAATTATGTGATTGTTCACCATTACTTTAGTCGAGAGTTTTCATTAAGAGTTCATGCTTTTAAGATGTAATTAACTATTAGATCTTGCCTCTACATAAAACTTATATTCTAAAATTCAAATTAAAATTTTTTATAAAAATACAAACTAAATAAACTTTGAAACTCTTTCTTGTTATCGTATTTAAATTAATATTAGAATAATATTTCTATCTCTTGAGATAGTTGTTTGTAGGCAATTTAATAATTTATTATAATTTATAACTTATTAGAGGTTTGCTCTATACTATCTTAGATGATATTGAGTTATTTAGTGTTTATCCTATATTTGGCTTTATTCTTTCTTAGCCGACCTTAAATGGATTAGTGACCAAACTTTAAATTAACTTATCATCATCGGTGAGTTCTATTTATTTATTTATTTTTGAAATGGGTATCCACCCAACACCCCACCCATCTTGTGGGTGGGGATGTCATTGTGACTAATCCTACGGGTAGCTAGTGCCACATTTATCACATGCGCGGGTCACTACTTTTCCATCAGACGCCCGCCTGGAGAAGAATCAACGCTGGGGTTAGCATGCTTGCCCACCAACAGAGCTAAGAGACGGTGGGTCGTTGAGTTCTATTTATGTTATACTCACTTTACTTTGGTTGCAGTATATATATATATATATATATATGAAATATGAAGGTAAAGGAAAAAATAATGTCATATGCTTTTCAGTTTTCTCTCGAGTATCTGCAACTCTTTATGGTATCAGAGCTGCTAGCTAGTCTCACGACTTTCTTTTTCTATCTTACCCTTTTCAATTTTTCTCCGATCTCATGGATTCTGAAACTTCAGCAAACAGTGAAGCAACTAGTATGTTTTGGTCAGAAGCCCCTCTATTCCTCCTCAACTCAAGTTTTTCATGACCACCATCAAAAACGTTATTACAATTCATCTGAATCCAAAGAATTTTCTCTCTTGGAGCTCTCAAATTCTTAAAAATCTTTTGAGCAAATAGTTTTGAGGGCTACCTTGATGGCTCCATACCCTGTCCTTCTCGACAAATTGCCACAGGGAATGGAGATATCATTCAAATTCAGCATATACTACTTGGATGTTAGTCGATCAGAATTTAGCTGCTGCATTATTTTCCACCATTACTGAACGTCTTTTACCGTATATTTTGAATCTCAACTCTTGTGCTAAAATTTGGCACATTATGCACCAGAGATTGCTGTCAACAAATCACTCTGGAGTAATCTGGTTGAAAAATGAGTTGCATCACATCTCTATGAAAAATCAGTTTATTTCTTAGCAGCTGCCGGTTCTCAAATTGATCTTGAGGATATTATACTCTATACCCTTAATGGTTTTCCATCACAATTCAAGACCGCTATTCGAACGAATCTTCAACCACTGAGTCTGGACGACTTTTATTGTAGTGAGGAAACTAACCTACCTAATGAGGTTGCCCGAGAATTGCAGACATCTCATCTTCCTGAAACACCTGTAGCTCTTGCAACAACTCACAGAAACTCTGTTAATTAGCCACCCCTGGATCTATCAGCTCGGGAATCTTTTACCAACCCAGGGCGTTACTTATATAAATCCAGAAGAGGACGCACTAATATACAGTGGATTCAATGTCAAATCTGTGGTAAACTGGATCACACGGCACTTAAATGTTGGCATAGAACAGATTAAAACTACAACAACAAACTATCCTCTCCACCTTCACCTCAAGCTTTGCTTACAGATACTTCAAATGATTTGTATCTTGATTCAAAAGCATCCTCACACATTACAAATGACTCCAATCAGCTCATTCAACCATAAGAATATAAGGGAAATCAACAGATAATGGTTGGCAATGGTCACTCCCTTCCCATTTCCACCACTGGCAAAGGACTTCTACATACTCCAAACCGTGAGCTTGTTTTATCTTCTCTTCTTCATGTTCCAAATATTTCACATGACATTATTTTTGTATATCATCTTACCACTGATAACTCATGTTCAATATCATTTGATGCTAATGATTATCGTATCAAGGATCTGAAGACAAATCATATCAAGGATCTGAATGTTTTCCTTACGCCACTTCTCCTACCACCAAAATTTCTAACTCTAGTACCACTTCTCACCATTCCCCATATCCTCCTCTTATTCTTGTTCCTTTCATTCATTCCTCACCAAGCAACTTTTCTCCTGCTCCTATTACCACATCTCCATCAATACAAGCTCCCCTCTTTATCCAATACGTCCAAATCAATCTCCACTCCTTCTAGTTCTTCTTCTCCTATCGATCTTCCTTCTCAATAGATCAGCCAACTGTAGTCCATTCATCCTATGATGACAAGGTCTAAAACAGGAAGTTTAAAACCTAAGACCGTTTTTTTCTTTAGCCCGTCAGCTTTCTACTATTGCTGATCCAACTTGCTACTCTAAGACTGTTAAACAACCTCATTGGAGAGCTGCTATGTCCACTGAGTTTCATGCACTTCAATCTCAAGGTACTTGGGTCTTAGTACCACCACCTTCAAATCAAACAATTTTGGGTTGCAAATGGATCTATCGGACTGAAGCTACAGCTAATGGGAGATCTCCAGGTACAAAGCTAGATTGGTTGCTCGAGGACATCAACAAGAATTTGGTATTGACTATACAGAGACATTTAGTTCTGTTGCCAAGCTTCCTACCATTGCCATTTTACTTTTGTTTGCATTAACCAAGAACTGGTCAATCCTTCAACTGGATATATTGGATGCTTTTCTACATGGCGATTTACGTGAACAAGTGTACATACGTCAACCTTAAGGCTTTGTGGATCCTACTTATCCTCACTATGTTTGTCATCTCAAAAAGGCTCTTTATGGTCCTAAACAAGCACCTACGCAGTGGTTTGCAAAGCTCACTTTTCATTTACAAAACCTCAAGTTTACTCAAAGTTTGGCTGATCCTTCCTTGTTCATTTACAATCATCGCAGCTGTCTTATCTTTATTCTAATAGACGTTGATGATATCCTTGTCACGGGAAATCATAACTACTAGCATCTTTTACCCAAGGTCACCACTTTTGGCCCTTAGTACCATAACTACTAGCATCTTTTACCCATGGAGTAGCACAAGCACATTGCCCTAATTCAATTCCTCCGCTTCAAAAACCCCTAATGACATCTATTGACCTTACTTTTGGAATGAGGTTGACAATCATCTTCTTAGGCTTAGGACCCATCTTGGCATTAAGGTATTCCTAGAGTTAAGACACTCTTAATGGCTAGGAGAACACTAACTCTAAACCTAGAAGACTTACAGGGTTCAACCTTAAGAATAAACTCCAACTTAAGGTCAAGTAGAGCCCACCTACCCTAAACCCGAACCATCGTCTATACCAAATCAATTCCCTAGAACCAAACTAACTGATTGTAAACAAAATCTTAATTAAGACCAATTGATTTCAAATATAACTTAACCCATTAAGGTTTAATTTGGCCAAGTAATTAAGTTGACACAACTTAACCCATTTGAGTTTAAGAGGGATAAATCTAAAATTAAATCAATCTAATTGAAATTAAACTCATCCAAACTCATGTGAATGTCAATTGAATTTGATTGAACCTTGATTTTAATCCAATTGAATCAAACTAAGCCAAATTGGCCCTTAACTCAAGCTGACCCATTTGAACTCTATATGGCCAAAATTCAATTCAACTTGAGTTAAGCTAAATGGAACCAACCCAAACCTCATGATCATTTCAAACAGTTAAGTGAAGTATTCCAATCCATTCTACTCAATTCAATTCCATCAATTGGTTCAAGTAACCTAATTTGACCCATTTGGCCTAAAATGTTCAAATAAGCTAAAATTCAATCAAACCTAAATTGAATGCAATCAAAGCTACCAATCAAATCCAAATCCATTATTGAATATGTTTTAACCCTCAATTACCCCCAATTGAATCTAATTAAGTCAATTGACTCACTTGACCCATTTTTGTCTAAACGATCAAATCGGATCAAATGTTAATTCATGTGGACCCTCGACTCCATCTCGCACTTAAAACCGCTCCTGCTCTTCGCTTGATCCCCTTCCTAAAACCGCAAGCCTTCTATTTCTTTAAAAAAAACTCCCTCGCACAATCTTCCCTTGACAGGCGCTCGGCTTCGAGATTCCAAAAAGCCGCACTCCCTCTCATTCCGTTCGTCCCTCAAGCTGCGGATCCCCATCCCTCTTTTGATTTCTCTCAACAGCAAGAGGCACGATCTCGTGCCCGTTCGTTCCCTGGAAGCCGTAATAATCCGCTTAATCTCCCCATTTTTCCTCCAACTCCCCCCGATCCGAAGCCTCCTCATCGTTCGATCGCTCTAACCGCACGAATCCCATTTCCTTCAAATCGAAACCCTCGCATCTTTCCGTCCTCCCTGCTCCAGCCGAACAAAGCCCCCTTTTTTGTTCGTCTCCCTCCAAGCCGAATTGAGCCGCACCCTCGCTTGCAACCTCTCCCCGTGGATTGTACTTCGTTCGGCCCTGTCCCGTCCGATTGAAGGTAACTGCAGTCGCCTCCTCATTCGGCCTCTCCCAAACAAGCGGCTGGGCTTCCCCTCTCGTCTTTTCTCTCACCATCCTTCGCACGCCTCTGCTTCTCTAAATCCTATAAATCTGGCCAGCAACCATGGGCGGAGCCACCCTTAAGTGAGAGAGTTGGCAATTGGCCAGACTCTATTTTTTTATATTATAATTTCTTTTTAAAAAAAAATAATTTTGCCCCATTAATAAAAAATCTTGCCAAAAAAAAGATAATTTTTATTTTATTTTATTAGTTTGCCTATCCTAAAAATTAATAAATAATAATAAAAATTTTTATTTGAAATTTTGATAATTAGTTTACCCACCATAAAAAAAGTGGTTGGTTCCACCCCTGCTACCAACAGTATTTGATAAATCCAGATTTAACTTCAAAAAATGCCATTTGGTTGGGTTTAAGTTAAATCCTATTTAAATTCTACTCAAATCCTGTAACCAAATAGTCTCTCTCTCGTTCTTCTCGTTTCTAACAAGCTGAAATCCTCCCCTTGCCGACCAGCCTCCTCTAACCTAGCTGCAAAACCATACTATTTCCTCTTTCTCTCATCCAAAATAGGAAGTCATATTTCAATGTGCAATTTGTGAATGTATATGAATGTAAATATGTGAAAATTATCTACATATATATATACTTGTGTCTCTTTTTGTAGGTTTAAAGGTCTCGTTACACTCATTAGGGCGTGACGAGATGAAATTTGATTATGATGTCACAGCAGCTTATCTTATTAGAGCATAGAGTAAAAAAAAAAGTTAGATGTCGCACTCTTATGCTAAAATGTTGTTAAAATTTTGACTAAATGACTTAGAAAAAAAAAATGGGGAGAATATTTGCATATATATTTACTTTTATGCGGTGATTGAATCTCATTATGCTCATTAGGTCGAAATTAAAATTATTTCAAAGCAAGAATCCGTGTAGAGTGACGGTAAATCAAAACAGTTCGATGTACAGAATGATGCGAATATTGAAAAGATTTTGGGTTTAAATTTTTGGACAAAAAAAGAAGAAGAGAAAATAATAAAAATTCATCTAAAAGACCTAAATATGATAATCTAAAATAAAATTTGAATATATTAAATTAAAAATTCTAACAAGACAAACATAAAGATGAATATCAAATTGAAATAAAAGGGAGGGATCTTAATGAACAAATGTCTCATACTTAACTCCAATTACATGAGATGAGAAGAGTTAAAAGATTTGAGCAAAGTTTACAAAGAATTAATGGCTCAATGGATTTAAACATAATCTTTGCAATATTTTATGTCGAGTAATCTAAGAGTAAATTCAGTTGAACAAATGATCAAATCACATGAATCTTGCAACAACCTTGAAATCTAGCTTTGAAATGCAAATACAATTCAAGTATGATTCAAGAAGCAAAGCTTATATTTAATTAGCTAAGTTGAAAGAGGTATAATAGCTTGTCTATGGGAGAGAACGAAAGTTAAATATGATGATTAGCAAAGATGTAAAATCCTATTAATATGCATAAGCTAAATATCCATTCTATTTTTTCTATCAAGTTCAATATAAGCAAAGTTACACTACTTTGAATCAAAAATTTAAAGTTGAAATTCTCGCCATCAGATTTAAAATTCTTTATACAAGCAGATAGAATGCGACACTAAATTAAATGCTGCATGAATGAAGGAACTTTCTTACAATCTAAAAATTAAGAAATTTTATTCTAATTATGTTTTTCAAAGTTAATGATTTCATTAATTAGATGAAATTATCTAAGTTATAAATACATATATGTGCTCGGACATAGAAATTTAAAGTGTAAATTTTAAAGTCTAAAAATGTTGCGCAGGCTAAGTTAGAATTAAATGAAAATATGAAATCAATCTTATAATTCATAAATAAAATTACCTAAATTACTAAACACTCGCATGAGCCTCGATACTATGTTGAATGCTTAAACTTAGTGTCTCGGGATCTTTGCGGGTTACTTCCAGTTTGGTCTTAGATCTGCGGTTAACAAAACCTAAAAATCTAATTATTATAAAAAATTTAATTTATTGAAATATCTCAGAAGCTAATTCTGCCATATAACAGTAGATATGATCATCTATTATTAAACTAATAGAGTTGATAGGATCTGAAACAATAAATTAAATGATCAAGCAAACTCATAATCCTTGATGATGGTTATGTTGAAGGAAGATTTCAACCGGAGGGGATACTTACCATCAAAATGTGCTTGCAAGCTCAAATTAAATTAATTAAAATCAAATGTCAATTCAAATGCTAAATTTAATATATTATTAAGCTATTAATTGTTAAATGAAATTTAATCTTTAAAAACTTAAAGCAATATCTAACTTAATCCACCTTCCGTAACTATTTGTTGAAGGTGACAAATTAAGAAAATTTTAGCTCATAAATGAGTCAATGTCAAATCAAGTGTTCTACTATGTTCACTCTCAATCAATATCACGCCAGTAAGTACATGACCTGTGTCCTTTGACTGCATGGCTTGACCAGTAGGTTCCACATATGACATAGTTACGATCATAATCCTCTGATCGGGTGGTTGCTGCCAAATGGAATCATTATATTACGATCATGACTATTGCCCGTAAGCTCCCCAATGGCTATGCCCTTTTAGTTGTGAATCATAGAGTACACCTGATAGGGCAAAAAGTCTTATGTGAGCTAAGATATGCATAAGCTTGTCTTCTTAGACAAACACCTTCCCAGATCTACAAGAATTTCTTGGACGACGTAACCCATGTGTTGCTAATAAGGATCCTTCAGTCAGGTTGGGTCGACAATCTCGTCTGACTAAGTAGACTTGGGACCGCGACAGCCCAAGATGAGATCTAGATCGGGCACATCATTATTCTCCCAACCATTCGTTTTAAGCTAAAATGGCGAATTTCATAAATTCTAAATTTTAAACTCAACATGTCTTCTTATCGCTTCGCATTCGATCTAACATTAGCCTTATTGAAAGTTCTCTCAACATTGAGAGGGTAATTAATTATGTTTTGCTTTATAGGAAACACGGAACTAAATCTAAAGTCCTCACAAAATGAGAGTGAAATCTCTGGGTAGTGTCTTATTTATTATTCCATCTATCTTTTGAAGATCACACCAACACTTAAATTATACTCTTCAATGTGAGAGGTTGGTGGTGAATTTTCGGAGCCCACAATTTAATCCAAATTGGCCAATCTATCCAATCACTTTCAAAATGATTATTGGTCATAACCAATCACCCAATTGCAATTTATTGAACCCAATTGAGTCATTTTGGCCATTTGATCTAAGTTGACCCAATTTATCGTAAATGGATGAATTGGGCCAAAACTCATTCTAAATCAAATTGGATTGAGCTAAGGCCTTCAATCAATCACAAATTGACTATTGGACACTCTCCAACAACCAATTAAAGTTAATTTAGTCAACTCAACCCAATTCGATATATTTAGACTAATTAAGTTTAAATGGTCAAATTGAACCAAAATTAATTCTAAATCAAATCAATTCAAATAATTAATCAAACGTAAATCAACCCCTCATCCAAATCAATTTGGCCAATTTGATCAAATTGATCAATTTAGCCCATTTGACATGTATGAGTCAATTCTAATTTCAATTCAAATTGACTAAATCAATTACATCCATTAAGTTCTAAATGATCATTTGAACTTAATATAATAGCCATCTTGACCCAATTTGGTTAATTGGTCAATCTAATTCACTTGAACCCAAATTAACCTATATGAGTCAAATTGAGTCAAACCTAACCAAATCAAGTTCAAACCCAACCAAACTTGACATGACTCATTCTTATGTCCCTATTTATCTGTCTAAGTGGATCCAACCTATGGTGAACTCGACTCAACCCAAACCAAGTGAACCAAGGGTTCTAAATAAGACAAAACCCAAAATAAGAAGGTCAAACCCCTCTCTTTATCTTGGGCAGCCACCTTAGCATGTTTTAAGCTCCCCCATGCTAACTAGACCTGATCCAAAGCTATTGGGCTCAACCATTGACCAAGGTAAGGTTCCTCTCACATTGGGCAACCCTTGGTTCAACCCCTATGGGTTGCTTACTTCATGGCAAACACTAGATCTCTCCAATCACTAGGGGACCTCTACCTCATCAATCCCTTACCATTTTTGACCACCCACACTAGCTGAACGACAACCACAACTTGAACGATCCCTTTTAATTAGTTCATGTGGGGAGGAGGGTATACACCTCATCTCCATTCAAACTCAACACACACACACTCACAACATAAGAGCCAATCCCTCAAGTTCCATGGAGCTTCTTATGTACCCCACCGCAGGCAAGACCAACCCCATTCCAAACCTGAGCCTCCCTCATACCCAACTTCACTAAACTTCCACAAAACTTAAATTAACTCTCCAAACACCTTCCTCACTCGAACGATCCAAAATAATCAAGAATCACAAGATTCGAGCATTGAAAATCACTCAAAGGCTAACTCTGGCGAGTTTCGTGACGACGATTGGTCCAAGGATGATTGATGTGGAGGCAACTCATGATTTTCTCAACAGAGATTTGCCTCTTCAAAGTGAAGCTATCTCAGTAGTTGGGTTACCGATCTATAGCTCCGACAAAGTAATTTTGGTGAACTTTAGAAAACCATATGATTCTTGGTTCTTTGTGAAGAGATTTTGCATTTGGTGTTGATTAAGCCAAAAGATTCTCCTTAGATTCACCCATTAATCATTTTGAAATCGATTCTACCATTAAACAAGTTGTAGTGAGCTCAAATCAAGTGATGAGAGATGAACGGATCATCCATCATTCTGCGTGATTAGAACGAATGGTTGTGATTAATCCCATTAAAATTTTCTTTTTATTTATTTTTAATCTGTAGTATTAATTTTTGGCATTCGATTTGTGATTGAACTGTTGAGGAGAAAGCAAGTCCATGTGGGATATTATAAATAGCCAATCTCACGATGCCACATGGAAAACTGTCGTGTCAACCCTAACGCAACGTCGACTATATAAATCAATTAAAATACTTAAAACTTTAAAAAATCATAATTAATTATAAAAAAATTAAAATTACAAATAAACACATTTTAGAAAGTTTGGATAGAGGAGAATCTAGAAAAATAAAAGTTCTAATTTTTGTTAAATAAATAGTGACTAATTAAGATTTGAAATTTTATTTAATTAGTCTAATTAAGCATTAATTACTTGACTAATTAACTTGAAAATTGGTGTGATTGTTCCATGTGATTACATTTACCTCCCATAATTACTTCAAATTAATTTACTATGTAATTTGATAAATATAAAATTTCCAACATAAATTAGTCATTTTGTGTATTTAATAATTTTATAAAATAAAAAATTATGAAATTAATTATATAAACTTCATTATGTATTAAAATAATAAGGGTGCCCAAAAAGATTAATTAAGACATTTGGTCTTAATTATCTCTCAAAATAACCCCAAAGGGACTTTTAATTAATTAATTAATTTAATTAATTTAGTGCTTAGAAAAATCATAATAATTAGTGTAGATCTCCAAAAAGTTTGATCAAGCCCTCTTTGTACTCAAGTAACAAATATGTTTTCAATAAAATCAAAATTCATAATTGGTTTGGGATATTTTGAGTGTAATTGGTGATTTTGGATTTTCTCTATTTATTTAATTAATACTTAATTATAAGTCCAATTACATATAAACTTTAAGGACATTTTTATTTTATTTTTATGCACTTCCAAAACTTTTTTACATATTTTTTGCCTTAATTAAATTTGTGAGCTCTTTTGGGCTTAATTGATTAAATAATTAATTAATCATAATTAACTCATAAAAATCACCTAAGCCACTTTTAAATCACTTAATATACAAAGATGGGTGAAGGGTTAACCTTATTAATTTTCTCTCTTCATTAAGATACAATCATTCAAATTTCAAAAATTAATCCTAAATGAATTTGATTAGACTTAATGGTGCTTATCTTTATGTGAATGTCCTTAGGACTTAATAATCCTAAATAGGTTATTTAGTGAAGTTTAATTACTTTACTTCAATCACTTATAAATTTATCTTTCATTCACTTCATGCAATCATAATTTAAAAATAAATAAAAGATTTCATTTAATGCATGCTTTTGAATTAAATAGTGTGACTATTATCACTAGTAACTCTTAAATTTTTTTTAATTAATTAAAAATATTTATTAATTTAAATATAAATTAATATGAATAATTAAAATCCAAATTTAGATCCTATGTGTATTAACTACTATTTGAAGGGAATATAGTTTGGAAACCCGAGGTTGTAGGGTTACCGGTTTGAAGGAGGTCTTGATAAATCCTAACTTTGTATAATAATGACACATACCTTGAGATTTAGAGTGAACTACATACTAAGGTTAAATTAATTTTTATCTATATATCTAAAGCATGTTAAACTTTTCATGATTCCATCATTATATCCTTATATGTATGAATATGTATATGAATTAACAAGTATATATCTATAAATCTAAAGCATGTTAAACTTTTAAAAGCCCATTAACTCAAGTATCAAACCATTCACTTTTCTTTTCATCCTCTTCCTTAGATCATGACAATTTCATAGAGCTTAGGTTTCATAAGCTAAATAATCATATTAAGTTTGATAAACTTAAAAAAAATTTGAAATCTTCCTTACACAAGATTAGGAAAAACTTTAAAATCTTGCTTAAATAAATAGTGATTTTTATGATTGAGAAAATTTGAAATCTTCCTTAAACAAGATTAGAAAAGTCTAAAAATCTTGCTTAAACAAATAGTGATTTTTATGATTGCAAATGATCAAGCTATGGGAGGAGGCAAAATAAACAAGGTAATCCTAAGTCTTGCAACGTTTAATTCATGGTAACAAAATAACTCTTAAATTTCATATGTCCATCTCCATTATTTATCATCCTAAAGGAAATCTAAAATTTATCATACTTTGCATAAGCCCATTTATAAGACTAAGTTTCATGGGTCTTCTCTTTTTAAAGAGAGAGTTCACTAATTCTAAATGGGCTAATTGCTTCTTTATAAGCCCATTTAAGAAATTTTAGGATAAGCCAAGTATGATGGAAAAAGCCCATGATATCATGATCAATTTATTTATTTCATAATATCATTTATTATTATATATATTTAAGTTATTTGTCATATCCACTTTTTTATCATGACATGCACTCATAAAGGAAAGGAAGGCTTTTCTTCCCTCTCTTTTCTTATTTTTTTGTTCTTATTCATCACCCATTCATGGATGAATTAATGAAGAGAAGAGGTATATAATTTTCTTTTATGAATTTTCCTCTTCACTCCCCCCATTTCCCTTTGTCATTTTTTTTTCTATTTTCTTCCCATTTTCCTTATTGGCATGACACACTTTGGTTGAAAAAGAGGACTTCCTTCCTCTTCACTCCTCTTTTCATTTATTTCTTCCTTAGATTCATGCTCATTTCATGAGTAATTAAGAGGAGAATGACAAAGAAAATGAAAGATTTTTCTTAGATTCATGCTCATTTATGAGTAATTAAGAAGAGAATGACAATGGAAATGAAAGATTTTTCTTAGATTCAAGCTCATTTTATGAGTAATTAAGAAGAGAATGACAAAGAAAATGAAAGATTTTTCTTAGATTCATGCTCATTTTATGAGTAATTAAGAAGAGAATAACAAAGGAAATAAAATCTTCCTTAGATTCATGCTCATTTTATGAGTAATTAAGATGAGAATGACAAAGAAAACAAAAGATTTTCCTTAGATTCATGCTCATTTTATGAGTAATTAAGAGGAGAATGACAAAGAAAATGAAAGATTTTTCTTAGATTCATGCTCATTTTATGAGTAATTAAGAGGGGAATGACAAAGGCAAGAAAGATTTTATTCTCCATTTTAATGGCATATAGAAAAACTATAGAAACTAATGAGATAACATAAATCCCATTTCCATGTTTGGCCTCATGCTAAGGGACTAGCCTTCATTATAAATAAGAGAGAACTCTTCTCTTATGAAAGCTTTACTCTCTCATTTTCCCCATTCTCCTCATAAGATATATTGCAAGTCTAAGGCTTCTAAGGGATTTCATCAACCTTTCAAAGAGATCACCAACAATTGGGCTTACTTTCAATTCATATCACATCAATTGGTAATTCATATCTAACTTGATGTTTTAAATTTATTCATCACCACTTCATATGAATGAATATTTGATAACAAAATCAGACTTAAGTCATGCAACCATAGGATGCTTTTCTTTCCATCTTCAACCACTCATGAGCATATAAAGATTGTCGCAAGATAAGCAAATGAAACATGGATAAGTATCATACTAAATTTGTAATCACAAATATGAAATTCTAAACTTGATCAAGTAATCACCCATGCTGATTTTTTTTATCTCAACTCTATTTCATGGCTTAGGCAAAGGGGAGTGAAACATATGCTTGATAATAAGACAATACTTAAGTCATATGACACACTTTCTATCTTCAACCCACTCATATAGTATAAAATAAAGGATGATCATAGGATGAGTGAAATAAAAGAACAATTAACCTCGTTGATTTTTTGTTTTAACTTTATTCCTTAATTTAGATAAATGGAAAAGCAGCAAAATATGCATGATTACTTGATAATGAAGTAAAATTTGAATCTTTCAATGCATTGGGTGTCACATTTCTATCTCCACCCTTTATGTAGCATATAAAGAAGAATTCTATCACTATTTTGGCAAGAAAAATCCGAAGTTTAATCAAGTAGTTATCGTAATATGAAGGTTCAAATAACAATTGAACTAAGTATGAGTGAACACATTGTAGTTGCCACGTGATATGAAGGTTCAAATAATAATTGAACTAAGCATGAGTGAACACATTTATAAATACATATGCTTTTCTTCTTAAAAATTTAGGCATTTACACATACATTTTGTTTACCAAAATTTTCGGCAGTCTCTGGCATCATCCCCACTGTAGGGAGCTACTTCGGGAGACTAGACCTTCCCACCACGCTAAGAAAGGCGTGCATGGTAGGTGTCATGAGACACCGTGGTCAAAAATTTATTTACCCACCATGCCAAGAAAGGCGTGCATGGGTTAACACAGTATAACAAAGCATTTTCCGTTGGAACAATATGAGCAATTACTTATATTATAGAACAATTTTTCTGCTACGTTGGAACAATGTGAGAAGGTACTTATTACAACAGATTTCCCTACCATGTTGGAACAATGTGAACAGGTATTTATAACAAATTTTTCTGCCGCATTGGAATAATGTTATCGGGTACTTATCACAACAGATTTTTTTGCCACGTTGGAACAATGTGAACATGTACTTATCAAAATAGGTTTTCCTTCCAGATTGGAATAATGTGAACTAGTACTTATCACAAAATAGGTTTCCCTGCCATATTGGAATAATGTGAACATGTACTTATCATAAAACAAATTTTCATGCCACATTGGAACAATGTGAATATATACTTAACAAATTTTTTCCATCGCATTGGAACAATGTGAACGTATTTAACATAAAGTAATTTAACAAATTTACATTTACATGAGTATGAAATTAAAATACAGCTGAAAACCCCCTTGGTATAACATGATTTTCATCACCATTTCACCTAAATTTTGGATTTGGAATATTCAAATAGTAAGCTATAACATAAACTTTAGATCACATGTGAGCACAATTCCATCCTTCTCACTTTGAATATAAATGAGAAATACCTTTCTCAAAGTCCACCAATAAAATAACAATTAAATGTTAAAAGATATGCATGCAAGTAAATTTCAGACCTTAGTAACATCAAGGAAGCAACATCATATCCTATTCATATGAAGTTTCATTTCATACAATATGATAGCTATTCAGAAGTGGCATATTGCACAACATGCAAATAAAACCCCAAAGTTTTGGCTTATACATATCTCAAAACCCTTCATTGTTTCCCATTTTAACATAATTTAAGTGTTGGAACCGCATAATAGTAAAAATCAGAATATAATGTGTAGGAAATTTTAATTCAGCTTTAACTTGAAGGAACAAGATAATACTTTCAATCATAAAAAGCTTGCAAACCGAACATGACAATCTTAAATTTCACGTATGTGCACCCCCATTTCTCATTTTTACTTTAATGCCATTGTTTTGGAAGTAATTATGATGAAGAAAGCAAATATGAAGCCAAAGCCCTAATCCAACTTCTCCAAATCGGGTAAATGAGATAACACATCATAAAATCAGAAAATTCAGCGACAAAATTCTCCAAACCGGGTAAATGAGACAACAAACCAATAGTGATAAGGAAGTAAGTACACATGCTAATCTCATATGTATAAACGTGCATGATTATAAATAGTCCATGTGATAGTAGATTGCCAAGCGTTAGAAAGAGCCAAAACAAAACGGGGTAACTTCATACAAGCAATAACCCTATCAATTTACCTTTCATTTTACTCAAGCATTCAAACATATGTGCATAATAGAACATGAGTAAGCTTTGAGTAACAAAAAGAGGAGAGATCAAGCAAACTTGCAAACAACTCACATCATGCCACAAATCCAACACACCTTAACTTCATCCTATTGCAAATCCATAAGAAAATATCCAACCATAGGGCACAAATGAAGGAGGGATTTGCTAAAATCATTCCTTCCAAGAGAACATGCAACTTAAGGTTGAATAGAGACAACCTGAAAATTCAATTGGGATGAGGAAGGAGAAAAGAGGGAAGGAAGAGCTTCTCTTGGTTGCTCGGCTTGCATTAACAAAAGGAGGAAGAAGGGAGATGGCTCTCGGCTGCTTGGCTAGGGAGAAGGGGCTCGTTCGGCTGCTCGAGGGAGATGAACATCAGAGAGGAGTTTGGCTGAGCGAGTGAGAGAGCTCGAGATGAGTGGAAATCTCCCGAGAGCAAGAGAATCGCATGAGAGAGCTTCGACCGAGAGCAGGAAATGAGAGAACAATCGCATGAGAGGGAGAAGGATGCTCGCTTTAGGGCTAGTCTCATTTTGATTAAACATCAATCAATAGGATTGCGGTAGCATTTAATTGGGCTTAATGAATTAGTATAAGATTAATCAGGTTGATTGATCATTAGCTTAATAATAATATAATTAGCCATAATCATAGAAATTTTGACGAATCATCCCGATAATAAACCCTAACAATCTGAGTGGCAATTTTAGATATTTCCATTGGACTATATATAATGATAGTCGGTTTTACGATAGGAGATCGCTTGAACTACACCGGCGACGATCGGAGTAAAATTAGACTTAAATTGCACAATGTCGAGCTCAAATAAATTGACATTTGCATAGACTTTGTTGAATTGATTGTAGAAGGCATCATTTGATAGATTTCGCTTCCCGAACAAATGACGAATCAATTTGAAAAATGGTTCGGATGTTGTTGAAAATTTGATATGCTCGTAATTTATTTTAATTAATTGATCCGATGTTTTTCATTTAATTAATTTTAATATTTTAGATGCATTTATAAAGTCAAATTTTAAATCGAAGTGATTTTGATCAAATCCGATCGCGATTAGAGCATTTTAAACCCGATTCATGTGATGTTCCTCTCGTTAATTATTTATTTTAACTTCTATGATTCATTTGACTTGTGAACCATATGTGAGGTCAACAAACATTAGTTGGTTTGATTGATTCGACCATGAACCAATCATATAGTCGGTCTAGGCAACTTTCAAGAACAAGTTTTGTGTCAAACGATGAAAATCAATAAGAATTGTTGGTTAAACTAGTGAGACATTAAACTAGTCCAATTTTGTAGAATTGACATGATCTCATATAATTTTAATCACCTTTAATCCTCAATCTAATGGCTAGAATTTTTCAATAAAAATAAGTTTTATAAAATATATAAACTTATAATAACATAAACCTATTTTTATTCGTATTCATACTCGGCTATTGCAATACCACCAAAATCTCAATATGTAAATGGCATCCATCTCTCTCTCTCTCTCTCTCTCTCTCATCTATGTGCATGTGAGTTTGCCAGCATTCCCACTCTTAGTTGTTTTGATTTGGAATGAATGGAATATAAAAAGAACGATGTAAAAGGAATTCAATGTAAAAGATTACTTTATAGTTGTTTATGAGAGCTTTACAAATGCATAACTTTGTTTTTTTGTTTGGTTGACAAATATAATAAAAGAATGAAAGTTTGACATCGACGATGCGGCGGCCCGGCGACCGCTGACCGGAGGCGGCGTGTGGTGGGTGGCGACCACGGCCGGTGGCGAGGTGGCCGTCGGAACCGGCGAGGCGGCGGCCTTGCCATCACTTTATGTAGATTTGGAAAATTAAACCAAATACATAATAAACTAGCCTTTCTAATATTTAAACATTACATTAACAAATTTTACTTTACTTACAACCAAATACTGAAATAAAAGCGATTGAATGCAATGCAATTATTAGTAGTTGGTCGATGACCATCGGCGAAGCACCCTCTCTCAGTCTCCTTCTTTGCTTATTTGTTTATGATGTAAGTTCTTGAGAAAACACTCACCTAACTTTTATTCCTCATTCTTTGATTTCATGAGGGAAAACAAAAAATATTATAATATTCACTCATTTTTTAGTAATGTCATAATCTTTTAGGAATTTAAATCTAAATCTAAGTGAAAAAAATTAAGAAGAAAGCAAAAAAAGAAGGGAGCCATATCTTATAACTATATTTTTCAACCATCAATTATTTAAATGTAATTTTTTACATTCTATCTCTGTCATTCTAGAAGTATCATACTATATTTCTCTTTCGAGGAAACCTTTCTTTGTTGGTTTTTAAAAGTAACTTCAAGTTGGTAAAATAATGCTCGAAAAGTCAAGTCTGTTGAAAATTTTTGATTGTGGGCTCATATATGAATTTAATTATATATTATATACTATCTTATTTTTTAAGCTTATTAATTTTGTGATCAAATAAAGATTAATTAATTTTGGCTAACATCTTATTAATTTTGTATGAAATTATATGTGTAGAGAGACATTTTATTTTATTTTAATAATTTAAATGAAACTCAAGATAAATAGAATTATTCTAAAATAAGCTTCATTTTACTCATATCTCATCTTGAGTGAAAAGAAGTCTCTCTCTCTCTCTCTCTCAAGAACACCCTTTAAGGGAAGCCAAAATCTCGATTACCTTATACTGGATTCAAGACGTCACATCTTGATGATTTGACAGATCCTGCGATAAATTTATCTTTATCTATGTTTAACAGTATGATTTAGAGTAAGTATGATGAATCGAGAAATAATTTTCCTCTCTTCATCTGGTTATTTAAAATTTTAGATCAAAAGTATATGATTCAAAATTTTTGAAAATAATTTGATTATTTGAATGATTTCGATATCCTTTATGATTTTAAATTATTAATTTTGAGTAAATTAATATAGCTAAATTTGTTTATATTTTATTCACAATTTTAATTTTATGAATCAATATATTTATATGTGATCGAAATAAAATGTTTTCTATCTATCTTTATAATATGAAATGATATTTGAATAAATATATATATATATATATATATATATATATATATATCTATATATATATATACTATATATATATATATATATATATATATATATATATATATATATATATATATATGAAACAACTTATGTTTCATCTGAGGGATATATATATAAATATATATAAGTTTGTATAAATATTATAGTTATTTCATTCAATTCCCTTTCATCCGTTTTTTCATCCGAGGGGCATATATATAAATATACATAAGTTAATATAAATATTCTAATTATTCCATTTAATTCCGTTTCATCCAAGGGTATATATATAATTATATGTATAAGTTAATATAAATGGTATAATTATCCCATTTAATTGTTTTTAATAAGGTTGGAATTGAAACGGAATATTTGTAATATAATTTAACTGAATATAGCGGAATATGAAACGTTTGGCCTTAATGTTTTTCACTTTATTTATTACATTTATTTGTTTTTAACATTTTATACTATAATTTATATATGAAATTGTTTGTTATAACATTATTTATAACGTTTCATATTCATTTCAGATTTTAAATCTATCTTTATTAATCTGAAATATTTTACATTTAATTGTTTTGTGCAATTAATTTTAAATAGAATATTTATTAAGTAAATATAATAATTACACATACCGTTTAATATTTCTAGAAGTTTTTTTTAATTTCAGATTTTTTTTAAATATTAAGCATTTATGTATAAATATTCTGTTTTAAATTTTATGGAATAATTATTATTTTGACATTCGATAAATATTTCCTAATTCAGTAATATATAATTCATTGGATTTCTAATGTGGAAAAGAGAATGTTTATTTTTTATTAATTATAATATTATGCATTTTATTCTTTTCATTGAATAGATATAGTATCCAACTTAATTAATTGCTTTATTCAAATATGAGTTTGCTAAAATTTATTTTGTAATATCAAATGGATTTCGATAATATAAATTGAAATATTTATTGAAATATTACAGTTAATATTTATTATTTCAAAATAATTTAAATTAAAATATTATGTCACCAAAGTGAAATCTACTATATCAATTTATTTATTTTTGAAATATATGAATATTACATATGGATTATATTTTTATCATTAAAAAATAATCCCAAAGAAAGATTATTTTTGGCCAAATTTTTGCGAAGAACAAATATGTGATAAATTTATATTAATCACATATAATATGTCGATCCAAAGATATGCATATCGTCTGAATTTATTATCAATATTTATTATAATTTTAAGAAGAGTATCATTTACAAATTATTATTTATGTCCAAAGACTAAATTGCAATGTGTTAGGTATCTTATATGTCCATTTTATTAAACATTTTATTTCAAACATATATTTTGTTTACATTATATATGCATATAAAAAATGATAATGTTGTTAATTGTGAGTATTATTTTTATTCTTTTAGTTAATTTTATATCCGCCAATTTGAATAACATTCGTTTCATGACTAACTTTAAGAAATGGAAAGAGCATATCATCATTGTTCTTGGTGTATGGATTCGACTACGCGATCCAGATGAATCTCCCGCTTACGCAGAAAGACTATTGAACAAAGGCTAACTTTAAAAGTGGGAGCATTCTAACCGCATGAGTCTTATGATCATGAAGCATTCCATTCCGAAACCATAAGAGGCTGCAATGCAAAGAGAATGTGCTAAAAGTTTCTAAGCCAAAACAGACCATTTCGTAGTAAAAGAAGTCGAAGAGTATTATTTTTAATAAACTCGTTTTAATGCGGTATAAAGGCAATGGAAACATAAGAGAGTACATTATGGAGATGTCTAATTTTGTCACTGACCGAGCACTAAAATTAGAGATGTCGATGACATATTGCACTTAGTTTTGATCTCTTCATGCACAATTTAATCTTTTAAAATAAGTTATAATACTCAAAGAAAAATAGACTCTTAATGAGCTCATTGCTCAATGTGCAAGAGAGAGATTGAAACATGATAAAATAGAAAGTGCTCACTTAGCTACTTCCTCCATTGTTAAAAAAGAAAAAGGACTTATAAAGGAAAAGGAAGCAGACAAATGGACTTCACAAACATAAGCAATAGAAATAAGATAATGTTGTTACTTATTTCTTTTGCAAGATATTATGAAGAAGGGATTGTCCCAAGTATGCAAATTAGCTGGTAAAAAAGGATAAACTTCTCAACTTTATTTGTTCTAAAGTTAATTTATCCTTAGTATCAAATTACACTCGGTGGATAGATACAGGTGTAACTACTCACATAAGTGTGACTATGCAGGGTTGTCTAAGGAGACGAATGCCAACTGATGCTGAAAGATTCATCTATGTGAGAAATGTCAATAAAGCTCCTATTAAAGTAATATGCTTATATAGATTATATCTAGAATCTAGTTGTATTTTGAATTTACATGAGACCTTTTATGTGCCGTCATTTAGACGAAATTTAATTTCTATTTCTTGTTTGGACAAATCTGGTTATTCTTGTTCATTTGGAAATGAAAAATTTAGTCTCTTTCAGTATTCAAATATTATTGGTACTGGTTCTTTGATTGATAATCTATATAAATTAGACATTTCTGCTTCACAAATTAATGAAACCTTGCATGCAAGTAATTTTAGTATAAAGCAAAAATTAATGAATGAGAATTCATATATGTTATGGCACAAGCGTTTAGGACATATTTCTAAACATATAATTGAAAGACTTGTGTAAGAAGGAATTCTTGATTCTCTTGATTTTTAGATGATAAACTCAGATAGAATGTATCAGAGGAAAACAAACAAATATCAAGAAAGTTGGTGGTAATAGAGTTTAAACATCTTGGAATTAATTCATACGATATTTGTGGTCCATTCCCTACAACTACTTAAACCAACAATATTTCATTACTTTCATGACGATTATTCTCGTTATGGATACTTATACTTAATTTATGAGAAGTCACAATCGGATGTATTCAAAATTTTGAGAAGTTGAAAATCAACTTGGAAAGAAAATAAAAGTTATCAAATCGACCGTGGTGAATACTATGATATGATATGAACAATGTCCAGCCCTTTTGCAAATATTTAGAGAATGTGGCATCGTTCCTCAATACATATGAGACTCCAAGTCAAAATGGTGGTGAGACTAAATCGACTTATGGATATGGTTAGAAGTATGATAAACCATTCTTCTTACCATATTCACTTTGGGAGAAGCCTTAAAGAAGTTTACATCCTTAATAAAGTTCCAAGCAAAGTAGTAGCTAAAACCCCATATGAATTATGGATTGGGAAGAAGTCTAGTATTAGGCATCTTCATGTCTGGGAATGTCCAGCTGAAGCTAGACCATATAAGCTTAATGAAAGAAAATTGGACTCAAAAACTATAAGATGTTATTTTGTTGGATACTCAGAAAGGTTGAAGAGTTTTAAGTTTTATGACTCTTCAAATAAATCCTTTTTCGAGAAGGGCATTGCTAAATTTATTGAGGAAGTTGAATATGGCGGGAGTAATAAATCTAAAAAATTTATATTTGAAGAGCAATTTATTACTCTTTCTATAGTTATAATAGAAATGAGTGATAATTTTACCGATCATATTCAAGTTGTAAATATGGATAATCAAAATATTCTTGAGTTAACTCCCACTCATACTGAGGAATCACAACAATCTCAAATTGAAGTGACATTAAGAAAATCCACTAGAGAGAGGAGATTAGCAATTTCAAAAGATTATGTTGTGTATCTCCAAGAACATGAGTTTAACATTGGATTGGAGAGTGATCCAATCTCTTTTAGTCAAGTCAAAGTGTTAACTCTCATAAATGGATGAAGCCATTGAGGATGAGATGAAATCAATGAAAGACAATGATGTTTGGGATCATGTCAATTGCCTAAATCAAGAAACCCATTGGTTAAAATAGATTTTAAAACCAAACGGGATTCAAAAGGCAATGCCAAAAGATATAAAGCACGCTATACTAAAGGTTTCACCTAAAAAGGAAGACATTGATTATAAAGAGACTTTCTCCGCTTTCTTCAAAAGACTCTTTAGAATCATTATGACACTAAGATCATTTGATTTAGAGTTACATCGATGGATGTAAAAGACTACATTTCAATGGTGATATTAAAGAAACTATATATATGGTGCAACCAAAATCTTTAATTCAAAACACGTATGCAAATTAAAGAAATCCTATGGTTTAAAGCAAGCTTCCAATGGTATAAGAAATTTGATCAAGTGATTACTTTTTTGGGTTTTAAAGAAAACAATGTTGATCGATGCATTTATCACAAAATAAGTGGGAGTAAATTCATCATCATAATGCTATATGTTGATGATATTCTACTAGCAAGTAGTGATATAGGCCTTTTGCATGAAACCAAAAAATTTCTTTCAAATAAATTTGAAATGAAAGATCTTGGGAATGCATCTTTTGTGTTAGGTATACAAATTTATCGAGATCGTTCTCATAGTATACTTGGTTTATCACAAAATGCATATATTGATAAAGTGCTTAGTAGATTTGGCATGAAAGATTGTGCACCAGGAGATACACTCATTATTAAATGTGGTAAATTTAATTTGCTTCAATGTCCAAGAAATGAATTTGAAAAGAAAAAGATGGAAATGATCCCTTATGCATCTGCAGTAGGGAGTCTTATGTATGCTCAAGTTTGTATGCATCCGGATATTGTGTATATTGTTGGAATGCTTGACAGATATTTAAGTAACCCAAGAATGGATTATTAGAAAGTAGTAAAACGGGTTATGCGGTATCTGAAGAGAACAAAAGACTTTATGCTCACATATCGAAGATCAGATCATTTGGAGATCATAGGGTACTCCGATTTTGATTTTGCTTGTTGCCTCGATAGTAGAAGATCTACTTCAAGTTATATTTTCTTATTAGCTGGATGAGCTATATCTCGGAAAAGTGTTAAACAAACACTTATAGCTTCTTCCACTTTGGAAGCAGAATTTATACCTTGTTATGAGACATCAAATCAAGGAATATGACTATGAAATTTTATCACTGGGCTAAATATTTTTGATGGAATAGAGATACCATTAAAAATAAATTGTGATAATAAAGCCGCTGAGTTGTATTCAAAGAATAATAGGAGTTTGTCAAAAATCAAAGCATATTGACATAAAATTTTTGTTGTAAAAGAAAGAGTTCAGAGTTCTCAAGTATCTATTGAACATATTAATACAAATTTTATGATTGCAGATCTACTTACAAAAGGTTTATCACCTAAAATATTTCATGAGCATGTGCATGGGGAGTGATTTACTTTGATGATATGCTAGCATAGTGGGAGTTTGCTTATGATGTTCAATGATTGTAAATATATTTTTTTGATCAGAATAAAGTATTGTTATTATCTTATAGTTGAAAACTTTGAAATAAAGTTATATAGTTTCAATGCTTTAAATATAATAAATGAACTATATGTATAACTTTTGAGTTATAATATAGACCATGAAAATGTATGATATGATCACATTACATGAAATTTACATTCATCCATACTTGATCTATGTCATTAATTATATTCATTTAGTGATCATGATGGGTCTTATTATAGAAAAATTATAATAAAAATTTTGATTCTATGTCAATATTATTAATGAATCAGATTGTCAAAAGATGTTCTCTTTGAAGATAGCAAATATTGAGCTCTTAATATAATGTATAATTATCAAGCAATATATATGTGTAGAGATTGTTGATAATTTTTTTAATGTGGACTCACATATGAATTTAATTATACATTATTTATCTTATTTTTTAAGCTATTAATTTTGTGATCAAATAAAGATTAATTAATTTTAGGCTTTTGAGATATCTTATTAATTTTGTATGGAATTATCAGAGACATTTTTTTTAATGATGGAGAAATAAAATGAAATGACTCAAGTATAAATTCATGGATTCTAAAGTGAAGTTCTCATTTTACTATCCCATCTCTCTCTCTGAAAAGAAGTCTCTCTCTCTCTCTCTCAAGAACACCCATTTAGAAGTGGAAGGCCAAAATCTCGTATTAGCTATTCCATGGATTCGGGTACGCTTCCGATTACATCTTCTTAATGATTTGACATGAGATCTGGGCTATATAAATTTATATTTATCTTTATATGTTTCCAACAAAGTCTAAATCTAAGACAACACCCTAAGGCTTATATCTGTTGACCTATAAATAGTGTCCATGCTTAATTAAACAAATATATTGAAATCAGTAAGAATTAGGTGCATCGTCATGAAAGTGAGTGTTGAAAGTATACGGATTGTAACCGAAATTAATCGAGATGTCCTCCAATCATGAAATCAATTGCACCAATGTGTTCAGAATATCAAAATCAATTAAAATTGATATCTTACATCGATCAATTACCATCCAATGAAGGAAAATAAATATAACAAGTAATTTCATGCATATTAAAGTCGAGAGGTCTCGACACTATCCGAATATTTTTCAAAAGGTATGAAATATCGAAAACTATTAAACCAAACCTTTTGCGGTCGATTCGATCACAAAACAAAACAAGCTTGCGACGCACACCAAATTAATCTCAAATTCTTCAATCGATGACTCTAAATGACTCTCATAAAACGATTTTGTTATTGAATCCAGAATGTCGAATTTACATAGAAATGAAACACATTAGGTGGGTTTAATTTCGACAAAATTTCGTATAAATCTCAACACGATCGGATCATATGAGGATAAAAATTTGTTTGAAATTTATTTTTAATATGATAAATATAATATTTATAACTAATTTTATTTCAAAATTAATTTGAAATAGAATTGAGCCCTCCAAAGTTTTAATATCTTGAAAATTCCGTCTAAATTCTTTAAAAAATAAATTCATTAGACAGTTAAGACGTCTTTCATAATGAAATTTCTCTTTTTTAATTCCGATTATTCTCCTAACCGAGGGATGAAAAGGAGCGCTCGGGTCCGGTCCCTCTCTCTTTCTCCCGTTCTCCCACTCTCATCTCTCTCTCTCTCTCTCTCTCTCTCACTCAGGCTTTGTTTGATTAAATTTTTTGAATTTCTGAAAAAGTTAATTTAAAAATATTTTCTGATAAATTATTTATCTTTTACTTTTTTTTTGAAAAGATGCTAAAATGAAATTTTCAATAAAATAGAGCTAAAATATAATTTCAAAAAATATACTATTTAAACAAATATTAAAATTAAAAATTCACACTCTCAAAAATAAAACTTACTAGAAAACTCTCTCAACGGAAGCCTCAGGCTCCCGATCCGCTCGCAAGCGCCCGATTCATTCGATCCAAGCAGCCGAAACCTTTCTCTCGTCCGCTCTTTCCCTCGCCCTCCCTATTCGCTCGAAGGAATTAGTCGAAGGTAATTCTCCTCGTCTATATCTCTCTTTCTCCCATTCTCTCTCTTTCTCATCAGTGGCCCTCTCGAATGAACCAGCCGCTCTCCTTCTCGTCCATCCGGAACAAACCCACGGTGAAAGACTTCTGCAGTTCTCTCTCTCTCGTCAATGTCCTCTACCCAACGTCGCTCCTCACCAAAGCCGATAACTTAAGCTCCCTTTATGTTGTATTATAATTAAGTCACACATATATTTATAGATTTTGTAGTGAGGGGATTGTAGCAAAATTAAATATTTATGAAGAGGTTGCTCCGATCTTGTTTTGTGAAAATCATCATCAAAAATCTATTTTTTTTTTTGTTTTTGTGACCTTCTGCTGGTTTTTGCAACCGATTTCTCTTAAATATTCTCCATAGCGAGAGATCCTACTCCGATCCGCTCCGAATCTATTTATTTTTACTTCATTTAGATCTCAGGATTTATAACTCAGACCTTCTCTTAATCCCGTCTGCCCTCGCAACCTGCTACCTCTCATTAAATTTTTGAGAAATTTACATACATACCACGCAATTATTCTGTATTTACATATTTCACACTCAGAAGGAACTTCGTCATCAGACAAATTCCTCTCAGTCTTTGATATTTTCCCATTTATTTCCATCTCTCTCGGCCTCCTCCTATGCATCTCGCCCCACCGCGTGCTCCGCCTGCCCATCACTCGACCCGTCACCTCCTGTCCTGCGGGCCGTGCCCGACCTGCACCCACCTTCACCGCCGATCCGCGGATCCGCCGACGATGTTCCGCGATCCCGCCACCGGTCCGCCGTTTCAACAAAACTGCCTCTGCCGCATCATAAATCCACTCTCGCGGCCCGTTCCAACCCGCGCTTCCGCGATCCCACCGTCGGCCCGCGTCCGTCGTTCTGCCGGCCTGCTTTCCGGCCCGCCTTTCCGTCGTTCCACCTGCAAAACCGCTCCTTCCACTGCCGTTCCGCGAGCCAAACCCATGCACCGCACCGGCGAAGCCCGCTGCGCCTAGCCTATAGCCCGTTCAGGCCTACCCGTTGCCTTTCGAAATCCAAACCGCAATTTTCGCGACCCATGAAATCACACAGCCCTGCACCTAAATACTGCGCGTCCACCAGCTGCAACCTTACCTCTTCTTAGATCTCGAGAAGAATATTATCGGTGATTTCTTCGATTTTTCGCACCTGCAGTCCTCATTAGAGATTGAGGAAGAACGCGTCGCGAATTCTTCATTCGATTTTCGGCGTCTTTTTCCTTTAGATCCCTTTGTGGTCGAGGAAGACATCGTCGTATAATTCTTTTCAATTTTTGGCGTCGCACCTTTTAATCCGTTTTCCTTTTGCCACAGTCGGGGGAATCGTTAATTCTTATTCTATTTTTCATTTTTAATTTTCGTCTGTTTATTGCAACGGGAAGACATCGTCTGATTCTTCTTAATTTCTTCGGCTCACACCTCACTAGCGTAATGTTTTCTTTGCGTCATAATCAGGAAGAACATCTCATAATTCTTATTTTGATTTTTTTGGTCGTCACTCCTTTACCTTATATTATCGCATCAATTCTGGTTCCTTTCTTCCTTCGTCTTAGAAAATACGTCGAATGTTTGTTAATGTGATATATATATATATATATATATATATATATATATATATATATATGTTTGTGTGTTATTTAGGTTTGAAGACCTTGTTTTGAGAGTGCTGTGAGATGAAAATTCACGTGGTGTCCAAACTACTTCCTTCTCAGCGTCTGGTAAATAAAATACCGTCTGACCCTCTACATGGGATGATGCTTCTTTTGTTTAATTTTGAGAAAAAAGGGGATGGATATATATTGCATTGTATGTTATCTTTTTCAGTCACTCATCTCAATGCGGAGATGAAACTATCTGGTGTTCTGAGGTTTTCACTCCTTCTTCAAGGCGTCTGAGAAAAAACTCCGATCTTACTTGAGGAGATGATTGCAAATTCGTCAAATCTTTTGACTTAGAAAAAAGAAGGGAGAGTGAAATGAAATGACTTAAGAGCGCTAAATAGAGAAATTTGGAGCTAATTTTAAACTAAAAAGTATCAAACAAGAAAAAAAAAGGGAAGCCTTTAAATTAAATTTTTGAAAGAATGAAACACCCATTTAAAATGAAAGTAAAATTTAGAGAGACTAATATTAAACTCACAAACTCTAATAGTGATTTTCTATGGCTGAAATTGAAGTAAAGTGAGTTCTCTTTTCTTGTAAATTCCTCAAAATTAAACAAGCTTTAATTAGAATTGAAGGAGGACTAATGCTAAACTCATAACAAATTAACAATAAAATCAAAATCTAAGGATGAATCTAAATTGAGTTTAATAACTCTCATCAGTATGGAGGTGTAATTCTTATCTTATAATAAAAGCTAAAGTAGAACACTAAAATCGTATAAATTATCAAAATTGATGTAAATTGAGCATAATCATTTAGAGAATTATAAAACTCAAAGTAAAAATGCAGTAATATTTTAAATTACAATCTAAATTGAAATGTCTTATCGACCCAGAAGCAGAAGCGTCAAAATAAAATCTATAAAAATCATGGAGTTTCTTTCGATCAAAATTAAGAAATTTTATCATAATTTTCAAGATCAATAATTTCATTAATTAGATGAAATTATCTAAGCTATAAATATTTCCATGTGCTCGGACATAGAGATTTCAAGTGCAAATTTTAATATCTAAAAAGACTGCGGAGGCTAAATCAAAATAAAAAAAATAAAACTACAAAATCAATCTCATAATTCAAATATAAGATTACTTAAAATTACAAATACACGCATGGACCTATCTTTGAAAACTTAAATTCAAGTGTTTGAGGATCTTTGCATGGGTTGCTTAAGTTTAGTCTTGGGCGATGATTAACAAAACCTAAAAAATTTATAATAAGAGTTTCAAATTGGAAATATCTAAAGCAATTCTATCGGATGATTAATCCCTTAGCTAAACAAAGTTGAATGATCTAAATCTTAAACATATTCAAATTAATCAAATTTTCAATTCAAATTAAGTTACTTCGGTTTAGTCTTGGGGTGGATCGATTAACAAATCTAAAGCACTTAATAAATTTCATAAAATATAGAAACTAATCTCGGTGATAGTAGATTTGATCCTCTATTAACGCTAAATAGAGTTAGATCTAAAGCTCTTAACATAAAATTATTTGAATTATTAATTACACCATATGCCCACACTATGTTGAATCTTTGAAATTCAAGTGTTTGAAGATGCAATGAGTTCTTTCTTAGATTAGGTCAGTTAATAAAATCTAAAAAAATATATATAAGAGTTTCAAATCGTGAATATTTGAAACTCATATGATGATAGATATAATCTCTTAGCTAAAATAGTTGTGATCAGAGCTCTTAAATATATTCGAGTTAATCAATTTTTCAAATCAAATTTAGTAGCAATCTGAAACTGCTTAAATGAAATTATATCACTAAAAACTTAAATCAAACCAATCCATCTATTCTTATTTATCGGGGTGACAAACTAAGAAAACTCAGCTCACAAAGGAGCCAATGTCAAATCAAGTGTTCTATGTTCAATCCATTCTCATTAAGGGGCGTGTCAGTATCCTCGACTGCGTGGCTTGGCCGATGATAGATGAAGCGATTCTGACGAGTCCTCGATGGTGGTTTATCGACTCCATTATATTACGATCGATCGTAGCTATATACTCCAATGGCTCGCCTTTGAGTTGTGAATCATAGGGTATACTTGATAGGCAAATAACCTCTATCTAAGGTAGACTTAAGCATGTCTCTTTGACAAACACCACCCTTACAATTTCTTGGATGGCGTAACCCATGTTCTTAATGAGGATCCTTTCGTTGGGTTACCTCCTCACTAAGTAGACTAGGCCGGGGATTCGGGATGATGGAACCATGGAATAGATCGTCATTCCCCAACCATCCTGTTTAGTAAAATGATAAATTTCATAATCTAAATTTTAAAATTCTATATGTGCTTGAGCGTCTATAGACTTAATCGAAAGTTCTCTCTCACTTATTGGGAGAGTGTAATAGGGCTTGCGCATAGGAAACTAGGCAGATCTAAAGTCCACAAATGAGGATGAAATCTCTGGTAGTGTTATCTACTATTCCGCTTAATCACATCGACACTTTTAAAACACTCTTTTCATCGCAGAGGTCAGTGGTGAATTTTCAGTGCCCACAAATCCACTTCACAAAAGACCAACACACCTTAGTCTAATTGGTCAGAAATTCACTAACCTCGCCGGAGGTGATCACCGACGCTCGGGATTGATGAGGTAACTTCGTCTAGTGGAGATGAAGCCCTATTGAGGTTCCTAGCTCTTGAGGTTGAGTAAATGAGTGGGTGTACCAACTCCCCTTAGCTCCCCTTGTGTATTTGATCGAATTGATCTTCCCCTTTGCTTTAGAACTCAATTAGATGCTTAGGCAAGCTCGACTGAGTCCTACGATGATGAGTGTAGAAGGAATTGCAAGTAAGATCAAGTGTGGAGGAAATTAGGAATCAAGGTGAGCTCCACTATTTTCACTGTTTGAAAATCGAGAAAGATGAATTCCAAATCTCTCTTAGAGGCCTTAGGAAAGCTCTATGATTTTTCAAAGCTTCTTGTACCTCGATTGTGTGTGAGTTGTGATTTTAGTGAATTAGGAGGAGTATATCTCCCTTGAAGGATTGGACAGTCGATAATGGACATGCCATTTTGATCTAATTAATCATAGGTTGAGGGATGTTTGATCAGTTAGGAGTGTGCACATGGTCGGTTTGAGCCAAGGAGTGGATTGCCAATCTCCCATGTGCATTCAATTGAGGTTTGGGGGGAGTTTGAAAATTCAATTTCATGCCTATGGGTCGGGTTTGGTCCATAGGACAAATAGGTTGACCCAAACCTATTGGGTTGGGTGCACTACTCATCACTAGGTCCCCTTGAGATTTTAGGAGAGCTTCAAGTGATTGTGATGAGTGCATGACCAAAATACCCATGGGCTAGGCCAAAATTTGGTCTATGGCCTAGGGGTTATAGTGTTCATTTTGCTATTTTTAAAATTTGGGTATGTTTGGCATGTTGAGAAAATAGGTTGGGCCAAGTTTCAATGGATTTGAAATCCATTTGATAGGGTTTGACTCATGTTGACCCATTTAGGTCAAAATGGGTCAACTTAATCAGGTCCAATAGGTCAAAGGTCAAACCAAGGGTTGGGTCAAGTTCATACAACCATTTGAAATATTTTTGGTGCCTTTGGTTTGATTCAAATTGGTATATATTTTGTTTTGGCTCATATGACTCATTTAGGTCAAATCAGTCAAGTTGACCTATTTGACTCATTTGACCTATTTGGGTTAGGTCAAGGGTAGGCTTAGGTTTGATTAATCATATGAAGTGGATTAGTATCTTTGTTTCTAATCAATTTGAGTTAGGTTCAATTTTGGCTCAACATGACCCGTTTAGGTCATGTTGGGTCTAAGTCAATTGGGCTGTTGGGTCTAGTTGGCCAATTGTCTTTTGGTCCAAGTTTCACTAGTGATTTGGGATGGACTTGCATTGGTTTCAATCAAGGCTTAGATCAGTTTTGACACATTTTGTTTTGTCAAAAAAATGGGTCAACTTGATCAAGTGAGCTAAATGGGCTAGTTAGGCTGAAATGTTGGCTTGGTCAAGTTCAAATATAGGTCATGAGTGAACTTAGATCAATTATTTCAATCAAGGCCTATAGTGGATTTTGGCTATGTTAGGTTTCATTTTGATTAAGTGTTGACTTGGTCAACCCTTAGGTTTGACTTGGTTTGACCAAATTTGATTGATTGATCATCTCATGATGATTGTTGATCATGATGAGAGGCAAATATGAGTTTAGTTCAATCCAATTTGGTTAGGATCAAAAGTTGGCTCATAAGAATATTTTAATTACTTTGGGTCAAGTGAGCCTAAAATGGTTTCAAAGTTAAAGCTTAATTTGAAGTTGATTGATCTTGTATATGAACTTATGATTGAAATATAAATCCATTTATGAGAGGTTTGAAGTCAAATGGATTTTGATCCATTTGAAAATCTCATATTCAAAGGAAGAATATGAAGGAGTTTTGGGTTTGATTTTTTATTTGGATTTTGATTGAAGGATTGGAGTTTGAATTTATATATGAGCTCATGATTGTAGGATTGATTGAATCATGGGAGAAAATCAAGGATTTGTCTTGATTTGAAGTGATTTGACTAAGTTTAAGATTTTGACTTGAAAGACTTAGATTTGATTTTGATTTGATTTAATTTTGATATTTGGAGTTTATTTTGATTGTTTGAATTTATATTTTATTTATATATGTGAATATAAATGAGAATATAAATTGATCATGAGAAAATTTCAAGAATTTAAAAGTGTTTAATCATGATTCGGGGTTAAATCCATTAAAGAGAATTTAAAGGATTTAATTGGAATTTTAATTAGAAATTTAATTTTTTGAGTTGGATTTGATTGATGTATATTTATATTTCATTTATATATGAGAACATAAATGAGAATACAAATATATTTTGAGAAAAACCCATGAATTTGAAGTGGTTTGATCAAAGTTTAGGTTAAATCCATTAATGAAAAGATTAAGGGATTTATGGGATTTTTAAGCATTTTTAATTTGGAATTTAATTTTTGCTTTGGATTTAATTGAGTTATATTTATATTTCATTTATATATGAAAACATAAATGATGATATAAATTGATTTTGAGAAAATCCCAAGATTTTGTATAAGTTTGATAAAGGTTTAGAGTTGATTTTGGCTAAGTCCCTTTAATGGAAAATTAAAAGAATTTATAAAATTTTCATGAATTATTTTGGAATTTTGAATTTGATTTGATTGATTTGAATTTATATTTCATTTATATATGTGAATTTAAATGAGAATATAAATGGATCATGAGAAAATCTCAAAGATTTGAATATGTTTATATCATAGTTTTGGCTAAGTCCTTAAGAAAGGGTTAAGGACTTAAGAAATTTTGACTTAGGAATTTTTAATGGATTTTGATTATGGGTTTCAATCATAGATTTCAATCATGGATTTTAGTCAAGGAATTAAATCATGGAATTGATTTAGAATTTGAGAAAATCAAATAGAATTGATTTGGAGTTTGACTTGAAAGAAGGAAAGTGAGGAATGGTTTAGGCTAAAGGATATGAGATTTTCCTAACACCCCTAAGGCATGACCTATTCCTATGACTAACTCTTCTAAGTCTTCTAGGGCTAGGTGAGAGTGTTCACCTAATCACTAGATGTGTCTTAAGACTAAGAAACTCTTAAAGTCTAAGAGAAAATCTTAAGCCTAAGATGGAGGTGTTGAGAGCTCATTCTAAAAATAAGGTCAATAGTCTCCATATGCTAATTCAAATCAATGAAAGAGATAAATATTCAACTCCATAGAATATGATCAAGATAGGCCTAATCCTCTATGCGTGAAATAGTATTAACAGGGTCTACTAATTGATCAACTTCTAAATAAACTTAAATTATAGTAGATCACAAGACCCAATCCTTTATATTTGCAATGGAGATGACAAGCTTGTTATGATATCAATTTTCTAAGGAATTTAAATTGCACATAATTCATAAATTTGATCCTATGCTAGCAAATAAGTAGAGTTGATAATGTCTACCCCAATGATAGCTGAGTTGATTGAAAATATCAACTGGAGGGGTGACTATTATCAAAATATTTATGATATTATATTCAATATTCTCAAATTCAAAATACTCAAAATATAAACCTATATTTGATCCTCTATTATTAAATTAATAGAGTCGACATGATCTGAAATAATAAACTAAATGATTAAGCAGACTTATATACCACGATGATGGCTGCGTTGATTAAAAATTTCAACCAGAGGGGATATCATCATCAAAAGATACTTGAGCTCTAAACTAATTCATCATAAACTAAATTTCAACTAAGTAAATATCTGAACTAAATGAATTTTATTATTTAAATGCTTAAAGAAAACAATTCATCCACCCATCCACCATCGTTTGTCGGGGATGACAGAATAAGAAAATTCTAGCTCACAAAGGAGCTGATGGCAAGTCAAATAAATCACTATGTTCAAACTCAAATAACCTCGTGCCAGTAATGACATGGTTAGTATCTTCTGTCCGTGTGGTTTGTCCAAGGCTCCACATATAATGCGGTTACGACCAAAGTCCTTTGATCGGGTGTTGCCAAACGATACTATTATATTACAGTCACGACTATAGCCCATATGTCCCCCAATGGCTCAGCCCTTTGATTTATGAATCATGAGGGTATATTTGATAGACACTGTGGTGAAAAAAATTTATTATATCTTCATTTAAATGAATAAATGAAAACAAAACTTTACGCTTTGTTGGACACTACGAAAATTCACAGATGTTCTTATTAAGGTGTCGGGTACGACATTGAGAAATGTGTACTATCTCAAAAGATAGAAGTCATCACCCTACAATGGACCTAATCACCTAATAAGGACTCCTAAGGATGATGAGTCTTCAGATGTACCTGAGATTCTTCCTCTACCTTACATGGAAAAGTAAAGTAGGGTTTATTTTAAACCGGGTTCATTAAGTTTCCTATGGAGGCAAGCCCCCATAGTTAATTACATCTTAAGAAATGAGATTCCTTAATAATACTCTCGATTAAGGTGAATGATCAATATCTCCAAAGATTTTAAAGATATGACTATCAATCAATTGGTTATTTTTGAAAGATCAAGTGAGATTGATCAAAAGGAGGGAGTTATTATCGAAATCAAAAGGAGATAAGTAGGGATTGTCATGATACTAAGAAGCCTAGTTAACATCTTAAACTATCCTATGGTTGGGCTTTATATTTTTAAAATTGAGAGAAATTATTTGTTTGAGTTGAATTTTTATTAAAAATCTAGGGCTTATAATTTCATAACACAAGATCATGGAAATGCCTAAGAGGTGAGGATTTATGCTTGTAGCATGAGGAAACAACAATCTCGGATCAATCAGGGAGCTTTGGCGAGAAGCAGCGACCTAAATCTAAGGCAAAATAGGCATATAATTTACATCCACAAGAGATAATAAACCATTGTTACTTACCACGCTGGTGTCCACCACCTAACTCCTCCTATGATTTTAAATACATGTAGGCAAGTCTTATGCTTTTTCAAGATAGCTAAGCTATTGTTATTTAAAAATGAGACTAAGTCCTTAAACACACTATCTAAGAGACTAGATCATGTAGGACATAAGTAATGACTTAATCTAATTTAAATTTTGTTAGGTTTTATTTTTGATTTTTGACAATTTATTTAACACAGGCTATGAGATTCATGTGTCTAATGCATGAGAAATTAGTTATGGGCCAAAATCAGCAAGAAGAAGGCATATTTTCACCATGGCTCTCAAAGGTCAAGCCATATTCTCTAGTAAAGGTGGAAGCCCTCCATAAGCAAGAGTGAAGCAATATGATTTTATGCATGATGTGAAACATACAACATCTAGCTAAGGAGTTGCTAAATCTTTTATTATCTTTATTTATGCCCTAGGCTTTAAGTGAGATTATGAGTTGTTTAATTTTTATTTTGAATTGATTAATTGGATAGAAAATTTATTTTTTCCTAAGAGCCTAATTGCATCAAGCCATTCAAAGCAGAAAAATATGTCATCTTAATGCATAAGCTAAACAAACAACAAACAATTTTATAAAGCTAGCGCAAAAGAATAAAAGACCTTTATGGTCGGGTTACACCGCACAAACCCTAAAATAAATGTGAGTAGCCGAGCTCCACCCTTATATAACCAAAATTCAAATGAATAATTACAATTTAGAAAGAATTCATGTTATGGGGGTCTTCATTCTTCATTCTTCGTTCTTCTTTTCTTTTCTTCTTTTCTTCTTTCTTTTGGTTGGTTGGGATGTAATTTCTCCAAGACTTCACATGGTACATAAGACTTAGTCTTATGACCAATATTCATCCTAATCTCCCATAACATTTATTCCAAATCTCAATTACAAAATTACATGAAATGGGAAAAGTAAATTTAGCTAAAACTTGCAAAATAGAGATTAGCTAAACACACCACGCATCCCAAGCAATTATATGAATAAATTAGACTTAGCAGGTAACCAAGTCCACTTGTCTTATTTTGGATTATGCTTAGGGATATAAGCAACATGCACAACAAAAGTATTTATATATTTTTATTACAGCACCCCTTAATCACAATCCCCTGCAGAAGACATGGTTAGACTAAGATCGCCTTACCATCCAATATACACACATGCACCCTAACATCTAATTTAAAATATTGCATCATAAAATAAAATTAGGCATCAAATCATGCACTATCCTAACATAGAGCTAGAAATGATGACTTAGCCTAATGTGTGTGCCATTTAAGGCTTGTGTGGCATGTCTTAGCTAAGCTTTAAGGTTGAAGTTTTCTAAGTGTGAAAGGATTCAACTTAGAGGGTGGTTTCATTTTAAGTGGTTTAGTTGATTTGGTCAATTTTATTTGATGATTTAATTTAGCTTGAATGAACCTACACTTAATTACTAAGTGTTGTAAAGAGAAGAAAGGAGAAAAGAACTTCTCTTTCATCTCTACCTTAAGTAATTTCTAAGGTAGATTCATTAGTGATTTTTCTTTAGTGAATGTTTTATTATGTGTTTTAATTAAACCTAAGTTTAGATTTGCTCTGGATAAATGTATTCAATAAGAAAGACATCTTAAAATTTAGGTGAATTACTATCACATAACACAAAATAATTTATTTCTTTCCAACATGTATATCATGCATATGAATGTATCCTGAGCATAGCTATACATATAATGCAAATACTTTAGCACACTTTGATGATGAATGCTAAGAAATGTTGTTTAAGAAAATGTTGAATATTTCATGAATGTATGATTTTGTTTAAGTGGAAAAGATGAGCTTTTTTATCCATTAATCAAATGCACATTTACATGTATGAAAGACATAAGTGAGTCTGCGCATTATTTTTTCTGGGTGTAAGGTACAAGACTTACTTGAGCTACTTAAAGCCAATCCAAGATGTCCAAATGTACTACTTTTCTTAAATATATGTGCATGTATAGAAGCAAATGAATGGATGAAGAGTTATGCAAAAGATTTTTATTTTTGTTTGATTTGGTTATGCAATTTACATATGTAAATGTGAAGATCCTTCTTAAGTCACAACATAGGAGTGGATAGGAATGTATTTAAGCAAGTGTTATGTTCTTTCAAATGAACTATACACTTTGCAAATCTTAACCAAATCCATGTTAAGAAAAGAGAAGAAAATCACATAACATATTTTATACTATAATCACATGCAAACTTATAAGTATTTATAAGTAGCATACCTTCATTTATAATGTTTGATTGGTAGGTTCTGAAAATAATTTTTTATTTAATAGTGATAATAGTCACTCATATTCTTACTTTAGCCAAAACATACAATTTGACATAAAGGAAATATTTTACTTAATTTGATTTTTCAAAAGATATGAATGCATGAGTTCACATGGAAGCAATCATTTAGCATGCTTAGAAAGAAATAAAGTGATGTAAGCATGTAACTTCATTCACCCTAAGGACAATCTTATAAGATAAGATTATTCAAAGTGAATCAAAATTGCTTAAAAATACTTTTATTTTTGTTTTGAATTTGAGTTTGATTTAATTTAGGAAATGTGAAGAGAGTTTGCTGGTCCTAACCCATTTCCCACATGTATGAATTAGTTTAGTTTACCTTTAGAACCATTAGGTTAATTTTATGTTTTGTTTAGGTTAATGTGTAAATTAAATCCATTAATTACCCCTTACCTACACCACTTTAACATAATTAACCAAATAATTATGAGCCAACATATGATATGCAACCACATAGAATTTAAATCAGCAATGCACCTAAGAAAGAAATGGGCCTAATGCAATTGGCTCATAATTATTGATTAATTAAGCTAAAGGGTTTAATTAAATACTTTCATAACCCTTCCCACACATGGAGTTAGATTTGATTTTCTTAAACTTACCTTAGGCTCTTGAACACCTAAGGATCTACCCAAAAAGAGATTGATTAAGCTCATATAGATTTTGGAAGATTGATTATGCTAATTAAGTAGATCATTAGTGAATTAATCCTTAATTAGGTTTGGATTAAGGTAGAAAGGCGGTTTAGAGAATAGTTTAAGGAAAATATCCCAAAATCATTCCATAAACCTCCTATTCATTTAAATAATATTTAATTACTTTAATTAAAGGATTAAGTCATGTTCAAATGCTTAATTGCTCTTAATTTCATTAAGGTATAATTAGGGATTCATTAATTGATTTCTTTAATTAACTCATTAATAAATTCCAAGAAAATTGGGGGAGGCAGAAGTCATTCCCCCAAACATGTCTGAGAAATTTGAAATTGATTAATGAAATAATTATAGAGTAATTAGGGTTATTAGGTTTTTAACTAAACCCTAATTAAGAAAAATCCACTGTTCAAAATTAATTAGAAATAATTTTATTGGATTCCCCTCTGAATTATCTTTAAAATGAGCCCTCATTTATATTTTTTTATTTTTCTACGTTTAATTATGAATTTAGGAAGTTTCAATGATTAAAGGATAATTAAATAACCCTAATTATATAAATCATGCCGCGGGTCAGCTGACGGTGTGTGCTTTCCATGCGGCATGACGGGATTGCTATTAAGTTGTCAAATTGATGTCTCGTGTCATTGGCGGCTTGCTTTCTTGGGTCGATCAGGATGGGACAACCGATAAAACTCATGGCTTTAAAGGAAATAATCATCGGATCTACGCATTTTAATCAGGACCGTCCATCCAAAAAAAGCGGGATGGATGGTCCATGACTCATTCCTGCCCTCGCTTGTGAGAGATGGAGACTGTCCATCCTCCATGGCTTGATCTGAGCTCACTTGAGCTCAGATTGGGCTAGGATTCAACCCACACCATCAAGAAGCAAGGAGAAGCACATCCAATGGTGAAAATTTAATGGGATTACAATGCCCTTCACAAAGGACCAAAGCATTTTCAATGGAGCTCAATTTTGAAGCATACCTCGCTGGAGGCTATCACCGACACTTCCAACGGTGGAGGTAGCTTTGTCTAGTGAAAATGAAGCCCTGTTGAAGGTTTCAAGCTTTGAGATGAAGTGGATCTTCCTATTGACCAAGGCTTGCTTCAATGGCTTGCGGCTTTAGTCTAACTCCCCCTTCCCGTGGCTTGGATGCTTGGGATTTGCTTTGGATGAGCTCGAATTAGTGCTCAGATGGTGTTTGCAAGAGGAATTGGACTTTGGTTGAGAATTGGCTAAGTTGGAAATCTCCTCACCTCCCCTATTTTTGGCTTAAGCAAAATCAAGAAAGGGAATTTGGAATGAGCTTAGGAATGCTTAGGGAAGCTTGTGGATGCTTGCCTTTGATCCTCTGAGCTCAATCAAATGCAAGGTTGGTCAATTTGAATGGAATGAGGGGGAGTATATCTCCCCCTACTTGGATCGGACGGCCGAGAGCCTTCTTGCCATTTTGATCAAATTTCCTGATTGAATGAGTTGTTTTGGTTGTTAGGAGTGTCATATGGTTCTATTTTGGCAGAGGAGTGGGAGTGTGGAGGTGCACATGTGTTAAATGAGTGTGGGAGGTGATCCATGTGAAAAGTTTTGAGTGGGGTAGTCAATTTTGTCTTCGGGTTGGGTTTGGCTAACCCAAACCCATTGGGTCATGTGCACCACCCTCCTTGGTGTCCAAATGGTCCACTATGAGGGTGTCAAGTGGTCTTGAGTTGGACTATGATCAAATTCCAAGTGAATTTGATCATAGGTTACCCTTTGACCTAGGAGTAAAATGGTCATTTGACTTCGATTTTGATTTGGGCATATTTGGAATGATTGAAAAATGGGTTGCACTAATTTTCAATGAATTTAGAGTTTATTTGGTATGATTTGGCTCAGGTTGACCCATTTAGGTCAAAATGGGTCAACTTGGGTCAAGTTGACCAATTGGCCAAATTGGGTCAAACCATGGGTTAGGACAAGTTCATATGACCATTTGAAATATTTTGGTATCATTGGTTTGGTTCAATTTGATTTATATTTGATTTTGGTTCATTTGAGTTCACTTAAGTCAAATGGGTCAAGTTGACCAATTTGACCAATTTGATCTAATTGGGTTAGGTCATGGGTTGGTTTAGGCTTAGTTGAATCATTTGAAATGTTTTGCAAGCTTTGGTTTCAATCAATTTTGGTTTGGTTTACTTTTGACTTGATTTGACCTTTTAGGTCAAGTTGGATTAATGGTCAATTGGGCTAGGTTGGGTCTATTTGGCCAATTGAAGCTTTGGTCAAGTTCAACAAGTGATTTAGAATGAATTTGACCCATTGGTTACAATCAATTTGGCTTAGATCAAGATTTGACCCATTTTGACATTTTGAACTTGGGTCAACTTGGGTCAAGTGGCCAATTTGGCTAGGTTTGGCTCAATTGATGGCTTGATCATGTTCAATCATTGATCTTGGATTGGTATAGATCAATGATTTCAATCAATTTGGCCTATGGTGGATTTTGGCTAGTTTAAGTTTCATTTGGGTTAAGTGTTTACTTGGTTAAAGGCCATGTTTGACTTGGTTTGACCTAATTTAGGTGATTGATCATCTTAGGGTGATTATTGCTCACAATGTGAGGCTTAGATGAGCATAGTTCAATCCAATTTGGGTAGGATTAGAATTTGGCTCAAAAAAGTGCTTTAGGTCACTTTGGGTCAAGTGAGCTTAAATGGGTCAAGTGACTTGATCAAAGCTTGATTCAAGTTTGGTTGAACTCACATATGGACTTATGATTGAAATATAAATCCATTTGCAAGTGATTTGAAGTCTAATGGGTTTTGATTCATTTGACAATTTCAAGTTCAAAGGATGAACATGGGTTTGATTTGGGTTAGTTTGATTTTGATTTGGTGATTGAAGTTTGTGTTTATATTTGGTTTGCGATTGAAGGATTGATTGAATCATGAAGGAAATCCAAGGGTTTGGATTGATTTGAGTTTGATTTGGCTAAGTTCAAAAATTTGGCTTGAAAGAGGTTTGGTTGGATTTTGGTTGGATTTGGATTTGAGTTTTGAATTTAGTTTTGGTTATTTGAAATTATATTCATTTATATTTGTGAATATAAATGAAGATATAAATGGGTTGTGAGAAAATCTTTTGAGTTTGTTTTGAGCTAAGTCCATAAGATAAAATCAAGATGGCTTAGGAAAATCTTGGATTTAGAATTGATCATGGATTTCAATCATTTGGAATTGATTCATGATTTGGATATTGGAATTAATTTGAATGATTTGAGAAAATCAATTGAGTTGGAAATTGATTTGAATTTGATTTGAAATTGATTTGAGTTTGAGGTTGAAGTTGATTTGAATTTGAAGTTTGGTTTGAATTTGAAGTTGATTTGAATTTGAAGTTAATTTGAATTTAATGTTAATTTGAATTTGAAGTTTGACTTGAAAGAAGGAAGTAAGGATTGGGTTTAAGCTATAGGATAGATAAGTTTTCTCTTAACTCTTAAGGCATAACCTATTCTGGCTAACTCTTCTAAGTCTCTAGGGTTAGGTTAAGTATTCATCTAATCACTAGAAGTGTCTTAAGACTGAGGAACTCTTAATATCTAGAGGAGTCCTTATGCCTAGGATGAAGAAGTTCAAAGCTCACTCCGAAAGTGGGGTCAACAGGCACAAAGCCTTTTGTCAACTAAGGTAGACTTAAGATTGTCTCCTTGGACAAACACTACCCCAGGTCTACAAAAATTACTTGGGCCCGGCTTGCAACCAAGGCTGGCGAAAGATCCTTCGGTCGGGTTGGGTCATTACCTCCTCAACTAAGTAAACTAGAGACCATGACACGGGATGATGGAATTTTCCCAACCATCCACTTTAAGTTAAAATGATGAATTTCTTAAAATAATAATTTTATACTCTACATGCTGCTACTATATGCTATGCAATTTAGCGATCTAATGACTAACCTTAATCGAAAGGTCTCTCTCAGCATTGAGAGGGTAATTAATTATAGGCTCTTGTGCCTATAGAAAATATGGAACCAGATCTATAGTCCTCACAAAATGAGGATGAAATCTCTGGGTAGTGTCTTATCTACTATTCCATCTGTCTTCTGAAAATTTCATCGACATTAAATCCAAACTCTCTTCATCGAGAGGTCAGTGGCGAATTTTTGAGGCCCATAATATCTATATAATTATCGTGCACCAACTTGTCAAATTCTACAAATATGTTATTTTCAATCTTTGTGGTTAAAAGAAGAATTTTATTTAATATTATATTAATTTCATATCATTTTGCATGTTTGCTATGGAAAGTGAGAAGACAATACTGATAATAAGTTCAATTGATCTGTGGAATAGTGATTATGAATGTTAAACTTCTTACAAACAAGCAATCTTTGACTACCATGATTTCTCTTAAGTAAGAGTCAAATATTTCTCATGTATATAAGATCAAATTATTATGTATTAGAATATTTCATTAGAGTTTGAAGTTTAAATATAACAAATAGTACCAATATGCCTACTTGTAAGTTGGCCTCATAGTATGGTTAATGACATAGTGGTAGCAGTTGACACCTTGTTCAATCAATAGTAAGAAACATATCAGGATTTCTATGACTATCTTATGATAGCGATGCTGGTGTTAGTTAAGAGTCATGTGATGTATTAACGATTGGAAATTTTTTTAGTATTACTATCTCATTGTAATTTAATAAAAACAATCAATAAGGGAGTGTTTGGTAACAAATTGGATTTATTTCAAATAGGATTTAGTAAATTTAGTACATCTCGATTTAATAAATCTTAAGTTGTTAAATCTTGAAAAGTGTTTGGTAATAGATTATTTAAATCCTGCTAAATCCAAAGAGATGTTTGATAAGCTATTTGAGGATTTAAATCTATTAGGATTTTAAGAAATTTTGTTTAAAAAAAAATGAAAATAACTCATCATATTACATTTCAATTTTAGACATATTAAAATAATTATTATATCCATGATACTTAATTTATAACATATCAATTAATTATTAATATTATTAAACTAAAATAGTTAAAATTAACTATATCAAAAATAATATTAATTATTATATTTGTTAAAATCAATTAACTACTAAATTATAATTATATTTACTTAAACTTTAATGATATATTAATAAATTATTAGTTGTACTCAATTAAAATTAACTTAAATATATTAATTAATCAATTATTAGTATTAATATTAACATTAGTTTAAAATATATATATTAATATTAACTATTAATAAATTAAAATTAACTATTAAATTATATTAGTAGATTAATATCTTAGGAATTAAACTACAAAAGCATATGAAGAGAAAAATCATAAGAATGTCGCAATGGAAACCCTCGCCTTTCCTCCCTTCGTGCGCTTCAGTTTTATAAATCTCGTAAACCCGTAAATCCGCCTTCCTACGGGATTTACTAAATCTAAGATTAAGGGATTTATATATGAGAACATAAATGAGAATACAAATATATTTTGAGAAAATCCCATGAGTTTGAAGTGGTTTGATCAAAGTTTATCCATTAATGAAAAGATTAAAGATTTATGGGTTTTTAAGCATTTTTAATTTGGAATTTAATTTTTGCTTTGGATTTAATTGAGTTATATTTATATTTCATTTATATATGAAAACATAAATGATGATATAAATTGATTTTGAGAAAATCCCAAGATTTTGTATAAGTTTGATAAAGGTTTAGAGTTGATTTTGGCTAAGTTCCTTTAATGGAAAATTAAAAGAATTTAGAAAATTTTCATGAATTATTTTGGAATTTTGAATTTGATTTGATTGATTTGAATTTATATTTTATTTATATATGTGAATTTAAATGAGAATATAAATGGATCATGAGAAAATCTCAAAGAATTGAATATGTTTAGACCATAGTTTTGGCTAAGTCCTTAAGAAAGGGTTAAGGACTTAAAAAATTTTGACTTAGGAATTTTTAATGGATTTTGATTATGGGTTTCAATCATAAGTTTCAATCATGGATTTCAGTCAAGGAATTGATTTAGAATTTGAGAAAATCAAATAGAATTGATTTGGAGTTTGACTTGAAAGAAGGAAAGTGAGGAATGGTTTAGCAAGGGTAGGAGATTTTCCTCCCAAGAACCTATTTATCACTAACTCTTCTAAGTCTTCTAGGGCTAGGTGAGAGTGTTCACCTAATCACTAGATGTGTCTTAAGACTAAGAAACTCTTAAAGTCTAAGAGAAAATCTTAAGCCTAAGATGGAAGTGTTGAGAGCTCATTCTAAAAATGAGATCAATAGTCTCCATATGCTAATTCAAATCAATGAAAGAGATAAATATTCAACTCCATAGAATATGATCATGATAGGCTTAATCATCTATGCGTGAAATAGTATTAACAGGGTCTACTAATTGATCAACTTCTAAATAAACTTAAATTATAGTAGATCACAAGACCCAATCCTTTATATTTGCAATGGAGATGAGGCTGTTATGATATCAATTTTCTAAGGAATTTAAATTGCACATAATTCATAAATCTGATCCTCTGCTAGCAAATAAGTAGAGTTTACAATGTTTACTGAATGAGTTGATTGAAAATATCCTGGTGGATTATCAAAATATTTATGATATTATATTCAATATTCTCAAATTCAAAATACTCAAAATATATACCTATATTTGATCCTCTATTATTAAATTAATAGAGTCAACATGATCTGAAATAATAAACTAAATGATTAAGCAGACTTATATACCACGATTATGGCTGCGTTGATTAAAATTTCAAGGAGGATATCATCATCAAAGATACTTGAGCTCACTAATTCATCATAAAACTAAATTTCAACTAAGTAAATATCACTGAATTTTATTATTTAAATGCTTAAAGAAAAATTCATCCACCCCATCATCGTTTGTGGGGATGATTAAGAAAATTCTAGCTCAAAGGCTGGCAAGTCAAATAAATCACTATGTTTAAACTCAAATAACCTCGTGCCAGTAATGACATGATTAGTATCTCGTCATGTGATTTGGCTGGATCACGTATAATGTTCGACGAGTCCAGTCCTTGGTTGTAAACGACTTCTTATATACGTCCATTGTCCCCATAATGCTCAAATCTCTGATTTATGAATCATGAGGGTATATTTGATAAAACCGGTGAAAAAATTTATTATATATTCATTTAAATGAATAAATGAAAACAAAACTTTACACTTTGTTGGACACTACGAAAATTCACAGATGTTCTTATTAAGGTGTCGGGTATGACATTGAGGAAATGTGTACTATCTCAAAAGATAGAAGTCACAATGACATAATCCTAAGGACTCCAGGATGATGAGTCTTGATGTACCAGATTCTTCCTCACCTTACATGGAAAAGTAAAGTAGGGTTTATTTTAAGCGGTTAGTTAAGTTCTATGGGCAAGCCCCATAGTTAATTACATCTTAAATGAGATTCCTTAATACTCGATTAAGGTTAATGATCATTATCTCCAAAGATTTCAAAGAATGGACTATCAATCAATTGGTTATTTTGAAAGATCAGTGAGATTGATCAAAAGGGAGTTATTATCTCAAAAGGAGATAAGTAGAGATTGTCATGATACTAGAAGCATAGTTAACATCTTAAACTATCCATGGTTGAGCTTTATATTTTTTAAATTGAGAATTATTTGTTTGAGTTGAATTTTTATTAAAATCTAGGGCTTATAATTTCACACACAAGATCATGAAATGCTAAGAGGTGAGGATTTATGCTTGTAACGCTGAGGAAACAACAATCTCGGATCTAATCAGGATCTTTGTGAGAAAGCATGACCTAAATCTAAGGCAAAAATATGCATATAGTTTACATCCACAAGAGATAATAAACCACCCGATTGTTCGACTTACCACCGCCTAGGGGTGGCCACCACCTAACTCCTCCTACGATTTTAAATACATGTAGGCAAGTCTTATGCTTTTTTAAGATAGCTAAGCTGTTGTTATTTAAAAATGAGACTAAGTCCTTAAACACACTATCTAAGAGACTAGATCATGTAGGACATAAGTAATGACTTAATCTAATTTAAATTTTGTTAGATTTTATTTTTGATTTTTGGACAATTTATTTAACACAGGCTATGAGATTCATGTGTCTAATGCATGAGAAATTGGTTATAGGCCAAAATCAGTAAAAAGAAGGCATATTTTTACCATGGCTCTCAAAGGTCAAGCCATATTCTCTAGTAAAGGTGGAAGCCCTCCATAAGCAAGAGTGAAGCAATATGATTTTATGCATGATGTGAAAACATACAACATCTAGTTAAGTTGCTAAATCTTTTATTATCTTTATTTATGCCCTAGGCTTTAGTGAGATTATGAGTTGTTTAATTTTTATTTTGAATTGATTAATTGGATAGAAAATTTATTTTTTTTCTAAGAGTCTAATTGCATCCAAGCCATTGACAAGCAAAAACTAGAAAAATATGTCATCTTAATGCATAAGCTAAACAAACAATTTTATAAAGTTAGCAAAAGAATAAAGACCTTTATGGTGGGGTTCTACAAAAATAAATGTGAGTAGCCGAGCTCCACCCTTATATAACCCGGATTACAAATGAATAATTACAATTTAAAAAGAATTCATGTTATGGGGGTCTTCATTCTTCATTCTTCGTTCTTCTTTTCTTTTCTTCTTTTCTTCTTTCTTTTGGTTGGTTGGGATGTAGTTTCTCCAAGACTTCACATGGTATATAAGACTTAGTCTTATGACCAATATTCATCCTAATCTCCCATAACATTTATTCCAAATCTCAATTACAAAATTACATGAAATGAGAAAAGTAAATTTAGCTAAAATTTGTAAAATAGAGATTAGCTAAACACACCACGCATCTCAAGCAATTATATGAATAAATTAGACTTAGCACATGTAACCAAGTATTTGTATTATGCTTGGGGTATAAGCAACATGCGACAAAAGTATTTATATATTTTTTATTACTGGCACCCTTAATCACAATCCCTAGAAGACATGGTTAGACTAAGATTTACCATCAATATACACACATGCACCCTAACATCTAATTTAAAATATTGCATCATAAAATAAAATTTGGCATCAAACCATGCACCATCCTAACATAGAGCTAGAAATGGCGACTTAGCCTAATGTGTGTGCCATTTAAGGCTTGTGTGGCATGTCTTAGCTAAGCTTTAAGGTTGAAGTTTTCTAAGTGTGAAGGATTCAACTTAGAGGGTGGTTTTATTTAAGTGATTTAGTTGATTTGGTCAATTTTATTTGATGATTTAATTTAGCTTGAATGAACTACTAATTACTAAGTGTTGTTGTAAAGAAAGGAGAAAAGAACTTCTCTTTCATCCCTACCTTAAGTAATTTCTAAGATAGATTCATTAGTGATTTTTCTTTAGTGAATATTTTATTATGTGTTTTAATTAAACCTAAGTTTAGATTTGCTCTGGATAAATGTATTCAATAAGAAAGACATCTTAAAATTAATTAAGGTGAATTACTATCACATAACACACAATAATTTATTTCATTCCAACATGTATATCATGCATATGAATGTATCCTGAGCATAGCTATACATATAATGCAAATACTTTAGCACACTTTGATGATGAATGCTAAGGAATGTTGTTTAAGAAAATGTTGAATATTTCATGAATGTATGATTTTGTTTAAGTGGAAAAGATGGGCTTTTTTATCCATTAATCAAATGCACATTTACATGTATGAAAGAAATAAGTGAGTACGACGCCATTATTTTCTACACCAGGGGTGTAAGATACAAGACTTACTTGGAGCTACTTAAAGCCTCGCAATCCCAGGATGTCCAGACTAATATACTACTTTTCTTAAATATATGTGCATGTATAGAAGCAAATGAATGGATGAAGATTTATGCAAAAGATTTTTATTTTTGTTTGATTTGGTTATGCAATTTACATATGTAAATGTGAAGATCCTTCTTAAGTCATAACATAGTGGATAGGAATGATTTAAGCAAGTGTTATGTTCTTTCAAATGAACTATACACTTTGCAAATCTATTCAAATCCATGTTAAGAAAAGAGAAGAAAATCACATAACACATTTTATACTATAATCACATGCAAGCTTATAAGTATTTATAAGTAGCATACCTTCATTTATAATGTTTTGATTTTTGAAAATAATTTTTGATTTAATAGTGATAATATCCATATTCTTACTTTAGCCAAAACATGCAATTTGACATAAAGGAAATATTTTATTTAATTTAATTTTTCAAAAGATATGAATGCATGATTTCATATGGCATACAACATTTAGCATGCTTGGAAAGAAATAAAGTGATGTAAGCATGTAACTTCATTCACCCTAATTAATTCCTAAAGACAACCCTATAAGATAAGATTATTTAAAGTGAATCAAAATTCTTAAAGAGATTTTATTTTTTTGTTTTGAATTTGATTTAATTTAGAAATGTGAAGAGAGTTTGCTGGTCCTAACCCATTTCACATGTGTGAATTAGTTTAGTTTAATTTTAGAACCATTAGTTGATTTTATGTTTTATTTAGGTTAAGGTGTAAATTAAATCCATTAATTACCCTTACCTATACACCACTTAACATAATTAACAAATAATATGAGCCAACATATGATATGCAACCACATGAATTTAAATCGCAATGCACCTAAGAAAGAAAGGCCTAATGCAATTGGCTCATAATTATTGATTAATTAAGCTAAAGGGTTTAATTAAGTACTTTCATAACCTTCCCACACATGTGAGTTGGATGATTTCCTTAAACTTACCTTAGCTTTTGAACACCTAAGGATCTACCCAAGAAGAGATTGATTAAGTTGATTGATTTTGAAGTTTGATTATGCTAATTAAGTAGATCATTAGTGATTAATCCTTAATTATTTGGATTAAGGAAGAAAGGGGTTTAGGGAATAACTTAGAAAAAATATCCCAAATCATTCCATAAACCTCCTCATTTAAATAATATTTAATTACTTAATTAAAGGATTAATCACTTTCACATGCTTAATTTTAATTTTAATGATGATTAGGGATTCATTAATTGATTTAATTAACTCATTAATAAATTCCAAGAAAATGGGAGGTAAGTCCCCAAAATATGAAATTTGAATTAATTAATGAAATAAGAGTAATTAGGTTATTGTTTTTAATAAACCAAAGAAAAAATCACTATTCAAAATCAATTAGAATAATTTTATTGGATTCTCTAATTATCTTTAAAATGAAGTCATTTATATTTTTTTTATTTTTCTACATTTAATTATGAATTTATGAAGTTTATGATTAAGGATAATTAAATAACCTATATATAACCCCGCCACGCATTGACGCGGTGTGGCGCTTTCCACGTGGATGATGAGATTTATTTAAGTTGTCAAATCATGTCGCCGATGCTTTTTTCTCGTCCATCCTGGATCGATCAACTGATAAACTCGTGGCTCTAAAGGATTAATCATGGATCTAGATTTTAATCACCGCCCATCCAAAACACGGGATGGATGGTCCATGATCCTCGCCTCGCCAGGGAGAGATGAGACCGCCCATCCTCCATGGCTTGATCCAAGCTCACTTGAGCTCGATTAGCTGATTCAACCCACACCATCAAAAAAGAAAGAACATCCAATGGTGAAAATTTAATGGGATTACAATTCCCTTCACAAAACCAAAGCATTTTCAATAGCTCAATTTGAGCATACCTGGAGGCTATCACCGCACTTCCAACGGGAGGTAGCTTGTAGTGGAGATGAAGCCCTGTTGAAGGTTTCAAGCTTTGATGAAGTGGATCTTCCAATTGACCAAGCTTGCTTCAATGGCTTGGCTTTAGGTCTAACTCCCCTTCCCATGGATGCTTGGGATGCTTTGGTGAGCTCAATTGTGCCTCGATGGTGCTTGCAAGAGGAAATTGAACTTATGAGAATTGAGTGTTGGAATTTCTCCCACCTCCCCTATTTTTGGCTTAAGAAAATCAAGAAGGGAATTTGGAATGAGCTTGGGAATGCTTGGAAGTGGATGTTGCCTTTGATCCTCTGAGCTCAATCAAATGCAAGGTTGGTCAATTGAATGGAATGAGGGGAGTATATCTCCCCCTACTTGGATTGGATGGTCGAGCCTTGCCATTTTGATCAAATTGATTGAATGGTTGTTTTGGGTTGAGTGTCCATGGTTCATTTTGTGAGTGGGAGTGTGAGTGCACATGTGTTAAAATGAGGAGGTGATCCATGTGAAAATTTTGAGTGGGGTGTCTTTGGCTTTGGGTTTGGAACCCAAACCCATTGGGTCATGTGCACCACCTCCTTGGTGTCCAAATGGTCCATTAAGGGATGCCAAGTGGCCATTGGAATTTGACCAAATTCCAAGTGAATTTGATCATAAGTTACCCTTTGACCTAGGGGTAAAATGGTCATTTGGCTTTGATTTTGATTTGAATATGATTGAAAAATGGTTGCCAATTTTCAATGAATTTGAGTTTGATATGATTTGGCTCAGTTGACCCATTTAGGTCAAAATGGGTCAACTTGGGTCAAGTTGACCAATTGGTCAAATTGGGTCAAACCATGGGTTAGGTCAAGTTCATATGACCATTTGAAGTATTTTGGTATCATTGGTTTGGTTCAATATTTGATTTTGGTTCATTTGAGTTCACTTAGGTCAAATGGGTCAAGTTGACCAATTTGACCCATTTGACCCAATTGTTAGGTCATGGGTTGGTTTAGGCTTGGTTGATCATTTGAAATGTTTGCAAGCTTTGGTTTCAATCAATTTTGGTTTGGTTTGATTTTTTCAAGTTGATTTGACCTTTTAGGTCAAGTTGTTCATGGTCAGGTTGGGTCTAGTTGGCCAATTGAAGCTTTGGTCAAGTTCAACAAGTGATTTAGAATGAATTTGACCCATTGGTTCAATCAATTTGGCTTAGATCAAGATTTGACCCATTTTGACTTTTAGGTCAACTTGGGTCAACTTGGGTCAAGTGGCCAATTAGGTTTGGCTCAAATGATCTTGATCATGTTCAATCATTGATCATGGATTGGTTTAGATCAATGGTTTCAATCAATTTGGCCTATGGTGATTTTGGCTAGTTTGTTTCAAGTTAAGTGTTGACTTGGTCAAAGGCTAGGTTTGACTTGGTTTGATCCAATTTGTGATTGATCATCTTGATGATTTGCTCACAATGTGAGGCTTAGGTGAGCTTAGTTCAATCCAATTTGGGTAGGATTAAAATTTGGCTCAAAAAAGTGCTTTAGGTCACTTTGGGTCAAGTGAGCCTAAATGGGTCAAGTGACTTGATCAAAGCTTGATTCAAGTTTGGTTGAACTCACATATGGACTTATGATTGAAATATAAATCCATTTGCAAGTGATTTAAAGTCTAATGGGTTTTGATTCATTTGACAATTTCAAGTTCAAAGGATGAACATGGGTTTGATTTGGTTAGTTTGATTTAATTTGAAATTTGATATTTATGAAATCAAGAATCATTTGATTGATTTGGCTAAGTTCAAAAATTTGGCTTGAAAGAGGTTGGATTTTGGTTGGATTTGTATTTGAGTTTTGAAGTTTTGGTTATTTGAAATTATATTCATTTATATTTGTGAATATAAATGAAGATATAAATGGGTTGTGAGAAAATCTTTTGAGTTTGTTTTGAGCTAAGTCCATAAGATAAAATCAAGATGGCTTAGGAAAAATCTTGATTTAGAATTGATCATGGATTTCAATCATTTGGAATTGATTCATGATTTGGATATTGGATTTAATTTGAATGATTTGAGAAAATCAATTGAGTTGGAAATTGATTTGAATTTGATTTGAAATTGATTTGAGTTTGAGGTTGAAGTTGATTTGAAGTTTGGTTTGAATTTGAAGTTGATTTGAATTTGAAGTTAATTTGAATTTAATGTTAATTTGAATTTGAAGTTTGACTTGAAAGAAGGAAGTAAGGATTGGGTTTAAGCTATAGGATAGACAAGTTTTCCTAACACTCTTAAGGCATAACCTATTCCTATGGCTAACTCTTCTAAGTCTCTAGGGTTAGGTTAAGTATTCACCTAAACACTAGAAGTGTCTTAAGACTAAGAAACTCATAATATCTAGAGGAGTCCTTATGCCTAGGATGAAGAAGTTCCACCCAAAGTGAGGTCAACAGGCACAAAGCCCTTTTGTCAACTAAGGTAGACTTAAGATTGTCTCCTTGGACAAACACTACCCTGTCTACAAAATTACTGATGCAAACCCAAGGTCAGACAAGATCCTTCCGTCAATACTACCTCCTCGACTAAGTAAAGGGGACCACGCACTGGGATGATGGAATCATGGGATCTTGATCGGTCACGTCATCTTTTCCCCAACCATCCACTTTAAGTTAAAATGATGAATTTCCTAAATTAACAATTTTATACTCATGTCGCTTTTATGCTACAATGCATCTAATTAATCGAAAGGTCTCTCTCAAAGATTGAGAGGTAATTAATTATAGCTGCCTATAGAAAATGGAACCAGATCTATAATCCTCACAAAATGAGGACGAAATCTCTTGGTAGTGTCTTATCTACTATTTCATCGCCTCAAAATTTCACATTATTAAATCCAAACTCTCTTCATCGAGAGGTCAGTGGTGAATTTTTGGAGCCCACAATATCTATATAGTTATCATACACCAACTTGTCAAACTCTACAAATATGTTATTTTCAATCGCTGTGGTTAAAAGAAGAATTTTATTTAATATTATATTAATTTCATATCATTTTGCATGTTTGCTATGGAAAGTGAAAAGACAATACTGATAATAAGTTCAATTGATCTGTGGAATAGTGACTATGAATGTTAAACTTCTTACAGACAAGCAATCTTTGACTATCATGATTTCTCTTAAGTAAGAGTGTCAAATATTTCTCATGCATATAAGATCAAATTATTATGTATTAGAATATTTCATTAGAGTTTGAAGTTTAAATATAACAAATAGTACCAATATGCCTACTTGTACCCAAGTTGGCCTCATAGTAGGAATTGGTTAATGACAATAGTGGTAGCACTAGTTGACACCTTGTTCAATCAATAGTAAGAAATATATGAGGATTTCTATGACTATCTTATGATAGTGATGCTGGTGTTAATTAAGAGTTATGTGATGTATTAATGATTGGAAATTTTTTTAGTATTACTATCTCATTGTAATTTAATAAAAACAATCAATAAGGGAGTGTTTGGCAACAAATTGGATTTATTTCAAATAGGATTTAGTAAATTTAGTACATCTCGATTTAATAAATCTTGAGTTGTTAAATCTTGAAAAGTATTTGGTAATAGATTAATTAAATCCTCGCAAAATCGATAAGTTTGAGGCTATTTGAGATTTAAGTCTATTAGGATATTAAAAAAAAAAATTTTAAAAAAAATGAAAATAATTCACTATCATATTACATTTCAATTTTAGACATATTAAAATAATTATTATATCCATGATACTTAATTTATAACATATCAATTAATTATTAATATTATTAAACTAAAATAGTTAAAATTAACTATATCAAAAATAATATTAGTTATTATATTAGTTAAAATCAATTAACTATCAAATTATAATTATATTTACTTAAACTTTAATGATATATTAATAAATTATTAATTGTACTCAATTAAAATTAACTTAAATATATATTAATTAATCAACTATTAGTATTAATATTAACATTAATTTAAAATAATATGTATTAATATTAACTCTTAATAAATTAAAATTAATTAACTATTAAATTATATTAGTAAATTAATATCTTAGGAATTAAACTACAAAAGCATGTGAAGAGAAAAATCATAAGAATGTCGCAATGGAAACCCTCGCCTTTCCTCCCCTGGCTGCCTTATAAATCTCAGAACCCGCTCTTCCAAGGATTTACTAAATCTAGGATTTAAGAGATTTATAGGATTTACTAAATCACAAAAAGGTGCTTGGTGCGATTTACGGGATTTAAGGGCTTAAATTCAGGCTCTCAATGAAATGGAGCATCAAAGTCTCATCGACTTAGAGATAACATAATCATGAATATTTTATGATCAAATAAGAACACATAAGTGATATGATGTAATCCAACTTCAAAAAAAAAAAAAGAGTGAAATTCTCTAAATTTACATTCATGAAAGCTACTTTTTAATATGTGCCTATATGTATGTGATGCTATCAAGTTATTTTCAATCAAGATGAACATCAAAATTATAATAATATTATTGTGCAAATACTAATAAAATTACATATACATCATTCTTATTCTCCAGCTAATAAATCCTCTCATTCCCACTAAGCTAAAGGGGCTCATAAGCAATCCACCTCTTCAGCATTGTCCAGCATTCCCTTGGTTTGTCTCGTGGTGCCTCATGTCCTCCACCCTGCAGCAGCATACAACTTAGTGAAGGAAACTTGACAAATTGTTACAAAAATGTATAAATAAATAAATTTTACAATAAATATAAAAGGATAATTTCTGACCTTCACTGTAGCAAATGTGAGATTGTTGGAATAAAGTACTGTATACCTATGCGACAAAAATGACTTAAATTAGGGTTTGAAATATTTTAAAAAAAGGGAGATTTACATACCTACCATATAGTTCCTATCTATATCCATATTTAATAATTAAATTTTAATTTTTATATATATAATATTTAAATCTTTAATATCGCATTAAAAATATCACAATCATTAATTTTTTAAAAATGAAATATATATATTTACATACATAGAAAAGTATTGTATAACTAAAGATCTGTTTGGGACAAGATCATGCATATAGTAATAATGTTATCTAGCAGTGGAGCTTTCGCCACCAGACTGCAAAATCAGATTGAAAAACTCAAAATTCTCACCACAAATTCTTCAAAATACAAACCCTCAATTTGCCAATCGCCTGAGAAGCAGTGTGATTCAAACTGCACTGCAGGCGGAATGCCACCTCAAACACATTCTAAATATTAAACTTTAGCTGCTAGATGTGTAAATATATAAGAATTGTGTAATATGTTCGCAAATCTTTCTTAAACAAAATATTAATTAGGGGAATCTTAGAATGATAATACATTAAGATTACCTTTAGAATTAATTAATCTTGGCATCAAAAGCCCTAATTAATAACACATTAATTGAATCATTAAAAAATATATAAAAACAACTTACCCTCCAACTTGGCCGCTTATTTTCCATGATCTCCATGGCTGGATGATTGAGAAATTAAGATAATCTATCCACTTCATTGTGCCCTTTGTGGGAAATTGCAAATCATGATCCCCACTGATTAGAACATTAATAGTTGCATGATAGTTATGTACATGCAATAGTTTAATTGAATTGTCTAATAATTTTTTAATATATAGGGGTTCTGATAAAGTGTTACCTGTAAACCAAAGCTCGATAACCTCGAGTGAGCAAACTACGGTGATGAGGCAAACTGCTGTGAATGTTCTCTGTGTAAATATTCTTCAAACGAATGTCACAAGCGCTCCACGCTTTCGCTGTTCCCTGTCATGATTCTCAATGTTTTAAGAAACTATTAAAAAGAGATTAGTTTAAAAGGGTGCATATTAGTTTATAATGCAATCCCCACCAATGGGGAACTCATCAAACAATGGCACATAATTATGCATTGCTTAAGAATTTCATTAGGATTATTAATGTTTAGATAAGATCCTATGACCTACAGATCATCTTCTTCTTTGAATGTTAGTTCTAGATTAGAGTCACCTAATTGAAGGATGCCCTACTTTGATTTCTCTTGAGAAAGAGCCTCCCAGAGAAATTCTTTCACAAAAAAACTATGGGAGACTAAAGGCTATAACGGGATGGTTTTGCTCAGCTTGTGATATAAGCTCATCTACATATTGAGGTCCTATAAGTTACTTCATGATTTAGAATAGTCACCTACATAAGCAATAAATCTCAATGATATGGATCCTCAAACTTTAGGTGAGAAATCACAAGTCCTCCCTAAAATTAAATTGGGATGGATTAAATTATTGGGAAGACTAAAGCTCGAGCTTGGTTGAAGCTTTAATGGTAATTTGATCACCTAGGTGGCTTCAACATGCTCTAATGTTGTAAATATCGTCTTTTAGCTTAGTGAAGAGCTCTAGGAAGAGTGGAGATCTCTCATTCACCTATTAATGCTCATTGTCTTCACCTATAATATAGTCTATTTTATTATTATGATGGCTAATTTCATAATAGAATCCATAAGAATCCCTCGAAGAATATCAATAGCTTTATCTTTTAGCACTCAAATCTCATCATCAATAATAATGTCGAGTTCCTGTTTTCATCTATGAGTGTGAAATTTTCATATAATACTCAAATGATAAACTTTATCTGTCATACTCTAACACACATTGGTTTGGCTCTATATATAAGAAACTATTTTAAGCATAGTAAATCCTCACAATAGCCATAAAAGTGTGTCATGTCAACATCATAGGTATAGTTGTGATTAAGTAATCCTTCTACCAACCACTAATGCATCTACTTCATAAGAAACAAGTGAAAATTAGATGGCAACTCTAACTACATCTTCGAAAGGTCATTTACAATAGTATTTTCAAGCATGATTGTAGTTAAACAAATCCATCATCATCTTTCTTTGTATCTAAAAACACTTTAAAACTCATGCTAGTAACTATTTTTTCGAAGATTTATTGCATATATGAGAACTTTTTACTAAACACTTTGGAGTGAATCTCAACCCAAAATATAATTATAAATAATATCTACTTAAACAAAGTCAGCTATAAATTCAAAAGGGTAATAATGGTTTATAGACATACCATATTCACATGTAATTTTGGTAAAACATGATAGTTTTTATATCACAACAAAGATGCAGTTAGTCCCAATGTGGACTCAATTCAAATTCATCTATCTTATGTTAAAGTCATCGAGCAATACCTTAATGAATAACTTAAGGATAGACCAAAACTCTTTAATGAATTTCTCTCAGCCTCATTTGCCAACTTCATTAGGTGACACACCATGTTGATAGCCAAGGGTGGGCCTAATTCCTTTGACAATTCTTCATATTTCTCCTCATCACAAGCTACTTTTTTTTAGATTAGGGATATTATTAAACCATAAAAACAAAAGAAAAAAAGCAATTTAAACATACAAAGAAGAAAGCTTCAATTAGTAGTTAGTACTAAATTGAGTCCTCATTAGAAACACTCTATAAGGACAATTGGTCAGTAAGTTCTCTACCCAAAATTATGAAAAACAAATATATTGGTTGTTCGTGTTAGATATGATCTTTATTAGTATATTCACGTTAGAAAAGGACGAATCATCTTGTCTCATTAAATCATTTTTCTATTAGATAATTTTTTTTTATAAAACTCCTCATATCATTGAAAAGGTTTATGATGATCCCCTAAACATTACCAACAAAACAAATGAAATAGTTTTTACCTTTATTGGTCTACAGACTCCTAATGGATTATTTATCTATAAAATATTCTACCAAGCGTGATTAAATGAAGGAAAAAAAGCAAGAAATAACTTTCAAATTCATTTGCATTTGTTGCCACTATTAAGCTTAAGGAGTTAAAAAGTTTTAAAGACATTTGGAAACACATGCATCAAAGACTCCTCTTTCTAGTAATATCAAAAATATCACAAAGCTCATTAGTTTGATACATCATTAATTTTTTTCATGATGATAACTCAATGAAGGAATTAATAACACATTACAACTTTTTCTTTAAAAAAACTATGTTTTAAAATTTTGTAAATTTTTTTTGATAGTTCTACACATTGAGAAGAGCATCAAAAAGCATTTAGCCCACTTTAACAAGCATCTAAGTTACACAAATAAATCAAACTATATAATTAAAATTTTTATATGAAAAACATTAAAAATGAAAAATTATTCTAAAATTAAAACGATAGAAACTCATGCCAAATTAATTAAGGAAGCATACATATGTGAAAAATCATATGGCAAAGAAGGTTGGAATCTCATGGTCAGATTTTAGAATATTGAAAGCTCTTCTCCTTAGATCTCATCCATCAAAATAAAGACAATCAAATTAGAGCTTCACTGAAGGGATTTTAAAATACAAATTCCCCTCCTCGAAAAATCTAGTGAGGACAATCAATCCCCTTTAGAGAAAGAACATAGTCTTGTTGTTAGGATTTTCAACCTCGAGCAGTACTCTTCGGATCTAATTCTTTTAAACAAAAATCTAGTGAGCACGAATTTTGATATCGAAAGTAATTTGATTCTGAGTCAAGACTAACCCAGATCAAGCGCTTAAAATATAATTGAAAACTTTGATATATATATATATATATATATATATATGTATATATATATATATATATATATATGTATATATATATATATATATATATATATATGATATGACAATGAAAATTTCACTAGGCAAAGCACGAATCTTGATATCAAAGCAATTTGATTCGAGTCAAGACTAAATCGATCAAGCTTAAAATATAATTGAAAATTTTATGATATCGCCTCCTAAATATGGAGTGTTTACAAATAGCATCTTGACGCATCTAATAAGCTTAAGATCTCCAAATTTTGACTTAATTTGAGCATTCAAATACTTAAAATATATCAGATGATCGAATGAATCATTTCGAGCTCTCCGATGGAGCGGTTTCGATTTTGCATGTATTTATAAAGGTGCAACTCCCATAATCTATAAATAACCCCTCATTCTTCACATGAAGGGAGGCCAAGCTAAAGAGAAGGGAGAGCTCTGAGGCTTGAAGAACCTCTAAGCATAATCGTACCACCAATCGACAGTCGCCGACCATCGCCGCCGGTCCTCATTGCTATCAACCACCGCCGTTGGTCACCGTCGACCACCACCGTCGACCTCTTGTTTACCACCGCCACTGCCGTCACATAGGCTGTCATCGATTTTGTGAATTTGGAATTTTAATCATGGGTTTCAATCATATGACATTAATTTGAGTTTGGGGAAAATCAATTAGGCTAGAATTGATTTAGGTTTGATGTTTCATTTAAGTGGTCCAACCTAAGCCTTTTAATTCAAAATCTTGAACTTAGCCAAATCAACTTCAAATCAAGCCAAACTCTTGATTTTCTTTCATGATTCAATCAATTCTTCAATCATGAATCCAAATATAAATACAAAATTCAATCACCAAATCAAAACTCAATTCAAAAATCAAGCCAAAATCCATTTCATGTTCACCCTTTGAACTTGAAATTGTCAAATGAATCAAAACCTATTTGACTTCAAACCACTTGCAAATAGATTTATATTTCAATCATAAGTTTATATGTAAGTTCAATCAAACTCAAATCAAGTTTTGACCAAGACATTTGACATACTTAGGCTCACTTGACCCAAAATGACTAAAAGTACCCTTATGAGCCAAATTTTAATCCTAACCAAATTGGATTGAATCAAACCCACCTAAGCTTCTCATCATGAGATGATCAATCACTCAAATTGAGTCAAACCAAGTCAAACTAAGGGTTGACCAAGTCAACACTTAGCCAAAATGAAACTCAACATAAAATCCACCATACCAAATTGATTTAAACCAATGATCTAAGTTCATTCATGATCAATGTTTGAATTTGACCAAGTCAACATTTGAGCCTAACCTAGCCCAATTGGCCACTTGACCCAAGTTGACCCAACTTGACCTAAAAGTCAAAATATGTCAAAACTTGATCTAAGCCAAATTGATTGAAACCAATGAGTCAAGTTCATTCTAAATCACTTGTTGAACTTGACCAAAGCCTCAATTGGCCAACTAGACCTAACCTAGCCTAATTGACCTTGAACCCAACTTGACCTAAAGGGTCATATTGAGCCAAAATCAAACTTAACCAAAATTGATTGGAAACAAAGATACCAATCCACTTCATATGACTAACCAAACCTAAACCTACCCATGACCTAGCTCAAATAGGTCAAATGGGTCAAATTGGTCAACCCATTTGACCTAAATGAAGTCATATGAACCAAATTCAAACCTAAACCAAATTGAATCAAACCAAAGCCACCAAAACATTTCAAATGGTCATATGAACTTGACCCAACCTTCGGTTTGACCTAATTTGACCACTTGGTCAACTTGACTCAAGTTGACCCATTTTGACCTAAATGGGTCAACATGAGCCAAACCATACCAAATGAACTCCAAATCCAATGAAACTTGGCCAAACCTATTTTCTCAACATACCAAACATACCCAAATTCAAAAAATCAGCCAAATGACCATTTTACCTCTAGGCCATAGGGTAAATTTTGGTCAATTCCACTTAGAATTTGGTCAAATCCTCTTCATACCCACTTGATACTCTCCTAGTGGATCAAGTGAACACTAGGGAGGGTGGTGCACCCAACCCAATGGGTTTGGGTCAGCCAAACCCAACCCAATGGCCAAACCGAGCACATGCTTTGAAATGGCCACATGGAATCTTCCTTACACTCAATTGAAGCACATGGGGAGTTCACCATTCCACTCCCTAGCCAAAATTGAACTCAAGGACATCCTAACAGCCTAACAAACCCTTTGAATCAGCAATTGGATCAAAATGGCAAACCCTCTCTGATTGCCAAGGGGGGAGATATACTCCCCTAATTCATTTGAATTCATCCATTATTGAGTGAGAGAGTCAGGAGTTGCAAGTGATCAAGCTTCCTAGAGAGATTGAAATTCATTTCTCATTTTCCTTGAAAATGGGGAGCTCCAATTCCAACTTCCACATTCAAACTCCACCAATTCCTTCAAGCTCATCGAGACTAAGTTGAGTGCCCATACTCTTTCCCAAGCTTCAAAGGCAAGGAGGATCCTAGACCAAAGCCGAGCTCAAGCTGAGGAGGTGTTGATAGGAATCCATTCAACCTCAAGCTAAAACTTTCAAGAAAGCTCATCTCAACTGATGAAGCTTCTCCAAGAAAAATCGAGGTTAGCCATTCCAGCTTAAGCAATGTGTGTTGGCTTTGTGAAAAAATTCATAAGATCTGACCATTATGTGTCTTCTATGCATGTTGATGGTGTGGGTAAAATTTATCAATCCGAGCTCAAGCGATCATCTCCTAACATGGACCTCCATGTTCACAGGGATAGGATGATCTCCATCCATCCACATTTTGGATGGTCGAGATTAAATGCAAAATATATTCATTTTATCCAATTTTAATCTCAATAATCTTGATCGACTTGAGGAGAAAGATAATGTAGCCACCGCCACGCCATGCACGATGATGTTTTAAATAACCAATCGAGCGACGTGTAAAGCACATGCCGTCGCATATGTGTTAACTAGGATTAATAATAATTAGGATTTATTTAATTTTAATTAATCACCTAAACTTCTAAAATTCATATCTCAACATAAAAATTAAAAATATGAAATAAATTGCATTAGAAAGATAATTGAATATAGAATATTCTAAAATTATTTTAAATTTTGAATAGTTCTTTCTCAATTTGGTTTTATTGGAATATTAATTTGCTAATTACTCCCTAATTAATCTCAAACTTCTTGGGTGTAATTAGGGATGACTTCACCTCCCTAATTTTCTTGGGATTTATTGGTGGCTTAATTGAGAATTATTGCATTCTTAATTACCCTTAATATAATGTAATTAAGGGTATAATTAGTGGTTTAACCCTCATTGAGTTGATTAAATTTTGACAAGTGAATGGAGGTTTAGAATAATTTTGGGATTTAAGCTATTCCTTAAACCCCTTTTTCTTCTCTCTTAATTAAGGTTAATTCACTAATTACCCCTTAATTAATTTCTAAAATTCTAAAACTTTCAACTCAATTAATCTTCTTGGGTAGATGCTTAGGTGTTCAAGAGCCTAAGTACAATTAAGAAATCAAAATTCAACTCATATGTGTGAGGGGTGTTTTGAAATTACTTAAGTTAAACCCCTTAGCTTAATTAATCATTAATCATGAGCCAAATTGCATTAGGCCCTTTTCTTCCTAGGTGCATTGCAAATTTAAATTCCTTGTGATGTTTTATGTCATCTCATTGGCTCATAATTATTTGATTAACTATGCTAAGGTGGTGTAGGTAAGGGGTAATTAACATGCTTAATTCATACCTTAACCTAATCAAAATATAAAATGAATCTAATCATCTAAAAATTGAACAAAAATATCAAACACATGTGGAATGGGTTAGAACAAACTCACTCACATTTTTTAAATTAAATCAAACTCAAAATCAAAATCATTAAAATAAACTTTGATTTATTTTAAGCTTTCTTATTTCATAAGATTGTCTTTAGAATTAATTAAAGGTGAATGTGTTTACATGCTTTCATTACTTTAGTTCTTTCCCAACATGCTAAATGTGTGTCATATGATTTCATACATTCATGCTTTTCAAAATCAAATTTAAAATGAAAATATTCTTTATGTCAAATTGCATGTTTTGGCTAAAGTAAGAATATGAGTGGCTATTATCACTATTAAATCCAAATTATTTTCAAAATATATGAATCAATTATCAATCAAAGTGTGTTACTTATATCTTACTTATAAGTTTGCATGTGAGTAAAATATAAGGATGTGCTTAGTGTAGTTTTCCTTCTCCTCTCTTTTAGTATAGTTTTGAATAGAATTTGGCAAAGTGTATAGTTCATTTGAAAAGAACCTAACACTTGCCTAATTCCATATCCTATTCATTCCTATGCTATTACTTAAGAAGGATACCTATAATTGTACATATAAATTGCATAAACAAAAATAAATCAACCAACACAAACTTTGCATTCTTTCTTTTATATTCATTTCTTTTGTACACATGCTTGTATTTAAGGAAAGTGGTATATTAGTGGACAACCCGAGGTTGTGATTTTAAGTAGCCTAAGTAGGTCTTGTACCTTACACCCCTGTTAACAATGGCATCATACTTATATGCCTTTCATACATTCATATGTGCATGTGAAAATTGGATAAGAAACCCCTTTTACTTAATGAAAATCATGCATCATAAACATTCAAATTTTCTTAAATGAACTACTTAGCATGCATCATAAAGTGTGCAAAACATTCCCATTTGTATGTATAGATGTTTAGGACTCATTCATATGCATGTTATACATGTTGGGAAAGAAATGAAGTGATGTATTTTGTGAATTTAGTTCATTTTACTTAATCTTAAAATGCCTTTCTTTTGAATAGTTTGTTTAGAGTTCATCTAAACTTAGGATTAATTAAAACACATAATAAAACATTCACTAAACAAAACTAAAACATGAATCCACTTTAGAAATTACTTAGGAAGGAAAGAGAAGTTCTCTTCTCTCTCTCTTTATAACTTAGTAATTAATTGTAGGATTCACTTGAACCTAAATCAAAACATAAAATAAAATCAACCCAAACAATTAAATCACTTAAATGAAACCCTCCTCTAAGTTGAACATTCTTCACACTTAGAAAATTCTAACTTAAAGCCATAACTAAGCATACCACACAAACCTCTAAAGCACATACATTAGGCTAAGTCACCACTTCTAGCTTTAGGTTAGGGTGGTGCATGGTTTGATGTTTGCTTTTATTTTATGATATATATTTTACTGATGTTAGTGTAATGTGCATAGAATGAATGGTAGGATGATTTAGTCTAATCATTATCTAGGGATTGTGCTTAAGGGCAGTAATAAATAAAAATATAAATACTTTGTTATGGTGCTTATACCCTAAGCATAATCCAATAGGCCGTGGACTTAGTCACCCATGTGTGGGTGATAAGTCCAATATACATGCTTGGGATTTGTGGTTTGTTTAGCTAATCTCTATTTTGTAGGTGTTAGCTAGATTTACTTTTTTCCTTTTCATGTAATTTTGCAATTAGATTTTGGAATGATTGTTATGGGGATTAGGATGAGCATTGGTCATAAGATCTCATCTTATGTACCATGTGAAGCCTTTGGAGCATCCACCTTCCAACCATCCAAAAGAAGGAACCAAAGAAGAAAGAAAAGAAGAAGAAAGAAGAAAAGAAGAATGAAGAATGAAGCTTGAAGACCCCATAACAATGAATTTCCTTGCTTAATTATTTAATTCATTTGTAATCTGGTTGTATAAGGGTAGAGCTCTACCCAATTTATTTTTTTTGGTTTGTGGTGGTGCCCACCACAAATGGCCTCTTATTCTTTTGATTAGCTTTATAAATTGATTGATGATTTGTTTAGCTTGTGCATTAAGATGGCATCCTTTTCTAGTTTCTTCCTTGCTTTGTATGGCTGATGTGGATTAGGCTCTTAGGGAAAAATAAATCTTCTACCAAATTTAATAATTCAAAATTAAAAATAAAGAACTCATAACCTCACCTAAAGCTTAGGCTAAAATCAAGATAAAAGAATTAGCAACCCTTATGGATGAGTATTTCTTTATAACATCATGCACAAATGCATATTATTTCACTCTTGATTGGAGGGCTTTCCACCTTTCAGAAACTTGGCTTGACCTTTGAGAGCCATGGTGGAAATACACCTCCTCCCCTTCTACCGTGATTTTGTCAATAATCTTGCTTCTATCATTAGCGTATATGAATCCTATAAAATAAAATGAAATCTGAATTGCATTAGATTTAAGTCATTTGAAGTATACCCTTAGATGATCTAATCTTTTTAGGGAGTGAGTTTAAGAATTTAGTCTATTTTTCTAAATAAATAACATCCTAGCTATCTTGCATAAATAATATGACTTGTCTACATGAATTTAAAATCATAAGAGGAGTTAGTTGGCGGTCACCCACAGACAGTTGTAAGTCCAAGCGGTCGGGTGGTTTGTCCTCCCTTGTGAAGACAAACCAAATACCCATTTTCGCTATAGATTTAGGTTATGCTTTTATTTTCTCAAAACTTCCTAGATTTAGGTTAGAGGTTGCTTCTCCCTTTGTGGGTCATAAGCATAAATCCTCACTCTTAGGCATTTTCATAATTATGTGTATTAATCATAAGCTCTAAATTTTAATGAAAAGTCAACTAAAATAAATTAAATCAATTTCAAAAAATGCAAAGCCCAACCATAGATAGTTTGAGATGCTTATGTTTTCATCGTCATCTCCCATTTATCTTTTCTTTTTTAATATCAATCCCATTTGATCTTCCAAAATAAAAATCGATTGATAGTTCTATTGAAATCTTTGGATACATGATCATTTTAATCGAGTATTCTGATCCCATCCCTTGATGTAATTAACTATGGGGGCTTGCCCATATATGGAACTTAATGAACCTAGTTTAAAATAAAACATACTTTACTTTTCCATGTAAAGTATGAGAAGAATCTTTGGTATACATGCAGACCCATTGTCCTTAGGAGTCCTTATTGAGGTGATTAGGTCCATTGTAGGGTGGTGACTATCTTTTTGAGATAGTACTCTCTTCAATAATACGATCACCTATAACATAGATCTACGTGATATCAAAAATTACATAGAAAGAAGAATATGCATATTTCCATCCTCATTTTATCCCGCATAGAGTGAAGATGGAAGTATATCTTATTCTTTTAAAAATTTCAAATTATAAAAATTCCACCACAAATTTTTTTGGCGACTCTGTTGGGGATGGTTCCTCTCTCTATCTTTAGTAAATGATCATTGTCTCCAACTATCGATAGTGGATATGTACTTTGGTATGAATCCAAGACTATCTTTCATTCCATTGGCACTTAATTTATTTCATCCTTAAGTTAAGCTAGCCAACATCTTTAGATTTTAGGACCTCACCCCGTGTTGGTCTTAAAACCACTGTTGGGTCTTCCAATGGGTAAAAAAATAAAAAAAAAAGATCTAAATAAAAAATAAGACATTTAAAGACTTCATGTTAAAATCTTAGTGATTTCAAAATTTTCATAAACCATCTTCTTGTGATTATTATATGTAAGATCATCTTTACAAATAAAATTCAACAATCATAAAAGCATAAAATTTTAGATACTTCTCCATTTTATCTAAATGTATTGAATGGACATTTTAAATCATAACTTTGAACTTCCAGACATTTCATGTGTTAGGTTGATCATATTAAAAGCATATATGAAACCTCTCCATTCAATATAGATTTATTGGGTGGAGGTCTCATTTCCAAACAAAATCAAAAAATGAAATTTTTCAAAAGCACATATGAACTTTTCATTCAATATACCCACACCTACTGAATGGAAGTTTCATTTCCAAACAAAACTAAAATTTTCAAAAGCACGTATGAACATCTTCATTCAATATACCCAAATTTATTGAATGAAGATTTTATTCCCAAATAAAAGTAACATCATTTGAAAATCCCACTTAAACATATTCCATATATAATTAAGTTGGAATTCTCTCTTTCAAAAAGCAATAATCATGCACAAAATAAAATTTTCACATTTTGCAAAAATAAGATTGACTTCCATTTCTACATACCCAAAAAACAATAAGTCTTCTTTTCTAAAATCAAAATTTAACAATCATATTTTTAAAATTCAAAATACATTTGGAACTTCATTTAGCATACTCAAATTTGCTAAGTGATGTCTTCAAAATTAAAAAATAAAATTTTCAAAATACATTTGAAACTTCATTCTAGCATAAGCCCATTTGCTAAAATGAAGTCCTCTTTCAAAATCTTGAAACATTTTTTAGCATACTCATTTGCTAAGTAAAATATCAATACAAAATTTTCAACATATTTGAAACTTCATTTCATCCTATTTAAATAAGTCTCCTTTTCAAAATTCAAACAATTTGAAATACCTTTGAATTCATTTTAGCTCATTGCTAGAAATTTTCACTTCAAATTTCTAAAGCACTTTTTTTGAATCTTTAGCATATAATTTTAAAATGAAGTGTTTTCAAAATAAAACCAAAAACATAAAATTTTGAACACATCTTTTTCAATTTCATTTTGCTTTCATTTGCTAAAGTGAAATTTGCATTTCAAAATTAGTGGAACTTCATCTTTTATCGATCCCAAGTGATGCAAAAGTGGAGGGGTTAAATTTAGGTAGCGTAAATTTGTCGAAATAATCATGACATGAATCCTTTAAATCATTGTGTTAATGCTGGATCCCACAATTGTATGGCGAATACAATGAAAATGTCTAGAGACATCATTCTGATGTTAAATAAAGAGGTTCCCACATTTTGACGGATGAGGCAAAGAAGTTAGTCCATGAAACTAGAATTAGGTTAGGATCTTGGAATATAGGTACTCTTACTAAATTAATGGAATTAATAGATATTATGGTTCATAGAAAGATAAATATTTTATGTGTTCAAGAAACTAAATGGGTTGGTGAGAAGGCCAAGGAGATTGATAGTTTAGGTTTTAAACATTGGTATTGGTAAAGTCGAACTAGAAATGGTGTAGGTGTGATTATAGATAAAGTTTGAAGGATAATGTTATAGAAGTAAGCATATAAAACTATATTGAAGTTAATGAATGAGATTCAAAAAAGAAAAATATTTAAGGAGATTTAAATGGACATGTTGGTAGAGTAGTAAAAGATTTTAAAGTATTCATGGTGGTTATGGTTTGGAGTTACTAATGAAGAAGGTAAAATATATTAGATTTTGCTTTAGCTTATGATTTTGTAGTTACTAATACTTTTTTTAAGAAAGAGATGAACATATTATTACTTATAAAATGGATCTAGTAAAACAGTTGATTATTTTAGATAAGAAAAATAGATCATTTAAATTGTAAAGATTGTAAGGTCATACCAAGTGAAATTTTAAGAACATCGACTATTAGTTTTAGATTTTAAGATGAAAGGTTGTAAGAAAAAAATAAACTAAATTATTGTCTAATTAGATGGGGACACTTAAAGAACACAAATAAAATATTTTTAAGAGCAAGCTACAAGATATTAGAATTTGGGTGTTCATAAAAATCTTAACGTTATGTGGGAAAAATAACAAGTGAAATTAAGCAAGTTGCTAAAGATGTGCTTGGAGAATCAAAAGGAAAAGCTTCTTTTAATAAGAATAGTTGGTGGTGGAGTCAAAGTGTGCAAGAAAAGATAAAAATAAGAAGTATTGTTATAAAACTTGATTTAGATGTAAAATTAATTGGGAAAGATATAAAGTGGCTAGAGATTCTAAGAAAGCAATATATGTTGCAAAAATTTAGCTTTAGTGATTTATACAATAGATTAGATACCAAAGAAGGTGAAAGATGTATGTATAAGTTAGCCAACAAAGAGATAGGAGAAGACATAGTTCAAGTTGAGGGTATTAAGGATGAAAATAATAAAGTGCTTTTCTTAGAAAAGATATTGAAAATAGGTGGATGAGATATTTTGATAAACTTTTCAATGAAGGATCACGAAGATGATTGATTTTAGCAACCTTAATACCTAAACAATAATAGAAATTTCATTTTTATCGTATTATAGTAATCTCTTAGTGAAGCTTTAAAGAAAATGAAATGTGGAAAGTAGAATGATAATATTCCAATAGATGTGTGGAAATGTTTAGGAGATCAAGGAATTTCTTGGCTTACAAATCTTTTTTAATATTATTTTAAAGACTAAAGATGCCGGATGAGTGGAGAAAGAGTCTATTGGTTCCATATTTAATAAAGGTGATGCACAAGAGTGTGCAAATTATAGAGGAATTAAGTTAATGTGCCATACATTAAAATTATGGAGAGTAATTGAGCATAGGTTACGATGTGATCTGAAGTTTCTCAATGAGTTTGGTTTCATGCCGTAGATCTACTATGGATGCTATACATTTGTTAGAGGTTGATAGAAGCATAGAAAGTAAGAAGGATCTACATATGATATTTATTGATTTAGAGAAAGCTTATGATAAAGTCTCAAGAGATGTTCTTTGGAAGTTCTAGAAACAAAAAAAGTTAATATTGGTTATATTGAAGTCATTAAGGATATGTATACTAGAACATTTTTGTGTCCAAACACAAGGAGGATTGACAAAATATTTTCCTATTTGATTGGATTACATCAAGGATCAACATTAAGCCCTTATCTTTTACTTTAGTTATGGATGTTCTTACGAGGCATTTACAAGAAGATGTACCTTGGTGTATGCTTTTGATGACATTCTTCTTGTTGATAAGACTAGAGAGAGTCCAAGAAACTTGAATTATGGAGGTCAACTTTAGAGTCTAAGGTTTTTTTTAAGTAGATCTAAAGCGAATATATGGAGTGTAATTTTAGTTGTAGAAGTTTTAGTGATAGTGTTGTGGCTTTAGGTGATCAAGTCATTAATAAAGAGCGATTGAATATTTGGCTCTCATTGTCCAAAATGATGGTGAAATAGATGGAGATGTTATTAGTAGAATTCAAGTTGGATGGTTGAAGTGGAGGAATGCATCGGCTATTATGTGATAGAAAAGTTCCACTTAAACTTAAGGAAAATTTTATAAGATGGTGGTAAGACCTGCAATGACTTATGGTGCGAATGTTGGCCAATAAAGAGAAAGCATAAGACTAAGTTAAGTATTCTGAGATGAGGATGCTTAGGTGGATGAGTGGCTTTACTCTTAAAGATAGAATGCAAAATGAGTATGTTGGGAAAAGTTGGAGTAGCTCAGGTGGTGATAAGATTAGGGAGTCGCAGATGGTTTGGCCACATAAAGCATACATATGACCGATTAGGAGAGTAGATGCATTAGATTTTTATGTTAAGAAAGGTAGAGGTAGACCTAAAAGACTTGGTTAAGATGTATAAATAATGATCTTAGTATACTTGAATTAGATGAGAATTTGACACATAATAGGACACAATGGAGCGAAGGATTCTAGCCACCTAGTGGGATTAAGGCTTGTTGTTGTTGTTGTTGTTGTTGTTCATCTTTAGCATACCATATTTACTAAAGTGAAGTTTTGACTTTCAATCAAAAACAAATCAAAACCAAAAAGGAAACACATTAGGATTCCCTCAACATACTTAAATTTGCTAAGGATCTTACTTTTCAAAAAACAAATCAAACCCAAAAGAAAACATATTAGGATTTCCTTAGGATACCCAAATTTGCTAAGGATCCTACTTTTACAAAAAAAATCAAAATATTCAAAATAAATGAAACACTTTAGGATTTCCTTAGTATACTCAAATTTGGTAGGAATCCTATTTTCAAAAATCTTTCAAAAAATACACTTGGGTTCTTCACTTAGCATACCTAAATTTGCTAAGTGGGAATTCTAATTTTCAAAATCAACAATAATTCACAAAAAGAAATAATTATTTTCAAACACTTCACTTAGCATACCCAAATTTGCTAGTGAGTGAATTCCAAAATACTAATTCAAAAACAGAACCAATTGACCCTTACTTTAACATACCCAAATTTGTTAAAGGAATGGGTCCTCAAATCAAAATTTAATTTCAAACATGAACCTATGGAAGCATCTTTATAAACATATTTGAATCCATTTTTCAACATACCCAAATTTGTTGAAGTTGAATTCATATTCAAAAATTCTTCTTTCTAATCAAATCTCTAAATCTTCTCTAAATCAATTTGAATCCTACTTAACACTTCCAAGATGTTGGATGTGGGTTCAAATTTTAAAATTCAAATTCAGAAATCAACAAAATAGAAATATAATCCAAGCTTGTTTCCAACATTGCAGATTCTATGTATTAGTCATAGTTCTACTGGTTCAGTTCTTGATTTTACATGATTGTGGATTCACGAAGTTTGTATTCACTTTTCATGGACTTGACCTTGGATCAGGCCAATCTTCCCTGAGCTGATCATACCCATCTCATCCATTTCGATAGAGGTTTTGAGGGGGTGAAGATCACATGTGAGGGCACTCCCCTCACAACTGTTAATAAAACTACGGTGGTGGCAGAGTGGTCATCCATTGATTTACCATGATTGACATCCCCTCATTAAGAGAAGCTAATCATCTGTCAACAATGAAATTAGTGATATCTTTCATTTTCCTCTTGCCCTATGACCCATCTTGACCATGATAAAATCCTGATATAGTTTGCCTCCCAACTAATTTCAGTTCTTACTACTCATTAAGACTTCTAAAAATAAAAAAAATGATTAATATCATGATTCTAAATGGACTTTGAATTAGTTGTAAATACTTACTTTGATCACCTCTTGGTCATGAACTCATTTTCCTCCTCTCTCTTGACAAAGGGATGCTAAGTCACTTCACCTCCAGTTGGTTCAAATTATCAAAATCTATGCCACTTCAATCTTTTTACCTTGGCATTATGGATCATCAGCTTTCATTTGAGATACTTCCAAATGTAAACACCAATAAACAAAATCATACTTCAAATCACTAGTGAAGTTTGTCTGGTCATATAGACTCATTGATTTCCTTGATTTCTTGCATTTGATCATATGAATAGTATTTTACCAGATCCCATCATGAAAAATCCCAATCAAAATCATGGTGTCTCCAAAGCTCTACCCATCCATTTTGTTCTGCAATCTCTAAATTTGAAACCATCACTCCATATCCTGATAAGGATCCATTCAACCCCTCATCTCAAGCTCTTTGACCTTCTTCCTCAATTATATTTAGAGAATGGCAAGAAGCATATTTCCCTTCATCACCACTAATTTCACAATTTGATTATAGATTTATTGCATCGATGATGTAGAACCTCTAGGATTGTCATTGAGTCATGGCTAATGTGTCTCTTAGTGTTTCCATAGGTGATTCTCATAGCAGGGATTAATTCCTCTCTACATTGAGATCACCATTGACAAAATCATTGCCCTTTAGTTGATCATTCTCTCAGAGATAATCACATTATCTTGTAAAAATAAGTAAGATTATCCATCATGAAGAAGATCACTTTGATCTTAAGATGATTTGTTAGACTCTTGCATATGAGATCTATCCCTCATAAGAAATGGAAGGTGATGAGTTTGAGTAGACCCCCCATCACCAAACCTAAATCGGTTAAAGCGAAAGATGAACAAATAGTAGGATGACAATAGCTTGAGGACTTGTTAGCGGCATCTCTATGAAACAAGCTCATGGTTCATCCCATTTTGATAATCGGTGATTAATGCGTGTCTTAGATCCAAGACCACAAGGTTTTTAGCATGTATAAAAGGTAATTGAAAGTATATCAAGGAGAAAGATGATCATGGTTGAGCAACAAGTGAAGTCTCAAGCAGGGAGATCCTCAATTGGTGACCCTACCAAAGGAATTTGATGCAATAATGGTTTCATGTCACCTTCCAGAGCTTTGATGGCGGTGAAAGATAGCATATTGCACACTTTAAATGTTTATTTTTTCAATCTATTCATCTTAATCGGTAATAGTAGATAGCCATCATTGGTATCATTGAATTTCCCACTTATAAAGATATTTTTGAGTTGGAGCAACTCTTTTTTCAATTTCATGCTCTAATTATTGTTTTGATTAGTTTCACACAATAGTTGAGTTCTTGTTACTATATTCTCATATGGTAAAGAGTATGAAATATGAGCTTTATGGGATGCCATTGAGATTCTTCTAAAAATATCCATGGCGTTCTTCATCTTAAGACCTTCTTCAAATATTTGAAAGTTCAAAGGATAAATAGTTACCTTTTCAAGAATTCTTAAGCAAATGAGGTCTATAAGAAGAAGCCAAATGATGGTAAATGAGAACTATAATCTAAGAGACCAATTGATTTTCATTCTTTCTTAATTATTGTACTGCTAATGATAATTTCATAATCAATAGTGGCATAATACCTTTGAGTATTCTCACTCTTTAGATGCTTACAAATCTTATTTATTTAAGGGGAGATAAATAGAAAGATCTTTAGAATCTCTTAAAGAACTATAGAATAAGGACAAAGTGGGCAAAAGATGATAATTTATATCTTTAAGTCATGTTTAGGATTACTTCACATTTGATTGAACATAGCTTCAAGGGGTGTAGTTATCTCAAGAAATACCTTGTAGAATAACCATGTTCCATTAGGGTAATCTTATACTTGTGATCCTTCAAACTAAAGATGGGATATCTTTATCAAAATCTAAAAATCATTTAAATTAAAAAATTTCATTGTAAATTAACCTCAACATCAAAAAATTCAATACATCAATAAAACATTACTACATTTATCTTATAGCATAGATTTTAGAGTTAATTAGTTTCATTGCTTTCATTACTAGTTCTTCTTAATGTAAATGGTATAATGCATCAAATCTCTTCATTTACTTGATTTCATTTTCAAAATAAATCAAATTAAGAATAAAAAGCATTATATGTGTCACTTTTGATGGGTTGTCTATTTATTCTTAATGATAACTATTATCAAAATATGAACAATTGATCTTATTTTACTTATCTTACTTATAAACACATGTGATTAAAATATAAGATGTGCTTAGTGTAGTTTTCCTTCTCTTCTTTGGTGTAATTTTGAATAGGATTTGGTAAGTGTATAGTTCATTTGAAAAGAACCTAACACTTGCCTAATTCCATCTCCTATTCATTCTATGCTTTATATTTAAGAAGGATACTACACTTGTACATATAAATTGCATAAACAAAATAAATCAACCAACACAAACTTTTGCATTCTTTCTTTTCATTCATTTCTTTTGTACACATGCTTGTATTTAAGAAAGTGGTATATTAGTCACGGACAACTAGTTGAGGCTTTAAGTAAAAGTAGGTCTTGTACCTTACACCCCATTGATGTGTGTACTCACTTATGCCTTTCATACATTCATATGTGCATGTGAAAATTGGATAAGAAACCCCTTTGCTACTTAATGAAAATTATGCATCATAAACATTCAAATTTTCTTAAAAGAACTACTTAGCATGTATCACAAAGTGTATTAAATATTTTCATTTGTATATATAGATATGTTTAAGACTCATTCATATGCATGTTATACATGTTGGGAAAGAAATGAAATGATGTATGTTTTGTGAATTTAGTTCATTTTACTTTAATCTTAAAATGCCTTTCTTAATAGGTTTGTTTAGAGTTCATCTAAACTTAGGATTAATTAAAATATATAATAAAATATTCACTAAATAAAACTAAAATATGAATCCACTTTAGAAATTACTTAGGTTAGGGAAGGAAAGAGAAGTTCTCTTCTCTTTTTCTCTCTTTATAACTTAGTAATTAATTGTAGAATTCACTTGAACCCAATCAAAATATAAAATAAAATCAACCCAAGATAATTAAATCATTTAAAAGAAACTCTCCTCTAAGTTGAACATTTTTCACACTTAGAAAATTCTAACTTAAAACCATAGCTAAGCATACCACACAAACTTCTAAAGTACACACATTAGGCTAAGTCACCACTTCTAGCTTTAGGTTAGGGTGGTGCATGGTTTGATGTTTACTTTTGTTTTGTGATATATATTTTAGACTGGATGTTAGGGTGCATGTGCGTAGAATGATTGAAAGGATGATTTAGTCTAATCATTATTTTTTACTGGATTGTAAGGGCGTTATAATAAATAAAATATAAATGCTTTTTTGTCAGGCTTATACCCAAGCATAATCCAATAGGCAATGGACTTAGTCACCCATGTGTGGGGTGATAAGTCCAATATACATGCTTGGGATTTGTGTGTTTGTTTAGCTAATCTCTATTTGTAGGTGTTAGCTAGATTTACTTTTCTTTTCATGTAATTTTGCAATTAGGATTTTGGAATGATTGTTATGGGGATTAGGATGAGCATTGGTCATAAGATCTCATCTTTCTGTAGAAGCCTTTAAACCAACCATCAAAAGAAGAAACCAAAGAAGAAAGAAGAAAAAAAGAAGAATGAAGAAATGAAGCTTGAAGACCCCATAACAATGAATTCCTTGCTTAATTACTTAATTCATTGTAATTGGGTTGTATAAGGGTAGAGCTTCGCTACCAATTTTATTTTGGGTTTGTATGCGTGCCCACAAATGGCCTCTTATTTATTTTTAGTTAGCTTTATAAATTGATTGATGATTTGTTTAGCTTGTGCATTAAGATGACATCTTTTCTAGTTTCTTCCTTGCTTGATGTATGGCCTGGATGTGAATTAGGCTCTTAGAAAAAAATAAATCTTCTACCAAATTTAACAATTTAAAACTAAAAATAAAAAACTCATAACCTCACTTAAAGCTTAGGCTAAAATCAAGATAAAAGAATTAGCAACCCCTTAGTTGGATGAGTATTTCTTTTATAACATCATGCACAAATGCATATTATTTTCACTCTTGATTGGAGGGTTTTCACCTTTGGGAGAAACTTGGCTTGACCTTTGAGCCATGGTGGAAAATACACACCTCCCTTCTGATTTTCCAATAATCTTACTTCTGCATTAGACATATGAATCCTATTAGCTGAGTCAAAATGATTGTCCAAAATAAAAATAAATAAAATCTGAATTGCATTAGATTTAGGTCATTTGAAGCATACCCTTACATGATGTCTCTTTAGGGAGTGAGTTTAAGGACTTAGTCTCTTTCTAAATAAATAATAGCTATCTTGCATAAAGCATATGACTTGCCTACATGAATTTAAAATTAAAGGAGTTAGTTGGCCACCCCAGTGGTTATAAGTCCAAGTGTCGTGGTTTGTCCTCTCTTGTGGAGGCAAACCAAATACTCATTTTCACCTTAGATTTAGGTTGTGCTTTTATAAAACTCTAGATTTAGGTTCTGAGATTGCTTCTCCCCTTTGTAGGCCATAAGCATAAATTTTTGCCTCTTAGGCATTTCCATAATCCTGTGTTATGGAATCATAAGCCCTAAATTTCTAATGAAAAAGTCAACTCAAATAAATTAAATCAATTTCAAAAATGTAAAGCCCAATCATAGGATAGTTTGAGATGCTCGCTAGGTTTCCTAGCATCATGAGCATCTCCTACTTATCTTTCTTTAGCTTTGATAATAACTCCCTCTCTTTGATTAATCTCATTTGATCTTCCAAAATAAACTAATCGATTGATAGTCCTACCTATTGAAATCTTTGGAGACAATGATCATTTACCTTAATCGAGTATTCTAAGGGATCTCATCCCAGGATATAATTAACTATGGGGCTTGCCTTGTAGGAACTTAACGAACCAGTTTAAAATAAACCTACTTTACTTTTCATGTAAAGTAGGGAAGAATCATTGGTACACATGCAGATTGTCCTTAGGAGTCCTTGATGAGGTGATTAGGTCCATTATAAGGTGGTGACTTTATCTTTGAGATAGTATACCTCTCCTCAATGTATCGTCACCCTCAACATCTGGATCTACGTGGTGTCAAAAATTGCATAGAAAGAAGATGTATATTTTCATCTTCATTTTATCCCGCATAGAGTGAAGATGGAAGTATATATCTTATTTTTTTAGAAATTTCAAATTATAAAAACTTCACCACAACCCCTGAACTTTTACTAGATAATTTTTCATCCAGCGTTGAAGAACACCAGTGCATATGAGTTTAAGGACTTAGTCTCTTTTTCTAAATAAATAATAGCCTAACTATTTTACATAAAACATATGACTTGCTTACATAAATTTAAAACTGTAGAAGGAGTTAGTTGGCGGCCACTAGGCGGTTGTAAGTCCAAGCTGTCAAGTGGTTTGTCCACTCTTGTGGAGACAAACCAAATACCCATTTTCGTCTTAGATTTAGGTTGTGCTTTTGGCCTCAGCTCCCCATTTAGGTTAGAGGTTGCTTCTCTCCTTTGTGGACCATAAGTATAAATTTTCGCCTCTTAGGCATTTCCATAATCTTGTGTTATGGAATCATAAGCCCTAAATTTCTAATGAAAAAATCAACTCAAATAAATTAAATCTGTTTCAAAAATGTAAAGCCTGATCATAAGATAGTTTGAGATGCTCGCTAAGTTTCCTAGTATAGTGAGCATCTCCTACTTATCTTTCTTTAGCTTTGATAATAACTCCCTCTCTTTGATTAATCCCATTTGATCTTCCAAAATAAACTAATCGATTGATAGTCTACATTGAAATCTTTGGAATAGATCATTTACCTTAATCGAGAGTATTCTAAGGGATCTCATCCCTTAGGATATAACTATGTGGGCTTGCCCACAGGAACTTAACAACCGGTTTAAAATAAACCCTACTTTAATTTTCCATGTAAAATAGGGGAAGAATCTTTGGTACACATGCAGACTCATTGTCCTTAGGAGCCTTTGTTGAGGTGATTAGGTCCATTATAAGGTGGTGACTTCTATCTTTCGAGATAATACACATCTCCTCAATGTCATACCTGATCACCCTCAAAAGAACATCTACGGATCTACGTAGTGTCAAAAATTGCATAGAAAGAAGATGTATATTTCCATCTTCATTTTATCCCGCATAAAGTGAAGATGGAAGTATATATCTTATTTTTTTAGAAATTTCAAATTATAAAAACTTCACCACAGCCCCTGAACTTTTACTAGATAATTCTCATCCAACGTAGAAGAACACCAGAGCATATGAGAGAAAGTTGTCTCCTTACTGTAGCCTTAGGGGGGTTTGTAGATCCACTATAAGGGCAAAAAGGGAATAAATAAAAAAAATTAAAAAAAACCCCTCTCCTCATTATGGCTAACGTTTGCTAGCCATTTAATTAAAAAAAAATCTCTTCTCGTTATGGTATTTAATTAAAAAAATCTTTCATTATGATGACATTTAATTAAAAAAACCCCTCTCCTCATTATGACATTTAATTTAAAAGAAAACTCTCTCCTCATTATGACATTTAATTAAAAAAAACCCTCTCCTTATCATGAAATTTAATTAAAAAAAATCCTTTCTCTTTCAAGACTAAATGCCGATATATATAAATAAACATTGATAATTAATTAGTTAATAAATAAATCAATACATATAACATATATAATTATAAATCTTAATAATAAGTAAAGTTATTTTATTTAAAAAAATTAATATATTTTTGTTGAAATAAGTAATGTCACCCAAAAATAGGAAACTAATATGACACTAAAATTCACTAATCGGACATCTTGATGTAAAGTCGATTTTGAGTCAAACTAACAGATCAAGCTTGCTTAAAATATAATTGAAAATTTTGTGATATAAGTTAACTCCTAAATATGGAGTGTTTATAATCAAATCGGCGTCTTGACGGCGATCTAAGTCAAGATCTCTAATTCGACTTCATTTGAGCATTCAAATACTTAAAATATATTAGATGATCAAAAAAATCATTTCGATCCCTCCGATGGAGTGGTTTGGATTTTGTCTGTATTTATAGAGATGTCACTCTCATAATCTATAAATAGCCTCTCATTCTTCACACGAGAGGAAGCTAAGCTAAAGAGAAGAGAAAGCTTTGAGGCTTGAAGAACCTCAGCTAATCATCCGTCGGATTGCCGACCTTCGCTAATTCTCTGGCCGTGCCGTTGTTGTCGACACCCGCGCCGTTGGTGGCCAGGCGTCGACGCCGTGGTCATTCACCGCCGGTCCTACCGATCATCGTCGTGGCCGTAACAACCATGGCAGCACCGTGCCTTGTGTTGGTTAGTACGCACCGGTCTGCCGCCCACCACCCAATGATCAGATCATCCGATTGTCATTATTGTCGATTGCCATGACATTACATAATCGTTGCATAGTTGTTGCGATTAAGGTTTTTGTTCGGGCTTTCTCACATCTGATTTCTGTCGCGTTATCGGGAAAACTTAAACTTTGTACTCCGGCATATAGTGGAATATTTTACTATCGCCTGATTTTTTCCTCTTTTGAGGTTTTTTCACATAAAAATCGCGGGTTTCATTCTCTTCATATTCAGTGTGTGATTTCCAAGATTAAAGCGTAAAATTTTATTCTACAGTCATATATATATATATATATATATATATATATATATATATATATATATATATATATATATATATATATATATATATATATATATATATATATATATATATATATATATATATATATATATATATATATATATATATATATATATATATATATATATTAGTCTCTTTGAATCCTTGCATCAAAGATTTTATAAGATTAGAAGATGAGATTTGAATAATATTTTAGAAAAATTTCAGAATATTTATATTTTTAAGAAGCTTGCAATTTTCAATAATAATAAAAATGTATGGGAAAATGTAAAATGCCAAAACAAGTCTATTGTAGGTATGTTGCGTGCGTGCACATAGTACTGTTTGTGACTCATGCATATTTGAGCCTTTTTTTTTTTTTTGGAGTATGGTGTCATTGGCTAAATTTCTCCTAAGCTTAGGTTTGAAGTCTTATAGCACTCTGCTAGTGCTAAGTCAGCCTAATTCTCACACAATATTTGACTGGAAAATAAATAACACTGGAGAGAAGGCAAGTGAAAGGAAAAACTCCATTATTACAAAGAAGAGCTTATTAGACTTGGACCTTACACACACTCAGGGATTCTTGAATCCTTTTTTGGTTGCAAATGAAAGGTGGTAGCTCTTATTTATAGCCATCAACTCACACTTAAGAATATTTTAGAATACATTATATTATGCATGTATGGAAATATCTAGAATACTCTACACTATTCTTAAATATTTATTATATTTTGTAGAGTTTTAGAGATTCTCCTATTATTCTTTAAGTTTTTATAATATTCTAAATAATTATAGACATTTCTTGATTATTTTTGAAGTATTCATAATATTCTAAAGAATTATAGAGACTTTTTAAATATTCTCAAATCATCTGCAATCTTCTTGGATCTTCTAGAATCTTCTAGATGAATCTACACTTGTCTTGAATCTTCCAAAACCTTCTAGCACCTTATGATTTCACTTTAATATGATCTTGGCAGAATCTCTTGGCCGCATTTGTCATGACCCACTTGACGAGGTTAGATTAATCTCGTCTCTCATTAAGGTGTGGCAATGGGAATGCTACCTTTTTTTAAATACTTTTGGACCTCTAAAGTAATGTTATGATGTTCTAACCTCAAATTTGTAATTTTTGTTTCCCAGTAGCACCTAAAGAGTTTTATATCCTAATTTTATAATAGTTTTCATTCTAAATAATATGTCAACTTCATCAAAGCATAAAATTATGATTGAGGGATAATTATATGATTCACAATACTAATAAGTGGCCCACGTTAATCATGATAATTAATCCATGAATAATTAATCAACTCATAATTTGCTAGAATAATTAAATATTTTTCTAAGTCAATAAATAATTTAATTAATTTTATTATTACTAAACAATTAATCAACTCAAAAGTTGACTATCGTAATTAGCTAAGCATTTTCTTAGGTTAGTCGGGGATCTTTAAGATTTTATTAAGGAACTGTTTGCTGGAATCAAAAGTAAAGTAAAGTAAATGCAGGAGTTTTAGACTTTTTGACGTTTGGCATGATGTAAAATAAAATTTCAAAGTGATGTAATGTATTTAAAATTTACTCCTTAGTTATATTTTGGTGTATTTGAATTCAAATTTAGTAAATCGTCTAATATAAAGTCTTCCACCGCCATACATGCCGCCTTCTTGCCGCCCACCACCTAGCCACACCACCCACCGACCGATGCGTAGCCTCAGTACTTTCAAAATCTTTTACATTATATATTTTTCTTATGAAAAAGACAAACTCATGAATTTATAAAGTTCTCATCCAAACAATCTAAAATAATCCTTTTTCTGCGTTCTTTTGACAATAACTAAGATCTTCAGATTTATATTTATATTATGGTAATTAGAATCCATTCAATATTCATAACAATCAACAATTAGCTATGAGTAATAAGAAATTGCATTAAATTTTAATTAAGATTATTACTTGAATTTGATATAATTTTATATTAATTGAAATTTTCATTTACTAAACGGACATTTGTAATTAATTAAAACATTAATAAACTAAAAACTTACTACCAGTTTGTGATTAACATGGCAATTTAAAATAAATGAAGTTTAAATTATGCTAATTAATTATAATACTTATATATTTATTAATTACGTTTCTTTTTTATAATAAAATATTATTTTTTTCTGAAAAATGTAAATCATTCAGACTTGCATGATTTATATTTTAAATAATTATAAAAATAAAATAAGATAATAAAAAGAACCAATAAATATTAAACAGACTTAAGTATAGTCAAAGAGCCTGACCATGAGTTAATAACCTTAAAGAAATTTGCGAAAACAAGTTTATTATTATTTTTCTGAATTAATTTAAATAATTATAACCTGAAAGGAGTAAAACTCGTACCTGTTTCACACCAAGAGCGTTTTTAACGGCATTATTTTCAAACCAAAGCGACGCGAGATACGAAGTATAACCCTGCAATAGAAGTCAATTTGGTTTAAATCTTGGTAAGTTTTTTGAACATTTTATTCAAAGTGTAAGTGAGTTAAGTTGACTCGAGTTTAGCTCGATAAATAGTTTGTGAGTTAAATTTGATGAGCTAACAAATCAAGCTCAGGCCAACCCCGACTCGACTCGTTAACTTGCGAGCCTATTTGATTAATAAATATTAATATAAAATATATTTAAAATGTATTAAAATTTATTAATTTAAGCATAAATTATTTAAAATATTTAAAAATTATATCTCATTCTCTTATATCAAATTATTTCTTAATATTTTTCTTCTACTTCCTTAATTTTTTATTATAATAATTATTTATATTAAATTTAGTTTATCTCTTTCATATTAAAATAAAATAAAATAAAGTTAAAATTTAAATTTGATAAATTAATCAAGCTCAAGCTCAAGCTATTGATGATTCGAGCTAGGCTACGCTCTCTTAAATTAAAAAGTTTAGGGGCTGATCATTTTAATTATTCTTTATTTTATTTATATTTTAATTGGACATAAAATATGTTTCATGATGTTAATTATTTTAAAAAGTATTCAACATATCTAAAAATTATTTTGAGTATTTTAAAAAGTAATATGATTTATTTTCAAAAATAAAATAAAATAATTTAAAAAGACACACTAAGCAAATGTATATTTATTTCTAAAATAACATAAAAAATAATAAATATAAATTAAAATTGATCCCAATTAGATCTAAATGCCACTATGCATATGCACTAGAATTCGAGCTAGATTAATTATAATGGAAGAGATTATTGACAATCCGAATACAAATAAGATTGACATCTAGTGGAAGAGTAGTATACCTCTTACATGTTTATAGCCAATAATCCCATCTCACATATATCCTTTGATTTGCAGTTGTGATATCTAAATAATTTTATTTTGATTATAAATTATGTATGGCTTATAAAGGCTTATTGTGAAATAATTTTTTTTGAATTAGAATGGGATGATCTAACTTAGATTGAGTTGTGAATACATATGAGTGGATGTATATTTGGAGTTTGTAGCTCATACTATAAATTTAATAAGAAAATTTTACATTCTTGTAGATCATGAATTAACAATGATTTGCATCCAATAAAAGAAATTAAGTAGCAGTTAATCTCAAATAGAATTTTTTTTATGAATATGTTATATGAAATTGACATTGGGAGAAGTATATAATGTTATCATCAAAGAATATTTTGACTTACAAATAATCTATCTCAACTTGGAAAATTTTCAGGTCAAATTGAATTACCTAGTTAGCTTCAACTGATGGACTCATTAAGGAGCCCTGTCAAGGACAATGATTGAAGAGTCCTGTACCGAGGTTAGAACTCGAGGAATACATAATCAAAGGTTACTTAATGTGAATATCTTTCCTTTCTTGCTTCCCCTTTCCCGAGCTTAAGGCGCTAGAAGGGATCACTGATGAAATTCCCTTCACTTTTGGACCCCTCTATTCATGTGCTTGTCCCTTTTCCTAATCGAATGGGACAACTTCCCATAGTCATGTCATAGTAGGAGTTGAAGTCTAAACTCGTTGTCTCTTAACTTCTGTGCCTGCAGTCTACCATAGAGGTGTCAGTTTCATTAGGGGAGATAGACTCTAATGCTATGAGCAGTCAAGCACATGATAGTTGAGACATATGTCATAGATCATATAGAAAGCATATGTTGCCTATGTGACCAGGAAAGCCTTTCACTCACTTAGCACTTAGACTCAAATACGACATTGACTCTTTTGCATGTACATTATATCGTCATGTCTTTGCTAGACAAACTCCTAAGGGTGGTTGGAATACTTCAAAGAACTCAAGCTCAAGTCAAAGCACTTGGCCCTTGACAAATGGAAGGACACAGACGACTAAGGGCCACTAGTAAAGAGGTGAAATAGCCTACTTTGAGAATGGACAAAATCAGCTAAGGCGTAAAAAAGAAAATTATAAATCGCGAAGGAACGAAATCAACTTCTCAACCGCTAAAGGGACATCTGGAGAGACCTACGATTTCAATTGATTTCATGTAAGAAATAATAGGCGGATGGTCTTAGACCTCGTAACCACTGAGTCTGAGTACCCTTCAGAGATTCTCACATCCCTTTCTACGAGTTGTGGATATTACAATTCATGAGGGAAAGCAATTTGAAAACATAAGTCAGAAGGCAATGCACTAGTTGTTTTGTTGACCATCACATTCATCCTACCAGATGGTGAGGTAGACCCAAACTAAACCACTGGGCACCTCCTTTACCTCTAGCTTGAGGTTGACTTCAGCCATATGCTAAAAGAAAAGCTGCCAAACAACAACATAAAAAAGGTCTTGAGATAGGGCCGGGGTTCATTCTTCCCTGTCAATGAAATAGACTCTGATACGGCAAGTTCAGTACAATGAAATGAGAGAACCCTAAGCTCAGTAATTAAGGTGCAAAGTCATATCCTTCTTCCTCTTTTCATTGTCTGCTTCTCATTCATCTGTGGTTGGTAGAACTAGATGACTCCCCTCATTCGCCTTCTTTTTCTTCAAATAGGTACGTACTATATATAGTGAATAAATCAAGTTATGTATCTAAAAAGGAAGATGTAGAATGTTGGCACACTTAACTAACCGACTCTTTCCCACTGGCTAAAAATGGGAAGAGGTAAGCTTGTCTTATTTCTTCTTCTACTTGTGAGACTTTCATTTTCAAGTGAAGTTCTGAGGGGAACCTAGGGTTTTCCTTGGTTTGAGTTGTCAAGTCCGCTATGCAAGGTGCTAGTGAGACCTGCCGTCAAACACACGGGGTGGATGAACCAGCTACAATAAAATTTCTTTCCAGTTTCCTTGGTTTGAGTTTTCAAGTGAATGCTTTTTTGGTGGTAGGAAACACAATGGGAAGGACATAGTCACTTTCCTTAGTATGAAAGTTTTATTTCTCTAACGCCTTTGTCGGGAATATGGAGAGGTGTTCAAAGATTGAAGCCCTGCTCTATAGTCATCTGTCCATGCTATAGCTATAGGATATCTTTTTCATGAGCTTGAAATGAATAAAAAAACAAGCTAACGAGACCCTGAATTTTTGTTCATCAACAGATTTAGAAGGAGGGTGAAGGCTCTGGAAGAGAGAGGGTTTTAGACCAGTTTACAGATATCAAACCTCTATTATATTAGTAAGCTTAGTCGACCAAGGTACAAAAGACCATGGATCATGGACCTTTTACCAACTTTCTTTAGTTTTAGTGAGGAAAGAGAGACATGCCAGCCCTCCTTATACGACTAATGCCTTCTCCGATGAGAGCTCCTACTCTCTTAGCAGTCGAAAGAAATCGGCATTGTGACTCTTTGAATCAAATCAGAATAGAATAAGAAAAACTACATAAGCAATATAATGCTCAATATGAAGATAGCTTCATTCTAACGACATCACTCTCTTTTTCTTTTGCTTTCAAAAAAGAAATAAGTGGAAAGAAAAGGTATTAGAGGAGGCCAACAGAAGTTCTATGAAAAAATTCAACTTCAAATCATATCTATATAATAAAAAAGAATTCATTGACTAGCATGACTTCATGTGCAGAGTTTCTTTGACTTGGTGTAGATGGGTGAAAGGAGACAAGGGAGGGACTAAGGTCTACAAGTTTTAGGAAGAAGAAGCAAGAGAATCTAAAGGAGCAGACAAAGACCCTGATAGAATCTCGGTTTCTATGATGTGAAGGTGAGAAAGATAGATAACTGAATCGGGCAATAGCTTCACTTCAGTTAGATAAAAGGAATGTAGCGTACCCAGGGAATCCTGACTCTGGGGTTGGATGATAGATATGGATTTTTAAAATTCAGGTTAGACTCTTTTGAAATCCAGTCCGGTAGGGCATTTTAGGAGAAAAAATACATATACGGATTCACTCTCCTGCTTTAGCTAAGGCTTGAGAGAAAAAGTACCTTCGAAGAGTGGTCGATAAGCCATCTCTTTCCTATTATTGGATTCCTTTTTAGAGTCTCCTTCGAGGTGCATAGGAAACCATCTCTTTTTTCCTGAGAGAGCTAACTGCTTTTTGAACTGCTATTGGAAAGCAAGATCATTTAGTTTAATTGATATGGGAATAACTCCCTCTTTTTTTCCCACTATCCTATACAGAGGTAGTAGTCAACTGGATCTTTCCCCCTTGAACTTCGTCTTTACTTATAGTTAATTTTCTTATTCGGATGAAGTCCTGCCTTTTCAACCGAAAAGCCCAATACCATATAGTTCTAATGGAAATGTCGTGTCTATGAGAGGGCTACTCATGCCTGAAGTTCGTCCCCCCATCTTGCTTATGATAAGAGGAAGAGAAGGAGGACAAAGCTAGAAATGAAGGAAGTCCAAGAACCAGAAGATCTCACCGACCTAATTTGATTCCACTCTACCTGGGCAGTAAGAAAGAGTGGAGTTTATACATGTTTGTCGACTCTCGGTGCAACAAGAAACCAATTAGCATATGTGGAACCATCATCGATGCAATGAGGACCACTACTTTTCTTGTAATTCCCTAGGTGGGAGTTGCTTAATCCCTTTCTTGTCGCCATCTCAAACTGAACGAGAAAGAGTCGAAAAGTGCGAAGCTTCAAATACAAAGAAAACAGATAGAACAAACCAAAGAACAGAGGCCGAACAACCTGAATTTGTCGATTCAACCTATATAGCAAAAGGATTGGGTACTTCTTCATTCAGACCCTTTCATCATCACTCAAACTTCGCTTTAAACTTTGAGTCTTATAGAATCATTCCTTCTTTTATTTTTGTGCCTACTTCTTCGATTACTCCAAAAATAATGGTCAATATTAGTGTCCCTGTCCTTCTTAGATTAGACATGGGTGAAAGTGTCGATTGGGCATATGGCCCTCAAGACCTTTTTTATAAGGTCGATTGCTTCTATCTCACAGTAGAACAAGCTTTGACTTTCATGTTTGAAGTAAAAAGCTTTCTGTCTTCTTCTTATTCTACTTTAGTTTAGCGATTTAGCTGCGAATGACTTTCAGTCTAGGTTCCTGTCATGAAAGGTCCAAATGTTGGAAACATCATTGGGAGTTCTCTTCTAGGAAGGAAAGTAGGATCTCTCTAACTTAGAAGCTGTCCATTTATTCTAGTGAGTGTGACCCTTGCTTCAAATACTGTGACAACCACTCTCCCTATCGGGATTTCTCTCTTTACCTTTATAATGAAGTTAGAGTTCCTGAGCATCAATCCAATACATAATTTTTTATCCTAAAGAGCGAAAAAATAAAACACAACCTTTTTTTTTTAAACCTCCCGTCACTTAAACCAATAGATTTTATGAATTCAGGTAACCTCAAACTTTCACAAGCGCCTTTGCTTTGAACAAGTAAATAATTTCTAATCTCAATTTAGAAATATGTGTTTTCTCTTATCAGATCTATTTCTTCTTCATTACATTCCTTCTTATTAAGACTTATGAAGTTTTCAGGTGAATAGAATACTGAACTTAAGCTTTCATTAATGAATTTTTGAATTTCATACTTCATAAGAAGAAAAGAAAGATGAAAAAGAGTATTAATATTTTACTATATACTAGAAGACTATGACTAGAAAGGATAAATATTCTAATTTATACTCTAATTGACTAGAATGACTATGAAGATACCAGAATATACTAAGAATAGATATAGAATATTTCTTATTTCTATAGAAAATAGATCATATTCATCATATGAATCTAGAATTATAGAATATATATACTATGAATCTAGATAGAGAGAATTTTTGAATGAATTTCTCAGATAATCTATAGATATAGAATATAATCTTATATAATTTAGAAGAATTAGGAATGGCAATGAAAATGACTCTTCGTGTTTCAAGAATAATTTTTCTTTGTTGGAACAACAGAAGTACTGAACCAAGCCGAGGAAATGAACCTTTTGTACAAAATCAAAGAAGTTAGGTATTGGAGAAATCCGTTTCGAATCAAAAATTAAAATTGTTCTCAATCTTGACTTCACGTGTGGAATCACATGAGAAATTTCCAATTTGGAATGGGGAGAGATGGTTGAGTGGAATAAAGCGTCAGATTGCTAATCCGTTATACGAATTCTTCATACTGAGGGGCTGAATCCCTCTCTCTAACCCACTTGAGATTTGAGAATTGGAAGAAATTTTGATTCTTTTATGAATCTCTTCTATTTATCTAATATTTATTCTTATACATTGACTTATGAAAGGCGCTAGTTTTTTTCTTCAACTTCAAGAAAATAAGACCACCTCCGAAGCATTCACTACATCTTAGCTTGAAACTCTTATCAATGACAAAATGAAAGCAGCCATAGTTTTAGAGCAATCAGAAAAGCTGGTGGGAAAAGGTCATCCATATTCAGCAGAGTATGACAAAGTGTCATATCCCAACTAGCAAAATTTTACACTTTTCATGGCAATGGCAATCCGAGATAGCAACTGGCCCAGTTTAAGGTGACCTGCGATAACACTGGAGGCATAGATGCTCTGCTCTTCGACTAGTTCATCAGTAGTACTGCTTTTGAATAGTATGTTGAACTACCGAATGACTTTATCAAAACATTCGCTTAGTTAGAAGGGATGCTTGTAAATAGATTCTCCAGCGCGACTGAAAAAATAGCGATCGATGACCTTGCCATAGTTGTCATATAGAAGCGCCGAAAGTATGAGTCAGTGACAAAGTACATTACCCACTAAACATGAGTATGAAATGCGAGCAATAGCTGGAGGAAGAACATGTTGTCCAACTGCTAATGGAGAATATCGATGATCAAATTGTTTCTTCCATACTTATGTATAGCCTCAATCACAACATTCCAGGAGCTACTGGATCGGGTGGCAAAGTTTAAGAAACTGAACTTATCAAAATATGAGGGTCATCCAGAAAAATTCAAACGAAATAAAGCTTTAGATACCAAAAAGGGTGAAGTGCACACTGCCTCCTCTTACAATGTCGACAAAGAAAATTAGCTCGCCTCCATTTAGAATGTTTACAAAGGAAAGCAACTGGTCAATGCTCAGGTCAAACCTCAACCAAGAAAACCTAGACCCTTTCCTGGCGGTGACGTCCCATCGAGGTGGCAAGCACAACTTTCCATACATGAAAGAAAGAAGACTCATTCTAAAGGGACAATGTGGCGAAACTGTTCCAACAAGTGCTCAAGGCGGGTCTCCAACTACCAGAGCTGAAAAGACCTAAGAAGGTTAATAGAACCAATGACCCAAACTACTGCCCATATCATCAGGTAGTCAGCCTTCCTATTGAAGATTTCTATGTCTTCAAGGACTGGTTAGAGAGGAAATACAAAAATAGAGAATCTACACTCTCGAATAACATCTTGGTGCACCCAAAGAAGGATTCGACAAAGGTGGTTACATCTTCCTCCATACTGTCAGCTCCAACACAACAAGAAAAGTCGACATGAGATGAAGAGTGGGAGACTAACATCTCAAAGAAAACCAAAAAAATGCTAAAGGAGGTTGAAGGTGTTCCTGGTGTTCAGTGGAGATCTCCAACCGAACCAATGCTTAAGTTGGAAGAAAGACAACGTCCAAATACCTCCATCTTCAAGTCACCACCAAGCAAGATGCGACTAATAGGAGCAAGCTAGCTTATCCCAAGGTAGCCTGTTTAAATTCTCCTAGAAAAATCCAAAATGCTAGCCTGGCGAATGATGTCAAAGAAGAAGAACACTCAAAAAATCATTTACAATCTGGAGGTCTACCGGTAGATGATAAGGCAGCCCGTCAGGTTTGTCGAATTCATGTCCGAGCTCCGAATAAGCAAAGGAGGAAGATGAAGAACCACTCCCAGTTAAAACCTGCCGGGTCATTTCGGTGATTCCGGATGTTTCTCAACAAGTCTCCTCTTGAGCCTCACTTTCAGTTTCCTTCTTATTACACTATTTCCCTACAATACAACGATGGTAGGATTAGTAGAGTAAGGGCTAGCTTACTTGATTGAAACTATTTTGGGTGCCACCTAATGAGAGCTGGTAAAGAGATGACTTTTTCTTCTTAACGGATAGGGACTTCTTTTTATGGAATTAGGCTTAGAGAAGAGAATCTCATTTTAGATGACTCTTTCTATGTTCCAATCCATTGTCAAAAATGGGATAAGATTTACGTTGAGGGGAGCCAACTACGGTAGCAACCTTCATCCAAGCACACATACTGATCCGACGTGATATAGTCGCCCAACCTTATTCGGTTTCTCTCTGGTCCGCATTGTAGTGATGTGCCATTGTTGCTCTGCATGGCCCTTCGACAAGGCGTGATGCGATGATATAGGATGAGAGACTGATCGACCATAGATAGGACCAAGTGCGGATCCAAAAGAAAGTTTAGAGATCAGTTTTGACGACAAATAGGTTCCCTCCCTAGGTGCATCGGTGCACGGGAAGGTTTTGTGGGCCTGATCCCATCTCTCTCTTGACTTGCAAGAGGCACATGACTCACTAGGCGCATCGGTGCACGAGAAGGTTTTGTGGGCCTGATCCCATCTCTCTCTTGACTCGCAAGACACACTTGCCTCCCTAGGCGTGTCGATGCACGGGGAGGTTTTGTGGGCCTGATCCCATCCCTCTATAAGTTTAGTAGATATACTTGAAGAGTTTAGTTCATAGATGTGTATAGAAGTTCAATAAATGATCATGCAAAATTTTAAAAATTATTAGAAGATGCAAGTACTAAATTATATCATAGTGTGAGTCATTTCAATCTTTATTCAAAACTTATTTTTATTTGAAGTATTTGCACTCTTAGACAATAAGATCTTTTAACATGCTTCAAGAATTGATGATCAATGTTTTTTCTTGAAGGACCATTATTGCCTAAAAATACACAAGCTAAAAAAGATATGAAAATATTTGATCTTTTATATACAAAGATAGATGCTTTTTATCATGATGTAAAATGAAATGAAAACAAAGCTACAACAAGAAAAAAATAACATTATATGAAGATAAATAATATAATTAATGGCAAAGAATAATAATAATAATAATATTCATGAAAATAATAGAAATATATAAATAATATTTCATGGGAACTTACTAAAGAACATTTATAAAGAAGAATCATCAAATTCTATCTCTCACATTTTTACATAATTCTAGCAAGTCTTCTTTGCTTATAACTCATAATTTGATAACCTTATAAGCACAAAGTTTATAAAAATAAAATAATCCATTCTCTTAACTTCTATATTTGATTGCTAAATTTCTTCATAAATAACTTGAAAATAAAGTGGTGATCAAATCATTGATTTATACCATATCTCAACTTGCCTTCATTGTATTGGAGCCAAAACGGAAAGAGAGCAAACAAATTGTCAAACTTCTTTCTTTTCTAGATTTTGGCCATGCACCCTTGAGAATTGGATGCTTTTATAATAGTGTCATCTTCATGGTTGATATCTTTCTTCATTACTTTCACTCTTGGTGAAGATGAAAATATTTTTTTCTTTTTTTATATGGCAAATAATGTCTTGACTTTGCTTCAAATCCATGTATTCAATGTTTTAGTCTTAATAGTGATGGGTCCATTCCATTTAAAACTCTCAATACTATATATAATACTTGGGATGTGCTTTTAGTCTTTTGTAATTAGTCATCATGGATTGGAATAGAATATAGTTCATTTACCCTATCAATAATTTTATCATGAGAAAAAATTCTAAGAAATGAAATTGACATTTACCTCTAGCCACTAATTCAATAGTTATGAGCCTTATTAAATATAATTTCATGTTATGATTTTTTATTATAATAACATTTACTATCCACCAAACATTAGTGTGGACTATCAATAACTTTCTAACATATGACATAATATTTGAGTTTAAATTCTCTTATTCTTATTATGTTATAAATTCATTTTATTTATGGCTAATTATGATACTCTTAAAAGTTAGTCATTTAATTTATTATATTTGTACTCTATTATAAAATTCTTATATTTTTATGAAATGCTCTATGAAGAAGGCCTAACACCTAAAATAGGAATTTAGAGTAGAATTAGATGGTGTTCATAATTATGATGTATCTTGAACACCCGAATAGAATATGATATAAAATGTTATAAATTATTTGTAGTACAAGTAGCATCTACAATAGTGACATTAATTGGGCGGCAAAATTTAAGGAGCAATTACAAATATACTAATGTGACATGATTTAGTTGGTCAAATTCAAATAGAAGAAATAGAATGTTAGTAACCGTTCTTGAGAAGCGCATATACAACAATATCCTTATTTTTTATTTTAGCTCTCACTCTAAGAAAATTACATTATAATTTATGTACACTCAAATAAATAAATAAATAAATAAATAGAGAGAGATAAAAATGTGGTCAAAATCTCACCAAACTACACCACTTACCTCTAATGTCATTAATGCCCTTCTTAAATCTCATGCCACCATTGCCTCTCATAATTTTTATCATGTGATCCCCTTCCATAATCCACCACTTTCTCCTCTAATCTTTTCATCTTAAGCTTCCTACTACCTCCAATTCCTTATATCATCCCACTATAACCTACACAAATCTTACTATTTAAAGCTCTCCAGTGCCATGTAAAATTATTATATTTGATTTGTAAGTATGTGTGTGTATATATGCAATCAAAATATCCCCTAATTGTGTCACTCTCCTCTTATCTCATCAATGCCCTTCTTATATCTAATGCCACCATTGGCTCCCAAAATTCCCATCATGTGATACCCTCTAATAATCCACTTACATCCAACCTATCATCACCCCCTTCCAAGTCCACTACGAATGCCTACCCTTCCCCACCCAATCCCACAATTATTGCTTCTCTAAACTCCTTCATGTGATTCCCTCCTACAATCCATCATTATCACCTCCAATCTTGTTATGTCTAGCTACCTACTATCTCCAATCCTTTATAATAAACCCATAGCCACTTCCCATCTTACCATTTAAAGCTCAAGTAGCATGTGTAAAGATATTTTTTAGATTATTATATTAGATATGTATGTACTATCCTTAATATTTATTTGAAATAAATTGGATAATAATAATAGTAATAATAATAATAATAATAATAATAATAATAATATTATTATTATTATTATTATTATTATTATTATTATTATTATTATTATTAGTTGTAGATAAAGCATTCAATATTATAAGAATAGATTATAGTTTTTATAATATATATTTACCAATACAACATTTGATATCATAAGTTCATATGTTGAAGTAATTGATATAGGGTTGTAAAAATTTCACATGGTAGCATTGTAACATGATATAACCAAAGTTTATTGATGTTATAAATGATATCTCAATTATTATGTTGTTATTTCAAATCATATTTGATTAAACTATCATAAAATAATACTATTATTCCTTTATACACACACACACACACACACACACATACATATACATATAACACAAAAAATAATGTGTAACTTAAAAGAGTTATTTTGGATTATTTTAGATAGAGCTATACATGCCTATGGAATTAGTTTAGATTAATGAATGAGCACTAAGAGGGTGATAATGTTTAGATACCTATTAACTTTGGTAATCAATTCTTAACATTAAAATTATGAGCTAAAATTTAGTAATTGTCTCTTTTAATAAATCTAGGCTAACCTTTTGTGCATTTTCATTATTTGTATCCATTTGGGCGTCTGCTCTAGTTGAAGAGAGTTCATAAAGTGTAGACATTACGATATTAAATTTTTGCATGGCTCACTATTTCATAATAATTAACAAGAGAGAATAGCACTTCTTAAATAATTAATAATCATTTTGAATAAGTTAATGATAAATGCTATTGGTTGCTTAAGCTTAATTGTTGGCTTGAAGATGCTGCATAATAGTGAATTTCACATTAATTACTTTATTTGCACAAAATTTGATGAGTTTTTTTGTTAAAGAATTAAGGCCTATTATTAGTTATATTAGCTAAGAGAAAATCAATTCAAGTAAATATATTAGACTAGAGAAATTAAATTATTGTTGTGTATATTGGATGACCAAACTTAACTTCATCTATGCATGTTATAGAGTAGCCAACTACTATAAGAATAAGTGATCATTTATGTGATTCCATATGAAAACATCAATAAACTTTATTCTATATAGGGAAAAGTGCTATGATATTGTTATTGTCAATAATAATTGACTTGATTCGTGAAGAACATTGTCATAACACTAATAACTCTGATGATTATTCAATAGTAAACTTATGATTTTCTCTGTCATGCACACAAAAGTAAAAGCAATGCCACATTCCTTCATGTGTATTTTTATAAGATGTTTCAAGCTTCTTAGAACTTTAACCATCTTAAGATCATTTTTAAATAAGATTTTCTAAAGATTTCTCTTTCATTGATGATATGGTAAAGCTACTTTGTACTTCTTATAGTAAGTCTTATATTGTTTGCTAAGATAGTAGGCCATCCAATCTCTCCTCCTACTAGCATTACATCCAATATGATTGATCACGATCTTTGGATGATAACTCAAATTAGGTGTGAGTATTTAGGTCGGTTTGGTTGAATATTTTGTTAAACCAAATAACTTAAAATAACATATAAAATCGAACTATAATTCGGTTTAATCGGTTCAGTTTTCGGTTAAACAGAATAGCATATAAAAATAAAAATAAAATTTCTAATGAACTAATTAATTAAATAATCTAATAAATTTTATACATTAAAAATTTCTTAGTCAATTAGAAATCTATAAATCTATACAAATAATTAAGCATTTACAATCAAAATTACATATTTATATTTGACTTTTTAACTAATTTAACTTTATTCGGTTAACCAATATTTTAAAAAAAAATTAACCGAATAAATAGGCATTTACAACCAAAAATCGAATTTTGAGATTTAAAGCAAAAACAAACTGATCGAATAACATTGGTTCGATTCGATTTTTCGATTTGAACCGACTAATGCACAGCCCTAACTCAAATATACAATTTAGGGCTTTTCTTACCACTACCATAGAAAATATATTGCTTGGTTTAGTTTATTTATATGATAATGGAGTTTTCAAAGTAAAAAAATTTGCAATAATGACATTACTGATATTGACTTAACTGGACAGTTGAGATCAGATCTGGATATTGCTGGCTTCTCATCATCTTCTTCAAAGAGACTTCTCGATGCACCTTCTCTTTGCTCTAAATTTGAACTATCTTCTATACATTTCGGACTCAAAATATTATCAATAACAATTTCATCAAGGAACTGCAAGTGCAATAATGGAATCAATTAATTTTTTTAAAAAAAATAAATATATCATAAATTATAGCCCAATTTTTTAAGATTATTTATAGCTGATATGACAATCTTTATTAATATGATTCAGATAAGATTTTATTAAATTCATCATTAATTTTCTTCTAATTATTCAGCTGCTATTTCAAATCATTTTTTTAATTTCTATTTTGATTTAAAATAAAATGTATTTGATAGTGGTGCCTATTTTTTTTTAAACACTTGCAAAATCCAAAAGTTATTTTGAATATTTTTGACAATAATATGATTTATTTTTTAAAAAATATAAATATAAATACTAAAAGAAACATTAAATATTTATTTTTTAATGATAAAATAAATTTTAAAATAAAAATAAAAAGCACAATACAAAATTAATATCAAATTGGCTCTTAGTTTTGCATTATAATTTTTTTAAAAAAAATTTGATTTTAATTGTGTTGAAATAAATGATTTATAAATAGTTTTTTCTGACCACCTTTTGGAAGACTTGGAGGTGTGCAGTACAAAGAGCAGTCCTTGGAAACCTATAATCTTCACCAACACAATTTTCTTCTATCAACTGAAACAAAAATAATTAAATAATTGAATTATATTATTCAGAAAAGATTAATTAATCTAATTAATCAGTGGTAGAGTAATTAAAAATAATAATTAAATAATTTATATTTAAGTGAATTACCTCCTTGAATTCATGTGTAATGATACCCAGTTCATAAGCATGAGCGACTCTTGGATTAACATCAATTTCATCAATTCCTGTTCTCGGATTTCCAATTAAATACCCCTAAAACAATTTAGATTAATAATTAAAATATTATATTATACTAATTTTTAGTTTTTATCATTAAACTTTAATATTTTTATTTAATGATAACTAAAAAAATAAGTGAATTACCTCCTTGAATTATTTATTTTTCTTAATTTAATATACTCAAATATTTAACTATTTTCCTTCATAGAGAATTTACCTTGAAATTGATTAATGGCTGGTCAGAAGCTTCAATTCCTAGCATTAAAAAAGATTGACAATTCATTAACAAGAATTAATTCACAAAGGTTTGAAGTTTATTGATGAGATTTTAACAATAAGTATCATAAATTTAAAATTTAGCAGTTTAAATATTTTAAAATAAAATTTAAAATATACAAGTCAAATGGGGACTTATCACTTTATTTTATTTTTTAAATTTAAAAATGAAATTTTCATAAATGATTTAATTGAGATATATATCAACTAATTAAGATATTTATATAATAATTAATAACTAATTAATTAACAAAATTAAAATCTTTTACTGATAATTGATGAATTTAATAAAAGCCATATTAATGATTTATTTGTTTCATAAATAGTTAATTATTGATTGATATTGTTAAAAATAATTTAAAAAAAAGTAAATTAGATGGGCGTATTATTTCAAAGTTAAGTATATAATTTCCACTCATATTGTTTTAAATTTTGCTCAATAATTACAATATTTATTTTAAATTAACTACATTATTTAATCAACATTTTATATGATTTAATTAATCAATAATTTTTTTTTGCACTCAAAATAAATGATACAAATTATTTACACTCAAAATAAATTTATTAATTTTGAGATATATTTAATTTTATTAAGGCTACTAATTTTTATTCATATTAGTTATATTTTTAATAATTCAATTATATTATGTGCATTTTAAATTTTAATGATTCATATAAATCTCAATTTTAATTAGTTATATAAACATCTTAGTTACTTGATATAATTAGTTATATATATTTTTAAAATAAAAAATGGTTGAATGAAATATAATTAACTAATTGTTTATTTGAGATAAATATGTTTTGTACATTCTATTTTTACGTTTAAAATTATTTTTAGAAATATATTTAATTCAGTATATTTTCAAGTTTTTTTATTTTCAAAAATAATTTTCTAATATTTTGATTATCTTTAAAACAACTATTACTACTAATTATAATTTATTTTAAATTAAACATTCGGTTATATAGACAGCTACATACCTTGAGCAATTCTGTAAGAAACAAGAGTAGCCATCTTTCCACCATAGGAATCGCCTCCAATATAGAACGGATTCAAGAGGAATTTTCTATGTTCAGCAAACCACTGCAACACAAAAAGTAGAATATTATAACGGTAATGCTGTAATAACTTAATTATGAAACAATTAGCATCTAATCACCTGCTTAAGGAAGGTATAAATTTGATTAATGGAATGGTAATCTTCTAAGATTCTGTGGTCAAAGCTTCTTGAGAATGAAAATCCAGTGCCAGTAGGCCAATCCAAGAAGATTATGTTGAACATCTGTAACCCAGAAATCAAATTTGTCAAGCCATATTTTTCTGCTGCCGAAATAGTTATCATATATAAAACTAAAACCATCATTCTATGAAATATATTTTCTAACTAGAATTTAAAGCCAAATGAGCCTCAAAGGTTAGCTGTATAAAATTAGGAAAATTATTACGTGCGGGCTTCGGATGTAACCTATGAGTCCGATAATATAGTATGATTACGATTGATACACAATTATTGTGTTTATTTGTTATATATTGATATATATTTCTGTGTATATAAATACTGTGTATTATCGTGCAGTTAATATTACATTAATACACAATAAATATGTATTGACTGAGCGAGTCTAGATATAAAACTATGTTTGAACTTCGCACATAATAATCTCTCATAAAATTAAGAGGCCGATTACCTTTGTCCAGGTGTAAGAATGATAAATTAAAGTTGGCAAAGTTCCATTATAACGAATACGGTTGAATCTCATAGGACCTGCAAAAAAAAAAAAATTTATCAAGTTAAATAGTATTATATTTTAAATTTATTAAATGATTTTTATTTTTTTATATAATGCCTTTACAAACAATAATAATAGGTAAAGACTTTTTTTTTTTTTTTTGAAGAATGCAGAAGAATATTAAGTTGATTTTAGTTTTATATATATATATATATATATATAGGAGTTTATATATATATATATATATATATAGCATCTGAAATACATCTATTTACAAGTTTCACACCCTAAATTTAAATATTACTTACATAGCACTCAAAAGTGATATAGCTGCACAAAAATAGACTTCCGTGGAAATTCAAACGGAGATTAACAGAGTGTTATGTAAGTAATATTTAAGTTTGAGGTGTGAAATATGTAAACAGATATATTTTAGATACTATGTATGTAAAAACCCTATATATATCTATATATATATATCTATATATATATATATATATATATATATATATATATATATATATTCTTATGATGAGAGAATAGCGGGAAGCTCACCGATCTCTTCGTACAAGCCGTAGAAAGAACTGCAACCCGGACCGCCTGTGAGCCAAAGGAGAACCGGGTCTTTGCCAGGCTCACTCTCTGACTCTATAAAATAGTAGAAGAGCTCCGTGCCAATCCTTTTATCTACTTTTATATACCTTCACAATAACAATAATAATAATAAATCTTTATCTCACTAAGTGACATTGATTATATGAATCCTTCATCTCTATTATATCCTATTATGCATCAAATTCTCAATTAATTCAAATATATTAAGTTCATTTTTTATATATCTTAACCTAATCTTTTTAGGTCTACCTTTATTTTTCTTAATTTAAGGCAAATATAATGCATCTACTCTCCTAACTGGATCATCAGACGACTGACGTTTTATATGGTCAAACTATCTAAGGCGACTCTCTCTAATCTTATCTGTCACCGGAGCTACTCTAACTTTTTTCCAAACATACTCATTTCGTATTTTATCACTAAGAATAAAGCCACTCATCCACTATTGCAGATCTTATCATCATCTTATAAAATAAATAAATAGAGATCTTATCATTTTATAATATTCTGACCATCAGTTCAGCACGATTTAATTGTAAAATAAAAATAAAAATTGGGAATAATTTTATTTAAATGAGTTTATCTCGCCACTAACCCTGTCTCTAAGCGGAAGGGGAGAACGCCGTGGAAGCCAGGGAGCTGCGTAACAATGGCGGGTGCGGTTTGCAGGAATGGCCAGCTTGTGAGGGAGAAGACGAGCAGACAAACAAGTTTAGAATTGAAGGTAGGAGACATGGTTGTGAGCTTGGCGAGAATGGGATAGATTTGGTTGAGAGCGCGGGCGAGGAGAAGTGAGATTTTATGGATATTTTATAAAGCCGGAAAAATTAAAATCAATCCAATTTTTCAATAATAATAATAATAATAATAAATAATAAATAAAATAAAATAAAATAAAGGAAATATCCACGTGCGATGCACGTGATCAACGTGGAAACTTCTGAAAACTACCAACCTTCCGAGCAGCAGTACCTACTTCGAAATTTTTTTTTCTTAATAAAGAAGAAAATTCGGTCAAAATAAAATTTAAAATTTATTTTAAGATAAATTTATATATATATATATATATATATATATATATATTATATATATAAATATAATGATTTTAAATTCATCATGATAGCATTTAATCAAAATATCCTAATATAACTAATATTATACTTATCACTTTTCATCACAAATGAATTTTCAATTTTTTTAGAATATTATATTTTAAGATTGATTTTATAATTTCAGTTTTTATTTAATATCATTTAGTGCACATTATCTAATTGATTTTGATTCCTTTTTTTTGTTCGATAAAATTTATTCGATTAATTTAATTTAATGACCTAAATTTATTCGCACAGTTTATATGTTAATATTCTTTTTTGTTAAATGTTTTGTACGGAACCGATTTTAATATATCTAGCTAGAAAATAGTTAGAAAGTTATTATGAATATTTTTAAAAATAATTTAATTTAATTTTAAAATAAAAATTAAATAGTTAAGAAATACAAATCGAACATCTTATTTAAATAATTAAAATAAAAATTAATTATATTTTTAAAATTAAATATATCATCATAATTTATATTGGTATAATAATGACTCATATGCCATAAACTTCTACCTTTAGACAAATAATAAAGTGCCGTTGAAGGTTAGTGATGATCATAGAAGCTCGAACAATTTCATTAGTTTGTAGTTTGTGTGGATCAACTGACCTAAAAGAATAAGAAGGTAGATTTCTTATTAAGTGTTTGTTTGAGATAGTTGTAACTTTTTGAAAATTTGATTATAAAATTGCTGTGGAGAAAATAGTTTTTTGAAAAAATTGTTATATGTGTTACAAATATTTTTTTTTTTTTGAAAAATTTAAAAAGTAAGTTTCTTACACCGACAATACTTTAACAACTCTGGTTCTCAAAATAATTTTTTTCACCACAAAACTTTCTGAAAAGCTACTAAAAAACTGGTAGTCAAATAAAGCTATTTTGCTTTCTAAAAATACAAAGCAGCCAAAAAGCTATCTCAAATGTACCTTAAGTGACCTTGATCGACCAAGGATTTTGGTTGATAGCTCATCAAGAATTAAACATTCTTAGTCACACAAGAATTTTGATGCAAGATATTAATTGAAAACTCCCAAAACTAAGGAGCCGTTTGGGATCAATTTTATCTAATATTTTTTGTTGGATCTAAAACATTTTAAAAAATAATGATATCTTTGCTTTATTCATATTATATGATTAGTAGAGCTAAACAAATTTCATAATGGAGACACATATTAGTACTTTTAAAAATAATCTCAATGTCTTTCATTCTAGCTTGGCACATATATAGATGGTTTTTAAAAAATATATATTAAACTTTATTGACTTAGAAAAATAAATTCTATGATGATAAAAAATTTAATAAGAAAAAAGTAAAAAAAATCAAGTAAAATTATATTTTGTTAATTAAGTGATTTTAAAAAAAAATAATTGGCAATTTCTTTAATTAAAATTTTATTTTTATTAATTAATTAAAAAAGAATGAATTGTGTTAAATTTTAAAAATGAATTAACGGTGCATTTAGGATAGTTTTATAGCTGCTTTATTTTTCAAAAGCAATAAAAAAAAATAATCACAACTGTATTTAGTTATCAACATTTGAGCTATTTTTTAAAAGTTTTGTGATGAAAAGTTATAAGAACCAGAGTTCTTAGAATGTCGTAACTGATTGTCAGAAAATTATTATTTGAATTTTCAAAAAGAAAAATATCTATAACACTCATAATAGTTCTTCAAAAAGTTATTTTTTCCATAACAATTTAATAACCACATTTTAAAAAAAAATTACAACTGCCTCAAACAGATTTTAAGTTTAACACTAAATGAAAACATTAGATCATTTAATTTGATAGATTTACAGAGCTAAAAATCATGTTGATGTTTTGATTAGGGGTGTCAATTCAAGTTAGCTGATCGAGTTTGGGTCTGACTTGAATTTGACCCGACCATAATGGGTTTGACTCGAACCCAACCCATTTATTAAACGGGTCAAAAACCTTAATCAGAATCCAACCCTACTTCAACCGAATTGACCCGACATGACCCAAATGATTTATTTATATATGTATTTTAAGTTAAAATCGAGTCAAAATTGAGTCAAATTCGAGTTCGTGGGTAAAAATCGAGTCAATTTCGAGTTAAATTCAAGTTTGCGGGTCAAAATCGAGTCAATTTCAGGTGGGTTAACCCGAACCTGACCCGAAATATTAAACAAATCAATTTTTTCGACCCGAACCCGTCCCAAAAATTATTTTCAACCCGAATCCGGTTTTTTTAGTCAAGTTCGTGTTGAATCAATTTTTGACACCCCTACTTTTAATTACATCCACAATCTAGCTCTTTCATCAGTTAATTAATCATGTTTTATCCTAAATCAAAACTATACATAAAAATAAAGACTTATTGGTCAAAATGTGAACCTCACTCACACTCAATCATTTTTTCATTATTATTTGAAACAACATTAAATGAAATATGTGATGAGCTTGAAGCTCATAAGAAAATTTATTCTAACACAAGACAAATATTCTAAAAATAATAAAATAATAAGCATCACAGATTAGAATATATTTTTTATAATAATTACTTGAATAACAACTAATCAAACAATAATTAAGATATTAAACTAAAAGAAACTTTAACTGAAGTTAAAGATTAGAATATTAAAAACAATATTATTGACATATATACAAATGATATCATGCTTGTTTAATTTTCAAATAAATTTTATTTTATTTTTTTAATTCAATTATTATTTAATATAGAATAGAAATCCCGAGTTTAACTTTAAAATATACCATGTACGTAGTGCTAGGTTTAACTACAACGACAATTTTAAAAAATTGAACAGTATGTACGCTTTATGAAAAAAATAATAATTTATTACCTTTCTTACATATACACATTTAAAAACATATAAAATTTAATTCATATAAATTAATAAAAATTTGAAAAGGCATAAAATTTTATTTTTTGTGAGGTGCCAAAAATGGGTATAAAATTTTAAATAAAATTTGAATTTACCTAAAGGTATTACATGGGACCTTACATAGGGGCCTGCCCTTATCTTGGCTCCTTAAGTGACTAAATATCTTAGGAGTAATAATTCACTTAAAGGGTTATTTGATTTGAAGAATTATATATATATATATATATATATATATATATATAAAGCATTCCTAATGAATGAAGTTTTAGAAATATTGTTGAATGGTTTGAAATGAAAGGAATGAAAAATAGAATTTTAACTAATTCAAAATTTGGCAGAGTTCTGAATACAGTGAAAGCTGCTGTTATTGTTGCCACCATAGCCACTCGTCCCCATAGTCTATCACGACTACTAATTATCAGCCGAAATATCAGACCTATTATCAGCATCAGCAATAATGCCAACGACAGGCACCACTGGCAAATCCCCACTATTTCGTGTCATCTTAATGAATCTTCATTCTCCATCCATTCATGTAGAGATAAGAGGAAGTTGTTAGAAATTATATTCAAATAAATTATAATTTGAGAATTGCAAAGAATGCATAGAATTTTAAGAGTTATAATTCTAGGTATCATTTCTCATTATGAATGCATTAAAAACTATTTTAAGATGTGAATCTTGATAGGCATAACTTTACAATAAGAGCTATATTTTATCTAGAAATCTCATGAAAGCTATATATACTCATGGGATTATTTTGACATGATATGCCAAGTTATTTGAGACTAAAAACTCCCCCAATTTTCATTTATATTTTCGTATCCAATTTTGTATTAGCCATTATATTTCTCTTAATTTCTATCAAAGTGACATTTGAGCTAAATTATGGCTTACATCAATCTTAAACCACCACTATTTTTCTCATCTCACTTATGAGAATTGCAATATCCAAATGAAGGGTTTACTTGGATTCCAAGACATTTGAGAAGTTGTTGATAAGGGCTATATGGGGCCATAAGATAGGAATCCCCATTCAACAAAAAGATGCCCTACAAGAGTCCCAGAAAGATCAAAAATATTATAATTTATCAATCATTTAATAAATGAATGGATGTTTGAGACAATTTTGATAACTACACTTTCATTCAAGGCATGGAAAATTTACTTTGTGGCTTTTAAAGAAGCCGAGAAAGGGAAAAGGGCCTGCCTCCAAACACTTCAAGAAGAATTTGAAGCCCTAAATAAATAAAGAGTCGCCAAATATGTAAGAATATTTCACAAATCTTAATAATCAATATACTTTAAAAGACATTAGAAAAGTAAATAAAGGTAGACACATTAGATGCAAATTTTGATTGCTTGTGGTTGCTATCAAAGAGTCAAATGACTTAGCCACAATAATTAACAAGCTTAAACAAAGACTAATAACGAGCCGAGAGCTATTGAAGAAAGTTTTTCAAACAAAAAATTCCTTAAAAGAGGGAAAAGAATAATTAAAAATAAAAGAAGTGAAAGAAAGAGGTGGAAATCGTGCTCGAGAGGTAGTGAATGTGATCAAAGAAGAAAATGATAGAATAATGATGAAAGAAACTAAAGTCCTAGAGAAGGATGTGAATCAAAGAGGAATTTAAGGTATGATAAATCAAAGATCCAATGTTATTGTTGCAAAGAACATGATTATTATGCTTTAAATTATTAGCATATATGTAAATTTCACAAAGAAGCAAGAAAGGGGTGATTTAATTCTCTTATTAGCATCTCAAGCATAAAAATCAACACGGAATCTTTATGGTACTTGAAAACTAGAATAAGTAGTCATATGTAAGGCCACAAAGAAATGTTTGTGGAGTTGGATGAGGTCATGCATGGACATTTTTCTTTTTGTGATTATTCCAAGGTGTCTGTGAAGAAAGTAAAATTTTCATCCAAGAATTTGATTGCATTTAAAAAATCTGATATAATAGGAATCTGTATAAAATGAATACATGAAACATCTTTTATTGTTGTTTGGTTGTATGTAAAGAAATACAAGCTATTTTTCTATTTTATTGGATGAATGTAACGTAAATATTGTATTCATACTTTTTATTATATATAAATTAATTATGAATTTATTCACTAATTAATATTCAATTAAAAATAAATATATATTAAAATATAAATAAATTATAAATAAAATTTTTTCTTGACTAAAAATAAATAAAATCAAATACAAATATAATATATTTCAAATATTTAATTATTAATAATTAATTTACAAATTTTCTAAGATATTAATTATTAGTGTTATAAATAAAAATTTGAATATTATCATTTTATATTAACATAATACTAAATTTAATATATACATATACATATATATATATATATATATATATATATATATATATAAAATTAATTTTTATTACTATATTAAACATTAATTAATTAATAGAATTAATCTGAAAAAGCAAATTCAAAAAAACAAATTGTTTGATAGTCTAGAAAAAGCAAATTAAAAGAAAAAAATCTAGTTTGGCGGTGTTTTCCCAAAAGAAAAAAAATCTCTTCTTCCCTTCATATCATGAATTGAAATATCGTTTTATGTATTTAGAGTGCATAAAGAAAAAGGGATTTGGTTCTCTCAAAAATTATTTGAATTTATTTTCTTGATCCAAACAAAAGAGAAAAAACATATAAACTAATTACAGTGCATTTCATTTACCGCTAACCAAACAGCCCCTAATTGAAATATTGAAGTGATCAATTTATTTCAAATGTTTGTTAAGTGCCAAGCATGACAAGTAATATATTGGATTTGGTCCAACTTATAGAAAAAGATTGCATTACTCATTTAAATGAGAAAAATCTCTACTTGAGATCATAATAATAATTTACATGTGCATGTCCAAATGTCAAAAAATCCATGGTTATTATCAAATATGAGGTATAAATATTTCAAATGCTTGTGCCACACAAAATATTTATCAAACTAGCAAATGATGAATGGATTGCCTCACATTAACACTCCAAAACAGTTTTGTGAAGGATGCATTCTTAATAACTTAGGGAAAGCTTCTCATCAGAGACTTCATATCATGCAACACAATCATTGGAGCTCATCTAAATTAATGCTTGTGAACAGATAACTTCTTCATTTAGAAGAAACCAATGTTTTCTATTTTTCATTGATGATTATGCCAGAAAAGCTTGAGCTTATCTATTAAAGAAGAAATCAAAAGCATTTCATATTTTCAAAAGTTTCAAAGCAATGATGAAGAATTAAAGTAATTGCAAAATCAAAGCATTACAATCCAATCATAATGAAGAATTCACATATAAAATGTTGATCATTATTTTATGGAGAATCTACTCAAAATAAGTAAAATCTATTAATATATACTCAAGAAAAAATAACATAAATATAAATGTCTGTACATGTAATCTTAGTAAAAAAAAATGTATTTTTGATATTTAACTACTTTTAACAGCATCAAATTCACCATAAAAAATCACGTTGTAAAAAGAAAAAAGTCAAATCACTCTCAATATTGTTTGTAATATGTTGAAATACAACAAGTACTCAAAATGTTTCTGACTAAAACTTTTGATTGTCATATCTACCTATTTAATAGATCTCTAGCAAAAAAGCGTGAACCAAATGTCTCTCACATAAACGTATTTTGTTCTCTTACTTGTGCACATATCTAAATCAAAGAAAAAAAAGCTAGATGACAAGAGTGCCAAGTTTATCTTCCTTGGATATAAGGCAATGTCAAAGCCTTACAAGCTCCTTCATCCAATAACAAGAAAATAACATATGCGTTGATATGTGGAAGTTCAGTGAAGAGGGATCTTGAAATAGGCAAAACAACAAACATATACATATATTTGAATAAGATGAAGAAGCAAGCAAAGTGAAAAATAATACTTCACAACCAATTCCTATAACTTTTGGGCATAACAAATAACAATAAGTTTGTAAGAGATTAATGAGATATCCAATGAACTTATTCCCATTGTACTCATTGTAATCAATAACAATTTCTTATAAAGCTTTAAAAGATAAGAGGTGGAGAAAACCTATTAATGAAGAAGAGATCAAATCCATAGAAAGGAATGATATTTAAGAGCTTGTCACACTTACAAAAGCCCAAAAGGCTATTAATGTTAAATACACAACAACAACAACAACAACAACAACAAGAAGCCTTAATCCCACTAGGTGGGGTCGGCTACATGAATCCTTAGTCTCATTTGTATTATTGTCAAATTCTCATCTAATTCAAATATACTAAGATCATTTTTTTGTACATCTTAACCAAGTCTTTTTTGGGTCTACCTCTACCTTTTTTAATATAAGGCAATCTAATGCATCTACTCTCCTGTTAATAATAGGCTTTATGTGGCCAAACCATCTAGGCTCTCCATCTTATCTACCATAACTCCTTTTAACATACTCATTTTGCATTCTATCTCTCAGTAAAGCCACTCATCCACCTAAGCATCCTCATCTCGTAACACTTAACTTAGTCTTATGCTTCTCTTTATTGGCAACATTCGCACTATAAGTCATTCTCTTACCACCATCCTATAAAATTTTCCCTTAAGTTTAAGTGGAACTTTTCTATCACATAATAGGCGATGCATTCCTCCACTTCAACCATCCAACTTGAATTCTACTAACATCTCCATCTATTTCACCATCATTTTGAACAATAGAATATACTAATCTCACTCTTATTAATGACTTGATCCTAAAGTCACTATCACTAAAACTTCTACAACTAAAATTACACTCCATATATTTTTTAGATCTACTTAACGAAAACCTTTAGACTCTAACGTTGACCTCCATAATTCAAGTTTTTGTTGGACTCCTCTAGTCTTATCAACAAGAAGAATGTCATCGGAAAAGCATACACCAAGGTACATCTTCTTGTAAATGCCTCGTAAGAACATCCATAACTAAAGTAAAAAGATAAGGCTTGATCCTTGATGTAATCCAACGAAATAGGAAAATATTTTGTCAATCCTCCTGTGTTTGGACACAAGTAATTCTCAGTATACATATCCTTAATGATTTGAATATAACCAATATTAACTCCTTTTTCAGAACTCTCCAAAGAACATCTCTTGAGACTTTATCTAAATCAATAAATATCATGTGTATCCTTCTTACTTTCTCATGCTTCTATTAAACCTCTTAACAAATGTATAGCATCCATGTAGATCTACACGGCATGAAACTAAACATTGAGAAACTCGTATCACATCGTAACTTGCTTTCAATTACTCTCTCCCATAATTTTAATGTATGGCACATTAACTTAATTCCTATAATTTTTTCTTGTGCATCACCTTTATTCTTAAATATAACCAATAGACTCTTTCTCCTCATCGGCATCTTTTAGTCTTTAAAATAACATTAAAAGATTTGTAAGCGAAATTCCTGATCTCCTAAACATTTCCCATCTATTGGAATATTATCCAGGTCTCTTTTTCCACATTTCATTTTCTTTAAAGCTTCACTAACCAGATTTACTAATCTGACGATAAATGAAATTCTATTTTGTTTAGGATAAGGTTCTAAAATCAATCGTCTTTTAGATCCTTCATTGAAAGTTTATCAAAATATCTCATCCTTTTTTCAATATCTTTTCTAAGAAAAGACTTTATTATTTTCATCCAATACCACCCACTATGTCTTTCTTCCATCTCTTTCTTTGCTTCTTATTTCACTCTCTTTCACTTCGATAATCATTGTATAAATCACTAAAGCTAAATTTTTTCTCATATATTCTTTCTTTAATCTACAGTGCTTTATATCTTTCCGATTCTCCAAATTTTTTCATCTAAACCAAGTTTATAGATCTTTATTTCTTATCTTTTTTTCGACATTTACTACCAACTATTCTTAAAAGAAGCTTTCCTTTTGATTCTCCAAACACATCTTTAGCTGCTTAATTTCACTTGATATTTTTCCCACATACGTTAATAACTTTATGATCCCAATATTTTGTATTTCTTTAAAATATTTTATTTGTGTTCTTTAAATTAATCTAATCTGGAATGATAATTTAGTTTATTTTTTCTCTTACAATCTTTCATCTTAAAATCTAAAACTTAATAGTCGATGTTGGGTATAAAATTTCACTTTTGTATGGCCTTCTGATCTTCTGATTTAAGATTTATTTTCTTATCAAAATAATCAATCTGCATTTTAGATCCATTTTATAAGTAATAATATGTTCATATCTTTTTAAAAAAGTATTAAACTAATCGTAAAAATTTAAAAGCAAAATCTAATATAGTCTACCCTTGTTATCCAAATCCATAACCAAGAATCTTTTAAAATCTTCTTCTACCAACATCATTTAAATCTCCTCCAATAAATACTTTTCTTGAGAAGTATCATGTATTAATCATAATTCCAAAATTTTTTTTCTACTACCTCCAAACCTACTTGAGGAGCATAGACACTTATAACATTGATAATCTTAGTATCAACAATAATCTTTAAAGCTATTAATGTTAAATGAATTTTCAAAATAAAAAAGAATGCTAATGGAGAGTTGAAAATGCAAAGTAAAATTGGTAGTTAAAGATTACAAACAATAAATTATCATCAACTATGATAAAATATTTGCTTGAGTTTCACATTTAAAAATTAATTGATTAATATTATCTATTGTAACTCAAAATCAATGGAATGTTTTTCAAATACATGTCAAATCTACTTTCTTAAATAGTTTATTTAATGAAAATCTATATGTAACAACCAATGAGTTATGTAAGGAATTGGCATAAGAAAATAGTTTTCGAGTTAATGAAGGTATTGTTGACTTGAAGTAAACATCTTGTTCGTAGGATACTCGCATAGATTTATAGTTCCAAAAAAAAAAATGTATGATATTCTTATTTGATTGTTTTATATGTAAACAAGAAGATAAAGATATACTCCTAGTAGCTTTGTATGAGGGCGCTCTTATTGTCATTAGAAGAAATGCTCAAATTTTAAGTGAGCACAAGCAAAATTTAGTTCTAAAGTTCAAGATAGCTGACGTGGGACTCATGACTTACTTTCTCATCTTGAAGTAAAGCAAATGAAAGAAGGTTATTTGTATCACAAGTATCTTATGCAACTAAAGTTATCAAAAATATTCAAAATAGATTATTGCAATCTAATAAGCAATTGAGTACAAAGTAAAGCTATCAAAATATGATGAAGATGAAGTAGTGGATCCTACTCTCAATAAAAGATTAATTGGAAGCTTAAAGTTGTGCATGGCTAAATAATCTTTATGGAGTTGGATTGCTTAGACAATTCATGGAGGAGCCCAAGGTAACATATGTAATAACGACTAAATGAATAATGTTAATCCAATGTACCATCTCTAATAGACTCTTATATACTTTAATAATTTGCAACTTAAACTTTTTTTATAGCAATTAAAGACCAGATATAAATGATCAATAAAAGCGCCACGAGAATCATTTTCTATTTAGGTGATATGGCATTCACATGTTGGTGATAGGAACACATAAGATGTGAGTGCGAGAACATGACATAAAAACAAAGTAGGCAAAATACGAACATAGACACAATTTTATAACAGTTAAACTTCTCAACATGCTTATGTACACCCTTCAAGCTTCCTCTTATTGAATCCAAAAATATCTTCACCAACCACAAAAGTCCAAGCGCCACAAAACTTCACCCTATTTTCAACTTAATAAGGGAAACCAAGCCTTATTCATGAGCTCAAGGCCAACCCTTACACAAAAAAAAAAAAAAAGAACCAATAAAAGTTAGAAACTTTAGCAAGAGAGACATAAAGCAAAAAATAAAATTCAAAATTTGGAGTGGAAAGCCTTCCATGCATGATAAAACTTGCTAAGTTGATATTATTTAGAAATTTAGAAAAATCCAATAATAATATTATTAAAGAATATAATAAAGAAATGTCAAAGTCCAAAAACAAGAACTGAATTTAAAAGATTACAATCTCCACATGAACACCATAAAAAGTTGGTAAAGAACAACACGTTTGTTACGAGAGAGCTACCAAAAATGAGTCAAAGAGTGGTTGTGGCTATAAGAGAGCTTTGGAGCATTTCACTAGCGCTAAGAGGGATGAATTGGTTGGGGTCATAAAAGAGCTTTCAGAAACAGAAACTAGAAAAAAAACAAAAAGACTTGAAGCATTTCATGAGTGTTGAGAAGGATGAATTGCTTTAGCCATGTAGTGTTGGAAGATCACATGAACTAACAAAATGAGTAAGAGAGTGGTTGAGAAGATTTTTAAAAGAACGTTTTAATATTTTAAGCATGAAACCATCAATAAATCACATTTCTCATCATAATAGAACAATATTTTTCTTAGAAATTTTTTGAGCTTCGGCCATTTTCACCAGCAAACAGGCTATTCTCAAAGCCATAGTTGGCAAGCAATCCACATAGTTAAAGAGGAAGACACCCCATTCATAATTATTAGAAATGAAAAGGAGGCTTTTGCAAAGATTTTGCTTCCAATCCAATTTTAAAAGCCTACTGACTTTCAAAGAGAAAAAAAGAAGAAATTTTTCAAAAAGTTTGCTAGTAACTGTTGTTGAGAGAGAAAAATGAAGCTTTAAAGCAAATTATGTCAGGACATTATCTTCCATGAGAATGCAAAAGGTTTCGTTGATAAAAATCAATGAGCCCTAAACAAACTATGAATTTATGCTACAATATGTGGTTCCAACCAATCAATGATAAGTCAATAGTCTAGAGTCAATAATAATATTATCAACGCTAACCACTAACCACATGACCCAAGAAAGATATTGTTGACCTCCATATATGATTCACAAATGCAGCGAAGCACTAAAGATAAAACAAATCATTAAGGGAAGTAACATCGTATGAATCGGGTTTAAAATGCCCTAATCGCGATCAAAATTAATTAAAATATTTCTAAAAAATTTGTTTTTTGCATAATTGCGCTCAAAATATTAAAATTAATCAAATGAAGCTTATTCCATCAATTCATAATTAATCAGTCAAGCAAAATTAATTTTTAATAGAATTACGCTCGAAGTCGAGAAGCCCCGAATCCGACCTCTGATCAGCGTCATTATCGAAACGTCGAAACCTATCAAACGACGCCTTCCGCGGTCAATTGGACAAAGTCTACGTGAACGTCGAGCTATTCAAATGCGATGTCGCGCAATTTAAGCCCAATTTCACTTCGAGCGTCGTCGATGTGGTCCGAATGACCTCGGATCGCATCGTTGCATCCGACACAATAGAAACACCTAAAATCAACATCCATATTGCTAGGGTTTATCGCACAAAGAAAATCCATAAAATTTGATGTGAAATTATGTTAATTTATAATTAAGATAATCAGTGGTTGCTTAATCTCTTAATCCCCCTAATCCTTATCCTAATTCAACCGCCCAAGCCCACCTATTAGATCGGCTACCCCCTTTGCCTCTATTGGATGTCGCCTATTTAGCCAATCGAAACGAGCGGTCTAACCTAAAGGCCAAAATGCAACTCTCGATCCCTGATTCCACAGAAAACTCTCCCAAACTCCTTTCTCTCGTGCGGCTCCCTTCCTTTGGTTCCTCCTTTCTCTCATGCGACCCTCCTCTTTCGGTTTTCCCCTTTCTCGTGCGATCCTCCTCTCCTCCCTTGTGTGAGACCCGATCAAATCTGCTTCCCGTCCGTCTGAAGCAACCGAGCCCGATTTCCCTTGTCTTCGGTTTCGACTGGCTAGCCAAGTGAGAGATCCTAGCTACCTAAACCGAAAGCTCTTCTTCTTCTTCCTCTTTAGCTATCAAACTCTCCAGGTCGTTTCTATCTAACTCTAAATGCATTTTATGCTTTTCGGCTTTCTTTGGAAATTAGGGTTTGATGAATCTCTTTCTAAATGCTTGAACTGAGGATAAAATTTGATCCTAAAGTTTGGGATAATGTATGGCCCAAGCTTCTATATTGATTGCTATTATTCATAGGTTTTTATAACTTCAGTTTTGCTGAAATAGCCTCTTGAATAGTGAAATAGCATTTGTTAAAGTTCTTTTATATGTTGAAAAGAATGTTACGCATATGAAAGAAGGTTTTGAGTTGGTATATGGCTCAAGCCCTAAGTTACATGCAAGGTTCATTCTCTTTTATGCTTTAGTTTTGCTGTTTGAATGAAATGACACTTGTCAAACCTCTTTTACATGTTCAAAATGCAATCAGAAATGTAGAAATATGGTTTGAGATAATGCATGGCTCAAACCCTAAGTTATATGCAAGGTTCATTCTCTTTTATGCTTTGGTTTTGCTGTTTGGATGAAATGACACTTGCCAAACCTCTTTTACATGTTCAAAATGCAATCAGAAATGTGGAAATATGGTTTGAGATAATGCATGGCTCAAACCCTAAGTTACATGCAAGGTTCATTCTCTTTTATGCTTTGGTTTTGCTGTTTGGATAAAATGACACTTGCCAAACCTCTTTTACATGTTCAAAATGAAATTAGAAGTGTGGAAATAGAATTTGAGAAGATGTATGGCTCAAATCCTAAGTTATATGCAAGTTTCCTCCACTCTCATGCTTCAAATTTCTGTTTCGATGGAATAATATTCTTTAAGCTTCCCTTATATGTTTAAAATAAAATTGGAAATGTGAAAATGAGATTAGAAATGATAAAACAGCAAGTGTGAATGATTATCATATGATTCAAGATGGTTATAAATGAAGGGAAGTGGCTTATGCATATTGGTCTAGTATAATTGCTTACTCTCTTTTTTTTCTGCCACTAGTTATTAGTGATGAGCTTCATTCTTAGCAGGTTTCTTTAATATGCAAGCATATCTTTAGCTAAAATCTGAAAGTTTAAAACTTATGAATGAGCTTAGTACATTGACTTTCTTGCAATCGTTGATCAATAATAGGCTATATTCTCATCTTTCTTCATCAAAAGAAAAGTGTTCTTTTAATTGAATTTGAAAATTCAGATTTATGTATGTGTTATTTCTTTAAAAAAAATGGAGGAAGGGAAGTTATTTGTTGGGGAGCTCTTCATTCTATTATATAGTTAGTTGTTATTATGAGAATAATGATTTGGGTGAAGATTAGTTTTCAGATTTTCTAGGTTTGTTAAGTTCAAATGCAAGTGTTTATTACATACACTGATTTTCTGGATTTACCTTAAGAAATAATGTTTGCTAATATGGAGATGAGGATTTAAGCAAAGTTTGTTTTCAGATTTATTTTCTTGATTTGACAAATCCAAATGCAAATATTATTTCTTATTTGATTTTCTGGATTTTGCTAGTCTAAATGAAATAATGTATGTCATATAGATTAAGTTCATTAAGGATCTTGCTAAAGGAAAGAAGATTGAAAAGCATAGTCCTGTTTTACTAACATTGCTTACCTTCTTTCTAATTGCTATCACTATCTAAGTGATAAATCCTTGAAGTGAATTGTGAGATATTTATGTGTGGGATTTACTAACCTTGTCTTATCTCTTAAGATGTTGAAGATGATAGTTAAATTTGAGACCTTCTTTAGCAAGATTCAATATAAACTCTTTTCGAATTTTGTGGGTTTTCCCAATGCTTTACTAAATCTGAATCCTCTCTTTTCTTTTGAGTTTATGTAATGTCATGCTTACTCTTGTGGCTATCATAATAAGAGATGAAAATGAGGCTAGAGATTTCATGACACATTATGGAAGGTTGAATGCTAGCTATACTTGGCATAAACCATTATTCTTGTAATATCCAATTAGCTTATTTCCTAATTTCCTAATTAATTTTGTTATTAATCCGTCGTTACTGTAGCAAACCCACTTTACTTTGCATGCAGCAGCCGGATTAAAGATTTAACGCGTGTATGGTTGGATCTCTCGCGACTTCCTTATTTCATTTCCTCGAGCGTGCGGTAATTCTTTCTTTTTCCTCGCCGCTTCACTAGAACCGTCGCCCTCGCCACGGCGTCGCTTGAAGTGCGCCTCCCGTGGCAAGCTGGCGTGGTCGAGTTAAAACCGGTCGGCTTTGGACCCGCGATCGCCGCTTCACTGAACCGCCGCCCTTGCCGTCGACTTCATCTGGAGCCGTAACCTCGCGATCGGCTTCGAGGAATCGCCGCGTCCATGGCGCGATCGCCTGGCGAGGGGAGTTCCGTGAATCTGATCGCACGAGAGGAGGCAGGGCTGATTTAAAAAGGAAATTGGGTAAGTTATGCAATCCATTTACTTTAAGTAATTGACTTGGGTTGTAGAAAATAAAAGGGTAATGTGGGGTTAACCGATTAGGCTAACAGCCAAGTGAAAGGGTTTTGGGGGGGAAATCTGAAAATGCTTGGGGAAAAGATAATATGTGTGTGTAGTAGTATGAATGCGTTAATTTTTTCAAACAAGGAATCTTATTAACTTTATGTTAGTCTAATCAGGTATTTAGTATTGATGTTAGTAGATTACGTTGGAGTCGTGCTCCTCTGTTTCGACAGATGATATGAGACATCAATTTCAGGTAAGATTGCAGTTTAAGCTGGTGATACCACCGTGTTAAATGTATTTATGAGTTTCATGTATTTAGAAGTATTTAGAAGAGTTATTTAATTATAGGTTGTGTACTCGAAGAGAATCGAGGGAGCATCGCACCTTGGCGCAAACGGGTGAGACATAATTCTTTAATTTAAATTCGCTTTATAGTCACATGTATGCCTTTGTTTACCGATTTTTTATAAATTATCGAATGACATATGATATTTACGTATTATATGTAAATACAATCTTTACTTGACAGTATAGATCTTGATTCTGATAATTATAAGCAGGTTAGTTCATTTTCTTTAATAGATATATGATTTTGTTGGCGTATGAAAATGTGTTAAAACATGCATTATCAGAATATGATAAACAGAGATGTCGGGAAAAAAATTATGATGGGAATATGTTATAGATATCTGCATGAGATGAAATTCGACGAGATGGCGTGGCGAGGATCTTAGCATCCCCACTCGACATTGAGGTTGGAGCCGTTAAAGTCAGTAGTGTCGAGGTAAAGTAGTATGGTTCCTACCGCCTACCTTGACTTTAGTAGGAGGGTGACCTTTTTTTATGAAGTTAAAACCTATACTGATTATAAATGACATTTGGAAAAGGATTTGATATAACGAAATTACTTTCATTAAATAACCGAATAAATAAACGACTCTATGACATGATAAATTATTGATACATTACTTCTACGTATTGTTCGATTATATTTCTGCGGATAGTTCTCTCTTACCTTTATGCAAATTTTAAATGTACATACGATTGTTTAATGCTTGTTACGAACTTCTTTAGCGTTATTGATCTCACTGCTTTCTTTATGATCTTCTGGATTGATAATTTGAAAAGGCAGGTGGGTAGAAGGTAGTCTGTTTGTTGATTTATGCAGTTTTGGTTATATAGTTTTGGAAAATTAAAAACTTTTGGATGCGTCTGAAACTTTTACTTATACCTTTAATTCTTCTGTATTTATGCTGGCTTAAAGATTTTATCTTCCAAATTTTGTGATATGAATTAAGTAGTATATGAATTTTAAATTTTGTGATGATTTGAATAGATACAAATTTCACTTTTGCGTTCATGATACAGGTTGGAGCGTGTCGATTGTCTAATCTGTCGAATCATCCTGATACATTCGACCTGTATAAGGGTAGGGGGTCATCTGGGGTGTGACAATTCTACTTGCTGATTTCTCTTGCAAAAAAAAAAATGAATGAAGTATATGACCTTAATGCGAAGGGTTGAATATTAACTATGCGTAGTAAGAAGTAAATCATATGTTTATGATTTAACACATGAATGCTATCTTGTTCACTAAAATTGGAAAAGTTATTTCATCCCCCATATTGAAACTAAAAAAAGAGAAGGAGAAATGACATATGTAATAAAAAGTCATGTGATGATTTCTTATTAATAATATCTGTGCAATCTTGCTAAACTTACAAATGTAATATGTCTTGTTTAAATACATATAGATGTTAATGTGTAAATCTGAGCTTGAAATTTTTTTTTGTGATAAGTACTCGTTCATTGTTTACGTGAAAACTTGTGATAAAATGCGTATTCGTTATTCCAACGTGACGGAAATCTGTTCTTATAAGTACATGTTCACGCGTTGTTCATGTGGCGGGAAAATCTATTGTTATAAGTCGTTCACATTGTTATAATCGCAGTGACTTTGTGATAAGTACCATTCGCGTTATTCCAATCGGTAAGAAAATCTATCTATAAGTATCGTTCGTTGTTCCGGCGTAATCTGTTATGATATAAGTCCTCGCGTTGTTCCGTATAAGAAAATCTATGTTGTATTGACAGCGTCTTTCTTGGTGTGATGGGTAAATAAACTTTTCATGATCTCACCACATCGCACCTTTCTTGGCATGGTGGGAAGGCCTAATCTCCCAAAGCAGCCCTCAAATGCGGAGATGACGCCGGGAGGCTGCTAAAAATTTTGATAAAAAAAGAGTTTGCATGGATGCTTAAGTTCTTAAGAAAAAAAATGAGTACAATATGCTTGTTCATGCTTAATTCATTACTCTTGCCTAAATGATACTTATGCTACTTAGGTGATTTATTTAAAGAAAAGAGACATCTTATATGCCATATGGTTTAAATCTTATTTCATTACTAAGTATGTGATTATGGTATGATTGCTTCCTCTTTTCCTAAATCCTGAAATAAGATTGAGATACATCTATTCATATGAAATGAGAAAAGATAAATTTAAAAGCATTAAGTTAGTTATAACTTACAAGTTGATATGTTATGACAAGACCAAATTTGAGTGTTGGGGAGCTCTTCCTTTGAAAGATGAATGAACACTCTCTTATGAAACTTAGATTTGCAATGGACTTTGTAAGGAAAAATGGGAGAAGTGGGAGAGTAAAGCCTCATGAGAGAAGGATTCTTAAGCCCCTTAGCATGAGGCCAAAAAAAAAAAGAGAACAAAAAAAAATGAAAGTGGGACTTATGTCATCCCATTAATTTTTTTTCCTTTATGTCATTTGTCATGAACTTGCATGTAAAGAGATTAACTTTGTTTTGTCATTTGTCTCCTAATGACATATGACATGCACTTATATCTTTGTCATTCATTTTTAATGTTACATGACAAAAATGTGGATCTAAGGGGAGATTAACTTTCCTTTTGTCATTTTTTTCTAATGACATTTGACATGTACTTGTGTCTTTGTCATGAACTTGCATGTAAAGAGATTAACTTTATTTTTTGCCATCTCTAATGTGATATGCACTTATATCTTTGTTATTCTTTTTTAATGTTACTAATAATAAAATGTGAATCTGAGGAGATTAACTTTCTTTTTTATTTTTCCTTAATGACATTTGTACTTATGTCTTTGTCATGAACTTATGTAAGGAGATTAAATTTGTTTTGTCAATTATCTCTAATAACATATACGTCACTTATATCTTTTATTATTCTCTTTTAATATTACATGACAAAAATGTGGATCTAAGGAGAGATTAACTTTCTTTTTGTCATTTTTTCCTAATGACATTTGGCATGTATTTGTGTCTTTGTCATGAACTTACATATAAGGAGATTAACTTTGTTTTGTCATTTGTCTCCTAATGACATATGACATGCACTTATATTTTTGTCATTCTCTTTTAATGTTACATGACAAAAATGTGAATCTAATAAGAGATTAACTTTCTTTTTGTCATTTTTCCCTAATGACATTTCGACATATACTTGTGTCTTTGTCATGAACTTGCATGTAAGGAGATTAACTTTATTTTGTCATTTGACTCACGATGGCATATACGTCACTTATATCTTTGTCGTTCTCTTTTAATGTTACATGACAAAATGTGGATCTAGGGGAGATTAACTTTCTTTTTGTCATTTTTCTCTAATGACATTTGACATGTACTTGTGTCTTTGTCATGAACTTGCATGTAAGGAGATTAACTTTATTTTTTCATTTGCCTCCTAATGACATTTGACATGCACTTATATCTTTGTCATTCTCTTTTAATATTACATGACAAAAATGTGGATCTAAAAGAAGATTAACTTTTCTTGTGTCATTTTTCCCTAATGACATTTGACATGTACTTGTGTCTTTGTCATGAACTTCACGTAAGGAGATTAACTTTATTTTGTCATTTGTCTCCTAATGACATATGACATGCACTTATATCCTTGTCATTCTCTTTTAATGTTACATGACAAAAATATTGATCTAAGGAAAGATTAACTTTCCTTTTGTTATTTTTTTCTAATGACATTTGACATGTACTTGTGTCTTTGTCATGAACTTGCATGTAAAGAGATTAACTTTGTTTTGTCATTTATCTCCTAATGACATATGACATGCACTTATATCTTTGTCATTCTCTTTTAATATTACATAATAAAAATGTGAATCTAAGGAGAGATTAACTTTCTATTTGTCATTTTTTCCTAATAACATTTGACATGTGCTTGTGTCTTTGTCATAAACTTGCATATAAGGAGATTAACTTTGTTTTGTCATTTGTCTCTTAATGGCATATGACATGCACTTATATCTTTGTCATTCTCTTTTAATGTTACATGACAAAAATGTTGATCTAAGGGGAGATTAACTTTCCTTTTATCATTTTTTCCTAATAACATTTGACACGTACTTGTGTCTTTGTCATGAACTTACGTGTAAGGAGATTAATTTTGTTTTGTCATTTGTCTCCTAATATCATATGACATATACTTCTATTTTTGTCATTCCCCTTTAATGGCATGTGACATACATGTAAACCTGAAAGAAAAATCTTTAACCCTTTGTCATTCTTCTTAATGACACGTGACATACACATGAATCTAAGGGGAGATCTAATTTCTCTTGCCATTAACCCTTTAATGTCATGTGATATACATGTAAACCTAAAGAGGAAATCTTTAATCTTTTGCCATTTTTTTTAATGACATGAGATATACATGTAAACCTAAAAAAAAAATCTTTAACCCTTTGTCACTTCCTTTTAATGACATGTAATATACATATAAACCTAAAGAGGAAATCTTTAACCCTTTGTCACTTCCTCTTAATGATATATGACATACATATAAACCTAAAAGGAAAACCTTTAACCCTTTGTCGTTTCCTCTTAATATCATATGGCATACACTTGCATGTAAATAGATCTTTAATTTTCTTTGTCATTTTTATGATGAGTCGAGAAGGGTTTAAGTTCATATCATTAAAGAACAAATGTTCACTTGATGTGAAAATAGATATCTTATCTCTTTCGAACATATGTAGGCTTGATCATTTAGAACAAATACTCATTTGGTCTGTATTTGAGAATGTTGAATTTAGAAATAGATACATGCTTGATCAAAAAATAGATCATTACTTGTTTTATAACATGTATTAAAGATGACATGTTATATTAAACATAGTTATTTCAACTAATACATTCTCATGTCCATACAACAGTTTAAAAGAACAGATACTCGTATGTATGTTGAAATGTCTATTAGATCAAACATTTAGAGAAAATATGCAACCCAAATGCAAAATAAAAAGAACAGATGTTGCACTTCCAAGTTTGGTCTTAGGACCGGGTCCGGGTTAACAAAACCCAAAAATACTATATCAAAAGTCAAACTTGCAAATTGATATCTACATTTCAACTTAGACATTCATATGTCCATGCAACATTTTAAAAGAACAGATACTCGTATGTGTGTTGAAATATTCAGACATTTAGGAACATATGCAAGTTGGATAAAAAAATGAATAGATACTACACTTTCCGGTTTGGTCTTAGGACCGGATCCGGATTAACAAAACCTAAAAAATCTATATCAAAACTCATGCTTGCATTTTGACTCATATATCATGTCAAACTCAATTACTTCAACTTAGACATCTAAATATTCATACAATATTTAAAAAAAAAATATATACTTGTATGTATATTGAAGTATTCATTAGATCAAGTATCTAAAAATATATGCAAGTTATGTGCATAATGAAAGAATAGATACTACACATCCCGATTTAATCTTAGGACCGGGTCCAGGTTAACAAAACCTAAAAATCCGACTATGATATTATAAGAATTTATAATAATATATGAAATTTATTCATATAATTATAAAATATGAATCTCGGACATAACACGAGTTGAGCCCAAAGGAAAAGTCTCAAACCCGATCCTCTATGCTCAAATTAAAGTTGACAATGTTTGAAGGATTATACTTCTTAAGACAATAAATTTAGACCCGATCCTCTATAAAAAAAACAGGCAGGGTTATTAATCGATATTAGTCTTATGATCGAGAAAGATGATTATTATTAAAATTTTAATGATAAATGATCATATATTCAAATCTAAATCAATCATGAAATGATCAAAATTCAATTAAAATAATAAAATATAAATGAAATGAAATTAATTATTTAAATTAAAACTTAATCAATCCTCCATGATTGTTTGTTTGAAGGTGACAAATTAAGAACTTTCTTCACAAAAAACGATGTCAAATCAATCATGTATTTTTCATCTTAAATAATCTTAAGCAAAAGGCGTGATCGTGTCCTGTCCGTGGTTTTCTTGAAATGGCACCAATAAATGATTCTGACCGAGCCCTCGAGTGGTTATTCGATATGACACCACTAAATTACGGTCGGTCGCGGCCGTATATTCCCCGGCTTTGCTCTTTATTTTGTGAAATATAAAATGTATTTGGTTGAGCAAAAAACCCTATTAGTAAGGTTGACTTATATTTGTCCCTTGACAAACTTCACAGTTTATAAGAACACGGGCGGCGTAACTTCGTATGTTCTTGTGAAGATCATTGATTGAGTCGATTATTCTCCTATTGATAGAACCGCTGATAGCGAATGACAAAACCATGGGATCTAGATCGAGCGCATTATCATTCTCCCAACCAAAAGTTTTAAATTAAAATAATAAATTTCATAAATTCTAAACTCACTATTATATATCGTTATTTAAAGATTAATATTTAATCGAAAGTGCTCTCAGATTGGGCGATAATTAACTATAGAGCTTGCTTTATGGAAACACAGAGCAGATCTAAAAGTTCTCAAAATGAGGGCCGAAATCTCAGTAATGTCTTCTATTATTCATCGCCACGAAATTTTCACGATACTTAAACAACTCTTTTCATACAAAAGAGGTTTGGCAATTTTGAACCCAGACATCTTAAAAAATAATTTATATGTCTTAGAGATAATAATTTACACCATAAATATCTTTTCTTTTATCACACATTTCAAACTATATATCAAACTTTAGGATACAAAATAAATTTGGGTCACCTGGCTATAACCCACCTTAATATCATTTGAAATAAAAGCTTGATGAAATAAACTACATACTAAATTAACATAAAATATCATAGGCATGACTAATGTGATGCATTATTTAAATAAAAAAAGCTTCGTAAGTAAAAGCGCAATCATAAGCAATAAGTATATTTATTTACAAAAAAAATGCATTATTAAAATGTCAAGCATTTAATATACTATGATATTCATCTATTATATAAAATTATTTAATTTTATTTTCAAAATTTCTCATTTCCTTATTGTTCATAATCTTAAAAATGTCATATGTCAATAAGATTTCACAAATTCATAATATTAGGTCATCTCATCGACTAACCATTTATTAATAGCCCCTCACTAAAAGGTAGAATTATAGTGTATCAACTTTTAGAAGAAAGAGTTTGGCTTTTAGCCTCCATTGAGACTTATTTCATCAACTCTTTCATCACTTCCTATATAAGTCATCATCATTTGATGACATATCCCATATGACATGACCTTTCATAAGGTTATCTTAAGCTTTGTTTAAATATTATGAAACATTTCTAACCTTCTAATAATATAACTATTACAAAATTATTTAAAATAGGTGATTGCATAAAAATACATCAATTTTATTGGTAAAAATTAGGTCCTAATAGCATACATTGTATAGTTTTTTTTTAATAAATATTATACCTTTGAATGATTTGTTTCATGTATTAGAGATTGGGTATCTCACATCAATTAGGATCTTCCTCAGGACAAACTTTCTTATTTCTATATTCCCAACATCTTACTCTTTCATAAACAATCTAAAAATAATAATTTCATCAATTTTTTATTACAACTTGAAATTAAATCAATTAACCTCAAAATAATATTTTTATCTTAAAAAGATTTCTCCTCATTCAAGTTTTTAAGCCTTACCACATAAAACCATGAAGAATCATATTCTTTACCTAAATTGCTATTTTTTTTCCTTTTTTACCGTATTCTCCTCTTCTTCCTTTTTTCACCTTCACCTTCCCTTCTTCTCTTCTTCTTTCATCTACTTCTCCTTTCCTTTTTCTTCTTTTCTTTATTCTTTTGTCCACTTCTCCATTTTCCTTCTTTCCTTGTTCTATTTGTCTTCTTCATATTCTCTTTTTCTTCTACTCTTCCTCTTCTCTCTTCTTCTTATATTATTGAGAACTGCACCCACTCTTTATATCGTCCCAACACAATTACAAAAAGGCTATAAATCGAGCGAAATAGAATAGATATAGATGAATTAATTAATTGGGATAAGCATAAAATGGATAATGATACTTAGGTTAATTGAATAATTATTTAAGTGTATATATATATATATATATATATATATATATATATATATATATATATATATATATTAGGTCATATATGGTATTTGCAAACATTAGGGCATAAGTAAATCTTTATGAAATTTTCAGAGTATTATAAGTGATAGGATTAACAACTAGTTTGTAGAGGCTGTTTTATAATTTTTAGATCTTAAATTATTGTCTTTGATATAAAAGAGTGTGTTTATAAAAATTTTATCGTCATCACAAAAAGAATGTGTCTATCACCAACTCTGATTCTTCTTGAGCTTCTCATAAGCTAATAGAATATAATCAAGCTCGAACAGCCAAGATCTTTCTGAAAACTTGATGTTTCATCGTTTTAGCTCCCACATGAAATAGCCAAAAGTCTTACACCGATAGCCTAGTTTGGTATTTATGAGGAATGTTGCCCACACTTGGAGTAGACATTATAGGTAAGCTGTCACGAGATGACCCTTATCTTGGGGTCGGTCGAGTGTAACGAGAATAGGATATTCAGGATTTGACAGCGTTCCGTGTTCTTGCGAACGGCGAGTGAAATTTGCGTCATCAATCATCGTAAATATTTGCGATTCATATCTTCTTAATTCATATCCTGATTCTTTGGGCGTGAAATAAATCTGAGCTTAAAGGCATTTAATTTATGCGTGCGGCGCTTCAGCACAATGAAAAGGCAAACATAACTTCGGCTAAATTATCAGCGGTAACGTCATGGTAAAAGGCAGTGAGATAAGAATCTTAAAGTAAGGTCGATCTGAGCGGTAAAGCAATCGTGCGTACGTGAAAATTTACAAAGCGGTAAAGCGTCTTTGCGATAATGTAACAAATGTAGCGAACGATATCTTGTAGGTAATAAGGTGGGTTCATCTTGTATCGATGTCGAGGCGATAATTTTCGTTCATCATTTGAGTTCTGATTCATATCATTTTAGAAATATCATTTATAATTGCATGGGTTTTGACTTATATAAAGAAGTGTCAGCGAGTTGGCTTTAAAAAAATTTGAAGGTAAAGCGGTGAGCAATGTCTTACCCGCTTGACCCAGACCTTAGGTTGGAATAGAACTGCGATGATTTAAAATGTCGAGTCGGGGATCTTAAGATCACTGTCCATTTCGTCACCGTCGAGCTTTTTTTCTTTATCTCACATCAATTTTGCGTTACTTGTTTATCGCATTCTTGCATTTAACGTGTTTTCGTTTATATCTTGCGATGAAATCGATGTTAGGCAGCATGTCGTTGTAAATCGTATGGAGTAATAAGCGTTTATATTTCGTTGATATGAAATATCTACGTATAAATTCTGATTTATACAGTCGTAAAGAAACGTTATAAGAATAGGCGAATTTAAATAAATTATGTTACGCCGATTAATCGATGCGTGATGTCTTTTGATTCATGATTCGCCAGCCTGTAAATGATAACTCTTAATACTTGTCAGTAAATGAAACTCATAATTAACGTCGCGAATTGATATCTCATAGTAAAACTTGATGCATCTGCAGCCGATATTAATTCTGCTTGATCAAAACTAAAATTAAACACGGTTAATCAAATCCGTTCGATAATTCTGACTCGCTGCTTGACGAGGGTTGAACTTACGATCGCATTTCCGCAGCGAGGAAGGCTGGGTGAAAGAAAAGGGATAGGGAAAGAAAATTAACTTCACAAAATTACCTAGTTTCGTCGGCGGAGCAATCTGAGCGGCCCGTCGGTTCATGTCCGGCGACTTCTGATTTCCCAATCCGTCGGTTCAGATTTCAACCGGCGGGACAGTCGCGGTCCGGCGCCGGTCGTAAATCGACGGTCAGCGAGGCCGACGCGCCAGCTTCGAACTCAACCACTGCGCATGGGGAAGCGGCACTCCTGTCAGCCGGCGTGGTCGATCTACGCCGAGCGACAATTATTTGTCGAAATAAACCAACGGCGATGAAAGCGGCGGTTCTGGTGAAGCCGTCTGAGCAACTCGTCGCGTTCGTGTCGCAGGAGAACAATCAGCCGTCTTAGAGGAAAGGAGGAAAGCGAACTTCGTAGCGAGGCGGAGCGATGAAGGAAATGAAATAAATGAGCGGGTATTACCTTTCGATCGATCTAGCCATGCAGCGTCGAGCTTAATCCGGCATTTGCATGCTTGCTGATCTTCTGATAGACGGGTTAATTATTTAATAATTAGGAATAAATTAAGAATAAACTAATTAGGTATTACACCTTTGACTTCAACTAACATAAATCACCTTGATTGTAAGTCTTCCACATGTATGTGTCGCATCATGCTTGGGTCATCTTTTATTTGTTCTCCACCGTCATCACTTTATCCACCAAGTCTTTATAGTCTTTAAAGCATAACAATTGTCACAGGATGACCGCATTACATCGGTGTAGACAACGAATAGGATGACTTCGATTAGACGGATTCCCAACGTTGCGTCTTCTTTGCGGGCAAGCGAGTGAAATTTTGCGTCACGTATCATCCATGAAATATTTCAATTCTATCTTCTTCAATTCGTATCAAATCTTTGGGCGTAAATCTTTAAGTTTGTAAATAAATCTGAAGCTAAAGGCGTTTAATTTATGCGTCTGAAAACTACGCTCTGATTCAATAAGCAAAAAACTTTCGTCTTTTCACGAAATTATCGGCGGTAGCATCGTAAAATTTAAAACTTTGTGAAGACGAATCTTAAAATTTCGCGTCTGAGAGCGGTAAACAATGCGTATACGTGTAAATTTGCAAAAGCGGTAAAGCTGTCTTCTGATAATGTAATGATATCTTGAAACGATATCTTTGTGGTCTTTGTAGAAATGTAACAAACGATATCTTTGCGGGTAATAAGCTGTAGGTTCATACTGTATCTGTCAAGGATCAGTAATTTTTATTAAATTATTTGATTCTGATACTCAAATCATTTTAGAAATGTCGTTTATAATTCATAGGTTTGACTTACGTATAAAAGGATCGGCGTACATTTTAAAAGAAGGTAAAGCGGGGCGAAGCAATCTACATCACTGACCAGGTTGAATGGCCGACGACCTCAAAATGTCGAGGATCTGACGATCCCAATCACGGCTCGTCTCGAGCTATTCTTTGCTATCGCGGTCGCGTAACATGGCGCTATCGCGATTTCACGGCGTTTGCATTTTATCGCATTCTGCATTTAACGTGTTTGAAAACGTTTATATCTTTAATGAAATCAATCTTTGGGCTTGAATGTCGTTGTAAATCGTTAATCATCTGAAGTCAGTAATAAACGTTTGTATTTGCGTTGATATGGCGAGAAATATCATGTGGCGTTAATACTGATTTATCTGAAGTAGAAAGCGATTGGCGTAAGAATAAGCTGAATTTAAATTAGCTTATAATACCAGCGCCGGTGTAAGTCGGTGTAGGTGATGTGCTCGCCGATTTCCTCAGCATAATAAACCTATAATGAAATAACTCTTCTAAATACTCGATACATGCAACTATAAATGAAACTCATAATTAACATCAATCTTACTCAAATTGATATCTCATACTCTTTACTCTAACGCCAATATTAATTACCTGCTTCAATCAACAAACTAAAATTAACAAACACGCCAATCTAAATCCCCATTCGATAATTCTACAACTCACCTGTAAAATAATTGAACTCGATCATGCATTTCAACATGAAGAAAAGGAGGATAAGAAAATTAACAACTTACAAAATTACCTAAGTTTCTGATTGAATGAAATCCAGCCGACGGTTCAGGATTTCCCAAACCGAGCACGGATTTCCAACCCGGGCCAGGACTTACATGTCGGCGTTTCAAGCACGAATTCTGAGCTTCCACCGAGTGCGGTCCAGCGAAGGGGTTATCTGTCATCGCCACAGAGGCGGCACTTCTGTCAGCCGAGCCGAGGGGAAGGAAGCGGCGGTTCTGTCAGGTCACCGAGCTGGCCGAAGGAAGGGAAAGGAGGAGAAGAACTCGTGAAGGACTGATGCAGGGAAAGAAGTGAAATAAATGAGCGGTATTACCTTTCGATCAATCCCAGCCATGCGTCGAAGCGTTAATCCGTTATTGCATGCAGCCGGAGTAACTTCGAACGACGGTTAATTAGCTTAAACAAAATTAATTAGGAATTAAATTAATGGATATTACAACAATACTGATTGTTGTCGAAGAAAATCACAAAATCCCCTTTAAAGTGAAGGCAATGTTGGTCCCTTGTGAAACACCATTTCTAGCATGTTGCAATAAAAGTTCCACAAACCTTTCATCATACACGATGATCATAAGAGTTGTTAGATAAGTATTTATTAAACTAAACACGTCACCATGGAGAGCTCCAGTATTATTTGTTAAGAAGAAAGATGAAAGCTTGAGATTATGTATTGATAATAAAAACTTGAACAAGCATACAAATATCTATTGCCTACAATTGATGATTTATTCGATCAATTAGAAGGAGCATCAGCATTTTCAAAGATTGACCTAAGATTGGGATATCATCAATTGCAAATAAAGTAAGAAGATATATCAAAGACAACATTTAGGATAAGATAAAGACATTATAAATTTATTGTAATGTCATTTCGATTAACAAATATCACAACACTATCCACGAAATTAATGATCAAATTTTTTAAGCCATTCCTAGATATATTTGTGGCATTGATGACATCTTCATCTACACAAGAAATGAAGCTAACCACATAGATCACCTTCTTACAGTGTTACAAACACTCAAGAAACATAAACTATATGCAAAGGTTTTCAAATGTAAGTTTTAATTGAAAAGTGTGACATTCTTAGGACATAAAGTTAGTGGTGAAGATACCTCAGTGGACTATAGTAGATTGGTTAAGACCAATACCTATAATAGAAGTGGAAGTTTTCTAAGTCTTGTTGGATACTATAGAATAATTGTGGAAGAAAATACAAGACTCTTTTATGATGGACAAAGATAGACAAAGATAGTAGAAAATAAATAGTTAGTGCTTAGTATATGAAGCTACTAATAAAATCAGATTGAACCATGATAGATTGAAAGTTGTGCAAGACAAACAAAAAAAATATTTTGATGCAAAGCATTAATTAATAGAATTTTAAGTGGGAGAATTTGTGCTTCTAAAAATTAATCTTATTAAGGGTGTGAAGCATTTTGGTAAGTAGGAAAAGTCCAAGATACGTTGGCCCATTTAAAATCTAGAAAAGAATTGGGAAAGCAGCTTATAAATTTGCTTTACCAGAACATAAATATGAAGTACACAATGTGTTTTAACTCACTTAGAGATAAAAATTACTATAACTTAGAGATATAATTATCCACTAAGTTCTTTAACTCACTTTTTAATTAATGATCGCTTTACAGAAAATCTCTAGTAACTTAATGGATGGAAAAAGAGAGTACTTGTATAACTAAATGCATTCTTCAAGAACTAAGTACTTTAACCAATATCAAAGTAATTTATGTATTGTAGTACTACAAGAAAATAAAATAAAAATAAGCTTTTATCCCATTATGTGAAGTCAACTGCATGAATACTTTTTCTCCATTGTGTCATATTAAATGTCATATATTTATTTAATTCTAATAAAATAAGGTCATTTTTTATACTTCCAAATCAAGTCTTTCTAAGTTTACTTCTGACTTTCTTAACATAGGCTGAATCTAATAAGTCTACTCTTCTAACTATGTCGGGCGACCAACCATTTATGTAACCAAACAATCTGAGGCATAGTCATCTTTGCAACACTTAATTTTATGCTTCTCTTTTATTGGCCAATGCTTTGTGCTATGAAGCATTGTAGATCTCACGGTCATCTTATAAAAATTTTCCTCCACCTCAATCATCCAACTTGCATTCAACTAATGGCATCCTCATCTATTTCACCATCACTTTGAACAATAGACCCAAGATATCTAAAACATTTACTCTTTTTAATGACTTAATCACTCAATGTCACAACACAACCATTTGATCTACTACTACTACCAAAATTATATTCCATATATTCAGCTTAGATCTACACAAATGAAAGCCTTTAAACTCTAAGGTTGACTTCCAAAATTCCAGTTATTCTCAAACTCCCTCTCTAGTCTTATCAATAAAAAGCATACAACAAGATACATCCTCCTGTAAATGTCTAGTAAGAATATCCATAACTAAGGCAAAAAGATATGAGCTTAAAGCCAAATCTTGATGTAATCCAACTAAAATAGGAAAATACAATGAGTAAAAATTTAAAATGATAATATAACTCTCTATTATGAGAAATCTTGTAAAAAATTAAAATGATCTATTTCTTTTTTATTAACAGTAATATGAAAATATTTTACATATTCATCTAACCGTCCATTCCCGATCGATACTCCGAACTCTCAGGCCGGGTCATGATACTTACCAGCTTTCTTGTCAAACATTCAAGATAGCAATTTGAACTTGACTCGAGCCGATCAGCCTATATAACTTGTACTCATTATCGTGCAGTAAAGAGACCAACATCAATGTAGAGCTTGCTAGGAAGCACATCATCTCACTGCTTGCCTTATTTACAACTTGCAGTCATGGTACATGTTCTTCCTCCAAAGAACGAGAGAGATCAGTAAGTTCCTTACAAAGGCAAAGAAATATGTGCTACAACTCAAGCAAAGCAACACCAGCACCATGCTATGTCAAACATGTGAGCAGCCTAGACACTCGGCTCTAGACTGTTCACATCTATCTCAAAACTTATTATTAAGTTCATGACCTTGTGGCTGATAATAATCATTACATTCTCTTTGATGCATCCACCTTTCAAATTAAGAATCAGCAGTCCAATCAGATCCTCCTTGCAAGTCGCAGCTCTAATGGTCTCTACCAAATCTCCTCCATCTCCGCACTTATCTCCAGTCTCTCTAGCAAGTGGATTGTATCAATTTCTTGGTCATCCCCATCAAGCGATCTTATCTGCTATCTCAAAACACAATAGAAATCTATACATTTCTTTTCCTTCCACTTTCTGTAATACAAGTACTATTTCAAAAAGTCACAAACCCCGGTTTCATAAATCTATAGCAAGGTCCAAAAAGCTTTTGAATTAGTGCATTCAGAAGTATGAGGACCATCCCCAATTTTAACATGGTAAGGATAAAAATATTATGTTATATTCATATAAGATTTCTCACTCTTCTATTAGTTATTTCCCATGATTGCAAAATCCAAAGTTCTTCAAAAAATCATGCAAATTCAAAAAGCAATTGAAACTTTCTTCAACGCTAAAATCAAACTTTTAAATCTGATGGAGAAGGAGAATATACATCTAACCAGTTTCATGCTCATTTCGCTTAAACATGGAATCACTCATCAATTTAGTTATCTCTACATCCCCGAAACAAAATGGTGTTGTGAAAAGAAAACATCTAATCAGCTTTCACTCTGAGGGTCTTCTTGCATTTTTGTTCTAAAATCTTATTAGTTGTTTAGTACATAAAGCAGAAATGGCTGTTTTTGAAATTTATAATCTGATACTATTGAACTGCTTATAAGTTGCAAATAAGTAAGCCAAATGTAACATAAGCAATTATTTTAATGCCATTCCGTTTATCTTGTATTGTTGAACATAATGGAAAGGACAGTTTAAGTGAAGGTAGAGGTAAACTCCACTAAAGCTTAACCCATCACATTTTGATGGTTTCAAAAGCTTTAAAGGGGCATTATTTTAAAAATAAAGAATAAAAAGCATATCATGAATCATATTTTGCATTATATGTAATTATTATGGAGTAAAAATTACTTAAAAAGAAATAAAAAGCAAAACAAAGATACGGAGGATTCACTTGTGGAAATGTATATCTTATAGGACAAGCAATTAGGAAGTCACTTACATGAGAGGACAATCATACCCACTGTTCATCAAAGCCTCTTCAAATAGAGCACAATATATTCACCTCAGCGTACCTCAGCTCATCATTAAACCATGATACCTCCAATGAAAAGAAAGCTCTACTTCTGATCAAAAGGGAAAAATATCTTTGAGGATATGCTACATGATCCCTAGAATTTTTTCAATAATTATAGAAAGTTTGTAAAAATCTTGACTTTGACATATGCCTGCCTTGCAACAAGATAGAATTAATGAATTGAAACAGGAAACATCTATAATAGAATATTTCCCCAATTTCTGAAACAGCTTTAGAATTTCCCCCAACTTTTGACCACCAGCCAACCAACGTAGCAGACGACTAAGCAAATCCCGCATGAAGTCATCTCTGATGGTCCCAAGAACAAGGTCAATAGCCTCTTCGATCCTTTCTTCCTTATAAAGACTATCAATCACAATACAGTAAGTGAACTTATTTGGAATAACATTCTTCTGAATCATGTCAGCAAACAGATTTATAACCTCCTTGTTTTCTCCAAATAGGTAGAACTGATGAAGCAAAGTGTTGAATGCTACAACATCAGGAACAAAATTCCAACTAACATTGATCATATATCTTGCCAGCTGAAGCTTTCCAGCTAAAAACATACTGCGAATTATTAGTGTAAGTGTGCATGCATCTGGTTCAATCCCCCTCTTCACCATATCACTCAAGAACCGCACAACATTCTTTGACCAACCATGATCAAGATATCTACTCATCAAAGTATTGTAGAAAACAACATCCGGGCTCCAATCCAATTCTGAACTCTTTCCCAGCAACTCCATTGCCTCCTGTAACTTGCAATCCCTGCACAAACAATCGAAAAGTATATTCAAGGTTTCCATGCTCGGAAACAGACCATTGCATCTCATCACATCCAGAAGCCCAAATGCTTCATCAATCTTTCCAGATTTACAAAGCCCATTCATATAAACGTTGTAAGTGACCTCATCTGGCTTCCATCCTTTTGCCTGGCTCTCATCCAAAATTTTTCTACCTCATTAAATTCACCATTTCTACTCAAAGCATCAATCAATACTGTGTACATAAAGACATCTGGAGCAAACCCATAGCTTTCAATCAAACCCAGAAAGTGCTTCGCCTCATTGATCTTTCCTTGAGAACAATAACCATGGATGAGAGAAGTGCAGGCCTGGGGTGTGGGACTGTATTTGTTGTCAAGCATGAAGTCAAGAACACCGACAGCTTCTGAGATTCTTCCAGCACGGGATAACGCAGCAATGAAGGTAGAGTAAGTGACGGCATCTGGTAGGGGCCCATAACGGAGCATTTTGTCGAGAAGGAAATAGGCGTCATCGAAGCGATTATCACGAGGGGAAGTGAGGATGAGTTTGAGGAAGATGGTGTAAGAGGAAGTAGTGAGGGGGAGGCCAGAGGAAAGAAACGAGCTGAATGCTGCCGAAGCAGCGGCAGTGTGGTTGGCAAGGAGAAGAGAGTTGATTAAAGAATTGTAAGAAGCAGTGGATGGGCGGATGAGGTGACGAAGGAAGCGGCAGGCAGCGGCAGTGGCAGTGGTACTTGAGTGAGAGAGTGGGCAGGAGGCAGGGCAGCGGGAAAGGGGGCCTTTGGTGCGGCGCGAAAAGGAGAAGACAGCAGAAAGGAAGAGGAAGAGATAATCAGAGGAGGGATAATACTGGGTGGGAGCTGTGGCGGCTAGAGCTTGACGACCGGCGGCGGCGTTTGGAATACGATCCGGCGAAACTGAGATATAGGGCATAAGACAGCCGAATCTAATTGGCGACCGAGAAAGGGAGAGCGAGGGAGAGAGCCGCCAATTGATTGTAAATTTGATTTCAGGTATTTCAATTGATAGAAATCAGTATGTGTTTTTCTGTGTGTGTGTGTGTATATATATATATATATATATATATAAAGTCATACAGGTTTAATTTTATCTTAAATTTCATATCTAATAGATAATAATATTATTATTATATATTTTTTATGATTATTCCATATCTAAATTTGTAATTAAATAAGTTAAAATTCTAGATTTTCTTGGAGAAAATTTTAAGTTTTTTTAGTTGACTTAAAATAAGATAAATTGAGTATATTTTAAGATTGTATCATCACTAAAATTTTGTAATTTTTTCTATGGTATATGCAAATTTGAAGTAATTGAAATGAATTTTTTTATGAAGATAAGATGATATTTTAGAGGCTATGTGGTTGGCTACATTTGTGGTGTAAAGTGAATTCATGCATTTTTAAAATAAAGGTGTTTGGTATGTTATATTTCAAATGCAATGTATTTTATCCATGAATTTTAAATTGACTATTAATTTATTTTTTATATATTTAAAATTTATTCAAATTAGGTGAATTTCAAATATAATGTAAATTCTTCATTGCCACTCTTGTCCACCGCTAGCCACCTCCGCCATTACTAGCCACCATGGATAGCTCGCACGGACTGCCGCCGCCCACCATTGCTAGGTATCGACTGACCATCGCAATAGTCATCATTATTTTACTTTGCTTTACCAAATAAGGAACTTCTATATTTCAACCAAACAACCAAAAATAGTTTAGATACACTACTTCACTTTATACTGCATTTATTTTTTAGCTAATCAAATATCCTGGTAGATATTTTTGGTTCATGTATGAATAAAGATGAGCATATTGAAGTACGAGAAAAGAAAGAGCGAGAAAATTTAATGAGATTTGAATCATATTTAGAAGTGTATTAATAATTGATAAAAGATTTACTTTGGTGATCTTTACATCTTATATTAGAAAGGTTGAGAGAAAAAAGTTAATTTGGTAAAAATATTCAATTATTTTATCAATGTATGAGAATAAAAGAATCACAATAGTCATTATGCTAATATATAATTGAGCAATAATTAAATTTATTTGATAAAGAGGTACTTTCTAAAACACATGAAAAGCAAGAGCAACTTTATACAATTTTTCATAACCATAATTATCTTTTAAATTTGAAATTTACCTTACCTTTAATACTTTGTCAAAAAAATCACTCTTTTAAATTAAACAAGGGTAGGATTATTTGGCCAATCCCATATTTTAGCTATTGTAACTAAATATCTATTGACTTAGTATTGATTTTGAGACTAAAAGATCTTATAGATATGTGGATTAATTATTGATCTACCTAACAAAGTGTATGCTAAGAAGTCTATGAATTCAAAGGATGGTCTTAAGAAGTGGAGCTTTAAAAGGCTATTAAAACCTATAGATATTTCACAAGTCTTAATCATTTTATTTTTATCACATCAAATTTTACTTTTGGGTAAATAATTTATTATAAGTATTCATCGATAGATTTGTTAAACCTCATATTATTTTAATCTATAACACTACAATTGGTGAATAAATAATGAATAACTACATTTTTTTTCATGAGAATGCAATCAAGTCTAAACTCTTCTAATAGGGCTCCAAATTATTTTATTCTTAAAAATATTAAACTAATTTGGTAAATATAATTATTAATGTCAACTAATAGTAAATAATAATAATAATAATAATAATAATAATAATAATAATAAAACTAATTTTAATAAATATGGTAAGTCATCTAAATATATTGGATAATCATAAATAATAATTTCAATCAAGAAGTCTTCTTAGAAATACGTGAAATTAGCTAAGCTTTTTTTATACAAAATGTAGAACTTTATAAGCAAAAAGTGATAATTTAGTTAATAGTTGGTAGATAATTTTAAGCAAAAAGTGACTTATTGTAATATCCAAAATTTAAAAAGAGGTAATTTAAAATTTTGCATTTCCACTTGGTTTTTCTTTTTTTATATATATTAAAATATACTCTAATATTTTTCACACTCTGAAATCATTAAACATATTCTCATATAATTCCATATTTTGTTCTAAAATGAAAAAAAATATATATGTATAAAAATTATAGTATCATTTATTAAGTAAATAGCTAATTTATTCTTTAAGCTAATTCTTGGTTAATTTATATTTAAATGATCTAATTAATCCCAAGTTATTCTAGCACCTACTGTAGTGACGTTATTGTAACACCAAAATCCACTTTGCTTTACATGAAATGGCTGATCTGGATTACAAATTAATTTAAGGGTTGAGATTGAATGTTAATTACTTAATTAAAATAAGTAATTTAGACTATACATATTACAACCTCGTTTTGATAAACTTCCCCCTCACTTCTCTCTCGTTACTCCTTGCCTTCCCAAATTCTATTGATGTGTCAGCCGTTACTCCTTGTCTTCCAAATTACTCTTGATGCATGGGACATCTAAGAGGTGAGAATTGCGTGAAGCTTGGGATCGGAGCAGCTAGGCTTCACTGCATGGTGATAGTGGGTTTTGTTTTTGGGTAGATTTTGAGAATTATTGGCTGCAGGTATGTAACTAGTACTTTTATATAGATAAATCAATTAAGCTTCATTTAGATTAATATAAATTATTGATGTGATATTCTTGTTATTGGAGACATTACTTGTACGGGGTAAAATGTGAATTTTTTATTGATCATCAGGGTCTTAGATATTTCTTTACACAAAAAGAATTGAATCTCAGGCAAAGAAGATGGCTCAAGTTCATTAAAGATTATAATTTAGATATTCAGTGTTGTCCAAACAAAGCTAATGTGGTGGCAGATGCATTAAGCCGTAAGTTCATGGAAAATACCAGTTGGATTATTACTCAAAAGTCAGAGTTGATTATAGAATTAGATGCTCTACGTAGAAGATTCAAATGACGCATGGGCATTTATATCAATTGACAGTGCAATTAACTTTATTTGACATAATCAAAGCTGCACAAAAATTGGATCGTGGATATTAAAAATTCATTCAACAAATCCAAACTAATAAGAAGCATAATTTTTATCGTAGATGCAGAGGGTGTTATTAGAAAGAATTCTCAATTATGGGTACCATGTAATGCTGAATTGAGACAAGAAATTTTACAAGAGGCTCATTAGGCCGAATATATAATTCATCCAGGTAGTTAAAAATGTATAAAAATTTGAAAGCTGCATTTTGGCGGCCGGGTATGAAGAAAGACATAGCTGAGTATGTTTCTAAATGTCAAGCATGTCAGATTGTTAAAGCTGAGTATCAAAGACCCGGTGGATTGTTACAGTCACTACATATACCTGAGTGAAACTGGGAAGAAATTGCAATGGATTTTGTTATAGGATTTTCTAGATCCAGGCAAGGTCATGATAATATTTATTGTGGATAGATTGACCAAGTTAGCCCATTTCTTACCTATGAAAGAGACAGACTCAATTGATAAATTGTCCAAATTATATGTTAAAGAAATTGTAAGACTTCATGGTGTTCCAAAAGTGATCGTCTCAGACAGAGATGATAGATTTACTTATAGATTATAGATTGGAATTCAGAGAGGCCTGGGCACACAGTTACACTTAAGTATAACTTTTCATCCTCATATTGATGGGCAATCAGAAAGAATAATTCAAGTCTTAGAGGATTTGTTGAGGCTATGTGTTTTAGATTTTGGAGGTAGCTGGGAAGAGCATATTCTTATGATCGAGTTTGCTTACAATAATAGCTACCAATCTAGTATTCAGATGGCTTTGTAGCAAAGTATGGCGAAAGTGTAGAACTCCATTGAGTTGGGTGAAAATGGAGAAAAGCTTGTTTGGTCGAGTTGGTTGATCAAACTGAGAAGATCGATTGATCTAGATAAACAAAAATATTATGATGCAAAGCACCGAGTTGTAGAATTTTAAGTTGGATAATTTGTATTTTTGAAAGTCAAACCTATGAAAGGAATTAGCAGATTTGGTCATGGAGGTCAATTAAGTCCCATGTATTGTTGACCTCATTTTAGAATGAGCTCTCAACCTCTATCTTAGACTTAGGACTCCTCTTAGACACTAAGAGTTCCTTAGTCTTAAGACACTTCTAGTGATTAGGTGAACATATAACCAAATTCTAAAGACTTAGAAGAGTTAGCCATAGGAATAGTTAATGCCTTAAGGGTGTTAGGAAAATTTGTTTACCCTATAGCTTGAACCAAATCTTTACTTCCTTATTTCAAGTCAAACTTCAAATTCAAACCAACTCCAAATTCAAACCAACCACAAATCCAAACCAACCCCAACTTCAAATTCAAATCAAACTCAAATCAACTTAAAAGCCAAATCAATTCCAAATCAAACCTTAAATCAATTCCAATGGATTTCTCAAATCAAGAATCAATTCCAAATGATTGAAATCCATGATCAATTATAAATCCAAAATCTTTCCTAAGCCTTTGATTTCACCTTATGGACTAAGCTCAAATTGAATCCAAATCATTCCAAATTCAAAAGATTTTCTCATAACTCATTTATATTCTAATTTATATTAACAAATATAAATGAAATATCAATTCAAATACCCAAAACCAAATTCAAAACTCAAGTCCAAATCTAATCAAAATCCAACATAAACTCTTTCAGGTCAAATTCTTGAACTTAGCCAAATCAAACTCAAACCAATCCAAACCCTTAGATTTTCTCTTCAAACAACCAATCATTCAATCACAAACCAAATTCAAACATAAACTTCAATCATCAAACCAAAACTAAATTCAAAACTCAAACCTAAATCAACCCCATGTTCACCCTTTGAACTTGAAATTATCAAATGAATAAAAACTCATTTGACTCCAAATCACTTGCAAATGAATTTATATTTCAATCATAAATCCATATGTGAGTTCAACCAAACTTGAATCAAGTCTTGATCAAGTTAATTGACCCATTTAGGCTCACTTTACCAAATAACCTAAAGCACCTTTTTGAGCCAAATTATAATCCTACCCAAATTGGATTGAGGTAAGCACATCTAAGCCTTACATTGTGAGCAACAATCATCATAAGATGATCAATCACTCAAATTAGGTCAAACCAAGTCAAACCTAGCCTTTAACACAGTCAACATTTGACCCAAATGAAATCCAAACTAGACAAAATCTACCATAGGCCAAATTGATTGAAATCATTGATCAAAATTAAATCATGATCAATAATTGGACTTGACCAAGTCATCATTTGAGCCAAACCTAGCCCAATTGGCCACTTGACCCAAGTTGACCTAAAAAGTTAAAATGTATCAAATATTGATTTAAGCCAAATTGATTACAACCAGTGGGTCAAGTTCATTTTAAATCACTTGTTGAACTTGACCAATGCCTCAATTGACCAACTAGATCCAACCTAGCCTAATTGACCATGAACCCAACTTGACCTAAAAGGTTAAATAAAGCCAAAATCAAACCAAACCAAAATTGATTGAAACCAAAGCTTGCAAAATATTTCAATTGACCAACCAAACCTAAACCAACCCATGCCCTAACCCAATTGGGGCAAATGGGTCAAATTAGTCAACTTGACCCCTTTGACCAAAATGAATTCAAATGAACCAAAATCAAACACAAATCAAATTGAACCAAACCAATGATACCAAATCACTTCAAATGATCATTTGAACTTGAACCAACCCTTGGTTTGACCCAATTTGACCAATTGGTCAACTTGACCCATTTTGACCTAAATGGGTCAACATGAGCCAAATGATATCAAATCAACACTAAATTCATTGAAAATTGGCACAACCCATTTTTCAATCATATCAAATCTGTCTAAATTAAAATCAAAGCCAAATGACTATTTTACCCTTAGATCAAAGGGTAACCTATGGCCAATTCCACTTGAAATTTGGTCAAATCCTTTTCATGGCCACTCGGCACCCTCTTAGTGGACCAAATGGACACTAAGAAGGGTGGTGCACATGACCCAATGGGTTTGGGTTAGCCATGACTCAACCCATGGCCAAATCGACCACCCAATGGAAAATGAGCACATGAAATCACTCCATACTCTCATTTAACACATGGGCAACCCTTCCACTACACTCCTCTGTCAAAATTGAACCACATGGGATCCCTAATAGCCTAAACAACCCATTTTATGAGATCAATTTGATCAAAAATGGCAAAATGATCTTCAGCCATCCGATTTAAGTGGGGGGAGATATACTCCCCCTAATTTGATTCCAATTGAGATCACTTGTTCAATTAAACCCTAGGAACTCAAAGGAAGCTCCTCAAGCTCTCTTTAGCATTCCTAAGCTCAATTAAAATTCCCACTCTCGATTTTGCCTAAGCCAAAAATAGGGGAAGTGGGTGAGAGTTCCAACTTTCTCAATACCCAACCAAAGTCCAATTCCTCTTGCAAGCACCATCAAGGAGGCAGGTCGAGCTCACCCAAGGTGTTTTCCAAGCAACCAAGCCACGGGAAGAAGGAGTTTGATCAAAGGCACAATCCATTGAAGGGAGCTTTGGTCAATTGGAAGATCCACTTCATTTCAAACCTTCAAACCTTCAACAGGGCTTCGTCTCCACTAGACGAAGCTACCTCAATGGCTGGAAGCACCAGTGATAGCCTCCGACGAGGTATGGATCAAAATCAAGCTTAGTTTAGAAATTCTTTGGTCTTTTGTGAAGGGAACTATGATCCCATTGCATTTCCACCATTGGATGTGCTTCTCCTGGCTTCTTGATGGTGTGGGTTGAATCCTAGCCCAATCTGAGCTCAAGTGAGATCGGATCAAGCCATGGAGGACGAACGGTCTCCGTCTCTCGCAGGAGAGGGCAGGGATGAATCATGGACAATCCATCCCGCGTATTTTTGGATGGACAGTCTTGATTAAATGCTTTAGATCTGATAATTAATCCTTTTGAAATGTTTAATTCATCGATTCTTGATCGCGATCCAAGTGATAGGTGGCGTGGCGATTTGACAACTTAAATAACCAATCCTGTCGCGCCATGTGGAAAGTCAGCAGCTCATGTGGAATCGATGGAATTAGCTATATAATTAGGTTATTTAATGATCTATTAATCACAAAAATTTAAAAATACATAACTAAATATAAAAAAATCTAAAAAATGCAAACTCAACTTCATTTTAAAGATAATTCAAAGGGGAATAATATAAAATTAAGTTTAGTTGATTTTAAATAGTGATATTTACTCAATTTGAGTTTTATTGGGGATGTAATTATGTTAATTAATCCTTAATTATTTCAATAATTAATTCTAAACTCCCTAGGGTTAATTAGTGGGATGACCTCTAACTCCCATGATTTTCTTAGAATTTATTATTGGATTAATTTAAGTAATTGCTTGTTTCATCTCTAATCACTCCCTTAATCAATTAAATGATTAATTAACTTATTAAATGGTGATGAATTCATTAATTAAGCTTCTTAATCATCTTGGAACAGTGGAAAGACTTAGAGAATGAGATTAGGATGCCTTTTCCAAATCTTTTCCCCTAAGTTTATTTCATTTGAATGAAAACTTAATTAATTTACAAATTGATTAATGATTTATTCATTTTATTAAATAGCTTAATTAACCAAAGTCAAATTCAAAAAAATTCATCCATAAACTTAGTCACTTAATTAATACCATTCTTGGGTAGATACTTTGGTGTTGAATAACCTAGGTGGCTTTTAAGGAAATCATTTCCAACTCACATGTGTGGGAAGGTTAAGAAAGTACTTAATTAAACCCTTTAGCTTAATTAATCAATAATTGTGAGCCAATTGCATTAGATCCCTTTCTTTTTTAAGTGCATTACTGATTTAAATTCAATGTGGTTGCATATCATATGTTTATTAATTGTTATGAGTAGTCTTGTAAGGATAATTAATGAACTTAATTCACACATTAACCTAAATAAAACATAAAAATCAATCTAATGGTTCTAAAATTAAACTAAATCAACACACACAAGGGGGAAATGAGTTAGGACCAACAAATACTCTTTTCACATTTCCTAATTCAAATCAAACTCAAAATAAAACTAAAAATCTCTTTAAGAAATGTTGATTCTCTTCAAATTATCTTATTTCATAGGATTGTCTCTAGGAATTAATTAAGGTGAATGAAATCATATGCTTTCATCACTTTATCTCTTTCCAAGCATGTTAAATGTTGTTTGCCATATGAAAACCATGCATTCATATCTTTTGAAAAAATCAAAATAAATGAAATATTTCCTTTATGTCAAATTACATGTTTTGGCTAAAGTAAGAATATGAATGGCTATTATCACTATTAAATCAAAAAATTATTTTCAAAACATATAAATCAAAGGTTATAAATAGAAGTATGCTACTTATAAATACTTATAAGCTTGCATGTGAATATAGCTTAAACTATATTTTGTAGTTTTCTTCTCTTTTCTTAACATGGTTTGTATAGGATTTGCAAAGTGTATAGTTTATTTGAAAAGAACATAACACTAGCTTGAATTTATTTCTATGCACTCCATGTCATGAGTTAAGAAGGATCTTCACATCACACATATAAAGTAAACAACCAAAATCAAACAAACTAACATAAAAATCATTTGCATGACTCTTTTTTCAATAATTTATTTTTGTACATGCATATGTATTTAAGAAAAGTGATATATTAGTCTTGACATCCCGGGGTTACGAGGCTTTAAGTAGCCATAAGAAGGTCTTATACCTTATACCCTTGATGTAGAAAATAATGATGTTGTACTCACTTATATATTTCATACATATAAATGTGCATTTGATTAATGGATAAAAGAATCCTTTTCTTTTCTACTTAACAAAATCATGCATCATGAAACATCCAAATTTCCTTAAGCAAGATCTCTTAGCATTCATCATTAAGGTGTGTTAAATATTTGCATTGCATGTACAGATATGCTTAGGATCATTTCATATGCATGATACACATGATGGAAAGAAATAAAGAGTTGTGTGTTTTGTGATAGTAATTCACTTTAATTAATCCTAAAATATCTTTCTTATTAAATAAGTTTATTTAGAGCAAATCAAAACTTAGGATTAGTTAAAATATATAATAAAATATTCACTAAAAAACCACTAATGAATCTACCTTAAAAATTACTTAAGGTAGGGAGGAAAGAGAAGTTCTTTTCTCTTTTCCTCTATTTACAACACTTAGTAATTAAGTGTAGGTTCATTCAAACCAAATCAAATTATAAAAATAAAATTAATAAATCAACTGAATCACTTAAATGAAACCACCCTCTAATTTGAACCCTTCATACTTAGAAAACTCTAACCTTAAAACCTAGCTAAGACATGCCACACAAGCCTTAAAAGGCACACATATTAGGCTAAGTCGCCATTTCTAGCTCTATGTTAGGGTGGTGCATGGTTTGATGCCTGATTTATTTTGTGATACAATATTTTAGTCTGGATGTTAGGGTCATGTGCGTAGACTGGATGATAGAATGATCTTAATCTAATCATTATCTTCTATAGGGGATTATGCTTAAGGAGGGCTGTAATAAAAATATAAATACTTTTGCTATGCAGGTTGCTTATGCCCCTAAGCATAATCGAAAATAGGCCAAGTGGAGTTGGTTACCTATGTGTGGGGTACTAAGTCCAATTATTCATATACATGCTTGAGATTGTGTGGTTTGTTTAGCTAATCTCTATTTTGCAGGGTTTTAGTTAGATTTAATATTCCCATTTTCATGTAATTTTGTAATTAAGATTTGGAATGAATGTTATGGGGCATTGGTCATAAGACTATATCTTATACACCATGTGAAGCCTTTGGAGAAATCACATTCCAAATAACCAAAAGAAGAAAGAAGAAAGAAGAAATGAATAAAGAATAAATGAAGAATTAAGACCCCCATAACATGAATTCCTTCTTTATTGTATTTAATTCATTTGTAATCTAAGTTGTATAAGGGTAGAGCTCAGCTACCCAATTTCTTTTTGTGTTTGTGCGGTGGAGCCCAACCACAAATGCCTTTTATTCTTTTGCACTAGCTTTATAAATTATTTGATGTTTGTTTAGCTTGTTCATTAAGATGACATATTTTTCCTAGTTTCTTTCTTATCTTCATGAATGACCTGGATGCGATTAGGCTCTTAAGAAAAATAAATTTTTTATCCAATTAATCAATTCAATTAAAAATTAACAACTCATAACCTCACATAAATCCTAAGTTATAAATCAAGATAAAAGATTTAGCAATCCCTTAGCTGGATGTTGTATGTTTTCATATCATGCATAAAAATCATCTCACTTCACTCTTGCTTATGGAGGGCTTCCACCTTTGCTAGGGAACTTGGCCTGACCTTTGAGAGCCATGGTGGAAACACACCTCTTTCTTGCTGATTTTGTCTCATAACTAATTTCTCATGCATTAAGCATATGAATCCCATAGCCTATGTCAAATCAATTGTCCAAAAATGAAAATAAAACATAATAAAAATTTGCATTATATTTAAGTCATGAATCATGCCCTACATAATCTAGTCTCTTAGGAAGTATGTTTAAGGACTTGGTCTCTTTCTAAATAAATAACAATTTAGTTATCTTGAAAAAGCATAAGACTTGCCAACATGTATTTAAAATCATATGAGGAGTTAGTTGGCAGCCACCCCTAAGCGATTGTAAGTCCAATAGTCGGGTGGTTTGTCCTCTCTTATGGAGGTAAACCAAATACTCATTTTTTTCTTAGATTTATGTTGTGTCATGGCCCTCGCCAAAGCTCCTTAGATTTAGGTTCTGAGGTTGTTGTTTCCCTTTGCGGCTACAAGCCCAATTCCTCACCTTTTAGGCATTTTCACGATCTTGTGTCGTGGAATTATAAGTCTTAGATTTCTAATAAAAATTCAAATCAAATAAATAATTCATTTTAATTTCAAAAATATAAAGCCCAACTATATGATAGTTTCGGATGCTTATTAGGCTTCCTAATATTATACGCATCCCATACTTATCTTTCTTTGATTTTAATAATAACTCATTCCTCTTGATCAATCCCACTTGATCTTCTAAAAATAAATCTATTGATTGATAGTTCTATCTTTGAAATCTTTAGAGATAATGATCATTTACCTTAATCGAGAGTATTATTAAGGAATCTCATTCCTTAGGGTCTAATTTACTATGGGGGCTTGCCTCCATAAGAAACTTAATGAACCCAGTTTAAAATAAACTCTGCTTTACTTTTTCTTATAAAGTAGGCGAAGTATCTCTTATTCATCCGAAGATCCATAGTCTTTAGGAGTCCTCATTAGGTGATTAGGCCCATTATAGGATGGTGACTTACTCGAGATAGTACATCATTCCTCTGTCATGCCGATCACTCTAATGAGAACATCTGCGGATCTATATGGTGTCCAACACAAGAAGTGTTATTTTTGTTCTTCATTTATTTTTCTCAAAAGATAGATAAAAAATGAAAATAAAAAAATTTCACCACATATTTTTCTATCGACTCCGTTAGGGATGGTTCCTTTCTCCATCTTTGGTAAATGATTATTATCTCCAAGTATCAATAGTGGATTTGTACTTTGTATAAGTCTGAGAATATCTTTCTTTTCATTGGCACTTAGTTTGTTTCATCCTTAAGCTAAGCTAGCTAACATCCTTAAGGTTTTAGGATCTTACTCCGTGTAGATCTTAAAACCCCTATTGGGTTCCCAATAGGTGAAAATAAAAATTTGATAAAAAGAAATAATTAAAGACTTCCTTCTTACGATTTCCATGGTAAGGAATGGTTCATTCTAAACATAAATAAAAATAAAATCCTTTATAAAAAAAACATAAATTTCTAAATAGCACTTTTTCAAAATGTATATAATAAAATGTTTGCACAAAAATCAACCTCATCTAACAATCTTCATGATTGTTATATGTAGAATCTTTTCAAAAATAAAATCCAAAATCATATTTTCCAAAAGCGCAAATGAACATCCTCATTCAATTTATTGAGTGAAGATTTCATTTTCAAAATAAAATCAACAATAATCTTTTCAAAAATAAAATCCAAAATCATATTTTTCAAAAGCACAAATGAACATCCTCATTCAATTTATTGAACGAAGATTTAATTTTCAAAAAAAAAATTAATAATCATATTTTCAAAATTAACAATCATCTTTTTTTAAAAAATCAAAATTAACAATCATCTTTTCAAAAAAAAATTTAAAAAACACTTGGGTTCTTCACTTAGCATACCCAAATTTGCTAAGTGGATATCCTCTTTTCAAAAATCAAAATATCAAAACATGAAATACATTTGGATCGTTCATTTAGCATACCCAAATTTACTAAGTGAAGATCCTATTTTTAAAAAATCAAAATCAAAATCAAAAATCAAAAATCAAAAGCACATTTGGATCTTTCATTTAGCATACCCAAATTTTCTAAGTGAAGATCCTTTTTTCAAAAATCAAAAATCAAGAATTAAAACACATTTTGGATATTTCATTTAGCATACCCAAATTTGCTAAGTGAAGATCCTCTTTTCAAAAATCAAAAGCACATTTGGATCTTTCATTTAGCATACCCAAATTTGTTAAGTGAAGATCCTCTTTTCAAAAATCAAAAATCAAAAAATCAAAACACATTTGGATCCTTCATATAGCATACCTAAATTTGCTAAGTGAAGATCCTATTTTCAAAAATCAAAAATCAAAAATCAAAAAGCATATTTGGATCTTTCATTTAGCATACCTAAATTTGCTAAATAAAGATCCTCTTTTCAAAATCAAAAATCAAAAGCACATTTGGATCTTTCATTTAGCATACCCAAATTTGCTAAATGAAGATCCTCTTTTCAAAATCAAAAAAATCAAACAATATTTGGATTCTTCATTTAGCATACCTAAATTTACTAAGTGAAGATCCACTTTTCAAAAATCAAAAACATCAAAATATGAAATACATTTTGGATCCTTCATTTAATATACCTAAATTTTCTAAGTGAAGATCCTCTTTTCAAAAATCAAAAATCAAAAGCATATTTGGATCTTTCATTTAGCATACCTAAATTTGTTAGGTAAAGATCCTCTTTTCAAAATCAAAAATCAAAAAATCAAAAGCACATTTGGATCTTTCATTTAGCATACCCAAATTTGCTAAGTGAAGATCCTCTTTTTAAAAATCAAAACACAACACATTTTGGATCCTTCATTTAGCATACCCAAATTTACTAAGTGAAGATCCTCTTTTCAAAAATCAAAATCAAAAATCAAAAATCAAAAGCACATTTGGATCTTTCATTTAGCATACCCAAATTTGCTAAGTGAAGATCCTCTTTTCAAAAATCAAAGCACATTTGGATCTTTCATTTAACATACCTAAATTTGCTAAGTAAAGATGCTCTTTTCAAAATCAAAAATAAGAAATCAAAAGCACATTTGGATCTTTCATTTAGCATACCCAAATATGCTAAATGAAGATCCTCTTTTAAAAATGAAAAAATCAAACAACATTTGGATCCTTCATTTAGCATACCTAAATTTGCTAAGTGAATATGCTCTTTTCAAAAATCAAAAACATGAAATACATTTTGAATCTTTCATTTAGCATACCTAAATTTGCTAAGTGAAGATCCTCTTTTTAAAAATCAAAAGCACATTTGGATCTTTCATTTAGCATACCTAAATTTGCTAAGTAAAGATCCTCTTTTCAAAATCAAAAATCAAAAGTACATTTGGATCTTTCATTTAGCATACCCAAATTTGCTAAGTGAAGATCCTCTTTTTAAAAATCAAAACAAAACACATTTGGATCTTTTATTTAGCATGCCCAAATTTGCTAAGTAAAGAATCCTCTTTTAAAATATCAAAACAAAACACATTTGGATGTCTTTAGTGTATCTAAATTTACTAAGAATCCTCTTTTCAAAATCATCAAAATAAAACACATGGATCCTTTATTTAACATACCCAAATTTGCTAAGTAAAGAATCCTCTTTTTTAAAAAATCAAAATAAAGCACATTTGGATTTCTTTAGCATACATAAATTTGCTAAGAATCCTCTTTTCAAAATCATTAAAATAAAGCACATTTGGATCTGTTTTATTTAGCATACCTAAATTTGCTAAGTAAAGAATTCTCTTTTCAAGCAGCATAAAAATAAAATACATTTGGATCCTTTATTTAGCATACCCAAAGTTTCTAAGTAAAGATCATATTTTCAAAAACAACAAAACATTTGGATTTTTCATTTAACATACCCAAATTTGCTAAGTAAAGATTCCATTTTCAAATTCACACATGATTCACAAATAAGTAAATAAAAGAAGAAAATTATTTTCAAACACCTCACATAATATACCCAAATTTGCTAAGTGAGTAAATTCTAAAATCATAAATCAAAACAAAATCATTTGACCCTTTACTTTAACCTACTCAAATTTGTTAAATGAATGGTCCTCAAACATAAAAAACAAATTCAAATTTAAACCTATCGAAGCATCAATCTCTCCAAAAATATTTGAACCCATTTTCAACATACACAAATTTGTTAAAAATGGATTCTACATTCAAAAATCCCCTCTTCAATTTAAATTCAAAAAAATCTCTCTTAAAATTCAAAGAGTCCCACTTAACATATCTAAATTGTTGAGTATGGGTTCAAATTCTAAAAAGAAATTAAAACAAAAATTTGATTCGAGTTTGCTTTAAAAAATTGCAGAAGTTCAACCCAATTTCAATCAGTTTCTTTCAGTACAATTTAAATGGCAGCTCAAAAGTATGTGTTTACTTTTTCTTTTTGGGATGGATTTGGCCTTGGATGGCGACCTCCCAAAGGCGACTTTGCCCACCTCATTCATTTTGGTGAGGTTTGAGGCTAGGATCACTTGTGAGGACCACCCTCACAACTCAATAGGAGTGTGGTGACAGGCGGTGCGGTCATCCAGTTAAGATCGTCGACTGAGTTTCCCTCACTAAAGAAGAGGCTGCTTCCCCATTCTGATTCAGTGCATGCCTAAGTGGTTCCCCTTTTACGCCCATGGGCTAGCACCCACTCGTTAGCTCCTTCCAAGGGAAGGATACCTATCTTCGGATTCCCCCACCTAGAGGTAGGGTCTAGTTCTCATCGCCCCTCTAGTAGGACTCAAGATGCAGCATGTTTTAGATCAAATAGCATCAGATGGCATAAGGCTTGAGGCTTTCTCGGAGAGTTACCTAGATAGTTCTCTCCTCTTATCGAGAACAAGTTTCACCTCCTTTCGTTTAGATGGAAGACATTATGAGGATTTAGTTTCACCTCCATGGGTTTTGAGGTTCCTATGATGAGGAAAGGTTGTATCGGCCAGATGATTCTCGTTGGTGGAGCTTATAGATGATCAGAGTCCAAGGCTTAATTTGATTTATGTTCTATCATCCCTCGTAGTGTGGGCAGACACATTAGATAAAGAGGAGGCCAGGCGAGTATAAATTATTAGAGAGCGTGGTATGCAGGTGGTGCCTTAGCCCTTGGACTTTTTTATCTTTATCAATAGCATTCTGATGGGTACTATCACGAGAGGAGCTCTGCATAGAGATGGTGCCTCCATCACTCCTCCTCCACCATCTCTCATACAAGTTCCATCATCCATAGTTCAAAAAAGCCATGAAGGCATCAGGAAAAGATAGCCCCCCATTGGTGTGGCCAAGAGATCTCATTCCATCTGCCGACTAAGGAGGCGAGCTCTCTCACCTCCTCTCCCAGTTGTGGTGAGGGAATGGCAACCAAAACATTATAGTTGTGCCATCACCACCACCACCACGAAGATCATGTAAGCAGAGGGGAGGAGGAGATAGACAATTTATATGGATCCTCTAGAGTACCACTCCACCCGATCTAGAGCATCTTCCTGTGAGCATCTCTCACAAGATCCTCTCAGGGGGATGTTAGTCTCTCTCTGTTCATGATGGATACTTGATCACTCGATCTTTTGTACTTGGGTTGATTATTCTGATGTTTGAGATCTAGTTTTGAAGGAAATTTTGATATGTGCTTGTCTTAGATGAGAAGGTTGATCTTAATGAAGATGATCTGTTGGAGGATTCAGCAAGAGTGCACATAGTATACACCAGGAGTTCCCTTCTTAGTGATCAACAGAGTTTGGAAGGTGTTGAAGCCAAGCAAGAAGATACTTCTACCAACTCAAAAAGCAAAAGATGAACAAATAGATAGGATGGGAAAGAGGCTTGAAGACTTACTAGCAATAGTTTTGGCACTTTAGAACCAAGCCCCGACAGTGCATCCTACTATTGTAGAAATAGGTCTGAGTTGTTGCATGTCTTGGATCAAGATAAGACTTCACCTCCGGTAGAGCAGGGTAGCACCAGCTTGTATAGGAAGGTAGTGGTTAGTACCTCAGAATAAGAAAAGGACATCAAAATCATGGTTGAGTAGCAAGTGAGAGAAGCGTTGGAGCAAGCCCAAGAAGGATCATCAGTTCCAAAGGGTAGACCCTACCTAGAAGAATTCAATGTCATCCAGTATCCTAAGGATTTCGTGCCACCTTTTTTCAAGAGCTTTGATGCGAACCATGACACATAGACCCATTTTGGTGGCGTGATGTTACTCTTCCAACTTTTTGTTAGCAGTTTAGTAAGCATAGCCATCGATTGGTATGTTAAACTCCTCAACAGTTCAGTGAAGACTTGTACTAAATTGGAGCAACTCTTCATTAAGAGGTTTGCTGGAGCTCAGCAAAGAGTGACTGTAGGCAACCTCATTATGGCTCTACAACACCCTAGCGAGTTTCTTGTTAATTATATTCTCAGATGATGTAATTTGAGTATGAAATATAAACTGCAATTGTCTAAACAGCACGTCATTGAAATTCTACTAAAGAATATTCATGGTCTGGTCGCCTTCATGCTCAAAGGTTTTACCATTAAGATATTTGAGAAGCTAATCAACAAGGTGACTAGCTAACAAGGAAAAGCCAAATAGTTACCTTTTTGATCAATCAATAGGCACAAAAGTATATGAGAAGCCAGAGCGGTGTGACGTAGACAAGGGGAAGCAGCCGGTCGATGAGATCTGAGCTCCACTCACTTCCACCTCTACCACCACCTGGGTCATCCTAGGCCACCATAGCCTCCATGGCCTTTCACCTCCTCCTCGCCATATTCACATAGTGGTACACATACCGCCCGTAGTTACCACACTACTCTTTTGGATAAACTAAATAAACCTTATTCATTTAAGAGGGAGGTAATCAAGAAAATCTTTAAGAATCTCTTAAAGAAACTTGATTTTTAGCTACCCGAGCCTAGAAGGCCAGAGGAAGTGCTTTACATTCAAGGAGGATTGCTTTACATTCAATGATCCTAACTTTTGCCCCTACCACCACATGCTAGACCATGTTTTGGAGGATTGCTTTACATTCAAGGACTGGCTTGAGCATAGCTACAAGATAGGTGCCATAGTTATCCCAAAGGAATACCTCTTGGAACAACCATCCAGTTTCATTAGGGTAATCCTTGGGGATACCTGCGATCCACTCAAAACCAAAGAAGGTTGAGATATCTCCTTATCCTGAACCTCTAAAGAGAAACTTTCCTTGCAAGTGCTTGAGGTAGCTCGAACCTCTAACATCAAGAAAGGTTTGTAAGTTCCCAAAGACAACTTGGGAAAAGTGGGAGCTCAATAGCAGCAGCAGTAGCCTACACCAACCCAAGATATCCAAAGCAACCACAAACCGACCTCTAGTCCACCATTACTACATTAGCACTTACTTTAGCTAGCTCTTCTTCTAGTAGACATCTTGTATCAGCATATGAGGGCATCAAATCCCTCACCCTACTTACTTTACTTGATTTTTACTATGTACCTCCTTCAAAATCCAAGAAATCGAGGAATAAAGCTAGTTTGAATTATATATGTGTCACTTCTGATGGGTTATCTAATTATACTCTCTTAAAGCTAAACTTTCCTTCTCTGAATAATATGGGTTCACCTCTTGAGATAGACTAGGAATCATCTGATTCTGATGGTCCTATAGGAGAAGGCAGGTGAGCACGGCGAGGTATAATCTTTCACTAACACATAAGATCCGTCAACCTCCATAGTGGCAGGTTCTACCTCTGACACCTCAAGATAATGGGAAATAAGTCATTGGTTCAAATGATGAGAAGCCCCTCCACAAGATGCTCCATGGATATGCTTGTGGAGGATCAAGTGGATTATAATGTTCTCTCTCACCTAAGAAAGTTTTCATCTAACTTAAGCATATATGATGCCCTTGTCTTATCCAAAGAAATGAGAGAATCATTAATCAAGGCTATTCTTAATCCAAAGATATGCTTAGCTCAGCTGACCACTGTTGGAGAGTAGGCACATTATTCCGGAGAAGCCCAAGGAGTCACTTTGATAGATGAAGACCTTCTTTTAAGGGACATGAAGCACAAGCATCCCCTCTACATTACAGTGGACATGAGCAGATTCAGACTTTCTAGAGTTCTTGTTAATCTAGGTGCATCGGTGAACATTATGAGTTTAAAGACCTTTTCTTACTTAAGGATTGACATCTCTATACTCCGAGGAGATCGAATGATGTTGAAAGGATTCAATGAACATGACGATAAGACTTTAGGTTCCATAGTGTTACCTTTGGAAATAGGTGACTGGAATAATGAAGCCAAGTTCTATATCATTCATTCGAATACTTCGTTCACTGCTTTGCTTGGTAGGCCTTGGATACATCAGAACAAGATGATTTTATCCTCCCTTCATCAGTGCATCAAGTTCAGAAAGGATGGAATTGAATATTATGTCAAAGAAGATGAAAAGCCATTTTCGGTCGAGGTTGAGATATATGAAGATGACCTACTATCTTCCTCAAATACCTCTTCTATGAACTTGGTCAAAATTCAAATACAAAAGAAAAATAAAAAGAAGAAAAAGAAAAGAAAGAAATAGAAAAGAAAAAGGAAAATACAAGTGAGCGAGAAAAGGACATCAAGGAAGAAGTAGAGTCGAATGTCACATTCCACCCACAGTTCATTCCATCATATGGACATATGGGTAGGATGAGTCAACCTCCACCGAGGCAAGGCGAGAGGCAAAAGTTCAGTGGAAGACCCCCTGTTGGCGACAGGGTTATGTTTAGTTCATGGGAGTACCCTACTATTCACATAGACTTAATCTAGCTCGAAGGAGTCTAATGTGATTACATACCAACCCCTCTCGGTGGTTTCATTGAGGTGACACTAGGGGCAGTGATGAAGATGCCTCCAAGAAAGCATGAATGTATTTGAATCAAGTTTATGTGAATTTACCAGGTAGCAGTTAGGAACCTTAGCTCTAACCTCACTTTCCTCCCAAAAAGTTGAAGGTTTAGTAGTTAAGGAAGCCCCTCAGTCTTCCAGGGATGTCAAGCTGAAGAGATTCCTATTGGGATCATCATCCTCAAGTCCAAATTGATGTAGGACTTGAGGATAATTCATATAAAGAATTAATGGAATTGCCTTTTGATTGGTACTCACCTTGTGTTCTTAATCTTGCAAAGAAGGGTTTGATTCCTTATACATGGTCTAAGCGCAGGTTAAAGTACTTTGAGAAACTATGGAATAATAAAGGAAATGATGCACAATCAAGATCAGGACTAGGATTCGATATAATAGGTCCTGTCGATGATGATGATTACTGCTTAGTTATCACCAATCATCTGGAGTCTGATAGGTTCTTCTAAAATCACACTAGCTCTCATGAGGATGTTTGTTTAGAAACTTTAGATGATCCAAATGATCTCCAAATCAAAGATGCACCGTTAGAATTTGAAGAGGAGATCCATTCAATAATTGACAAACTTAAAGAAATCAACATCGGGAAAGAAAAAAATCCATGCCCGACATAGATGAGTTCGTTGTTGAATGAAGAAGAAACTAATGACTTAGTTAGGCTATTAATTGAGTTTAAGAATTGCTTTGCATGGAGTTATGAAGACATGTCCTGATTATCTCCTGACATAGCAGTCCACTAACTAGCAATAGACCCAAACGCAACCCCTATCAAGCAAGCTCCTAGATGCAGGAGATTAAAAATTTAACAATAGGTTATTTCTGAAGTTAAGAAACTGATCGATGTTGGTTTCATCAAGGAAGAAAAATACCTACATGGTTAGCCAGTGTCATCCCGTTAAGAAGAAGAATGAATTAAATTATATGTGTTGATTTAGGGACTTAAACAAGGCATGTCACGAGGATGAGTTTCTCTTCCTATACCGAAATTAATGGTGGACATCGCTCATCTCATCAATATTCTCCTTCATGGATGGGTCATCTACCCAAATCAAGATGGCCGAGGATGAAAGAAACACTACTTTTTTGAACCCAATCAGAATCTATTGTTGCAAGGTCATGCCTTTCTTAAAATCGGTACTACATACCATGCCATGACTCAGATCTTCAATGAACTCATTCATCATCAAGTTGAGTGCTATGTTGATGATCTAGTAGTCAAAAGAAAGGAAGAAGACCATCTCTTTGACTTGAGTAGTTTTGAAGTTAAGACAATTTAACCTCAAAATGAATCCCAAGTGTGCATTTGGAGCAGGAAAGTTCCTTTGTTGTCCAACAGGAATGAGATAAATCCAAAAGATCAAAGCTATCTTAGAAATGCCACCACCCAAAAGTTTAACTCAACTCGGATCTTTCAAGGGTTGGTGTATCTAAGATGCTTTATCTCCAACCTATCGAAGATGCAAGCCATTTTTAGCACTTATCAAAAGGATGCCAAGTTCAAGTGGATGATGAAGTGACATGCCTTTGAAGATATCAAGCAAGTATTTGGTGAAGTTGTCGGTTCTAGCAGCCCCATCCGCGGGCTCATCCTACACTTCTAATTGGATGACTCCACTTTGTTGGCCCAATCCAATGACAAAGGAAGGAGAGTGCTCTCTACTACTCACCATCATCTTGATCTACGAAACCCACACCTATTGAGAACATTGCCAGCTTTAATCTTTGTATCCCAAAAGCTACGATATTATATGCTTTATCATAAGGTGAAGTTGATTTCAAGAACCAATCCACTGCAGTATCTCATAACATGGCCAACGCTATTCGGACGTTTGGCACATTGGTCCATGATTCTCTCACAATTTGATATCACATTCGTACCCCTTCATCGGTGAAAGGACAAGCACTAGCGGATTTCTTAAACCCACTTCTCTGATTCGCTTAGTGACAATCTCCCTGACAAACAAATCATGAACTTAGGGGAGGACAACCCATTGGGAGATGTATTTTGATGGTGCACTTCCTTTCATAAAAGAGAACCATGATCTACTCTTCTAGGAAAGGGGTAGGAATAGTTCTCTTAACTCTCAGGATGATGAGATTCTCATACTATCTCTCCAATCCCTACACCAATAATGAAGCCGAGTATAAGGCTTTGATTGTCGATCTAGAGTTAGTCATTACAGTATGTGTCAAGAATATCAACTTTTTTGGAGATTCTCAGGTAGTTATCAACCAGATTGTTGGGTCTTACAAGGTTCTAAAACCTAAGCTTCATCACTACCACAGTACACCATGAAGTTGGCCCAAATCCACGTCACCATCTACAAGGTCCCTCGAGGAACAGTAGATGCTTTGGCCAAACATGCCAAAGAATTGGCATGTCCAAAAGATGAGTTCATTCCAATAAGGGTCTAAAGTAGACAAGTCATATCCCTTATTGACACTGAACTTGTCGAGAGACTTTCTCTTAAATGGGAGGTTATCATTGCCAATAAAGATGAGGAGCTAAATTGGAGGCAACCATTCATAGATTAGTTGAACACATGAAAGCTACCTCAGGAGAAATCATAATCCCATCAGATGAAAGAGCTCTCTATGCTCTAATGGCACCTCGTATTGACGGTCCTTCGATCAAATGTGGTTATGTTGTTTAGATAAACACGAAGCCCGTAGGATCGTGATCGAGGTACATTCAAGTCTATGCGGAGCTCACCAATCCGGTTCGAAGATGAAAGCAAAGATCAAGAGACTAAAAAATTATTGGCCTTCAATGATTACAGATTACATGAATGTATTTACGAGATTCCATCAGTGTCGGGTACATGGTGTGGTCCTACATCAACCACCCAACATTCTACACCTTACATTGGCTTCATGGCCATTTGAGTGTTGGGATACCAAAATTATGGGTCCCCTCCTTCTTCTGGGTCATCGGTTCATTCTATGCCGACTACTTTTCCAAGTGGGCGAGGCAATCCCAGTCATACTCGACATATGCTCCAATTTTTCAAGAACCATATCGTATATAGGTTCGGGGTGCTTCAATGAATTATATATGATAATGGTACTGCATTCAAGAGCACCAAAATCAACAGCTTCACCAGAAGACACAGTATAGATTGGAGATACTCCACCATCTACTACCCTAGGGTGAATGGCCTAGCAGAAGCATTCAACAAAACTCTCATCCATATACTAAAGAACATGCTCGATGATAACAAGCGATAGTGGCATGAGCAATTAGTTGAAGCTTTGTGGGCATATCGCACCACATACAAAACTCTAACTCAATCTACCTCGTTCTCTTTAGTGTATAGATCTGAAACCATTCTACTCTTAGAAGTTTAACTCCAGTCACTAAGGATAGCAATGGGTAGCAAGATCACTATAGAGCAGAATGCAAAGTTACTATTAGAAGAGCTCGAAGGTTTGGAGGAGAGACACCTACAGGTGTGCCAGAACCTCGAGTTGTACAAAGCCAAAATGATTCAAGCTCACAATAAATTGGTCCACCCTAGAACTTTCCAAGTACGAGAGCTCGTCCTAGTTCTATGAAGATTAATTGTTTCCTGTCGAAAGATGAGAGGCAAGTTTGAACCCACTTGGGAAGACCCTTTTATCTTAGAAAAAGGCATACCAAAGAGGATCTTATTAGCTTATTGATTATAAAGGGGAACACCCGATGCTTCCAATTAATGGGCTCTATTTGAAGAAATATTACTCATAAATCATGTTTGAAAACAATTATCAATAAAAGAATAAAAATTTTATTCCAATTCATCAAAATCTTCTCTTCTTTCGAAGCATTGTTTGTTTATCTTTTGAATTTGCACAATGTGTTTAGGATAGGTGTAAGAGAACCCAAGAGGTATTCTATCCCATTTTCATAACACAAACACAATCAAACATAATTTTTTAGTGCTACTAGAATAGGTGTGAGAGAACCCAAAAGACATCCTATTTCGATTATCACAACTAAGTTAGGTGTAAGAGAACCCAAGCGACATCCTTTCTTGGCGGGAATCCCAACTGTCATTCATGACACCATTTCTTCAAATTTCGTAAGCATGTTTAGGGTATGTGTGAGAAGAACAGGCGTCATATTCCTACACAAACAAACATGAATCTTTTGTCTTAGGCTATTTTGATGTGGGAACAAGCCCCCTATGGCACCCACTCATTAGCTGCTCTAGGTCGGGCTGATATACTGCCTTGTTAGTACATCACCCCAGTGGTCACTTGTCTGGAAGATGTAAGTCTCTGTGCTCTCTTCCCGACTTGACCATTGCAAACCAACGAGAGACTTGTTAGTTTGGTAGTCTTCACTTCCCAGCTAGTGAGTTACCTCACGTTAATTTTGTTTAAGAAGATGTGAGTCCCCATGCTTTCCTCCTGAACTAGCCATCATGCACTAACTAGGTTGTATATTTTAGGTTATGGGTTAAGTCCCCCAAAGGCTTCTTTCCTCTTGACTACTCTTGAGTTGATATAAGTCCCCGGTGGCATTCACTTGTAGTTCCCTAGGTCGAGCACTGTCTGAAGATAGACTATCCAACAATGTTCTATAGGAGGATGTGAGTCCGATGCTTTCTTCTTAGGATGATTGTCAAATCAATGGGCACCTTAGGTTGGTTGATGTTGCTATCTTGTGACTCACGGTGGATACATCACTCTTGGCAGATATGAGTCCACATGCTTTCTCCTTGAGTTGGCCACCAAATACCTATGTACATTATCTTCTCCAGGGTTTTGGATCAAGTTCTTAGTGGCCCCTTTTCCCTATGGGCACTCTATTTGGATCACGTCCTTTGCGACCCCATTTAGACACTACCTAAGTTACTTTTGGATTGGACAACCCCTTTTCCTAGTAGCCACCCCTATGGTTGGAGAATTTGTTTAGCGGATGCATAAATTCTCCTTTGGTTCAATAAATTTGAGATAGCTCTAGGCTAATATAAGCTCCTTCTCAGTATAATCCCTTGCAAACCAATAGAGTCCACGATAAACAAATAAACAAACAAACAAATTAATCACTTGTGGATCGAGATTCAATCCTGCGACCCCTTTCGGTAGGCATCATCTTTTATGTCAAACTCCCTATACGAATTGCTGACTACTTGAGTTGAGATAAGTCACTGGGTTGGCACTCTCTCCGTAGTCACCCTTAGGTTGGGTTCAATCTATTTTGCCACAAACAGGGTGCCCTGGTAGTCATTCGACTTTGGAAGATATAAGTTTACTATGCATTATTTCTAGCATGACTGTCGTAAATCGATGGGCAGCCCTAGATCGAGTTGACATGATACCTCACTAATGTGTCGTCCCAGTGGTCTCTTATTCAGGAAAGATGTGAGTCTCCACGCTTTATTCTCTGAATTAACCATTGCAAATCGAAATGCACCTCTTTGGTTGGATAGTTCTCCCCTTCAGCTAAGAAACTACTCCCTTTGGATTGTAAGTTAGACTGTTATGGCCCTACTCAAGGTCCATGGAAAATCGATGGGATCCATCAAAATAATTAAAAAATGAAATTAATGTTGACAATCTTTGAGCTTATTTAAGTCCCCTAGTGGCATTCACTCAATAGTCAACCCTTGGTCAGGTTTGGTTTATTGCACAAGCAATTGATCACCCCAAGTGGTTCCTTATTTTGGAAGATGTGAGTCCCCAAGATTTCTTCTTAACTTGACCATTGCAAACCAAAAGGCACCCTTTTGGTTGGATAGTCCTGCTATATGGTTGGTAGACTACCCCTTTGGATTGGTAAATCTGTGTTAGACCAAGGCCAATGGCCCCTACTTAGTGCAGTCCATCGCAAACTGATGGGATCCATAAAAAATAATTAAAATAAAATTAATTTTGACTATCTTTGAGCTGATTTAAGTCCCCCAGTGGCATCACTCAATAGTCATCCCTAGGTCGGGTTTGATTTGTTGCACAAGCAACCGATCACCCCAGTGGTTCCTTATTTTGGAAGATGTGAGTCCCCGCGCTTTCTTCTTAACTTGACCATTACAAAATGAAAGACACCCTTTTGGTTGGATAGTCCTACTATGTGGTTGGTAGACTACCCCTTTGAATTGATAAATCTGAGGTAGCCCAAGGCCAACATGACCCCTACTCAGTGTAGTCCATCATAAACTGATAGGATCCATAAAAAAATAATTAAAAATGGAATTAATTTTGACTATCCTTGAGCTGATTTAAATCCCCCAGCGACATTCACTCAGTAGTCAACCTATGTTTGGGTTCAATCCATTGACTAGCCAATGGATCACCCCAGCAACTGATCCCTACTTTGGAGGATGTAATTCTACTATGCTTTCTTTCTAGTACATACGCAAAAAGGCCCTTTGGTTGGCTAGTCCGACTATGTGTTTGGTAGACTACCCCTGCAGATTGATAAATCTGAGTTAGGCCTATGCCAACATGGCCCCTACTCAGTGCGATCCATCGCAAACCAACAGGGTCCATCTCAAAATTCAAAATTTTAAAATCTGAAACAAACTCAACCCTCCTCCCTCGATGAAGTCAAAATAAATAAATAAAATAAATCCAATCAATCTCTCCTAGTGGAGTTCAATCAAATAATCAAACAATCAAATAATCAAATCAAATAAATCAATCTGCTTCTCCTCAATGAGATGCAAATCTTTCTAGTTCCCCCAGCAGATCTCAAATTATAATCACCTAGCGAATTTCACAACCTCTTCTCCCTAGTGCATGACTTGAACTTGCTCCCCTAGTGGAGAGTTCACATTTGCATCCCTAGTGGAACACCAAATCAAGAAATCAAATCAATTTCTCCCTAGTGAGACTCAAATAATATCAAACCTCGCATCCACCTGTGGATGACTTAAACCATTTCTCTAGTGGAAGGTTCACATACTCAGTTCCCAATGGATTCCTCTTTCACTCTCTTATGTTGTTGGCATGAGTAGAGTCACATTGCACTAAGCTCTTGATTCCTTCTACACCTTGGGTTAGGAGTAGATCATTATGTTAGTACTTGTGATCGTTTAGTGTTGTTGATTGTTCAACACCAAATAATGCTGTACCTTGTCCCACACCACACCTACCCTTTGTTGACCTCATTTTTAGAATGAGCTCTCAACCTCTCCAACTTAGACATAGGACTCATATTAGACATTAAGAGTTCCTTAGTCTTAAGACACTTCTAGTGATTAGGTGAACACTTAACTTAACCTAGAGACTTAGAAGAGTTAGCCATAGGAATAGGTCATGCTTTAGGGGTGTTAGAAAAATTTGCCTATCCTATAGCTTGAACCAAATCCTTACTTACTTATTTCAAGTCAAACTTCAAATTCAAACCAACTCTAAATTCAAATCAACCTCAAATCCAAACCAACCCCAACTTCAAATTCAAATCAATTCCAATAAATTTTCTCAAATCATGAATCAATTTCAAATGATTGAAATCCATGATCAATTCTAAATACAAAATATTTCTTAAGCCTTTGATTTCATCTTATGGACTTAGCTCAAATCAAATCCAAATCATTCCAAATTCAAAAGATTTTCTCATAACCCATTTATATTCTCATTTATATTCATAAATATAAATGAAATATGAAATATAAATTCAAAAACCCAAAACTAAATTCAAAACTCAAGTCCAAATCTAATCAAACTTGAACTTAGCCAAGTCCAACTCAAACCAATCGAAACCTTTGGATTTTCTCTTCAAATAATCAATCCTTCAATCACAAACCAAATTCAAACATAAACTTCGTTCATAAAACTAAAATTAAACTCAAAACTCAAACCAAAATCAAACCCATGTTCACCCTTTGAACTTGAAATTATCAAATGAATCAAAACCCATTTGCCTCCAAATCACTTACAAATGGATTTATAATTCAATCATAAGTCCATATGTGAGTTCAACCAAACTTGAATCAAGCCTTGATCAAGTTAATTGACCCAAAGTGACCTAAATCACCTTTATGAGCCAAATTATAATCCTACTTAAATTTGATTGAGCTAATCCCATCTAAGCCTCACATTGTGAGCAACAATCATCAAAAGATGATCAATCACTCAAATTGGGTCAAACCAAGTCAAACCTAGCCTTTGACCAAGTCAACATTGACCCAAATGAAACCCAAACTAGCCAAAATCCATCATATGCTAAATTGATTGAAACTATTGATCAAAACTAATTCATGATCAATGATTGGACTTGACCAAGTCATCATTTGAGCCAAACCTAGCCCAATTGGCCACTTGACCCAAGTTAACCTAAAAAGTCAAAATGTTTCAAATCTTGATCTAAGCCAAATTGATTACAACCAATGGGTCAAATTCAATCTAAATCACTTATTGAACTTGACCAAAGCCTCAATTGGCCAACTAGACCCAACCTAGCCCAATTGAACATGAACCCAACTTGACCTAAAAGGTCAAATCAAGACAAAGTCAAACCAAACCAAAATTGATTAAAACCAAAGCTTGTAAAATATTTCAAATGATCAACCAAACCTAAACCAACCCATGACCTAACCCAATTGGGTCAAATGGGTCAAATTGAACAACTTGACCCATTTGACCTAAATGAATTCAAATGAACCAAAACCAAATACAAATCAAATTGAACCAAACCAATGATACCAAGCCACTTCAAATGATCATTTGAACTTGACCCAACTCTAGGTTTAACCCAATTTGACCAATTGGTCAACTTGACCCAAGTTGACCCATTTTGACCTAAATGGGTCAACATGAGCCAAATGATATCAAATCAACTCTAAATTCATTAAAAATTGGCTCAACCCATTTTTCAATCATATCAAATATGTCTAAATTGAAATCAAAGCTAAATGATCATTTTACTTGGGTCAAAGGGTAACTTATGGCCAATTTCACTTGGAATTTGGTCAAATCCTTTTCATGGCCACTTGACACCCTCTTAATGGACCAAATGAACACTAAGGAGGGTGGTGCGCACGACCCTAATGGGTTCGGGTCAGCCATGACCCAACCCATGGCCAAACCTACCACCTAATGGAAAATGAGCTCATGAAATCACTTCATACTCTCATTTAACACATGGGCAACTCCTCCACTACACTCATCTGCCAAAATAGAACCACATGGGATCCCTAACAACCTAAACAACCCATTTTATGAGATCAATTTGATCAAAATCAAAAAATGAACTTCGGTCATCTAATTCAAGTAGGGGAGATATACTCCCTATAACTTGATTCCAATTAAGATCGCTTGCACTTGATTGAACCCTAGGAACTCAGAGGAAGCTCCCCAAGCTCTCCCAAGCATTCTTAAGCTCAATTGAAATTCCCATTCTCAGTTTTGCATAAGCCAAAAATAGGGGAAGTGAGTGAGAGTTCCAACTTACTCAATACCCAACAAAAGTCCAATTCCTCTTGCAAGCACCATCAGGGAGGTAAGTCGTGCTCACCCAAGGTGTTTTCCAAGAAGCCAAGCCACGGGAAGGAGGAGTTCAATCAAAGTCGTGAGCCATTGAAGGGAGCTTTGGTCAATTGGAAGATCCACTTCATTTCAAACTTTCAAACCATTAACAGGGCTCCTCCACTAGACGAAGCTGCCTCAGCAGTTGGAAGTGCCGGTGATAGCCTCCAGTGAGGTATGGAATAAAACCAAGGTTAGTTTAGAAATTCTTGGGTCCTTTGTGAAGGGAAGTGTGATCCCATAGCATTTCCATCGTTGGATGTGCTTCTCCTTGCTTCTTGATGTTGTGGGTTGAATCCTAGCCCAATCCGAGCTCAAGTGAGCTCGAATCAAGCCATGGAGGATCTCCGCCTCCCGCAGGTAAGAGGGATGAATCATGGACTGTCCATCCCACATGTTTTGGATGGAATGTCGAATTAAACGCTTTAGATCTGATGATTAATCCTTTTGAAACTACAGGTTTAATCATGATTGTTCGATCCTTGATCGAACGGTCTAGGAGAATGCATGTAGCTCCACCGACTAATGCGGTAGCCGATTTGACAACTTAAATAATAAATCCCATCATGACACGTGGAAAGTGTGTGCCACATCAGCAGCCCACATGGCATCGACAAGATTAGTTATATAATTAGGTTATTTAATGACCTATTAATCATATATACTTCAAAAATATATAACTAAATGTAGAAAAATCCAAAAAATACAAACTCAACTTCATTTTAAAGATAATTCAAAGGGGAATAATATAAAATTAAGTTTAATTGATCTTGAATAGTGACATTTACTCAATTTGAGTTTTATTGGTGATATAATTATGTTAATTACACCTTAATTATTTCAATAATTAATTCCAAACTCCCTAGAGTTAATTAGTGGGAATACATCCATCTCCCATGATTTTCTTGGAATTTATTATTGGATTATTTATATAATTGCTTGTTTCATCTCTAATCACTCCCTTAATCAATTAAATGATTAATTAACTTATTAAATGGTGATGAATTCATTAATTAAGCTTGTTAATCATCTTTGAATAGTGGATAGACTTAGAGAATGAGATTAGGATGCCTTTTCCAAATCTTTTCCCCTAAGTCTATTTCATTTGAATGAAAACTTAATTAATTTATAAATTGATTAATGATTTAATCATTTCATTAAGTAGCTTAATTAACCAAACTCAAAATAAATAAAAAAATAATCCATAAACTTAATCACTTAATTAATCCCATTCTTGGATAGATACTTAGGTGTTCAATAACCTAAGTGACTTTTAAGGAAATCATTTTCAACTCACATGTGTGGGAAGGTTATGAAAATATTTAATTAAACTCTTTAGCTTAATTAATCAATAATTGTGATCCAATTGTATTAGACCCCTTTCTTTCTTAAGTGAATTACTGATTTAAATTCAATATGGTTGCATATCATATGTTGGCTCATAATTGTTGGGTTAATTATGCTAAGGTGGTGTAGGTAAAGGATAATTAATAAACGTAATTTATACCTTAACCTAAAAAATATATAAAAATCAATCTAATGGATCTAAAATTAAACTAAATCAACACACACATGGGGGGAATGGGTTAGGACCAGCAAACACTCTTTTCACATTTCCTAATTCAAATCAAATTCAAAATAAAAATAAAAATCTATTTAAGGAATGGTGATTCTCTTTAAATGATCTTACTTCATAGAATTATCTTTAGGAATTAATTAAGGTGAATGAAATCATATGCTTACATTACTTCATCTCTTTTCAAGCATGTTAAATGTTGTTTGCCATATGAAAACCATGCATTCATAGCCATTGAAAAAATCAAAATAAATGAAATATTTCATTTTTATGTCAAATTGCATGTTTTGGCTAAAGTAAGAATATGAATGGCTATTATCAATATTAAATCAAAAAATTATTTTCAAAACATATAAATTGAAGGTTACAAATGGAATTATGCTAATTATAAATACTTATAAGCTTGCATGTGAATATAGTTTAAAATGTGTTATGTGGTTTTCTTCTCTTTTCTTTACATAGTTTGTATAGGATTTGTAAAGTGTATAGTTCATTTGAAAAGAGGATAACACTTGCTTGAATTTATTCTTATGCACTCCCATGTCATGAGTTAAGAAGGATCTTCACATCACACATATAAATTAAACAACCAAAATCAAACAAATAAGCATAAAAAACTTTTGCATGACTCTTTTTCCATTCATTTCTTTTTGTACATGCACATGTATTTAAAAAAAGTGGTATATTAGTGTGGACATCTCGGGGTTGTGAGGCTTTAAGTAGCCCTAAGAAGGTCTTGTACCTTATAACCTTGGTGTAGAAAATAATGGCATCGTTCTCACTTGTGTCTTTTATACATGTAAATGTGCAATTGATTAATGGATAAAAGAATCCCTTTCTTTTCTACTTATCAAAGTCATGCATCATGAAACATCCAAATTTTCTTAAGCAACATCTCTTACCATTCATCATTAAGGTGTGCTAAATATTTGCATTGCATGTATAGATATGCTTAGGTTTATTTCATATGTATGATACACATGTTGGAAAGAAATAAAGAGTTGTGTGTTTTGTCATAGTAATTCACTTTAATTAATCATAAAATATCTTTCCTATTAAATAGGCTTATTTAGAGCAAATCTAAACTTAGGATTAATTAAAACACATAATAAAACATTCACTAAGGAAAAATTACTAATGAATCTACCTTAGAAATTACTTAAGGTAGGGAGGAAAAAGAAGTTCTCTTGTCTTTTCCTTTCTTTACAACACTTAGTAATTAAGTGTAGGTTCATTCAAACCAAATCAAATCATAAAAATAAAATTAACAAATCAACTAAATCACTTAAATGAAACCACTCTCTAAGTTAAACCCTTCATACTTAAAAAACTCTTACCTTAAAGCTTAGCTAAGACATGCCACACCAGCCTTAAAAGGCACACACATTGGGCTAAGTCACCATTTCTAGCTCTATGTTAAGGCAGTGCATGGTTTGATGCCTGATTTTATTTTATAATATAATGTTTTAGTCTAGATGTTAGGATGCATGTGCGTAGACTGGATGATAGGATGATCTGAGTCTAATCATTATCGTCTGTAGGGGATTATGCTTAAGGGGTACTGTAATAAAAATATAAATACTTTTGCTATTTAGGTTGCTTATACCCCTAAGCATAATCCAAAAATAGGTTAGGTGGACTTGGTTACGCATGTATGGGGTGCTAAATACAATTTATTCATATACATGCTTAGGATTGTGTGGTTTGTTTAGTTAATCTCTATTTTGCAGGTTTTAGTTAGATTTACTTTTCCCATTTTTATGTAATTTTGTAATTAAGATTTAGAATGAATGTTATGGGGCATTGGTCATAAGACTATATCTTATGCATCATGTGAAGCCTTTGGAACAACCACATTCCAACCAATCAAAAGAAGAAAAAAGAAATGAAGAATGAAGACCCCTATAACATGAATTCCTTTTTTATTATAATTAATTCATTTGTAATCTCGGTTGTATAATGGTAGAGCTCGGCTACCCAATTTATTTTTGGGTTTGTGCAGTGGAGCCTGACCATAAAGGCCTTTTATTCTTTTGCACTAACTTTATAAATTATTTTATGTTTATTTAGCTTGTGCATTAAGATGGCATATTTTTTATAATTTCTTTCTTATTTTGATGAATGGCCTGGATGTGATTAAGTTCTTAGAAAAATAAATTTTCTATCCAATTAATTAACTCAAAACTAAAAATTAATAACTCATAACCTCACCTTAAGCCTAGGTTATAAATCAAGATAAAAGATTTAGCAACCCCTTAGCTAGATATTGTATGTTTTCAAATCATGCATAAAAATTATCTTACTTCACTCTTTCTTATGAAGGGCTTTCACCTTTGCCAGGGAACTTGGCTTGACCTTTGAGAGCCATGGTGAAAACACACCTCCTTCTTGTTGATTTTGGCCCATAATGCACTAGGCATATGAATCACATAGCTTGTGCCAAATCAATTTCCAAAAATAAAAATAAAATATAACAAAAATTTGCATTAGATTTAAGTCATTAAACATGTCCTACATGATCTAGTCTCTTAGGGAGTGTGTTTAAGGACTTGGTCTCTTTCTAAATCAACAATAGCTTAGCTATCTTGAAAAGCATAAGACTTGCCAACATGTATTTAAAATCGTAAGAGGAGTTAGTTGGCGGCCACCCCAGTTGTAAGTCTAATAGTCAGGTAGTTTATCCTCTCTTGTGGAGGTAAGTCAAATACTCATTTTTATCTTAGATTTAGGTCATGCCTTGGCCATCGCCAAAGCTCCCTAGATTTAAGTTCTGAGGTTGTTGTTTTCCTTTGTGGGCTATAAGCCTAATTCCTCACCTCTCAGGCTTTTCCATGATCTTATGTCATGGAATTGTAAGTCCTAAATTTCTAATAAAAATTTAACTCAAACAAATAAATCATTAAATTTCCAAAATACAAAGCCCAATCATAGGATAGTTTGGGATGCTTACTAGGCTTCTTTGTATCATAAGCATCACATACTTATCTTCCTTTGGTTTTGATAATAACTCTCTCCTCTTGATCAATCCCACTTGATCTTAAAATAATAAACCAATTAATTAATAGCTATCTTTAAAATCTTTAGAGACAATGATCATTTACCTTAATCGAGAGTATTCTTAAAGAATCTCATTCTTAGGATGTAATTAACTATGGGGGCTTTCCTTCATGGGGAACTTAACGAATCCGGTTTAAAATAAACTCTGCTTTACTTTTTCATGTAAAGTAAGGGAAGAATATCTGGTACATCCAATGACCCATAGTCATTAGGAGTTCTCATTATATGATTAGGCCCATTATAGGATGGTGACTTCTGTCTCTCGAGATAGTACATCATTCCTCAATATCGTACCCGATCACCCTAATGAGAATATTTGCGGATCTACGTGGTGACCAATACAAGAAGTGTTATTTTTGTTCTTCATTTATTTTTCTCCAAAGATAGATGAAGAATGAAAATAAAAAAATTTCACCATAAACTTTTCTGACGACTCCACTAGGGATGATTCCTCTCTCCATCTTTGGTAAATGATCATTGTCTCCAAGTATCGATAGTGGATTTGTACTTTGTATAAGTCCGATACTATCTTTCTTTTTCGTTGGCACTTAGTTTATTTTATCCTTAAGCTAAGCTAGCCAACATCCTTTAAGTTTTATGGCCTCACTCCGTGTAGGTCTTAAAACACCTATTAGGTTCCCCAATAGGTGAGAATTAAAATTTAATAAAAAGAAATAACTAAAGACTTCCTTCTTACCATTTCCATGGTAAGGAAAGGTTCATTCTAAAAAAAATCCTTTATAAAAAAAACATCAATTTCCAAAAAGCACTTTCTCAAATTCCACATACTAAAATATTTGCACAAAAATCAACATCATCTAACAATCTTCATGATTGTTATATGTAGGATCTTTTCAAAAATAAAATCAACAATCATATTTTCAGAAATAAATTCCAAAATCATATTTTCAAAAGCACAAATGAACATCCTCATTTAATTTATTGATTGAAGATTTCATTTTCAAAACAAAATCAACAATCATCTTTTCAAAAATAAAATCCAAAATCATATTTTTTCAAAAGCACAAATGAAAATCCTCATTTAATTTATTGAATGAAGATTTCAAAATAAAATCAATAATCAACTTTTTAAAATTAACAATCATCTTTTCAAAAATCAAAATTAACAATTATCTTTTCAAAAAAAAAATCAAACATGCTTGGATTCTTCACTTAGCATACTAAAATTTGCTAAGTGAAGATCCTCTTTTCAAAAACCAAAACATCAAAACATGAAATACATTTGGAACCTTCATTTAGCATACCCAAATTTGCTAAGTGAATATCATCTTTTTAAAAAATCAAAATTAAAAATCAAAAGCACATTTGGATCTTACATTTAGCATATCCAAATTTGCTAAGTGAAGTTCCTCTTTCAAAATAAAAAAAAAATTCAAACAATATTTGGATCATTCATTTAGCATACCTAAATTTGCTAAGTGAAGATCCTCTCTTCAAAAATCAAAAACATTAAAACATGAAATATATTTTGGATCCTTCATTTAGCATACACATTTCTCTATTTATCACATTATATTTCATTTAGCAATTAACAATGCATGAGCTAAAATATTTCAATATTCACAGCAATATCATATGGCATTAAGGCAGTTGGCTGGCTTATAATCATTGTAAATCAGTAATACATAATAGATCAGGTAATAAGTATTTATATTTACATAAAAAAAAATGACAGTAACATCTATATGTCATTCATACAGTGTTAATAAAATTAGCAAGAATTAGTAGAAACAGTGACATACACTAGGACTATAGAAACTAAATTTAAATTAGCAATTGCATGTCTCACCTCAGTGCATAGACTAGTGTCATGATGTGCTCGACGCTTCCTTGAATACACAACCTATTATTGAATTTCCTTATCAATTCTTAGAATTCTAAAATCAATTTAACTTGATATCTATAAAAACATTAAATAATAATTTTACCTTACTTTGATCACACCACATCAAATTTGATGCTATCAATTTGACACTCTTCAAAGAACTTCTCAAATTCAGGCCAAATATTATTTATCTGTTTACACATTAACAAAATGATATTATTTATCATCATCCCTTTCTTTTATATAAATTTGGTATTTAACAATTTAAACTATCCTGCTTTCATTTTACCATCTGATGGCTCCCCATTAGTAGTTTCATTATCATATGTTATTATAGACTTCGAATATATTTACGTGGAACATACATACTTTCTATAAAATCTAGCCAGTTAATTCTTGCCCCATTTGAATTAGATCTATGATCAATGCTTTGAATAATGAATTGTACCTTTCCATTAAAATCTGATATGAAAAAGGAATACAAATTTTGTTTATATTATTATATTAGTATTTAAATGAAAACATCCTACATAGCTAATACATGTGTACATTAATAATATTAACCGATTATACAAACTTTCCAATTCATTAGTTGTAGAACTCAAAATAGAAATTTAGATTTTAAATTAACTTATTATTATTATCCTTAAACTATATATATAAATTCCTATGCAATGATAAATTATTTATACAATACTGCTTTATAGAATACTGTTCAGTTATATTTTGCAGCATATTTTACCACTCTTACTTTCTTACGAATTTCAAATGTACATGCACGATTATTTCTAATGTCTTGTTCCGAGCTTACTTTAGCATTACTTGTCTCATTGAGCTTTAGCTTATGATATTACACATTGATAATTTCAGGTAAGGGTGAGGAGGGCAGAAGCTAGTCAAGTTTTATTAGTTTATACATTTTTGGGTGTATAGTTTTGGAAGACTGTAAAGGCATTTTGGGTACTTACAAATTTTAACATTGATACTTTTAATTGCTCTGTATTTGTATACATATTTGAGGATTCTCACGCTTCCAATTATGTGATCTAAATAAATTATTAAGGGAATTTAAAATGTAAGAATTTGTTTGTGATGATTTGGTGAGATACTAAATTTCACTTGCTTGTTCCGAACTGATTCATGTTAGAACTTGTTGGTGGAATCTTGATAATCGAGTCATCTCATTCTATTATACCTCAAATTAACCCTAGATTAAGGGGATCATTTGGGATATGACACTTATCAAGTCAAGACTATATAATGATCAATTGTTGTGATTGATTTAACCTTTCAAAATTGGCATCTCAATCCATTTCATGACTCAATTTTGGTGAAATCAATCAATAAAATTATGAGGCTTGGATAATTTTGCTCTATTGATTATTTAAAAATAATTGACACTTATTTTATTCATTTTCAATATACTTTTCAATAGTTAAAATACTATATAGATCCATAAAATAGTATTTTTGAGCTAGGATCTTCATAAATCTTAATATCTTTCATAATCACCACTAGATTTTTTTTATAACCCACTTTAATTAGATAAAAAACTTTGAATTATTTAGAAAATATTATAATTTGAATATATCTCTATTTATTTCTGATATATAGTTGTTCTGAATTGGCACCATTTTATCTATAAATAAAATCTCAAAACCTTAAGAAAATATTTTTGATAAGCTCCAAGGTTGTCTCTTCATCATATAAATCTTGTGTCCATATGTTTTTAATCTACTTTAGGTTTAATTTACTTAATCATTTATGGCATATATGTGGAAAGAAGTTGATATTTTATAAGCATTTTTTTCTTGAATTTTTTTAATTTATATATTTATGTAAATCTTTATTTTTAAAGCTTGTTAATCACTTATAAATCTAAGTGGACTAGCATAGTTTTTATGCACATATTAACAATCCCTAAGATTAAAGAGTAACATATTATATTAGAGTGTAATATTTTGGTTCTTATAAATCTAATCTTATTTGGATTATTCTTAAATAAAAAATGATAGCTTTGTTCATGAGCTTGTGAAAAAGTTCAAATGTAAATGTCAACCTTGGGCAAGAAAAAAATAAAAAAATATTTCTTCTTTTCATTAAAGCGAGTTGGAATCTGGTTCTGTTCTGGCCATCATGATTGGTGAAGCTGATTAGTGGAATTCTTAAGTTGGTAAATTAAGAAGTATATGCAAGATTGATGCATAGCCAATCACTACAAATATTTATGTTTCTTTATATGATTTACTTATCTAATTGCTCTTACTCCTTCACATATGTTTTGTTTTTATTCTAAGCCACTGACATGTATATTTTATATGATTTATTTTTATATACTTGATTTAGTTAATTTTTTTTATTTTTGGTTTTATCTTATTGCTATTCCTTTCAAGTCATAACATCTTAAGAGGATTCATAATACATCTAACTCATTTTAAAGATATTCATTATAAAGAATCCTTAGCAAACCACACACCACTTTTAAATATTTATATCATAATTATAGAAAATATTGCATGCTTATTTGCATTTATGATATTGATATTGAATCAAAGTCACCAATCAATCTCAAATTTATCATTAAACACATCTCAACCATCCATAACCTCAATTGGTCCTAGTTGGCTTGACTATGCCACTTAATTCAAAGTGACTTGAAAGAGGTAATTGAGCTAAACTCTAATTAAACTCTCATTGGATAAAATCAAGCCATCCAATCCCTCCATTGATGATTATAGATCATTATTGAACACTCCACTACAATCAATTGAATCTAATCAAGACAATTTGACCCAAATTGAATCATATGAGCCAAATACAAATCTAACCTAAATTGAATCAGACCAATTAGACTCATTCACTCCAAATGACTAATTGAACATACCCAAATCATCACTTTGACCTAATTTGGTCAAAATAATCAACTTGAGCCATTGACTCATATGGGTCAAATTGAGTCAAACCCAACTAAACCAAGCCCAAACCTAACCAAACTTGGCATGACTCATCATTAGGTCATCATGGACCTGTCTAAGTGGGACCAACCCATGGTGAACCTAGTTTAGGTCAAACCCATTGAACCAAGCCACCCTAATTGGACAAAATCCTCATTTGGGTGGGTTCTCCACGCCTTTACCCCATGGCAGCCACCTTTGGCTTTTCTTGGACAGAGGACCATTGGCCCAACCTAACTCGAAGTTGTTGGGCTCAACCTTTGGCCAAGAGAGGGCGAGTTCACCCATGAGAAATCATTGGCCCACCTAAGGAAGAGTGCACACCTCATGGCAGCCCACTAAACTTCCTCGGCCTCTCATCCTCAGCCACCTCAGCAGTTCCGTACCATCTCCGGACACCTACTCTAGTCGGACAGCTGCTAAAGACTGAACCAATCTCCTTAGTTAAGCTGAGGAGAAGAGTATACCCCTTCCCATCCATTCAAACTCAACAGAGAGTTTCCCTAGAGGATTTCACAGAGTCCCATACTTTTTCCCGAGCTTCTCATGCACTCCATCACCAGTGAGACTAGCTCCTAATTGGGCTTGAGAGCTCCATCCATCCAAACTTCCTAAATCTCCACTAAACTCAAATTAACTATTCTTACACCTTCACCTCACTCCATCAAGCCAAAACAAATCATTTCTCGAGCAACCCGACCACCAGAAGACATCCATAGACCAACACTAATGAGCTTTGTGATGGCGTTTGGTCTACAAACATATTAATGGGGAAACAACTCAAGATCTTCTCGACAGGGCTTCATCTCTTCAAGATGAAGCTACCTTTATCAGCGGATTGTTGGTCTATAGCTCTGATGAGGTTAAATTCTGATAACCGTAGTCTCGACCTCTAGGAGTTGGTCTTTTTCAAAATGAATCATGTTTTTTGTGTGATCTCCATCGTATGATTTCCTTAGATTCATTCCTTGGCTATTTTGGAGTCAATTTCACAGTTGAAAGAGCTCTGGTGAGCTCGAATAGAGTGACGGAAGGCGGATGGTGTCCATTTTCTAGCATTCACGGGATGATGAATTACCAGTCATCCTTTCCGTGTGATTAGAACATATAACCGTGATTAATTGTGTTAGAAATTTTGATTTAATTCCTTTGAAATCACAGGATTAATCTCAACCATCCGATCCGAGATTAGATGACCGAGACAAAACCACGTACGCCACCATTGAGTCAGCTGCTACGTCAAACTATTTAAGTGACCAATACTGCGACGTCACATGGAAAGCACTACCGCGTCAGCATCCACGTGGTGTCGATGATTTAAAGGGTTATTTAAGGTTTTAAAATATAATTAAAAGGCCAAAAATTCAAAAAAAAAATCATAATGACTAGTAGACAAATCTTAAAAATGCAAATAAACCCATTTTTGAAAAATTAGACAAAGGAGAATTTAATAAAAATAAAATATTTAATTAATACATATTGACCAGTGCTTAACTAAGGTTTGAAGCTCAAGGTAATTACTTTAATTAAGCCTAAATTTTTCAGATAATTAATTCTAAATTTGGTGGGATGATTCTATGGGATGTTCTCTACCTCCCATAATTTTCTTGGATTTCAATTCTGATTACCATATTTACTAATTAAATAATTATTAAAAATTAATGATCATAAAATATTAAGCAATTAATGTTAATTAATCAATATAAATAATGAATATAATGAGAGAGATAATTAGAACCCCTTTCCTAAATAGTTCTTCAATCATCCTTCCTTAAGAGGGTTAATTAACATGTTTAATAATTAAGAAAAACTAATAATAAAATAAAATTCAAAAATTGATTCAAATAATTCAGACATAATCTATTAATCCTTTTGTGTTTAATAGCATAATTTCATTAAAGAAATTATGATTAATCCATTGGTGTGAAAAAATCATAAGAGTATTTAACTTAGATTATTTTCTACTTTAATTTAATTAACCCTTAAGCATGAGCCTAATTACATCAGACTCCTTTAGGTGTATTGCTAATTTTATTTTTTTCAAAGCATATCATTAAAGGCTCATGATCAAATGGCTAATTAAATTAAAGGAGCTTAAGGAAGGGTAATTAAGTTGATGTGCTTAATGGCTTAAACCTAATCAACTCATAAAATTTATTTAATTTCCTTTTTTAAATATGGCAAATCACCAACTTGGGATGGAGTAAAACTTAAGTACCATTTCTCTTCTTTAGGTTTTAACAACTTAAAAATCAAAATCAAACCTTATAAGAACTTTGATTAGTGTTAAGGAGTGTTTATTTGTCTTGATTGTCCTTAGGATTTAATGTAATTGAGTATGTTATATGGTAACATTTAATCACTTATTTTCAGTTATTATTATAAATGTGTATGTAATTTGTTTCATATGTTCATATTTTTTTAAAAAAATAAAATTAAAAGAATATGATTGCATTTAAGTTGCATGTGTTGGATAAATGTTACTATATGGTGTGGTTATTATCATTAACAAATCTCAAATTATTTTTGAAGCTATAAGTTAATAATGAATAAAAATGTGTGAAGTTTAAGTTAATATTGGCTATAAATACTTAATAAAAATTTTATTTAGTTATAATTTAAAGAGAACAAAGGATTGTTTTATTTTTATGTTTCATGTGAATGTTTACATGTATTTAAATTATCAAGTATATAGTCTGGACATCCTGGGAACACGAAGCTTTAAGTAGCCCCAATAAGGTCTTAGATAATCTCACTTCTCTAGTTTAACAATGGCTCATAGTTGCTTAATTTCATTTATGTGTATACATGTGCTAGTATTTTGAATAAAATTTAAACTGTAAATGAATAGAGAATTTATTTTTACATAACCCTCACATGATTTTATTTATATGCCTATGAATATGTTCACATGTATTTGAATTGGCAAGTATATAGTCTGGACATCCTGGGAACATGAGGCTTTAAGTAGCCTCAAATAGGTCTTAGATAATCTCACTTCCATGGCTTAACAACGGCACATACTTGCTTAAATTTCTAATACATATTTGTATATTCTTAACTATGAAATAAAAATTTTCTTTTCTACTAAATTCATGCATTAATGATCATCAAGTGTGAAAAATATGAGTATGTATTGTATGTACAAATATGTATATTAAATTAAATATTAATAAGAAAAAAATAAAAGAAAAATGAAAGAGTGTGTTTGCTATTGATAATGGAAAGAAGTAGTGGAATGTTACTCCTGTGATAGTGACCTAATTTCATTAATCTTAAGACAGCTTTCATGTTTGAATGAGATTCCTTAAAACTAATATAAACTTAAGTTTAATAAAATGTTCATAAATGGTTCACTAAAGAAACTAAAGTCATGATATTATACCTTTAGAAAATAACTTTGGGTAGGAATAAAGATATTAAACCTCTTCCTTCTCTTTATAATAATTAAGTGTTAAGTAGGTATTAAATAAAATAAAAAATATAAATTAAAATCAATCAATTTATTAAAAGATTTGAAATGAAGCTTAACCACCCTTAATAATTAATTAAACAATTTTATAACTTTAGACACTCATACTTCTGAAGCTTAATCAAGACACACCACATTAAGCCTTAGCACACACATTAGAATGTTAGGTCACCAATTCTAGTGTTAAGTTTGGTTGGTGTATGTTATGATGATGTGTTTTATTTTATGATATAATGTTTTAGACTTGATGTTAGGATTGTTTGTGCTAAGACTTGATGTTAGGTCATTAATAGCCAAATGATATTTTTTGTAGGAGATTATGCTAATGGGGCCACTATAATAATAAATAAATATAAATATTTTTGCTTTCTAGTGATGCTTATACCCCTAAGCATAATCCAATTAGGACAAGTGGGCTTGGTTATCCAAGTATATGTGTTAAGTTCAAATATGTGAAATATAATTGCTTGGCTTGTATGTTTAGTTAACTAATATTTATTTTGCAGGTGTAGTTAGATTTCTTTTTTTTAATAAATATGTAATTTTTATAATAGGATTAGGATTAGTGATTTAGGATGAGCAGTCGTTAGAAGGCAAAGACCTGGGAGGCCCTGTGAAGCCTAGAGCAAATAGATCTAAAGAAGAAAAGAAGAAATAAGGATTGAAGATCCTATAACATTCATTTCATTTGTAAAATTCAATTGTAATTTAGGTTGTATAAGGGTACAGCTCTACTACCCGACTATTTCACTTTTCTGGGGTGTACGGCAGTACCCGACCACACCAACCTTTTTTTTTACGAAATTCTAATGTTTGATTAATGTGTTTAGTTTGTATAATAGAAATATCATCCTTTTCATAGGTTTTTTAATGGGTGATGATTTGATGTATGGCTTAGATGTGGTAGGCTCTTTAGGATAAAATTAAATATTTTATCATCACTAAATAACTCTAAATTTTAATACAACTCATAACCTCATTTTAAAGCCTAGGTTCTTGATCAGGATAATAAAAACTTTATCAACCCTTTCATTGAATGTTGTATGTTATTACACCATACATATCATATTGTGCCCCTCTTAAATAGGGAAGATCTCTACTCTTACATGATAGGGGATATGCTTGACCTTTGAGAGCAATCCCTTGTAGTGGAGAACACCTCTTCTAATTAACTTAGTCCATAACTTAATTTCATCATGCATATATGCATAATTGTCCCAAGCCTTTTGCCCAAAATGAATGTGTCAAAAAAAAATCCAAAATTTATAAATTTTTTTAACTTTAGTCTATGGCATGCTTTCATACTAAATATTATTTAGTCTCTTAGGGAGTGAGTTTAGAACTTTAGCTTCTTTCCTAATTAAATAATAGTTTAGCTTCCTTGCATCTATATAAGACCAACCTATATGGTTTTAAAGCATAAGAGGTGTTAGCTAGCGGCTACTCCAGATGGTTGTAAGTCCAAAAGAGCCAAGTTGTATCTATCCTCTCTTGTGATAATAAATCATTATATCCCATATTTTCTTGATTAGACTTAAAGTCATGCTTCTATCTTGTGCTAAAGAATTTTAGATTTAGGTTCTAAGGTTACTTATTTCCTTTGGGCTATGAGTAAAAGTCCTCACCTCTTAGGTATTTTCATAATCTCGTGTTGTTGAACTATAAATAATATCGTTCTAATGAGATCTCAACTCAATCATAAGTAAATTTTTTCTTTCAAAAGATATAAAGCATCATTATAGGGTAGATCCACCCACTAGGCTTCCTAGTATCTTGGGTGCTCCGTACTTATCTTCCTATGAAAGCTGAAAATAAGTCTTTCTATTTGAACTTTCCCACTTGATTTCTAAAAAGTGCATAATCTTTTGATAGTCTAGCAATTGAATCTTTGTAGATACTTATTGACTACTTTAATCTAGAGTGTTCTTATGAAATACCCATTTCCAAAGATGTAATTAACTATGAAAGCTTGCTTCTATAGGTAACTCAAGAACCCGACATAAAATAAATCCTACTTTACTTCTCCATAAAAAGTAGGGAACAGATCTCTAGTATATACGTAGATGTATGCTTATGAGTCCTTATTAGGTGATTAGGTTCATTGTAGAGTGATTTTCTATCTTCTGAGATAGTACATTATACCTTAATGTCACACCCGATCACTTCAATAAGTATCCCTTAAGATCTGTGTGGTGTCATTACGACTCCAAACTAAAACACCACAAACCCCTATAAGTCAAACTATAAAGTTGGAGTTAGATGGATCGTATAAACCAACGAATTAAAATTTTTATATACATATGATATTTCTACTTTTATAACTTGCTAATAATAATTCTAATATTATATTTGTTGTATATGTTTTTGCATATTTTTAGACCAATCTAAAAGAATCTTATTTAATATTAATCAATATGTATTTAAGTATATTTTAATATTTGATAATTACATCTAGGTTATGTTTGTGGTATTCTAATAACTCAATATACAACAACAATAAGCCTTCATCCCACCATGTGGGATCAGCTTTATGAATCATTCTTCTCCATTGTGTCCTATTATGTGTTAAATTCTCATTTGATTATAATAAACTATGGTCATTTTTATACATCTTAATCAAGTCTTTTTAGGTCTACCTCTATTTTTCTAACATAAGGCAAATCTAATACATCTACTCTCCTAACTGGGTCACCGGACGGCCGACGCTTTATGTGGCCAAACCATCTAAGGTGACTCTCTCTAATATTATATGTCATTAGAGCTACTCCAACCTTTTCCTAAACATACTCATTTCACATTTTATCTCTAAGAGTAAAGTCACTCATCCACTTAAGCATTCTCACCTTTACAACACTTAACTTAGTCTTATGCTTCTCTTTTAATGGCCAACATTCTGCACCATAAATCATTGTAGGTCTTACCGCCATCTTATAATTTTTCCCTTAAGTCTAAGCGATATTTTTCTATCACACAATAATCCAAATGCATTCCTCCACTTCAACCATCCAACTTAAATTCTACCAATAACATCCACATCCATTTCACTATCATTTTGAACAATAGACCTGAGATATCTAAAATGCTCACTCTTATTAATGACTTAATCACACAATGTCACAACAACACCACTATAACTTCTACACCTAAAATTACACTTCATATATTCAGTTTTAGATCGACTCAAATGAAAATCCTTAGACTCTAAGGTTGACATCCATAATTCAAGTTTCTCTTAGACTCCCTCTCTAGTCTTATCACCAAGAAGAATGTCATCAACAAAAAGCATACACCAAGGTACATCTTCTTATAAATTCTTTGTAAGAGCATCCATAACTAAAGCAAAATCATAAGGGCTTAAAGTTGATCTTTGATGTAATCCAATTGAAATAGGAATATATTTTATCAATCCCTCTTGTGTTTGGACATAAGTAATAGCTCTAATATATATATCCTTAATGACTTGAATATAACCAATATTAACTCCTTTCTTTTCTATAACTCTCCAAAGGACTTTTCTTGGAACTATATCATAAGATTTCTCTAAATTAACATATATCATATGTAGATCCTCCTTAGTTTCTCTATACCTCTCCATCAAACCTCTCAACTAGGGGTGTGCAATCGGTCTGTCTGGACAGATCAATTTTAAAATTTGATAAACCGTTCAGTTTTAAATCCAAAATCTGAAAATACTGATCCGTTTAATCAATAACATAAACCGAACTAATCCAAACCAAAATTTTTATCGGATTTTCGGTTCAGTTTAGAAAAAATCAAAAATTGAAAATATAAATTGTTATAATAATTATTTATCAAGGAATTACATCACTTTATTAAATTATTTCATACAAAACAAGTAACTCTTTAATAAATAAAATCAATAATATATAAATTTATCATTGAAATTACTTTTTTGAGAGGAATATTCTGAAAAAATTAATTTTTAGCTATTTTTTATTTAATCAGTTTAATCAGATTAAGATGATATAAAACCAAATTGAAATCAAAATTTTATTATAAAAACAATCCAAATTTTAAACTTCTATTTAAATCGATTCAAATTTTTGATTATAACCAAAAAAATGCACACCCCTACTCTCAACAAATGTATAACATCTATAGTAGATCTACCTGGCATAAAATCAAACTGATTTTGAAAACTTTTGTATCACATTATAACCTATGCTCAATTACTCATCTCCCATATTTTTAATGTAAGACACATTTGTTGGAAACATATAAAGATAAAAATAAATTTATCTAGCCTAGATCTCATGTCAAATCATCAAGAAAATGTAATCGGAAGCATACCTGAATCCATGGAAGAGCTAATACGGGATTTTGGCCTTCCACTTCTAAAGGGGTATTCTTGAGAGAGAGAGAGAGAGACTTCTTTTCACTCAAGATGGGATATGAGTAAAATGAGAACTTTATCCTTTAGAATGGGGACCATGACCCTATTTATACTTGAGTGCATTTCATTTTATTTCAGCCCATCATTAAAAAAATAAAAAATGTCTAGTCTCTACACATGATAATTCCATACAAAATTAATAAGATGTCTCAAAAGCCTAAAATTAATTAATCTTTATTTGATCACAAAATAAATAGACTTAAAAATAAGATAGCGCATAATGTATAATTAAATTCATATGTGAGCCCACATTCAAAAATTCCCAACAATCTCGGGTCACATATATATTGCTAAACAATTATACATTATTAAATACTTTAAGAGCTCAATATTTTCTATCTTCAAAGAGGAACATCTTTAGACAATCTGGTCCATTAATAATATTGACATAGAATCAAAGTGATCTTTATTATAATTTTTTTATAATAAGACCCATCAGTGATCACTAAATCAATATGATTAATGACATATATCAAGTATGGATGTGTAGCATGGAAATTTCATGTAATGTGATCATATATCATGTCTATTTCCAACTGGTCCTATATTATAACTCAAAAGAGTTATACATATAGTTTCATTTATTTATGCCAAACTGCAATTGAAACTACATAACTTTGTTTTAGAGTGTTCAACTATAAGATAATAACAATACATTATTCTGATCAGAAAAATATATTTATAATTATTGAACATCATAAGCAAACTCTCACTATGCTAGCATATCATCAAAGTAAACCACTCCCATACGAGCCATATGCTCATGAAATATTTTAGGTGGTAAACCTTTTGTAAGTGGATCTGCAATCATAAAATTTGTACTAATATGTTCAATAGATACTTGAGAATTCTGAACTCTTTCTTTTACAACAAGATATTTTATGTCAATATGCTTTGATTTTGATGAACTCTTGTTGTTCTTTGAATACAACTCAACTCTATTATCACAATTTATTTTTAATGGTCTCTCTATTCCATCAAAAATATTTAGCCCAGTGATAAAATTTCATAGCCATATTCCTTGATTTAATGCCTCATAACAAGCTATAAATTCTGCTTCCATAGTGGAAGAAGCAATAAGTGTTTGTTTAACACTTTTCCAAGATGTAGTTCCTCCAGCTAATAAGAAAATATAACCTGAAGTGGATCTTCTACTATCGAGGCAACCAGCAAAATCAGAATCGAATTACCCCATGATCTCCAAATGATCTGATCTTCGATATGTGAGCATAAAGTCTTTTGTTCTCTTCAGATACCGTATAACCCATTTTACTGCTTTCCAATGATCCATTCTTGGGTTACTTAAATATCTATCAAGCATTCTAACAATGTGTGCAATATCTGGATGTGTACAAACTTGAGTATACATAAGACTGCCTACTGCAGATGCATAAGGTATCTTTTTCATCTCTTTCTTTTCAAATTTATTTCTTGGACATTGAAGCAAACTAAATTTATCACCTTTAGCAATGAGTGTATCTCCTGGTGCACAATCTTTCATGCCAAATCTACTAAGCACTTTATCAATATATGTCTTTTGTGATAAACCAAGTATACCATGAGAACAATCTCGATAAATTTATATACCTAACACAAAAGATGCATTTCCAAGATCTTTCATTTCAAATTTATTTGAAAGAAATTTCTTGGTTTCATGCAAAAGGCCTATATCACTACTTGCGAGTAGAATATCATCAACATATAGCACTAGGATGATGAATTTACTCTCACTTATTTTGTGATAAATGCATTGATCAACAGTATTTTCTTTAAAATCAAAAGTAATCACTTGATCAAATTTCTTATACCATTGACGAAGCTTGCTTTAAACCATAGATGGATTTCTTTAATTTGCATACCGGTGTTTTGAATCGAAGATTGAAAATTTTCGGTTGCACCATATATATAGTTTCTTCAATGTCACCATTGAGAAATGCAATCTTTACATCTATCTGATGTAACTCTAAATCATAATGAGCTACCAATGACATTATGATTCTAAAAGAGTCTTTCAAAAAAATTGGAGAGAAAGTCTCTTTATAATCAATGCCTTCCTTTTGAGTGAAAACCTTTAGTGACTAGATGTGCTTTATACCTTTTGACATTGCCTTTTGAATCTCGTTTGGTTTTAAAAATTCATTTACAACCAATGGGTTTTACTGATTTAGGCAATTCGATAAGATCCCAAACATCATTCTCTTTCATTGATTTCATCTCATCCTCAATGGCTTTTATCCATTTATGAGAGTTAACACTCTGTTTGACTTCACTAAAAGAGATTGGATCACTCTCCAATCCAATGTCAAACTCATGTTCTTGGAGATACATAATATAACCATCTGAAATTGCTAATCTCCTCTCTCTAGTGGATTTTCTTAATGACACTTCAATTTGAGGTTGTTGTGATTCCTCAGTATGAGTGGGAGTTAACTCAAGAATATTTTGATTATCCGTATTTACAACTTGAATATGATCAGTTAAAATTATATGATTATTTTCTATTGTAACTATAGGAAGAGTAATAAATTACTCTTCAAATATAAAATTTTTAGATTTATTACTCCCATCATTTTCAACTTCCTCAATAAATTTAGCATTGCCATCTCGAAAAAGGATTTATTTGAAGAGTCATAAAACTTAAAACCCTTCGACCTTTCTAAGTATCCAACAAAATAACAGCTTATAGTTCTTGAGTCTAATTTTCTTTCATTAGGCCTATATGGCCTAGCTTCAGCTGGACATCCCCAGACATGAAGATGCCAAATACTAGGCTTCTTCCCAATCCATAATTCATATGGGATTTTAGCTACTGCTTTTCTTGGAACTCTATTAAGGATGTAAATTGTAGTCTTTAAGGCTTCTCTCCAAAATGAATCTAGTAAAGAAGAATGGTTTATCATACTTCTAACCATATCCATAAGGGTCCGATTTCATCTCTCAGCTACACCAGTTTGACTTGGAGTCCCTGGCATGGTGTATTAAGGAACGATGCCACATTCTGCTAAATATTTGGCAAAAGGGATTGGACATTGTTCACCTGATCCATCATATCTACCATAGTATTCACCACCACGATCAGATTTGATAGTTTTTATTTTCTTTCCAAGTTGATTTTCAACTTCAGCCTTAAAAATTTTGAATACATCCAATGATTGTGACTTCTCATAAATTAAGTATAAGTACCCATAACGAGAATAATTGTCTATGAAAGTAGTGAAATATTGTTGGCCATTCTAAGTAGTTGTAGGGAATGGACAACAAATATTAGTATGAATTAATTCCAAGACGTTTAAACTCCTATTAACACCAACTTTTTTGATATTTGTTTATTTTCTCTTGATATATTCTGTACAGAGTTTATCATTTGAAAAATCAGGAGAATCAAGAATTCTTTTTGACACAAGTCTTTCAATTATATGTTTAGAAATATGTCATAAACGCTTGTGTCATAACATATATGAATTCTCATTCATTAATTTTTTGCTTTATACCAAAATTACTTGCATGCAAGGTTTCATTAATTTGTAAACCAGAAATATCAAAGAACTAGTACTAATAATATTTGAATACTGAAAGAGACTAAATTTTCTATTTTCAAATGAACAAGAATAACCAGATTTATCCAAACAAGAAATAGAAATTAAATTTTGTCTAAATGACAGCACATAAAAAGTCTCATGTAAATTCAAAATACAACCATATTCTAGATATAATTTATATAAGCATATTGCTTCAACAGCTGCTTTATTGCCATTTCCACATAGATGAATCTTTCAACATCAGTTAGCATTTGTCTCCTTAGACAACTCTGCATAGTCACACTTATGTGAGTAGTTGTATATGTATCTATCCACCAAGTGTGATTTGGTACTAAGGATAATTAACTTCAGAACAAACAAAGTTGAGAAGTTTACCCTTTTTTTTACCATCTAATTTGCATACTTGGGACAATCCTTCTTCACATGACCAGCCTTCTTGCAAAAGAAATAAGTAACAGCATTATCTGGTTTATGTTGCACCTTATGCTGTGAAGTCCCTTTGTCTGCAGCTCCTTTTTCCTTTATAAGTCATTTTTCTCTTAGTAACAATGCCACGATAGGAAGTAAGTGCACAAGAATGTCATCATATATCTCTAATTTTAGTGCTTTCAATCTAGTGACAAAATTAGACATCTCCATAATATATTCCCTTATATTTTTATTGCCTTTATACCGCATTGAAATGAGTTTACTAAGAATAGTACTCGCTTCGACCTTTTCAGAACTAATGAAATGGTCTGCTATTTGGGTTAGAAAATTTTAGCACATTCCTCTTCAGGAATTGCACCACTTATGATTTTTGGAATGGAATGCTTCATGATCATAAAACTCATGCAGTTAGAACGCTCCCACTTTTCAAATTTAGTCTTTTGTTTAATAGTACTTTTTGCAGTAATGGCGGGACGACATTCAGTTTGGATCGCATAGTCAAGATCCATATACCCAATAATAATGGTGATATGCTCTTTTCATTTCTTAAAGTTAGTGTCGTTGAGCACTGGAATGTTATTCAAATTGGCAGATATAGAAGAAACATTAACTAAAAAGAACAATAATAATACTCACAATTAACAACATTGTCATTTTCATATATATATATATATAATATAAACAAAATATATGCTTGAAATAAAATATTTAATAAAATGGGCATATATAAGATACACAACATTGATTTAGTCTTTGAACATAAATAATAATTTGTAAATGGTACTCTTAAAATTACACAAATATTGATAATAAATTCCATATATATCTTTGGATCAACATATTGCATGCATGATTAATATAAATTTATCACATATTTGTTACTACACAAAATCTGGCCAAAAATAATCTTCCTTTAGGCCGATTATTTTTTGCATAGATTTAAATATAATCCATATGTAATATTCATATATTTCAAAAAATAAATAAATTGATATAGTAGATGTCGCTTTGATAACATAATATTTCAATTTAAATTATTCTGAAATAATAAATATTAATTGTAATATTTCAACAAATATTCCAATTTATATTATCGGAATCCATTTGATATTACAAAACAAATTTTAGCAAACTCATATTTGAATAAAGCAATTAATTAAGTTGGATCTATGTCTATTCGATAAAAAGAAAATAATGCATAATATTATAATTAATAAAAAAAATAAGCATTCTCTTTTCCACATTAAAAATTCAACGAATTATATATTACTGAATTAGGAAATATTTATGGAATGTCAAAACAATAATTATCCATAAAATTTAAAACATAATATTTATACATAAATGTTTAATATTAAAAAAAAATCTGAAATAAAAAAAACTTCTATAAATATTAAACACTAAGTGTAATTGTTATATTTACTTAATAAATATTCTATTTGGAATTAATTGCACAAAGCAATTAAATGTAAGATATTTCAGATTAATAAAGATGGATTTAAAATCTGAAATGAATATGAAACGTTATAAATAATGTTATAACAAACAATTTCATATATAAATTATAGTATAAAATGTTAAAAACAAATAAATGTAATAAATACACTGAAAAATATTAAGGCGAAACGTTTCATATTCCGCTATATTTAGTTAAATTATATTACAAATATTCGGTTTCAATTCCAACCTTATTAAAAACAATTAAATGGGATAATTATACCATTTATATTAACTTATATATATAATTATATATATACCCCTCGGATGAAAATGAACGGATGGGCGAAATTAAATGGAATAATTATAACATTTATATTAACTTATGTATATTTATTCAAACTTTTTTTTATTAAGATCACATTGACAAGAAAAAATATATCGATCACATAAAAATTAAAATTGTGATCAAAATATAAAGCAAATTTAGCTATATTAATTTACTCAAAATTAATAATATAAAAATCATCTAAAGGATATCGATACTTCATGCTAATAATCAAATTATTTGTTCAAAAATTTTGAATCATGTACTTTGATCTAAAATTTTCAAATAACAAATACAAAAGATGAAGAGGAAAAATTATTTCTCAATGATTCAACATGATAACTCTGATACTACTTGTTGGAAATATATAAAGATAAAAATAAATTTATCTTGCCCAGATCTCGTGTCAAATCATCAAGAAGATGTAATCGGAAGCATACCTGAATCCATGAAATAGCTAATATGGGATTTTGGTCTTTCACTTCTAAAGGGGTGTTCTTGAGAGAGAGAGAGAGAGAGAGAGACTTCTTTTCACTCAAGATGAGATATGAAAATGAGAGCTTCACTTTTGGGAATCTTAATGACTATTTATATTTGAGTGCATTTCATTTTATTTCAGCCACTCATTAAAATAAAAAAATGTCTGGTCTCTACACATGATAATTCCATATAAAATTAATAAGATGTCTCAAAAGCTTAAAATTAATTAATCTTTATTTGATCACAAAATTAATAGGCTTAAAAATAAAATAGCGCATAATGAATAATTAAATTCATATGTGAGCCCACATTCAAAAATTCTTAACAACATTAATTTAATTCCTTTATAATTTGCACACTCTTATGCATCACCTTTATTCTTAAATATAAGAGCCAACAAATTATTTTTTTAGTCATCTAGCTTTTAGTCTTTAAAATAATATTAAAAGGATTTATAAACCAAGAAATTTTTTGATCTCCTAAACATTTTCACACTTCTATTGGAATATAATCAGGTCCAACTATTTGTTTACACTTCATTTTTTTAAAGCTTTTCTACTTCAAATTTACTAATACGATGATAAAAATAATTTTATCTATTTTTTAAGGTATTAAGATTGATAAAATCGATCGTATTCTAATAACTCAATATCATATGCATTAAATACTTATTCCAATGTTGACTATATTGTTATAAAATTTAATAAAAAAACCTCGAGCACATGTTAATTTTTACAATTATCACTTATTCCTTGATCCTTTATGAAGCAAAAAAATTTAAGCTTTAGCATATATGTATGTATGTATGTATGTATGTATATGTTGAATTTCACATCATATGCAAATATTAAGAAGAACTTATAATTCTATAAACTTTTGGTGTGGATTAATTTACACATTATATTGATCTATATATAATACAATATTTATTAAAATTACTTTATATCTTCAAAGATAATTTTTAAGACATGTTTATCATCATCATAGAGGGGAGATTGTTGATCCTATGAATCTCAAGTTACATGAACTTAATTTTAATAACAAACATGTGATTGTAAGTTATTAAGTGATTTTAAGAATAATAGACAACTCATAGTTGGACTTTTTTCTCTAAACCTGGCATAAGTAGCTACATTACCTAGAAGTTGAATAAAGTCATGCAATAAAGTCAAACTCATGAAATGAGTATCATTGAAACTTAATACATATAAGAAAATTGGTTTGAATATTAATAAAATTCATTTTAAGTCATTTGATGAAAATTTTGTATTTTGGCTCTTCAGCTCTCAATAATCAAAACCTTATTTATAGCTTTTAAACATATAAAAAATGTATATCCTAAAATATATTTAAATCTTGTCAATTTGACTTAAAAATAAATAAAGAGTCATGTCTATCAGAAATTTAATTCTTATATTTTAAATATGATTTATGCATGTTTATCAATTAAAAATGAGCCTATTTTAAATATTCAAAATTATGACTTGATTTTATCACCATTAAATCCAAAATATCAATTTCAATCCAAATCATATATCATTTCATCGCTTCATCTTAAATATTTCTAAAACTCTTTTTTTTTTTCAAAAACTCTAATTTACATTTTGAACAATTTCAACATTTTATTATATATGGCAACATATTTATCATCTTGTCTAACTTATTTGTTTAAGTATTTATTCTTTGATAATCCTAACAATAATGATAATTGCTCCAAATTGATCAATGAAGACATGTAAAGAACTTCTAAAGGCAATATAAAAAGAGGAACTATTTTCATTGCAAAAAATATGCCTTAAAAGGCATAAATAAATTGTCAATTTATCCTCCACTTGTTGGCAGAGTTTGCATCCCTACTAAGCTTTACATTCCTTTTGTTTTAGCAATTATCTTTGCTAAATAAATTTTGAATATTGGCATGCTTGTTATCAATTCTAATAATTGATTTGTAGGTCTTTAAAGAGTGAATTCTACTTAAAAGCTAAACACCCACAATTATTTGAGAATTTCAAGCAATATGAGGTTGACATAAGCAAAATATTACTTTTTTCATGCAACATATTAGGTGTAACCTAAAATATGAGAAGTAAAATTATTTTTTTTTTGTTATTTACTCTTAATTGAATACGTTTATCTACATTATTCTTTATTTATAAAATTAAATGAATAATTAGTGTTTCAAGAATCAAATCTTTCATACCATTGTTATTGTATATTTTTGAAAAAGAAAATAGTTTTAAAAAATTTGTATGCTTGAAGAAAATATAAGCGACTTCTATAATTGCAAAACTAAACGGGCTTTACTAAAAAAATCTAAATTATATAAGGAGAGTTTGAGCTTAACTAGTGTTAACCTCACTTTTGGAGTGAGGTCTCATCTTCTTCATCATAGATTTAGGACTCTTATAGACACTAAGAGTTCCTTAGTCTTAAGACACTTCTAGTGATTAGATGAACACTTAATCTAACCCTAAAGACTTAAAAGAGTTAGCCATAAGAATAGGTTGTGCCTTAGGGATTTAGGAGGACTTGTCTACCCTATAAGCCAAACCTAATCCTTGCTTCCTTCTTTCAAACCAAACCTCAAATTCAAATTCAAATTTAAAATCAGATCAAACTATCCAATGATTGAAATCCATCACTAAATTCAAACTCTAAATCCCTTCATAAGCCCTTTATTTTTATCTTATGGACTTAGCCTTAACCAAATCCAAATCAACCCCTATCCAATTGATTTTCTCAATTATCAAATTCAATCTCAAATCAAATTCCAAATCATGAATCAAATCCAACTATCCAATGATTGAAATCCATGATTAAATTCAAACTCTAAAATCCTTTCTTAAGCTATATGAACCACCTTAATATGCTTAGTTAAAACTCCTTCAAACTAACTCAAACTTGGTTGATTTCTTTATAAATCAATCATTCATTCATTTATATTTATAAATATAAATGAAACCCACCCTACAATGACCAAAAAATAAATCAAACCAATTCAAAATCCAAGTTAGCCTCTTTTGACCCATATCCCTTAATTTGATCAAATTTGCTTCCAAATCACTCCAAACTCAAGTTATTTTCTCATAACCCATTTATATCTTCATTTATATTCACAAATATAAATGAAATATAAATTCAATTGGCCCAAACCAAATCCAAATCAAATCAAATTCTCAATTTTATCTATTTTAGCTAAACTTTTGAACTTGGCTAAATGAAACTCAAATCAACTCAAAACTCATGAATTTCTTCATGATTCAATCATTTCTACAATCATTGATCCAAATATAAACATAAACCATAATTATCAAACCAAATTCAAGTCAAGCCCAAGTTGACCCTTTTGACTTGAAGTTGTCATATGAACCAAAACTCATTTGGCTCCAAACCAATTGCAATTAGATCTATATTTCAATCCTAAGCTCATATGTGGGTTCAACTAAACTTGAATCAAACATTGATCAAGTCAATTGACTCAATTAGGCTCACTTGACCCAAAGTGACCTAAAAGACCTTTTTGAGCCAAGTTTTAATCCAACCCAAATTGGATTGAACTAGCCCATATAAACCTCAATCATGATCAACAATTATTATGGGGGTGATCAACCACCTTGAATTGGGTCAAACCAAATCAAACCTAACCTTTGATCAGGTCAACATTTAGCCCAAATGAAACCCAAACTAGCCAAAATCCATCATATGCCAAATTGATTCAAACCATTGACCCAAACCCATCCATAACTAATGATTGAACATGACCAAGCCATCAATTGAGTCAAACTACGCCTAATTGGCCACTTAACCTAAGTTGACCCAAATTGGCCTAAAAAGCCAAAAATCGGTCAAATCATGATTTAATCTAAATTGATTACAACCAATGGCTCAAGTTCATTCTAAATCACTTATTGAACTTGACCAAATTAATGATTGAGCCTAAGTCAACTAATTGGTCAACTTGACCAAACCTAGACTAAATTGACCTAAAAGGTCAAATTGACCAAAATCTAAATTAATTCCAAATTAAACCAAACCAAAGCCTATAATCACTTTCAATCAACCAATTGAACTTGACTCAACACCTAACCCAACCTAATTTGATCAATTTAGTCAAATTGGTCAACTTGACCAATTTGATCCTTTTGAATCCAAATGAGTCAAATCCAAACCTAAGCCAAACTAATCCAAATTAATTGAACCAAAACATCCCAAATCATCATATGAACCTAACCCAAGCCTTGGTTTGACCCAATTTGACCAATTGGTCAACCCAACCCAACTTAGCCGAAATGAAACCCAATTGACCAATCCAAGCCAAATCACTCCAAACCAACTTGTGGGACCCTAGGACTTAGCCAAACCTGACCCAAACATGTCCCAATTCATTTCCAAACTAGCCCAAAAGCCAAGTGGGCCCAACCAAGGGGCTTAGCCATCAAACCATAAGATTTAAACCTTAAAACTACTGGATACAAGCCAAAGTCAACTACCCCATGCCCATGGAAGCTCATTAGCAATCCATGGAACCTTCTCCTAACCCCACCTAGCTAACCTAACTCACCCTAGGTCAGCCAAGGATCTTTGGGAGGTGAGTTGACTCACCTCCAACCTAAATTGAGCACCCATTGAATCCAAACTTTGCAAAACTTGCACATTGGGTCCATGGCAACTCCCCATCATTCCTCCCATCCCTGGCATGCCTCCCTGACTTGATGGAGACAAGTCTAGTGGCCAGACGATGGCGAGCTAGTGCAAAGCATGCACATGCTGCCATCCATCCATGATGGAAAATTGAGGGGTATATCCCCTCAATTCGAGCACGATTTCACACACACTTGCATCATGAGCTCACATAACCCATTTCTAAGATCCTATAGAGTGATTCCAAGCCTTCCCGAGCACTCCAAAATCTGGATTTCCCATTCATGCAAAGCCAAAATTGGGGAGGGTAATCTCAAGCAATACTCTCCCATTTCAAAATCAAACTTCAATTCCTCTTAGCCACACCATCACATACCCTATCAAAGCCAACCGAATTAATTCCCAAGCTTCCAAGCCACAGGAGGATCGAATTCGATCGGAGCCGAGCCCATTGCATGTGTGGATTGGTCAACCAAGCATCCCATAGCAAATCAAGCTTAATGCTCTTCAGCAGGGCCTCACCTCAACTAAGTGAAGCTAACTTCGACATTGCACCGCCGAACATTAGCTCCGATGAGGTAATTTCATAAACTGAGCCTTGTATGCAAAAGTGGGTTGGTCCTTTGTAAAGAAAATTCAAATTTAATGTAAAATTGACTATTAGATGTGTGCATCTCCCTTCCTTGAAGATGTGGGAAGAATTTGGAGAAAATCCAAGCTCGGGTGATCTCGGATTGAACGAGGGAAGAAGGACAATATCCGTCTTCCATTGCTCGCGAAGGGATAGATCATGAACCGTCCATCCCACATGATCGAGATGAACGGATCTAATCAAATCCCACGGTAGAGCCCTCTGATTCCTTTCCTAAACTACGGATTTGATCATGGTTGTTCGATCTTAGATCGGATGGTCCATAGAGAAAGCGCGTCCGTCGCCGGCTGAGTCAGTGCGTGAATGTGACTATTTAAATAGCTGATCCCATCGCGCCACGTGGAAAGCGTGTCGTGTCAGCTGCCACATGGCCCGACGGGATTAAGGTTTAATTAGGGCAAATTAATTAGCTTTTAATCCTAAAACTTCCTAAAATCATAACTAATTATAGAAAAATCCAAAAAAAAAATACAAACTTAGACTCATTTTAAAGATATTTCATAGTAGAATTCAAGAAAATTATCATTAATTAATTTTGAACAGTGGTTTTAACTTAATGAGAGTTTTATTAAAAATTTAATTAGCTTAATTATACCTTAATTAAGCACTCAATTTATCTCAAATTTTGTGGATGTTTAGACGGGTGACCTCTGCCTCCCCTATTTTTTAGGATGTTATTGATTGCCTAATTAGAAAATTTTGTTGATTAAGACTTAATCACTCTCTTAATCTAATTACTTATAATTAATAAATGAACGCAAGAACTTAATTAATCAATTAAGCATAATCATCTTTGTTGAACAATAAGATGACTTAGGAGATGTGATTGGGGATACTTTTCCTAATCCATTTCCTAAGTTTTCTTTACCTTTAAAAATCAAATTAATTAATGGCTAATGAAATGATTAATTGATTAATTAAGTGATTAGTCTTTAAAATAAAGAAATCAGAATCTAATTGAATGTTTAAATGATTTAAGGATTAAGATTAGGGCCCTACCTTTGATCCTTTCCCCTAAGTTAGTTTTATCATTCAAATAAAAACATAGCCAAAATGTTTAATCAATTAATTAAAGGCTTAATGAAATTGAAATTAAAAATCAACTCATCCACACCTAAACAACCCTTAATTGATTTTGGGTAGCTCCTTAGGTATTTAATAACCCAAGGTGAGAGAAAATGGAATTATGGTTGGCTCACATGTGTGAGAAAATTATAAAAATAATTAAGTGAGATCTCTTAATCCTAATTAACTATTAATCATAAGCCAATTGCATTAGGCCCCTTTCATTTCTTAGGAGCATTGTAAATTTACTTTTCATGTGGTTGTATATCATATTAGCTTATTATTAATTAGTTAATTAACTTAATGTGATATAGGTAAGGATTAATTAATTCACTTAATTCATACCTTAACCTAATTAAAACATAAAATCAACTTAAATATTCTTCATTAAACTAAAGTAATTCACACATGGGGAATTGGGCTAGGATTAGCAAACCTCTCTCATATTTCCTAAGTCAAATCAAACTCAAATTTAAAAATGTCTTTAAAGAATTTTGTTTCATTTTAAATAGCCTTATTTAATTTGATTATCCTTAAGAATTAATTAGGATGAATGAAATCATGTGTTTACATTCCTTTATTTCTTTCCAATCATGCTAAGTATTGCTTGTCATATGACATCATGCATTCATTTCTTTCAAAAATTAATTAAATGAAATGGTTTCTTTTATGTCAAATTACATGTGTTGACTTAAATCAAATATGAGTGGCTGTTATCACTATTAAATCAAAAACTATTTTCAAAATCTATAAACCAATTATTGAAAATGAAGTGATGCTAATTACAAATATCTATAAGCTTGCATGTGATAATAATATAAGATATGCAATATGAAGTTCTCTTTCCTTATCCTATATGAATTTACATAGGATTTGCATGTGTATAGTTCATTTGAAAAGAACATAACACTTGCCTAAATCTTCTCCTATGCATCTCCATGTTAAGACTTAGGAAGAATTTCATATCACATATGTAAATCACATAATCAATTCAAACACAACCTTCTTGCATGATTCCCTATTCATATGGTTCTTTTTGTACATTCATATGTATTTGAGAAAAGGGTATATTAGTCTGGACATCACGGGGATGTGAGGCTTTGAGTAGCCCTAAGTATCCTTATAGTTGTTCATACATCTACATGTATCTAAGAAAAGTGATATATTAGTCTGGACATCCTGGGACTGTGAGGCTTTAAGTAGCCCTAAGTGGGTCTTGTACCTTACATCCCTGATGTATAAAATAATGGTGTCGTACTCACTTAAAACTTTTATACATGTAAATATGTATTTAGCTAATAGATGAAAAAAATCCCTTTTTCTATATAATAAAAACATTCAGTCATAATTCAATAAACAAAAATGAAATATTTATATTCAACATACACTTCTTTTCATTCATCATCAAAGTGTGCTAAGCTTTACATTGCATGTACAGGTATGCTTAGGACTATTCATATGCATGATATACATGATGGAAAGAAATAAATGAATGTGTGTTATGTGATAGTAATTCATTACACCTAATCTTAAGATGTCTTTCTTATTGAATAGAGTTATTTAGAGTGAATTTAAACTTAAGATTAATTAAAACACATAATAAATCATTCACTAAAGAAAATTTTTTAATCAACTTATCTTAGAAATGACTTAAGGTAGGGATAAAAGAGAGATCCTCTCTTTCTTCTCTTCATAATACTTAGTTGCTAAGTGTAGGTCATATGAAATAAAAGAAAATACTAAATAAAATCTTCAAATTAATTAAACCACTTAAAAAGAAATCAACCCTTTATAAATTAAATCCCTCACACTTAGAAAATCATAATCATAAAGCCTAGTTAGGGCATACCACACAAGCCTTAACACATGCATATTAGATTAAGTCACCATTTCTAGCTTTATGTTAGGACGTTGCATGGTTTGATGAATATTTGGTTTTATGATATTTTGTTTTAGACTTGATGTTGTGGTGTATAAAGTGAGTCCGATGTTAGACCTATTAATCTAGCACATGTAACTGAACGAAGTACATCAGGGGCATTGTAATAAAAATATAAATATCTTTTGTTGTACATGTTGCTTATACCCCTCAACATAACCCAAGTTAGGACAGGTGGGCTTGGTTACCCATGTGTGGGGTGCTAAGTCCAAATTATCCATATAACTTCTTGGGTTGTATGGTGTGTTTAGCTAATATTTGTTTTACAGGTGTAGCTAGATTTACTTTTCTTTCTCTTAATGTAATTTTTCATTAGAATTAGATAAGTGTTATGGTGGTTAAGGGTGAGCATTGGTTATAAGACCATGTCTTATATACCATGTGACGACCTTTGGAGTAAGCTACATCCCAATAAAATCCAAAAGAAAGAAATAAATGAAGCAAAATAAGACAAAAGAAAGAAAGAAATGGAAAAAATCAAAGCCAAAAGAAAGAAAGAAATAGAGCAAATCAAAGCCAAAAGAAAGAAAGAAATGGAGCAAATAAAGATGAAGGAATGAAAGATGAAGAGTGAAGAATGGAGGATGAAGAATGAAGATCCCCATAACACTTATCATTTTATAATTATAATTATTCTTTCATTATACAGAGATGTATAAGGGTAGAGCTCAGCTACCCATATTTCTTTTCGGGTTGTACGGTGGTACCCGATCGCACCGGCCTTATTCTTTTACGATAACTTTATAAAATTATTTGATATTTTGTTTAGCTTATTCATTAGAAATAACATGCATTTTCATAATTTTTTTATGATTGGTGATTGTTGTGTGGCCTGGATCCATTTAGGCTCTTAGGATAAAAATAAATTGTTTATCCCACTAACAAATTATAATTAAAATTTTGAAATAACTCATAACCTCACATAAAAGCCTAAGAATTAAATCATGATAATAAAATATTTAACAACCCCTTAACTGGATGATTATATGTATAGGATCATGCATGTCATATTCTTCCACTCTTATTAAAAGAGGGCTTCCATCTGTACTAAATAATAAAGGCTTAACCTATCAGAGCCTTTGATGGAAAGACACCTCTTTCTCTTTTGATTTGGCCCACAACCAATTTCTCATGCATTTAGGCATACAAAAAATCTATAGCCTGTGTCAAAATAAAAAGTCCAAAAATCAAATAAAACTTGATAAAATTTGCATTAGATTAAGTCTTTATTCATGTCCCTCGTGATCTAGTTTCTTAGGAGTGAGTTTAAGGACTTAGTTTCTCTTCTAAATAAATTACAACTTAACTATATTGCAAAGCATATGACTTTCCTAGATGGATTTAAAGGGTATGAAGAGTTAGCTAGCTGTCACTCTAGGCGGTAATAAGTGTAGCAGTCAGGCAGTTTACTCTCTCTTGTGGAGATAAACCATATACCCATTTTTGTCATAGATTTAGGTTATGCTTTGACCCTCGCCAAAGCTACCTAGATTTAAGATCTAAGGTTATTATTTCCCTTTGTGGGCTACAAGCATAAATCTTTACTTCTGAGGCATTTCCACAACCTCTATTGTAGAATTGTAAGTCCTGGATTTTTAATAAAATTTCAACTCAAATAAATAAATCCCCTCAATTTTGAATATATAAAGCCTAACCATAGGATAGATTGGAGTGCTCACTAGGTTTTTTAGTATCATGAGCATTCGCTACTCATTTTCCTTAGTTTTAATAAAAAAATTTCCCTTTTGATCTCTCCCATTTGATTTTCTAAAAAAAAAAACAACCAATCATTTGATAGTCCTATCTTTAAAATCTTTGGAGACAACAATTGCCTACTTTAATCGAGAGTATTCTTAAGGAATTCACCTTTCTTAGGATTTAATTAACTATGGAGGCTTGCCTCCATAGGGACTTAATGAACCTAGTTTAAATAAATCCTACTTTACTTTTTCATGTAAAGTAGGGAAAAAATCTTTGGTATATTTGAAGACCCATCATGCCTTAGGAGTTCTTATTAGGTGATTAGGTCCATTATAGGGTAGTGACTTCTATCTCTTGAGATAGTGCACTATTCCTTAATATCGTACCCAATCAATATAATAAGTATATCTAATCTACGTGGTGTCCCCTCACATATACACACAACACCAAAAACCAAAAATAAGCACCACAACAAGAGAATTATGATTCTTTCCTGTAATCTCTTTAATTAAGCATTATTTAATTATCAAATACTTTTTTCAAGAATCTTTTTTTTTTCTTTACATCTTTCATATTTTTAGAAATACTTTGTTGTATAATGGTTGTTTGCAATAATATCCTTTCTATATCTAAATAATTTCTACCACAATATTAATTTGAAGCTCCTACATTAAAGGAATAAGTTCTTATATTAGCTTATATAGATCAATGCTCTCTTCGGTTGGCATGGCATGTGTCATTATTAATAAACTTAATTTGCAAAACAAAAAGTAATTTTACAAGCTAAAATATGCTAGAATAATGTACTACTAAAGAATAAATGCTTGATAAAATGGTTTATACTTTTTTGAAACTTAATAAAACTACTTATACTATGGAAAAAATGAAGATCATATTAAAATCTAAATATTTACTTGAATATTTGGACTAACACAAACCTATATATGACTTAGTTTGAACCTTTTGATGATACCATATCCCTACTAGTTCCCTTTTATATCATAAAATATTTTCTTACTTATAAGGCTTATGGCTACAAAGATATTTTTATATGCATGTATTGAGAATATATATATATATATATATATATATATATATATATATATATATATATGATAGTCACTAATAATGAAAATACAATGAATATCATATACACCCATGCACTCATCATGGTTAATAAACTCTTAACACCCCATCCAATACATCATTTAGAATATGGAATTTAAAATTCCAAATAGTAATGTTATAATGACGGTTGCTCTTAGTCATACTCTTTTTTTATAGCATTATTTCTCTTCTTATACATAACATGAAAGATGTGAACAATGAAAAATCATTTCACCATAGATGAGTGAAATTTTATAATTCAAAGTTTAAATGGATCAAGAAGAAAGTATGATTCAAGATATACTATAACACAAAGCTAAATACAACTCTTAAGATTGTAGTTATTAACATTATATGCACGAATGGGGGATCAATTAATCCTAAAGTTTAGCTTTGAAGTACCCAAGTAAAGCATCAGTAATATGGTCAAGTCATGTATCAAGAGAATGGAATGAAATGCATGAACAAAATAATCATGTTTTTAATACTACAAAATAAAAATGTAGAATACTATAAGCACAATAAAAAATAATATACTAAAAAAATTTATCATCATGCAAAATTTAAATTTTATGTGACTAAAGCATATATCATTTTCTTAATGATGCTATGAATAAGTTGATAGTAAGCACATTACAACAAAATAATCATCTCTACTCGAGATCATTATATTGTTATAATAAAAATTAAGAGATTTGTGTGTATACATTATTGGAGTCACAATCATTTATGTCAAAAATCAACAAATGGTTAGCATACATTATCTAGGCTTACTATTATAGAGCAATTGCAAGAGGAGTTATAATAATACTTAAGTAACAAAGTAGCCATGGGTTGTAGTTAGCAAAATAAAAAATCATTTATATGGAACCAAAAATGTTACCAACATTATAAGAGGAGCCACTATATTGAACAACAAAATATCATAGTATAAGAAATAATATGATAATAATGGATGCTAATGCATGTATAGGAGGGAGGAGAAGACACATGCAAATCCTACATAACAAATATCATTTAGAAAGATAACACTTAAGGTGGGCAAGAGAGGATTAAGAAGTACTCACATAGTCCTTAGTGCTGAGGATTACAAAGGAAGAATAAGGTATTGGGGCAAAAGACATAAAAGAATATGTAACCAAATAAAAGCCCTAATCATCAATGATCTCAAATGAGAATGAGCCTAATGGTAACAAATAAATCCAAAGAGGGTGGGGAAAATAAATCATCACTAAATTCTTCTTCGACGATGCTCGTGAAGGAGGAGATCTAAGGGGAGGAGAAATGGATCACAAAGGAATAAAAAATAAAAAAAAAATACAAGCAATGTCATATGAGTTTTTGGATGGTCTCCATCATGCTTAGCTTATTTTGAATTTTCTCCCTCAACAATGAAAAGTCGATTTAACTCAAAGTCTTAAAAATGATGTTGAATAATATTTAAAATAAGAAGTAATCTTAAATTCAGAGAGGCTAATAAATAAGCCTAAACCCAACATACCCTTATATATTAAATTGTATTTAATAATATCAATAGACAAATGATAATTTTTTGAACATAGAACCTATAATAAATGAAAATTTTCAAAATTGTTTAACCAACAATACAATAATTATAAACTTATACAAACCTCTAATATAACAAAAATTATATTAAAGCCTCTAGACATAAAAATAAAATATAATGAGTTAAAATTTATAATGTGTTTCATGAAATAAAAAAATGAAAGTGTGAGATATTAGAAGACATACTTGCATTTATGAAAAATATTTTTTCAATTTAAAAAATAAAAAAATAATTTTTAATATATAAAATAAGAATTTTAAATTTATATTCATTTAGAGGGTGTTTGGCAATGGATTGGATTTATTTCAAGTGGGATTTAGTAAATCCAGTACATCTCGATTTATGGGGTGTTTGGCAACGGCTTTACTAGGGATTTAGATGGCTAAATTCCATAAATCCTACCAAACACCTTATAAGGATTTAGTAAATTCGTCTATGACGTAAATCCAGTAAATTTGGAAATGGGGGTAAATCTCGGATTTGTTAAATCCACTCATTCGGCGGACTTAACGAGATTTAGGGATCAAGCAAACCTCGACATGGCGAGAATTTGCCTGCTTATCACAACTCCTTTCAACAATGCCTATTCCTTCGCTCACAACTGATTGATCGTTCGCTCTTCACTCTCAAACTTTCGCCCTAGCCGTAGCTCTGCATCATGTGTCTTTTGGTGGATTGCTACCACAGGTACATTAGTTTTTTGTGTTTCCCTTACCTGCTTGCGGATATGTTTTGCTTTGTGTTTCCCTTATGTGACCGGAGAGTACTGTTTTAGGTAACCAAATCCTCTATTTTGACCTCCTCGTAATTTTTTTTTCGTCTACATTGTTTTTGATATGTGCCTTTTTTGAAACAAAATTTTATTCTCTTCGTGAATTTTTTTTGTTTTGAGATAAATTTGATTCCCATATGAACATTTTCATGTAAAACTTAGGTCTTGAGAGGGATTGTTGTTTAAGTATCAGGAGGTCGAGAATTTTCACATGTTTCATGAGAAAGCGTTTGAATTAGACCATCAAAGTTTATCTTGATTAGGATTGTCACTGTTTCATACTCTGACACAAATAAACTGGGATATTTTAGTAAATAATGGAAGAGGAAAGTGGGTGGAGTCAATTAAATGCTTAGCATTGAAAGACAATAATTGAATTAGTTCAAGCCCAATATTTGAGTTTTTTTAATTCGACAATTGGGATAGTTCGGTTCTGTAGGTTTGATAGGCTTTTCCTTTCTTTCTACAAAATTAGTAGTCGATAACTCGCTATTTATTAAATAGGAGTAGTACGTGCATGATTAGAATTAGTAGACTGTAGATTTCCTCTAATGATTGGCCTCAAGTATTTATTCTCTAGTATTTTAAGAGTTTTTCAATTTTGTAGTGAAAAGAAAGCTGTTGAATATTTGGTAAAATTGGTATTGATTGCAAAAAATAACATAATTATTATTTTTTCTTTGGTGCCACATAAATTATGCTACCTTCTTAACTCCCATTTTCCCTCTGTTTTATGCCAAACCTCGAATTTAGTAAAACTTTGGAGCAGATTTGCATTAGACTTTTTGTTTAATAAACTAAAGGATTGTTTAGGAAAGTTTGCCAAACAGCTTTTTTTTAGCCACATAAATTTTGCTACCTTATTACCTTTCATTTTTCTCATGTTTTAAGATAAATATCATATTTAGCAAATCTCAGGATATGTATAATTTAAGAGGTTTATTTCACTTATCTCCAAAACACTTTTTTTCACGCTACTTTTAATTCCTAAATCTTGTAACAAATACTAATCATATTAATATTTATCATATTAATCAAATTTAACATTTATCATTTTAAATATCTTTATGGCTTCAAGTGGGATTTACTAAATCTATAATTTCAAGATTTACTAGTGCTATTATATGACTTTTCTATAAGAATAATATCGAATTGAATAAAATAAGCAATTTATCTATGCTTATATTGTGGTTTTTCTTACATTTTATTTGTGCTTATTATGTTTATATCTTCTGTAAGATTGTTTGCAAATGAAACTTCACATTGTGTGAGCCTTGTTTAAGATTATCACATTTAAATGAAATTTTATTTTTGTTGGAAGTCTATTTAACAATTTACATAATTGATTAGTTTCTAGAAAAATTGTGCATATTTATTAAATCATAATTTAATTGATATTTTCATTAATTATTAAAACTATATAGTCTATGTTATGGTCATTTCATTATAAATCTAGAAAAAAAATAGTAAAATAAATATCTTTCTAGTATATGGCATAATGGAAAATCTTATTTCATAAAAGTAGAAAACCATGTCTATGTTTACCTTAGTAAACCCAACAAAAGAAATAGTTGGTTCGCTCATACATTAGGCATATATCTTATTATACTAATAGTAGAGCAGCATGACATAATGAGTGTAGGATTTTTGTCACATGATTCAATAGTCCTACTAGAATTTTGTGTGTCTCAACAAGTTATTTGCAGATCATAGCTTTGATGTTATTAAGCATCTCTTATTTTGTCTTTCAAGAATGTTTCTCAATACATTAGTTTAGACATATTTCTCAATATATTATTTCCTAAATAAGATTTTTGACTTTAGAATATATTTAGAATGTCTTCGCAACATTTAGAAGCAAGCTCAGAAAGTTTGGTTGCTTTGACGAAATTTAAAAAATGCAAAAAAAAATAAAAAGTATGATGTTGCGTAAAACTCTTAAAAATTATCAATGTTGGTGATGTTGTATCTGATCAGAAGTCAACAAATATCGAGTACATTTGTCATAAACAAACACACCGAAAATAAGATATTTATTATTCGTGTGAGAAAATTTAATTTCAATCACGCTATCCTTTCAATATAATAGTTATTGTTTTATTAAAACAACATTTTCAATCATATTTGTAGATATAAAAGGATTTTTAAATGGGAAATCCAAAGACCTCAGTTTGACAAATTCACGCCTTAATGTAGGAGATGAATTAACAACTCAACAAAAGGACATCGACCATTGGCAGAGTTCTAAAATAGCCAGAACATCATAACGTTACTCTCGGGTATATTCTCTCGGAATAGTTTGTGCAAGGTAATATCTGCAATCGTGTACTAAGGAGAGATAAATGATCTGAGGTAGCTGCCACACTAAATAGGAAATTAAGAACAAAATACACAACCGCCATAGCTATGACACGTTATAAGAACATAAAACCAGACTTTCATATATTATATCAATTAACTAATCGTAGTGAATGGGGTTGGGATGAGATGCTGCATATGCCTGTTATACCAGATGAAATAAAAGAAGAGATGGTTCAGGTAAGTTAGTTTATTTACTCAAGATTTAGAGTTCTATTATGTTAAAACTATAAATTTAATGATGACTTTTATCGTAACAAAATAGGAATATCCAAAAAATACGACACTTCAGACGAAACCCTTTTCAACAATATCAAGCCATAAAATTAATTTTGTAGATAAGGCAAGAGAAAAAGTAGGAGACTTTATACTAACATAAATCGCATTGCATCTGATCAACCTAGACCAAAGCGATCATCAAGTGACAATCAACAAAATCTTTGAATAGCGAAGAACTATTGGAGCAGGACATATTGACAAACATGCTTAATAAAAATGTGGAAAACACATAAAGAATTCATCAAACTATGAATCAATATTGCCCATACACAATGGATGATTGTTTGACCATACTATTTAGTATTCCAAACATCTCAAATGAGGGTATACTTGCTGTAATAGATGTGATTAAGGACTGCAGTGACAATAAAGTTATACTAATGATGTGGGAAGGTGATTTACTATGCAGCTGGATCGAACACATAGTAGCAACATATTCACGCTTTTATGAATGGTTAGTATGGCTGTAGTTTGCATTGGAGTATCAATTTTTTTTTAGACTTTCTTGTTATATCATTAAGTATATGTACTTTTTTTTTGTCAAATCATGAATGTTATACTCTTTTATTTGATGTTATTTTACTATTTTCTTGGTTAAATATGTTGTGTTGCTGCATTCTTAATTAATAAAATTATTAATATCTTGTACTTTGATTATATTTTAAAAATGACATATAATGCTAGAAGAGGGCTACCTGAACTAGTCTATTCTTTAATTGATAATTTTCTGGAGATGATTGACGCTATTAATGCCTTACTTTCATCTGATATCGATGATACTCAAGCATCCACAGAACAAAATTACATTCAGAGACCTATGTTTGATATTCTTAATGGATATCCAAGATGTTCATACATTTACTTTAAATTACCGACACAAGCATTTATACAGAGTAGAGATCTTTTGGTTAGTCGCGGGTTATTAACTAACACAAGAAACATGATGATGATAGAACAATTAGGCATTTTTTTAAGAGGTGTTGCATATGCTCATAATTATAGACAACTTTGTAAATTTTTTCAATATTCATTGGAGTAAGTCAGTACTTTAATCAGGTGTTGTAAGCCATCATTTTATTATTTGATGAGTTCATCAATCTACCGCCAGCATAAGGTGATTGTCATTCATTTGTATAATTTTTTATTCATTATAAAAGTGCAATCGATGGAACAAATGTACCAATTATTGTTAATTCATGATTACAGAATATATATCATAATAGAAAAAGATTCACTTCACAAAATATTATGGTTGTTGTTTCTTTCGATCATCAATTTATTTATCTAATTTTAGGTTGGAAAGATCTGCAGCATATATGAGAGTTTTACGTTTGTCAGCTGAGGAAGGAGGGTTTCGTGTTCTACAATGGAAGTATTACTTAGTTGATTCAGGTTACACCAATACAGATAAATTTATTGCACCATTTAGAGGCTTCCATTATCACCTGAGTGACTATCGTGGAGGTACAATTCATAGATATATAAAGTCAGAGGAGTTGTTTAACCATTTTAACACACAACTACATAATGTAGTCGAGAGAACTTTTGAGATTTAGAAAGAAAAATTTCAGATCTTGACTCACATGCGCAAATTTCCTTTGGCTGTAGAGGGTGACATTGTAATTGCATGTGCAGTGCTACACAACTATATTGGTCGTTATCATGGAGATAATTATTACTTTAATATGTCTCAAACAAAAATGCAACATGATAGGGAATTTGGAGAGGTGATTGTAAATTGTGATGACCCTGATGTGCATGCAACTGTTGGTGAAAGTGTTCAAGGAGATAGTTTGAGACATAATAGCCACCACAATGGGAAGCATGGGTAAAAGAGTAGATTTGTAAATTAAGAAAAAAAAATAATATTTGATAATATAGTTTTTTTGTATATATAAGAATTGGGGCGAAGTCATCGCAACGCTTGACTTTATCAAAGGTATTGAAAAATGAAATTGCATTATCATAATATCATTTACTAGATCTAAATAATGTAGCATTTATCTATATTTTCTAATGAACATGATATCTTTATTAAATGATGATTTTTAATTTCAATATTACATTCTTTTTTGATTTATTTTCCCATTCTTTAAAAAATTATTATTTAATTATAATAGTCTTAAATCCTCAAATAAGTTATCAAACATATTTATGGATTTAGTAGGATTTAATAAATTTGTTACCAAACACTTTGTAAGATTTAACAACTCAGGATTTATTGAGGGGGTGTTTGGCAACATATTTGATTTATTTCAAGTAGGATTTAGTAAATTCAATACATCTAAATTTAGTAAATCATGAGTTGTTACCCGTGCTTCCCAATATATACAAAAAACCTATATTAGTAAATTGTATCATCAAATATTATTTTTCTTAATTTACAAAACTACTCTCTTACCCGTGCTTCCCACATTGTGGTGTCTATTATGTCTCAAACTATCTCCTTCAACACTTTCGCCAACAGTTGCATGCACATCAGGGTCGTCATCATCTACAATCACCTCTCCTAATTCTCTATCATGTTGCATTTATGTTTGAGACATATTAAAGTAATAATCATCTCTATGATAATGACCAATATAGTTGTGTAGCACTACACACACAATTATAATATCACCTTGTACAACAAAAAAAATTTGCGCATGTGAGTCAAGAACTGAAATCTTTCTTTCTAAATCTCAAAAGTTTTCTCAACTGCATTCCGTAGTTATGCCTAACGATGGTTAAACAACTCCTGTGACTTTGTATATCTATGAATTGTACCTCCACAATACTTAGTGATAAACAAAAGCCTCTAAACGCGTAATAAATTTGTCCAGACGCAACCAATTAATCCATTGTGGAACATGAAACCCTCCTTCCTCAACTGACCAACGTAAAACTCTCATATCTATTGCAGATCCTTCCTAACTTGAAGTTAGATAAACAAATAGACGATTGAAAGAAATAACAACCATAATATTTTATGAAGTGAATCCTTTTCTATTACCATATATGTTCTTTAATCATGAATTAACAATAGTTTGTGCATTTGTTCCATCGATTGCACCTATGATGTTACTGAAAAATGAATAAAATTGGGGATTACCCTGTACAAATGAATGACAATCACCTTGTGCTGGTGGTAGGTTGATGAACTCATCGGATAATGAAACGATGGCTTACAATACCCGATTAAAGTATCGACTTACTCCAATGAATGTTGAAAAAAGTTACAAAGTTGTCTATAACTATGAGCATGTGCAACACCTCTTAAAAAATGCTTAATTATTCTGCCGCTATCATGTTTCTTGTGTTAGTTAATAACCCATGACTAACCAAAAGATCTTTAAGCAAAATGCTTGTTAGTAATCTAATACGAATATATGAACGTAGTGGATATCCATTAAGAATATCAAGTACGTATTGATGCCCACTGTATTGCATATCAAACATAGATCTCTAAATATAATTTTGTTTAGCAGATGTTTGAGTATCGAAAATAACATATGGAAGCAAGGCATTAATAGCGTCAATCATCTCCAGAAAATTGTTAATTAAAGAACATGTTGGTTCAGACAACTCTCTTCTAGCATTGTATACCATTTCTGAAATATAATTAATGTATAAGATGCCAATAATTTTATTAATTAAGATTGTAATTAGACAACACATTTAATCAAGAAAATAGTAAAATAATACCAAATAAAAAAAGTACAACATTCACAATTTGACATAAAAAGTACAACTACTTAATGATATAATAAGAAAGCCTAAAAAAAATTGGAACTCTAATGCAAATTACAGTTATGCTAAGGATCCATAGAAGTGTGGATGTGCTGCTACGATGTGTTCGATCCAGCTGTATAGTAAATCATCTTCCCACATCATTAATATAACTTTATTGTCACTACAGTCTTTAATCGCGTCTATTACAACAAGTATACCCTCAATTAAGATGTTAGGAATATTAGATAGCTTGGTCAAGCAATCATTGATTATGTATGGATAATATTTGTTCATAGTTTGAAGAATTTTTTTTGTATTTTCTATATTTTTATTAAGCATGTTTATCAATATATCCTGCTCCAATAGTTTCTTCGCTCTCCGATGATTTTGTTGATTGTCACTTGATGATCGCATTGGTCTAGGTTGATCAGATTCAATGCAATCTATGTTAGTCATAAAGTCTCATGCTTCTTCTCTTGCCTCAACTACAAAATTAATCACATAGCTTGACATGAAATTATCGATAACCGACTATACATCAGGGTTATCTGTTGCTTTGGTTTCAGTATCTTCTCTTGATGTATTGCTTCTTGTTGAGTGTGCTTGTGAGCCTATTGCAACATTATCATCATAAATCTTTTCAAATATATGATATTGTTGAAAAGGGTTTCGTCTGAAGCGCCATATTTTTGGATAATCTTGTTTTATTACGATAAAAGTCATCATTAAATTTACAGTTTAAACATAATAAAACTCTAAATCTTGAGTAAATAAACTAATTTACCTGAATCACCTCTTCCCATATTTCATCTAGTACAACCGGCATATGCAGCATCTCATCCCAACCCTATCCACCACGATTAGTTAATTTATATATCATACATAAGTTTACTTTTATGTTCTTATAGCGTGTCATAGTTATGACAGTTGTGTATTTTGTTTTTAATTTTCTATTTAGTGTGTAACTACCTCATACTATTTATCTCTCTTTAGTACACCATTGCATATATTACCCTGAACAAACTGTTCCCAGAGAATGTCCCCGAAAGTAATGTTATGATGTTCTGGCCATTTTGGAACTCTACCAATGGTCGTGTATCCTCTCGCTGAGTTGTTAATTCATCTTTTACATTAAGGCGCGGACTTGTCAAACTAATATCTTTGGATTTCCCCTTTAAAAATCTTTTCATATTTACAAATATGATTGAAATTTTTGTGCTAATAAAGCAATAATTATTATATTGAAAGGATAGCGTGATTAAAATTAAATTGCCTCACACGAATAGTAAATATCTTATTTTAGGTGTGTTTGTTTATGATAAATGTACTCGATATTTGTTGACTCTTGATCAGGTATGACATCACCAACATTGGTAATTTTTAAGAGCTTTACACAATATCATACTTTTCATTTTGTTCGATTGCATTTTTTAAATTTCTTCAAAGCAATCGAACATTTTGAGCTTGCTTCTAAATGTTGCGAAGACATTCTGAATATATTCTAAAGTCAAAAATTTTGTTTGGGAAATAATATATTAAGAAATATATCTAAACTAATGTATTGAGAAACATTCTTGAAAGAAAAAAAAAAGATTCTTAATAACATCAAAGCTATGATCTGTAAATAACTTTTTGAGACACACAAAATTCTAATAGGACTATTGATTAATGTGACTAAAATCCTACACTGATTATGTCATATTGCTCTGCTATCAATATAATAAGATATATGCCTAATGTATGAACAAATCCAACAATTCTTTTGTTGGGTTTACTAAGGTAAACATAGACATGATTTTCTATCTTTAAGAAACAAAATTTTTCATCATGCCATATACTAGAAAGATATTTATTTTATTATCTTTCTTTTTAGATTTATAATGAAACGATCATAACATAGACTATATAGTTTTAATAATTAATAAAAATAATAATTAAATTATGATTTAATAAATAAGCATAATTTTTCTAGAAACTAATAGATTATATAAATTGTTAAAGACACTTCCAACAACAATAAAATTTCATTTAAATGTAATAGTCTCTAACAAGGCTTACACAATGTGAAGTTTTATTTGCAAACAATCTTACGAAAGATACAAACATAAAAAGCACAACTAAAATATAAGAAAAATCACAAGATAAGTATACATAAATTACTTATTTTATTCTATTTGATATTATTTTTATAGAAAAATCACATAATAGTACTAGTAAATCTTGAAATTATAGATTTAGTAAATACCACTTGAAGCCATAAAGATATTTAAAATAATAAATGTTAAATCTGATTGGTGTGATAAATATTAATATGATTGATATTTGTTAGAAGATTTAGGATTTAAATGAAGCATAAGAAGAGGTACTTTGAAGAGAAGTAAATAAACCTTTTAAATTATACATCTCCTAAGATTTGCTAAATCTGATAGTTATCTTAAAATAAAAGGAAAATAGGATGTAATAAGATAGCAAATTTTATGTGACTAAAAAAATAAATGTTTGACAAATCTTTCTATAAATACTAGCTACATATTAACAAACTTGAGACCAAACAACCCTTTAGTTTATTAAACAAAAATTCTAATGCAAATCTGCTTCAAAGATTTACTAAATTCGGGATTTGGCATAAAACATGGGGAAAATGGGAGTTAAGAAGACAACATAATTTATGTGGTACCAAGATAAAAAAAATAATTATGCTATTTTTCAAAGTCAATACCAATTTTACCAAATACTCAATAGTTTTCTTTTCACTGGAGAATTGGAAAACTCTTAAAATACTAGAGATGAAATACTTGAGGTCAATCGTTAGAGGAAATCTGCAGTTACAAATTCTAATCGCGCATGTACCACTCTTGTTTAATAAATTAGCGAGTTATCTACCAAACCTACATAACCGAACTATCCCAATTGTCGAATTAAAAAAACTCAAATATTAGGAATAACCTAATTCAATTCTTTTCTTTCAATGCCAAATAAATATTGCATTTAATTGACTCCACTCGCTTTCCTCTTCCATTATTTACTAAGCATCACAGTTTATTCGCGTTAGAGTATGAAACAGTGACAATCCCAATCAAGATAAACTTTGATGGCCTAATTTAAACGCCTTCTCATGAAACATAAGAAAATCCTCGACCTCCTCATGCTCCAACAACAATCCCTCTCAATACTTAAGTTTTATATGAGAGCGTTCATCTCGGAATCAAATCTATCTTAAAACAAAAAAATTTCATGAAGAGAATATAATCTTGTTTTCAAAAAGGTGTAGATAAAAAACAACATAAGCGAAAAAAAATTTATGAGGAGGTCAAAATAGAGGATTCTGTTACCTAAAACATAACTCTCCCGTCACATAATGCAGCGCAGGTAAGGGAAACACAAAGCAATACATATCTGCGGGCAGGTAAGGGAAACACAAAGAACCAGCGTACCTGTGGTAGCAATCCACCGAGAGACGCGTAATGCAGAGCTGCAGCTATGGCGAAAGTTTGGGAGTGAAGTGCGAATGATCCGTCAATTGAGAGCGAAGAAATAGACGTTGTTGGAAGGAGTTGCGACAAGTAGGCCAATTCCTGCCTTACTGAGGTTCACTCGATCTCTAAATCTCGTTAAATCCGATGAATCGGTGGATTTAACAAATCCAGGATTTACCCGATTTTCAGATTTATCGGATTTATGACATAAATGAATTTATTAAATTCTTAGAAGGTGTTTTATCGGATTTACTGAATTTAGCAATTTAAATATCTAATAAATCCGTTATTAAACACCCCTTTAATATTTTTTTTTGGCTCTCATACAAATGTTCAAGAAATAGCAACTCTGCCCATTTATCAAGAGGATATTTCAGTAAAATTCGTTTCATTTCTCTCCGTATTTATCTCTCCTTCTTTCTCATGTGGTTCATCACCAATAGTCGCAATACAACCGCGGCATATGCTGTGATTGATTGTTTGTTCTGCCCTCTAACCCCCGCCCTCCACTCTCGATCGTTATTGGGGAATCCGATAATTCTGAGCCTAAATTTTTTCTCTGTGACTCAGATGTCTGTCTTCATCTCCTGTCCTTTCCCGATCGATGCGTGTGCATAACCTTCCCGGCTTTCTACTGCAGAAAAACCTACCGGTCATCCACGGTGATCAGGCTACGTATTGTGACGGCAGGCCTCACTTCGTCAGGCGTCCGGCTTCTTTTTTTCTTCGTCGGGTTCGTGTAACTGGCGATGCCAAATTGAAAAGATGAAATACAAGAGACGCAGGGTTTCGGAAGTGGTATACACGTCATTATCAACACTATGATCCACTCCTGGTTCTTGCTTCGTTGTATTATTAAATTGCTTTTTTGTTTGCTGTGTGTTTCTGATCCACATCTTAGGTTTGTCTTGTGCACACTATCCATATGTGTTCTATCACAGTAAACTACAAAAAAATTCAAATTTTAATTATGATGAATTAATGCTGATTGTCTTGCATGAAGTTTTCTTTCCTTGACCATATAATTATTTTCCTGTTAATATGAGTGATCTTGTTAATGTTTTAGTCGTTCTCCCTTTATTACAATCCTCCGTTAATGTTTGATGTTGGTTGGCTTGCTGTGGATGGCATGGATTTTGTTATTTCAACTTTCTGATGTACAAGAAAAGCGCAGAGAGAATTATCTTGCTTGGAACTGCTAGTTTGAGTGAATGATATTCCCCTTTTGCAAGCTCATTATAATAAATTATTTGTAACCTTCTTTAACTATTGATTAGCATTTTGTTTTTTAGAAAATATATATCTCATGGGCAATTGTTGTCTTTACTTGGGATGGATTTGTTATGAATATTTGTGAGTAAATATTCTTTATTGTTTTAGTATCTCATAGATTGATTATATGACATAATCTGCCTTCTGATGTTGGATACATTTTGGATTTAAAGGAGAACTCTTAATGTATTTTCCATTATAGACAAGAAGTTCTTTATGATGATGACGTGATTATAAAATAATTTGCAAATAACAATTAGTCTCAACGACTTATGATGGTAGAGATTATAGATGCTAGTTGATGCCTTATGAATATTTATGTCTTGATCATATGGATTGTTCTCCCTTTTTAGAGGAAATTTGCAACTTTAATATTGAATTAATATGATTTCTTCTTTTTTTTATCGATAATTGTCTTCTTCTCATGCTACTAAGTTGTAGCAATTATAGCTTTCTATTTCTTCTTCATCTCCTCTTCATCATTTGATAGTTAAAGTTCCTTTACTACAATTAAATCACATTTAGCCTCTTGGTTGCCTGGATGATCATTTGGGGACTCATTGGGCTTTGGATTGGCTTCACCTGGTCCTCTCCTCTTGATCTTACATTTTGGCACTATTGAGTGCATATAATGTCCTAATGGACTCTTGCATGAACTGGAGATGTTAATATTTTGAGGTACTGCTCTCTTTGGGGAATTTGTAAGGTTGTTTGCTCAAGAAATCGAACAAACATCTTCTCTATTCTCTTATAAGTTTTGGGGTGGGTGGGGGGAATTTGGAGAACTCTTTGGCTTAGATTAACCATTAAAAATATATTTAATATTGTAGGTAGAACTAATTTTCTGATACCAACATGATTTAAAATTAACTTGAAATCGTATTATGATAATATTATAATGATATGTTGATTTAGTAAATAATGTTCATTAATGACATGTAATCAGTAGGATTTGGATACAACTCAGGGCCTTCATTGTAAGAAATTTTTTGAGGCATGGTTAAGATTTTCATGAGATATAAAAAGATTAAGATATTTAGGCTCTATTGTTCAAAATGATTGTGAAATAGATGGAGATGTTATTAGTAGAATTCAAGTTGGATGGTTGAAGTGGAGGAATGCATTTGGCCTGTTGTGTGATAGAAAAGTTCCGCTTAAACTTAAGGGAAAATTTTATAAGATGGTGGTAAGACCGAATGACTTATGCGTGAATGTTAGCCAAAAAAAAAGAATCATAAGACTAAGTTAAGTGTTACAAAGATGAGGATGCTCAGGTGGATGAGTGGCTTTACTCTTAGAGATAAAATGTGAAATGAGTATGTTCGGGGAAAAGTTGGAGTAGCTCAGGTGGCGAGATAAGATTAGAGAGTCGCTTTAGATGGTTTGATCACATAAAGCGTCGTCGACCGCAGGAGAGTAGATTAGATTTGCCTTTATGTTAAGAAAAGTAGAGGTAGACTTAAAAAGATTTGGTTAAGATGTATAAAAATGACCTTACTATACTTGAATTAAATGAGAATTTGACACATAATAGGACACAATGGAGACGAAGGATTCATGTAGCCGACCCCACTTAGTGGGATAAAGGCTTGTTGTTGTTGTTGTATAAAAAGATTAAGGTTTCTTATCATTTCAGTGCATGAACGATGCAAAAACAAGGAAAATGATAATAATAGAGATGAGATAATTGGATTTCCATGCACATTTCAATCCTAATTAGAGTTTTCCTATCAATTTATATAGGTTGAATTTTTTGAACTGTTCTCTTGTTTAACTATCTAGAGCTTATATTAACCAAAATTGGCAAAACTTGTACTCACTCAACCATAATTGTGTGAAATAAGCACAAAATAATGATAAAGGAGCTAAAATATGTGGAGAGAGAGAATTGTATGGGAATGAATTTTTTTTTTTTATTTAGAGATTACATGGACCTATAGAAAAATAAAAATAAGTATATGAAAATCAATATGATATAACCCGACATGCCTCATATGATATTTATTCTAGGGATCCTCCTTGATTCTTACATTTAAATAAATAACTTTACTTCCAAAATCATAGATCTTATTGGATAATTTAACATTGCCATCCAATTCTCCTCCCTTTTATGACTTTCCTTTGTTTTTATATGTGGTCATTTGAGTTCCTTTCTAAATTATGGTTGATTGATTTATTTTTTCAATTTTTAGCCTCATTGATGGCATTGGCAAGAAATTATTCCAAAGTTGTTGATTTTTATTCCTTTTACATGAGTTAAGGTTTAGAGTTTTCATGCACATTTCAATCCTAATTAGAGTTTTCCTATCAATTTATATAGGTTGAATTTTTTGAACGTTCTCTTGTTTAACTATCTAGAGCTTATATTGATCAAATTAGCCAAAATGGTAAGCACTAACGTGAGGATCTAATTAGGAGGAAGCAAAACTTGTACTCACTCAATCCTAACCATAATTGTGTGAAATAAGCACAAAATAATGATAAAAGGATTTCATACAAAAGCTAAAATATTGTTGGAGAGAGAAAAGAATTGTATGGGAATGAATTTTCATTTGTCAAGCTTGGTAAGGGCCTTTTATTTAGAGATTACATGGACCTATAGAAAAATAAAAATAAGTATATGAAAATCAATATGATATAACTAACATGCCTCATATGATATTTATTCTAGGGATCCTCCTTGATTCTTACATTTAAATAAATAACTTTACTTCCAAAATCATAGATCTTATTGGATAATTTAACATTGCCATCCAATTCTCTCCCTTTTATGATTTTCCTTTGTTTTTATATGTGGTCATTTGAGTTCCTTTTAAATTATGGTTGATTGATTTATTTTTCAATTTTAGCCTCATTGATGGCATTGGCAAGAAATTATTCCAAAGTTGTTGATTTTTATTCCTTTTACATGAGTTAAGGTTTAGAGTTTTCATGCACATTTCAATCCTAATTAGAGTTTTCCTATCAATTTATATAGGTTGAATTTTTTGAACTGTTCTCTTGTTTAACTATCTAGAGCTTATATTGATCAAATTAGCCAAAATGGTAAGCACTAATGTTGCAGAGGATCTAATTAGGAGGAAGCAAAACTTGTACTCACTCAATCCTAACCATAATTGTGTGAAATAAGCACAAAATAATGATAAAAGGATTTCATACAAAAGCTAAAATATTGGTGGAGAGAGAAAGAATTGTATGGGAATGAATTTTCATTTGTCAAGCTTGGTAAGGGCCTTTTATTTAGAGATTACATGGACCTATAGAAAAATAAAAATAAGTATATGAAAATCAATATGATATAACTAACATGCCTCATATGATATTTATTCTAGGGATCCTCCTTGATTCTTACATTTAAATAAATAACTTTACTTCCAAAATCAGAGATCTTATTGGATAATTTAACATTGCCATCCAATTCTCCTCCCTTTTATGATTTTCCTTTGTTTTTATATGTGGTCATTTGAGTTCCTTTTTAAATTATGGTTGATTGATTTATTTTTTCAATTTTTAGCCTCATTGATGGCATTGGCAAGAAATTATTCCTAAGTTGTTGATTTTTATTCCTTTTACATGAGTTAAGGTCCATTAATATTATTGATTACATACTCATTTTAAGTCTGATTTGAGTTAATTGTTCTTTTTTTTACTTGGTTAAACTTTGGAATCATCAATGATCAATTCGTCTTTTTTCGGGCTTAAGTAGGGTTTGAAGGGCCTCTTTCATCACTAATTTTCATTATGATGAATATTTTTTACGAGCTTGAAGTGATGATCTTCACATCAAACTAATTAGAGAAAAAATGTGATTTTTCTATGGCCCCATTATAGTACAAGTTGAACATTAAATGTGATAAATAGGTTATTCTAAATAAATGTTTATATGTTTAGCTCTATATCATATGGATAATTAAATATTTGCCAATATCTATTCCATCTTCATGTTTATACTTTTTTATATTTCGATTATGAGTCGTTCATCTCATATTGTATCTAGTAACCTCATTTTCTTCATCTTTGAGATTACTTTAAATCATAAAACTCTTGTAATTATATTTTGTTTAGCATGTTTCTTACTATCCATTTTTGTTCTTCCTACTTTTGATACTCTTTTTCTCATCATCCCATTGTAAATTGTTATCATTTATGAGAAAGTAGCTTATCTTATGTGTTTGAAGTATTTACACTTATGTCAAATCAAGGCATTCACCTTAATTTTAGTCAGCTTAAGGCAATGCATTTGCTTAGTCACGTTTTAGCATTGTCCCTCATAAAGGAGATGTGTAAGATTTTGTGGTCTCAGTTTGCTTTCACTCGAGGGCATAGGTGATTGTCAAATTTGCCTTTAATTATATTGCCATAATTGCATTAATGCTGCCTAAGCAAGGTAATTACTTGCAAAATTTTTAGCATCATATTTAATTTAATAGGAAGCTCCTAAATTGTAATATCTTAGAAGTTCTAAACTAAGTATGAACTTGAAGTAGACATGAGCTGCTCGCGAGAGGTATGGTGAACTTCACGAGTCCTTAGGACAAAAACGCTAAGATTCTTGGCACCGTAGCTAATCCTTATTGTTGGTATAATTGCATTGGAGGTTACATTGGAGGTTTCAAAAATTAATTGTGAAATAATAAATTTTATTTTAAATCAGGTGCAAAGAAGGAATTAATTCGACTTAGTGGCTATGAAGTTGAATACATACGTGTAATGACTACAAATTGTACCAAATATTTTGGGTAGAATAAATGACACATTCAATCATGTGAAGGGAATTTGCATTAACTAGTGTTCATTAAAAGGTTTTAGTGGTTTATTCATTATGTTGACTCTATAAAGGGTTGTTTTGGAGACACATTTATTGTATTGTGCTCATCAATTAATTTACATCACTTATTTCTCCACGTAGCTTAAGTATCACGTACACTTCCTATCCTTATGTAGTGGGGTTTTTAAATGTAACTCATTGACAATCATTTAATCATTTGCTCACCTGTTATAAATCCTCACCAATGATGAGATCATACTTTTCTACATATTCTTAGAGGTCAATCTCTGGATTACCTAAAGTTTGAACATGCTCAAGAGCTAAAACCATATGGGGATATTGATTTAGCAAGTGATTTGTTGATGGCATAAAACAAGTAGTGAGACTTGTAAATGCCTTGGAGGGTATATGTTTCTATGAGCATTCTTAAGTAGAGGTCTAGCAATAATAGGATAAGTGGGACTCAATGAATTGATTCAAGGAGATTTGACATATCTAAATGTCTCTTTGTTATGGGAGTTGTGAGTCAATCAATACATGCACACTCTCAATCAAAAATATTGGGAAATTATTTTACATATCTTTAAGTATATCAAGAAGTCACAATAGAAGGACATCTATATACTAAAAATGAACACCTTAATCTAGAAGCCATTTCTAATATGACTATATTATATTAATCGATAATGCAAATACAACAATATGGCATAATCGTAAGATGTAGGATTCATAATTCCTTGGACATAATTCCTTCTATAAATTTTATATAGAAAATGTGTAGTTAAAATATCTAATGCTAACTTTTTTTATTAAAAATAATTATACAATTAAGCATAATATCTTATATTTTATATAGAAATCTTAAGCTTAAATTAAAGGAACAATTGCTTTAATTTCAATTAAATTTGAAACTTTCATCCACTACATTAATAAAAAGTTTTGGTGCAGAATAAAGTTTTAATAATAAAGGAAAATCTCAACTTTGAGAAGAAATGAATGAAAAAAATAAAAAATTGTAGATTTGAAATTAGAGTTAGGGGAGGAAAGCTAATGCCATAAGTAGAGAAGGAGAGAAAGAACTATTGAGTCAAAAAAATACATCTCAAGGCATCATGATGGAGATGGCAACCATTAGTAACTTGAGAATTGGCATAGGAGCATTATTGTAGTGCTATAATAGGCTTGGTAGAGATGTTTGATAGGGAAGGCTTAGTAGGATTAAGATTATCACTTAGTGGATGACGTGCAATGCTTGATATCTTGATGGCAGGAAAGATCCCCAATAAATTTGAGATTGCTTGAATAGGCAAGAACAAGGAAGTTAAAGCTATAAGCATAGGAGAAAAAGAATTGTCGTGTCAAATAAATTGTTTGAACATGTTACAATGGAGCTGGTGAGCTTTAGCAACATAAAGACTACGTAGGAGGCAGTGCAACGTGTTTGATAGAGAAGCTCAATAGAGGTGGCTGATCATAGGTGACTCAGGTCATAAAAGGTATGTTTGAGGTCTTGATGGTAGAAGATTCTACGGGGATTATGGCTTATATGAACAAGCTAGAACAAGAAGAACTTGAGCTTAATGAAAATTGATGAATCATGAGATTCAAAATGATGGTTTTTATATAATACTGAACATTATCAATATATCAGAAGACGCTGAATAGAAAAATACTTAACGTGTACCTTTCATCTCTTACATACCACTTTCATATTGAACAATGTTTGGTCGAAATTTGAGTTTGATTCTATAAATAAATGATTCATGTACAATTTTGAGCATGTCAAACATGTATCAAGGCATGTTGAAGGCGTGTGCTTGTTTGGAACATATCCAACATGGAAATGAAAGATATTTTGAAATGTTCGTGCATTATAGTAATCTGTTCATTCCAAATTCATATTGGGTTGAGAAGATAAGTCCTCATATAAGTTATTCCACTTAATTGTTTCTTTAGAATATTGGGCTGTGTTTCTTTGACAGAGTAAGGACTATATCATTGACAAGGTGCAACAAACCACAGAAAACCCATCCCATCAATTGCTGCAGTTGGTGCTCATATGTCATTCATTCTGACATGGAATGGATATTGGAGAGTGGAAAGTTCATGATTTAATTCACCTTTGTCTATATGGTTTATGGCCTAGAATGGATAAGATAAAATAAAATCTGTCTTGCGTGTTAAAATGGCAGTGCTGATTTGCTTATAGTGAACACTAAACAAAAACATGTTACTGGTGATATACTGTAGAATTGTATTTTTGAGGAAATCTCATCAACTTTTTAGGTTTAGCTATCTCTGCTTTGAAGTTCTTTTTTAAATAAATGTTTAGGTGCTACTGTTTTCACTTTCCAAAGCGCATATAGAATGTTCTAATTTCCCATTGTGAAGTAGTTCTTTTTTAATTTTCTTTTAAATTAATTAATATATTATTTCTTGGCATCTTTAAATGTTGATAATGATTATTTCTTCTTGTCATTTTTGGTCAGCCTCCGAAAATAAGATCCTTTATCAGAAGTGTAACATCTTTTAAGTTAGAGAAGATAGAAGAACCGTTAAAGGGCTTTGCCTGGGACTTTGATAAGGTTTGATTTTGAATCTTGCAATTGTTGAGCTCTTCTTTACAGATTCTCTGATCAGTTTTTGTTTTTGACAGGGAGATTTTCATCACTGGGTTGACCTTTTTAATCATTTTGATTTGTTCTTTGATAAGTACATAAAGCCAAGAAAGGATTTACAGCTTGATGACAATTTTCTTGGAGCTGACCCTCCATTCCCTAGAGAAGCAGTACTGCAAATTCTTAGGGTGACTCAGGTCATCTTAGAGAATTGTTCCAATAAGCACCTATATAGTTCTTTTGAAGTACGCACTTTGTATTTGAAACCCTGTAGTTATATTTCTCTTATGTTTTTCCAGCTAATTTTTTAAGTTATGGAGATAGCATATTTAATGTAAATGTCGATGAAAATTTCACCTGATAATTATTGTGCACCAATATTTTTTTAAATCTTATGCAATCTCTGCTTTATCTGTTATAATGTAAATTTAGTCTGATTCAGTTGAGCTCCGTGATTGCAGCAACATCTATCGTCTTTGTTAGCTTCAACTGATGCAGATGTTGTTGAGACAAGTCTTCAAACATTGTCTGCATTTTTGAAGAAACCAGTTCGGAAATGCTTAATACGTGATAGTTCATTGACTTCAAAGTTATTTTCTTTTAGCCAAGGTTGGGGAGGCAAAGAAGAAGGTCTTGGATTGACTGCGTGCTCTCTCAAGGATGGTTGTGATTCTACTGCATTTGAAGTTGGCTCGACAGTTCATTTTGAATTTTACATAGTTCCTGAGTTATCTCAGGGCTCTGCTAGCAAAGAGCATTTGTGGCAGGGGTTGCGGGTTATTCATTTGCCAAATATTGGTCAATGTAAAGAGAGTGACCTTGAGCTGTTGGATGAGTTGGTGAAGAAGGAGAACGTGCCTCATAATCTACGCTTCTCATTATTAACAAGATTGAGATATGCAAGGGCTTTCAATTCTTTGGCTGCTCGACACCAATATATTTGTATACGGTTATATGCTTTTATGATTCTTGTTCAAGCAAGCACTGATACTGATGATTTGGTGGTATTTTTTAATAATGAACCAGAATTTATCAGTGAGCTTGTATCCTTGCTATGCTATGAAAGTGAAGTTCCTGAAAAAATTCGGATTTTGGGAATACTGTCATTGGTTGCTCTTTGCCATGATCGATCTCACCAATCTACAGTTTTGACCTCAGTTACGACTGGAGGACATTGTGGAGTCCTTCCGAGTCTTATGCAGAAGACAGTAGATCACATTATCTCTAACTCTGGTGAAGTTTCAATAGTTTTTGCTGGTGCTCTTTTATCTCTCGTCTCTGTTTTGGTTTCTTCCACTCCTGGTTCATTAGCTCTGCAGGAGGCTGGATATATTCCGACTATTTTACCCCTCCTTAAGGATACTGAGCCAAAGCATCTCCAACTTGTCAGTACTGCAGTGCATATTATAGAGGGTTTCTTAGATTTCAATAGTCCTTCTGCTGCATTATTCAAAGATTTGGGTGGCTTTGATGATACAATTACACGGTTAAAGATTGAAGTTGAAAATGTTGAGAATGGTTCAAAAAGAAATGCAGTGGTTGTTCTATCTCACATCAAAGGAAAAAAAATAGTTGACTCTTGTGAACTTGATACACAGCCTCCTTGTTCTGAAGCCTCAATTTCTTACCAGAGAAAGTTACTGCTTAAAGCATTGCTTCGCGCAATATCACTTGCGACTTATGTCCCAGGTAGCACTGCTCGAATTGATGGTTCTGAAGAGAGTATGTTACCTCATTGCTTGCGTATTATCTTTCAAAGGTCTAAAGATTTTGGCGGTGGAGTTTTCTCACTTGCTGCTATTGTTATGAGTGATCTTATACACAAGGATCCTACATGTTATCCTGTCCTGGATGCCGCAGATTTACCTCGGACTTTTCTTGATGCTGTTATGAATGGTGTACTTTACTCTGCTGAAGCTGTAACATGCATACTCCAATGCTTGGATGCGTTGTGTTTGAACAATGCAGGTCTTCAACTTGTAAGGGAACGTAATGCACTGAGATGTTTTGTGAAAATATTTACTTCACGATCATATCTAAGGTCCTTAAGTGGAGATATTCCAGGCTCTTTGTCTAATTCTCTTGATGAGCTAATGCGTCATGCATCTTCACTTCGTACTTCTGGGGTTGATATGCTTGTTGAGATCTTGAACACGATAGCAAATATTGAATCCAAGTCAGAATCTAATCATTGTTCTGAATTTCTAGCCTCTTCCTTGCCTGTTCCTATGGAAATTGATTCTGAGGATAAGTCTGTTTTGTTAAGTGAAGGAGAATTTTGCAAGTCAAGTAGCTCAGAACAGATGATAGATGCATCATCAGATGCTGTTTCATTGAGCGTTGAATCATTTCTTCCTCAGTGCATCAGCAATGCTGCCCGATTTCTCGAGACTGTTCTTCAGAATGCTGAAATATGTCGCTTGTTTATTGAGAAGAAAGGTATTGAAGCTATTCTCAAATTGTTCTCGCTGCCCTCTATACCCATTTCTGTTTCTATTGGACAGAACATATCTGTTGCGTTCAAGAATTTTTCACCTCAGCATTCTGCTACTTTAGCTAGAGCTGTTTGTTCCTTTTTTAGGCAACATCTTAAGTTGACTAATGAATTACTTGATTCAATCTGTGGATCTAAGCTTACTGAGGTTGAAAGTGAAAAGCAGATGATGGTATTAAAATGCTTGTGCACTCTAGAAGGACTATTATCGCTTGTCAATTTTCTTTTAAAAGGGACAACAACTATGGTATCTGAATTAGGTTCCTCTGATGCTGATATCTTGATAGAACTGGGGAAAACCTACCGAGAGTTCTATGGCAGATTTCTGTATCTAGTGACATCAAAATTGAAGAGAAGCGGGATGCTGACCATGAGGTTGCAATAGGAGACACATCACTATCTACTAACACAGAAAGAGAGAGTGATGATGATGGAAGAACTGCATCAGTTTTCAGATATAATAATTTGGCATCAATTGAGAACAACTCTGCTTCTCATTGGAATGCAGAACATGAGTTTGTCTCTTATATTTCTACTGCTACTGCACGAAATGTTCATCGGCATGGTCGACATAACTTTTCTCGGATACGTGGAAGCAGATTAAGTCGCAATATGGATATTTCACAATCTGATTCAGATGTTTCTGCAAATAGCTTGAATAATTTACTTTTGGCTGAAAATAAAAAGAAAAGCCCCATTGTTCTTGTTTCGGAAGCCTTACTTAAACTTGGACTTGCCATCCATTCTTTCCATGCAACCCTGGTGAAAGGATTGAGTTCTCGTCGTAGAACTGATTCAAGTTCCCTTAGTCCGACCTCCAAATGTCTTGTGACAGCTCTTGCGAAAATTTTCCATGATGCTCTTACATATTCTGGACATTCTTCTGCTGGGCTTGAGATGCCCTTGTCAGTAAAATGCCAATACCTCGGAAAGGTTGTAGAGGCAATGGGCATACTTGTATTTGATAGCAGGCGTCGTGCATGCAATGCTGCTCTTGTAAATAGTTTTTATGTAAATGGAACATTTAAGGAGATTTTAACTACATATGACGCCACCAGTCAGTTACTCTGGACATTGCCTTTTCCTTTTCAAACTAATGCACACGAACATGGAACTTCTGTGGATGGGAACATATCATCCGAGAGTTCATGGCTGCTTGATACTTTGCTGAGCTATTGCAGCTTGTTGGAATATCATGTCAATTCTTCATTGTTGTTATCTTCATCATTACCATCCCAATCACAGCATCTTGTTCAGCCTGTTGCCTCTGGTCTATCTATTGGTCTGTTTCCCATCCCTAGAGACCCTGAAGCATTTGTCCGCATGCTTCAGTCACAAGTTTTTGATGTGATTCTTCCTTTATGGACCCATCCTATGTTTCCTAACTGCAATCCGGCTCTCATCAATGCTGTGGTTTCCATCGTCACTCATATATACGCTGGTGTGGAACACATAAAACGCAGCCACAGTGTTGCAGGCAGCACTGCCCAACGAATTAATGCCCGTCCAATTGATGAATCTTCTGTTGCTACTATAGTCGAGATGGGTTTTTCCAGGGCGCGAGCAGAAGAAGCTTTGAGAAATGTAGGTACAAATAGTGTTGCAATTGCTACAGATTGGCTGTTTAACCATCCCGAAGAATTTGCTCAGGAGGATGTGCAGCTCGCACAAGCCCTTGCTTTGTCACTGGGAAATTCCTCAGAAATATCTAAGGATGATGGTGGTGATGAGACAAAGAATGCATTCACAGAAGACAAAGGAGCAACTATACCACCTTTTGATGAGATAATGTCTATTTTGATAAAGTTATTCCAAGGCAGTGATTCAATGGTATTTCCCTTAACAGATCTATTAGTGACACTCTGCAACCGTAACAAGGGAGAAGACCAACGGAAGGTGGTTTTGTATTTCCTTCATCAAATGAAAAACTACTCATCAGATTTTTCTATAAGCATAGACACATTATTCCCAATCTCGCGTGTATTCGCCTTACTTTTGAGTGAAGATGGCAGCACCCGAGAAATAGCTGCTGAAAATGGAGTGGTCTCTGTTATCCTAGATATACTGGAAAACATCAGACTGAGAAAAAATTTGAACACGGAGGCTGTAATAACCAAATTCGTGAGTTCTTTGCTTCTTATACTGAATTGCATGTTGCAGCATAAAACCAAGGTTCAAGAAGAAAGTTCTGATGGTTTTTCCAAATTGCCGCCCAATTCATCAAAAGTAGATGTCTCCTTGCCAGTTTGTGTCTCTGTTGAGGATATGAAATCTCCTTCAGATTGGCTGGAAAAAGAACCTGGCAATCTGTTTGAAAATATCTTGGGTAAATCCACTGGATATTGTAGCATTGAGGAAAGTCAAAGAACAATGGCTATTATCTGTGCTTTAATAAAGCAGCAAGTAACCCCAATGATCATGCAGGCTGTTTTACAACTATGTGCTCGTTTGACGAAGACATATGTCATAGCAACTCAGTTCCTGGAAAATGGATCCTTGGCTGCTCTATTCAACCTTCCAAGAAGTTGTATATTCTCTGGATTTGATACCTTGGCATCCACTATCATTAGACACCTTCTTGAAGATCCTCAAACTTTACAGACAGCCATGGAATTGGAGATACGGCAGGCTCTTTCTGGAAGCCATAACAGGCATACTTCACGTCTTTCTCCCAGATTATTTCTGACATCAATGGCACCTGTGATTTCTAGAAGTCCGGCAATTTTTATGAGAGCAGCTGTTGCTGTTTGTCAGTTGGAGTCCTCTGGAGGTAGGATAACAGTAGTGCTAGCAAAGGAAAAGGATAGAGACAAGCCAAAAGCTGTTGTTGAAAATGGAACCCCTATTAATGAACCCCTAAGATTACCTGAAAATAGATTAAATGATACTAATACTAAATGTTCTAAAAATCACAAGCGTGTTCCTGCCAATCTTACACAGGTAATTGACCAGCTTTTAGAAATAGTTATGAGTTATCCACCTATGAAAAAACATGAAGACAGCAGTAGAACTTTTAGCCCAATGGAAGTTGACAATTTTGTCATAAAGGAAAAAGGAAAATCAAAGGTTGATGATATTAAGATGGATCCTGATGGCGGCTCTGAAAAATCTGCCTTGCTTGCAAAGGTAACTTTTGTCCTCAGGTTGATGAGTGATATACTTCTCATGTATGTGCATGCAGTTGTGGTTGTACTTAAACGGGACTCTGAGATGTGTTCTTTACGGGGACCTGGACAAGGGAGTAGCACTTGTAATGGAGGTGTTATACACCATATATTGCATGGGTTACTGCACATATCTTCAGAAAAAAATACTGAATGTTCAGATGAGTTGAGGGAGAAGTTGTCTGAAAAGGCTTCATGGTTCTTGGTGGTTCTGTGTGGACGTTCTGTGGAGGGACGCAGGAGAGTTATTACTGAAATTGTGAAGACATTTTCTTCTTTCTCTGCGTTGGAAATGAACACTAAAAGCATATTGTTGCCTGACAAGAATGTTCTTGTATTTGTCGATTTAGCTTATTCTATATTATCTAAAAACTCATCTAACAACTTGCCTGGTTCTGGATGCTCTACGGATATTGCTAAAACCATGATAGATGGTGGAATGGTACAAGCACTTTGTAGTATCATTGGGTGTATAGATCTGGACCACCCAGATGCTCCTAAGATTGTCAATTTGATACTCAAGGCATTAGAATGTCTAACAAGAGCTGCTAATGCTAGTGATCAAGTGTTTAAGTTTGATGGACCAAATAAGAAAAGATCTAGTGGCTCACATGAAAGAATTGTAGAACATAATAATACTAATAATGAAACTACCAACGTTGATCAGAATGTGAATCCACGTAATACTGCTGCTGTCGAAATTGAAGAGCAGCTGATAGATGAATTTCATCAGAACGGTGGACAGAATAATGCAAACTTAAGTCAAAATATTGACCAAGAGATGCGAGTAAATAGGGAAGAGAATGCTGCTAACCCAACTACGGATAGGGTACAATTTTTGCATCAGGAAATCAATGAAGGTGGTGTAATTCGGAACTCAAATGATGTTGGCTTGGATTTTCGGATTGAACAACACATGGATGATGAGATGGTTGATGAAGATGAGGATATGGGAGATGATGGAGATGATGATGATGAAGATGATGATGAAGAAGATGATGATGAAGATGACATAGCAGAAGAAGGAACTGGTTTAATGTCTCTAGCTGGTACTGATATGGATGACCATGATGATGGTGGTTTGGTTGAGGGTTACAACAATGATATGATTGATGAAGAAGATGATGATTTCCATGAGAACCATGTTATTGAAGTAAGGTGGAGGGAAGGATTAACTAGTTTAGATCAATTGCGAGTTTTAAGAGGATCTGGAAATGCTAGCGGTTTTGTTGATATTGCTTCAGAGCCATTTCGGGGAATAACCACAGATGACATATTCAGTTTTCAACGTTCATTGGGCGTTGATCGGCGGCGTCCTAGTGGTAATAGGACTTCTGTTGACAGGCCAGGTTCTGATGGGAATGCTTTCCAACATCCATTACTTCTGAGGCCTTCTCTGTCAGGTGAGACAGGTACTTCAATTTGGCCATCAGCTGGAAATACTTCCAGAAATTCAGGAGCATTGTCATTCAGAAGTGCCGATTTAGCCCATTTACACATGTTTGATTCTGGCCTCTCATCTCAGCATGCTGCTGCAACTTTATTTGGTAACAATTTAGTTGGTTCTGCACCACCTTTCATAGATTTTTCTTTTGGCATGGACTCCCTACAAATGGGGTCAAGAAGGGGAACCAGTGATGGTCGGTGGACCGATGATGGTCAACCTCAAGCAGGTACTAATGCTGCTGCTATTGCACAAGCTGTTGAGGATCAATTTGTATCTCAGTTACGTGGCATACTTCCTGTCAGTAATCCTCCCATTCAGAGGTCATCTGGGCATTCTGCAGGACAACTTAACGACTCAACATTGTTAATTGCCAATAACCAGACACTAGCAAACATTGAAAGTGATCCTGTTGAACCAGGAGAATTTCAGCTTCAAGAAACTGGATATGAATCAGCTGAAAGGGTGGATAATATTACTTGTGAAGATCCTTCTATTCCATCTCAGGGAGAAGCAGATAACTCTGGTGCTGGAATTATTCTGAACGAGGGTGCATTGGAAGCAAGGCAAATTGTTATTGATGATCCTATTGTTTCTGCTCTTAATACCCCTGAGAGGTTTATTCTTTGGAATGATGTTGACCGAATAGCCATACCTTCACATATTGTTCCTGAAATTGTAATGTCATCTGCTGATTTGCACAATGTTGATCATCAGATACCATATGATTCTGAAGTACCTCCATGTCCCCTGAGCACAGAATCCCATACTGAATGTCGGCCAGGAAATACTGACATTATGAGTCATTCTAGTAGCCAAGCAGTCATTGATTCAGGTTCAACGATACCCATCTTAAGTGATGGCCGTGCTAGCTCAAGTTTTGAAAGTGCTGGTTTTGATATGAATGCTACAGAAACTGTTGGGAATCAAGTTGATAGTGCCATTCCTACTTCTAATGGAGAACTAACAACGATGCATGATGCATCTATTCCTTTGGAAGCCAGTCAAAATCAAGGGATTGTTAATAATGAGTCTTCCAGTATGAATGGCATTGACCCAACATTTTTGGAGGCACTTCCTGATGATCTCCGTGCCGAAGTATTAGCTTCACAGCAAGTTCAATCTGCTCGAACTTCTTCATATGCTCCACCTGCTGCAGAAGAGATAGATCCCGAGTTCTTGGCTGCACTTCCACCAGATATCCAAGCAGAGGTTTTGGCTCAACAACGGGCTCAAAGGGATGGACATTTGCAGCATGCTCAAGGTCAGCCAGTTGACATGGACAATGCTTCAATCATAGCCACCTTCCCTCCAGAATTACGTGAAGAGGTAACTCTTGCATTTTACTGTAGAAAGGTAACACTTTCCTCTCATGGGAACTATTGGGGGAATTGGCGGTTTTACAATTTCTTAAGATTGATCTTATCGCCTATTTCTCCAACCGGTGGCAGCTTGCATGGAAGCACCGGGAAAGCTTTCATTGGATCTAAGATGTCCAAGTATCAGTTTTTTTTTTTTCATTAAGTGCATTCCTATTTCTTAGTTTTTTGTAAGCCAAATATTTTGTAATGTCTTGCAGGTTCTCCTGACGTCATCTGATGCTGTCCTTTCAGCATTACCTTCAGCTTTACTTGCTGAGGCTCAAATGCTCAGGGATAGAGCAGCAAGTCACTACAGTGCTCGCAGCAGCCTCTTTGGTGGAAGCTCAAGACTTAGCAATAGGAGGCTGACTGTTGACAGACAGACAATTATGGATAGAGGTGTCGGAGCAACAGTAGGTCCAAGAGCAGCTTCAGCAATCGCAAGGAACTTGGAAGTTAAAGTAACTGAAGGGATGCCTCTTGTGGATGTAACTTCTTTGAGATCCTTAATTCGACTCCTAAGAGTAGCTCCGGTAATGTGCATGTTTTAACATGATTATGAAATTAAGAAATCATTAACGTTAGCTTGATCTTGACATGAATTTTTTGCTAGTTTAAAATGAATTCACTCTCTTGTACTTATCAGAAGATGTGGATAGGTCATTGTTGTTTAACCAAATTGAAATTGGTCTCTCATATTTATGATAATTTGCAACCATGTCAGCAACTATTCAATTTGTGGCACATTTAAAATTGGTAAATTACCTTTTTAGAACAAACAATTATGTTTTTAAAAATCCAGCTAAATCAGTTAATGCAATGGGACTTTAATTTGATATGTTTCTTGTCTCCTTTCATGTATGTCTTATTACTTACGTTGAATCTTTTTGTTATTTTAACTTTGGAGTCTTTAATTTTTTATGTGTTAACAAGTTAAAAATCATACTTTACCTCTCTTTATAGAAGTGCCATGGCTTAGAATGAATTTATGATGATTTGGGTTTCTTCTCAATAACCTTGGCTTGAGCTCTTCTTCCTATTTCTTGGTTAGTGTGAAGGACCCCATATTCTCCTCCTCCCGTTGGTACAAAGGTTGGCACCAAGTTCCTCTTAAATTATGTCACATTTGACATTGTGAAGAACAAGGGGATTCTATGATGTGCAAATATGTCCTTCTTGGTATCATAGCAAACTCTTATCCTTAAGAGTATTTGCTTTCATGAGAGTATTTTCCTTTGAATCTGACAACTGTGATGCAGAACCTCTGACAACCAGCTCTCAGCCTTCCCAACAATGAACTGTGGACCCACCTTCAACCTCAAACCTTCCCATGCATCCTATAGCCCATAACCTTCTTTTCTTCTTTCCAAACTCAGATCCATCAGTTTTTCTATTCACAACTATCCTGATCAGGCTACATTATTCTTCCTATTCCCACTATTATTTTTCGTTGTCTTAGAAATGTGTAAGCGCTGCCCCCAACTAACTTTGGCAAGGTTTAACTACAGCATTCTTTTCCTTTTTTGAAGGAAACTTCTATTAAAGAATGCTATCTTTAATGATTTCCCTCTCTGTCAGTAATTCTGTTTCCAATAGTGATTCCAGCTTTAGTTCTAGTGCCAGTACATCACAAGGCATACAATGATTCAGCTTCACTGTACCACAACCTTACTTGTTGTTTCCATTAACTTCAACATGTTGTGAGATCCAGAAATTCCGTCTTTAGGAAGGAAAGAAGTTGTTTAAGTGTGGTGATAATTTGAGAGATGAATAGTAGATAAGACCTTCAGAGATTTCGTTCATTTGGTGAGAACTTTTATACTGGATTGGGGTTTTATGGCCTTAGTTAATTACCCTCCAGAGAGGCACGATTAAATGTCGATGAATGGTTAAAACGAGTATATAATTGCAGTGGAGTTTAGAACTTATGAAATTTATTATTTTAACTTAAAACTTTTGTGGGAGGAGCGATGGCGCCGTCAAGATCCCATGGTTAGTGTCAGCATCCGATCCCTTGCTTAGTCGGAGGAGGTAGTCGACCTGACCAGAAGGATCGTCAAGACATGGGTTCGTCGTCCAAGGTGTCCTTGTAGCACAGGTGGAGTTTGTCAGGGGACAAATATAAGTCAACTTTAACATTGTGCTTTTTGCACCAAATACATTCTACATTTCGAAAAAAGCGGTTGGGAACATCTGCGGTAGTGGCAAGTAATTTAGTGTTTATATGGCGAACCACGGTCGGAGTCGTTTGCGCCATTTATGTGGTCATATGCGGCAAAATATGAGACGAGAGGACAGAGTAGCGTTACGCGAACTTTAGGAATATTTGAGTGTGAAGGTAGTTATGTATTTAATTTGACATCTTTGTGAGCAAAAGTTTTCTTAATTTGTCGCAACGAGGGTGAATTGATTTTATTTATTTATTTTATTTTTTATTTTATTTTTAAAGTTAAATAATTAATTTCATTTTTTTTTATATTTTTGTATTTTCTTTGAATTTTGATCATTTTATGATTGATTTTTAGATTTGAATATATATGATCATTTATCATTGAAATCTTAATTATAATTACCCTTCGATCACAGGGTTAATATCGATTGATAGGCGCTTCTACTATGGATTTCTAGAGGATGGTCGAATTAAATCATCTCGAGAAGTATAATCTTTCAAACCTTGTCGAGTTTGAGCATGTAGGATCGGGTTTGAGACTTTTCTTCCAGAATTTGAATTTTAGAAGTATGTTAGTTGGTTCGTATCTTGTATTATATAGCCAATTAAACTACCGGATATTATTAATTTGAAATTCTTATAATATCACATTTTAGGTTTTGTTAACTTGGGACGTCAGAAAGATAAACCGGATGATAACATCTATTCTTTTGTATTTGACTTATACTTACTGCATATGATATCATTCTTTGAAAATTACGTGGACATTAAGATGTAATGTTGAAGCGATGTCAATTTTGATTTTTTGAGTTTTAACGGACCCTCAGAAGACCAACCGGGATTATGTAGCATCGTTCTTTATATTTGACTTGATTGTAATCTGATGAGTTTTGATATGAGATTTTTAGGTTTTGTTAACCGGGACGGTCAGAAAACAGCAGAAGATATTCTGTTCTTTTGTTTTATACTAACTTTCATGTCCTGTGTTTGACACTTGACATACATACGAGTATTCTTTTAAAATGTTGTATGGACATTGAATCAGTTGAAATGTATGTTCGATTTCAGTTTAAATTTTTGTTTTTTGGGTTTTGTTAGCCCGGTCAGACCAAGCCGGGAAGTATAGCATTGTTCTTTTTTTGTTTTACTAAATGTCATTGTTTGACACAACATCTCTGAGTATCTATTTTTTTTTAAAATGTTGTATGGGATTGAATAGTTGAAATGTATGTTCGATTCTGCAGTTTAAATTTGATATGGCATTTTTGGGTTTTATTAACGGGACGGTCCCAAGACCAAGCCAAGGAAGATGTCATATGGACATTAGAATGTCTAAGTTAGAGTTCGATGTTTGACATGGCATAAATGTCATTTAAAATTAAGCATCTGTAATTGTCGTATAATGATGAATGAAATTTAGCGTGAATAATCATGCATATCCTTCTTTTTTTTTTAAATACTTGACATTTCACATTTTTATTTATCAAATTTGGGACCTCCCCGTCATCCCGCGTAGAGTGCGGGAGGCCTCCCGCGAAAGGCGTGCATGGTAGGTCGTGAGACCGCATAATTTATCGCCGCAGAAGGCGTGCATGGGTTCTGTGACCACATTTCGCGCCGCGTTGGACGATGAAGCAGTGAATAACAACAGTTCCGCGTTGGAAGCGTGAGCGGTCCGCGTTTTACGCGTTGGAACGATGTGAGCGGGTATAACCAAACGATAAATTTCGTACATGTATATGAAATTAAAGTATAAGCATTTATATATATGACACATTTCAACTCCTTTTTTATTGAAAATTTTCCGTCATCCGCATAGAGTGGCAGGGAGACTAAGCCTTCCTGCGCCAGAAAGGCGTGCATGGTAGTGTCGTGAGCACCGGTAAAGTTTATTTACCCACCACGCGAAAGGCGTGCATGGGTTCGTAGCATTCGTTTGCCGCGTTGGAAGCGTGAGCAATCATGCAGTTTTATACGCGTTGGACGCGTGAGCAGTCTATCTGGTACAGCGCATTGGACCGAAGCGGCATTTAAGCGTATTTCTGGCGTTGGAACGGCGTGAGCGATATCACAGTTTCCCGGGAACAATGTGAGCGGCTTATGGCGTATTTCCCTGGCGTTGGAGCGTGAGCAGTACTTTATAAGTTTCGCGTTGGAACTGTGAGCGTACTTATCATTTAGCGTTGGAACAACGTGAGCAGTCTTATCAGGTTTCCGTGGAGTGATGTGAGCGTGCTATAGCATATTTCGCGTTGGAACAGCGTGAGAGTCTTTATCGTTTCCGCGCGTTGGAATGTGAGCGGGTACTATAAGCATATTTCCGCGTTGGAACAAGCGTGAGCAGTCTTATGAAGTTTCCGCCGCGTTGGAACAATATGAGCGAATGCTTATAAAGCATATTTCGCGTTGGAACAACGCGCGTGAGCATCCTGTTTCGCGCGTTGGAACGATGTGAGCGGACTTATATGAAGCGTATTTTCGTTGGAACAATGAGCAGTCTTATGAGTTTCGCGTAGTTAGCGATGTGAGCGACTTTATAACATATTTTGGCGTTGAACAAGCGTGAGCAGTCTATCATGTTTCACGTAGCGTTGGAACGATGTGAAGTCTTATCCTGAAAGTATATTTAGAAACTTGCGTTTACATATATATATTTAAACATACTTAAAGACATATAGCATCTATAGCAATTTTCATCACTATTTTGCTGAATTTTGCATTTTGAATATTCAAATAGCAACTCTAACATAAACTTTAATCACATGTAAGCACATTCTTCTCATTTTGAATATAAAAGGGACATATCTTTCTTAAAACACAAGTAACATAGCAATTAAAGGTCAGAGATATGCATATATTTCATCTTTTGTGGATAATCATAAAGAAAACTTTGCATATCATATATTTTCAATTCTCAACATTTTCATATGTATGCAAGATAAAAGATGCAATAGAAAGGAAATCAGTATAAATCATACTTCGTCCCAAAATAAACTTGCTTTCTTTTCATTCTTCCTCAAATCAAGAGAAAGAAACATACATCACATATTAATGACCAAAGTGAGCTTTCAAAGATGAAGTCATATAAACTAATGAGATTAGGATTTCAATATCACAACATGCCTTTATAATTCAAGAGCAAGAAAAGTCATAACAACGTATCTTGCATGATTTGACCTCAAATACTCATGGACGACAAACATAGAATCATTTTAATGCAAGATAGAGACTTGACAATTGCTTTTAAGTTTATGAACAACAGGCAAGATGCATCTTTAATTAATGGCAGCAAAAGAAAGCTTTAAACTTGCACAGCATTTCAGTTATGCTAAATTAACTTAGTGATCACAAAAGAGAGCGACACAAGTCAATCAACCCTTCCCTCCTCTTCCTTTATCATGATGATTATATGAAATTTACTCCACATAGATTAATCACACTATGTTTAATAAATCCAAAATCAACTCTTCCCTTTATAAGATAGCCACTTTCATGATTGCAAGTAATCAAATAATGGAAAGAGGCAAAGTGAAACAAGGTAACCTAAAGCTTGCAATATTTGACCCATTTAAGCAACAATCATGACAATCTTAAATCTCAAAAGAGATTGAGACAACATAAAAAATGAATTTTAGCTTTTAATTAACATGAAGGGAGCAAAATTTCCATCACTAAAATCAAGCTTCGAGCCTTCGAAATCTAAAGATCACTTCATTTTCTTTTTATTGGGGTTTAGTTCAGATTTTACCAAGCGACAAAAGCGAGCGGATTTGATTGAAAGGGTATGAGATAGAGCGGAGTCGTTCAAGCGAAGTGAAGCCGGTCAAGGGAGGAGTTTCATTCGCCGGAGGCTACTGAGAGAGCGGAAGACAGGTATGTTTTTAGTCTGCCAAGAAGGAAGAGAGAGAATGAGCTCTCTTTAGGAGGAGAAAGCGACAAAACAACAACAAATCACATAGCAGGAGGAGGAGAAAGCCCCGGCTCGTGCGTTTCTCGTCGTTTCGTCGTCAGTGGAAAGAACAGAATGAAGACGAAAGGAGAAAGGAGGAACGAAAGCTTGTAATATAATCACCTTAATTCATGCTATTGCAAAACTCATGAAACAAATCCAACCATAAAACACAAATGGAAGAGAGAAACCAAATCTACATTTCCTTGAAAAACCCACATATAGCTTTGAAGCAGAAACAACTGGGGTTTGGTTGGAAGAGGAATCGGGAAGGATCGAGTCCTCTTTTTGCTGGTGGGTTTGCTTGAGCAGAGAGGAGCAGGGGCTACTGAGGGAGCTCAGTAGAGGAGGATCGTCGTCAGTGAGAACGAGAGAGAGGAGTATGTCATGCCCTGAGCCTCGATCGGAGCGAGCAAGAAGAGAAAAAAAAATCGCCGAGAGGGAGAGCGAAAGCAGAGGGAAAATGTCGAAAGGGGAAATCGCGTGAAGAATCAGTCCCGCCCCTCTTTAGCCGACGCCGTTAGCCTGATAATAGAATAAAGCGTGGGCGTGAGGTTAGGTAGGATTGAGGATTAAGTGCTTAAACAACCATTAGTCCCCTTTAATTTCAATATTATTTTATGTGATATTAATTTATGCACTAAACCTATATGGGTGTCAATTTTAAATTATTTGTTGAATGCGAATGCGATCAATTTAGATCGGAGGTCGTTTAAATAATGTCGGCGACGGTTGAAGTAAATTCAAGTCTAAATTCGTCGTTCTTAATCGACCCTCGCATACTTTTTTCGGAGGAAGGTGTCGTTTGACGGTTTGACGTTTGCGGCGATTTATTTTTTCGAACGGTCGTTTAGGCGTCGTCGGGCTTCAGACTTGATATCTTCAATTTCATGATAATTTGATTTTAATTATCCATCGATCCTTAATTGATTCAAAATTTTTCGATTAATTCATTTTAATATTTTCAACGCTGCGTTGTCGAATCGTCAATTAAAAGCGAATTTGATCGGTTCGGATCGCGATTTGAGGGATTTTAAAATCCACCTTATTTATTTAATGTGGCTCATAGTTGTAGGTCAACACATGTTTGGTGCTATCCAAACTTCTTCTTATATTATGATTATTGATGCTATGTAATTGCATATGCTAATTCCCAGCCCTGAAGCCTCTTTCTATTCATTTAGCTGTGCCTATTTGTGATCCTAATTTGTAGCTGGATGTGTATCAGCCTTTTTCACTGCATCCTCCACCATGGTCATCTTTGAATTCTTTTATATTTTTTGCAATCTAATGGAGTTGATGGAAGATGATAATAGGCTGGTAGGAATCCACTTGGATACGTTTATAACTTTTTATGTATTGTCTTACATTATTTCAGGTTATGTTAGTAGTAAGTGTATTTTAGATATTGCAACATAGCCCCTTTCAATGCATACAAGGGATAAGGTCTGAAATAAATTGATGATGACAACATGGGTTTATGATGTTTTGGGATACTCCCAATTGGTTTGGCATGACCTCTACTTCGCTCTCTTAGTTGGTGCCAAGAGCCTCTTGTCCTCCTTCAATAGGTGCCAATGATTTCTTATTTCTCTTAGGGGCTGTTTGGTTGGCTAAAAAAGAAATATAATGTAAAAGGAATACAGTATATCTGAAATACTTTGTGGTTGTTTGGATGGATGTAAATCAAATTCAAGAATTTATTTTTTGGTGTTTGATTTGAGTCAAAGTATCAGTAATATAACTCTTAAAAGTGGTCCCCAATTATGGCGAGCGGTGGTGATAGCCGATGACAACGTTGGCAGCAATGGCGGTGATGGGGGCTGGCGGCCGGTGATGGCCACTTGAGGTGGTGGCGGTACTTGTGACAGCCTGCTGTGACAATCTGACGGTGGTGGCGACTAGCAGAGCTGAGGCGACGAGTGACGAGCGATGGTGGTCAGCAGCTATGACCGGCAACGGGCTGCAACGACGGTGGTGGCAACTCACTTTACACCCAGTCAAATCGGGCAAAATTTATTTTCACTGAATTTGAACTATAAGGTGAAAAAGAAATGCATTGAAATTTTAGTTTGCATTCTTTTTTCAGCCAACCAAATAGCACCTTAGTTGGTTGAGTTATCTCTCTCCCTACAAGTTCGTTATAGTTCTCTTTATGAAGAATAAGGGATTCCTTGTTGTACATCTTATCATTTCTTGTATCTTTATATTATTTCTTTTATACAAACAGACATATACTCTTTTCTCAGTCCATCTCACCCATTGATTGGTGTTAGTAGGGTGTGAATGTCTCTCTTCCTCTTCTCCACCCCACTTTTTAGATTGGGGTGGGAAGGGAGTGTTGCCATTTATTTTTACTCGAATTTTCTCTGTCATCTAATTTTATTTCTAATACTTTTGATTGATTAAAGTAAATTGTAGAAGTTGAATGTGCTTTTTTATTTGATTCAAGAGGAAGGAGCCCTACTTTCTAACAATCATAAGACACTCATGTAACAATACCATTAATCATTCTTGTTATTTTAGTGTTTTAAAATTTTTCTTTATGATTTCTTTCTGTTTTTTACTTTGTAATAGATGCTAAATTTATGTCAACCAACCGACAAAAAATTATCAAACTTTGAAGCATAAACTAAGTTATTGGACCTAGTACTGTAAGATATGGGGAGGGGTTGATTTATGTAGCTTAACTCTACATTATCAGTAAGGCTATTCCTATGACTTATGTTGGGGCCTTCAGATTACACATAGATAACGTTGTGACAGTTTGTGACACGCCCTCTAAACCATTCTAACTTGTATGACATTTTTTTTGTTGGTTCATTGTACTTTTTATGCTCTCTAAAACATCTTACTTTGGATAACCTAATTTTGATCAACATGGAGCGATAGTGTATTAAATCAGTGATTTCTTGTGTTTGTGCAAATGAAACATTCTATTTTATTGCGTAAAATAGATGACAGGGAGCTTAATTTTGATACACCTATTTTGTATTCTACTGTCAGCCATTAGGGAAAGGCCTTCTCCAGAGACTTCTGTTAAACCTATGTGCACATAGTGTCACACGTGCAACTCTAGTTTTCCTTTTGGTTAATATAATACGACCTGAAGCTGATGTGTTAACTGGATCTGTAAGGAGCTCTCAGCGACTCTATGGATGTCAGTGGAATGTTATTTATGGACGACCACAACCTTCAGATGGTACTAGTTCGTTCTTTTGCTCTAGTTTACACTTTTATCTTCCTTTATATTAACTTCTATTTAACTTATATTTCTTTACCGCAAAGGTCTTCCACCACTGCTGTCACGTCGTGTTCTTGAGATGTTAACTTACTTGGCAACAAACCATCCTTCTGTAGCAAGCATTCTTTTCAACTTTGATTTTTTGTTGCCTTCTGAATCTTCAGCATGCAACAGCAGTTTGAACATACAGAAAGACAAAACTAAAGAACCGATGTGTGAACCAAATGATGCTTTAATCTTAGAGTCTTCTCAAATGTTTGATGCTCCTCTAGTATTATTTTTGAAGCTTTTGAATAGACCTTTATTTTTGCGTAGTACTGTGCATCTTGAACAGGTAATCTCGAGTTTTTAGTTTATATTCAATTTTATCATCAGATGTGGCTCTGCATTGTGTTACATTTGCTTTTGTTGTGCAGGTCATGGGTTTGATACAAGTTATAGTTGACAATGCTGTGGCAAAAATAGATTGTCATCCTCAATCTGTGCTAGCTGTAGGTAGGTTTGAGAGTCAAGCAGGTAGCATCCCATCAAATAATCTACAGGATTCCACCATCTTGGAGCAGAATCATGATCAAGATGATAATCCAAGTTCCAGCAATCAGCAGCCCAATGTTGATGGGGAAGAATCATTTAGTGCCCATAATACATTTTTGCAACTCCCTACTCCTGTTTTATGCAATCTTTGCAGTATTCTTGCTTATGCTGGGTAAATTCTTGAACGATTTTAGAATCAGTATTGATTCTGGGTTTTCAATGTGTTTATGAGCTTAATTTGTATTTTGACGGATATTTTTTCTAGAATGATATTTCTAGGTATTACCTATGAGATCTACAAATATTGTTTCCTTTGACAAACACTTTTTTGGAATTTTTTGCTAAATTTTTTGTTATACCCGTTATCAATGACAGTTTAGCCATATTAACGTAATTTGCACCCTTGATTCTCTACTACCCTTGATTCTCTACCACCCTTGATTCTCTACCCAATAGAAGCTTTCTGTAGGCGTAACCTTGATAAGATGTTTTGGAACTTCATTGTGGCTATGGATTTTAGGAATGATTTAGTTGCATCTATTGTGAGCTGGCGGTTATTTGAATCATGAAAATAACCCTGCTTTTAAACGATGGTTTCTTGCATCAACTTTTCCTCATGCCTTGCAGTAGCAGAAAACTAGTATTGTCACACCTTTTTTTTTAATGGTTGCCATCATTTTATGAATATTTCTTTTTTATCTCAGACTCTTTGGCTGTATCTTTTTCATTTATTTTCTACTTTGAATTTACTCATCCTGTATCTCTTTCTATAACCTATATGTTACATGTTCTAAATTCCAACTGGGAAGGTTAACTGAACTTGCTCAGGATAAGTTGGATTCTTAAGGTTCTTTCTTAACAGTATTCTGATATATTATAAAATTGTTCAGGCTTTCTGAAAAGGTTTATTCACTCGTGGCGGATGTTATGGAAAAATTGGCCTTTGTTGTTGCTTCTCATCGGAAGTTCTTTGCAGTTGAGTTAGCTGGATTAGCCCATAACTTGAGTGTTTCTGCTGTTGGTGTGCTTGCAACTTTGAGGAGCACACACATGCTGGCCTTAGGTGCAGGTTCTATGGCTGGAGCTGCAATTTTGCGTGTACTGAAGATCCTTAGTGCACTTATGATAGTTGATGGACCCAAGTCTGAAGAGTTTGGACATGTGCATGATGAGCCATCTATCTTGATCAATTTAAATTTATCACTTGAGCCTCTTTGGCAGGAATTAAGTGATTGCATTACTGCAACTGAGACAAAGCTGGGGCAGAATTCCACATTTTCTCCTCTGTCAATTCCAGATGCTTCACACCTTTCAGGTGGCCGTTCTGCATTGTCTCCTCTTCCTCCTGGCACTCAGCAATTGTTGCCATTTATAGAAGCCTTTTTCATTATATGTGACAGGCTTCAGATGCACCAAATCATGTTGGCTGATGACAGTTCAACTGCTAAGGAAAAAGAATTTACTGGTGTCTTACAATCATCACCTGTTAATAGTAGTGGAACTGGTACTCTGTCATTTGCAAGGATTGTTGAAAAGCATCGGCGTCTTCTTAATGTTTTTATCCGGCAGAATCCCCGTCTTCTTGAGAAATCATTTTCTATGATGTTGAAAGTCCCGAGGCTTATTGATTTTGATAATAAGAGAGCTTATTTCCGTTCACGTATCAGACAGCAACTTGACCAACACCATTCTGCTCCACTGAGAGTAAGTGTTCGGCGTGCTTATGTCTTGGAAGATTCTTATAATCAGCTGCGCTTGCGATCGGCTCAGGACTTGAAAGGAAGGTTAATGGTTCATTTTCAAGGAGAAGAGGGTATAGATGCTGGTGGACTGACTAGGGAGTGGTACCAGCTCCTCTCAAGAGTGATATTTGATAAGGGGGCGTTGCTTTTCACAACGGTTGGGAACAATACAACTTTTCAGCCTAATCCCAACTCTGTATACCAAACAGAGCATCTTTCTTATTTCAAGTTTGTTGGCAGACTGGTAACACAATCTCATGATTCCAGATTCATTTAATTGCGTTCATCATGCTGTATCTTTTTGACTTTCTATAACTAACTTATATTTGTAGGTTGCAAAGGCACTTTTTGATGGGCAACTTTTGGATGTGTACTTTACTCGTTCCTTTTATAAACACATACTAGGCGTGAAAGTGTCTTATCATGATATTGAGGCAGTTGACCCTGACTACTATAAGAACTTGAAGTGGATGCTTGAGGTTCGTGAAGAATTTATTAGCTTTATTTTATTTAAATGGATATTAAAACATGTAATATTTGTAAGCTGCATTTTGTTTTCATATCCTGCAGAATGATATTAGTGACCTGCCAGACTTGACGTTTAGCATGGATGCTGATGAAGAAAAACTTATACTATATGAGAAAAATGAGGTTTGAGGCATTACTATTTGCTTAGAATTTAATAAAAAAATTGCTCGATTCATATGCATTTATTGTTGATCCATAGTTTGATTATTACATGAAAATCTTATTTGGGGATATGGAGATAAATTTCTTCCAAATTTAGATTTAACAAACTGACAATTTTTTACTATAACTTTCGATTTGATTCAGTGATCCTAGTTTGATACTCACCTATGTGGGCTCCAAAAATTTGCCGCCGACCTATCGATGAAGAGAGTTTGATTAATGTTGGTCAAATTTTCAGAAGGCAGATGAAATAGTAAATAATACACTACTCAGAGATTTTGCCCTCATTTTGCAAGGATTTTAGATTTAGTTCCAGGTTTTCTATAGGCACAATCACCATAGTTAATTATCTCTCCTATTAAGTGGGAGAGAACTTTCGATTAAGGGTAGTCATTATGTCGCTTATTGCTTAACAAATAGTAGTAATAGATGGAGTATTGTTAATTTAGAAAATTCATCATTTATTTATTTAAAGCATATGGTTAGTAGAATGGTGATGTGCTTTCAAGATCACATTTGGGTCATCAGTGATCCGTCTACTTAATCGAGAGGAGGTAGTCTGACAAGGATCCTTGTCAATAGTCATGGGTTGCATCGTCCAAGGAGACTTTGTGGACTCGGAGTGTTGTTTGTTTAAGGAGATAAACCTTAGTTGATAGAGAATTTTTTTTCTATCAGTGCATCCATGATTCCAACTCAAAACGCATGAGTATCGAAAGCTGATCGTACCATATAATAATGTAATTTGGTGTGGCGGTCGAGGGTTTTGGTTAACCGTCATAATGAGCTATGCCAAACCATAGAGGGCAGCCAAGCCCTTACTTAGATTATTGAGTGTGAATATAGTAATGTACTTGATTTGACATTAGCTCTTTTGTGAGCTAGAGTTTTCTTAATTTATCATCTTTGACAGATAATTGCGAAAGGTTAATTGAGTGAAGTTGGCTTTAAGTATTTTGATTGAATTTTATTTGAACATTTATAGTTTAATGACATATTAGATTTCACATTTGAATTGATATTTAATTTAATTTGAAATTACAATTGCACTTTGATGAAAGTATCCCCTCTAGTTGAAATCTCCATTCAACACAGTATCATTGGGGTATTATGAGATAGTCATATGACATAATTAGCTTCTTAGAGATTTTATCAAATTGAGAAAAATATAGTAATATTATTAGGTTTTATTAACACGGTTTTATTCGACAGAGTCGAGAATCAACTCGCGACTTCGACTCAGATTCAATCATTTAGTTCTATATGGGTTTATTTAAATTGATTGCATAAACTCTGATGTATCTCATTACATAATCATACAAATTTTTATGTGATTATATAATATGTATACACACTTTAATGTTTAGCAGTCTAAATCAATTCAATTTGCTCTTTAATTTCATTTCGGCTTCCACCTCATTTGAAAGTTGATTTCCAAATCAGTGAGAAGTCACATATGTTAATATTGCACTAAATGAGAAGTAGGAACGTCAAGATTGTTGCATTTTAGAGCTTTCATTTAATAAATGACAACTTTATTGATGATTTTGCCTTAATTTTTCAACAGGAGAAGCCTATTGGAGGGCTATTAGCGCTTTTGTATCTCTTCGTAAATAAATCACAATGTAAATCTTAATTGGAGAGCTTATAAGTCATTTGGTCTTCTAACATTAATGCAAGGGAGTTTGCAAAGAAAATGACTTGATAATATTTCTTTGATACAATAAGCTCAAACTTGAAACTATCTCAAAGCATGTGTGAAATTTATTCTTTGTTAAGGTGCTTGCGCAAATTACAGAAAGTTTAAGTTAAATACATCGTCGCCCTGTAATACGTGTAATGTGTCATTTAAAGTATCTATTATTGCCTTCAGTCTACTAGCATAGATGTTGCAGATCCGGTGATGAATTGTGCAGATTGGATGCCCAATTAAACATTATTTCTTTTTTCTTAAATGAAAGATTCACATTAGATGCTAATGATAGATGTCATTTCAAATTTTGATTTTATCTGGGCAACTAAGTTCGTCTGTATTTGATTTAAATATTCCCTTGGGTGGTGATTTTCGTCTTTATGCACTTTAAATATTATTCAGTTGTATCATTCTTTTGCTATAAACAGACGTACTGTTTTAGTTAATTTCATTCCAACTCATTTAGTTTATTTGAGTATTCTGAGAACTTTAGTGCGAGGAGGCTATACTTGTGGTTTGGAAGAGAATTTCAAGTTCTTTTCGAGGCTTCTGTAAGTTCTTTTAGATTTTGACAAACTCATTTTAATTTGAGGAGTCTTAAATTTTTAACTTTGGATTTAGTTCTAGTTTAGTCTTAAATTGGATTTAGTTCTAGTTTAGTCTTAAACTTAAGTTCACTCCTGGATTAATAAGCTTATTTTGCATTTTAGGAGTACTCTTATTTAGTCATTGTGCAAGAAGCCAATTAATTCAAGTTCACTCAAGTTCAATTAGCCTGATTCCAAATTATATTTAAGTCTTGCATAAGCCTTGTTCGAGTCCAATCAATTCAATTTAAGTTTCCTGTAAATGTACAATTTTTGAAAATTTGTAATATCCGTCACTACGTGGAAGCTTCTTGAGTCGAAAGAATGTATGAGTGCTGTAAACTATGATCATGAAACTCTGTCTTCCCCACAGTGCCAAGAAAGGCACGTATGAGGCCTTCATACTGCAAAATAGATACAAGTTTTCCATTGCGCCAAAAAAGGTGCGTACAAATACTTAACTTTGATATATATATATATATATTAAAATAGCAAACCAGCCAACCATTCCACTTATATCACTTACAATACAATGTTGAAATCAGCAAGATAGAGATTTTGGGGAGTTTTGGATATGATACTTTGTTTGCTGATTTAAAAAGAAGTGAAGACGATAGGTAACAATTTTCTTTTTACCAAAGTTTAGACAAGTCTAACAATGAATCGGCTATGAAATCTGAAATCATGTTGATCTAGTTACAGAATTTTACTCAGAATTATTCTATCTCTACCAAACAGCAAAGAAAAATCATGTTGGATTACTAGACAATATAACCAAGGTATAATATCAAATTCTGCACATTATAAACACTCTTCCCTTCTATTTTTTTACTTTAGTTCAGAAATCAAATGACTGTTTGGAGAATGAAGTATAATAATCAGAGTGTGGCTGGATTTAGTGAGTGACAGAGGGGAGTGAAAGGAGCGTAGTTGTGCTGGTCATGTGTTGGAATAGGAAAGGAATGTTTCAGGTTAGCTAAAGTAGGAAAGGGCTACAGGTTTTAGGAGTGATGAGGCAAGAGTAGTGGGCGGCTGGAGAGAAAGTGACGGGCTGTAAGAAAAGACTGGCTGAACCTTCACGTAAAGAAGAGAGCTGGGAGTGAAAGCTAGTAGTATAGGTTGCTGTGTATGCATAGGAACTGGAAAGGAAATGGAGGCGTCAGAGAGGAGAGTTCAGGCAAGAGGCTTGACTGTAAGGGAAGTTGATCTGCCTTTGTGTGTAGCCTTGAACGGAACTGGGAAGTTCAGTGAGAATGAAGAGTTTAGATTTCAATCTAGATGAGGCGGCGGGTTGAGCAGAGGAAATTGGGTCTTTGGCTTGTAGCTGAGATGGACTGGCAGAGGGAAATATCGGGAGATTTTAGGTTGTTGTGGCTGAACGGAATATAAGAAGAGGGAGAGATTATTCGGTGAGTGCCTTGGGAGGAACCGATAGAGGATGTGCTGCAGGGACGGATCGAAAGAATCAAACTTGGAACTTGTAGCCAGAGAGGAATGGAAAGGAAAGAGAGATGGGGAAGGGAGCTCGGCTTATGTGCTGCTGGGGACGGACAAACGGGAGTTGGGGAGGAGATGGATTGGAGAGGAGCGGGTGTTATATTTTCAATATGGGTCTCGGTATTGGGGAGTGATGAGTGTGCTTTTGGGCTGAGAGGTTTGTGAGGGATTTTCTTTTTATCTTTATTTTTTGTTTCACATGGAACAACATGGGCAGAAAGAAGTGGCTGCTGGCCATTGGCTAAAGAGGCGGCAGGTTTCAGTTAGGCATGGGAATAATGAAAGAGAGAAGGAGGTTTTGGGAGAGGATGCTAGCACATTTGCCTTGGAGATAGACAGCTAGCATTTGATTTCTTTGGGTTTATTTTTAATGATTATCATTGTTATTTTATTGATATTTGTAGGCTGGCGGGCTGTATAGGCAGAAATGGTTGTAGATTAGATGGATTAAATACACATATAATAAGAGAAATTGATAACAGAGATATTTTAATAATAACAAAATAGAATTAGCATATTTTATAAGTTAATGGAATCACCATGATGATTTTGACAAATAGCTATTGATTAGTTAAATAACAATGATATTTTTAAAAGTGATTTAAATTGATAATAATATTATTTCATTCTTTTTTTAGTGATTTTATATATGCAATATTGTATGATTATATTAATTCGTATTGTTTGTATACCACAAAATTCATGTAATTGTGTTAAAATATGTGTGAATTCTTTTGTTCGACAATCTTAAGCAACGAGGATGTCATTTCTAGCTATTTTTGATATTTTGAATGTATTGACGTAGTCAATTTTGCGAATTGAGGTTGTTTCGATATCGTCGAGGCCGCCCGACTTCGATGTGCGTGAAATCATACTTGTGATTCGACTTTCATATGGGGCCGAAATATGATGATGCAAGGGGTCCATCGTAAGTAATTTTAGTATTCTGGATGCATCGATGTAGTATATTTTTCGAATCAACGGCGATTCGATCAAGCTTGGTCGCGATTAAAGTATTTAAACCCAATTTAGGTGACGTTACATTCACTAATCGCCGATTTTGACTCGTGCACTTAATTTTATTTTTGAAAGATGTATATAGGTCAACAACCTGCATCATAACAACTTTCACCTTGAGGTCACCGGGTGAGGAAAAAAATCCAAATCAATAAAATGGGTGGTGACAAATATAGCTAATTGCTTGATTAGGCGCCCAATAATTAATAGTGAGGGCACCTCTATCAACATTTCCTTAACTTTATTTGACTTATTCTTCTCTATCTTATATAATTTCATGCAATCATGCTTTATTGTTGTTGACCTCCACATATGATTCACAAATCAAACGATGCACGAAAGTTGAAACCAATAATTAACGGAAGCAGCATCGCATGAATCGGGTTTAAAATGCTCTAATTGCGATCGAATTTGATCAAAGTTATCCTGATTCGAAGAATTTGATTGCGTAAGTGCGTTTGAAATATTAAAATTAATTAAATGAAGCTCATTCCATTAATTAATAATCAAGCAATTAAATAAAATTAATTTTTAATAAAATTACGCGGTCGAATTAGAAATCTCGATGTCCGAATGACCTCGCTTTGCAAAATTATTTGCCTTATTGCCAAAAGCGTCGAAATTTATTAAACGACACATTCCACAATCAATTCGGCAAAGTCTACGAGCGTTACGATTGAATCGGCGCAATTTAAGCCAATTTTACTGATCGTCGACGTGGTCAAACGACATCCGATCGGCAATGCGTCGTTCAACGGAACACAAAATTGATATATTACTAGGGTTAATCATACGAAATAATTTCATAATATTTGGCGAAATTATTAATAATAATGTTGTTATTTTTGCCAGATTGCTATTAAAACGACTAATGACCGTTTAATCCTTAATCTTTGCTTAATTAGCCGTCCAAATCGTCCAATCCAGCTCAGTCGCCGGATTAGCCAATCAAATTGGCCGCTTAATAAGCCAATTGGATTTGCCGCTCAAAGCATTGGTCGCCGCTTCTCCCACCAATCAAACCCATCAACCAGCCCTAAATCCTGAACCGAGACCATCCCGAGCTCATTCACGTGATTCTTCCTCCCAAGCTTCCCTTTTCTCGTTCTCATGCGCTACTCTCCATCTGTCCCTCTCTCCCGAGCTCTCTCTATTCCTTCTTGCTCGTTTTGTCTGTGCAAACCGAGCGATTGAAGGAGATTCCTCCTTTCTGACCAAACTTCTCCTCTCGATCTCGCTCTCGTGCCTTCCACTTGGAACAGCCGACCGAACCCCTCTCCCTCTCGAGCAAATTGAACCCTAGCCGAACGGCTCAACCTCCTTCTCCTTCCTTTCTTACAATCGAAAACTCCATGTCGTTTTCTTTCAACCCTAAGCTTTATCAAGTGTTTCTTTTATGAATTTGTATTATGCTTGGGTTGCTTTCTTGTGCAAACAAAAAGAGGAAGGATTATGGAGTTCCTCAAGTAAATGGGTTTTATCGGTTGCGTTAACATCAAATATTTGCATAGATTTACTCATTGCACATCAAATATTTGCATAGATTTACTCATTGCATACGGCTATTTTTATCTTTATGGGTGAAATAATTTCGCTAACTCATTTCTTTACTTGTTTGAAGTGAAATTAGAAATATGAAAATGGGATTTGATATGATGTATGGCTCAAACCCTAAGTTACATGTGAACTTCATTCTCTTTTCATATTTCAGATTTTCTGTGGATGCAATGATACTTGCTATGTCTCTCTTATTTAAAATGAGGTTAGAAATGTGAAAATGGGGTTAGAGATGATGTATGGCTCAAATCTTGAGTTACATTTGGATTTCTTTCTCTTTTCATACTTCAAATTTTTTCTTTGGATGATATAATTTGATGATCCTCTCTTCACTGTTTTCTTTCAATTGCATTTGTTACAAAATACATGAAAAACAACAAGTGTAGAGGGCTCTTCTATTGTTTGAGATAGTTAAAGAGCCATTGTTTTGCTATGAAAGTTCAATACTTGTTTATATTTTGTTGTTCCAAGTGCTGAACTTGAGAGAAATGTGAAAAATGAGATGGTGGCTTTCATTTCTCATGCAATCAGGTTAAAGGTTCCTGAAATTGGGTTTGCTATAAAGTCATCATGCTATTGATTCTCCTATTAGTTAAAAAAGAAGAAGAGAAGGGGTTTCAGATTTTTACATAAAGTGGGAGTTGCCATTTCAGCTAGCTGATAACATTTAAATTAAATCCTGTTTAATTTGCTGCTATTATTTGGTCACTAAATAGCCACTTTATTTGGGATTTACATATTCTTGTTTCTACAGGATTTAAAGTGATCTTTTATAGCTTGTTTACATTAAAATTTCTATTTTATCTTTCTATCAATGGAGGTTTTATTATTGAGTTAGGATAATATATAAGAATGATGAGTTTTCAACCTCTTTTATAAGGACAGATCTTTAAATAGGATTGAAAGTTTCAGATTTTCAGATTTATGTTGGAAAGATATTTCCTCTTTTATATTCAAAATGAGAATGATTGAATGGTGTTCACATGTGATCGAAAGCTTATATTGTAGCTTGCTATTTGAATTTTCAAAAGTCAAATTCAGTTGGAATGGTGATGAAAATCATGTCATAGCAAAGGGGTTTAAGTTGCATTTTAACTCTATGCACATGCAAATGCAAGTTTCTAAATATGCTCTGTGATAAGTATCCGTTCACATTGTTCCAATGCGGCGGAAAAATTTGTTATATAAGATTGCTCACTTCCAAATACTGAAATTGATTATGATAAGCACTTCATATTATTCCAACGCTGAAATTTGTTATATAAGATTGCAATGCTATTCCAACGCATGGTAAAATTTGCTTATGATAAGATTCATTATTGTTCCAATAACGAATTTTGTGATATAAGATTGTTCATATGTTTTAAATAAATGCTACGCAAACTCACACGACTTTTCTTAGCGTGACAAAATAAAATTTTCGTCACGGTCTTACTTTACCACGACGCCTTTATCGCATGAACGCTCTCAAGCTGCTACACTGGGGATGCGTGAGATACTAAATTTTAAAAAAAAGAAAAAGGAAATCATGCAAGGGATGGAAAAGAAAATAATATACTTTAAAATCAATATGATTTGGGCCAAGTATTTGAATTTCATAGCATCATGATTCTGAAATATCTAGTGATTACTTGTAATGATAATTTTGAAATACATTGTGATGAGTAACATTTGGGTGAAATCCTGTTTAATTCGTTGCTATTAAATGTTGCTATTAAGTCCATGCACGCCTTTAATTTGATGCTTAAAGGGTTAAATGTTGTAAGCGTTGAGCTTGTCAATTGCTATTTTATTTAATTAAATCTTGTTTAAATTGTCATTGTGGAATTGAAATAAGGTAGAAAGTGCATGGGGTTTAACATTGAGCTAAGGTCATCATTTTCATGTGAATCTTTTGCTTTTACCTAGTGGTTTTGCTGACTTTCATCTTTCATGTGACCAAGTTTTCATAATACCTTCAGTTGAAAGTTGCTAGCTTATTGAGATAATGAACTTCCAAATATAAGCTACATTATATTTTCAGATTTGACGTTATCATATTGTTCTCTAACTGAATTGAATATTGCAAGGTTTAGAATGGTTACTTATTATCTTGCTCAATTAAATCTTGCCTAAACTCTATTATCATTGTGAAATTGAATAAAAAAAATATACAACAAATGTATGGATTTGACATTGATTTAAACGCCCTCATTATATTGTCAAGGCTTGATTAAGCTAATCATTATTACAATTTATTGATAAGTTGTTATCTCATTATGAAATTTGATTCAAAATGGAGAAAGAGGTTTCAAGATATTTAAGTTTCAAAGTTTCATTGTGATTCATGAAATTTAATTCAGTTTTAACCATTAAATTCCCCTTTGATTAATTGAGCTAAAACAAGGATGAAAGAAAAGGATTGTTAAAAGAGAGATTTCTATGTTTGCTGCTTATGAACAATTGAAGGCTGAAATCATGCAAGTTATGTTGTTTTATGTCTTGTCGTTCTTAAAGTATGAAAGCATGTTGTGATAATGAAATCTTAGTTTCATTAGCTTAAGCATCGCCATCTTTGAAAACTCAATTTGGTCATAGATATGTAATGTTTGTTTCTTTCTCTTGATTTGAGGAATAATGAAAAGAGAGTAAGTGTTTATTTATAAGCTTATTCAACTCTTGCTTAACTTGATTCCTACTTGAATCTTGATGTCATGTGGGCAATTACTTATTTGAATCCAGATTTTTACTTATCTTGTGATAATCCTCTCTTTTATGTGCTATATGAGTGGATTGGAAGTGGGAATGAGGAGCCCTATGTGTTGCATGGCTCAAACCTTGTCTTATTATCAAACATCCATTCATGCTATGCTATTTTAGCTTTGTCTAAGTTATGGAATAAGGTTAAAACGAAAATTAGCAAGGGTGTTCATTCATTTGCATTACATAGCCATGTTTAACTTGATTCCTACTTGAATTTTGATGTCATGTGAGTAATTGCTTGGTTAAGTTCAAAATTTTAGATTTATGTATTAGATTTGGTGTGGATGCTTGATCCATATATAGCTATGCTTTATTTGCTTATCGTATGAAAAGAAAGGGAAAAGGGGAAGGTGAATTCAGATCTTGACTTTGGGTTTGGTCTTTTCGCTATGCTTACTTTCAAATTAATGCCTTTTTGAAGTGGAAATGATATATGAACATTGCATATGTATGGAACCAAAGATTGTTAGGTTTGGTTTGTAAATTTCAAATGAGGTTCCAAAGGTTGAAAATTGCTGTTTTTGTTGTGACAAGCTAAAGCTAGGGTAGGTTTTACACTAAGTATGTTACAACCTTGTTACTAGGTAATTCTCTAAGGCCTGAATCAATTTAAAATGAGAAGGAGGCATGACATAAAACTTACATAATCTCAATTTCATAGTTTCTCATTAATGAATAACATTGACATATAATTTCATATAGTGTTTGCCTTATGTGTTGCCTATAAATAATCATTATGTCATTTGAAATGAGTTTTGGCTTATTCATTTGTGAAAGTCAAAGTTTCATTACTTCATGATAGTTGATTTTGGATCCTATTAAATGGTGAACTCATCATTATATTAAAGTAAACTTAATAGTGATAGAACTCATAAAATATGTAAGATACTATCTTTGATCTTTTGATAAGAAAGCGAGACAAAAAGATTTGAATTTTTTATGATTTGGTACGATTATTGTTTTTGCTCTATGTAAAATGATTTAAGTCTCATTTAGATTTCTCCTTCTTTCAATTTAAAAAAAAAAGAAAGGGGAATCTAACCTTGCATTCCTCCCATTATTTGGAATTGAAAGTTTACTTGTATATGGTCATCCAATTATATCATTTGTTAATTCTTGAGAATGGTATTGTCATTTGCTATGAAAATTTGTCATGTGATATTTTTATTCAATCAATTCTTACCAAAAAGCTATGATCATTATGACATCAAAGTAAGATCAACAAGTGCATGAAGTTTAAATTGATTTAAACCCCTCATTTTCATGTGAATCTCTTGCTTCTTTTATCTTGCAATTTTGTTGGCCAAATAGAATATCAAAGTAAATAATAAGGTTTAAACTTAGAACATCAAATTAAACATGACTTACGGATTGATGCGATATGATTTGAAATCAATTCTAATTGTTGGCAAGCTCCTTTAGAAGTTGGTAAGCTCCCTTAAAAACTTTAGACTTGCAATGTTCCTTGTGAGAAAGATGTGAAGGAAATGAGAGAGTAAATCTTCATGAGGGAAAAATACTCTCATACTTATAATACTTAGTAGTTTGCTTTTAAGCTCTCTTCCTAAGTACAATGTCATTCAAGCCCTTTTGTATGAAGACAAAAATATTTAATATCATGTATGACAAAATACATAAAGGGGATTTATGTCATCCCATTAATATCTTATGGCTTTTTTGCATGATATTATGGAGGAGGATAATTTTTTTTTATCCCTTTTCTCTTCACGACATCATGCCATATAAAAAAAAAAGATATATAATAATGCATATATGCATGCATAAATGACAAAAAAAAGGGGTAGGGGAGAAGATTCATCATCCCTTTTAATTTTTTTTATCATTCCTCTTTAAATTACACATGAAATGGGATGGATGACAATATATATAAAGGGGATTAATGTCATCCCACTAATGTCATATGGCTTTTTGCATGATATTAAGGAGGAGAAAACTTCTTCTCCCCCCCTTCTCTTCACAGCATCATGGCATGCAAATAAATATATATATATACATAAATGACATAAAAAATGGGGAGAGAAAGTCCATCCCCCTTCAATTTCCTTTGTCATTTTTTTTTTTAAATTACCCATAAAAAGGGCATGAATTTAGGGAGAAAGAAAGAAAGAAAGGTTAAAAAAAAAGTGAGAAGCTTTTTTCTTTTCTCCACAAGATTATGTCATATCAATAAGAAAAAAAGAGAAAAGAAGAGAAAAGGGAAAATAATAAATGAAATGAAGGAGAGGAAAAGAGAAGGAAATGGGGAGAGTGAAGGAGAAAATCCATAAAAATGTGGATTTATTTCTTTCTTTTTCATAACTTACTCATAAATAGGTTATAAATAAAAAGAGGAGAAGATGAGAATTTTTTTTCCCTCTTTATGGATTTGTGTCATGGCAAAAAAAAAAGGAATGGAGAAATGTATGTTAAATAAAAAAAAAGGGGGAAATAAAAGGAAAAATATTATAAAAAAAAGAGGATGTGTTATGTTAAATAAATAAAAAAATTTTAAAAGAAGAGAAAGAGGGGATAATAATGTCATGAGGGCTTGAAATTCTCTTTCTTTCATGCTTGGTTCATCTTGATTCCCTTAGGTGGGCTTATAAAAATAATTTGGCCTCATGAAATTTTTTAAGCCCATAGTTTTGTTAAAGTTTTAAGAAGTCCATTGGGCTCAAATTCATGAATGTGTTGATAAAAGAGAAAGATTCATCTCATTAAACTTTTAAGCTCATGACATTCCTTTAAACCTAAGAGGCCCATTGGACTCAAATTCATGAATGTGTTGATAAAAAGAAAAAAAAAACTATCTCAAGAAACCTTTTAGCTCATAACTTTATCTTATTTCAAGAGGCCCATTAGGTCCTAATCTATAAATAGGCTTATAAAAAAAGAAAACCCATCTCATGAACTCTTTAAGCCTATAATTTTCTTTCAAATCTAAAAACCCATTGGACCCAAGTCCATATATTAGCTTCAATTGGATTAATTTTCATACTTTCAAATTCTAATTTACATGGAAAGATTTGAATGTAGTTAGCTCTCATATATAACTTATAATATCCCATATCTCTCTTTTGATTTTGATATGTGTTATGAGAAACATCATACACTTGATTTCATAAGTGAATATTTGAATAAAGTGAGCTTGCATATGCCTTATGACATAATATCCTATAATGAAGATCCACACTTGATCTATAACTTGCCTCTAAATCTTTATTGGAATTTTAATAAGATAGATACTACATTTGATATTTAGCAAGTGTTTGGAAGAATTGAATATACATATTCCAAAACATATACACTTGATTTATGATGGCCTTAGAAAGGATTAAACTTGCATATTTCAGAATAGATACTCACTTGATTTGCAAACAAATATTTTGTATCTTTTAGTACAAATATAAGCGATCATTTTAATGTGATGCTCATTTAGTTGATGAGAAAGTTAAACTCATATTTTAAAGAACAGATCTTCACTTGATTTATAACTAGTGTTTGAATGAGTTGAAATGCTCATATTCTACAAAACAGAACTATATTTGATTTGTGATTTTAGGTATCAAAATTTATGCTTGCTATCAAAACTTATACTTGCAATTTGACACATATGTCATAGCAAACATAACTATTTCAATTTAAACATCTTAATGTTCATACAAAAAAAAAGAGAACAAATACTTTTATGTATGTTGAAGTGTTCGCTAGATCAAACATCTAGGGAAGTATGCAAGTCATATGCAAAAATGAAAGAACAGATATCTACACCCTGGTTGGGTCTTAAGACTGGGTCCGGGTTAACAAAACTTAAAAATCTAATGATATTATTATAATATTTTCAACTTAATAAAATCTAAGAAGTTAATTTTATTATAAAATGACAAAAGATAAATCTATCAACATCATTGTTAATATAGCTTCTCAATTTAAAACTTTCAAGAGGAAAGTCCCAAACTCGATCATAAGCTCAAGTTGAATGACAAGGTCCAAGACTATAAATTTTGAAGAATGAATCACCTTGTCTTGACCCCGTTAACAAAATCTAAAATCCGATTATAATATTATGAAAATTTTAATCTAATAAAATCTAAGAAGCTAATTCTATCATATAATTACAAAAGATAAATCTATTCACACTTCTTAAGTTCATAGTTATTTTCACACTCAAATAATCTTAAGTTCGAAAGACGTGACGTGTCTCCTTGTCATGTTTTTCCTCAAATGTCACCACATAATCATACACGATCGAGCTGACTGGTTTGCTCCAAAATGACACCACTAAATCACTGGTCAAACCAATGCCCCAACAACTTTGCTCTTTGAGCTGTGGATTATATAATATATTTGGTTGGGAAAAAAGCTCTCTATTAGCTAAGGTTGACTTATATTTGTCCTCTTAAACAAACTCAATCCCAGGTTTACAAAGACACCTTGATCGACGCAATCTATGGTTCTTAACAAGGATCCTTCGATCTGGCCTACTACCTCAAAGTGACCAAGTGATCGACAACCCGGATGACAACCACGAGATCTTGATCGAGCCATCGTTCAAACAAAAGCTTTAAATTGAAATATTAAATCTTATAAATATTCAAATTTACTCACTACTATTATACACACGTTATTTAACGATTCATCGACTAGCCTTAATCGAAAGTGTTCTTCTTAATGTTAGGAGGGATAATTAACTATAGTTGCTTACGTTTATAGGAAACCTGGAGTCAGATCTAAAGTCCTCGCAAAATGAGGGCGAAATCTCTGGGTAGTGACTTATCTACTATTCCATTCCTTAAAATTTCATCGACAATTACTCTCTCATCATGAGAGACGTGTTTTCTGTACATTTGTATCTTGAAACTTTTTGTTAGTTTGAATTCAAGGTTTTTATGTACACATTGATCCACTATTGAAAGGCTTATCGAAAGGGCAACTCAACATTGATACTTGATGCTTTCAAGATCATTCTTATCCTAAGATGATCATATGAAATATATATGCAATTGGAGGATTCCTAGACTGTCACTATCAACAATATCTACCCTCTTAGAGTTAAAAAACTTTTGTTTTTTTCTTTAATTAGATCAATTTTAGGTGTTTCTTAATGCTTGCACAGATTTTAGAAATGGAATTAGGTTGTTGATATTTATAAGTTTTATAATGCTTATGTTGTCATATTAAAACCAATTTTTCACTCTTTTTTAAAATTCAACCATTTCCACTTATGCTCAATTCTACCGTAGTAGCTTTCCTAATGATGATTATTTGAGCGTATTAATTTTTTGTACCATACAAGGCTTAGTGTCACACCCTAAGGCTTCAAGGAGGTTAATCACATGCCCTTGATCAAACAAGGCATTCAAGGACCAGGAGAACCTAGAGAAGCCTACAATTTTCTAGAAAACTCTCTAGGATTCCCCAAAGCACTAGAAATAGGATGCTTCCAGAATATACTAAAATCTCTAGAACATTTTTGTGTTTAGATGAAGAATATGGAGTTATTTATAATACTCTTCAAAAAAATATATTATATTGTAATCTATAATGTTCTTAAGGAGGATTAAGGACTATAAATAGCCTCCCCCTCATTTTTATTCTATCAAAGCATTTGGAGTAATACTAGTCTTGTAAACCTTTTTCAGTTAGTGGGAGTTCTCTTTTTTCTTCTTGAATCTCTCTCCCTACTTAGTGTTCTAACTAAAGAGTTCCTTAGTGTTAGGCTTTCTTAGCTTTAGTGAGGAGTGCTAAGACTGGATGTTATTGTTCAAAGACTAGGGGTGCAACATTAGGTTCTAGAGAAGCTTCACCATTTGAGGATGTTGTTTGAAAGAAGGGAACATTATTGTTGTGTGATGCATGAAGGGTGAAGTATTATGTGTGAATAAGGATCGTAAGTCACTTTAGTCTACAATTGCGAGCATAATGAAAAGATTGTAATTCATTTTAGCCCACAATTGCGAGCATAATAAAAAGAGCATGCATGATAAAAATATCTTCAGAAGTAATAATAAACCAAAGCATTAACAACCGAATCGGCTAGAATGAAGGCATATGAATAACATCATAATTGATATTTCGAATAATGATGATCTTAGAGATATTTTAAGCTTCATATATTTAAGATTAGTCAATCTAGATGTTCCACTATTCTTTAAGTATCACACCTGATGACCCCACCTTATTCTGATTAACTGGTATCAGGATAATTGATTGACACAGATTCCCACACGCTCCAACCCGCTAACTGAACCAGTGAAATTTATATCTAATCAAATCATCACTAAATTTACAATTCATCTACTAATTAATTCATATCACAATCCAAGACGAAATCTTTAAGTTTGTAAATAAATATGTAGAAGATTATCAAGATAAAATTTCAGACGCAAAAAGCTTTAATCTTCCCAAAACTATATACCCCAAAACTGCAAATCAACAAACACTTTCTACCCACCTCGCCTTTTCCAAATTATCAATCCAGAAGATCATAAGCTAAAGTTTTCATGAGAAATGCTAAAGTAGCTCGTAACAAGACAAGAGAACAATCGCATGCATATTTAAATTCGTAAGAGTAAAACCCAGAAACAATGCCGCGAAATGTAAACAATACGTGTAGATCATAGAAGCCATGTCAAAGCGAGTTATTTAACGAAAGTCATTTCGTCTATATCAAATCATTTTTCTAAATGCTACGTATAATCAGATGTTGACTTCATAACAAAAGGTCACACCCTACCATTTAAAGTCAAGAAGCGCAGGTAACTATTTATCTAACAATGACACTGTTGACAAACTAACCTCCAACCTCAATATCGATGGATACTAAGATCCGCCGCTCATCTCGTTTTAACTTTTATCTGCAGATTTCTATAACATACGTTCCTATCATTTTTTCCGACATTTGCTTATCACATTATCAGATTTATTACAACATGCTTTAAAACATTTCTATACGCCCAACAAATCATACGCTAATAAAAAAAAGAACTAACTACTTATAATCATCGAACAAATAGAATTATACAATATTTACGTGAATATCTATGTTATTCATACAATTTAAAAAATCCAGAAACAATGATATTCATGTGACTATAAACCGAATTTAAATTAGAATTACGTTCTCACCTCGTTTATACTGTCGCGGATGTGCTCCTCGAGTACACACAACCTATAATGAAATAACTCTTCTAAATACATGAAACTCATAAATACATTTAACAAGATAGTATCACCAGCTTAAACTGCAATCTTACCTGAAATTGATGTCTCCTCATATCATCCGTCAAACACGCGGACGATTCCAACGTAATCTACTAACACCAATACTAAATACCTGATTAGATTAACATAAAGTTAATAATATTCCTTATTTGCAAAATTAACGCATTCATACTACTACACACATATCTATTATATTTTCCCCAAACATTTTTCGATTCCCCCCAAAACCCTTTTATTTTCTACAACCCAAGTCAATTACTTAAAGTAAAAGGATTGCATAACTTACCCAATTTCCTTAAATCCCTCTCTCGGCGATCGATTCACTGAACTCCTGCGTGCGATCCACTGACGATGACCGCGGAAGAGGGTCGACCTGATGAAGTCGACGGAGGGCGAGCAGATCGGCGTCAAGAAGGCGACACTTCGAACTCGAGCACGCCATAGTCAAGGCCACGAGACTCCTGGCAAGGCGGCGCTTCGCAGCGAGCCGAAGCAGTAAAGAGAGGAAAAGAAAGGAGGGAACACCGCTCGAGGAAATGAAGGAAATTGCGGGAGAGATCCAACCATACACGCGTTAAATCCTTAATCCGGCCGCTGCATGCAAAGTAAAGTGGGTTCTACAGTCATTGCTACAGTAACGACGGATTAATTAGCTAATACAAAATTAATTAGAAAAATATAAGCTAATTGGATATTACAATTTCCCCCTCTTAAAAAAAAATTTCGTCCTCGAAATTTCTTCAATCATTCAACGGAAGGAAACTTCGCCTCATCTCTCGTTCAACCTCCCAAGTTTTTGACGGTCAGGCTTCCATTTAATTTTAACATAAAATTTGTCTATTTCGTAATCTCTTCACATCAAATTCCAAAATCTTTTCCGCTCCAATGATAAGTCAAATCTAGATTTCAAACTTTGTATATAATCTTCGCTCAGATCGTGATCCATTTTCTCAACATTGAAAAAAGATATCAGATGAAAGTCAAGCGCAGCTGTAGTTTGCTAATCCTTTCCATGATTTCAAAAGGTCCCATGTACTAGGCTCAATTTACCTCCGACCAAATCTACTAATTCTTTCATAGGTTTGACTTTCAAGAATACAAATTCTCCAACTTTGAAATTTTTAAGTCGTTTATTGACGATCCCGAAAATTTTCAATCTATCTCGACATCTGATTTTCTCAGAATTGATCAACCAACTCACCTAACAATGCCTTTTCTCCCACTTCACCCAACTCAATGGAGTTCTACACTTTCAACCATATAGGCTTCATACCTGAGCCATCTCAATACTGGGACGGTAGTATTATTGTAAAGAAAACTCATCATGTGAATATTCTTCCAACTACCTCCAAAATCTAAAACACATAATCTCAACAAATCTTCTAGACTTGAATTGTTTTCTTGTCCATCTCGAGGATAAAAAGTACTTAAGAATCATGCCAAGCCTCTCAATTCCTTTCCATAATCCTAAGTAAATCTACCATCTCTCGCGAGACGATCACTTTTGGTACACCGTTTTACAATTTCTTTAACATATAATCTGGACAATTTATCAATCAATCCTGTTTCATGGTAAGAAATGAAATGACTTGTCAATCTATCCACAACAACCCGATACTATCACGCTTGCATCTAGAAATCCCATAACAAAATCCATCTAATTTCTTCCCACTTCCACTCGTATGTAATGACAACAATCCACGGTCTTTCGCCTTTAACAACTGACAAGTTTCGACATTTGTATATATTCATGTCTTTTTCATACCACCACCAAAATGTTGCTTAAATCTTTATATATTTTAACTACCGGATGAATAGTATATCCTGCCTGATGAGCCTCCTGTAAAATTTCTTGCCTCAATTCATCACCGTACCTATAATTGTGGAATTCTTCCGAATAATACCCTCTCAGATCTACAAGAAAATGCTTCGATTAATCTGATTTGTTCAATGAATGTCGACATATCCACATCCGCCATGTGCTTTGATTCTATCAAATAAAGTTGACAGACAAATCGATATAAACGCCCAAGATCACCGAATTTTCTAACTTCTACCAGCCCTCTCTGGATCAACTCGACTTTGACAATAATCCAACCGATTTCCATGGATTTACTGGCTTAATGCATCGCCCACCACATTAGTTCTGACAATAATCAATATCTAAATCATAATCTTTAATAAACTCAAGCCATCTTCTTTGGGATTCAATTCTTTTGTGTAAAGATATATTTAAGACTCATGATCAAGAAAATTTCATTTCACCCATATAAAGTAATGCCTCCAAATTTTAAGAAAGAAAACACCGCTAACTCTAGATCACGCGGATAATTTCTTTCGCGAGATTTTAATTGTCTAAAGATAAGAATTACTTTTCTATTTTGCATTAAAACACAACCCAAACTTTTAAAGATGATCACTAAATATTTAATCCCCGCCCTCATGGAATAGCTAAACGGCAAATGGTCAAATGCTTTTTCAATTTTGAAAACTCGCCACATTCATGTCTATCGAATTGACATCCTTTCTCAATAAATTAGATAGACATCGAATACGAGAAAATCTCGACAAACTTTGTAATAACCCGCTCCGTAAAACCGCGAACTTAACATTCTTTCGCACCATTCTAAAATTGCTTTTACTTTTGAGGATCAACAAACTCCTTCGCCAATCGAGCACACCTAAATGCGACGATGCATCCAAAATTCACATTTTGAAAATTTGGCATATAATCGATTTTGTCTTAACAACTCTAAAACAATACTCGATGATTTGACGCTTCTTCGCCGCTTTAGAATAAATCGTAATATCATAAAGATGATAACAAACCTGGCCCACAAGGCTTGAAAACACGATTCATTAAGTCCATAAAGACTGCAGGAGCATTAGTTATAACAAGAAATTCATAGTGTCCATACCTGGTTCCAAAAGCTTGTTTAAAAATATCAGTATCTTTAACTCTAACCTGATGATATCCATCTCAAATCAATTTAAAATACGGCTCCTCCAACCGATCAAATAAATCATCAATCCTCTAGAATGGATACTTGTTTCGATTGTCACTTTATTTAACTTAATCAATACACAATCATGTACCCATCCTTTTCTTAACAAATAATACTGACCACTTGAGTTCTCGAATAAATCCTTTGCTATCAATTCGAATCGACACTTCAATTCGCAATTCTTGAGCCATCCCGTAGGAGATTTATGTATAAGTTGTACTGCGTTGTACATCAATCCCAAACTCCACTTCGTTGGTGAACCTGTAATTCCTCGTGAAACACATCGAAATTCAAACAACCTGAATGTTTTTCACCAAACACTCCTTATTCAACACATCTAATTTGGCTAAAATACAATTTCACCGCTTCTTAAATATTTACTCAATTTTCACCGCACTAATCAAAGAAGACATATATTCTTATCACAAGAAAAATAAAATGATTTTTCACCGTGCATGCAAAATTTCACTCTCCTCTTCCAAAGATTCAATTGTTGAAAATATTTGATCAACCAATCCATACCTAGATAACGCCAAAATGTCTGATAAGATAATTAGTAGGAAATTGTTTATCTTGAATGTTAATGCCAACAACACATTTCTATTCAGATTCAAACTATCACCGTAAGGCATTACCACATTCAAAAGTAAATAGATATCAACCGAAACCGGTGGAAAAAATCGAAATGAACGAATGCAAGCACCGAATCAAACAATCAACCCAAATGATTCAAATTTTAAGCATACCCGACACCACTTCATTTGATTCCTTCGCTTCATGGAGTGATAAAAACTCGCTTTTAGGAGGTTGGTTCGCTCAAGTTTCTTTTTTCAAGGTTTCAAAAATCAGTGCTTCCGGCTTCCAAAACTTTCTTTGTTGACCCTCCTCGATAATTGAATGATTTTATATCCTTCTGACAATCAATTCACATGTAACATTTCCTCGATCCAACCAAATATCATTAAAATGTTGCTTTCCACACTTATCACAAATAGTTTTCCAATCAATTTGTTTCGTCATTATCAAACTTAATTTTCTTGAGAAATCTTTCTTTCAAAGTTTTGCTTTGCTCAGAAATCCCATCCGCAAAAATTCAACTCATTTTCAATTCTCCTGCTTTCAACTAACCGAGAACTCATCGATATCAAATGTGCCAACCTTAATTGATCTCGAGACCTCGAGAATTTGACATTTCTCTTCCCGAAGATCGATATATAATATATCTAAAGAGAAATGAACTCGGCTTCATATCGCATTATAGTTTTGATCGAGTTAGATTGAAAAATTTGTCTTGTAAAGAAAGTCATGGAGGAATAAACCAATCTTTGAATACTTTGACAAACTCATCCCATTTGATCGAGTAATATGTATCATTTCAAATCTTTCTCATTGAGCTCGCCACCACCTTTCGCCTTTCTAATACAAAAAAGAAATGCCGATTACTGCTGTATAAATCATCCCATCCAAAATTTTTCCAATTTTAAGCAACCAATCTTCGCCACTATGTGATCACTCCTCAATGGTTTCAACGTTTGAAATATCCTCAAATGTTGATCCACTCAACCAAACTCGATTGTGCTCACTGCCGCAGATTTTTTCATGATGCTACTTATCAACAACCTGAAATCAACCGAACTACCCTGCAATTCATCGATCGACCTTCACCACTTGCTTGCTTGTATTTCACTCGTTAATTATTCCAAAGATGGAGTTCGTCTGATTTCGGAGGATCACCATCTAATCTTTCCGGCATTTCTTCGAAATTAATTGTAATTATAAAATTATTTATTTGATACATATTTATTAAATATCATACATGCATGAAATTAAGAACATATGGATTCCTAACCCAAAATTAATCGCCCTATACCAGACATCAATTCAACACTTATCTAAATCCAAATCATGCTTCCATTATTACTCATCAATCTTTTGCTCATATCAACCTTATTGCTCGATACACTTCTCACACCCCTGATGACCCCTACCCTTATTCTGCAATCTTGTAATGTATCAGATGACTGACGACACGATTCCACCACACGCTCCAACTCCGTATCATGAACGAGTGAAATTTGTATCTAATCAAATCATCACTAAATTTACAATTCATCTACATTAATTCATATCACAATTACTCATTTAAATCTTAAGCCAGAATAAATATAGAAAGAACTAAAGACATCAAGATAAAATTTCAGATGTACAAAAGTTTTAATCTTCCCAAAACTATATACCCCAATATTGTAAATCAACAAAATGACTATTTCACCCACCTCGTTTTTTTCCAAATTATCAATCCAGAAGATCATAAAAGTTTCATGAGACAAGAATGCTAAAGAAGCTTTAACAAAGACAAGAGAACAATCGTACGTACATTTAAATTTGCGTAAGAAAGAACCGTAAACAACGCCGCAGAAATGTCAACAATACGTAGATCATCAGATCAATTACGTCATGAAAGAGTTATTTAACAGTCATTTCGCTTTTATATCAAATCATTTTTCTAAATGCCATATAATCGTGATGGTTTGACTTCATAACAAAAGCCACCCACTCACTAAAGAAGTGCGAAGGCGAACCATACTACTTACCTAATGACTCTAATACTTTGGACAACCTAACGGCTCCAACCTCAAAATGTCGAGTGGGGATACTAAGATCCCCCGCTCATCCATCTCGTAACCGCCATTCAAGCAGATTTCTATAACATAGCCTATCACAATTTTTCCCGACATTTCGCTTATCACATTACAGATATAACATGTTTAAAACATTTCTATACGCCAACGAAATCATACGCTAATAAAAAATGAACTAACCTACTATAATCATCGAAGAATAGAATTGATAATACGACAATAATATCTACAGATGCCATTCATACAATTTATAAAAAATCGGTAAAACAACGATATTCATGACTATAAATCAATTTAAATTAAGAATTATGTCTCACCTCGTTCATACTAATGTGGATGCCCTCGATTCCTCCTCGAGTACACAACCTATAATGAAATAACTCTTCTAAATACATGAAACTCATAAATACATTTAACACGATAGTATCACCAGCTTAAACTGCAATCTTACCTGAAATTGATGTCTCCTCATATCATCTGTCGAAACACAGGAGCACGACTCCAACGTAATCTACTAACGCCAACACTAAATACCTGATTAGATTAACATAAAGTTAATAATATTCCTTGTTTGCAAAATTAATGCATTCATACTACTACACACATACCTATTATCTTTTCCCCAAACTTTTTTCAGATTTTCCCCCCAAAACCCTTTTATTTTCTACAACCCAAGTCAATTACTTAAAGTAAAGGATTGCATAACTTACCCACTTTTTAAATCGCTCTCTCGGCGATCGTGATTCACTGAACTCCTCGCCAGGCGACCGCGCCACCTGACGGCGATTAAGCCGAGGCGAGGGTTGCGGCTCCAGATGAAGTCGACGGCAAGGGCGGCGGTTCCAGGCGAGATCGGCGGGTCCAAGCGAGGCCGACGCTGGTTTCCGCAACTCGAGACGCGCATGTACACGGAGGCGACTCCTTGTCGGCCGACGCTGGCCGAGGGCGACGGTTCCAGTGAAGCCGAAGCCGAGAGGAAAAAGAAAGGAGGGAATTACCGCCGCGCTCGAGGAAATGAAGTAAAACCGGAGAGATCCAACCATACACGCATAAATTTAATCCACAGAGTAGTTTGCTACATTGCTACAATAACGACGGATTAATTAGCTAATACAAAATTAATTAGGAATAAGCTAATTGGATATTACATTAAGCCTCCCTCCAAATTATTAAGATTTAGTATTCCACTTTACTAGCAAACTAATAAATATACAATTAGCAATAATGGATAAAAACATGAAAATTATGAATAAGAAATGATTGACGTTTCATATGAAACTAACATGCATTAAGGGAGGAGCTAAGAGCTAACCAATGGACACTAAGGGCTCTATAAATGCTCTTATTGCCTTCTAAATCATAAAAAATTAACCATAATCATTTATTAGAAGAACATTTTTATAATAATTTACAAATAACTCTAGATTGTTGAAGTATGTACATTGATCTATCAAAGAGAGATAGCAAGAGAAGATGAGGTTATGACTTAGAATGCATGTATCGAAAACTAATATTTATGGCTAAGAAGAGATAACAATATGAAGTAATGGAAGCATGAGTTTGGAAAAATTAAACCCTAACTATAGTAAAAGTTTTAAGATTTTAGGTCGTATTCAAAAGAAAAAAAAAACAATGACAGATAAATAAAATTGTAGCACAAACAATTAAAAATGAAAATATAAACAAAATAACAAGTATGAGTAAGGTTAGGTTAGCTAAGTTAGTAAGATATTTGAATTGGGGTTTAATGACAAACATAAATTTTCACTAGAAGAGTAGTGAGATCAGGAGCTGTAGATGAGAGGAGATTAGGTGAGACTATCAAAAATGGAGAAATCCAAAATAGATTTTGTTGTAGGGGAGTTGAGGGTGGAGAAGATAAGAAGAGATGGAATTAGGTTATATTAGACCAAGCGATTGAGAAAGGATAAAAGCAGATAATATGCGATGGCACAAGAAAATAGTGAGAGTATGAGGATAGAAAAAATCATAGAACATAGATGCAACATAAGGTTGAGTGAAAGTTATGAGAGTGATTGAGGGATTTTGGTTTATTTGGCTCTCTTCTCTCCAACTTTTGAACTGGCATTAGATTAGGATATACACACATGAAATATGCACATGAATATATTAGATTTGTAATAAATTCTTAACCATTTGATCAAAATTAATATCCATGGTCATTCCTTTTTATCTTTTGGAAAAAAACAACAGTTGTTGCAAAACATATGGTGTTGCCTTGTGGGTTTGAGCACAATCTTACACTTAAAGTTATTTATATGAATGTAGGTTTCATTAACCATTGGGCTATGCCAAAAATAATTGATAATATTTTATATCTTATATATTTATATAATTCGTGGTGGCTTGAACCAATTATTGGGTGACTCACCCATAACTCAATGTAGATTCAAAATTAGGTTTGAGCTAAATACCTTGGCTTGTAAATCAACAGGAACATGATCAAGCTGATTCCAATCTGGCTCAAATTTCAAGCAAATTTTCCTCCAAATTTTGGGCTGGCGTTAGACTAAGATATATGCATATGAATATATTAGATTCGTAATAAAGCCTTCACCACAACAACAACAATAACAACAAGCCTTAATCCCACTAGGTGGGGTCGGCTACATGAATCCTTCGTCTCCATTGTGTCCTATTATGTGTCAAATTCTCATTTGATTCAAGTATACTAAGATCATTTTTATACATCTTAACCAAGTCTTTTAGGTCTACCTCTACCATTCTTAACATAAGGCAAATCTAATGCATCTACTCTCCTAATCGTCATTGGATGACCGACGCTTTATGTGGCCAAACCATCTGCAACTCTCCTAATCTTATCTACCAGAGCTACTCCAACTTTTTCCAACATACTCATTTTGCATTCTATCTCTAAGGGTAAAGCCACTCATCCACTAGCATCCTCATCTCGTAACACTTAACTTAGTCTTATGTTTCTTTTATTGGCCAACATTCTGCACCATAAGTCATTGCAGGTCTTACCACCATCTTATAAAATTTTCCCTTAAGTTTAAGTGGAACTTTTCTATCACATAATAAAGCCTTCACCATTTGATGAAAATTAATGTCCATGATCATTCCTTTTTATCTTACGGAAAAAAATAATAGGTGTTGCAAAACTTATGATGTTACCCTGTAGGGTTTGAGCGCAATCTTACACTTAGAAGTTATTTATATGAATGTAGGTTTCTTTAAACCATAGAAGCTCAATCTTTTCATTGCGCTCTTGATGCTTAGTAAAATCTTTGATTGCCTTGTGGTATCAGATGTAGGTACATCTCATTGAATCACATAAATCTTATGAACTTGGTCTTGTGATTTATCATGTGTTTGTTTTTTCATATTTGTGCTGTTTTGCTCAACATTACTTTTTGTCCTAACAAAATCATTAGAATTTTTTTGATTTTGATTAACTTTTGGATATTATTTTTAATTTTTTTCTTAAATTTTGGTAAAGGTTACTGATTACGAGCTTAAACCTGGAGGGAGGAATATCAGGGTAACTGAAGAGACAAAACATGAGTATGTGGACCTAGTGGCAGAGCACAGGTTGAGTACAGCCATTCGCCCTCAAATAAATTCCTTCCTACAAGGTTTCGATGAATTAGTTCCTCGGGACCTCATTTCAATATTTAATGACAAAGAGCTTGAACTTTTGATCAGCGGACTTCCTGAAATTGATGGTCAGTGGCACTATGTGCTTATTCATGGTCTCTAGATTATTAGCCCTTTGTGCTGCAGTTTGTATCATAAATTACTTTTCTGCTTTCTTAGTGTTAATGATTTGTGCATTGCTTCAGTTGATGATCTAAAAGCTAACAGTGAGTACACCGGCTATACCACAGCATCAACTGTAGTTAATTGGTTCTGGGAGGTAGTTAAATCATTTAACAAGGAAGACATGGCGAGACTTTTGCAGTTTGTGACAGGAACATCAAAGGTAATATTGTTTTCTGATTGATTTAATCTGGTAGCGTACTTTTTTTCTAATGCGGATTGGTAACTGACTTCCCTTCTAATGGAAGTTGTAGTCTTCGAAGTTGCTGTGATCTGAAACATGCGCATCCCTCTTTTTTTTTTTGGAAGTTGCTGAACATGGTCTGAACATGGTTGAGTGTATAACTGACGGAAGAGTACCTATAAAAATGGTGATCAAACCAGATTTTTTTTATTCAAGTGTAGGGAAAATAAAACGCTCACATAAGTATGGTAACTCTTTGAGAAAGAATGTCAAGTTAGATGTGATTTCGACAGAAAGGATGATGGGAGAAATCGCTTGATTTACACATTAAGAGCGTGGTTGTCGGGGAATGTGTTTTTGGCATAATCTTTCTGATCCATTTGTCTTTTGCCAATTTAGGTACCGTTGGAAGGATTTAAAGCACTGCAAGGGATATCTGGCTCCCAAAGGTTTCAGATCCACAAGGCATATGGTGCTCCTGAGAGGCTTCCATCTGCCCATACCTGGTTAAATTTGATACTGAAAGCTCATGTTGATCTTATTTTCAAATTTTTTTAGTCCTTGATCCGCTTTGCTTATCGTTTTACTTAAATACACAGTTTCAACCAGCTCGACTTGCCTGAATATTCATCGAAAGAGCAATTAGAAGAACGTTTGATGCTTGCCATCCATGAAGCTAATGAAGGTTTTGGCTTCGGCTGACTTGGTTTTGCTTTGCAGAAAGCAGTTGTTTTTCCCGTTTTTCTTGTACAGGTCAGTTTCATCATAATTTTTATGAGGTCTAACTTGTTTTTTTTTTATGAATAGACCTGCAATATGTTGAGATGGCCATTCTCTTGTTAATATGTCGCGAAGAAGGCTGGAGTAGATCTAGCAGCAGATAATATTAGAGAGAGTCACCTTAGATGGTCGCATAAAACGCCAGTCATCTAATAGCCCAATTAGGAGAGTAAATGTATTAGATTCGGTCTATATTAAGGAAGGTTGAGGTAGAGACCCAAAAAGACTCGATTATGAAGTATAAAAAATCTAACCTTATTTTATTAAAATTAAATGAGAATTTAATACTTCATAGGACATACTAAAGAAGAAGGATTCATATAGCCAACTCCACATAGTGAGATCAAGGCTTGTTACTATTTTAAGTTTTGACATGTAACTTGATGTATGATGCATGGAAGAAAGCTACTCTTGAGGAGACATAATAATCGTCAAAATGCTAAACATAAAATGTTTATATAATTTCTTTGTTGGTATTGAGATTTTTAGTTATTACATATTTCTTTGCCATTTTATTTACTCTGCAGAAGACAAGCAACCGTTAGGGTGATGAAAGGGGCCTACTGTTTTTACAAGGCTTCTGATTTTTGTTAGCCCAAACACCAAGCCGGCTTTTCAGAGAACTCCTGTTGCTCCAAATGATTGCCTGCTATAACGACTGCTCGGAGGTCGGTCCCCCCACCCGTTTTGGTTGCACTGTAAAGGCCATGTTCAAGATGTGTTTTTTAAAATATTTATTTATTAATTTATTTCCCAAGCTTACATTTGCAATTTGATGCTTAGTGCTTTGATTTGTAATGGTCACTACACCAATTTAATCCCTTGAAGAAGGCCATTTGTAGAGATGATTTAAGGTTAATGACGTATGTTCTCATCATGAAAGAAATAATTTACTGGAAAAAAATATATATAAAGCTAGGCAGCATGGCTGTTCTAGGTGTTGTGTTGCTGTCTGTAAGGAGTAAAAGAAATATTGTTCCAAATATTGGAGGTTTATGTAAGTGTTTGATAGAATTCTTTTGGCTAGCATTTGTTTGAATTTCTCTTGTAGCAATTTAGCTCATTTGATTACTCTTAACCCTTTCAATGACCAAAGTTTAGAAAATTTAATGTTAGCCTAATTATAATTGATTTAGAAGTGAAATCATTTGGATAAAGTCTAAATAAATTCATTGTAAATTGGGATTGGGTCAAATCCAAGTTACCTTGTAAAGTTCATAAAATGAATTACGTTAATTTTAATATTAAATTAAGCCTTGATGATTTAATTGAATTCTAAGATAAATCAAATTTATTCTAATTAAATCACATAACACATGGATTTAGATTAAACCTTAGTTTATTTAATTTGGATTCAGTTAATCTCAGATTAAGTGCTTAAATCCATTAGATTTTAATCTACTAACCAAAGAACTCAATTTATCCCTAATTTGATTGTTGAGTTAAACATAACATATTGTTTTAATTAGCATTTATACCATTCTTAATTGAATAGCTTGGTTATAAATTATATGAAACTAGGTCAGATTCGTATGATATCAACGGTCTAAGCTATTTTAAGCATCCAAATTTAATTAAGGTGTGACAGCTTAAATTAAGTTGAAAAAAATTCAATTTATTTTGATTGACCACCACTTTTAAGGGATTTATAGCTCTAAATTACTTAAGTTGACCATTTAGCATGTGAGTCTTAACAAAACAATTTAAATTTCATTAAATAAGGAAATTGACTTTATTATAGCAGTTACTTATTTCTTGATTGATTGATAAATAGCCTCATATTGTTTTAATTTAGTAACAATTTATACTTATTTAGAGAAAATTATTTGCATCATCGACATCAAACCCTCCAATCTCCCCTCTTTTACTCATTTAAGAAATAGAAGAAGAAGAAGAGGATAAAGATAAAAAATAATTTAAAATAAAAGATATATATATATATATATATATATATATATATATATATATATATATATATATATATATATATATATATATATATATATATATATATATATAAGGTCTTTATAAAAAAAAATTATAAAAAAATCCAAAACAACAATAATTTAAAGGGTCTAAAATAACAGAGGATCTCAAAATTTCTAATCATAGTAATTAGGTCTCATATTAATGATAAATAATACAACATTCATATCCCATGAAATATGCCTATTCTATTACATTAACTACATTAGGGTTGATTCATAAGAGGATCTCAAATTTTTTAATCATAGTAATTAGGTCTCAAATTAATGATAAATAACACAACATTCATATCTCATGAAATATGCCTATTCATTCATGGCAATGTCTAATAATTCAAGATAAAAAAAAAAAAAAAAAAAAAAAAAAAAACATAAAAACTTCATTTGGGGAGATTTTCATAGGCCTACCCTAATGTAGTTAATGTAATAGAATAGGCATATTTCATGATGTTGTATTATTTATCATTAATATGAGACCTAATTACTATAATTAGAAATTTTGAGATCCTCTTATGAATCAACCCTAGTTCGAAAATATCATATGCTTCCCATATCTTCACATAATTAAAAGAAGAGATTATTTTCTTCTATTTTAAAGAGTGTTCAAACTTTTTTATCACCTAAGCTAAAGCATAATCAACCTAATGGAATTTAAGAATTTAAATTAACTATTTTTAACATGTACAATCATAGGCTCCAATGAATGTATGCTAAGGGCAAATGCATGTTCAGGGTCATTTTATTTTATTTTAAAATTATATGGAATAATACAATGGAATATATAGTGGTGTTTTCAAAGTTTCACAATATATTGAAAACATAAAACAAGTGCATATTTATATATTTTTCTTGAAATAAATTATTTAAGTACATGTATAGTGTTGAATGTATCTTTACAAATACATGATCAATGTCTGACATGCATGCTATTAATAATATATGAAATATATTATATTGGTATTTATCTAATATTATAAACTAGATTTATTATTAAATCTATACCAAGGGTAATTGAACATAAATACAATAATAATCTAAATGTTGTGAAAACATTTTATTTTTTTGGGTAAGTTGAGGGAAAAAATTATGTTCAACTTTTTTTTAAAAAAAACCATATAATTGTTAAGCATAATACTTAAATTTAAAAATATATGAAAAATATTTAAATTATGAAAGAAAACTTCTTTAAAATTATATCAAATAATAAGTAAAAATAGTATTGTATTTTATAATTTAAGAAAAAAATATTTTATTTTTAGAGAAATAAGAGAATTTATTCATGTTTTGCTCATCAATATTTATCTATTTGTGATTTTTTTAAATATTAATTTTTATGCCTTATTTTTAAGTAGTTGGAAGAGGATGGGTGGTTTTGCATGCATGGTGCGCTCGAATTGGGTTGCATGTATGGGTGTAAAATAGCCGAGTTTGAGTGAGTTGATTGTTTGTTCATGTTCAAAATTATTCAAAAACTTCTTATTCGTGTTTAGCTCGTTTTGTTCATAACGAGCTCATTTGACTTCTTAGGTCTAAATTGCTCAAATTCATAAAATTTCAGACAAACAAACAACAACCATGATTGAAATCTGTACTTGCTCAGGAGCATTCCATGCCTATGTATGTATGTATGTATGTATATATATATATATATATATATATATATATATATATATATATATATATATATATATATATATATATATATATATATATAAAGGGAGAGAGAGAGAGAGAGAGAGAGAGAGAGAAGATAAAACAATACGAACACGATCAAATGAATGATTGTTCGTTTTTGCCCCCATTTATAAATCGAGCTTAAAATATTTATTTATATTTGACTTACTTATTTAACGAACGAATTGAACACGAGCTACTTAGTAAGCCAAACTTGAGTTGTTTGTGAACAACAAGTTTTTTTTGACAACCTTACTTACGTGGGATCCACATGTAAGAGTGATGGAATGGAGACACAAGTGAACTAAGCTATTACATTTTGATCTTGAAATCTAATGCTTGCTAGACCTTCTTCCTTGAAATGGGCTTGTTAGAATATGATTAGCTTGTGTGGCTTGCTAGTGACGATGAGAATTGCATGGATGGGTGAAAAGGGCTTGTGTTAGGATGGTAGGAAGGAGGATTTCATGTGGAAGTTTTGCTACTATTGGAGGTGGCTAAGCTTATAATAAATTTCCCCCACTTTTGAGTTCTCAAGTGGGTAAGCAAATAAGCTAGGGTATTTTATAGCCTAGGATTGCTTCTAAGATCACATGACTTTAGACATGCATATTATAAACCTATAAGATCCTAAACAAGTTCAAAAATAAGAAAAGAGAGGGACTACACTTGTGAAGGATTGAGAAAGGTGAAGGCTTTATGAATGCTGAGTAGATTTTTTCTTCACCTGTGGAGTTTGAAGGCCAAGAGGAAGAGCTGAGGGCTAGGATCACAATATGTATTGGGTTGTCAGAATAATTTTCCCCACTTTATCATCCAATTTTGGCTTGAGAAGAAGAGTTGTACCATTAGATATGTGTCATAGTCCAATGGGTGCTATGGTAGGTGTTAGCCATGAGGCAAAAGCCTTGCATGTAGATTAAATACAAGAGTTTAAGCCTTAGTGGGAGATCCAAACTGACTTCATCATTTCACGGGGTTTGGGATGAATCATAATTTAAACTTTAATTAGGTGAGTCCCTAGTGGTCTTCATGGCAGGTAGAGCATAGCCTTGCATGCAAGTTTAGGTTTCCCTAGTGGCCAAGCATCTAAAGCTGAGGTTGGCCAATTGTTAGTTGGGTTAATTTAAGTTGACTCATAGAGCTATTTTAAAATCTAAGGTCATGTAAAAGAATCTAGAGCCAACTAGGATATATCGGGGCATCATGGTTTTGGTCTAAAGTACACTAATAAGTTAAATTAAAATTTCTTAAGTCTTTTAAGTCTTAGATTAACAAGCTGGGTAAATCGAATTTAACTTTGATTTGATGAGGTCAAGTTTTCACTAATATTTGTAGTGTTAGCGAATCATGGCTAGGCATCTACAACCTTGATTAATCCTTAATTGGGTTCATTGCACTAAATTTAGCTAAGTAAAAAAGTTTAGTTTAGTATATGATACATGTCACTAGATTAGATGTATTTAATCCTTTATAATGCAAGTGAAAAAAAAGGCCCAAGCAACTAAATGGATATGTTACTTAGGTCAATAAATACAAACAATTCTTAACGTGTGAATTGGATCTGTAAGTTATCCCAATAAATACATTGCTTAGAATTAGTTGGTTGACCATTTAGCATGTTGAGACAACTAATTTAATTTTTTTTTAATTCTGAACATAACACACTTACAAATCAAGGAAGCTACCTAACCTTATAGTATACTAAGTTGCAAAGTATGCCTTCTTGGTCCTCATGTGTCATAAATAAGCAAATGTTCGATAGCTTGACCATATAAAATATATGAGAAGGCAAGACATCTATTTTATCTTTTTCTATGCTAAATTGAGAAAGATCTTAAGATTGGCTTTATTCAATTTGACCTTAAGAAAACTTTAATTGTTTAGGCCTAAAGATTGTTAGTAGTTGAGACTATATAAAATAGTGAGATTAGTCAATTTAATCATTTGATTTGATAATTTAATAGTCCATTTGATTCAACAACTTCTCACCTCCTTTAGAGTACGAATAATTGTGACACTCTATAGTTTATTTTATCTTGAAAAACTAAAGAAAATAATTAGCTCAACCTTACAACATAATACTAGGAAGGGAACTATTGAGTCCAAAACTTTCATTCATTAGGCCAATAATCCCAAATTCATAAAGTTTTTTATGCGAGCTCTATTATATTATCAATTTAGAAATGTATAAAATCAATTAGACATTAATTTCATATTTTTTTTACTATAGAATTGCTATCTATATTTATGTTAAATTTAATTTCTCAAATATTTCTACAATAAGAAATCATTACCAAATTCAAATCTTGCTTGGTGAGTACTATAAGGACCTAAACATTGGCAAACTCTATGGAGGTTGTTATAAGCATTAATAGACCTCTGAGTTTTATTAATTTCGACCCAATTAAAAGACTAATCAATGATTTTAACTTTATGTGAGAGAAACTTGAATTTGAGTTTTCTTATTATGTACTTTATTTTTTGAAGACTAAATCATAAGACAAATGTCATATTTATTATATTACTCTCAATCATATGATAATAGTACATTTTCATATATCACCCAATGTGAAGGTTCAAGCCCATGAATATTATATGATCATATTTGTTTGTGATTCACATTATTGCTTTAAAGTCAAATAAAAAATCTAACAACAAAATTTTTTCAATGATTATTTAAAATGATTTCTTATAATTATAAGAAATTCAAATGACACTCAATTAAATGACATAATAAGTAATAAAAAAAATTGACTTCATAATAAAAGTCAATTTCACAACAAAAGTTGACTCCAAAATAAGAGTTGAATGCACAATAATGACAAATTCACAATGAAAGATGGCTTCATAATTAAAGATTGACTTCACAATAGAAATTATCTTTTATAATAATGAATAATTAAAATAAAAAAATAATAAAAGAATAAAAAGTTAGATATAAGTACAATTTTATTTCATTATAATATTAAAAGATAAAATAACTCGACAAAAATGAAAATACATAAGAAATTAAGTAGTAAAGTATAATTTCTATTCAAAATTTTGAGGACTTACATGGTCAACTTGCCACAACCTTAATCTTCACTCTCACCAATGTTAACAAAAAATAAAATTTTAGCTCAAAATAAATCTCTTATGCAAGCATGATCATTTTTTTAGAGAAAGCTTATGACAAGAGATGTTCTTTGGAAAGTTCTAGAGAGAAAAGGAGTTAATATTGGTTATATTCAAGTCATTAATGATATGTATACTAGAGCTATTACTTGTGTCCAGATACAAGGAAGATTGACAAAATATTTTCCTATTTCAGTTAGATTACATCAAGGATTGACTTTAAGCTCTTATCATTTTGCTTTAGTTATGGATGTTCTTACTAGACATTTATAGGAAGATGTACCTTGGTGTATGCTTTTGCTAATGACATTCTTCTTATTGATAAGACTAGAGAGAGAGTCCAAGAGAAACTTGAATTATGGAGGTCAACCGTAGAGTCTAAAGGTTTTCGTTTGAGTAGATTGAAAATTGAATATATAGAGTGTAATTTTAGTTATAGAAGTTCTAGTAGTGGTGTTGTGACAGTGGGTGACCAAGTCATTAAAAAGAGTGAGCAATTCGGATATCTAGGCTCTATTGTTCAAAAGAATGGTGAAATAGATGGAGATGTTATTAGTAGAATTCAAGTTGGATGGTTGAAGTGAAGGAATCTATCTAACCTGTTGTGTGATAGAAAAGTACCGCTTAGACTTAAGGGAAAATTTTATAAGATTATGGTAAGACTTCCAATGATTTATGGTGCAGAATGTTGGCCAATAAAAGAGAAGCATAAGACTAAGTTAAGTGTTGTAGAGATGAGAATGCTCAGGTAGATGAGTGGCTTTACTCTTAGAGATAAAATGTGAAATGAGTATGTTCGAAAAAAGTTGGAGTAGCTCTAGTGTTGTACTAGTTTATGATTTCCCAAAAGAAATTTTCACAAAAGAAACATTGATGATAAGAGGATTTTTCGAACATGAGCATTCTATATAAAAAAAAAATTCAAGCATTGAAGACTTCTCTTAAAGGTTTTCAACTTTATCATTATTTAAATAGTGATTTAGTTTAAAAAATCTTGAAAAACTCAATATAGGAGATTGAACAATTAAGGTGCTTTAAGGAAAAACTTTGCAATAGCAAGAGTTTCATCATAACTCTTTTCTTGACAACAAACTCATGTTTTAGTCTCTAAAGATAGAAAAGTTTGACAAAATAGTAGAGTCAACTCAAGTCAATAACTTATCGCTCTTCTTACTGAGTTTGATCTACTTTTTTTTTTTTTTAAAGGAATGACTTTTGTTATAAAATCACTATCATATGCTTGCACTTCTTGAAGGCTATTTTTTTTTTCTTGCTTTCATAGTAAAATAAGAATGATTCCTAAGCCACATAGATAATCAAGTTTGAGGTTATCAAAATTTCTAATCTTAGCTGAAGATAAAAAGTAATTTTTATACAAAAGAAGTAAAAGAAGATGTGTGTTGAAGAATATAAGAACAGAATTTCTAATATCACTTTCAAGGAATGACTATTAAGTTTTTCATCAAAGAATACCACCAAGCCTTAGCTAACAAATTGATAACAAAATAAGTAATCCAACATTAAATTTATATTATCATTTTATTTCATCATAATGATTTGCAAGGAAGAACAAAACATACAATTTGAGAAGACGAGTAAATTCTTCATCTTCTACATATTGAATGCACAAAGTTAAGAGACTTCATGGAGAACAAACTTTAAGAGAACTCCATATCTATTTCTTATTTATTAATACATCAACTAACTTATCATAAAAAATATATATTTTATCTAATGAAAGTATAAGTTATTACAATCTGTATACCAACTATTCTAGTCTGAATTTAATTTTATATAAAGCTTTTGTTTCTCTTCAGAATTTTAAAGAGAAAAATATATGCCAAATGTTGCTTGAACCAATTAATCAAATAAAAGAAGTCATTAAGAACTTCTTGGTAGAAGCTTTGTTCTTAAAAATCTTATCTGCTTTTTACTAGTTATCCTTTTTTTAGAATGTTGAGTCATTTTAAGAATAAACTCATACATTTATGTATTCTTTAAGATTCAAATCAAAAATTTCTCAGAACGAAATAAGACCTCAACTAATAAATTGAGACAAGAACTACATATTGAGGATATTTGAATATCTATCTCCACAGACGAGTACAATATCTCAATCAATCGAACAATCGTTTGAAGCATAATTTTCGATACACTTAAATAACTATAAGATACTATAATCATTTATTTTATAATAAATACGTGTTTATATCTTATTATGTAATTTTAAAAATATTATTCAAATATAATCATTTCTATAGCACTAAATTTCAACTTAGATATATAAGAAAGAGTTGAAATGATAAATGTGATGATCTTGACATTCATTTGTACTCTATTTTTATTGTTTTATAAAATCCTTTTTTTTTTTTGCACCTTTTTCTTAGTCACTTGAGTGAGCATGTGGGCTATCTCTCATGTGTCCAAGTCAACCCATACCTACAACAACTTTTCTCTCCTAGATAAGAGAGGTTTGAATGTAACTCTATATTTGAACACTAATAATATAACATAATATAATGCTCAATAAATACACAGCTGTTATGTATTAATTATAAAATATTATATATTATTATATATTAACTTAATATTAATTATATGATAATATATAATATCTATATACATATAAATATATAACACATTATAGCTAATACATAACAATTATATATTAATTGAGCGTCATATGATGCTATGTTATTGAAGTTCGGATATAAAAGCCACATAAAAATTTCTCTCATAATAATTTTTCTCCGGACAAAGGGTAGGGAGACAAAGGGTAGGGATGTTAAAAATTATAATTTTAGAAGCTTGTTTCTCTCATCCCACCACCATCATCATTTCTGGTATTAGGATGGCTTAGCAGGTGCCTCCCCCTTATGATGCAAAAATATGAGACAAACATGCATTAAACATAATATTATAAATGTTGCGTCGGAAAAAACGAGAGTGAAAGTTACGCCTTAGTTTTTGAAAGACACATGCGTAATTAAAGAGAACGAGACACCTGCACTTTTAACGCTAAAACCTCGAAAGAGGGGAAAACCACTGCGAAAAGCTTCCACTATGTATCCGCTTTGAGTCTTCCGATACAAGATTACAGATCATATGAGGGAGGAAAAAATATATAACAACGTCTTGTAATTCTTCTTGATGAGATGGAATGGATAACTTCCTGAATGTAGACAATTACGGCGATGGGGTGGTTAATGTACGCCGCGAGTGCGATCTTGGGGTGCGATCTTTCTTGGAGGATCTCTTCAAGCCTATCTCTTCCTCCTCACGATTTTCCTCTTCCTCCTCTTCATTTTCTTCTTGGACTCTTCTCCTCTGACTTCTTCCGAGCTTCCTTTCTTCCTTCTGCTTCCTCTTCCTTCCTTCTTGGCAGTTGATCGGCAAAGATCGCGGCGGTGGTGGTTGACCCGTCCTCTCTTCTTCTCTTTTTAGCTCTCTTCTTCTTCCTGCTTCTCTTCCTCCTCCACTCCCTCATGTGAGAATGAAGACTTATTTATAGATGGGAGGAGGCGTTTGAAAAATTCATGTAGGCCATACCACTCCTGATCTGGACGGGATGATTCCTTTGATCATTTGATGTATTTTGAGCATTTGGATGCCCATGAAGTGAATTATGAGATCTTGCTCATTAGATCCACGTGAGCCTGATTTATAAACACCCTATATTTGAGGCTGTTTTGGGATTTAATTGATGTCAGATTCCAAATGATATTTTAAGTCTTTGATCTCGATCGGTTTTGGAAAATCATATCGCAAGATTTGTCTGAATTTGGTTGGTATTTTGAGAATATCAATAAATATTATATTTTAATAATTATAAATAATATATCTAATCTAAATAAAATAAATAAAAAATTAAAAGAAAATTTTCTTCTTTTCGAGGAATGTCGTCCTCCCAGTAAAATTGCTTCTTTTCGTTCGATCTTCTCTTTGGCTGCTCTACTCCATTGGTGTACTTCCATCAAACGTCCCCTGCACCAGTTTGGTCGACTGCTTCTTGGCCGCCCAGCGAAGACGTTGAGATTGACGGTCCTCCGCAGAAGGAGAACGCTAAACGCCTCCTCATCCGGAAATAGGCGAGGCCGTGCAGGCTGTTCTTCCTCTTCCTCTTATATGGCGTTGTTTAGGTGAGTTTTTTTTTTTTATTTTCATTAAAAACCGCGTTGTTACTTGGTAGGAATCCATTGTTTCGGTGAAGCCGATTTCCTTTATCTCCAAGGTCTCGTTTTTCTGAGGCTTTGATGAACTGTTTATTTTCTTACTCGATACTTACATTACGGTCTCATCGTGACGAGTATCGAGCCTTGAAATGATGGACGGAGAAATTGGTCGCCGGCATTATTGAATGCGTCATGCAAACTATCTGTTTGATGAAATGCTTTTTTTTTTATCAGTCCTTATTACTTTTCTTAACACAAAGAGACTGCTGACTTTTAGCTTTAAACAGACCAATCACAATGTAGAAAATGTGGCTCAAAATGGGACGACTCCCGCTAGTGATGCAGAAGGCGGCCGTTGCCGTCAGGTTTCCGGCGCTCAGGTTAGGTAAAATTTCAATAAGAAGTGAGTAGAAGGATTCTGACGAGATTTATAGAAAAACTATGATGTAATAATGTTTATGCAGCAGAGAAGATAGGTGGAAGCTCCCGGTATTATGGAGTAAGGTTCTCGCTTGAAGATGTTGAGGATGCTCCTAGAAAAGGTGATCCTCCGGTGTCGCTGGCAAAAAGCTTAGCTTGCCTTACAGATGAGCCATTGCCAACGGAAAATCAGAATGCCAGGAGCCCAATGGAGCTAAAGAGATTGATTGAGGTTCGCATCAAGAAGATGGTGAAAGCGAGATATCTCAATGAGAAGTTTTATGATCTTATGGATGTGGTTATTGCTAATCGAGAAACTCTAAGGGATTGCTATGATCTTGTGCGCTTGAACTCTCATGTTGATCTGGCATCACAGAAGGACAACCTTTGCTTTTCTACCATGGCAGAACAGCTTGCGAATGGCCATTTTGATGTCAAAGAAAATAGCGTGACAATGTATGGAAAGAGCGATCAGACACATTGTTTGGTTCTTCCTAATCTTAAGTTGAGAGTTATACAAGAAGCAGTCAGAGTAGTACTTGAGGTTGTCTACAGGCCGCATTTCTCTAAAATATCCCATGGCTGCAGGAGTGGAAGGGGGCATCGTTCAGCTCTGAGATACGTTCAGAAGGAGATTCATAATGCTGATTGGTGGTTCACAATATCTATGAGAAAAGTTGTGGATGCAAATGTTCTTTCCAAATTAATATCAGTGATGGAGGAAAAAATCCAGGATGTCAAGTTATTTCAATTCATTTATCAGTTGTTTGATGCCCAAGTCCTTAATTTGGAGTTTGGGGGATTCCCAAAGGGCCATGGACTGCCTCAGGAAGGAGTTCTCTCCCCTATTCTGATGAATATTTATCTTGGTATGTTTGATAGTGAAGTGATTAGAATGTCTTTGAGATATGAAGGTCTAGGCCTCGGCTGCAATGAGGAGAAAGGTTTAGAACAGTCAAAACTGCGCTGGTGGTTCCGTAGACAGATAAAACAAAATGGTGATTCCAGCAAAACGAAATTTGAGGGCGCTGAAGGAAATAAACTAAATGTATGCAGATACATGGATGAAATTCTTGTTTTGGTTTCAGGTTCTAGGGTTTTTGCAATGAGTTTGAAGTCGGATGTACTAAACTTTATAATGAGTTCACTTCATTTAGATGTGGAAAATCAGATGGATCCAACAGCGGTTGATGTTAACTCTCATGTTTTGCAGTTTCTTGGCATATCTATTCGGGTTAGAACTAGAGAAGCTGAGGCCTTGCGAGCTGTGCACAAATTGAAGGATAAGGTGCAGATGTTTGTTTCTCAGAGACAGAAAATTTGGGATTCTTTAACTGTAAGAATTGGTAAAAAATGGCTGGGATGGGGTTTGAGAAGAATAAAAGAATCTGAGATCAAGCAGCTTGGGCTTAGCACTCCTATTTTGGATCATTTATCTCAATTTCGAAAACCAGGAATGAAAACTGATCATTGGTTTAAGGAATTGATGAAAATATGGATGCAAGATGTGAATGCCAAGGTTGAGGCTGATGAGGAAGCCATCCTATCCAAGTACATTGTTGAGCCGGCACTGCCTCAAGATCTGAGGGAGTCTTTTTATAATTTCAGAAAGCAAGCAATGGACTATGTTTCATCGGAAGCCGAAACTCTTGAAGTACTTAAGAGCTCCTTAAGTGAGACCAGATCTGACCAGCACTGTAACCAAAAAATAATTGCTTTAGAGGCTCCAACTAGTTGTATAAAGAGGAGTCTGCTGAGCTACGGTGTTGTTGGCCCTCAAGGTTATCCAAAGCATGTTTCGACCTTACTCTTGCAAGATGATGAGCTAATAATATGTTGGTTTTCAGGCTTGATTCAGAGATGGTTAAAATGGTACTCTGAATTTGAAAATTTTGGTTACATAAAGCTTTTGGTAGTCCAGTGTGTCAGGAAATCCTGTACTCGAACTTTGGGAGCGAAGTATCAAGTGTCTGAAGAACTGATCGAGAAGAACTATGATTCAGAATTGAGCTGCATTCCTACGACAGATGAGTTGGAGACTGAGATGGCTTCAAAACCATGTGGCAGTTCTTATAGTTTTGATAATAATGAGGCTCTCAGTTATGGAACTTGTAACAGTGGATTGTGCTTATTGTCATTGTCAAGGGTTAAAGTACCAGTTAGGGTGTTCAGCTGCTTTGTAATGGGATGTACAGCTGCATCGCCAAGCATGTATACGCTCCATGTGAAGGAGAGACAAAGGTTTCCTGGTTGGAAGACAGGATTCTCTTCATCCATTCATCCAAGCTTGAATCGAAGAAGGATTGGATTGTGTGGCCGGCATGTTAAAGCTTTGTATCTTGGACAGATTTCGCTTCAGTCTATAGAATTTGGGATTTTGAGAATAATATGAGTGCTTGATATGTTACCAGAAATCATTGAAAGATGCATAGAAGTATGTTGCTTTTACAGGCAGTGAGGGGGCTGGCAAACCGAACAATCTAACTCATGTGCGATGGTGTAATGGTATTTTATCAGGGACAAATGGTCTAGGAGTTATTTATGAAATCTTTTATGAGGAATACATCCAACGCTTTAGTTTTATATCAGGATCTGCATTACAAAATTTTTGTCTTTACAAAATCAATGGAATTGATATATCCCGCGTATGAGAATCAAAGAGAGATTATTATAGAATTACTGTCTTTTTTAGAGTTTTCTTGTCTCATTTACTTACAGCTCTGAAGTGTGGAGCTGTTGGCAATGAGAGACAGGTGGCTACTAACTTGTCAATAAGAGCTGTGCCAAGCCAACAACTTCAGGGTTGAGCTATTGACAAGGATGAGGAGATAACGATGACTTGTCGAGAAGACAAGAAGCGAGGAGAGATGTCGCAATGAACAAACAACTTGTCACTACCTTGTCAAAAAGATGAGAGGGCACCACCGATAAGAGTATTTAGTGGTAAGTCGATAACTGTAGTGTTAAGCTGTTGACAAGCATTAAGAAGAAGGCACCGACTTGCCGAGAAGACAAGAGGGCACTAAGGGAAATGCTCCAATGAAGAGTTCATTGGTGAGAGGGAGCACTTAAGTTTGTTAAGAATGTGACACATTTTGGGGAAAGGCACCCTAAGACATTGAGCTATCAAGGGGATGCCATATGAAAGGCAACCTAATATGGCGACTTCACAATGAGGAGTCTCGAAGGGAAGTCCAAATTGTTTGGAATAACCCGACCTAATAGCTCTATAATATTGAGCTATCAATAGAGAAATTATTACGTGCAAAATCTAGATGTAATTTTTATACTTGATTAATAAATATAGGCGTCGATGTTCAATACACAATTGATATATATATATATATTGTATATTATCATGTAGTTAAAATTACATAAATTCACAGTCAATACAGAACTGTGAAGTCTAGATGTAATTTTTATATCTGGACTCTAATAAAATAGCATCATGTGATCCTCATTAATACGCAGTTGTTGTATATCGGTTGTGAACTGTTATATATTGAGTTGTATATATATTATATATTATCTTGCAGTTAAAATTACATAAATACACAACAATACATAAATTCATAGTCAATATACAACTGTGTATTGATTGAGCATTATATGGTGCTATGTTATTATAACTCTACTATATTATGATCACAGTTGTTAGCCAGAAGTTTTTCGATGACTCAACCCTTGAGTTATGAATCATAAGGATGTATTTTATGGAGCACAAAGCTTTTTTGTCAACTAAAGTTAAAATTATCTCAAATAAACATTCACATCAAGTTTATAAGATCATTTTAAACCAAAAAATCAATAGTTAATGACAAGAATCATTCGATCAAATTGAGTCGATTATCTCTAAGTAGATCGGAGATCATGATAACTCAGATGATGAAACAATAAAATCTGGATCAAGCTCATCATCATTTTCTCCACCATCCATTTTAAATTAATGATGATAAATTTTTTAAATTTCAAACCTAATTTGCACATTTAGTGACCTAATGATTAACGTTAATTAAAACTTTTCTCTCATCAATGGAAGAGATAATTAACTATATGTACTTTCATCTATGAGAAACTTGAAATCAGATTTGAAATCCTTGTAAAATGAGGACGAAATCTCTAAATAGTATTTTATCTTAAAAATCTACCTATTGAAAGTTCAGTCCAAAACTAAATTCAAAATCTCTCATTGACTAGTTGAGCAGAAATTTTTTAGGCCTACAATTGCACTCTTCTCAAAATAAATTCATGAATTTTACTCACTTTTTTTCCTTCTAATATCTTTTAGTGGATTCACTTACCAACCAAACTTCTTAGAAAAAAAAAGGAGCTATGTCATTTGTGAGGAAGCCCACAAACATGCATATGTTTTGTTTGTTCTAGCCTTTTTAGTTCGTGTGTTGCGTACATAGTATTTACCTATTATGTTTATAGCAATAATGATACTACTAGAGTATGTTCAATTTCGCTTCCAATAAAATCACCAAAAAATTCCCTTCTCCGTGAATCGTGGCCAGCAATGGGGGATATCCTGCAAATTTAGATGAGGAAGAATGTCTCAGCCCATCAGTTCCACCATGTACTCTTCTCCACATTGACACTTCACAGCATGAGAAACGCTCTGCAATCATAAAAAAAAATAATACAAAAATAAAACAATTCATGGGCGTCAAAAAAGAATGAAAAAGAAAATAAAGAGTACGTTTATATCAGTCACGTATATTATATTATTTAAACAAGTCAACTATTTGATTTGGTGATATACTCAAGTAATATTTCAGAATTGATAATTAATTCCTATTCTTACTAACAACCCCACATATAATATCATGAGATTGGAAGAATCTTATTATCGTGTTTTAATATTAGATTGCCTTGATATGTCAAAATAATAAAATTGAATCAAACACAGTATTTAAGAAATAACATGATATTTTGATGATATTAACAACTCGATAATATTGAATATTGAATCAAACAACCATCAAAAGAGCAAGAAAAAAAGGAGAAGCAGATCACAACTATCAACAAACTTTGTTTACTTAGCAATCAAAATAGAATCAAACGGATAAGATTACCTTTTGAAATAATTAATGCATTGTCTAAAAAGTGAAATGCTGGCAACATTAGATTTAGGTGAAAAAGACGAGAAGAAGACCACGAATTCACCTTCAGTTGTTTAATCTGATCCTCTAACGACTTCAGGTATTCCAATTCTCCAGCTTCATCAGCCTGCAGGGCCTTATGTTCCTCTAGCAAAGCTTCCATATCCAAAGCTTTTAGCGCGGGCTAAACACAAAAAAGAGGGAAAAAAAGTTTAACGTATATATATATATATATATATAGGAAGAAATATATAAAAACGCAAGCAGGCTAATATTTTGGGCTCACAGTGAAAGCTTCGTTTTTCTGTTCCAACTGCAACATAAGCTGCTTGGACTGGTAAAGAAGCATATCGGTAATATTCGCATCATTGTAGGATGATTGGCTCAAAAAAAAAATCATAGTACAAAATTAAAGAAAATAATTCTTTTCTTAGCAAGTGGCATACCTTGGCATTCTCATCATAAAGTTCGGATTTTCTTGCTTTCAACTCTTCATACTCCGTTTTCTTGGATTCAACTTGTGTGATAAGTTTCTTGCGACTCATATTCATCTTCTCTCTCTATTACATGTTTAAGAAATAAATCTCAATATGATTTTCCAATTATTTGCATGCAGCCAATTCAGTCACAAGTATCACATTACTCCAATTTAGTCCTTAATTATATAAAATTGATCCAAAATAGTCCCTCATATAAAAATAGTGATACAAATGTGGGCAATTTAGTCCCAAAGTATCGCATTATTACAATTTAGAACCTAACCATACAAAATTGATCCAAAATAGTCCCTCATGTAGAAATAGTAATACAAATTTGATAGTAATTTAGTCCCTTGACTATACAAAATTGATCCCAATTTAGTCCACAAGGGATCATTTTGAATCAATTTTATGGGACTAAATTGGCCATAAGCAAATATTCAGGGACCATTTTGGGATTTATCCTTATATTTAATTATAACATACATAGTAGTATCACAAAAAAAAAAAAAAATTGAAAACATTCACACCGTATTTTCCAGATTAATTTCATCTGAAGTACCTGCAAACAATGTATCAAGTAAGTTGCAATAAAATAGCAGCTCTGCAGCACTAATACCTTACATCTATCTACATTTAAGATATAAATACACGTGCAAGGCACAAACATCAAGTTTCTTTTTAAAGTATGGCTCTCCGTAAAACATAAAAAAAAAGTTTATCTTTAAACAATAGAAGATGCAGCCCTTAGCATTCCCGTGTCTCCGAGAAGGTTCAGATGCTTACTAAAATTTTCTTTTACCTACACCAGCAAATATCACTGAATCAGTGGGAGAAACACACATTTGGCAAAACCAGAATTTAAAAATAGTTAAGTTCAGGTATCATCAAAGTCAGAACTAAAGAGATCAGCGAAATCTTCTATCGTAAACAAAGAAAAAAAAATGCTTTCAGATTACCATAACAAAAGGATGCCGTGATTTGTTATATTTAGAGGTTCTTAGTCTATTACGAGGGAAGAAATGTAAGTTAGGGAACAGTTCAGGACATCAATAGCTAATTACCATTTATATAAAGTAAAATGAAAAAAAAAAAAAAAAACTGTGTTCCAAAGGAGAATGATCCTGTTAAATCTGAATCGAACCATTACAAATTGTACGCAATTCACATTTGTCACATTAAAAAATGTAGCATTTACATACATAGCACATAATTCTTATACATTTACATATCTAACACCTATACTTCAATATTTATATAAAAATACCTAAAATTTTAATATTACATCAAAAATACTGCCATCATTAATATTTAAAGTGAAATTCATCTTTTCATACATAGTTAAAATGCTATATTTGTAAATATCAAATTTCAGATGTTAGATGCATAAATTCATAGTGTGCTATGTATGTAAATCTCCCAAAAATTTTAAGCAATCTTTTCAGTGTCAATGGAATTCAACATGTTTGTTGGAAGTTGAGTGTTCGGTTGATGCAGGATGTACAACTGCGTAATAATAGAAGTATGGAGATAGATGAGCTAAAATTGCAATGTAACACGTGAATCATGCGTACCATGCCAGATGAAGCCTACTATGTATGATACATTGTATAGAATGTACCTTACATTTAAACCAAAATAAGCTTAACACTCCAAAAGCTATATTGACAACATTAAGTTGTGGAGTATAATTTTTGCACTACGAAGAAAAATGCACTACACAGACACGTCGTCGTTAGTAAATGAAAGGTATCTAATACTTGTGTTCTATTTTATTGAAGTCGTTTTGAAGATTTTATTGTATTTTAAACTGCCCTAATTCTTTTTTATAAAAAGGGGCATCATCTTTATGTGGTATTTGAGGTGAATAGCATTGTAAAAATATCACAATAAATCAGAATGAAATTATATTTTGCAAGACGTGGCCAAAATAGGGAGAACCCATATAAAATTCATGGTATATTTTGTGCATTAATCTTGTTTCTGTTTTCTATTCCTTTTTGCTCATAGTGATAAAATTAGACGTCCCCTACTTCCCAACAGACTAGTACAACTTAAATACTGAACAGAGATTGACTTAGAAACCCTACCAACAAGATCACTTGAATGCAAATGCAACACAACTAATTTTAAGTTTGTAATATCAATAGAATTTTTAGCTCCTCACCATCAGTGCTTCTCCTGCTAATAAGAATTAAACCAGTACTTCTCAGCATGCATTTTGTTAAATTCATCAAAATAAGAGACGCAGAATATTCAATGTGTTCAAATAACTCACAATTCATAGTCACTATCAGGAGATAAAGGTTGAAGAAAACCCTAAATTAAGATTATTTATGTTTCTGGAGCCTTACCAGGTTTGCTGTCATTATATTTTGCTTAAACGAGTTGAACCAATCCTACACAGAACCAGCAGAAAAAAGAAAAAAAGTATACGTAAAATGGGAAAAAAGGTAAGAAAAATATAAAAACAGATATCCACATGGTAAGAATAATAAACCGCCAAAAATCTATCTATCCAGCCTTACCTGACCCTGCTGTAGCTTAAAAAGAAAATCTACCATGATCTTCGCAAAATACATCCTACCAAAGCAACAGAAGTGAATTAAATAAATCAGTGCAATATTCCAGGTTGAAAACTTATTAAATACCTTTTCTCTTCAAGTCCTGCAGATGCACTGACTGTTTGTTGCCTGAGAAGTTCAAGTGACTGCAATTCCATTCAGGGAATTTCAGAACAATGTCACTTTCAAGGCTGCTAACAGATGATATAGTAACGCTTACTTTTTTTTAACAAAAAACAGCCCCTTAACAAAAAATCAGAATGAAAATAATAATAATAATAATAATACTAATAATAATAATAATAATAATTTTTCTATGGAATTAATTTTAAACGAGTGCTCCATCAATGCTCACTAGTTTACAAGATATGATGAGATAAGAATGGAGTAATTACTATTATCACATTCTAAGGTAAATAGTATCATAGTTCAACTGGATAACAGGGCAGGTCACTTGCGTATCAAACAATAATACATGAATTTGACAAATTTGAAAGAAGATTAAAAAATAATCATCTGAAAGAAAAAAAACAGTTCATTTTCCAAATGGAACAAAAATATAAATCTTTTGAAACTTTTAATTGTTGGCCTTAGGTATTTACAAAAAAACTTTTAATTAGTGGAACTACTATGGAGATAAGGGGTTGTGAATATGAAGAAATGACAAGATGGAAAAAAGAAGAGAAAAAGACAACATGACAATTGCGCAAAGGGGGATGATGGGTCATCTTCAAGTTCCTTGATCATGTGCTAAACTTGAGCATTTGGGCTCCAAAGACTCCTCATCACTTTAAATTGTGGTTAGGTATACAAGACATCAAAAAGTTATTTCCTCACCATTAAAAAGCACAAATAGAGAAAATCAAAATTACAGAGTAAAGAGAACCTAGAAGCTCCCTCCATAATTGCTGTTGCTTCTACTTCTAATGTAATCAAACTAGCAGATAACAGGGAAGATTGTTGTATATTAACTATAATAGAGTTGGTAGGGTGATGTAACGACATTCTCAGATGTTAAGAGGTTTGGAGTAACCATTTGGCCATATTTTATTGGAGCTATGGGTGGGCTATCTATTTAAGAACTTCTTTTGAAACACCTATATAATTTCTATCAATTGAGACTAACACTAAGTCCTTTTCCACTATTACCTCATTTAATTTTGTAGGATCCCTACGGCATGCTCATCAATTTGTGGACTATAATAATTAATTAAATTCTTTGATTTCATTTTTTCCCTATAATATTTTTTAGGATTTTATAAATTTAATACTTATTGAAATGAAATATTCTCAACTAATTCTTTTCAATTCTTTTTGTCAAATTTGATCACATATGTGGGATCCGAAAATTCGCCACTGACGTCTTTTGAAATGAAAAGAGTGTTTTAAATGTCGGTAAAAATTTCAGAAGACAGATGAATAGTAGATAAGACACTACCCAGAGATTTCATTCTCATTTTTGTGAAGACTTTTTTTAGATCTGGTTCTAGGTTTCCTATAGGTGCAAGCCCTTATAGTTAATTACCTCCCACACCGAGAAGACTTTCGATTAAGGCAATAATGAATCTTTAAATAATGAAGATATAGAAATAGCTGAGTTTAGAATTTATGAAATTTATCATTTTAATTTAAAATTTTTGGTTAGGGAATGATGATCCATCATCCTAGTTCCGTCATCTCGGTTGTGCGTCTCTCATTAACAGAGAGAATACCACGATCGAAGGATCTTAGAATACACGTCATTTAAGATATCCTTGTAGACTGAGGTTTAGTTTTGGGATAAATATAAGTCAACTTTAACTAACATGCTTTTGTCAACCAAATACATCATATATTTCATACCAAAGAGAAAACCATCAGAACATACATGTGATGACGTAATTTAGTGATATCATCACCACCCAGGGCTCGTGAATCACCATTTATGTGACGCCATTTTTCAAAACCATACTATGAGAAGAAGACACGCCAATGCCCCAGCTTAAGATTATTTGAGTGTGAAAGTAATTATGCATTTGATTTGAATCTTCAGTGAGTAAAAGTTTTCTTAATTTGTCACCCCAAGACAAGCTGTTGCGAAGGAGTGGATTGATTTTAAATTTTAACTTAAATAATTAATTTCATTTCATTTATATTTTATTATTTTATTTGAATTTTTGATCATTTTATGATTGATTTAGATTTGAATATATGATGATTCATTATTAAAATTTTAATAGTAATCATCTTTCTCGATCATATGACTAATATTGGTTAATGTATGTCAGCCTATTTTTTTTATAGAGAATCATATCTAAATTCGTCTCAAAGTATAATCCTTCAAACTCAACCTACTGAGCATGTATTTTTTAGACTTTTCCTCTTGAGGAGCTTGAGTTTATCCAATAGATTTATCATTTATCATTTTATGACAAAATTAGCATCTAAGATTTTATTAACTTAAAATTTTTATAATATTATAATCGGATTTTTAGGTTTTGTTAATAATCCTAAAACCAAACCAGAGATAAGTATTTGTTCTTTTTACATAACCTTGTATATCTTTAGATTTTAAAAGAATACTTCAATATACAGTATTTGTTCTTTTGAAATATTATATTTAGATTTTTCTGAATCAGATTTGACACATATGTGTCAAAATAAAAGATAAGTTTTGATATGAATTTTTAGATTTTTTTAACTCCAGACCAAACCTGAAGTTATTTGTTCTTTTATATCCGACTTAATAACACTTCAACATAAATAATATCTATTCTTTTAAAATATCAGTATAATATTAAGATGCCTAAATGTGTTTAGTATATGTATACGTCATCTTTAATACATATTACAAAATAAATAATGATCTTTTCTTGATCAAGCATATATCTATTTTTGAATTCAACATTCTCAAATGCAAACCAAATGAGTGTCTATTCTAGATGATCAAATATGCATCTGTTCGAAAGATGTGAGACATCTACTTTCACATCAAGTGAACATTTGTTCTTTAATGATATGAATTTAAACCTTTCTCGATTCATCATGAATCAAATATGTGTATCTTTATAGGATATACATTTAATCTTTTAAAGCATTCGCTAAGCATCGAGTGTGATATCTATCTTAGGAGAAATTTGAGGAAAGGTTATGAATCTCGTATAAGTTTGTACGTCACATCCAAACCCCATTATGCATATTAGAATTTGGAAGGATAGAGATCAATTCAAATGTAGACTTGTTTATGAATTTTCATTCGATGCTTCTTTGAGTTTGAAAGAGAGCTTCATGCTTAATAAATGACCATTCATACTTCGAAATACCCTTTCACATATTCGTAGAAAGGAAAGAATGATGATGCTAATGAAACTACTTACTCTCTTCTCATTTTTTTTTATTCTCTCATTCTTTTAAATAATAAGCCATTAGAATTTAAGTATCATATCAAGCAAGTAATTTTAGAGGATCTTGCCCTACCTTTATAACGATGTAAGATATGAATTTGACACTTGTTTATGGGTATAACATGAACATTTATTAAGTAAAATGCCACTTTAACATTACCAATCAGCAAGCTAAAAGAGGCTTAAATTGCATTAAACTTCTTTTTAAATTGCATTTGAAAAGCATATTAGCTCAAATATGAAGCCATTCACTTTTTCTTTCATTTTCTCCCTTAGCTCATAACTAAGAAATCTAAAATCTTTCTTATTCAAGGTTAAAGAAATCTAAAATTTTTTCTTAAATTAATATTGATCTTCATGATTGCAAATAATCAAGCCATAGGAAGAGGCAAAAAGAAAGGGTAATCATGAGCTTACAACATTTAGTTCATGGCAACATGACAACTTGAACATATGTCCATCCCATTAAATATTATCTTTATCATAATTTGCACATGCCCATTTGTATAAGTCCATTTATGATATTTTGTATAAGCCCATTTGTATAAGTCCATTTGTAGTATATTTTTTTTTTTAGGATGGGCCAAATATGAGAAAGAAAGCCCATAACATTATGATCCATTCATAATCACTTATTATATTTTGGTCATTTGTCATATTCTCCTTTTTTTTATCATAACATGCACTCATAAATGAGAGAAGAGAGAATGAGAAAAGAAGTAATGATCTCCCCTTAAATCCGTGCACATTTTATGAGGCATTAGGAGAGGATGACAAAGAAAAGTAAATCTCTCGTTAGCTTTATGTGTATGTCATGTGACATTAAGAGAGAATGACAAAGAGTTAAAGATCTTCCCTTTAGATTTATGTGTATGTCATGTGACATTAAGAAGTAAATGACAAGAAAAAAAGTTAATTTAGATTCATGTTCTTGTCATGTGACATTAAAAGGAAATGACAAAGAAAATTAAAGATTCCCTTACATGCATGTTCATGGCATATGATATTAAAAGGAAATGACAAAGAGAAAGTTAATCTCCTCTTAGATTTATGTTCGTGTCATGTAACATTAAAAAATAAATGGCAAGAAAAAGCTAATCTCCTTTGATTTATGTTCTTATCATGTGACATTAAAGGGAAATGACAAAGAAAATTAAAGATCTCCTTATATGCATGTGTATATCATGTCATTAAGAGAAATGACAAAGAGAAAGTTAATCTCCCCTTAAATTTATGTTCTTGTCATGTAACATTAAAAAAAAATGACAAAGAAAATTAAAGATCTCCTTACATGCATGTATATGTCATATGACATTAAGAGAAAATGACAAAGAGAAAGTTAATCTTCTCTTAGATTTATGTTTTTGTGATGTAACATTAAAAGATAAATGGCAAGAAAAAGTTAATCTTTCCTTAGATTTATGTTCTTGTCATGTGACATTAAAGGAAATGACAAAGAAAATTAAGAATCTCCTTACATGCATGTATATGTCATGTATCATTAAGAGGAAATGACAAAGAGAATGTTAATCTCCATTAGTTTATGTTCTTGTCATGTAACATTAAAAAGAAATGACAAAGAAAATTAAAGATCTCCTTACATATATGCATATGTCATATGATATTAAGAGAAAATGACAAAGAGAAAGTTAATCTCCCTTTAGATTCATGTTCTTGTCATGTAACATTAAAAGATAAATGGCAAGAAAAAGTTAATCTCCTCTTAGATTTTGTTCTTGTCATATGACATTAAAGAGAAATGACAAAGAAATAAAAATTTCCTCTCCTTCTTAATGACAAAAAATAAAAATAAAAAAATTAATGGGATGACACAAATCCCGCTTTCATTTTCTTTACTTTTTTTGTCCTCATGCTAAGGAGCTAATCATTATAAATAAGAGAGAATACTTCTCTCATGAGACTTTACTCTCCCACTTCTCCCATTTTTCCTTACAAAGTCTATTGTAAGTCTAAGTTTCATAAGAGAGAGTTCATTCATCCTTCAAAGGAAGAGCTCCCCAACACTCAAGTTTAGTCTTATCATAGCATATCAACTTGTAAATTATAACTAACTTCATGCTTTTAGATTTATCCTTTCTCACTTCATATGAATAAATGTATCTCAATCTTATTTCAAGACTTAGGCAAATGGGAAGCAATCATATTATAATTGCATACTTAGTAATGAGACAAGATTTAAGTAGCATAAGTACCATTTAGGCAAAAGAAATGAACTAAGCATGAATAAGCATATTATAATCATTTTTTCTTCTTAACTTAAGCATCTATGCAAACTCCTTCTCCTTTTTTTTAATCAAAATTTTCAGCAACCTCCCGGCATCATCCCCGATATGGTCGCCGAGAGATTCCACCAAGAAAGCATGTAGTGGAGGTCGTGAGATCTGACGAATTTATTTACCCACCACGCCAAGAAAGACGTGTATGGGTTAATACAACATAGCATTTCCTTGTCAGCGTAGAATACGAGCAAAGATTTATATCATAAAAGGAAATAATTTCATCATTTTGGAACAACGAGAGACTTATCACAATTTTTCGCCACGGAACAACGTGAATATATTAATAGTAACAATTTTCTCGCCACGGAACAACGCGAATCACAAATTTTTTCTACCGCATTGGAACAATATGAACTACGACAAATTTTCCGTTATATGGAATAACGCAGTGCTTATCACAAGTTTCTCCGCCGCATTTGAACAATGTGAACGGATACTTATCACAAAGCATATTTAGAAACTTGCAGTTGCATTTGTATAGAATTAAATGCCACTTAAGCTGCTTTGCAATGCCGTGCTTTTCATCACTACTTCAATTACATTTTACTTTAAAAAAAAATTCAAGTAGCAAGCTATAACATAAATGTTCAATCATATATAGACATCTTTCAATCATCTTTTTACTTTAAATATAGACAAACATTATGCAAAATACAACCTTAATGAAGTTGAACAATAGAAATGAAAGTTTTTTAAAATTTGCATAAAATCAAATTTCATATTACATTTCAAAGGGATTTAATTTGGAATTACAAGAAGAGAGGTAGACAAGCACGATGTCAACAAAGCTAGTTATTTCATTTGTCATTCTCTTTTTAATCTGATTTTTTTTTGTCTTAGATAAAATAATCAACTTCACGCTTTGTAAGTAATCGAAAGAAGGGAAATAGATAAAGTAAGAGCAAGATAACTCCCATGAAAGATCATAACCCTCTTCTCATTTGTTTAGTGATTCAAACAAATATACTAAGAGCATGTATGAAACTTAGCTAAATACTCATTGGTATAATCATATATAACCAAATAGTAGAAAAGATAATGACAAGACAAGGAAAGCAATCACACTAAACTCCTCATCACATATTTGAAACTTTCAATTTTAGCCAAATAACTATTTGCATGATAACTCTCAATACAAGTTGAATTATAGACAACAAAACAAATCCCTTCCCAAAGACATCCACCTCCGACGTATATAAGAGGAAGAAGAATTTGCACTTTTAAAAAAAAAAATAGCTTTGCATTTAGATTCAAGCTTCAAAATATGAAGTATGTAGTCATCCCAAATCCAACAAAGTATATGTCTAAACTTTCAGATTTAAAGAGAAACTTGCATATTAATCAAAACCCAAATGAAATCTAAGTCCAGCATGAATAAGTTGTGGGATCCGAAAATTCTCCACCGGCCTCTTTTGGAAAAAAAGAAAAAAGAGTTGTTTAAATGTCGGTGATAATTTCAGAAGCCAGATGAATAGTAGATAAGACACTACCCAAAGATTTCATTCTCATTTGGTGATAACTTTTATATTGATTGGGTTTTATAAAGCAAGCTCTATAGTTAATTATCCCTCCCAATACCGAGAAGACTTCGACAAGCCAATGAATCACAAAAGAACAGTATATAATTAGGTGGAGTTTAACTATGAAATTTATTATTTTAATTTAAAACTTTTGGGAGGAATGACTGCCTAGATCCCATGGTTCTCATCCGCCGTGATCCTCATCCGCTAGTGAGGATAAACCAACCTAGAAGATCTTTGTCGAAACATTATGAGTTATCGCCCAAGGTGTCCTTGACTGGTGAGTTCAGGACAAATATAAGTCAACTAGCTAACATAGATTTTTTGCCAAACCAAATACATTCATTTCAAAAGAAAAGCGGAACATATGGCCAACCGTAATTTAATGGTGTCATATCATGAAACCACCGGCCAGTCAGAACCGCTAGCATGTATATATCGCAAAGAAAACCACGCGACAGAGGACGGTCACGCCTACGCTTTAGAAATATTTGAGTGAAGATACATGATTTGATATTCGCTTTCATGAAAAGTTTTCTTAATTTGTCACCAAGACAAAAAAGGGTGGATTGATTTTTAAGTTTTAATTTAAATAATTAATTTTAATTTTTTTTTATATTTTGTTATTTTATTATTAAAATTTTAATTTTAATTACCCTTCTCGATCATAGGGCTAATATCAATTGATAGATTGTATACTCTTCTGCTTTCGGAGGATGGATCTATTTAATCTCGAAGATAATCTTCAAAACTTTGTCCACTCTAAATGATCATGAGACGGGTTTGAGACTTTTCTTCGAGGTTTGAATTTTAAGTATGTCGTTGATTCATATCTTGTATTACATGACAATTACCGATATTATTAATTGAAATTTTATAATATCAAATCTTGGTTTTGTTAACCGACTCAAGACCAAACCGACATGTAAGATCGTTTCTTTGTTTCATATCTAACTTGCACATATCCTAAGGTTTGGACATTTCAACATACATACTGAGTATCGTTCTTTTCTTCTTCTTTTTAAATATTGTATACAAAGATGTCAAGTCAAATATGGTTCAATCTAAGTTTTTGATTATTTTTAGGTTTTGTTAACTTTAATCCAAGACCAAACAAACAAGATCCGTTCTTTATATTTGTATCTTATATTGACTACATGTCTTTCCAGATATTGATCTATCAATACTCAACATACATGCAAAGATTCTTTTAAAGATTGCATCACATACGTGCCAAAACAAGAAGAATTTGAATGACATAGATGTAATTATAAGCATGCTTTGATACCAATATTGTAAATCGATATAGATCTATCCAAATGAATTTGACCACTTGTTATCATGATCAAGTAGTGTTTATACACTATAAGAAACGAATTTCTCTCTCAACTATTTCATGAGTCAGTATAAATTTATTTATAAGATATCATTGAATCATTTACTTACGTGTATGAGAGTCTCTTATAAAAATGTGAATGCATTCAGAAACTAAGTGATTGATTCTGCTTCAGATGATATAAAGTTGGTTCTTTCAATCACTTATCATGTAGATCAAACATGTATATGTTCTTTAACAAATCAAGCATGCATTTTGTAGTATGAATTTGATTAAGTATCGCATGAATCAAATGACAAGAAAAGAACATTCTTCATAAAAGTCATGATTTCATTTAACTCGTAGATAAAAGATATTCAAATTGTAGAATGAGATAACACTTTGAATATGCACATAATCATTTCACTTAAGCATTTTAGCATGAAGTCTTACCATTTGTTTCAACGACATTTATTATTATTTATTTTTCACATTGAGTGTCACATTTTTATTTCTCACCCATTCATGGCAGATAATCACCACTAGCAAAATGAATTTGAACTTTAAATAAATAATCATATCTGAAGATTCGTAACAGTAAGATAAGTAAGCATACTATAATCATACATAAGATATAACGAAAGCATGAATAATCATATGACGCATCTTCCTTTTTCAAACACTTAGACATTTTACATTTTTATTTATCAAAATTTTTTTACAACCTCACATCATCCCCATATGGGAGCTACTTTAGACTAGCCTTCCCACCACGCCAAGAAAGGCGCAGCATGAATGCACAACACAACATTTCCGCCACGGAACAATGAGCAGTACTTATATCATAACAAGTTTCCGCCACGCTGGAACAACGCGTGAATGTGTACTTATCAAAATTCGCCACATTGGAACAATGTGAACCACTTATCGCATATTTTTCGCCACGCTGGAACAACGGAATGTGTACTTCTCACAAGTTTCTCGCCGCGATTGAACAATGTGAACATTTATGATAGCAATAAATTTGCATTCACATGTATGAAATTAAAGATAATACCCCATTGCCATAACATCATTTTCATCGCCATTTCATCGAATTTTCATTTGACATATGCAATAGCAGTATAACATAAACTTTAATTACATAAGCACCTTTCTAAATCTGAAATTTCATATTTCATTCATATTTCATTTGCGCTAATAAGATATCAAGTGATGAAACTAAGCTCATATATGCGTGAGACTAAGCTCAAAACCAATCATTCCTTTAGCCTCTCCTTCATTAGAAACTAATGCAAGGAAGTAACATGCTAAAGCTCATATATATATATAAACGAAATGATTGAACTAAAACAATCGCTTGTAAAATATTCAAGCAACTTTCAACCCTCATAGACAAGCAACCATATAGATTTTGCCAAATGCAAAATCTAAAATTTTACTTTAGCCAAACATTCATTTGTAAGCTAAACATTCATTTGCATAATCATAAGTAAATGATAAATGATGAGAAGGAATGAAGCAAGTCATGTCATAAATCACCACAAATCAATTTCCTTTTCTTCTTTGCTTATCGCCTTTAAAAAAAAAGGTAGTATGCAATGATAAACATGTGTAGACACTGATAACAAAGCAAAGATTCAAATCATTCCTCACATCAAGTATCACATCTTTTCTCATTTCAATTCCATAGATAAAAAACAACCCAATTTAAGATATGCACAAAAATTTACGAACCCATTTCATCCAAGAAAAAGAACCAAATAGTAGTGCTTAGGTTTGATTGGAAACAACGAAGATTTCTTGCTAGAAAGAAAAAAGAAAGAAAAGTAAGATATCACGAAGGTAACCCTCATCTTTCCTCTCACTCCCTTTCAATACTTCAGTTTGTTTAAATCCCACAAATTTGCCTGCCAATGAGATTTACCAAATCTAGGATTTAAGGCAAAACGAAGAAGAAACAGGATAATAAACAAAACAGCAAGCTGACTTTCTAGCTTTGGCAATTTCCTCCATGGCATCGATGCTCATCACGTGAACAACATATAAATGGTATATTAATAAAGCTTGCCAAAATATATACTACCATAAGAAGCCACCATGGAATAAATATAATCATTAAAATTGGAGCAACTACTCCCACAAATAAAATACTACATACCTTCTTGAAGAAGCTAGTCACCGAGAGTTCAAGAATAAAGACAACAAGAAGAAATTGCCAAGATTTAAATCGATTTTAAAGAACCACTATCAATAACCGAATGTTATTGAAAATTTGTGTCCACGGATAACCGAAAATCTTGGAAGGAGAAAGGAGAAAAGCATACGATTTGCTAAAGAGAATAAGCAAGATAGCTGAAAAGTAGATGGCCATAGCCAAAGGCAGAAGGACCGGTTTGCTCAAAGTGAGTGTCAAATAGGGGAAGTCAAGTAGCATTACACCATAACTCCAACATTATATCTTCATCTCATTACAAGTGCATAAAAAAATGTAATCCAACCATAGAACATATAAGGATAAACATAAATCATTTCCTTCAAGAAAAACCCACATAAAAAAAATATAACTTAGATTGAAACAACTGGGGTTTGGTTGGAAGGGTGATTAGGAAGGATCGAGCTTGGTTAGGTTTGAGCTTGTCGATCTCCACTGCTTGAGGGCTCACGAAGGACTGACGACGAGAGGGAGAAAATCGACGAGGAGTCTTCTACGGAGCAGAAACGAGGAGTTCGCGTGAGAGGGAGGATCGCAAAGAAACAGAACGAGAGGGATCCGATCACAGAAGGGAATCGCACGAGAGCTTCAGCCGAGAGCCGCAGGAACAAGAGAGGGGAGAGTCGCATGAAGAGAATGTCATGAATGAGGTCAACGTGCACCGCTTATTTCGGTGAAGTCGACACTTCGATTGGTTGCCTAAACTACATCCAATAGGATTAACGCGTTATTTTCATTGGTCGAGATGGCGACCAGGGGTTAGGTAAGGCTTAGGGAGAATTACTTACACTAATTGCACGCCTTAATAATTAAGATAATTACCTAATCACAAAATTTTACGAACCATCCTAATAATAAACCCAGCAATATGGGTGTCAATTTTAGGTATTTCATTCTGAACACAATTGATCGATTTTGCACGGAGGTCGTTGAACGTCATCTGGCTTCCGACTGATATATGCGTAATTTCATTAAAAAATGATTTTAATTATTTGATTGATCATTAATTGATTCAATATTTGCTATTTAATTAATTTTGATGTTTTTTTCATTAAGTCAATTTTTCGATTTGCGAATTTAATCGATTTCGATCGCGATTAGAGGGTTTTAACCTCTACTTCATTTATTTAATTTCAAGTGACATATAATTGTTGGTCAACATAAGTATGAACAAGTGATGCAAGAGAGAGAGAGTAGGTAATCATGTTGAGTTCAATTCTTAAGAAATTTGAAAATTTTACTTCAACTAGATAGTCATTCATAAAGTCAAATAACTTTAATCCATTAATAGTAAACAACCATACTACATTCAATATGTATCATTCTGAAATTTTCAGAATTAATTAGATGTCACTTGCATAGTAATGAAATGTCAAATGATAGAAACCGAACAACTTATATGTCGGTTGAACATTGCGCATAATCTTTAATCCCATTTGAAGACTCCTTAAATTTCAATATTTAGAGTAATGAAACATACACGCATATTCAATTTCCATAATAAGTAATGGCTTTCTCTCTTTTTTTTTTATCTCAAACAATAAGACAAATTTCCACACTTGCTCTTATATCTTCTTTATGCATTTTGTAATAAATACAATTGAAGGGAAACAAAATGAGAAACAAATCTGCAATAATCAAAGGGAGACACCCACATATGACTTAAGGGTTAAACTATACATTATCATTAACCTCATTTTCACCTTTCTAATTCCAATTCAAGCATATGAAAGAGGCATAGCATGCATCATTTCATTCAAACAGCAAATTGAACATGAAAAGAGAATACAATTTGCAAATAGGTTAGGGTTTGAGCCACCCAATATTCTTAAACCCATTTCCATGCTTCCAATTTCATTTTAGGCATATATGAAAGGCTTAGCAAGTGTCAATCCCTCCCAAACAGTAAATCTGAAGCATAAAAAGAGAAGAGAACTTACACATAATTTAGGATTTGAACCATATACTAACTCAAAACCTTCTTTCATACTTCTAGTTTCATTTTAGGCATATAAGAAAGACTTAGCAAGTGTCAACTCCTTCAAACAGCAAAAACTAAAGCATAAAGAGAAGGGAACTTGCACATAATTTAGGATTTGAGCCATATACCAACTCAAAACCTTCTTTCATACTTCTAGTTTCATTTTAGGCATATAAGAAAGACTTAGAAGTGTCAACTCCTCCAAACAGCAAAAACTGAAGCATAAAAGAGAAGGGAACTTGCACATAATTTAGGATTTGAACCATATACCAACTCAAAACCTTCTTTCATATGCTTCACTTTCTTTTCAACATATAAAAGAGCTTTAACAAATACTATTTCACCAACAAGAAGCTATTTCAGTAAGACTAAAGTTATAAAAACCCATGAATAATAGCAATCAATATAAAAGCTTGGGTCATACATCATCCCAAACTTTAGGATCAAATTCTATCCTCATTTCAAGCATTTAGAAAGAGATTCATCAAATCCTAATTTCCAAAGAAAATCGAAAAGCATAAAAATGTGTTTAGAGTTAGATAGAAATGACCTGGAGAGTTTGATTGCTAAAGAAGAAGAAGAAGAAGAAGAGCTTTCGGTTAGGGTTGCTAGGATCCCTCGCTCGGCTAGCCGGATGGAACCGAAGGCAAAGAAAGTCGAGTTTGGAATGCTCAAGAGGGACAGGCGAACCAAGCATGGAGGTCGATGGGTCGATTGAAGAGCAAGAGCTCGGGATGCTTGGGAGAGGAGGACGACAAAGGTTTTCCAAGAGGAACCAGAGAGAGTGCTCGAGAGTGATCGATTGTGCATCTGAGGGCCGAAGTCCTCTCTTTTGGCCTTTAGGGCCAATCAACTATTTCGATTGGCTGCCCAAACGGCAGCCAATAGAAATAAAGGGGCGGCAAACTTAATTGGGTGCACTTGGCGGTCAATTTGATTGGTCGATCGAGGATTGGATAATCTGGGCAGCTAATTAAGCAAAGATTAAGGTATGTCAATTAAGTTTGGTCGCTTATTAGTTTAATTACGCAATTACCATAAATAATTTTAGAATCACTTAAGTTAATAAATTATAACAACATGAATGTCAATTGTAGGTATTTCCGTTGTGCCGATGATGCGGTGATTCGCGATCGGTCATTCGGACAACGACGATCGAAGTGAATAAACTTAAATTGCGTGGCGTCAGATTTGAATAGCTCGCGTTCGCGTGACTGAGCTGAAGGCGTCGTTTGATAGGTTTCGACGTTTCAGCGACAATAACGCGATCAATTTTGTGAACGAAGGTTGTTTGGACATTGGCGGGGCTTCTCGACTTCGATATGCGCGTAATTTTATTAAAAATTAACATTGATCATTTGAAAATTTATTAATTGATCCAATAAATTTTATTTAATTAATTTTGATATTTTAAACATAATTACGACGTCATATTTTAGATCAAGACAACTCTTTGATAAAATTTGATCGCGACTAGGACATTTTAAATTTGATTCATGCGATATTACTTTTATTAATTATTGGTTTTAACATTAGTGCTTCGTTTCATTTGTGAATCATATGTGGAGGTCAACAACATAAAGGCTAAAGTTTGCTTAGTTATTATCCACTTGAATTAAGTAGTTGATTCTTAGCTCAATTTTGCATTTGTGGGTATTGCCATTCGATATCTTGAAGTTAACATGTAAAGGCTAACTAGTAGGCACTAGACCATCCTGTACATGATTTAATTTATTGAATTTGAGATTAATATATCGACTTGATAAGATAATGATGATGTGTTGAATCCCCTTCGCCATTGAACTCTATTCAAGTCTCAAAAATTAGGTTTGAAGGAATACAAATTATCTTCATTGTTTTGTCAATTTGTATGCTATACGTAATCCTCTAACAACAAACTCTAGAAATTTGTATTTGAACAAAAAACTCTAATTATGGAAGATGAAACAACATGATGGTTCAATCATGGTACCCTAAGCATATCATGTTGATGCTAACCTAATGCAAAATGAATCTATTGACTCAATGAACCTATGTGACTTATGTGTGCCTTATTAGCACTTTGATGAAAACAAATTTCTGTATAGTGTCATCTAATAGTTAATTAAGCACTTTGGTAGGTTATAGAGTATTATTAGTTGAACCATAGAGATGATTACCAATTCTACTGTTTGAAGATAAGCTTTAAATGATGAATCCAAAAATTTCAAGAATGCACAATTTAAAAAAAAAAAAAAATCTAAAAAAATAGCTTAATGTGTGTATTTAGGCATTCCATCATATGACTGATGAGTATTTAATTACCCCAAAAATATCTTAAGAATGATAACATACTTATTAAAATATAAAAAAGAGGTTGTTTGTTCATATAAGCAGATCATATTTATATAATTTGTATTGCTTTTTCTATCATTTTATCCTTTAGGAACTAGTTATATTGTCTTTGCATGTTAGTATTTTAGCATTTTAGTTATAATGTCCTTGCATAATAGTACTTAAGCTTTTTTTTCCCGTAACTCTACCATATTAGTCATTTACTTAAATTGCATGAAGGCATTCCAAAAAAGTATGACTATTAATTATAATAGTTATAATTATTTTGTTGATATGAATATGATGTATGCAGAATTAAACTAAGTAAAAAGGCAATAAAATGTCTAAATACTAAAAAATTAATTGCTAGAAAGATGATGCAATATAAAATCAGTTAACATATTGGTACAAATACTTATAAATTAAAAATTTTCAAAAAATTATGCAATTAGTATAGTCTTCAATGTATTTGATGTGGTTTTATTTAATGAACTCGCCACCAATGCCTTGGCCTCTCTTTTTTTTCAACTCCAGATTTATATCAATCATTTCACTAAATAATTTTACATATCTCATTCCAGAAATTATATTAAATGAAGAAATTATGTTTAATACTAAAGAGAAATCTAAAGGTATCTTGTGTGCTAGTATAATCAACCTATTTATGATGATTTATTGATTACTCTACAAGAAGCATAACAATTATATATAGATTTTCTTGACGATGTCAACTGCTCAATTCATCACAACCAAATCTTTTAAATCTTCTAGATTGATGAAAGAGTTAATACTTTGGACACTAATGCTTCGAGTGATGATCAACCTATTACAAATGGTAGTAAACTTTGCTAAAGATTTTGGAATATGATAATTTCAAAACAATTTAAGGATGGGGCCATCAGACCTTGTTCATAAGGAATATGTCCTTTGCATATTCTTTCTGAAACTGAGATTCACACTTAATGTTTAGATTTATCCATCACACTCTACTTCCACTTCAAGTTTTATGGTACTTAAAATTGACATATGGTAATCTTATAATCGCATGAGCTGAAAAACCCTAAACTAAATGCTTATTCTCTTGAGATTCCCCTCCAAATTTGTTCATTGGATCAGTCAATGTATCCTGCATCCTAAATTCACACTCCTGATAAATGATCTATGGGCTAAATGGTTTGAAGTTGATGTGGATTCCGTTAAGGTTGCCCATCCCTTATATGTTTATCATTTATTCAAAGTTGTTTTCTATAGCTCATGGACCAGAAGGGCCACAATTTAAGAATCTCTATTTCCAATAACGGGCTCATGTCTCACATCTCCTTTATATGGATGACATTCTCCTTATCTCAGAAGCTTCATTATCGGCGGCCAAGACTTTATCAGCCATTCTCAAGGGTTATTGCTCCTAAATGGAGCAAAGGACCATTAATGTAGAAAAAATCATCTATGCTTTTCAACAAAGCCACCTGCACATGGAAGACGAATCAAAGTACTAGGTATCTAGACTTTTGCAAAGTAAAGGACTTGTATCATGACATCATGTTAGACATGCAAAATTTATCTAAGAGGTACTTGACAAAAAACTTGCTTCAAAGGGCCAAAAATAAGAATAATGCATGAGGGAATAGGTATCTTTTCTTGGCGGGCCAAGTCATACTTATAAATGCCTCCCTTCTCTCTCTACCGACTTATCTCCTTACACATATTGAAATCCCATGGAGTGTCCTCCTAGATGTGGAAAAAATGGGATGCCATTTCTTATGAGGCAAGAGTTCAAACAAGTCTAGGCTCCACTACATTGTTTGGAATGCTTTGTGCCAGTTGTTTCGTGCAAGCAGGCCTTCAGTTCCAAGCTTCATCCCAAGTGGAGGAGTCCTCTATGGGTGAGACTTGCATGGGATTATATCCAAAAACTATATTCCCTTCTCAACAAATGTTTGAGGGAGAAATTTGGGTAGTGGCTTTAGAGATGGGAAGTTCATAAAGGTGACTCCATTACTTGTAAAATCATTGTTGAACGTGTAGTGAGCTTAAGAAAATTATTAGGCAAAAGGTGGTTGATGGGTCCAACATCAATGTTCTTCATCAGGCTTGGGTTTTGGACTTGTCATGGGCCTTATGGCCGACATTCATTAATGTTGATCATTTGGAGGAGCTACAGGTGGCAGACCTGCTTCTTAGTGGATCTAGATTGAATGTTAAGTTGCTAAAGGAGAGTTTTGGTGATGCGCTCATTGAAAGGATCTTGGCTATTCACATTCCACACCAACTTATGAAGTGGCCCACTCAATTTATCTCGCTAGCTTCAAGGTAAATGGTCACCGCTCTTGCTTATGAGGGATGCTTCCACTCCATGACTGAGTAGTTCAAGAGGCTCCACAAGCTCGGCCTTCACTCGAGAGAGATGTCTTTTGGGTGGAGGTTGATAAAAGATGCTTTTTCCACCAACTTGTGCCCCACCATCAAGGGCTCAGTGTATTTCAATTGTGCCTATGTGGATGTGCTGCAATTGAAGATAATGCCAATATTTCAACCACATGCACAAACTAGCCTCCATTACTAGGACCCTTAGCACTTGGGGTTTTGTGCTCCCAAGGTTTCATGACTTGTATAAGCTCTCTGCAACCTTCACAACAAACCCTGAGATTATGATAGCCCACATTCATTGCTACTTTGTTTATCAAAATTGAAAAGCTAGGAATACTAAGAAGAATACTAAGAAGCATGGTAATGCCTATAGGACTGCCACAATAATGGCTTCCCCTAATTTAGAATCCCTTACCTAGACAAATACTTATTTCTTCAGGAACACTAGGACACTAATCGACCCAATGGGATATCTCACTACAACTCTTGGTGTCCCCCACCCCCGCTTAGATGGATTAAAGTTAATGTGGATGGGGTCCTTCTTCCTTCTCACTGTGCCAATTTGGGGGGTAATGGTTTGTGACAAGCATGGGAAATTTGTGGATATAGCTGGTCAATAAGTTCAGCACTAGGATAGCACATGGGCTGAACTTAGAGCCATCCACACCGTCAAGGGAACATTGAGCTATGGTTGCTAGAGCTCAGAAGTATTTGTGGGCTCCAAAAATTCATCACCGACCTCTCGTAATGAAGAGAGTGAGTTGAATATCAATGTAATTTTCAGAAGACAGATGAATAGTAGATAAGACACTATCTAAAGATTTCGCCCTCATTTTGTGAGGACTTTAAATTTGGTTCCAAGATTCTAATAGGTGCAAGCACCTATAGTTAATTACCCTTCCCAATACTGAGAGGACACTTTCGAATAAGACTAGTTGATAAATCGTTAAATAACAAGTGTATAATAACAGCGAGTGTAGTTTGAATATTATAAGATTTATTATTTTAATTTAAAGTTTTTGTTTTGGGGAACGATGATGCACTCAATCAAGATCCCATGATTCCGTCATCCCGGGATATCGCAATCCCGGCCCACTTAGTGATAGGTAGAACCAAACCCGAAGATTGTCAACAACCAGATTACATCATCCAGTGTCTTTGAGATGAGTTTATCAAGGTGACAAATATAAGTGACCTTAACTAATATGCCCAATCACATACATTATATAATTCACAGCTCAAAAAACAAAGTCATAGAACATACTGAAACGGACTATGATTTAGTAGTGTCATAATGCGGCAAACCTCCCGGTCAAAGGGCTCTGGTCGTAATCGCCATTATGTGGTGTCATTTGAGACAAAATCATGGGCCACGTCCTTACCAATTTAAGATTATGTGAAAATAGTTATGTATTTAACTTGACATTGGCTCTTTGTAAGCAGAAGTTTTTCTAATTTGTCTCCCTCGACAAATAGTGGCGGATGGGTGGATGAATTTTACTTTAAATTTAAATAATTAATTTCATTTTAATTTATATATTTTAATTTTGAATATTTGATCATTTTACAATTAATTTGAATTTGAATATGTGATCATTGATCATTTAAGCCTTAATAATTATAGCCTTTTGATGATATTTGTGACTAATGATCTTCAACTCGATCTTTCCTCGCAGGATCGAAGTCTAAATTCATTCCATATTTAGTTTTAAACCTAACTGATGTATGATGTTTCTTTTTCGAGAGCTTGAACTTGAGAAGTTATGTTAATAGATTTATCTCTTGTAATTATATGATAGAATTAACTTCTCAGATTTTATCAAATTAAATTTTTTATAATATTATAATCGAAGTTTTAGATTTTGTTAACCTGGACCCAATCCTAAGACCCAACCGGGGTGATTCATTATTTATCAACTTTAGCTTGAGCATAGCAGATCGGATTTGGGACTTTCCTTTTAAGAGCTTGAACCTGAGAAGTTACATTAACAATGATGTCGATAGATTTACCTTCTGCAATTTTATGTAATTATTTCATTTTATTAAGTAAAATATTATAATAAGATCATTATTTTTTTGTTAAACCTAATCTATGCATCCAACCGTGATTCATTATTTCAAAACTTATAATCCTTCAAACCTCACAACTCTAACTGAATTATGGACGGTTTTAGACTTTCTCTTAAGAGCTTTAACTTAAGTAACATTAATAATAACGCCGATAGATTTATCTTTTGTTATTTTACATGTAATTAGCATTTTATTAAATTGAAAATATTATAATAACATCATTAGATTTTTTAGTAAATTGACCCCAAGATCCAATCAGTTCAACAAGAACATCCTGACACTAAGTTTATATTTATAACATATGTCAGGGCTTATGCGGGTAGATAATTAATTTTGAATGACTGTAGGTATCTATTCATTCATTTCTTACACAACTTGCATAATTTTTTAAGTATTTGACCTAGTGAACACTTCAATATACATACAAGTATCTGTTCTTTTAAAGTGTTGTACGAACATTGAAATATCAAAATTGAAGCAATTATATTTGACATGATATATGTGTCGAATTGTAAGCATAAGTTTTGATAGCAAGTATAGATTTTGATACCTAAAATCATAAATCAAATGTAGTTATATTTTGTAAAATATAAGAATTTCAACTCATTCAATCACTTATTATAAATCAAGAAGATCTGTTCTGTCAAATATGAATTTGACTATTTCAAATGTCTGTCATAGATCAAGTAGAGGTTTATTTTATAAGACAAGAGTTGACTCTTTCAACTGCTTGTCATGAGTCAAGTATAGATCTGTTCTATAATGCATACATTGACTCTTTCAAATTCTTACATGAATCAAGTGAGAATATATTCTTAATGATATAGACTTTTCAAATGTTTATATGAATCAAACAATTAAGTGAAACATCGCTCTATGAAATAAGCATGAGATTCATTTAACTTAAGTATTCATATGTTTGTTCAATTTGAATGGAATGTAGTTTTGAATATACGTTATGAGTCATTCCATTAAATATTTAGCCCAAAGCTATAGATTCACATGAAATTATGATAAAAAAAGAGTTTAAATTTTTGGACATTTTTACATAAATCATAAAGCAACAAGTTTGTAGTGACAAGAGCGTAAAATTTGTCGAAATAATCATATGAATCCTTTCATCATTGTTATCTTGCGTCCCACGAAGCGGCTATGGCTTGAATACTGATGAAAAAATGTAGAGCATTGCGTGGCCGGTGCATGTTAAATAAGCAAGGGTTCCATTTTAGGATCGCGCAAAGAAGTTAGTGAACTAAAATTAGGTTAGGATCTTGGAATATAGATGCTTACAGTAAATTAATGGAATTAATAGATATTATGATTCATAGAAAGATAAATATTTTATGTGTTCAGAAACTAAATGGGTTGGTGAGAAGGCGAGGAGATTAATAGTTTAGGTTTTAAACTTTGGTATTGGTAAAAGTCGAACTAGAAATGGTGTAGGTGTGATTATAGATAAAGTTTGAAGGATAATGTTATAAGTATTAATAGATGTGGAGATAGAATTATAACTTTAAAGATTGTTGATCTTAAGATTCAATGTTATAAGTGTATACATGCTCTAAGTAGGTTTGGAGGTAAGCTAAAAGAAAATTTTGGAATGAATTAGAGAGGATTAATCTGAATACTCTTGAAGAAAAAGTATTTATTGGAGGAGATTTAAATGGGCGTATTTGGTAGAGTAGTAGAAGATTTTAAAGAAGTATTCATGGTGGTTATGGATTTGGAGGTAATGAAGAAGGTAAAACTATATTAGATTTTCTTTAAAATGATTTTGTAGTTAATACTTTTTTAAGAAAAGAGTGAACATATTATTACTTATAAAATGGATCTAGTAAAACACGATTGATTATTTTCGATAAGAAAAATAGATCGTTTAAGATTGTAAAGGATTAAATAAAGTGAAATTTTAAGTCTCCTATTAGTTTTAGATTTTAAGATGAAAGATTGTAAGAGAAAATATAAACTATTATTGTCAGGATTAGATGGACACTTAAAACATGAAATAAAATATTTTTTAAAAGCTACTGAATATTAGAATTTGGGGTCATAAAAACGTTATGTGGGAAAAAAATATCAGTGAAATTAAGCAAGTTCTAAAGATGTCTTGGAGAATCAAAGGAAAGCTTCTTTAATAAGAATAGTTGGTGGTGGAGTCGAGTGTCTGAAAAGATAAGAAATAAGAAGCATTGTTATAAAACTTGGTTTAGATGTAAAATTGAGAATTGGGAAAGATATAAAATGGCGCGTAGAGATTAAGAAAGCAATATATGATCAAAAAATTTAGCTTTTAGTGATTTATCTGATAGATTAGATCTACCAAAAGAAGGTGAAAGATGTATGTATAAGTTAGCAGCGAAAGAGATAGAAAAGTAGTTCAAGTGAGGGTATTAAGGATGAAAATAATAAAGTCTTTTCTTAGAAAAGATATTGAAAATAGGTGGATGAGATATTTTGATAAACTTTTGATGAAGGATCTGAAGTACGATTGATTTTAACAAATACCTAAACAAAAATAGAATTTCATTTTATCGTCGTATTAGTAAATCTGAGTTAGTGAAGCTTTAAAGAAAATGAAATGTGGAAAAGCAGTAGAATGGATAATATTCCAATAGATGTGTGGAAATGTTTAGGAGATCGAGGGCTTACAAATCTTTTTAATGTTATTTTAAGACTAAAAGATGTCGAGATGAGTGGAGAGAAAGAGTTGGTTCTATATTTAAGAATAAAGGTGATGCACAAGAGTGTGCAAATTATAGAGGAATTAAGTTAATGTGCCATACATTAAAATTATGGGAGAGTAATTGAGCATAGGTTACGATGTGATCTGAAGTTTCTCCTGTCAGTTTGGTTTCATGCAGATCTACTATGGATGCTATACATTTGTTAAGAGGTTTAATAGAAGCATAGAAAGTAAGAAGGATCTACATATGATATTTATTGATTTAGAGAAAGCTTATGATAAAGTCTCAAGAGATGTTCTTTGGAGAGTTCTAGAAAGAAAGAGTTAATATTGGTTATATTCAAGTCATTAAGGATATGTATACTAGAGGCATTACTTGTGTCCAAACACAAGGAGGATTGACAAAATATTTTCCTATTTAGTTGGATTACATCAAGGATCAACATTAAGCCCTTATCTTTTTTACTTTAGTTATGGATGTTCTTACGAGGCATTTACAAGAAGATGTACCTTGGTGTATGCTTTTGATGACATTCTTCTTGTTGATAAGGCTAGAGAGTCCAATGAAACTTGAATTATGGAGGTCAACTTTAGAGTCTAAAGGTTTTAGTTTAAGTATCTAAAGCGAATATATGGAGTGTAATTTTAGTTGTAGAAGTTTTAGTGATAGTGTTGTGACTTTTGGGTGATCAAGTCATTAATAAGAGTGGCGATTGATATTTAGGCTCTATTGTTCAAAATGATGGTGAAATAGATGGAGATGTTATTAGTAGAATTCAAGTTGGATGGTTGAAGTGGAGGAATGCATCGGCTTTATTATGTGATAGAAAAGTTCCACTTAAACTTAAGGAAAATTTTATAAGATGGTGGTAAGACGCAATGACTTATGGTGCAGAATGTTGGATAAAAGAAGCATAAGACTAAGTTAAGTGTTCTGAGATGAGGATGCTTAGGTGGATGAGTGGCTTTACTAGAGATAGAATGCAAAATGAGTATGTTGGAAAAGTTGGAGTAGCTCAGGTGGTAGATAAGATTAGGGAGAATCGCAGATGGTTTGGCCACATAAAGCGTCGGTAGTCAGATGACGATTAGGAGAGTAGATGCATTAGATTTTGCTTATGTTAAGAAAGGTAGAGGTAGACCTAAAAGACTTGGTTAAGATGTATAAAAATGATCTTAGTATCTTGAATTAGATGAGAATTTGATAGGACCAATGGAGGCGAAGGATTCATGTAGCAAATTAGTGGGATTAAAGCTTGTTGTTGTTGTTGTTGTTGTTGTATAAAGCAACAAGTTTAGATGTAAAATTGCCTAATACATTTGCCATCAAACTTAAGTTCATTCAAGCTTATGGTCTAAGTTTCCCTTAAGCCTCTTTCAATTGGTTCAATGAAGCACATATTATATTTCAAATGAAAATTGAAAATGTCCAATCATGTTCATTATTAAGATATCAAGTTATACCTTCTACTTGTGGATAAATTATCAAATCTTTTATGATTTAGATTTCATTTAACTTAAGCACTTATGATTGAATCAACTGAATAGTTTGAGTTTTGATTCACTTCTCTTTTGTGAAATGCAAGTTTAAAAGTATGATTGAAATTATATCAAATTTCAGCTTTTTATAGATTTGATTGATCTTTGAAAATTTCAACCTCCGTATCGTCGCGTGAAATTTCTTCGAGGCCAGGCTCATGCGTCGAAATCGTGCATGATAGGTGTCATAAGATACCGCGGCCGAATGAATAGTTCACCTACCACGCCAAGAAAGGCGTACATAAGTTTGTATATCATAGCATTTCCTTGGCATTATAACAATGATGGCAAGTACTTATATCACAAGATTTCTCAGTCACATTGGAATAATGTGAACGGGTACTTATCACAAAACGTATTTGCTTATCACATTGGAATAACGTAGAATCTTATATGAGTTTTCCGCATTAGGCGGTACTTATCACAAAGCGGGTTTCCTTGTCACGTTGAACAACGTGAGCAATCTTATAAGACAAATTTTTTTCATGCGTTAAAACAATGTGAGCAGTGCATATCATAAAGCATATTTCACAAATTTACATTTACATATGCATAGGATTAAAATACAACTGAAACTCCTTTGTTAAAGCATGATTTTCATCATCATTTTAGCTGAATTTTAATTTTGAAATATTCAAACAACAAGTTGTAACATAAGCTTTCGATTACATATGAGCACAATTCCATCCTTGTCACTTTGAAGATAAAGGAGGAAATACCTTTCTCAAAGCCCACCAAGAAAATAGCAATTAAATGTCAAGATGTATGCATACATTTCATCTTTTGCTGATAGATAATCACAAAGAAAACTTTGCAAATCCTATGTCTCCAATTCTTAACGCTTTCATATCAATGCAAGCTGGAGATCTCGGTTGTTAAAGGGAAAGGAAGAGACTTAGGCTTGCGAGGGTTGGACAACCGAAAGAGAAGAAGATCGGCTCGATTCGACTGGTGCTGCTCAGCTAACCAAAGTTTGAGCTCAGTTCGGCCTCGAGAGAGGCGGACGGCCAGAGAGGAGAAGGGAGATCGGCCGAGCTTCACATAAGGGAATGACAGAGTTCGGTCGGGTGAGAGGCGCTGAGGAGAGGACAATCCCCTTCGGCTGTTCGACTTGCACGGATGGAACGAGAAGAATTTTGTTCGTGTGCTGCTCGGCTAGGACGTATGAAACGAGGAGGGAGGGCTCGGGAGAGATCGACGGGAACAACAGACGGACGAGAGAGGGAGAGTGAAAACCGAGAGCTCCAGAGGGAAAGATCGCATGTATTTGGGACGGACGGGCATGTTTCGGGTTTTAGGGTCGGTCGACTCACTCAATTGGCTGCCAACGGCAGCCAATAAGGAGTATTGGGCGGCGAATTCTATTAGGTTAATAGGCGGCGGAGTTAGGTAGATTAAGCAGGGTATTAAGGGTTAAGGGATTTAAGCGGTCATTACTCATTCTGATTAGTATTTTATTAGTAATTTTACCGCAAATTAGACGAATTATCCCGTGTGATAAACCCTACCAATATAAGTATCAATTTTAGGTGATTCTATTATGTCGAGCCTTGACGGATACATTTATGTCGAAGGTCGTTTGGCGGCTTTTGCGGCGACCGAAGTGAAATTAAATTTAATTACTTAATGTTCGCGTGACTTTATTAATTAATCATGAGTTGTCGTTTGATAGATTTTGACGTTTCGGCGACAACAATATGATTAATTTCTGAATCCGGTCGTTCGGACATATCGTCGAACTTCACGGCTTCGATATGCGCATAATTTCATTAAAAATTGATTTTAATTAATTGATTGATTATTCATTGATCTGATATTTTTTTATTTAATTAATCTTGATCTTTTAAAAGCATTTATGAAGCCGAATTTTTAAATCGAGGTGATTTTGATTGAATCCGTCGATTAGGGCATTTAAACCCGATTCAAGCGATGTTCCTCTCATTAATTATTTATTTTAACTTTCATGATTCATTTGACTTGTGAACCATATGTGGAGGTCAACAATATCATCATTGAAGGTGACAACTTGGATGTCATTAACTTCCTTTGGGAAAGCCTGAATGAGAATACTTGACAAAGTAAGTCTACAGTTGAATTGGACATTAGTTTCTTATCGCAGTTCAACCAAGTTCTTTTTCATTTTATATCATGATAAGGTAGCCCACTTTTGTGCTCAATTAGCTCTAATTTGTATTTTATTTAGAAAAATAATATAGGTCTTGATTTTTCTTCTTTTTTGGCCATGATTATGCCAAACAGGAGCTATATTTCTGACACATAATTATCTACTTTTTGCTTTTAATATAGCAATGCAACATGCAAGCTTCAAAAAATATATGGTCAAAAAAGGATTTAAAGTATTTTTTTTCTTCTAACTATTAAAATTATTAAATCTCCTCCAATGGTCTTCTATTAAGCACCCGCAACCTTCTTTACAAATAAATCTTAATTTATGAGAAAATCTTATAGGTATATGTTTACAACATCTGTAAATATGATGCAAACATAATTAAATCAAATGATAAGGTAAAGTGTGCCAAAAACTGCTTATAAATTAAAAATTTAGAAACTTTTGGTATTGGTATACTCTTTAAGGTATCTGATAGATTTTATTTCAAGAACTCGCCACCTTGAATTCTTTCCTTTTCATCTCATGCATTAACGTCAACTCTACCAAAAATGTTATATATCTTATTTTATAAGCAATATTGAATAATGAGATTGTGTACACAAATGATAGCAAATACCAAAGGCATTTTGTACATAGGTGCAACATGTTTGCTCATGATTCTAAATTAGTATGAAAAAAGCATATCAATTATACTTAGATTTGCTTGAAGAATATCAAATGCTCAACATGATGGAGTGAAATTTTTTAAGTATGGCACATTGATGTAGGGCTTGATGCTTTGAACAATAATGCTAGGAAGCATGTGATTGTACTAATTTTTATAATTATTTTTGTTTTATTGTTGGACGGAGAATTGTATTAGAATTATGTGGACGGTGCTATTGTTAAATAATAGATTTTGTAATCTTCTACATTATTTGTGGTTGTAGCTTTTGAACTGATTGATTTGAAGCTACCAACAGCTTTATTTTTTTGCTCGTTAATTGAAACTATTTGGTTCCTTGCTTTAGGTAGCTAGTCAATATTGTTCATCCTGCATCACCAATTTGGTTCATATAGAACTTACTAACCATTTTATTGTGACTTACGACCTAAAAAATGTTGTTCCAAGATCGGCTTTCTTCAAAACTTACTCCTTGTGATATGGTTGTGATTCTATTTGTTCTATTTGACAAGAAACATGGCTGCTATTTAAAGTTGGTGTCGTTGCTATGGGATTTTGATGATTTTGTGGGAGTTTGGATTGTTGAGTTTAAGACTTTAATTTGATTTTCTAAGGTTGTTAATGACAATTTTTGCTTGATGAATATTTCCTTTTCCTCTCAAAACTTGATTGATAGTTGGATGTAGATTCTTCAAGTAAGGTGTAAGTGTTGACCCCATCAAGGGAAATTCTCTCCTTCCAAGTGAGAGATTTAGATTTTTTATCATACATAAATTCTTTCTTAATCTTTTCTTTTTCATATTTTATGATTGGTTTGTGATCAAGATAAATTTTAGTCAATTTATGACAATCAAGATTTTCTAAAAGTGATATGAGTTTTGATCAAAGTGTAATGTTTTATGATCATAAATTTTTTGCAAAATGTTTTATTTGACAAGAATTTTTGTATTCTAAAATATTCATAAAAATATATTTTTTCCTAAACTAAAAGTTTGTGAACTATAAATATAATCCTGTGTATATGATTTTATGTATCTCATCTTAGATTTTATTAAAAGTCCTAAGATAGCTTGCATCAGAAGGCATCAACCACAGCTCGCTCAAGTCCTACAAGGAAACAACAAAGATATTCCACATTGCACTAACATTAAGCACTTATCACTATTAGGTAGTGTTGCCTCTAAGCTGCAACAAGTTTCTACAACCAGGTTTTCCCTTAAATGACATGTAATGATTTGTTTGATCAGCTCATGGGAGATCATGAGAATAGAAAATTAAAAACATAAATTGCTATTAGCGTTCAAAAAGTTGGTTTAATCTACCACTCCTAATGGTAGCCATTTAGTGCCAAATGAAAGTAAAACAGTGGATTTCATGCAATAAGTGCTAATTTGGATTTTTGAAATCCTCTGGATGCAAGTTCTGAAATGCTATCACAAGAACTAGACTCACAAAGTTGTGTTAATTTCTTCCTTTCTGGAGTAGTTTAGTGGTTCCATTTACCAAACTATTGGTGACAACGGAGATTCCAATGTGTTTACGCCTTAATGACAAAGTTATGATAGCAACATCAATGTACCGAAAAGCAAGGAATTTATCTCATTGTTGCTCCCCTCCAGTGATCGTGCATTAATGAAGACACCCCCTTTGCATTCTAGTCAATTATGATAACAACAAAAACAACAAGCCTTTATCCTACTACGTGAAGTCAACTAATGAATCCTTCTTCTCCATTGTATCCTATTAAGTATTAACTTCTTATTTAATTATAATAAAATAAGATTTAGGTCTACCTCTACTTTTCTTAACATTAGCCGAATCTAATACATCTACTCTCCTAATTGGGTGGTCATCAGACGGACAATATTTTAAGTGAAAAGGGAAAAATGTTGCCCAAGTGCATGAGGATTTCTAGCTAAATTTCAACCATGACTGGTTGCTAAAGTTTGCTACTTCCATCCCAATCTACAAAGCTGTCGCCATGTAGGGTTTATCAGCATGAATTTATTCTACTGAAAGACAGTCAGCCTAATGATTAACATAATGGTCAAGGGTTGTATTTCGGTAGGCCAGCATAAGCGAACCTGAAAATATGGAAGAGTTCCTACAAAAGAAAAGAAAACAAAAAAACCTATTTGCTTTTTTTTTATCAAAACTAAAAAAATCACTTCAGTAAAACAGCATATAGATGTTATTTGATATGTTGAGAGAAAGAATGCATATAAATACAATCCTAAATGCAGATTGCATGGCATATTTTTTAAGCTCAAAAAACCATAATGATTAAAAATGCTTTTGCAGTTCACTATATGCAGCCGTTGTCTTCAATTTTGATTGAGAAAGCCAAAAGTAACATATCAAATACAATCTGAATTAGTTCGATAAGAGCATTATCACCTGTGAAAGAGTAGATGTTTCATTTTCCAAGGAGGATATCTTCTTCTGTGTCTCAAAAATCTGGTGGCAAATCTGAGCTTTTTCTTTCTCCAACTTCTCGGACTCAGCCTTTAAACGCCTTGTTTCTGAAGCAACTGAGAGAAGCAATAGCATAGATTCCTGTAACTCTTCAGGATATAATAATTTTCCACTGCAAGCTTGCTAGAAGCTACAAATGCATTGGTAAAAAATCCACCACAGGAATCAAGCACACTTTATGTAAATGACATCCAAACAACTTTCCTTCTAGTAGATACAATTGTTAAGTAGATTTTACACCTTTTTCTCATTATTCTTTTAGTTAATTTAACAAGTATTAAGAAATCAAACCTTTGAGTTAAATTTAAAACTTAAGCAAAATGTGATATGACTCCATATCCTCAAATAGCAAAGAGGCAAAAGGGAGAGAAGAATTCCAAAATACAAAGGACTTCACAACATAACATATAATCACAAGATAAGGAAGGACAAATACAGCCATATTTTACAGAGACTAAACAGACAGAGACAATATATGATAACAACAGAAAAGTAAAGATTACAAGTATACTAATTCAGAGCATCAAATAAATACAAATATCAGAGCATAAAATAAATATAAATATTATAGAGTACAAATACACATGTCCAGAATAGCATTAGAACAAAGATAGAATGATAACAACAACAAAATAAAAAAAATCCCAAAGTAACATCACGTATGACAAAGAAAATTGAACATAGATAGTCCAGCAAAAACTCAAAGTAGCTTATCCATAACAAAATTTAGATCAGAACTCAAGAAGCAAGAAATAACTAACAAAATAACAGTTTTTCTGTTCAAATATAACAGAATGGATGAAACAGCAGAACCTATCAAGAAACCAAGAAGATCGAGGACTAACAACTTCAACCAACTAATATTCTAAAAAGACAGGAGTAAGAAAATAGTGAATAAACGACCCAATGTAACATAAAGTAGTTACTCATGTAGAGAAAGCTTAGATCTAGGTGAGACAAATAGTATAAATAGAGGATGAAAGACAAACAGAGAATATAATTAATATTTCAGAAAGAAACTTATCTTCTTCGCTTCTTCTTTCTCCCGCTCAACCATTTCTCCCGGTTTTCGCCGAACCGCCATCTCCATCGAAACCCTAGGGTTTCTCCGCTTCGCCTCTTTCCTTCTCGAGCGCCGAAATGGTCAAGGAAACAAAACAAAGAACAGAAGGAAAGCTTCCCCTAGAAGCTTCATCTCACGGCATAGAACAGTCGGCGTGTTTTCAATTAAAGGCCAAGATTAATTCCCCGAGTCTAAGATCAAGGAAAGAGATCAAACCGCACAGAGAGAAACGCATGTAATCCACTATCAGACGAAAGGAATCAAGAACCGCTCAATCAAAACACAGATCCAACGGCAGAAAAGAAGCAAAACCAATCCGACGATTCAAGGTTCATGTCAAAAGAAACACAATCCAAGTAGATCCAACGCAGAAAAGACGCAATGCAAGGCACCGATAATCTCCCTGACATTATCACTTAACTCCGTTCATATCACTCGAGTGAGTCAACTCATAACCGAACCAAATTGAACTCTAACGATTAGATCCCTATCATTGATGCTCTCGTTGATTCTACAACCGCAATGGCGTAAGGCATACAAAGAAAAATACTAGAGGAATGGGAAGACTAAATAAACCGATGAACAAATGTCCTATTACTATCATATTGAATGAAGTTTCAAGGTACCATGTAAGAAAACAAATTCTCAAGAACAAGAACAATCCCGTGTGTAATTCTTCTTATAATCAATTTCCTTCCCCAAATAGATCACAAACACAACAAAATACTGCACTATAAGGTAGATATGCCAAGATTTAATGGAGAAAATCCAAGAGGATGGTACTGCTCAAAGTGATCGCTTTTTTCAAGACTATACTTTTATCAAAGGACCAAAAATTCATAATAGCCTCAAAGATACATGGATACCATGGTATCAATGGATGCATGTAAACAAACAATTGCATTCATGGACACAGTTCAAAGAACAAATCATTTAAAGATTTGGACCCTCTCTATACAGGGACTTGAGAGGAGAATTATCTAAGTTACAACAAAAAACCACAGTCCAAGAATTCTACAATCAATTTGAAGAGTTAGCTAACCAAATTTCGTGTATTCCACCCAATTTCTACAAAGTTGTTTTGAATCGTGGCTGATAATATATTAAGAGGAAGTAAGAGCCTTACGCCCTTCTCTTCAACAAGCCTTGCTAAACTAATGAAGATAATTAGATGAGGTGTTTATGGCAAGAACAACAAGATTCAATCAAGCACCATAAAATATCAACAAAGAATATCAACAACCTCTCGCCCCTACACCAACAATTCCAATTCACAACAACAATAATAATAACAAGCCAACTATTCCAATACAAAGACTCACACCAACACAAGCAAGAAGAAGAAAAAAGGACTATGTTTTAACTGTGATGAGAAATTTCATAGAGCCACATCTCAGAATCAAAGCTATTTGCCCTCATGATCAATGTGAGCAGATGACAACCCGCATAAGAAAATCAAGAAGAAAAGCAATACAAGAAGATATAAATTAGTTTCAATGCCTTCACAGTCACCAAATTGAACCCCAAGACTACAAGGCGGATAATTGGAAATAAAAAGTGCAAGTATCGATTGGTTCAACCCACAACTTTATTCCCCAAATTAGCCAAGTTTATACCACACAAGAACCCCGCATCGCTTTCAAAGTAGTAGGAAATGGGAAACTTTAAAGTGTTCGTGAATATGCTCTAATATTCCTATCCAACTACAAGGATACACCTTCATCATCGATTGCTATATTTTACAATGCAAGGAGAGATGTAGTATTAGTGTTCAATGGCTAGAATAATTAGGAGAATGTACAACTAATTACAAAAAGTTTACAATGAAATTTAAGTATAAGGACACATTGGTACAACTACAAGGAGATACAACATCCAAGGTTCAAGGCATTACATTGCACCAATTCACCAAATTACGTAATAAATAACTTCATACCGCAAATAACAGAGGTCCAAAGTTCTCATAAACTACGAAGTGAGTTCCAAAGCCTCACCGAAAATATTCAAGCAATATTACAAGAATACCAAGACATATTTCAAGCTCCACGTAACTTACCCCAAAGGAGTATTGACCACCATATTACTTTACCCTGAACTCAACCAATCAAGGTAAAAGTTACAGATACCCACATTTCCGTAAAACAAAATTGAGAAAACTTATAAAAGAAATGTCGACGGAATAATCGAGAAAGCATCAGAATCTTCTCTTCTCCAACACTTTTAATCAAAAAAAAAGATGAAACTTGAGATTCTGCGGCTCTAAACAAATAACAATCCCCAGATTCCCAATTCCCACCCCAGAAGAGCTTATGGATGAATTATATGGAGCCACAATATTTTCAAAGTTGGATTTAAGATCAGGATATCATCAAATCAGAATGGCTGAAGAAGATATTTACAAAATTGCTTTTAGAACATATGAGGCACTATGAATTTCTTGAATGCCATTTGGATTAACAAATGCACCTCAACATTCCAAGCTATGATGAATACGCTTAAACCTTTCCTAAGGAAATTTGTAGTTTTTTTGACATCTTAATAAAAGACTACAATGAGCAACATCAAATCCATCTACAAACAAGTTAAAAAACTAAGCACATACGTTATCAAGCCATCTAAATGCTCATTTATACAAGAATTCAAGATGGATATATTTTATCCGCATAGTGGATCCCAAAAAAAGATTCAAGCAAGCATGGCTTTTACCCAATTCTACCAAAGCAAGAGATTTTTGGGTTTAACCGGCTATTACAAAGTTTGTTAAAAATTATGCAATAAATCTATTAACATCAATGCTACTAAACAACAATTTCAAAAATAAGAATCAAAGATTCACAATAAACAAAGCAATATCCTTACCGGTTTTAGCATTTCCAAATTTTTCTATACCTTTTATTCTGGAAACAGATGCCTCGTGTACAATAGAGCAAGATAGTTCAAACAATCATCCTCTTGCTTATTTTAGCAAGAAATTATCTCCCACATTACAGAAAACATCAACATATGCTAGAGAACTTTATGCTATAATGTACAAGAAAGATTGGAGAATATTTTAAAAATAAATTCACTATAAGAATGATCAAAAGAGCATAAGGGAGTTAATGCAACATAATTCGCACTAACAAAGAAATGTTTCTTATTAAACTCCTGGGCTTTGATTATACTATTGAATATAAACCAGGGATCACCAAAAGATGCCTATCCAAAAATTATACAATACATGAAAAGTAAATGTAAGGCTCAACACAACACACCTTATATGCTTATACTCAGCTCATGTACCTACAACAGAATTAAAGAAACATAATCTCAACTACGAAGCGCATAAGTAAATTTCAAGAACTTAATTGTTTCCCAAACACAGATATACTAATGGACTACTCTATTACAAAAACAGAATAGTCAGAGCTAAAGATTCTGAAATAAAAAATATGCTTATAAGAAAATTGCATTTAACACCAGTAGGAGGCCATTGGAGAATTAAGAAGACATGGGCCAGAATTATTCAACAATTCTACTGGAAAAAGATGAAACAAGATATACAACACTTCATAGCCACATGTCCAACAAGTGTCAGTGTCAAATATGATACTGAAACTGCGGGTTATTACAACCTTACCTATTCCAACAAGAATTTGGGAGGAAGTATCAATGGATTTTATCATGGTCTACCCAAATCCCACAACAAAATCTATTAGTAAGTAGTAGATAAACTTTCAAAGTATGCTCATTTCTCCAACTAATTTTACATACCTATATACTCAAACTTTCATTTCAGATATTAAATTGCATGAAATTCCACAAGCAATAGATAGAGACCCTATTTTATGAGCAATTTTGGCAAGAACTATTCAAATTAAGTGGAACAACATTACAAGAAGGTTTATCATCCTCAACTGATGGCCAAACAGAGGTAACAAATAACACTAACAATACCTAAGAAGTTTTGTATTGAGACACCCAAATTGGTTACAATTCCTCCCATGGGCAGAGTTTTCCAATAATACATCCATTAACACTTCCACAAAAATGACTCCATTCCAAATAATATACTGACTACCAGAAGTTATACCCTATAATGGCAAGACAGCTACCAATATAGAAGTAGAAACCTTACTACAATAAAGGGACAATGTACAAAAGAATCAAGAAAAACTTACAAGAAGCTCGTAATAATGCAACAAATAGCAAACAAACACGTATGAGCTCAGCTCAATATAAATGATCTAGTGTATAAATTACAATCATACTGAGATCTGATCAAAGAAACCCTATACAAGCGAAAGACAAGATATGGTCCTTTTAAAGTTCTACGTAGAGTAGGACGGTGGCTTACAAGTGACCTTCCGAAGATTCACAATGTCTTCCATGTCTCTTCTGCAATTCGTGACAGATTCAAAATTCACCCACCATATTGCCTACTCAATTCAAGAAGGGCATCCCCGGTCGACCAATCAAAATTTTAGATCGAGGATAAGAATACAAGGAGACAGACCAATCACGTAAGTCTAGTACAATGGGAGGGTATCCTAGAACAGACTTCTAGAAATTAAGGAATTCGGGAATTTTTCTCTCGACTTTGACCTCGAGGACAAGGTCAATGATATCCATATCCTCAAATAGACAATGAGGCAAAAGGGAGAGAAAAATTCCAAATCACAAGACTTCACATAACATAAGTAATTACTCAGACGTGAGAAGACAAATATACCATACAGAGACTAAAACAGAGCAGAGATATGATAACAACAGAGAAGTAAAGATTACAAGTATACTAATTCAGAACATCAAATAAATACAAATATCAGAGCATAAAATAAATACAAATATTATAGAGTACAAATACACATGTCCAGAATAGCATTAGAACAAAGATCAGAATGATAACAAATTACAACAAAGAATAAAAATCCCAAAGTAACATAAGGACAACAATGAACATGATACCAGAGCAAAACCCTCAGATCCATAACAGTAATTTAGATCAACTCAAGAAGCAAGAAATAACTAACAATAATGCTTTTTCAAATATAACGTAATAGATGAACAAATGAACCTATCAAGAAACCAAGAAGATCGACTAACAACTTCAACCAACTATTCCAAAGACAGAGTAAGAAAATAGTGAATAAACCACAATGTAAGCAAAGTAGTTACTCATGTAGAAAGCTTAGATCTAGGTGAGACAAATAGTATAAATAGAGGATGAAAGACAAACAAAGAATGTAATTAATATTTCAGAAAGAAACTTATCTTCTTTTGTCTCCTTCTTCTTTCTCCCCGCTTCAATCGTTTCCTCTGGTTTTCGCCGGAACCGCTCTCCGATCGAAACCCTAGGGTTTCTCCGCTTCGCCTCTTCCTTCTCGAGCGTCGACTCGAATGGTCAAGAAACAAAACAAAAGAACAGATTAAGGAAAGCTTCCCCTAGAAGCTTCATCTCACGGCACAGAACAGTCGGTGTTTTGAAATCAAGGGCCAAGATTAATTCCCCGGGTCTATGATCAAGGAAAGAGATCGAACCGCGCAGAGAGAAACGCGTGTAATCCACTATCGGACGAAAGGAATCAAGAACCGCTCAATCAAAACACAGATCCAAGGGTAGAAAAGAAGCAAAACCAATCCGACGATTCAAGGTTCATGTCCAAAGAAACACAATCCAAGTGCTAGATCCAACGGCCAAGAGAAAAGGCGCAATCCGCTCGTAGGCACTGATAATCTCCCATCATTAACTCACTTCATACCACTCAGAGTGAGTCAATTCACTGAACCAGACCCAAATTGAACCGTTAACCAGGATTAGATCCCTATCAAAATACCAATGCTAACAATATTGGTAATGAATTATTTAAAGTATAGATCATGGTCAAATGCTATTGTTTCACTAAGAAATGAATAAAATAGTAATTCTCAACAAGTAAATGGGGAAAACAGGAAACGTAGGGAGTATATACAACTACAGCACAGCTTAAAATTCTATTTGCCAAAGTAAAATGTTTTTCAATTTACATCTAGATTCCGGCCACGGAGACCGTTCTAGAAAATACGAGGTACGAGAAATTCAAGTATCCACATTCGTGTGCTACTGTTAAGCTGCATTTGAAATACTTCGTTCAGCGAAGACCGCAGCAGATACTCTATTTTGGTTGAAATGACAATATAACATAAATTGCAAGATTAACAATCTATTTTCAAGTACTCAGTTAAGCTTTATCAAAATTATTAGCATATTTTTAAATATCAGAAAAGCAATGTAGCTAAAATGGATGCCCATGTCAAGCATAAGGCTTAGAAGGCCATTTCCACGCGCACGAAGGAAGATTGGGAGGGACAGAGAGAGAGAGAGAGAGAGAGAGGGAGAACGAGACCTGAGAAAAGATCCTTCTCCAAAGCATCGATCGCTGTCTTCTGCCTCTGCTCTTCCACCGACCTCTTAGCAGCCACCTCCTCAATATCTGTGACCAAAACCACAAATCATGCAATTAAATGATCGTTTATCAAAATGATACAAACAAAATTACGAAGTGCAATGACTGGATCGGTGTTTCTAACGAGAGAGGAGATGGCGTGTAGGGCGACAGGAATCAATAACCTTGAGAGACGAGGTCGAAGAAAGTGAGATCTGAAGTTCTAAAACATACATAGGGAAAGAGTAGAAGAGAATCAAACACACCGTTCATCTGAGACCTTAAACTCCGAAGATTTTGCAAGTACTCCTCCATTTCCAGAGGGAGCAATTACACGAATTGGAGTAGGAAATGCAATTATTTCTCTGAATTTCTTTGCGTTGGACGCTGCGAACTGCAGGGATAAAATCCTTTAAACAGTGCTGTAACTGAACTTGAAAACGGTGATGGATGCAGCTTGTATACATCATTAAGGACAAAATACTAAACCGTATTTATAACCATTGCGCGGTCCAATATGATACGACCATAACAGATTATTTTTATCTAAAGTCATTTTAAAATCCAAACAATTAGAGGACATCCTCAATCATTTTATATTTATCCCCTATTTTTATTTTTTATTTTATTTATAATTTGATTTTAAATATATCATAGTTGACACAACCTACAATGGCAATAGTTTGGCCAAGGTGATTTTCATTATTAAAATTAATTGAAAACCTTTGAAATTATTTTAAACATTTTTGAAAATAAAATGATTTATTTTAAAAAAATAAGAATTAAAATACAAACCAAACATGATATTAGAAAAAAAAAAAGGATTCCAAACAAACTTTTAGTGCTTGTTTAGGATCAATTTTATTTCATGTTTCTATTTTTATTTTTATGTTATCTTTAAAAAATATATTTGTTTGATGTTTTTTATTTTTAAAATTAAATCATATTTTATTAATAAACTTCAAATAACTTATGATATTTTGAGTATTTCTAATAATAACTTTCACTATCAAATAGATTTTATTTCAAATCAAAATATAAATAAAATAAAACTAAAATTTAAAAATAAAAGCGATTCCAATAATTTATTTTACATTAGTTATTTTTCTACGTTCACATTTAGAGCCCAAATTAGCTTTTTGTTGTATGATTTCATCAAAGAGATTTGAAAAATAAGTCTAGTAATCTACAAGACCACAAAATAGTCCAATGTGACATTAACTATGTTGGACTGTTGTATATTGTGTAATAATGTTTGGTGTTAAGATTTTTTTAATAAAATATGTCATCATAAAAGAAGTTTGTTTGGTTTGGTGGTAAGGTTAAAGTTTGAGAAGATTGAAGTTTCCAACTTCAAATTTGAGGTTGCATATGCATTTGTTAGTTTAGTTTTCCATTCTATATTGTTCCCATTTGTGCGTCTATAAAGTACCTAAAAAGGCAACATTCTAATTGATGAATGGAATGATGTGCTATGCGAGTATTCCATCTAATGAATAAATTGGTTCAAAAACATAGCATAAAAAAATTATAAAATTTATCAATTCCTTGCTTCGAATTGATTGTTAGTTTTAAGATGATGATTTATATTATAATGAAGGTAAGTTTTCAGCCCTTTAAATAACATTCACCAAAAATGAGTTCTCTAAATTTGAGTATGAAGTGGTTATGAGGATAATGTGGCCATTCTTCCTAATAAAATTATCATAGTTCATTTAATAAGGTTCTCTAAATTTTTTTTCTTGTGAGTATTGCTTTTCCAAAAATGATTGAGATTTCTTCTTTCAATTGTAGTAACAATTGGAATTTATAGTTATTGATTAGAGCAATCATTTGTGTTGAAGGTAACATGATATGCTTTAGTGCATTTTTAGCATTTATGATAGGGCATAAGTTACTTTGTTGATAGTGCATACTTTATATTTTATGATAAACTCATATAACATAATTTGATTAGAATTTTTTGTTGCTTGGGTGTATGAAGTACTTATCATATTGAATCGAGAATAATCTTCTAAAGGTGTAGTAGTCAAAAAGATTTTTAGTATTATTTTACAATCACATCAATGATGAAAAACATCTCATGGACCATTGTTATTTCTTATTGCACTTTTAGTTTTCTTTCTTTTTTTCTATAATGTTATTAGCTTATTGAGTTGGCTAAAGATGATACCAATGCCAACCTTGAATGAATTGGTGTCAACTATGAAATATTTAATAAAATTTGTCTAGTAGTGGGTGAACCAACTTCTAATTTAAATGATCATTGGTCATTGATGTTTCACTTGAATGCATCCCATCATAATAAAGTAGCTAAGGTATCAATAATACTTTAGAGGATTGTATCTAGATTAGTGCACTAGAAAAGCTCACGATACTAATAATAACAAGTGAGATGTTCAATTTTTTTTCATGTTTAAATTAAAGGGTCAATGCTTCTCAAAAGAAAACTCTTGATTAAAAATCTTTACTTGTGCTTATTTAAAGAAGATTTATTGCATATTTTGTTGAGAAAATAAAAAACTCAAAATGAAGAGATGAATGAAAGTCTATCAACACCGAAAGATAGTTACAAGCAATCTTTAAAGTAAGGGTTGATGCAAAAAATCTTAAGGTATATGAGGGCTAATTACATGAATTTTATAGATTTATGGTGTGGTAAAAAATATTTGTAAGCTCTTCTAATAAGGGAGATACTATCATAAGTTTATAATCAAAGCAACATCAACCCTAAATATTAAAAATCTTTTTTCTAATAAGAAGCTTTTTTTATTTTAATTATTATAAATGTAATATTAGCAAAAGATCACTCAAGAAAACAAAAATCAAGGAAGACAACTTAAAAAATAAATAAACTAATATTTTAAAATATAGATAAATATGTATCTCTAGAAAAGCCCATATAGCTATCAGAGAAGTTGTGAAGGAATAAAATCTCCACAACCACATCTTAAATGGGCTTTTCAAGGTTGAAGGATATGTACATGAGTCTCATAATCCCTAATGTGGGTCAAAATTAAACTATTTATCCATGAGTTATGGGTTGACTACTAAATTGGCCAAGGACTCTTATATTAAACATGATATGACTTATTGGGCCAAAGATTAAGATTGAGCAAGTCAAAGCCTAAGCTGTATATGAAATTTATTTGGGCTAGCCTAGCCATGCGATGTTTAGGCTAGTTCAAATCTATGATTGGCTATGGGATTAGCCTAAGGTCTAGCTAGATTGGCCTACTAGAATTCTCTAATATAAGTTGTGGGATACTATGTCCATGTACAATTTCTAACTATATATGGCATAGTAAGTAGAGAATACTAGTTAGAGGAAGTGTACAATATATAACCTAATAGTTTAGTAAAGGTTCATAGGTTAACTAAATAGAGAGTGTGTGCACAAATAAGGTCACCAACTTTGTTAGAGGAAGTGTTTGGGTCATAGATAGATTAATATAGTGAGTTCAATATTTAGAGAGATCTAAGTTAATCAACAAGAACATATTCAAAGCTTCGTGTATATTGATGTAAGAAAGACTAGCAAATAGCTCTAGTATATGTGCTAAAAATTGAGTGAACTATGGAGATATGGAATAATTTAGAGAAATAAAGCTAATCCAGTACTAGGGCACTAGTGAGTGATGACATGATAGAAGGACTAGAGGATCAAGACTATGAGTGTGAAAGATATCTCTTAAATAAAGGTAATATATGGTATAGATGACCCAAGTATCAAAAGTATAACCAAATATTATGCTATTGAAGAGCCTCCAACTTGTGTGGTGTATTGATAAAGATATGATATATGCATTGAAAAGTTGATTAGACATAGAGTGCAATATCAAAAAAGATCTTATTTTCATGTCTCTCAACATAAAGATAAGAAGATTGAAAGTTAAGTAGATAGCTTGTGAACAAATATTTTCAAGATGAAAAAATGACAAAAATGGGTGTTGGATGACACAATCAAGTAAGAGTAGCTAGAATATTCTAGTGCCCAAATGTTAATGATTTTTAAAATTTTTGATTTTGGAGGATGTAGCTTCTTATAAGAATTGGGAGCTCAATCCTATAAATTGATGTGAAATACACACAATCCATGACTATAAAAAATGATCTATGATTCAAGAACCTAATTTGAGGATTTCATTTGCTTAAGGTTTATAGGTTCAAGATATATATATATATATATATATATATATATATATATATCATATCATGAAGTTGCCCTTTCTTTTCTTATATAATTTGTATTATTATTTTATTGAAGAAATTAAATTAAATGACAAGGGGAGTGCTTATTTTATCATGAACTTATTTATCCTTTAATTTTTATAATCATTATTTATTTTTAGTATCTAAATAGACAAATTCAAGAAGTAATTTTAGAATATAGGTATTCATTGAATATTATAATGTGAACTTAATTCATCTCTCAAGAAGAATCAAGCATAAAAGCAAAGCTCCCAACATCTTTATCAAATGAAAATTAATTTTAAGTTTTCCATTATAGGTAAAATTGAGAATGCAATTGAAATTTACTACAAAACATTTCTATTAAAAATACTATTAGAATTTCTACCAAAATTTTCTAGCATAAATTTGTTGATGGGATTTTTTGCAAGAAATTTTGTTGGACATAAGTAACTTAATTTCTAGTAGAAATTTGACTAGAAAATTAAATATGATACATATTATAACTATAGTTCAATCGTAATCCTACCCTATTCTTTGTTCTCATGAGAGGTCACCCTATATTGTTCATCTTGCCCTCTTCCATTTGTCAACTAGTAAAGTGCTTTTCATAGACTATTTTTTGTGATTTCACCATAGATGTGAAAGCATATCTTCTTCTCTACAATTTATTAGTTCTAACTAAGATTTCCTCTATAAGTTTCTCAATTTTTGCTTGCTAAGTTTTCAAAATTTTTCAAAATTTTAATTAAGTTGATTACTTTTTCTTCATAGAGGGTGAGCACTCAAACCCAACATCTTTAGATTCTTCACATTATTTTCAACCAATGTGTTGTGTTAGAGCACAAGTTGATCACTTGTGTAACACATTTTACAAAAAATTGTATAGTGTATACATAAAATTACAGTAATATGCATAGGTTTTAAATTAATGTTATTTAAGTTTACAATGATTCATGCATAACATAGTAATAAAATTTAAATAAAATTATATATATATTATATGGATATTAGAAGTCAATGATTATGGATGCATAATTGATTACTATTTAGACTAAAAGGATTAACTTAAACAACCTTCTTTTAGTTTTGAAAAGAAGTTTAGATGTTCATATTCAAAATACAAAAATTATTTATTTTTAAGTACAAAACAAGTTAAAGTTGATTTATTCTATAGGAGATTTCAACTTAATAACTTATTTTGGTTATCACATAAAGAGTGCAAGCCACCAATTGATTCCCATTATGCTACTTTAAAAGTCATGAACCATCTAAAAGATTAAACATAAAGATATAAAGATACGATATTTGAAATGATTGGCCCACAATTTCAAGAAGCCACTAAATAGGCTCCTAATAGAAAAACCTAAGAAAATTATGATTTATTAAATGTAGCTTAATATTCATTATGATATGTGTGTTCTAATTACTCTATATTATCTATAACAATTAAGCTACAAAATATCCATATGGATTTTAACATACCATTAATTATTTTAATTAGCTTGTTGAATTGCTTAAGGAAATAAATGTAGTAGATAATTTAGTACATGCTAACTTAAACATATTTAAAAATTTTATTTCTAAATTAAGTTTATGTGCATGAAAGATAGATTATAATTTTACTAGTTTAACATTTTATTACAAAGATGATGATTTATAATCTGAATACAGATATTGTGGTGGATTTAAATTCCAATAAAAATATAAAAATAACATAAATAAAAAGTATTTCACTTAAAAGATTATTGAGCTAGGCTTATATGTTAAAAGTATTTCTCTTGTTCTACATCTATGAGTTTCTTTGGACATATGAGAATTATTGAGCTAGGCTTATATGTTGATGATTTCACCTCTTATAATCAAACCACCTTTATGTCAATTATGTTATCTAGTAATAATTACACCATGCAATCTTCTTCCAGAGTTATATATAGAAAGTCCTTACATTGTTCTCATATTCATTATTTGTAGCTCACATTATCTAAATGCAAAATATATGTATACTTTCATCAACTAATATATGACATAAAAGTTTTTTTTTTTTTGTGAAAAAGGTATGTTTACATATGATATATTAATAAAATAAAATTTTCATATAAAGTGACACTTTTATAGATAATTAGTAATTGATATGGTATATTATCAAGGTTGACCAAATAAGAAAGTTAGCTTCTTTATTTTGTATGAAGTTATTAAATGCATTTAGAGAAAACACTTCATGATTTTATTATCTACGAAAGTTCTCATATTTTGATCACACATTTAGAAGAAACAACTCCAAGACTAGTTGAGAGTCAATTATGTAAAAAGGTAAGACAAATATAAAAAAATTATTGTTATAATAGCAGAAAATAAACTCCCACATTATGGTGTTACTACAAGGATCATCTAAGTAACTTGGATGCTATATTTCATAATTATTGAGAATATTTGTAAACCTCATCAAATGAAGTGAGACTTATGCTAAAAAAAGACTTTATTTTAAAATTACCAAATTTAAATAATCTACTAATAAAATGTAAATAACTTCTTAAATAACTTATGGAGAGAAAATCATTCTTAGTTTCTTGGGTCAGACAAATCAAAGAAAAATCTATATATAGAGATAACATATATATATATATATAATATATATAATAGTTAATGACATAAAGGCTAATAATCTAGACAATATTATGTCAATTGAACATATGAACTTGAATTTGATCATTCAAACATTATCGGATGATTAAATCTATATCGCTATAAAATGATCGAACAAGAACGAAAATTTGATCAAACATAATTAATTCACATAATTTTGATCAATATAATATATTGATTGAACAAATAAATTTGGATTTTGATCATTCAAACATAATCAAATAACTAAATCAATGTCACTACAAAATGTTCTTACAAGATAGAAAACATGGTCAAACATGATTATGAAGAGTTTACATTTTAAGGTGATTAACCTACATGATCAAGGACAAAAAATCACATCCATGTGTTGTCTTTAATAGGACACTTACAAAGCAAGTTTGAGAGTTAAACTTGTAGAAAGCTTTTTTATAAGATCATTTAGACATTTGAATTATTTTAATTTAACCTTAGCTTGAAAAGAGAAATGAAAAGAAAAACAAGCTTTACTTTGTATACAACTTTTTTTGTTGCACCATAGAATTGATATAATAAAGAAATTACATAATTGTGGACATGTTATATATATACAATGGACTTGCAAACTTTTTTAGCATGCATTTACAAGAAATATGTAATGATGAAATGAATGATAATTATTATTACTTGAACTGAAATAAGTAGGTATTTACATTCGATAACTCATTGCCTTACCCAATCTCCATCTTTTGAATTGAACCCCAACCCTATCTCCCTCCTTATAGCCACCTCTAATCACTATTTATGCTACAAATTGTGTGGTATCCCCCATCTTCCACTGCCTCTACTCGATATTTAAAGGGAGTGAAGGCTAGGAAATCACAAAAAGCTTTCTTCATAGCCCTGTTGACAAAACATAGTGTCAAATTTATCTTTCTCCCTCTTCATCTCTTCTTCATAGTCACTAAAGCCTCAATAATAATCTCCTTCTTCCTTTTTATGACCAAGAGCTGCCCACTACCCTTTTCTTCTTCCATTTCTTTCAATAGAGTAAATCTCATTAAGCATTACCCGCTCCTTCTTAAGCATTCATTATTTGCACTTTACAAATTCTTAGTCATTTTTTCATATTTTTTGTCCAAATTATTAGGGTTATGTTTAGGCCCGATTAGATTAATGATTAATTTTATTTAATTGCATATATTACTTTTGTGTTTTTGATTATCTAATTAAGGGAGAACATCTAATTAGTTATTAATTATGGATTTTTCTTTTCTTTTAATGGTGCTTAATTTGAGAATATGATTATCCATTTTGGTTGTTTAGTGATTCTTAATTATCTCATGTCACAACCTAAAAAGGAGATTACAATTTTCTCAATAATTAATTAGCTTTTAATGTCTTGATTTAGCTACTTATGATTAAATCAAAGTAAATAATTGTTATTTATTATAAGATAAATGTACATTTCATTACTATGGGTGTTAATCTTATTATTTATATAAGGCTTTTAGATCATTTTATTAAATTGCTAGTCCCACTCTTGTTATTTTGTGTTTGTTTTACATATGTATGTAGATTTCATTTTATAGTTCATAATAAAATTTCATAAATAGCTTTCTTGATATATTACTGCATAAATTTTTGTAGTATTGAATCAAACTTTGTAGTTATAATAGTCATTTTTCTTATTTATTACCCATATATATTATGCGATTAATTTTATTCATGCGTAGAAATTATTTTGAATAATAATATTGGCCATATTATCTAATAAATACTTGTTGAAACTTGGATTTTAAAATATATGTAAACTATGTGACAATATGAATTAGTGTGTAAGTCAGTAAGACATTTTTTTGCATTACAAGAAAATGGTCGAACTCTAACGGTAAAATCCAATGGAAATCACACATTTTCAATGGGTTTTCTTCCATTGAAAAATCTTGGTTGGAAATGTTTTGGAACAAGAAAAAATCACTAGAAATCATTTTCGATGGATTTCTAGTGGGAATTTTAAGCAAACTTAGTCATGTGAATTTCAATTGATAGATGTAGTCGGGGGGAAAATCCATTGGGTAGGGGGGTGTTCTTTTTGTTGGAAATTTTGACAATAATTTTCTAGTGGAATTTTCAGCAAAAAATTCTAACGACAGGTTAGACCGAAAATCCACCGGAAAACTTGTTATCGAAAATTTCCATCTGTCAGAACTTTCACGAAATGATTCTTATCATGCATGGCAATAAAAAATTTGTCAAAAGTTGTACAGACTTGAAAAAAATGATAAGTGCTTCACATATTTTCTCATTTTTATACTTGCAACAACATTATATAAGAAGTGTACAACTAATTCACAATTGATTATAATAGGATCACAATAACTCTACAAACAAGTTCATACCATTAGAAAAGATAGCTATAAATAAAATTTTCATTGTACAATTATTTCAAAACATTAACATTACATAAAAAAATATTTAATAACTTAAGTTAAAACATAAACAATAATATGATACAAATTGTGGTGTTTATTTTTGAGATGTGGGTTAGGGGGTACTTATTGACGTGATCGAGTACGACATTAAGGAATGATGTACTATCTCAAAAGATAGAAATCACCCTCCTATAATGGACCTAATCACCTGATAAGAACTCTTAAGGCATGATGGGTCTTTGAATGTACCAAAGATTTTTCTCCTATTTTACATGAAAAAGTGAAGTATGGTTTATTTTAAGTTGGGTTCGTTAAGTTCCTTATGGAGGTAAGCTAGTTAATTATATCTTAAGGAATAGAATCCTTAAAACACTCGATTAAAGTAGACAATCATGATCTCCAAAGATTTGACTATCAAAGGATTGGCAATATTGAAAAATCAAGGGGGATCAAGGAGAGACTTATTTTGGAAGCCAAAGGAGATGAGTAGGGAATGCTCATGATACTAGGAAGCCTAGTGAGCATTCCAATCTATTATATTGTTGCTTTATATTTTTGAAATTAAAGAGAGTTAATTATTTGAGTTGAGATTTTATTAGAATACTAGGACTTATAATCACACAACACAAGATTGTGAAAATGATTAAGATGTGAAGATTTATGCTTGTAGCCCGAAAAAAATAGCTACCTCGGATCCTAAATCTAGGGAGCTTTGGCGAGGGACAAAGCACGACCTATATCAAAGGCGAAAATGGGTATATGGTATACCTCCACAAGACAGAATAAATCACCCGACTGTTGGACTTATTATCATCTGGAGTAGCAGCCAGCTAACTCCTCCTATGCTTTAAATCCATGTAGGCAAGTCTTATGCTTTGTAAGATGGCTAGGCTATTATTTATTTAGAGAGAAAACTAAGTCCTTAAACTCACTCCATAAGAGACTAGAGCATGAGTGATATGAAATCATGACTTAACCTAATGCAAATTTTATCAAATTTATTTGATTATTTTGGACTCTTTATTTTGACACAAGCTATGGGATTTTATATGCCTAAATGCATGCGAACTTGATTATGAGCCAAATCAAAAGAGAAAGGGGTGTTCTTCCATTAAAAGCTCTCACATGTTAAGCCTTTATTCTCTGGCATAGATGGAAGCCCCCTCTTAATAAGAGTGGAAGAATATGACATGCATGATATTATACATTCATTCATCCAGCTAAGAGGTTACTAAAAATTTTATTATCTTGATTTAATTCCTACTTTTATGTGAAGTTATGTTATTTTAAAATTTTAGTTATGAGTTGTTAATTGGGGTAGAAAAATTAATTTCATCCTAATAGTCTATCACATCCAAGCCACACATTCGAACATCAAACATGAAGAAACTAGGTAAATCATGCAATTCTAGTGCGCAATCTAAACACAACATCAAACAATTTTATAGACTACCGTAAAAGAATAAAAGGCTGGTGGTTCCGCATACACCCGAAAAGAAAAAAGAATGGGTAGTCGAGCTCTACCCTTATACAACCCAAATTATAAAATTAATACATACTATGGGGTCTTCTTTTCTTCATTTCTTTCTTATCTTCCTTTTGATTTAATTTTCTCCAAAGGCATCACAAGGCACCCTAGGGATTAAGCCTTTTGGCCACTGTTCATCCTAATCCCCCATAACACTAATCCTAATTCCTAATACAAAATTACATTAAAAATAGGAAAAGTAAATCTAGTTACGCTTGCAAAATATATGTTAGCTAAATACATCATACAACCTAAGTAGTTATATGAATAATTTGGACTTAACACCCTACACAAGGGTAATCAAGCCCACCTGTCCTAACATGAGTTATGTTTAGGGGCTAAGCAACCTGCATAACAAACACATTTATATTTTTATTACAACCGCCCCTTAAGCACAACCCCCTACAAAAAAATATGATTAGGCTAATCACGCCCACCATCCAGTCTACAAGGCATACACCTTAACATCCAGTCTAAAATATTACATCACAAAATAAAACACAACATCATAATACAATGCCCTAACTTTAGCACTCGAAGTGGTGACTTAGTATTCTAATGTGTGTGCTTAAGGCTTATGTGGCAAGACTTTACTAAGCTTCTTTAGTTTAAGTTTCAATTTGAAGTTCAAATTTATTTAAATTTTACCTTAGGATGATTTTAATTTGAATGATTTAATGATTTATTTTTCATTTTTATTTCACTTTTATTTGCTTAAAATGATGTTTAGGTTTTCAAGAATGAAGAGTAGAATGAATTCCATTTGTAGATAGAACTCATCATATTCTACATCTTAACTCCTAAAGAGTCTAATTAAGGTCCTTAAATATCTTAATTAGCCCATTTGAATTTGTGTAATTCATTTGATTTGATTTAGAATTTAGAATTTGAGTTTGTTTAAGTATTTGATTGATTGATTTTGGATTAGATGTTTTGGTTTAATTAAATCTTGATAATTCAATATCCTTAATATCTAATGAAGTTTAAGTTTGTTTAAATTTATGTATTTTTGATTGATTAATTTTAGATTAGATATTTTGGTTTAATTAAATCTTGATAATTCAATATCCTTTTAAATTAATATCTAATTATTTTCTTTGATTATAGTTATGTGACTTGATTTTATGTTTATTTGATTTAATTGTGATTTATTTATTTGTAGTTCGATTAGATTAGATTAATTGTGATTTTATTTTGATTTTTAATTTAGTTTGATTCTTCATAATTAGGATTTTATTTTTAATCTCATCCATTTGTCATGTTTATCAAAGTTTGGTCTGTATTTTGATTTCATACATTGGATAGTTAATTAGTTTATCTTTTTTTTAAAGTAGGTTGAATGAGATTTGACTTGATTACATATTAAATTAATGATAGTCTTTCTTAATTTAATTTAACTTGATTTATTTTGATTTGATTAGCTTTATTAGTCTATGGGTTTGCTTAGGTTCAATTTGATTATTAGTTTAATTAAGAAGTGTGTTTATGTTAATTATAAAGATTTGTTTAACTTTCAATTTGATTTCATATTTATTTAGATTAATGATGTAATTAATGACTTAATAATTTAGGTTTTGAATAGTGTTTAATTGCATTTTTATGTTTGATTAAGCATATATTTAATATGATTAATTTGATTAACTTAATTAGTTTATTTAAGATGTGTAAATTAATTAAGTGTTTGATTTGAATTTGATTTTAAAAGTTAATTTTATTCATTAAGATGATGGATTAATTCATTAAGTTTGCATTAATTAGGCATTTATTCAATTGGGTTAGCTTAAGGGCAATTAATTTAATTAAGAAGTGTGTTTAAATTATTAATAAAAATTATTTATTTATTTAATTTTAATTTAGTTTTATATTTATTTAGATTAATGTAATTAATGACTTAATGATTTATGTTTAATTTAGGATTTGATTGGTATTTAATTGCATTTATGTTTGATTAAGCTTGGATTTAATATGATTAATTTGATTAACTTAATTAGTTTACTTGAGGGGTGTGATTAATTATTAAATTTAATTAGGGGTTTGATTCAAGCTTAACTTAAGAGTTGGCTTTAATGTAATTTATTTAAATTAATTTGATTCATTAAAATGATGGATTAATTCATTAAGTTTGCATTAATTAGATGTTTAATTAATTAAGTTTGATTAAGGGTAAATATATTTTTAAATCATTTGATTAATTAAAGGTTTGTTTAATTAGAGATTAATGACTTAATTGCCTACATATAACTTGTTTGATTTGATAATTTTAGTTAAGCATTTACCTAAATTTTATTGATTAAAGGGTTATTATTATTATTATTATCATTTGATTAGATTAAGTGATTTAATTATTTATTTTTATTTTAATTAAACTTGATTATTCATAATCATAGTTAGGTTTGATTTTCTTCATTTATCATGTTTATTAGATTTCATTCATGTTTGATTTAGTTGTTAGGTTTATGTATTAATGGCTAATTAATCATCTTATTCCAAATGGATTGATTTTTACATGTGATTTAATCATATCTTAATTATGTTTACTTTTGCTTTATTTGGTTTAATTTGATTAATATTAAATGATTATGTTGAATTGGTTTATTAATCAATTTGATTTTTAGTTTATTTAATGATTAGTTAGTTTCAATTTATTTATATTAATTAAGGAGTTTCATATGATTAAGATTCCATGCTTAGTGTAGGTTTAGCTATACTAGTTTGACCCATGTTAAAGTTTCCTATATTTGTTTAATCTTAAGTTTGATTTAAGATTTAATCATTTAATTGAGTTTTATTTACTTAAATAGGTTTAATCATATTTAATTTAATTTCCTCTAAGGATGATATTTTTCTGATTTAAGGTTTAATTAATGATTGCTGAAGTGTTATTTCATTTTTTATTTTGCTTTGATATTTAAATTATTTTTAGATTATCTTTTAATTAATTTTTTAATTGATTAAACTTTAATTTTAAGTGTTTATTTGGGGTTCACTAGGATCCAAAATATTATATTATTTCCTTAAGAGTCGTAGATGTCAATTGAAGTGATTTAAGCCATTTTAAAGATTTTTGTAAATTTTTGAATTTTTATTTGATTTATTTTATTTAAATGAACAATATGAACTTCAAAATTTAATTTCTCCCAATCTATAAGTCCTCTTCACTTGAGATTTTTATAGTATGTATGTTTTAACTTTAATTTCAATCTTTGAAAATTTCAACTCAATCCAACTTATATTTTTAAAGTAATTAATATAACTTTATTTTTACTAAAACTTAAATTAAGCTCAAACCATTCAGTGAAATTTGGAGATTTTGGATTTGTTAGATTCCTCTCGAAAAGAAGAATCCAACGAGCCCATATTTGCAATTTTTGGTTAGGTATTTTTTTTTATGAATTTTTGAAGTTTCAGGTAATTTAAGTAATTTTTTTTTAAATCAGAAAATCTGATTTTTTTTCATTACAGTCAACCGACGCGCTGGCGTGGCAGCGAACCACGTGGCACCTGCGATTGGATCGCGTGTGGCGTCGAGCACCATCGCGGTTCCAGACGATGGGTGAAAACCCGCGCATAGTGATCGCGTGCGATTATGGTCCGTCGATCGCGGTCGAACAATCAGATTAGATCGCGCGATAGAAGCGAATCACGATTAGGCGGCGATTCGACGTCCGTCGCCATCGCGATTGAATGGTCCAGAATGCATCCGGTGTTTTGAAGGCTTGGATCGGCGATCAGCGTGTCAAGGCGTCGATCCCATGGGATCGGAACTCTTACATTCTGGCGTGAAACGTAAAGCGGGGTATTTTGAGAAAAATAAGAAATTATAGATGAAAACTTGTCCAAATGGACTCATTTTCACGTCGATTTACATCAAAAAAACTTCTATTTTCTAATTAGAATGATATAAAATATAAAATGCAGAATTATCTAGGATAAATTCCTAAAATCACATAAACAATTATCATAAATGAAGGATGCTAAGGTCGAATACGATTTTTGAAAGTTACCTCATGGATGATTTTGTGATGGTGATGACGAGCACACTGTTGAGTGGGGAAGAGGCCTTGGAATGAGCTTGGATCTTAGCCTTCATCGAATGATGTATTTTTTTTAGTCTTCGTTTCATGGAATCCATCGATTTTTTGATATTTTGGCACAGAGAGGGGGGGAGGATAGTGGTTCTTTGGTTGTTTTGGGAGCTCTTGAGTGAATAGAGCTAGGAGGAAGAGGAATGAAGCCTCATTTCCCCTCTTTAATAGTGGCCAAAATCTTCTTTTTGAATTTTGGCTCCAAAATTATTATCATTTTACTTGGGGTGGTTGGGATGGATGATGGATTGAGGGACTTTAGATTTTTATTCCAAAGTTCTCTCTTGCTATATGATCATTTCATTGGCCATGGATGGGGAAGTTGAATGCATGTGATGGGAGAATTAAATGAAGTTGGGTAGAATCCTATGTGAGGAGGACCCATGAGATTTAGGTTGGGTTGATTTTAGGCTGATCCCAAATGGGTTTGGGTTGATCACCCCAATGGATCATGGCTTGGTTTCAAGAGATTTGGCTCAATTTGGGTCATATTGGGTCATATCAGATTAGGTTGACCAATTGATCAAATTAGATCAAACCAAGGCTTAGGTTATGTTCAAATGATAATTTGAAGAATTTATGATCAATTTGATTTAATTTGGCTTAGAAATTTTGGCTCATTTGGAATCAAATGGGTCAAATGGGTCAAGTTGACCAATTTAACTAAAATTGTTCAAATTAGCTTATGCTATGGGTTGATTCATGTTCAATTGACTAATTAAAGATGAATGTGGTCTCTGGTTTGAATCAATTTAGATTTAACTTAGATTTAGGCCAATTTGGGCTAAATGACTCAATTGGGCTTGATTGATCAAATTGGGTTTAATTATGGCTTTGTTCAAGTTCAATAATCAATTTGAAATGAACTTGAGCCATTGGTTGCAATCAATTTGGGTTAGATCATGATTTGACCCAATTTTATCCTTTAGGCCAATTTGGGTCAACTTGGATCGAATGGCCAATTGGGCTTAGTTTGGCTCAATCGGTGGTCAAGTCATATTTAAATATTGATTTTGAGTTGATTCAAATTACTGGTTTTAATCAATTTGATGTAGGATGAGTTTCGGCTAGTTTTATTTCATTTGGGCTAAAGGTTGACTTGGTCAAATGACTAACTTGACTTGGTTTGACCCAATTGATTACAATTGATCATCCTATGGTGATCAACAATCATGGTGAAAGGTGTTGGTGTGCTTGGTTCAATCCAATTTGGGTTGGATTTGAAGTTGGCTCAAATGGGTCCTTTAGGTCACTTTGGGTCACTTTGGGTCAAGTGGACCTAAGTGGGTCAATTGGTTTGATTTTTGTTTGATTCAAGTTTAGTTAAACTTATATATGAGCCCTGGATTGAAATATAAATTCAACGATAATCAATTTGGAGTCTAAGGGATTTTGGCTAATTAGAAATTTTCAAGTCGAAAGGGCTAAGTTGGGTTTGACTTGGGTTAGCTTTGATTTGATTTGATAATTATAAGTTTCATTTATATTTGGGTAGATAATTGAATGAATGATTGATTCAAGAGAGAATCCATTGGTTTTGATTTGATATGGATAGAATTTGGCTAAATCTAAAGAATTGACTCAAATGGCTTAGATTGAGTTTGGATTTAATTTTGGATATAATTTTGATCATTTGAATTTCAATTTCATTTATATTTATGAATATAAATGAAGGAACAATTTATTTATAAAGAAATTAGTTGAATTTGTATTGATTTAAAGAGAGTTTTGGCTAAGCTTATGAAGGTGGTTCATATGGCTTAGGAAGGGTCTTCGGATTTGAATTTGATTTTGGATTTCAATCATTTGGAGTCAAATTTGGGATATGGATTTGGAATTTTGATTTGAATTTGAGGTTTGATTTGAGATTTGAATCTGAGTTTGATTTGATAATGTGTATCTAGATTGGGTTTAGGCTATATGATAGGTGATTTCTTTAAGTCCTAAAGTATGACCTAATCCTATGATTAACCCTTCTAAGTCTCTAGAATTAAGTTAAGTGTTCACCTAATCACCATAAGTGTATTATGACTAAGGAGTTCTTAGTATCTAGAAGAGTCCTAAGTCTAAGAAGAGGAGATTGAGAGCTCACTCCAAAAGTGGGGTCAACACAAACATAAAACTAGAAATACAAATAGAAAACTACTTGTGGTGTTTATTTTTGAGGATGTGGGACACTACACAGATCTTAGGGGGGTACTTATTGAAGTGATCATGTACGATATTAAGGAATGATGTACTATCTCAAAAGATAGAAGTCACCACCCTATGATGGACCTAATCACCTAATAATGACTCCAAAGGCATGATGGGTCTTCGAATATACCAGAGATCTTTTTCCTAGTTTACATGGAAAAGTAAAGTATGATTTATTTTAAGTCAAGTTCATTAAGTTCCTTATGGAGGCAAGCCCCCATAGTTAATTAGATCCTAAGAAATAAGAATTCCTTAAGAATACTCTCGATTAAAGTAGACAATTAGGGTCTCCAAAGATCTCAAGGTTAAGACTATCAAAGGATTGTCTATTTTAAAAAATCATATGGGATAGATCAATAAGAAGACTTATTTTTAGAATCCAAAGGAGAAAGTAGGAAATGCTCTTGATACTAGGAAGCCTAGTGAGCATTCCTATCTACTCTATAATTGGGCATTATATTTTTGAAATTGAAAAGGGTTAATTGTTTGAGTTGAAAGTTTATTAGAATACTAGGACTTATAATCTCACAACATAAGATTGTGAAAATGCCTAAGTGGTGAGAATTTCTGCTTGTAGCCTGAAGAAAATAGCTACCTCAGATCCTAAATCTAGGGAGCTTTGTGAGGGCCAAAGCACGACCTAAATATAAGGCAAAAATGGATATATTGTGTACCTCCACAAGAGAGAATAAATCACCCGATTACTGGACTTATTATCGCCTGAAGTAATAGCCAGCTAACTCCTTCTACACTTTAAATTCATGTAGGCAAGTTTTATGCTTTGCGAGATGGCTAGGCTATTATTTATTTAGAGAGGAAACTAAGTCCTTAAACTCACTCCCCAAGAGACTAGAGCATGTGTAGTATGAAACCATGACTTAATATAATGCAAATTTTATCAAATTTATTTGATTCTTTTGGACTCTTTGTTTTGACACGGGCTATGAGATTTTGTATGTCTAAATGCATGAGAACTTGATTATGGGCCAAATCAAAAGAGAAATGTGTATTCTTCTATCAAAGGCTCTCACAGGTTATGCCTTTATTCTCTAGCACAGATGGAAGCCCCTTCTTAACAAGAGTGGAAGAATATGACATGTATGATGTTATATATTCATTTATCTAGCTAAAGGGTTGCTAAAAAAATTATTATCTTGATTTAATTCCCAAGATTTCATATGAGGTTATGAGTTATTTTAAAATTTTAGTTATGAGTTGTTAGTAGGATAAAAAATTTAATTTTATCGTAAGAGCCTATCGCATCTTGGCCACACATTCAAGCATCAATCATAAAGAAACTATGAAAAAACATGTTATTCTAGTGCATAATCTAAACACAACATCGACAAATTTTATAGGCTACCATAAAAGAATAAAGTCCACTTGAGGGTTCCACAGTACACCGAAAAGAGAAAAAAAAAGATGGTAGCAGCTCTACCCTTATACAACCCGGATTACAAAAATAATACATGTTATAGGGGTCTTCTTTTCTTCATTCTTCCTTCTCTTTCTTTTGATTTATTTTGCTCCAAAGGTATCACAGGGCACCCTAGGGACTAAGCCTTCTAGCCATTGCTCATCCTAATCCTCTATAGCACTAATCCTAATTCCTAATACAAAATTATATTAAAAATAGGAAAAGTAAATCTAGCTACACATGTAAAACAAATGTTAGCTAAACACACCATACAACCCAAGTAGTTATATGAATAATTTGGACTTAGCATCCCACATTAGTAAACCCACTGTCTAACATGAGTTATGCTTAGGGCTAAAGTCAGACAAACACATTTATATTTTTATTACACGCCCCTTAAAGATCCCAGAGAAAATATGATTAGGCTAATGTCACTAATCCATCTCTGAAACATACACCCTAAAATCCAGTCTAAAAATATTACATCATAAAATAAAACACAATACCATACATACAACGCCCTAACTTAGCACTGGAAGTGGTGACTTAGTATTCTAATGTGTGTGTTTAAGGCTTATGTGGCAAGACTTTACTAGGCTTCTTTAGTTTAAGTTTCAATTTGAAGTTTGAATTTGTTTAAATTTTACCTTTGGGTGATTTCATTTTAAATAATTTAATGATTTACTTTTTATTTTTATTTCACTTTTATTTGGTTAAAGTGATGTTTAAGTTTTCAAGAATGAATAGTAGAATGAATTCCATTTGTAGACAGAACTCTCCCTATTCTACATCCTAACTCCTAAGAGTCTAACTAAGGTCCTTAAGTATCTTAATTAGCCCATTTGAATTTGTGTAATTCATTTGATTTAGAATTTAAAATTTGAGTTTGTTTAAGTATTTGATTGATTGATTTTGATTTTGATGTTTTGGTTAAATTATATCTTGATAATTCAATATCCTTAATATCTAATGAAGTTTAAGTTTGTTTAAATTCATGTGTTTTTGATTGATTACTTTTAGATTAGATGTTTTGGTTTAATTAAATCTTGATAATTCAATATCCTTGATCTCAATGAAGTTTAAGTTTGTTTAAATTCATGTGTTTTGATTGATTAATTTTAGATTAGATATTTTGGTTTAATTAAATCTTGATAATTCAATATCCTTTTAATTTTAATTCTTTTCTTTCATTATGGTTATGTGACTTAATTTTATGCTTATTTGATTTAATTGTGGTTCATTTATTTGTAGTTTGATCGGATTAGATTAATTGAGATTTTATTTTGATTTTAATTGAGTTTGATTCTTTGTAATTAGGATTTTATTTTTAATCTCATCTATTTGTCATGTTTATCAAAGTTTGGTTTATATTTTGATTTCATACATTGGATAGTTAATTAGTTTATCTTATTTAAGTAGGTTGAATGAGATTTGATTTGATTACATATTAAATTGATGAGAGTCTTTCTTAATTTAATTTAATTAACTTTATTAGTCTATTAGTTTGCTTAGGTTCAATGTGATTATGTGATTCATTTAATTAAGAAGCGTATTTATGTTAATCATAAAGATTTATTTAATTTTCAATTTGATTTCATATTTATTTAGGTTAATGATGTAATTAATGGCTTAATAATTTAGGTTTAATTTAGGTTTTGATTAGTATTTAATTGCATTTATGTTTGATTAAGTTTAAGTTTAATATGATTAATTTGATTGACTTAATTAGCTTATTTAAAGTGTGATCAATAGTAGATTAATTAAGTGTTTGATTTGAATTTTGATTCTAAAAGTTAATTTGGTTCATTAAGATGATATATTAATTCATTAAGTTTGCATTAATTAGGTGTTTATTTAGTTGGATTAGCTTAAGGGTGATTAGTTTAATTAAGTGTGTTTAAGTTAATTATTTAAATAAAGATTTATTTAATTTTAATTTGGTTTTATATTTATTTAGATTAATGATGTAATGACTTAATGATTTATGTTTAATTTAGGATTTGATTGGTATTGCATTTATGTTTGATTAATCTTAGGGTTAATATGAATAATTTAATTAACTTAATTAGTTTACTTGAGGGGTGTGATTAATTATTAAATTTAATTAGGGTTTGATTTAAACTTAATTTAAGAGTTAGCCTTAATGTAATTTATTTAAATTAATTTGATTCATTAAGATAATGGATTAATTCATTAAGTTTGCATTAATTAGATGTTTAATTAATTATGTTTGATTAAGGGTAAATAGGTTTTTAAATCATTTGATTAATTAAAGGTTTGTTTAATTAAAGATTAATGACTTAATTGCATACATATGACTTGTTTGATTTGATAGTTTTAATTAAACATTTACCTAAATTTTGTTGATTAAGGGGTTATCATTGTTATTATCATTTGATTAGATTAAGTGATTTAATTAATTATTTTTATTTCACTTAAACTTGATTATTCATATAAATAGTTAGGTTTGATTTTCTTCATTTATCATGTTTGATATAGTTGTTAGGTTTATGTATTAATGGCTAATTAATCATCTTATTCTAAATGGATTGATTTTTAAAGGTGATTTAATCATATCTTAATTAAGTTTACTTTAGCTTTATTTGGTTTAATTTGATTAATATTAAATGATTATGTTGAATTAGTTTATTAATCAATATAATTTTTTTAGTTTATTTAATGGTTAATTAGCTTCAATTTATTTATATTCATTAAGGAGTTTCATATGATTAAGATTTCATGCTTAGTGTAGGTTTAGTTATACTAGTTTGACCCATGTTAAAATTTCTTAGATTTGTTTAATTTTAAGTTTGATTTAAGATTTAATCATTTAATTGAGTTTAATTAATTTAAATAGGTTTAATCATATTTAATTTAATTCCTTCGGAGGATTATATTTTTTTGATTTGAGGTTTTATTAATGATTGCTTAAGTGTTATTTCATTTATGATTTTGATTTGATATTTAAATTATTTTTAAATTATATTTTAATTAATTTCTTAATTGATTAAACTTTAATCTTTAGTGTTTGTTTGGAGTTCATTAGGATTCTTAAAATCACATTATTTCCTTAAGAGTTCTAAATATCAATTAAAGTGATTTAATCCATTTTGAAGATTTTTGTAAATTTCTGAATTTTTATTTGATTTATTTTATTAAAATGGATAATCTGAATTTCAAAATTTAATTTCTCTTAATCCAAAAATCCTTTTCAATTGAGATTTTTATGGTAGGTGTATTTTAGCTTTAATTTTTATCCCTGAAAATTTCAACGTAATCCAACTTATATTTTTAGAGTAATTAATAATACTTTATTTTCAGTAAAACCTAAATTAATCTCAAACTATTCAGTGGAATTTAAATTTTTTTAATTCTTTGGATTCCCCTCAGAAAGATGAATCCAACAAGCCCTTATTTGTAATTTTTTACTAAGTATTTTATTTTTTATTAATTCTCACAATTTTAAGACACTTAAATAATTTTTAAAATCAGAAAATAGGCATTTTACCACTTAATCTCGGCGCCGCGCAGCGGCGGCCAATGTGGTGCTAGTGGTGGCGCATGATTAGTGCCGGTGTCGTGGCGTGCCGTGTGGTTGGGCTACGTGGCGCTGACGCAGCGCGTGAGCGGGAAAATGCGGGATCTACGAAAATGATGTGTGGTTCGATCAGGCGACCGATTGTGGATCGAGCGTCAGATCGATCCGTGAAGCGGTCGCGTGTTCTCGGGGTCAGAAGGATGTGGGGTTCGACACGATTTGAGCCGTTCGATCCACTGAACGTGGGATCGGACAGCTGTTGCTCACCAATAGGCAAAATCGATGCGCAAAAATGCAAAAAAAATGTGAAATGAGGTAAGATTGAGCTCATTTTTGTGTCAATTTTCTTTGAAACAATTCTACTTCTTATTTGAATCAAATAAAATGAAAAATGAGATGTTTATATAAGGAAAATTCTTAAAATCACAAGAAAATTAATACAAAAAGCCAGAAATCCTAAGGCCGACTAAAGTTTGGCAAAATTTACCTCACCGTGGATGGTTTTCAGCGGCAGTGAAGATCCAAGCGAGCTCCTAGGTGTAAGAGAAAGCTTTGGAATATTGTCTTCTTCAATTTCCTCCATCGCCTCACTAGAAAAGTTTCTATTTGCATATTTTGAGGTCAAAAATGGTTCAAAGAGGTGGGGGATGGGTTCCCTTTTTTTTTGGGAGCTTTTATGGGCTAAATAATGGTGGTAGGAAGAGGAATGAAGCCTTATTTCCCCCTCCTTTAATAATGGTCAAAAATTCATTTTTTTTAAAAATTTTTTGGCTCGAAAGTATTATCATTTTGCTTGGGGTGGTTGGGATGGATGATGGATTGATTGAAGACTTTGAATTTTTGCTTCAAAATCCTCTCTTGCTGTTATATGATCAGCTCCATTGAATGCAAATATTGGGGAGGAGTTAAATGCTTGTGATGATGAGAATTAAATGAGGTTGGGTGGAATCCTATGTGGGGGAGGATCCATGAGGGATTTAATTAGGTTGGGTTGATTTGGGCTGATCCCAAATGGGTTTGGGTCAGGTTTGATCAACCCCCAATGAGTTATGACTTGGTTTCAAGAGATTTAGCTCAATTTGGATCATAAATTTTAAGTTATTAGGTTAGGTTGACCAATTGGTCAAATAGGGTCAAATCAAGACTTAAGTTAGGTTCAAATGATAATTTGAAGTTTTGGTATGATTAATTTGATTTAATTTGGCTTAGAATTAATTTTTGGCTCATTTGAAATCAAATGGGTCAAATGGGTCAAGTTGACCAATTTGACAAAAATGGACAAATTGGCTTGGGTTATGGATTGATTCGTGTTCAATTGGCTAATTGAAGATGAATGTGGTCTTTGGCTTGAATCAATTTAGATTTAATTTGAGTTTTGGCTAATTTGACCCTTTTAGATCAATTTTGGCTAGGTTGGGTCAAGTTGACCAATTTATCAAATTAGACTCAATTATGGCTTTGGTCAACTTCAATAATTAAATTGGAATGAACTTGAGCCATTGGTTGTAATCAATTTTGGCTAGATCATGATTGGACCCAATGTGATCCTTTAGGCCAATTTGGGTCAACTTGGATCGAATGACTAATTGGGCTTGGTTTGGCTCAATTGATGATCAAGTCATATTTAAATATTGACTTTGGGTTAATTCAAATCATTGGTTTCAATCAATTTGATGTAGGATGAGTTTTGATTAATTTTAGTTCATTTGGGCTAAGGGTTGACTTGGTTAAATGACTAAGTTGACTTGGTTTGACTCAATTGATTGCAATTGATCATCCTATGGTGATTAACAATCATTGTGAAAGGTTTTGGTGAGTCTGGTTCAGTCCAATTTGGGTTGGATTGAAAGTTGGCTCAAATGGATCATTTAGGTCACTTTGGGTCAAGTGGACCTAAGTGGGTTAATTGATTTAGTTTCTGGTTTGATTTGAGTTTAATTGAATATATATATATACATATACATATATGAGCCCTGGATTGAAATATAAATTCAATGGCAATCAATTTGGAGTCCAATAGGTTTTGGCTCAATTGAAAGTTTTAAGTCAAAATGGCTAAGTTAGGCTTGACTTAGGTTGACTTGAATTTGATTTGATGATTATAAGTTTTATTTATATTTGGATAAATGATTGAATGAATGATTTATTCAGAGAAAATCCATTGGGTTTGACTTGAATTGGATAGAATTTAGCTAAATCCAAAGAATTGGCTTAAATGGCTTAGATTGAGTTTGGATTTGATTTTTGATATAGTTTTGGTCATTTAAATTTGGATTTCATTTATATTTGTGAATATAAATGAAGAAATAATTGATTTATAAAGAGATCAATTGAGTTTGATTTGATCTAAATGGAGTTTTGGCTAAGCTTATGAATGTGGTTCATATGGCTTAGGAAGGGTCTTAATTTGAATTTAATTTTGGGTTTGATCATTTGGAGTCAAAATTAAAATTTGAATTTTAATTTGAGATTTGAATCGAGTTTGATTTGAAAGTGTATCTAGATTGGGTTTAGGCTATAGGATAGGTAATTTTTTTAAGCCCTAAGGCATAGCCTAATCTTATGATTAACACTTATAAGTCTCTAGGCTTGGGTTAAGTGTTCACCTAATCACTAGATGTGTCTTATGGTAAGGAAATCTTAGTGTCTAGAATATTCCTAAGTCTAAGAGTATGGGGTTGAGAGCTCACTCCAAAAGTGAGGTCAACACTACTCATCTTCCGTCTCCTCATCATCATCGTCATCATCCTCCCCCTCCTCCACCACTATCTATTTTCCCTTAAGTCTATCTTGATGCATCTTCTTCATTCTTTCTTCCATGGTAATCATTTGAGCTTCCATGTGAATAGTCATCTAACCCTCAATGTTCTTATCCATTGCAACAATGCACCTTCTAACTAGTTCATTGATTGAATCAATGCTCATTATAGAATGGATGATGTGCATCATAAGCCAATCCCTATGAAACTAAGTCGTATATCCTTCCCTTCTTTTACATCCAATAATTTCTCTCAAAATGTCAAACTCTGATTGCTCAGGCTATCCACTTGAACTTCTTGCACTAATAGAACTTTGACTTTACACCTTCTTCAGCCTCATATACTTGTCCTACAAAGAAAGTGATGCTATTTATATAGAATATATTTTAAATGGAATTATAATTGATAAAAATTACTTCAATAAGCTCTTCTTGATCTAACATCAATTCAAGGTTGGATCACCTGGTGCTAATGTGTTCTACTATGTAATTATGCAGTTATGGGCTCCCTTCTAAGTACTTATAAATTTAATTAACATAACTATTTAATGACTTACTAGTATTCTATACTTGTGTTAGGAACTAAGCCTTTAATATATAGGGAGCTGCCCATGCCCCCACAATCAAACTATCAAATTTATTTAGCTTGCTTTCTTTTACAAACATAATTTAGAGAGGCATAGGCTCTGCACTTTACACTTCAACCCTAATCCAAAGAGGTCTCTATCTAGACATGCATACGTTTGTGAACATATCACGTAAACGGGCAATGTCTCTTGACTCAATTTTTTCTAATGTTCTAACTATGCTTTAGGAGCCACCAAAATTCTTTTTATTATTTAAAATACATTAATGGGAATCAATAGACCTTGAGCACAATTTATTGCATTATATAAGTGCAAAAAGATAACATAATACCTCAAATATCTTGAAGCACATGTTATACACTTTTATTGGTACCTTATTTCATGACACATATGGAGCATCAAATTTGCTCCTTATTATATCTCTTATTTTATATATTATTTTTTATGAAGGATTGAACTGCACAAAAAAAAAAAAAACCTAAGCTAGCATCACAAAAATCTTAAAACTGAAAGTAATGCATACAAACTTATGCATCTCCCTCAGGCTCAATAAAAGTACATGGTGTAGATGTTTCAATTCAAACTTATGACTTGTGCATGGCTAAAGTAAGTAAAATGGGGTGGTGTCAGCAAACTCTAATAAGTGGTAGGTGTATGTATGTCCAGGCCTAGCAATATAGGGTGGCAAGATCAAAATAAAGGTTATGATGGTCATAGTGGTGGTAGTATGGAAATTAGGCATGGAAACAGTCTTCTATGAGGGACATTGTCACCACCACATGATGTCATCTATTACAAAGAGAAATTTATAATGATTAGAACTGTAAAAATTAGTTAAGGTATCATAATTAAAAAAAGATAGTGTGTAAATACAGTATTTGATAAAATAAAGAAAAGTACATTCTAAGTATTAAAACATGTGTGGTAAAGCATCATTTTAATTGTTATAAGGAGAAAATAAAAGAATTTTCTACATTAAAGATACATGTTATGTAATTTTATTTGGTGAATCATGATAAGTTGAATTTAAAATCTCATGATCATCATCATCATCACTATACTTATCACTAGATTGAATAACTTTTTCATAATTAGCGCTAATATTTTTAAGCATATTATTGGACTCAACATCGTTACTTAGAAGTCTAAAACTTATCATCTTCTCTTCTTGATGAGTAAGATCAATAATATTTTGAACTTCAACTCTTACTTTAGGCTTGATCTTAATTATCACTACTCAATTCTTTTTTTTTTCCCCAAGATATCTAAGGTAATACACCTAGATGAGTTAATACAAAAAAATGAAGGGATCTAACAAAGCATATTTTCTGCTCAATTTCACTTTAGTGATGCCATATAATTTGTGTGTCCTTGTTCTTCTATTAAGAACGGGATCAATCTAGTCACAATTGAATGTGATGACATTTCTCTCATTAGAATCAAGATATTATAGCCATATAATCTCTTATAAGACTTCTTAATAATCTGTCTCATCATCTGAATATGTATTACCTTTAATGTACACAATAGAGTTATATGTCTTTCTTCCTTGGGTCCCTAAGTAAGATCATGAAGGTCTTACTTCTTCTCTATATTACTCCATTCATGAACTTTTAAGTAGAGCTATGTAAGAAAACATAGCAAATAAATTTAACAAAAATCTAGATCATTATTATAATAACTTACATGTAATCTAAACAATGTTAAGAATTCATCTTCAATCTTCTTATAAATAGTGGTAGCACTATCTAATTACAAAGACTTCACAAATAACTTGAAGTTAATATTGAAATTTAAATGATCAAATATACATCATATCTAAGTCACAATAAAAAATAAATTATATATTATTATGCCAACAATCTTACTAAAGAAAAGGTTGAACTTCATCGTAATTAAAAAGAATATTGAGTATCGCTCCCCATAGCTCTTTATTATCCAAATATCTTGAAGTGCTTATACCTAATGGTTTTCTAAAATGTTAGAAAATGAAAGCATGTTTTATGAAGCTCCAAAATCTTTGACATCATCTTTCTGTACATGTGGCTTGAAATAGTAGGAGCACAAATTTATAGTCTCTTAAATTAAATAAGCTTCATATATTGAGTCTTCAGGATATACTTTATTTTTCATAATTTTATTGAGTTTATTCAAAAATCTACAATAACTTTAAGAATTAGATATATGTACCTCTTAAAGGATACATTCAATCGATAATGCATTAGATCTCCATCAACTCTAACTTCTATGGATGTATTGATAGATGCTCCATTCAATCAAAAGAAGTAAGGGGAATATCCTCTTAAGCTTACACAATATGAGTGGAATGTTGGTTTCAAGTTGCCTTAGAGGATCCCCATTTAATCAAGCTGAACACAATTCATTGAAAAATAAACTAAGCTCAATCAAGAGATTTAGTATTTGATTAGGTAAATTACTAAATTCAATTGGCAATAAATATTACATAAACATATGAAAAATCATATCTTCCAATTATAAATATCTTTATTGTCCTTAAATCTATGCATCAACTCAAGTTAAATGTATACCCATTTAACAACTTTAGGATTGTACCCACCCATAAATTATTCTTCATTGATCTATATAAGACATTACTTAACTTTAGGATTTAAAATTTTACCACGTGACTCAAAATCTCTTCTCATGTTATATTTCTTTAAGTTTAATATGGAATTCACATTATCTTTTTTTTTTCTTAACATCCATCATCATGTTGAATATATTGACAAAAATACTTTTTTTTCTATATGCATCATATCAAGAATAAATCTAACCAAATTAGATTATAAATAAGATAAATCTTAGAAAATATTACATTTTTAGTTATGATTTACACCATAACTTGGAATACTATTGTTAAATAACATTAGAGAATCAATTATAGTTGAAATTGAATTGATTATTTATCATAATTCATTCTCACTTAATCTTGGTGGAGGAGGCTTGAATTTTATTTGAACTTTATTTTTGATAAATACATTCTTATTTCTTTTAAATGGGTGATCAACATGAAGGAACTTACATAAAAAAATTTCTATCATTTTTAGAGCAAAAATCTTTGATAAATTCATGCAATATGAATATACCAACTTTCCAGCAGTGCTCCACCCTGATCATATTTTATACACAGGAAAGTCTACATGAGTACACTACTTTCCCATAAGATTTTTTAGCTCATCAATCAAATGTTGCAAAAAGATATCAATTTTTCTTTTAGGGTTATGTGGCGGTATAATTAGATTAAGTAACAAAATAGGTGTGGTCGTGCACACTTTTATAGGTAGATTATATGGTGTAACTATTACTAATCAACATGAATAAGATGGCAGACTAACTATATGTCGTGAAACTATCAACACATAAATCAAGTCTGACGTTGCATAGTTCAACTGTAAAATTAGGATAAGTATGATTAAAATGCTTCAACACTTCTTCATCTAATTAATGACTAAAAAAATTAATTCGCTTACTCTCTCATGGTGCCATCTCATATGTTTAGTGGAATGCATAGATGTGTATAGTCTCTGAAGATGTGGAATAAGTGACAAATAAATTATAAAGAACATCTTTCTATTTATGTTGTTTTTTACTATGTGACTTGAATCTAGGTACTCCACAAAATTAGCATTAAACATCTAATGTCATTCTTGTAGAATAATATATAATTATTAACACAACAATCAATCTTTTTTAGCTCAAACCTAATTGTTGACATTTAATTAATTATTTATTTATTTATTTTTTGTTATGTGTAAGTCCTTTGAAATAAAGTTTTCTTGTGAGTTAGTCTCTTTAAGTACCACTCTAAATTGGTTAAAATATTCATGTGGTATATTATTTAGTTCTTATGAATTTTATGGTCTTATATAACCTTCTTATAACCTTCTCATGCTACATTTAATAGGTTGAAAAATTATTAAGCTTTTTTGTTTTGTGGTTCCTCTTTGTTACTTCAACAAACTAAGTTCTTGTTGCATTAAAGATCAAATTTTCATAGCCTCTTGAATCAGATTCAGCTAAAGGTGCATAACTCATCAAGGCACTAGCTTTAGCATCAATATGTGACTCATACTTATCATGTGAAGCCCAAAACTAATAATTTGGTTAAAATTTTCTTGATATAAGTCCAATATGACTTCATCTGAATTAAGTATGTCTGATTCTGGTGCCTCACACATAAACACTGAAACTCTTCTTTTAAAAGATAAAGAGAAAGTTGAGATGTCATATACACAAAGTGCTAAACATCATTCAAGAATTTGTTAGTTAAACTTTTTCTATTTGGATGCAACCTATTGTATATTCGTAATCATTCATTACAGATATCCACATCCCGTATAAATTAAGAAGTGTGAGAAATAGAGTTTTGTTCCATATAAATTTTATAATTAATAATAATTATATAATTAAAGCCCAATATGACTTAAGTGTCTGATTTTTTATAGCTTGTAAACATTTGATATAACATACTAAGATTTTAAGTACCTTCTATTGAAGGATCAAACCTTCTATAAAAAGGTCATAATTGTCCCCTAAATCATAAATTAATTGGGATTCTTAATTAGTGTGCGCTAATGACATCCTAAGGCTAGTTGATGAGATCGAGGGAGAATGTAAGGGGAGAGCTTGGGCAAAGAGAGTGAATAGTGTGCACCATGAGAAGAACAGAGCTGGTCGACAAGTGTAATTTAGCCACTAATTTGATATTGCATTTAAAGCCAATCAAAATTTATATAATTTTAACACTAAACAAGGGAGATATATTAAGAACATTATGATGATCAATACAGTCACAATTTTGTAAGCTTCTAGTTTTGATCTTTTAACATGTTTTAAAAAGTTCATCGTGCTAGCATTATGAGCAATTAAACACCTAAAATTAATTGCAAAAATAGATCACTTAAAAATCTCAAATTAAGATTTTAATAAAAATATAAACCATAAGCTAATTAATCATAGATCTAACTCCAAATAGGAAAGTTAGTGTGAAATACATGAGTTTCAAACAACTTCAAACAAAATATAAGTTATAAATTAAAAATATTGTTAAAAATTTTAAATCTACATTTCACAAGAATGAATGAATGAAGTCACAAATAAATAGTTATACAAGTGAAAGTAGTTAACTTTTAATGGAGAAATTAAATGAAAATATGTTTGGTGGAGATTTGGTTTCCCATGCCCCTTGTTTGCTACCACCTAAGAGAAATAATGAAGCAATGGGAAGGAGTTGGTCTGTCGACCACCATTTAAGATAGGAAAGTTGAGTAGATATGTTAGTAACACAAGTGAGCTAATTGGAAAGAATTAAATAAATAAATAAATATTTAAAAGGCATAATAAACTATTATATTTAGTGTCAAAAAGCTTATTTAAAAGTTTGTTCGCTGGTCGCAGTGTCGCTAACGAAGCCAAATGACATTTTTGCTCGATATATAAACGAAATGAGCAGAACAATCATTTATTTGATGTGTGTTTCGATTTATAAAATAAAAATATTATATTATATTATATTATTATTACTATTATTATTATTATTATTTTTATTACTATTATTTTATTTATTACTATTATTTTATTTATTACTATTATTATTTATTAATATTATTTTTATTTATTACTATTATTTTTATTTATTACTATTTTATTATTATTATTATTATTATTATTATTATTATTATTATTATTATTATTATATATACATACGAACACATACACATATCACAAATGCGAGCATGGCTTAGTGATTAAAATTTTTATTATACAAAAGATTGTCCCAAGTTTGAATCTTCCCTCATACAAATTTTTCGGATTATTATTTCGAGCCAATTTTGAATACGAGTTGAACACGAACAAAGCAATTTTCAAAAGCAATATGAAATGAAATTTCGAGCCATTTCGAACACATAATGAACAAAAATTTTCAAACGAGAACAACTAACAAGTTTCGCTCACTGGCTCACTCTTTACACACATTCAATATAGTGATTTTCTATAAGATAGTAGGATATTGTGATACTACCAACACAAACAAAGTCAATATGTCTTATTTTATGATGATGCAATATCATAAAAATCTACTAAACAAACATTAATCTCTAGATCTACTCTGAAAGTAAAATTTATAACACTTGATCTTGTTACTTCTGAAGCAGAGCGACTTAAAGTTTATTAATTTATTTGTCTTGTATTAAAAAATTTGTACCCGTTATTTTAATAAATCATGATAATCAAGTTGCTATAACAAAAACAAAAGTGTAAAATACAATGATAAAAAATGTCATATGAGAATAAGACATGATTCTTCATATAAATTATTTAAAAGATGTATTGTCATATACCATTTTATTTGCTTTGAGAAAACTATTACAGATCTATTGACGAAAGGGCTTGCAAAGACTTGTATATTAAGATTATTAGAGGGGATGTGGTTAAAATATTCGTCATAGTGGAAACTCAGTATTCATATTTAAAATACCATGATAAGGTTTAATGTCTTAAAAATGAAGTTAATCAAATGATTGATAAAAGCATAATTCTAAATATTTTAAATGCAATCCCTATAAATACATATAATTGTGGTAAAATGCAATGAAAAGGAGGTTAAGTTATTGCTCTAAATGTGATCAAAGTTAAAAATTTTGTGAGATATTATAGTTGCATTGTGTGTTAAAAATCTAACATATATAAGTGTTGCAGTAATATGACACTACAATGAGATTTTATTAGTGTCCTAAAATACTTATGAATTGAAATGAAAATGTATTACCTATAAAGTGCACTCTTGAGTAGAACTTGCAGTGTGTCATATCATGTGTGCACTAAATGATACAATAATTTATATATCTAGATCAAAACTTAGTTATTATGGTATTTGTATTATTGTTAGATTTTGATTATATTAAGTGAAAGTTTAAAATCTGAAGGTACTTTCACTAAATGCATGATAAAAGTTATCCAAGAATGAGAAATTTGATATTTGATCTCTTATTTTATTTACCACCAATTATTTTATTTATAATTTTTTTAATTGGGGAGGGAATTATTATGGTAAATTTAAGAAAAATAATATAACGTTATAACGTTGAAATGTTAAAATTAATATTATTAAATTAATTTTATAACATAAAACAAAAATTAAATAAATACAAATAAATTAATAAATTTAAAACTTAAAATAACATCTATTAATGGTTATAAATTATGAATGTTGATTTAATATGTTACTCTCATCTTTTATCTATAGATAGATGATATGAGCTTGAATGAGATAGCAAAAAAAATTTAATACTCTCTTTCTTTCTCCACTCACTTCTCTTTTTGTCATTTTGTTCATTTTATTTCATTTTTTTAAATGTGACAAATACAATGTTTAAAATAGTTGTTGCACAGCAACATACGAAAGGATTTAAGATCTCACTTAAAGAATATAGCATTAAAAGACATCAAAATAATATATTTTTAAAAAGAATATAATAAATTAAAAAATAAAAAATAAAATTGATCTCAAATAGCTCAGTTTATGCGAATTTCAATTTTATTTATGTGTGATAGTTTAGAAGTCCTTATTCATCGGAATTTTAATATAATTAAAACACCAAATTCTGCGGCTATTGATATTTTTTGCATGGATTAATGGCTTACTACAAAGATTATAAATTAATTTTGAAATTTAATGAAACACTTTTAAATCCTTAATTATATTATATACAGATACTCCACATAAGCCCGTGCAGATCCATCCATCTATCCACGTCAGTCGTCATGTCAGGCTGCACCAAATTATTTAAGGAAATTTATATACATACCACACAATTCTTATGTATTTACATATCTAATACTTAAATTTTAATTATATTATATATATATATATATATATATATATATATATATATATATATATATATATATATATAACAAATTTTTAATATCACATTAAAAATATCACTTTATTGAATGCACCTTTTTAGGCATAGAAAAGTATTAGATATATAAATATCTAATTTTAATTTTTAAATATGTAAATATATAAGAATTATGTGATATGTATGTAAATCCACCAGAACTATTATTTATGTTATAGTGGTGACATAATATTTTCAGAATTTTAATTTATATATTTGATTAATTCATATAATTATTTAAAAAATTAATTATAAAAGTTATGAAAAAAATCTATAGCCCAATGATTAAAAAGATTTTTTTTTTTTCCGGTGAGCCAGTGAGGACAAAAAACGTATATACAGTTATGCTCGATCGTGAGTCATCACGTTAGGAGTGAGACCCCCAACCGACGGACCGCGCAGATCTAGCGCAAAAAAAAACTATTTCAAATAAAGTCATATATTTTTTTGATTTATTATTAGTATTTTAAAATAAATTATTAAAATCTTAAAGCTATTTGTGTTTATTAAATTTTTTATTATAAGAAAATTATTAAATAAAAAAAATTTTGTGATGATTTTAAAAATAAAATAATAAAATATAGAAATGTTTATATAAAATATGATAACTAATGATAGAGATATAAAAATAATTATAGTTAAAAAAATGATAAAAAACGCTCAAAATATCCTCACAGTTTTTTTTGGAGTTGATCCATACGATACGCTTAGGTGACGGCGATCTTATCTAAAACTATATAAGAAACAAAAGGTCATTATCATAAAAATTATATAAGAGAAATTTAACAAATATTTTATTAATATGAATTTATTTAGGAGCTATTTAGTTAGTTTTAAAATAAGTGTATTATATTTTGAATGCAGGGATTTGAAAATTCTACTATTTGATTTGATGAATTTAAATTATAATGTAAAATTTAAGTGCATTTTAAATTCATCATTTAACTCAAATTTAATGTATATGAAATTTACATGATTTAGATAATTGTTAAATGCATTCCTCAGTATAAAGTGAAGATCACCGCTGTCAATCATCAGCCATTGCCTATCAACCACCATCACCGGTCGTGGACCATCGACCACCATCACCGATCGTCGACCATCGATCACCACCCTCTTTACTCACGTATCGCATTGCCGCCATTCATCAGTACCATCATTATCAATCACTTGTCACCACCCCCATCGATTATCATCAAATACATTACATTAAGTTCATTTTATCAAATAAAAATATAAACCCTTATATTGTATGCGTCTAAAATCGTTGTAGAATAAAATTTACGATTAATTGTAAAATCCAAAGATACCTAGATATTTGAAGAGTGACAAGAAACTCACATGATTTTATGTGAAAAACCCTGAAAGAGGGAAAAAATCACTGCCTAGACAAAATTTTCCACTATATATCTATTTGAGTACAAAGTTTTCCCGTGAGATTATAGAATTGTATGAGAAAACTGATAATCCATAATCGAGGTAACAATAGTATCGCGACAATGGTTTGCGCTTGTTAGTAATGATTGGTGATGGTGAACAACGGCGGTGGCGTAAATGGCGGCTGATGGCGATGAGAAAACCTGAGGAGATGGCGATAGTCGGCAGTGGTAACCGACAGTGATTGTCAATAGCGATGATGATTGGGTGGTGGTTGCGAGCAATGGCAGCAGCGTGGCGTCAGCCAGCGCGTCAGCAAAGTGGTCGGCTATGATCGCCAGTATGCAGTGCACCGGCAATGGATAACGATGCGATCGATGGTAGCCAATCGCAGCGGGTGGCGGTGGAGATGGCCGGCAGTGTACCAGCTAACCAGCAGTGGTTAGCGGATGACCGCAATGATGAATGTCGAGTGAGGCCGCGGCAGTGGCGGCCAGCGCGACCGCGTGGTTAGCGGCCCGTAGTGGTCGATAAGTCGAGTGGTAAGAGATGCTTGGAGAATCTTCAAACCTTAGAGCTCTCTCTCTTTGCTTTGCCTCCCATGTAAAGAATGAGGAGTTATTTATAGATTAAAGGAGTGACGTTTCTATAAATACATGCAAAATTCAAACCACTCCATCGGATGGCTCGAAATCATCTCATGTATTTTAAGTATTTGAATGCTCAAATAAAGTCGGAATTAGGAGATCTTAGGCTTGTTAGATCTGGCTCATCAAGACGCTCGATTTGACTATAAACACTCTATATTTAGGAGCAGATTGATATCACAATTTTTTCAATTATATTTTGAGCGCTTGATCTGGGTTAGTCTTGACTCAGAATCAGATTGCTTTCGACATCAAAATTCGTGCTTAGATTAATGAAATTTTCAGTATCATATCAGTTGTCCCCCTATTTTTTAATGACATTACTTATTTCATCCAAATATATATTAAACTTTTCAGTGCCATATAAGTTGCCCCCATATGTTAGATGTATTAATTTATTTATTAACTAATTAATTATTAATATTTATTTATTTGATTATTTTTTAATTAAATATCATAATGAGGAGAGGGGGTTTATTTATTTTTAATTAAATGTCATAATGAGGAGAGAATTTTTTTTAAATTAAATGTCATAATGAGGATAGGGTTTTTTTTTCTAATTAAATATCATAATGAGGAGATAGTTTTTTTTAAAAATTATTCTCTCTTTCCCCCTATAGTGGATCTATAAAAACCCCCATATGGTCAAGTAAAGAGACACAACTCTCATATGCTCTAGTGTTCTTTCTGCGTTGGATGAGAAATTATTTAGCAGAAGTTCAAGAGCTAGGGTAAAAAAAAAATTTTTTAGTTTTTTTTTTTCTTTCTTTTGTCAGCAAAACTCTTACCTTCTTCTTAGAAGTAGGTCATTCGCTTTGCTGATCAAGACTCGTAGCTCATATGGTGAGACTTTGATTTTCCCTCGAGAGAGGCATTAACTGTCCTCATCGGACCGACCAGGTTTGGAGGCGATCAAGGCCCGTAGTTCATACGGCAAGGCTTTGGTTTTCCCTCAAGAAAGGTGTCAACTGTCCTCATCGGACTGACCGGGTTTGAAGGCGATCAAGACCCATAGTTCATATAGCGAGGCTATGATTTTCCCTCGAGAGAGGCATCGGTTGTCCTTGTCGGACCGACCGGGTTTATAGGCGATCAAGACCCGTAGTTTATACGATAAGGCTCTGATTTTCCCTTGAGAGAGGCGTCAACTATCCTCGTTGGACCGACCGGATTCAGAGGCAATCATGGCGCTACGGTTTTCTCGAAGAGGCGTCCTTGCCGACCAGGTTTGGCGATCCCCATAGTTCATGGAGGGCTCAGTTTTCCTCGAGAGGCATCAATCCTCGTTGACCGGCGGGTTTGAAGGCAATCAAGGCCCATAGTTCATACGGCGAGGCTTCGATTTTCCCTAGAAAGAGGCGTCAACTATCGTCGGACGCGGCGGGTTGAGGCCCAAGGCGTAGTTCATACGAACTCCGTTTTCCCTCGAGAGAGGTGTCAACTATCCTCGTCAGACCGACTGGGTTTTGAGACGATCAAGACCCGCAGTTCATACGATGAGGCTCTAGTTTTCCCTCGAGAAGCGTCAATCCCGTCGGACGGTTTATAGCGATCAAGACCCGTAGTTTATCTGGCGAGCTCGATTTTCTTGAGAGGCGTCGGCCTCGAACCGATCGGGTTCAGAGGTCATGAAGGCCCGTAGTTCATAGGACGAGGCTCCGATTTTCCCTCAATAGAGACGTCAATTGTCCTCGTTGGACCGACTGGGTTTGTAGGCGATCATGACACGTAGTTCATACTGCGAGGCTCTGGTTTTCCCTCGAAAGAGACGTCAACTGTCCTCGTTGGACCAACCGAGTTTGGAGGCGATCAAGGCCCTTAGTTCATAGAAAATTGATTTTCTTGAAACTCCAATAGTTGACAACTGTCAAGGTGGTGAGGAAGCATTAATTAGAAATCATTCCTCAGAAAACTCATAAATTATGGTAGATAATTTCAGAGTGTCATTCTTCATGATGTTATTTGATGTTGTTGACTTGTATGGAAGGGGTATAATCGAACCCGCTGAGGATTTTTGACCCATTCGAGGTTGTTTGTTAAAGTGTTATTTGATGACATTAACCTGTATGGAAGAGGTTGAATGGAATCCGCTGAGAATTTTTGACTCATCCGAGGTTATTTGTCAAACTATTACTTGATGACATTAACTTGTATGGAAGAGGTTGAATCAAACCGGATTTTGACCCATCCAGTTGTTTGTCAAAGTGTTACTTGATGGCGTTAACTTATATGAAAGAGGTCGAATCAATCATCGGATTTTGGCCCATCCAGGTTGTTTGTCAAAGTATTACTTGAAGTTAACGTATGAAAGAGTCGAATCAAGTAAGGATTTGTGACCCATCAAGGTTATTTGTCAAAGTATTACTTGATGCGATGCTGTATGGAAGAGGTTGAATCGAATCTGAGATTTTTTTGATCAGATTGTTTGTCAAAGTTTTACTTGATGATGTTAACATGAATAAAAGAGGCTGAATCGAATCCGCTAAGGATTTTTGACCCATCCAAGGTTGTTTCTCAAAGTCTTCGCTCGATGACGTTAACCTGTGTGGAGTAGGTGTGAAGTTTTCACATATCCGAGGTTGTTTGTCAAAGTCTTCACTCGATGACATTAACCTGTGTGGAGTAGTGGTTTTGACTATCTAGGTTATTTGTCGAGTATTATTTCGATGGCGTTAATCGTGTGGAGTAGGTGCAAAGTTTTGACTATCGAGGATGTTTGTCGAGTTTTGCTCGATGATGTTAACTGTGGAGTAGTGAAGTTTTGACATATCGAGGTTGTTTGTTAGAGTCTTATTTCGATGCGTTAACCTGGGGAGTAGGTCTTTGACCAATCGAGGTTTTTTGTCAAGTATTTCGATGGCTAACTGGAGTAGGTGAAGTTTTGACTTATCCGAGGTTGTTTGTCGAGTTTTGCTCGATGATGTTAACTGTGGGGTAGGTATGAAGTTTTGACTATTCGAGGTTGTTTGTGTCGAGTTTCGATGGGGAGTAGGTACAAAGTTTTGACCAATCGGGTTGTTTGTCGAGTCTTATTTCGATGATATTAACTTGTGTGAGTAAAAGTTTTGACCTATCGAGGTTGTTTGTGAGTCTTTGCTTTCGATGGCGTTAACATGGAGAGTAGGTCAAGTTTTAACCTATCAGAGGTTGTTTGTCAAATTCTTTGCTCGATGACATTAACATGTGTGGAGTAGGTCTAAAGTTTTGACCTATTCGAGGCTGTTTGTCAGAGTCTTCGCTCGATGATGTTAACCTGTGAGGAGTTGGTGCGAAGTTTTGACCAATCTGAGGTTTATTGTTAGAGTCTTCGCTTGATGAAGTTAACCTGTGTGGAGTAGGTCTGAAGTTTTGATATATCCAAGATTGTTTATCAGAGTCTTCGCTCGATGACGTTAACCTGTGTGGAGTAGGACTAATCGAAACCACAATGTTTTGATCTATCCGAGATTATTTGTTAGAGTCTTCGCTCGATGATGTTAACTTGTGTGGAAGGGGTCAAATCAAAATATTTGTTTGAGCTTGTAGCCAAAGTTGCTCCTTGACCTTTGCGTTTTTCATTAGTATTAGCTTCTCGATAATCAATTAGATATTTAAAATATTGATTTGGATAATCTTTTGAGATTAAGAGTTGCCCCTCAGTCTCAAAAAGGCGATCGAAGTTTGATGAATCTTCATTCTTCTTATGTGTTCTCGAGTAATATTTTCTTCACCATATAGGTGGTGCTACGAACATAAAGTCATTATCAACCATTGTGAAGATGTAAAGGGAATGTTCTGACGATGCCCATTGCGTCTTGAAAACCGATTGCGGTAGAATAAAATTTACGTCTTAGCCTTGTTGTGAAATCCGATAGATATTTGAAGAGTGAACAACTACGATTTTTACATGAAAAATCAGAGAGAAAAACCAATTTGCACAAAATTTTCCACTATATATATTTTGAATACAAAGTTTTCCGTCTGGGATTACAATTGTATATGAAAAGCCGACAATGAATCCCAAATCAGGTAACAACGGTATGGCGATGGTTAAAATAGTTATTGGTAGTTAGTAATGGTGAAACAATGGTTACCGCAACTGTCGGGTGAAATAACCGGTAAATGATGGCCGAATGCGGTGATAATCAGCAGTAGTCATCGATGTCGATAATAGTTATGGGCCCGGCAGCCAGGGTAGCAGCTAACCGGCGATAAATCAGCGGCAATCAGCGGCCAGTGAAATGATGCGATGAAACGATAGTGGTGAGCGGTAGCGGCAGCAGTGGTTAAGCGGTGATGGCCGATGATGATGGTTAGCAGTGTGAGGCCGGCAGTGGTGGCCGGCGAGCCGGCAGTGGTTGTGCATTCGATGGTCGCAGATGTGACGATTATGGATGATCTTCAAGTCTTGCGCCTCTTCTCTTTTCGGACCTCCCCTCATGTGAAGAATGAGGAGTGATGTTTCTGTAAATATATGCAAAATCCAAACCACTCCATCGGACGGCTTGAAATGATTCATTCGATCATCTGATGTATTTTAAGTATTTAAATGCTCAAATCAAGTCAGAATTAGCAGATCTTAGGATTGTTAGATCTGGTTCGTCAAGACGCTCAGTTTAACTATAAACACTCCATATTTAGGAACCGACTGATATCACAAAATTTTCAATTATATTTTAAAGCATCAGGTTAGTCTTGACTCGAATGTAATTACTTTCGAGAATTAAGTCTTGATTAGTAGAAATTTCAGTGTCATATCATTTATAATATTTTTAATTAAATAATTTTAAAATATTTAAAATATATTATATTTATTTCATATATATTATATTTTTGAAAGATTTATTACATTTTTTTAGTCAATTACCCATTTTGATAAGGTGGATTAATTGTTTTTTTAATAAAAACAAATGAAGGGTAGTTGTCAAAAATTGATAGGTTAATAATTTAAAAAAATTATATATTTTCTGCGTACATTGCCATCATCGATATGATAGTGAAAGGGGCCGCGGCTTCGGTGGAATCTGTAGGCATGATGCAACCGTATAAAACATGTAAATGTGTTCATATTTAAATTTATTCAAAATAAAAGGTGAAATATTACATTTTAGAGAATTTATATTCATAATATATATTTCTTATATATTTATATATTTAATATTATACTTTTCTATAAGTATATAAATACATAAAAATTATGTGTTATATATAAATCTCCTTTAAGGATGATAAAAGCCCTTCCTCAATTACATTATGATATAATAAATTATTACCTTTTAGTACGATCAAAATAGAAAAGATAATATTAATAATTACTTATCTTATTAATCAATATTAGAATTAAATTTATCTACTTAGAGAGTAACTAAAGTAATAATTTTAAGGATATTAATATATTGCAAACAAATTTTAGAATTTGATTTGATATAATTTTTATGAATTTTAAAATATATTTAGACGGTGCTCTTGAGATGAATTTATGTAGTAAAATATAAAATTTATTAAGAATTAAAAATCTAAATTATAAAATATAAAATAAGAAATAATTTTCTTCAAAGTTATGCCTTTTAAACATTTATTTTAATGCATTTATGGTCATAATTGATTAAGATTATCATATAAATTTCAATAATTGGATAGAAAAAAAATTAATATGTATATTATTTTTTTCTTTGAGTACTATTTGCGTGAAGACCAGAAGAGTGAAAGTTCGCACTTTTTGTTGATTAAGACACACAGGTATTTAAAGAGTAAGCGAGAGAACTCAAGAAATTTTAACGTGGAAAACCTCAAAAAGAGGAAAACCACGGCGCCCAAAGAAAAAATGTTCCATTATGTATATGCTCAAGTTTAATCGATTACAAGATGTTATACGGGACACAATGCATGTAACAACGGCCGTTGTAATCATGGCTGAAAGTGGTGATCTGAGAACTGTAAAGGAACGACAGGTGACGACCTACGAGGTTATTGACGGCCGACGGTGGTTACCAATGTCGGGAGGCGATCTCGCCGGATCTTGAGCTCTCTCTCCTCCTTCTTGAGCTCTCTCCTTCTTCACTTGGCCTCCAAAAGTATCCCTTCATAATATGAGGCTATTTATGATTGGAGGAGTGCTGTAGAATACATGAAAAATCCAAACCACTCCTCCCCATCTGACGCCTGACGATTCCTTTGATCATTTGATGTATTTCAACATTTGGATGCTCATATGAGGTTTGTGAGATCTTAGTTGTTAGATTCGCCATCGAGATGCTCGATTTGACTATAAATACTCTATATTTGATGATCATTCGAGGTTTAATTCATGTTCCAAAGTTTTCGATGTTTCGTGCTTGATCTAATTTCGATACTTGCCTTTGCTCTTAAGATTCATGCAGGGAATTTTGAATGTCATATCAGCTCTTATTTTTGGATGACATCATCTTGATCATTCAAAAATATATGCATCAAATACTTGAAAATAACAAATTCTTTAATGAAACTTGCGGTCCATGAATCATGCATTTTGGGAGAATAAAATCTTCATAAAAAATATATCGATTATGGAAGTAGATGTAAGGTCGTAGGCATGATATTTTGAGGTTATGGACTGTTGGACACTTACGGAAGTTTTGAGCGTTCGGACCATGGGCGCCCGCGAGAAATGGCGCCCGTGGCTAGCGTACGCCTGCGCGAAGGTGTACCTCATAGCGAATTGAGCCGGTCGGTTCTTGAGTCAGCGGCCCGCCGAATACGTCGCAGCCGCGTCGCGGCGGTTGAGCATGGCATGCGGTATAATCATCATTCCTTGCGCGGGCCACGTCGGAAGTCGTGGCGGTTCGCCGCAGTCCACCCGTGGCGGATCGCTCGGTTGATTCATGCCCATGAACCCACGTCATGAACCCGCGATCTGGCCGGTCCGGGGCTGGCGGCGGGCAAGCGGGCAAAGCGGGTCGCAGCGCTGGCCAGTCATGCCATGAGCTCATGCAGCATCGCAGACGCTGACCAGAGTCTTTTCGCTTTGGCGGGTTTTGAAGGTTTTGGGGTTTTACCCTTTTATCCCTATGGGGTCTATAAAACCCCCAGGGTAAGAGGAAAGACCCATCTCCTCTTCTTGAGTTAGGATTATTTGGAGCGATCAAGGCCGGTACATCGTCGTTGGTTCTCGAAGAGGTATCAGACCTTCGGACCGTCCGGGTTGGGAGGCGATCAAGGCCCGCGGTACATACGTCGTGATTCCGATTTTCCCGAAGAATCACCGGCCTCGTCGGACCGTCCGGTTTGGGCGATCAAGGCCCATGCATATCGTGGTTCCGGTTTTCCTCGAAAGTATCACCTCGTTGGACCGTCCGGGTTTGGAAGGCGCGGTATATCGTGGTTCCGGTTTTCCTCGAAAGAGTATCAGCCGACTCGTCGGACCGTCCGTCGAGGTGATCAAAGCGCGGTTCTACTTTTCTTGTAGAAAATTAGCTTTCTTTCAACTTGGATGGGCGGTTCGGGTTGAAAACCGCCAAGATGGCGAGGAGCACAGCCATCGTCCACGACTCGAAAGTTTGGGTAATTTCATAGCCTTATTAGGGGATAGCTTCTCTCTTCTCTCTATATGTATCCCTTCTTCTTTTCTTTCCCTCCCTTCATATGTATGTGTTTCTTTCATCGGTTAGTAGGAGAAGAATTTTATCCCAAGCGCTGTGGCGAGGGTCAAATAAGAAGATGCGCATATTGAGGTGAGTGGTTTTACAAAATTCTTCAATTTTTATTATTATTATTATTATTTCTCCCTCTTTATTTATTATGTATTCTTACGGGTGATGGCGGAAGAAAACTCATAGTGTGGCTATGGATCCATCATCCAGTCACATCGATAGCTTAATGGTGTTCCATGAAAATTTTTCTTCCCAAATGGTGGTAACTATTGTTGCCAAAAGTTTGATCGAGAGCGTTCACCTCATGAGGTACTTTACTATTTAGAGATGACTCTTAGATGCGGATGCGATTCCCTTTGGCTCCGTTGATTGAGATCTTCAAAAAGCGTGGCGTAGCTTTATGCAATTCGTTTGAGCTTTAATGGTCATCGTTGGTTTGACTACCTTCTTGAAGGCGTGGTGTTACTTTGAACATTGAATACTTGTGCGAATGTGTAGATTCACATGTGATGCTCGGGGGGCGTGTTTCTTATCGGACTATAAAGAATTGGATAGAATTTTTACGCGGGATCCATCTAGAAATTGGTCCAATGGATTCTTTTTTGTGAAGAATGAGTGGGGACTTCCTGAGAGATGGGGAGATTGAATGATCTTCCAGATCCATTCGATATCGGAGAATGATATCTTAGCAACTCTTAATATTCCTGACGTAGGAAGCTTGCAACATGAGTTACGTCACATTGACAAATATACAATTGAAGATAGGATGTTCAAGGTTGGTCTTTCCATCCAGACGGGAAGATCTCACGCTCTTAGTTGAAGAGGTTGAGTAAAGGTGATGAGGTAATTCCTCATACTCATAGGGTTCTCTCGAAGCGTCGAATCATGCGATAACAATGATTCATCTTACGGAAAAGAAGACTTGTCTTTGAAATGACCACGTCATATATCTGGGAGAAGATGCTCGCCCCGGTTGGCCTCACGAGAGTTTGTTTTAACTCAGATGGGGAGTTCGTTTTCGCAAATTCGAAGAGGTATTAAATCACATATACCGGACGTCACAGGCGGATGAATTGTACATTATTTTTATTTCTTTTTCCTTTCTTCTTTATGTAACATTGGTGCTGATTTTTTTTTTTTAGGTAACTCAATGGATTGATGGCTCATCAGGTGTTGCCTTAGATGAGTGGAACGAATTTGTGAAGGTAAAGTATCTAAAGGCGAGTGTGAGCGAAAGATGAATCTAAGGCCAAAGTGGCGACTTTGGAGGATCGTGGCCGGGTGTAGGAGCTAGCGAACATGTCTTCTCTTTCTCTTATGTCATGAGGTGGAGCGCAGTGATGAGCTAATTGAGGCAAGGACAGAGGCTCGAGATGGAGAAGAGGCTCAAGGTACTAGGTGGAAAAGCATTACAAGATCGTCTTTTGGAGAAAAGCGTCTGATGTCGAAGCGGAAGCAAATGAAATCTCCTTGAAGAAGCGGTGGAGGACTTCAAGAACTCTCGCTTATCGTGGTACAATTGAAGACTATGTTGAGAAGCTTCGTAATCATACTTGATGTTGAAGTGAAGGACTTGGAGCCAATGTTTAGAGGAGGGCTTCATCCAGGGTTCTGAAAGGAGTCCGTGTACATAAAGCTGGAGCTAGAATTGAGGATATATCTCCAGCCAAGCATCGAAGATTTCGCCCTTCGGAAGATGAAGGAGTTGTGAGTGGACTCGGGAGGATCTCTAGTAGTGAGGAGCGTTGATATCATGTAGTGTCGATTGTAGATGTCTTTTCTTTGTTGTTTGTTATGTAATGTTATTAGCGTGTATCAGGATCTTGATTCTCTCTTATAGTATCGTATTAATGCTGTTGATGATATCTATGTATATTTTTATTATGATTATTATTTTTATGCACCCTTGTCTTGTTCTTACCCATCAGGGTGATTGGGAATATCATTTGGCGTTCTTGTATATGCAATTGGATCCACAGGGATTTTGACCTATCCAAGGTTGTTCATCGAGTGTTCGATGATGTTAACTATGGAAGAGGTATGGGAAGTCCACCAAGGACCTCTTAACCTTTCCTAGGTTATTTGTCGAGTTTTTTGCTTGACATTAAGTATGGAAGAGGTTCGATCAAGTCCCCTTGGGATTGATCATGTTCCGATTGAGATATAACGTGAGTCGTTTATTTCTCAAGTGGGGGAAAAAGGAAAAAAAAGAAAAATATCTGGTTAGAACAAAGCTACAAATTCACTTACTTTGATAAGTTGATGATCATAAGACACGGATATGAGCTTCAAGAGAAAATGAAAGCAATAACAACAACAATAACAACAAGTCTCTATCCCATTAAGTGGGTCGAGTATCGAGGATGAAGTGATAGATGAGATAAACTAAAAGTTGCAATAATTATGCAATAAGAGTTACTGATAATATTTTCGGAGATTCTTAGCATTCCAAGTTCGAGGCAGAGTTTTTCCTTCTAGATCCTTGAGCTTGAATGTTCCTGGCTTGACTGTAGCTATAACCACATATGGACCATCCCAGAGAGGTGAGAGTTTATTGCGTTGAGGGCCTTTGCCTGCAGCTTCGAGACTTCGTAGAACCAAGTCACCGACAGATATTGGACGAGGTTTTACTCTTCTGTTGAAGTGGCGAGCTACCCTTTGGTGATAGGAAACTCAGTAGGGCCATGTCACGAGTTTGGGGAGTAGGTCTGGTGCTTAGAAGTTTTTCTTCATTGCTACCATGATCGAAAAATTGGACTCTTGGACTTGGAACCCGATATCCAGTATGATAGCCATCGAAACACAAGTTATATGGCATCTCAGGTTGGGGTGCGATGTAGTCGGTAAGCCCAGAACATTGGAAAGCTCATCAACCCATTGCCCCACCTTCTCAGGCGTGTTTTAATCCTTTGAGTATAGTCCTATTGGTAGCTTTGCGTTAGTTTGTGGATGTGCCGCGTGTATCACGGCGGAATGTGAAGATCTTTGCAAAAGGGCGTAAAGACTTTTCCGATAAATTGAGTCCGTTGTCGGTGATGATCTTCACGGGAAGACCGAATCGACACTATATTTTTCCAAACAAATTGTTTAGCGTTTGCCTCGTGATTTTGGCGAGTGGTTCGCTTCCACCCATTTAGTGAAGTAGTCGGCGGCTAGAATGATGAACTTTCTTTGTCGATGATATCGGAAAAGGTCCCATTATATCAATTCCCCAGCAGCAAAGGCCACGGGCTTTGAAGAGATGAGCTCATTAATGCGGCATGTGAGGAAGGTTTGAATGGCCCGACAACTAGCACATTTTTTGGTGAACTCCAGGGCATCTTGTTTCCTTTGTAGGCCAATAGAATCTTGCCTTATAATTTTAAGGGCTAGCCTTCCTCCTGTGTTCTCCACATATTCCAGTGAACCTCTTAGATAGTCACTCATGGTGGAAGACACTGAGGTATGGCCCGTGAGCTCGCTTATATAGTTCACCTCCAATAACAACAAAGTTTTGCCTTGTCTTCTGAGGCGAGTGGCATCAAGGGTCTTCTGGGAGGCTTCCTTCTGAAAGACATGATGGGTCCATCCATGAGGGTTCCTTCACCTCATCAATCGCTTGTATTAATACTGGGAAAATATATTTCTTCAATATCTCCAGAAAATAGCAAGCTTAGCCCGCCGAGTATTTTTCTCCGCTGTGAGTGATTTGATGCCTTTAAGATGGGCAAGACTTCACCAAGTCGAATGACAGGCCAACCGAGGGTTGGTATCGAAGTTACCCTCGACTGAGAGGCACAAGTCGAGAGTCAAGATGGATCGTTAAGTCTTATGCCACAATGATGATGAAGTCTCAACCTCGCTGATGAGGGCCTCAGATTCCATATATGTTAGTCGCAGAAATTTTAAAAAGTCCATACTCTAAGGTATTCTCACGGGGAAATAAGTAAAACTCAGCCCAAATGCCAAGATTTCCTAAGCTCCATCAACATAGAGTCCATTGAGAAATAAGATAGACATATCATTTGGAGTTGGGCGCATTCCACTATGAAGTCAAGAGTATTTGAGACTTTATGTCGAGGTAGAAAATTTAATGTCAAATTCTCACAATCACCACTTAATTAATCTTCCGTGATGCTTCGTAGGATAGCTCTAATGGTAGATTAGTGTAAACACCGATAGTATGAGCTTGAAAGTATGGACGCAATTTTCGAAAAAACTAGGCTAATGCCATCCGTCATGAGTGGATAACACTTTCTATATCCGAAAGTATTTTTCGACGTAGTAAATTGGTCGTTGTATCCCATTTACTCGTATCAAGACCGAGCTTATTGCTGGGAGAAGCCGCAAGATATAAGTATAATATTTCTCCTGAATAGGCTGAGACAAGAGGGGAGATGCTAAGTACTCTTAGTTGTTCAAAAGCGATTGACATTCGCCCATTGAAAATTATTATTTTTGCTCCTTTTAATATTCTCAAGAATGGCAAGTATTTGTCCCCGAACGCTAAGAAACGAGATAGGCATCCGCCCATTTAGACGCTGAACTTCCTTGATATTCTTTGAGGGTCATATCTCCGAGAGCCTTAATTTTCTCGTGGTTGGTTTACCCGCTGTTACCATAAACCCAAGAAATTTTCCCGATGTAACCCCAAAGGCACATTTGTGGGGTTGCATTGTTATATCAAGAAGATTGAAGCACGCTTTCTAAGTCGAGATATGTTGTGATTCTTCCGTGCTTTTACCAACATGTCGCCCATCGTCCCAATAGCCTTTGAAAACCATATTCATAAGACGATAAAGACCCATATTTTTAACCCGAATGGCATAACTTGGTGAAAAGATAAACCTTTATATGTTTGAAATGTGGCTTCTTCATCCATAGGGTCCATTCTTATTTGGTTATAACCGAGTAAGCGCCCGTGAACCGAAAGCTGACGTAGCACCAATTGGTCAATTCGGGAAGGGGAAGCTATCTTTGGACAAGCCTTGTTAAGGTTAGTGTAGTCAATACACATCCTCCATGTTCCATTTGTTTTCTTAACCATGACAACATTTGCTAGCCATATAGGTAATATACTTCTCGATGAATCGCCCTTCATGCTCATATTTGAGGCGACGGGTGCAAAACTCCGCTTCTTCGATGATCGGTTTGATGTTGAATCTTGAGGGAGTGTCAACCGGCATATCGGACTCCAAGATGTCTTGATTTCTACGCAGAAATCTACGTAGTTTTCTTTGTTCCTTTGAAAGTGGATCCTGACCGCTCAGTGGTTGGTCATCCGATAATGTAATGGAGAGTAAGTCTTCTACGTGATACTTTGTGGGTGCTCCTTCATCCCAAAATTAAAATCTTCAATGCTAAAGGTCACTATACCGAAGCTTGTCGAGGTAACATGATCATGCCACCCGCTGATTTCACTGACTACTCCAACCCAACAGGGTTGGAAATTTCATCTTAAGATGAGATATTGAAGTGATTGCACCAAAGATTGACCTGAGGGGCCTTCCAAATATAGATAAGTCGAAGTCCGACTTGACCACCATAAATTGGATTGAATGAGTCATTTGTCGAGGGAATTCTCCGAGAACAACAGAAGAGTGATCGCCCCTTCTACTGCAGACTGGTTGTCAAACCCGCATATGGTCCCGCACAGTTGGAGCTTTTCCCTAACGACCCATGCTCGTAAACGGGAGTAAAATAGACATCACGTAACTCCCACTATCAACTAAAATCCTTTAACATTATAAGATGGGTCACCGATCCTCACCGATGACAAGTGGATCTTGATGAGGAACATCATGTACTCCGAAGTCATTAAAAGTGATGGAATGAGAGACTTCTTTAACTCGCTCTTCGAGAAAGAACGAGAACTTGATTAGATAGTATCCTCCCCGCAATTGTTTCAATCTCTCCAACCGCTTGATGATTGTTTGTTGTTTCGTGATGATTGTCCTTGTTCCCCCTTGAAGGCATGTTTGTTTGCATTGATTCTTCACAAATCGACGTAGATATCCTCCGAATGAGCCTCTCAATTTCTTCTTTGAGTTGTTTGCATGCCTCGAGTATGTCCACACTTCATGGAAGTGACAATATTGCTCGATTTCAATTTGTTTCATTTACGCGCCACTTGATATTTTCTTCATCTCAATGGCCATTAGAGGTTAACACGAGATGTGTTCACGCTGGTATTTCTTCAAGTCGTGGTTCACTGCTGATATGTGGGTCGTGGAGGGAGATCACGACCGCCTTGTTGCTTTTGATAGAGTGTCGATCGATTTCCTGGGTGCTTTTACGCTTTCCGCGGATTGCTCAAATTATTTTATGGCGTAAATTTCATCGCCAGAGATTTGTGCTTCCACACGATGAACCAAGTCGATATGAGTGGACCGTGTCTCGCAAAGGATGAAGGTCTGGAGTCCTCCAAGAAAACTCCTCTTAATCCGTGGTCTACCTGACATGAAGCTTCTAAGAGAACCTTGGAAGTATTCCTTAAGTGATTCACCTTCATTTTGACTAATTTGAGAGATGAGAGGAATCTTTAATGATCCTTCGATTTGCAATGAACTGCTACAAAGATTTTGGCAGTTCATCAAAGGTATGGATAGATCCCTGGAAGAGAGAGAACCAAGTGCGGCTTGTCCCTTGAGAGTAATAGGAAAGACCACAAAAGCAAAGTATGTCGAGCTTGGATATGCATGATGGTCCCAGAATGGTCGATGTGTTCGTAGTGGTCGCGAACTCCATCATAAGGGTCAATGCTTGAAGCTTAAACCCACTGGGATGTGAATAGCCCAAAGGGGAAGACTCGATAACTCACAGAGAGAAGATATGATTCCGCCTGATGGAGTTCTTCTTGCTGCATTGTAATTCTGCATGTATAACATGGCAGTGGTCAACAGGTGAGAATGCGCCACCAAGAATCAATTTACGGTTGAGTCGCGACGGATGGATGGGTGGAACCGGCAGTCAAGAAGTTCAAAGATCACGCGATGGTGGAACTTCGCCTACAAGAGAGCAAAGATATTGTCCTCAGTAATAATCGATCTTGGGGCAGGTTTGCCGTGATGGAGGTTGTTCTCGGAAAAGTCGGATCATCTCATTTTGAGAGACTCTTCCATTCGGCGATAATGCTCTTCTAAAGAGATTCCGTCGGCTCGCCAACCGGTCATGCCCATTGGGGAAGTGTAAGCTTGACGCCCCGATTCAAGGATTGGTTTCGAGAGTGACGAGTTAGAGCAGAGGTCTGCAGTTAAAGATTGCCTATTGGTCATGATGTGTGTTCGCAAAAGTATGATCGAGGGAGTCTTCCCACGACGGCCAAAACCTGCTATGCGTCTAAGACCGCCACAGAGTGAAAGTTTACGCCTTTAGCTTTGTTGATTAGTCCAAAGACACAATACGTGTATTTAAAGAGTGAGCGAGAACTAAATTTTAACGCGGAAAAAAAATCTCGAAAAAAAAAACCACGGCCCGCCCAAAGAAAATGTTCCATTATGTATATGCCTCGAAGTACAGAATCGGATTACAAGATGTTATACAAGAAAGGGACAACAGCTATGTAACAACGGCCGTTGTAATAGTTGCTGTGGCGCAGTGGTGGACGCGGTAGAATCGGAAATGCAAACGATTAGGTGATTGACGACAGCGAGGGTCAGTGACAACGGCGGCCGACGGTGGTGGTTGACGACCGTCGGGCGGTGGTGCGATCTTGCTCGGGGGATCTTCGAGCGAGCTCCTCCTTCTTGCTTGGGCTCTCCTTCTTCACTTGGCCTCCAAAGTATCCCTTCATATGGAATATGAGCTATTTATAGGAGGAGTGGCGCCTTGTAAATACATGGAAAATCCAAACCACTCCTCCCATCTGACGGTTCCGACGATTCCTTTGATCATTTGATGTATTTCAACATTTGGATGCTCAAATAAGGTCGAATTGTGAGATCTTAGGGTTGTTAGATTCTCGTCGAGATGCTCGATTTGACTATAAATACTCTATATTTGATGATCATTCGAGAGGTTTAATTCATGTTCCAAAGTTTCATGATGTTTCGTGTGCTTGATCTTGATTGATTTCGACTTGGGATCAGCTTGCCTTTGCCCTTAAGATTCATGCTTCGACTAGGGGAATTTTGAATGTCATATCAACTATAAATTAGAATAATAATTATTCTGTTTGGTTTGAAAATTCATTATGTTATTATTTAATAATCTCATATTTAAATAAATAAATAAATAAAAATATATATTATAGATGGCATAGACATAGATAAAATGAATTTTAAATTTTTTTGATTTATTGCTTTAGATTTGATAGTATTATTCTTTCATTATTTTTATATTTAGATTATTAGAATTCTAAAATTATAAATTTTAATTTCATAGCCCAATCGGTTGTTCCCATTTTGGAATTTTCAAGCCTGGGTCTGTGACACATAAGCAAAGTATATAAGAAGCCAAATAGATTCAATTGTAGAAAGAAGAAGAGTGGAAAATTACTGTATAAAATTAAGGGGATAAGTTGAAAAGAAAGTTCTTTGAAAAGATACAAAATTTGAAAATTTTTTTTTTAAGGGACTTAGTTGGAATAATTGTTTTGTTTTACATATGATCAATATTTATCAAAACTTTATTATTAAGATATACCAAACAAGGGCGAACTCCCACTGCAAATGATAAAATGAGTTTCTTATTTTTGAGCATGTGTAATAATAAAGTTTTGAATGTTAAATGAGTAAAATATATTTGATGATAAATAAAACTTTTACAACATTTGTACAAGTAGCATAAAATAACAAGCCTAAAATCAGAAATAAAAAATCAATGTGCAAAGAGAAAAAATAAATTTACCAAAGCTGTCTTAAAAAAATAATATGCCAAGAGGAATAATCAAAGAACAAAATTAATATGACTTAATATTCTCAATGAGGAGTTTGTGAAAGTACATTATCTTATGCATGTTGATGATATGAGCTGGTCTCAAAATATTGGCAAAATGAATGGATTGATGATCAAAATCTCATAATATGAGCTATCAATTAAATCAAAACAAAAGCAAGTCTCGCGATCACCTAAATTAATATTGACATTGTAAATATTACGATTACATAATGAAAGAATTAAAAAAAAAAAGATAAATGAACAAGAACAAAAGCCTAAAAAAATTAATAAATGTCATTACAAAAGACATTTTAGATGCACAAACACAACAACAACAACATAAACAATAACAACAAGCCTTTATCCCACTACATGGGGCCGATTATATGAATCATCCTTCTCCAATGTGTCCTATTAAGTGTTAAATTCTCTTTTGATTCTAAAAAAATAAGATCATTTTTTATACTACCGAACCAAGTATTTTTAGATCTACCTATACCTTTCTTAACAGAAGTTGAATCTAGTACATCTACTCTCCTATCTATGTCATTGAATGGCTGATATTTTATATGACCAAGCCATTTAAGATGGCTCTCTCTAATCTTATCTATCACTAGAGCTACTCCAATCTTTTTACGTATATATATTCATTTCACAACTTGTCTCAAAGTATAAAGTACTCGTCCACATGAGCATCCTCATCTCTGCATCACCAAAGTTAATTTTACGCTTCTCTTTCATTGACCAACATTCTGCGCCATAAATTATTACATGTCTTACAACCATCTAATTAAATTTTCCTTCAAATCTAAGCAATAATTTCCTATGATGCAATATGCCAAATGCATTCCTCTACTTCAACCATCCAACTTGAATTCTATTAATAAAACTCTCATACGTTTTACCATCATTTTAAACAACAAATCTGAGATATCTAAAATGTTCACTCTTTTAATGACTTGATCATCCAATGTCACAACCCCATCAATAAATATTTTACAACTATAATTATACTCCATACATTTAGTTTTAGATCTACTTAAATAAACGCTTTTGGACTCAAAGGTTTACCTTCATAATTCAAGTTTTTTTTGAACTCCCTCTCTAGTGATATTAACAAGAAGAATATCATCAACAGAAAGCATGCATCAAGGTACATTCTCTTGTAAATGTCTAGTAAGAGCATCCATAAATAAAGCAAAAAAATATGAACTTAAAGCTGATCATTGATGTAATCCAAGTGAAATAGAAAAATACTTGGTCAATCCTCCTTGTGTTTGAACACAAGTAACGCCCAATATACATATCCTTAATGACTTGAATATAAGTAATATTAACTCCTTTGTTTTCTATAATTCTCTGAAATATTTCTCTTGAAACTTTATCATAGGCTTTCTCCAAATCAACAAATATCATATTCAAATCCTTCTTACTCTTTCTATACTTCTCCATCAAACCTCTAACTAAATGTATAACATCCATAATAGATCTACTCGACATGAAACCAAATTAAATTTGAGAAACTTTTGTATCACGTCATAACATATGCTCAATTACTCTCCTATATGTTTAATATATGGCACATTGACGTAATTTCTCTATAATTTGCACATTCTTGTGCACCACCTTTATTCTTAAAAATAGAAACTAACAAACTTTTTTTTTTCCACTATTCAAGCATCTTTTTAGTAGTCCTTAAAATAATAATAAAAAAATTAATAGACCCAGAATTTCTTTGATCTCCTAAGCATTTTCACACTTCTATTAGAATATTGTCAAGTCCTACTATTTTTTTTCACACTTCATTTTCTTTAAAATCTCTCCAACTTCAATTTTACTAACTTGATGTTAAAAATAAAATTTTTATTTTTATTTAAGTGATAAGGTTGTTAAAATCAATCGTCTTCTCATAACGCTTATTGAAAAGTTTACAAAAATATTTCATTCTCAAATATTTAATATCTTCTTCTAATAAAAGCACTTTATAATTTTCATTCTTAATACATGTCACTTGAATTAAATCTTTACATCTTCTATCTTTTGTTTTGCTAACATATATATACATATTTTGCCATGTTTAATATCTAATTTATTATGTAAATCACTAAAACCTAAATCGTTGCATTACATATTCTTAAAATCTCAATTATCACTTTATATCTTTTTTTAATTCTCGAGCTTTGACATCTAAATCATTTTCATAACAAAGCTTCTTTTTTTTTTTAATATTTTCTTGCATTTTGATTTAGTCATCAATTATTTTTTACTAAAAAACCTTTTCTTTTGATTCTCCAAGCATATTTTTTGTAATTTGTTTAATCTCGCTTATATATTTTTTCATATAACATTAACTTTCTCATGAACATCCTAAATTCTAAGATATTGTAGCTTACTCAACATTTCTATTCGTGTTCTTTATGTACATCCTAATCCTAGAATGATATTTTGATTTATTTTTATCTTCCAATCCTTGATGTAAAATCTGAAACTAATAGTCGATACTTGGAACTTAAACTTTCACCAGAATGATAATCTTATAATTCAAAACGACACTTATATAAAAAAAATAATCTAATCAATTTATATTTTACTAGGTTAATTTTTATAAGTGATAATATGCTAATCTCTTTTCTTAAATAAAGTATTAGCACTTATAAATTAATAAGCTAAAACAAAATTCAATATGATCTTACCTTATTCATCAGTCACTCTAAATCTATAGCCACCACAAATATATTTAAAATCTTCTATTACTCCACCAACATCTCCATTTAAATTTCTTCTAATAAGTACTCTATTCTCAAGAGGTATCCTTTGTATTAATCTCTTTAGGTCATTTTAAATTTAACCTATTTGAAGAGAATAAATACTTATAACATTATTAATCTTAGCCTCAATTATAATCTTTAAGACTAATATTATCTCCAAACTTATTAATTTTCACAATACTGTTCTTCAAACTCTTTTTATAATCATACCTATATCATTTCTAACATGACCCTTACCTAAATATCAAAGTTAAAAAAATCTAAAATATTAATCTTCATACAAAGTCAATGCAAAGAAGCTAATCCACAAATACTCAATGTAAATAATCTTTGACTAATGTGAATATTTTTATTATTCTTTTAATCAAAATCAAATATAAGGGAATGCAAAGTATTCTTGATGATGACAAGCCCTTGAATACTATACATATTAGAAATATAATAATTATGATAATAAAAATACTTGAAAGTTGATAACGTTAGTCATTTTTGGTTTTAAGGAGAAACCTATCATCTAACATCTAGCTAGAAAAGAATGCCATGCAACTTTCAATGATAATAATTTAAACTTTCAAAAGATGCATTAATGATTACTCGAGATAATAAAATAAGTACTTTTTATACTACCTCTAATGCAAAAGTTATAGGAGCTATCATTAATGTAAATGTATGACATAAATATGAGTTAGTAAAAATTCCTTACACTAAAAGTGACATTATAAATAAAAATTATAATAAATTCATCTTTTATGAAGACTACATTATGAGAAAGAAATGAGAGTTATTTTTTAATTATTGAAAGAGATCTCAAATTTAAGAGGCTAAAACTAGTGTACATAAATATATTGGTGCATCCCCTATTGCTTCCTTAAGATTATCTTTATATTACATCATGTTCATTGGCATTTATACCAGAATGATATAGTTTATTTTTGTTAAAAATAACTTTGTTGTGTTTATTAGTTTTGTGAAGTTGAAGGATTTTGTGAAAATAAAGATTAAAAATAAATAAATTTTAACTATTACATGCCAAATAATTCACAATGGTGGATATAACTAAAATCTTAGCACTATGTGGATATAACTCAAACCATGGCACTGTGGGAAAAACCATGTGTTTGACTTTCCTTTATCATTGCTTGAAAGCTGAGATGGAATAACAATCTCTAGTTTTTGTGGACCATTTATTACTATGCTTAGTTATGTTAGAGATCATATTCTTTATGAGCATATTAGAAAAATAAAAAAGGTGAAAGTATATTATCTTTTATTTTAATGTCAATGATTGGAGCTCATTTTAAATTAAATATTGGCAATGATAAATGGATTGTTAATCAAATTCTCATAATACGAACAATTATTTAAATCAAAATGAAAACAAGTCTTGAGATCACCTAAATAGATATTGATAATATAAAATTTATGACCACATAATTGAAGAATCTTGAAAAAAAATGCATGAATAGAACAAAATCCAAAAGAAAAAAAAATAATGAATGCCAGTGTAGAATACATTTATGATGCATAGATACTCCTCGTAGATAATCCATTGGAGACATACATATTTGACCAAAGTGCATCTTTTCATTATGCTTATAATAAAAATCAAATCAAAACTAATGTAATGTGTTGTTGATGATGAGCCACTGAATGTTATACATATTGAGATATGATAAGGAAGATAGCTAGTAAAAATACTTGAATGTTGATAAAAGTCAAGCATTTTTGGCTTTAAGAAAAACTTAATCATCATCAAACAATTATTTGGAAAAGAATGTTATGGAACTTTCAATGATAACACTTTAAACTTTAAAAAAATGGCTTAATTATTGTCTGAGAAAATAAAATAAGTAATCTTTACACCACCATCAATAAAAAAAAATTATGGGGCTTAGCTTAATCTAAATAATCCACTATATATTTAAAGTTGGAGAATATGGAGATATAAACTTTGAAATGCATGTTTAACCTTTTATTATACAAAAGTTAGCAAAAGTATCTTAAAAATAATGTTGCAATAATCATATAGTGGTGGTTGGGGTATAATTAATAGCTACTGGCGGTGGTAAATGATGACTACTGATGGTGGCTTTAAGTTCTCAAACTTCGTTGTTAACTTTATCTTCTTTCCTTCATGTTGAGAATGAGATATTATTTATAGAGTTTTGAAATGACTATTTTTGCAATTTTATTTAAAATCTTTAACACTCCATTGGATGTTTTACATTGAATTATTTAATCATAGATCATTTTTCTACATATAGTGTCATAATGATCTTAAAATTGAGTGATCTTAAGCATATTATGGGTAGATCTTTTAAAGGCTTTCTAGGTAGGTATAATAAATAAATCATCATGCTTGATTAATTAAAGATAATTAATTACACTCAACTTTAGGGTTCAAGCTTTGATAAGATATAATATTTGAAGATTTTTGAATATATGTTATATATTTGAATATATGCCTAAAACTAAAAAAATAAAGAACACATAGCCAAAATCTATTATGCTTTCTTGTTGAATCTCTTCTTTATACAATGGTTTGTATAAGGCTAGATATTATACAAATAATAAAAGCATTTTAGATATATGTATAATCTAAGTAAAAATATTAAAATATTATAAAGTGAATATTACATTCTTTGTATCAACCATTAGTTAAGTGGGCACTAATTGTTTCAAAAAGCTCACATTCTTTCATTTTGTAAATAATAATAAAATTAGAGGGGGACATGAGACTCCACCCACCCTCATTTTGGGTATAGATGCAAAAAAGAGTATTTTGATTTTATTGAGAAGTAATATTAAAAAAATTGGATATGAGCTTATTGATTTTTTTATTCGTAATTTTATAGATATAAGTAAATATAATTAGGAGTGTGCATTTGATTTATTTGAATTGATTGGTGGTGGAATTCATTGAATCAAATGGTTTTAGAACTGAAAATTCAAAATATCAAATCAAACTTTTTTTTTTGTATAACCAAACTAAATTGAACTTAAATATAGTTAGGTTCATTTGGTTTAGCTTTGACTTAATAAAATTTTGAAAAAAAAATAATTTTGATAATGTAAGTATAAAAAAAAATAAATTATAACATGGTGAGAAAAAGAGAAACCAAATCAAATAATTATTATATATATATATATCAAACCAACTAATTATTATTATATATAAATATAAGATAATCACATTTTGATTATTTAAATTTTATTTATTATTGAAAATTTAATATTTGATTTATTTAAAAATTATTTTTAGAATTTGAATAAATATTATAATTCAAACAACTCTTATTTTAAATTTTAAAATAAAAATAACTTTTTTTTAATAAATTGAATTAAATCAACTAAGTATATTTAGTTCAGTTAAAATTTTTTTAATTTAAATCAATTAATACACACATCTAAATATAACCCGATGGCAGATTTAGCTATATAAAGAATTAAAGTAGTCTTAATTTGCAGTTCTCCTTAAAAAAAAAATGATTTCAACTAAAAAAAGTTCGAACATTTGTCAATCGCCATCTTAGAGGCCGAAAATCTCCGGATTCTCGGAGGCTTATGCAATGATTATTGCTTTTGAAAAAGAATCCATGAAACAAAAAACAATTTGTGGAGACGTGGCTGAAAAACCACAGTATCACGTGCTCTCCGCTACTGTGGTCCATCGTCTACCTATGTCCTGCCTGCTCTTTCTCCCTCTCCCAGGTTCATAAATCTGCCGACCAGTTTTTTTTCACTGTGGCGTCAGTTACGATTTTCATTGGCTGGGTAGTGGTGGTGGAGAGAGAATGCTTTTGCTATTCTTTGTGTTGGCCCTTTCTACTAAAGGTTTTCTTCAGCCATGTCTTTCTGTTTCTTCTCAGTTCATTGGCTATGGCTACCGTTTAGTCTCCCTTGAAGAGAATCCTAATGGCGGTGGGCTAATAGGACATCTCCTGCTGAAGAAGGGAACCTCCACCTATGGCCCTGATATACCTCATTTGAGGCTTTTTGTTAAGTAAGAACACAGTATATGCAATAAAGTGGAAACCGAAAAGCCCTTTTTTCCTTAATTTTTTTCCTTTTTTTTTTCTATACCCGGATATTGCTTGATCTTGTATGGGTTCCACAAACCCTTAAAATCATGCGTTTTCTTTTTTAATTTCTTGATCTTAAGGTTCTAGACAACTTTCCTCTTCTTAGATGCGGTTTATTATTTTATACCTTAGGTGTTTCTATTTTTTTCGTTTTCATAAATAAATTTCTGGTTTACACCAAGGATTATTTAACTCTTCTTTTGAATAGATGCATTATAAAATTTGGGAACAATGCTTTCATGATTAGGGTTTAACTTCTTTTTTCTTTTATCGTTTTATAGGTTCACCGGAACAATGCTTTTATAATCAGGGTTCATTTTCTTTCTCTAATAATTTATGGTGAACTGATAATTTTTTTTATGGTTTTTTCTGACATGATGGATTCATATTTTCTTATTAAAATTTGTTGTTTGTTTGATTCTCTGACATCTTATATCACAAAGATCTAGATTCCAGTATTAATCATGTTGTTCTATCTAATTGTTAAACAGTTTTTCATTCATTTATGAATGTTGATGGCTGAAAGAAATGGAGGAAAAAAAATGAGAGTATCCTTATAACCAATGTCGTTGGATTCCATTTCAATTGTGAACCAAACAATCTTTATGTATTCTCCTTCTCAAACAAATTTTGATTACTATGCAGGCATGAAACTACAAACCGATTGAGAGTTCATATAACTGATGCAGAGAATGAGAGATGGGAAGTTCCATACAACTTGCTTCCAAGAGAGGAACCTCCATCACTGGAGAGTTCTATTCAGAAAACCTCAAGCATTCCCTTCACGGCCGCAGAGTACTTAGGTGAAGAGCTCATTTTCAGCTACATATCAGAGCCATTTGGGTTTGCCGTTAAGAGGAGATCCAATGGAGAGACACTCTTCAACTCAACCCCTGAGGCTGAAGACCTTTTTTCCCCCATGGTCTTTAAGGACCAGTACTTGGAGATCTCTACTAGATTGCCTAAGAGTAGTTCACTCTATGGGTTGGGCGAGAATACACAGCCTGGCGGGATTCGGCTTCAGCCGAATGAACCTTATACTTTATACACAACTGATATTTCTGCCATTAATCTTAACACTGATCTATACGGGTCACATCCAGTGTATATGGACTTGAGGAATGGGAATGGAGAGGCTGCTGCACATGCAGTCTTGCTGCTTAACAGCAATGGAATGGATGTTTTCTATAGGGGAAGCTCTCTAACATATAAGATCATTGGAGGAGTCTTTGATTTTTACTTTTTTTCAGGGCCAATGCCACTTGATGTCATCGATCAGTACACTTCTTTGATTGGCAGGCCAGCTCCTATGCCTTACTGGGCTCTAGGTATTGTCCTCTTTTCCATGGGTACTTGTTTTTATAAGAAAATGTTTTGTTTACTCTCCTTGCTGTTGATACTTTTAATGGTTTTTTTTTTCTGTGGGAACTTTTCTGATTTTTGTTCTTCATTTCAAGTTTTTGATGCACATCATTTCAAGAAATTGTGAATTTATCACCTAAAAATGCCATGGTTGCCTTGGGATTCATTGTGCAATGCATTCCCCAATAGATATCATAGGTCGATTTTTCTTCTCCTAATTGGAGAATTTTTGTTATCTTCCATTTTTTTTTCCACATCTATGCCTAGGATATCCTTCAAATTCATGATTGCATCATTGATTATGATTTACAATACAAAAATTACTTGAGAATTGAATTCCATCATTCTTAACAGAAGTGTAATCATCCATTGAATATATGAGGAAGTATGATTGATCAAATGACATATAGAAGCCATCTTTAAAGTTTAATTTTACCCATGTGCTTCACTAATCAAAATCATCAAAATTCCCTCTAAATATCATCAGCTCGTGCATTTAGTTCCAAATCATTTCGAAGTTTCTATGCTTTAAAATTACAATTATCTTATCATTTAATCTTTTAAGAAAAATTTGATGTTCATGATTGATAATCAAACATTCTTAAAGAATTTTGGTGTCATGTAAGCTAATAGTTTTAATGATATTCAAGAGATTGCATGATATTATATACATACATACATACATACATACATACATACATATATATCACAAAGTTGATTTTTTTAAATACCTATTTATCTTAAAATAATATTATTATAATAAACTAATATTATGGAGCAAGCTTAAAATGAATTTTACAAACAAACAATCTATGATAACAAGTTAAAAATCCTCAAATTATGGGCTTGCTTAACTGTTAAAATAGATAACTCATAATATGGGCATTGCACTCAGATAATTGGTGAAGAGAAAAGGTTGATGATCAGAAAGAAAAAAAGAGTAAATAAAGCGACATAAAAGTTAACATATGACAAAGGTGACAAGGACATAAATTTTTTTTTTCTTGAAGTTGCAAAAGGGGGATCTTGGGATAGATAAGAAGTGATCAATTTCTAGTTTACTTTCTGGCTATTTTATTTTCTTTATCCTTTTTCTTTGAACAGAATAGAAAGTTAACTTTGATTGTCAAAATTCAAGAAAAATTCGAGTGCAAGCTTACCATACTTTAAAGTGCATTCTACATCATATGTTCACATCAAGAAGTGCATGCTTCATACTACAACATATAGATGTTCATGATTCAAATTATTATGAGGCTACTTTGTTTCCAATTGTACTTCTTGCACTACGTTTCTAATAAGGTTTGCATATTTTGGAAAAAAACATTTAGCTGTGAGGTAATTTCTAATTTTGAGCAACTTGTGAATGTAAATATTACTTATGGAGAATTTTTTATTACTTTTTTGTTTATGTCGCTGCCATAAAATTCAAAGGAGGCTTTAGCAAAATGATAGTATTTTTGATGTTTTAGTTATTTGGTCCATGGTTTATGGGAGGAGATATGATATCATTTTTCATGCTGAGAAGAAAAAAAATTGAGGTGATGTGCTTTTAATGTGGTTAAGAAGTTTGTTGATGCTCTTCTTGATTATGTGGACTGCTGGATGTTGGCTATATTGGGAGTCCTTTTAGTTGGACTAATGGTAGAATTTGCATGCACATGTGTATATGTGTGGTATGAGAGAGAGAGAGAGAGAGAGAGAGAGAGAGGCACACCAAGTGGAGGAAGGGAATTGAATTGGATTTGCAATGAGCACTTTGAACTTCTTTCAAAATTCTCCCAATTAAAAATCCAGCAATCAAATACTAGTGAAAGCCAAATAATTAACCAATTAAATACACAATCAAATACACAAGTTTGTTTGTAAATGTAGGAGCTAAGATATACGTAATATGATAGATGTGTTTTTTATTTAATTGTAATCTAAATTCTGCGTGTAGTGAGCACTGTGAAATTCTTGAATTCACCAAATTCAAAGCCCTTAACACTTAAATGCTTATAAAAATGAAATACTATACCAATTAAATATACAGATCAAACACACAAATAAGTGTACCGTTATGGGTGCCAAGATATATTGATTAAATTTTTTGGCATAGAAAATATCTACTTAAGGAACATTCTTTATCTAAAATTAAGTTCGTTTTAATCTTTTTTGTTAAATTAATAGATTATTGATGTAATCAACACAAAGTTATAGCTAGCAAATTTAGTGAAAATAATGAAAAATTAGGATAAAATATATTTTTTATCACACAAAAGCCATTAATAATCATATGAAGGCTAAATAATCACATAATCACAAAATAATTAATAATTAAAATAATTTTTACATATATAGAAGTTAAACAATGTCAATATATCAAAAACTGACCTGAATTTGTGAATCAATAATATAACATGAATAGCTTTATTAGTTAGTAATTTTTTCTTGATTGAAATGCTCTCCTCTTCGTGATAATTGAATATCATATGTACTAAATTAATTTTATGACCTTGTGACTACTAATTAGTCTAATTAGTGAGGGATTTGGAAGTTATTGCCATGATTTTAGGTTAGAATATCGCTTACATCATAATAAAATCCCACCTTACAGACATAGGGGAAAATTATGATTTTATTAATTATGCTTGATTAATTGGTTCATGAAATTGGCTTAATAGATTATGGAGCATTAAAAATCTCTAGTTAATTATACTCATTGTTGTATTTCTTTCTTCAGGATTCCACCAATGCAGATGGGGTTACCACAATCTCTCTGTTGTTGAAGGGGTTGTTGAAGGTTACAACAATGCCCAAATACCACTCGATGTAATGTGGACTGATGATGATCATATGGACGCTAGAAAAGACTTCACACTTAGCCCTGTCAACTTCCCTCGCCCCCAGCTGTTAGCTTTCCTTGACAAAATTCACTCAAGGGGCATGAAATATGTAGTCATTGTAGATCCAGGTATTAATGTCAATTTAACCTATGGTGTCTATCTTAGGGGGATGGTTCAAGATATTTTCATCAAGTATGAAGGGGAGCCTTATCTAGCACAAGTCTGGCCTGGACCTGTTTACTTCCCTGATTTTTTGAACCCCAAGGGTGTATCATGGTGGATAGACGAGATCGCCAGATTTCACAAACTAGTACCTGTAGATGGCCTCTGGATCGACATGAATGAAGTTTCAAATTTTTGCACTGGAAAATGCCAGATTCCAACTATTCATCCATGTCCTATACCCAATAATCCAACTCCCTGGGTTTGTTGCTTGGATTGCGTGAACATAACAAAGACAAGGTGGGATGATCCTCCCTACAAAATAAATGCATCTGGGATTCAAGCTCCACTTGGATTCAAAACTATAGCTCCAAGTGCAGTTCATTACAATGGGGTCATGGAGTACAATGCTCACAGTCTTTATGGCTTTTCTGAATCCATTGCAACTAACAAGGCACTCCTGAAACTGGAGGGAAAGAGGCCGTTTGTTCTCTCCCGCTCGAGTTTCGTGGGATCGGGAGCTTATGCAGCGCACTGGACTGGAGATAACAAGGGCACATGGGAGGATCTCAGATACTCGATCTCGACGATATTGAATTTTGGTTTATTTGGCATGCCAATGGTTGGTGCTGACATCTGTGGATTCTACCCAGCTCCAACTGAAGAGCTCTGCAACAGATGGATAGAGCTCGGTGCTTTCTATCCCTTCTCAAGAGATCATGCCAATTTTGCTTCTCCTCGACAAGAGCTCTACCAATGGGAGTCTGTTGCAAAGTCCGCTCGAAATGCATTAGGCTTACGGTATAAGTTACTTCCATATCTTTACACTTTGAATTATGAAGCTCACATCTATGGTGCACCGATAGCGAGACCAGTGTTCTTCTCATTTCCTAATTTCACTGCTTCCTATGGGTTGAGCACTCAGTTTCTACTTGGGAGGAGTGTGATGGTCTCTCCAGTTTTAAAGCAGGGGGCAACTTCAGTGGAAGCCATTTTCCCTCCCGGAACTTGGTATAATCTGTTCGACACAACGAAGGCCGTGATCTCAAAGGACGACCAATATGTGACCCTCGATGCCCCTCTTAATGAGGTAAATGTTCATTTGTATCAAAACACCATTCTACCAATGCAGCGTGGAGGGATGCTAACCAAGGAGGCAAGGACAACTCCTTTCACCCTTGTTATAGCTTTCCCTTTCAGGGCAACCCATAGTGATGCCGAAGGCAAGGTTTATGTTGATGATGACGAGCGACCAGAAATGAAACTTGTAGATGGAGAGGCGACCTATGTCGAGTTCTATGCAACGATTGAAGGGAAGACTGTAAAGGTCTGGTCTAAGGTCGAGCTGGCAAAGTTTAGCTTGAAGGAGAAGTTGTTTATTGAGAAGATTACTGTTCTTGGGCTGGAAGGCATGGGAGAAGGAATGCAGATGGAGGTGGATGGGGAAAGAGTTTCAGATTTGTCTGGTGTTCATTTCAACGATGCTTCTCCAGTGGATTTGGGTGAGATGGAAGGAAGAACAAATAGGAAAAGCATGATGGTTGAGGTGACTGGGTTGGCGCTACCTCTCGGGAAGAAGTTCTCTCTGTCATGGAATTTGAGCATTAAGGTATGATGGAGATGCTTTTAGTTTGTTTGAGTAGGTTTGACCTTGAAGTTAAATGCCTATCTTTACTTTTCTCCTTTGGCTTTTCTTTGTGTTGAGACAAACGTTGAAGTGCAATTAAAGAACTGAGGAATTTTCATTTGGTTGAATGAATCATCAGTGCTATCTGCTTTCTCTCACTTGGTTGGTTAAATGAATGAAATATTAAATCTGGATATTAGATGACTGTCTCATATTTTTACTATCTTTTTTTGTCTGCAACATTTTTTCCCTTTTGACATTTGAATGTTTACCATGAAACGAACATGTTTGTAAAGTATGAAGTGCAGGGCTCGGAAGTGCTGTAGATTAGTAGTAATTTCTTCTGTATAGACTTAAAAGTTTTTACTTTTTTGTCAGTTTTTAGAGAGAGAATAAGCAATTTTTAAACAGTAAAATTTTGAGCTAATACAAAGAAAGTAATTTTCAAATGAGCTGAACACGAACAAGGATTCGGCTCGTCAAGCTCGGCTCATTTATATGCCTATGCATGTGTACACAACCTACTCAATTGACCCAGCACAAGCAAAGATTATGCATCTATATAACTTTTAGTGTTGTCATTAATTGATTGCAGGACTCTAATTATCTATGTTATTTTATTTGTATCTATTATTCGAGCTCATCAAGAGAAATTAATAAATTATTGTACATTTTTTTATATTTTTAATGAATTGCATAAGTAATGCTTTTTTGGGCCGATTGATTTGTGGAGTTGAGAAATTAAGGTAGCGTTTAGGATGGTGGTGTGGTACAATACGTTTTTGTATTGTGTCATAGTTATCATTTTGGAAATTAGGTTTGTATCTTGTAAAGAATTTGTAGTGGGAAATTACGTTTCGAAATCTCATTTAGCAGAATGCAATGGCTATTAGAAAGTTGTATTTTAATAATTTTTTTTATTAAAAAAATTATAGTACTCATTATAACTTCTTAAACAACAGTTTCTTCTGCAATAGCTTTACGATTGTGTTATCATATTGCTATAGTTATCTCAAATAGATCTTAAATTTGATGCCGGAGAGAATAATAGGATAAGATGTGTGCCCTTAGGAAAGAATAATATGATGGTTATTATGCATAATTAGGATCTAAATCAAGTGGATAATTAGGGTTTTTGAAGATTCATATTTTTACTTAATTAAAGAGATAGGTGCATTTGTAGTTTTTACCCTAATTATATGGGAGTGTGGGAAAAAAATCAAATCTACAATTCTCTTTATTATTGATCTCATTTTTAGTGAGATTGACAATCTCTTCTTAGACCTAAAATTTAATTTAGGCATTAAGATTCTATTAACCTTAAGTGAGGTTAAGAATCGCTATAATCTAAGTGAATTAGGATCTTCGACTTTAGATTTAGAGCTTCCTAACCAGGCACTTAGTATATTGCGATTAATGGTGAAGTGCACAACCTTAACTAAAGCAAGAATTAAAATAATAAATTAAAATGAAATTTGGATTCAATGAACTTGGATTAAAGCAATTGAGTTTGATTAACTCAATTAAACTACTTGGGCTCAAAATCACCTAAATTCAAGAAAATTATATAAAATGAAAATTAAATTAAATCAAACTAAAACAAATATACAAAATCAATACATAAATATAAATGAACCCAAAAATAAATTCAGATGAAGTTCAAAGTGATCAATCAGGTTGTCTTACCTAAAGTTGATCCATATGGGCTCCACCAAGCCAAAAATCAAATTAATCAAAATTTTGATCAATTTATGTCATTTTAAATGCTTATATTTATCAAATTAATATAATAAAATACTAAACTAATTAATTCTTAATCTGTCGATAATCAAATGGTCTAATTGGGTCATCTAGTCTAAATGAATTTGAACTGACTCTATTGGACCTAAACTCAAAATAAATTTAAATTAATTTAAATTAAATATATCAAAATACTTTAAAATTATATTTGAACATAATTCAAAATTTTCATGGGTTTGATTTGACCAAATTAGTCTTTTGACCCAAGTAAACTCCAATTTAATCCATTAAGCCCAAATTGGCCCAAAATAGGTCTAAATTAAAATTAAATTCAAATTAATTAAAATCAAGTGCTCCAAATCACTTCAAATACTTAATCAAATATAATTGAATCTTAAACACATGTCAATTTGAATCATATTGACCGCTTGATTCAAATGAACTCCTGGAGCTCCTTTGATCAAAACCACATCACCCCTCCTTTTTCATATAAAATAACAAACTCTGGCCAAATTCCAGTGAGGAGACGATTGGCGCGGAGGCAAGGGCTAATTCATCCTAGAGTTTCATCTCGTGCTTAGGAGCATATTCAGATCGAAAAATCTATCGGACGTCGACTTCGACGAAGTAATTTCTTCAAAACTTTAGAAAATCGTTAGGTTCTTTAGTTTGCAAGGATAATTACACGATTATAGGAATTTTCTCTAGATAACCCTTGCATTTTACATTCTCAATCATCCTAAGTCGAAAAAGGGTGATTTTTTTTTGGCAAGATTCAACGGAAAATCAGGCCAGACGGGCATTTTCGGGCAAAATCCCGTCTGTTCGGGCACTGTTTCGCTAGCTGTGAGGGAGACAGCACGATAGCCGTATGATCTCCCTTAATAGAGACAGACGACTATGATTAAAAAGCCCTTTGGATTTAATCTGCACCCTTGGATTGGTAGATTAGATCTAGATCGGATGGTTCAGATATGCCCGATAAGAGTCTATTTTCCCGCCCAAACGATGAGTCGGCGCTTGCTTGGCCCAATCGAGCTGCGACACACGTGATACTGTGGCCTAGTCAGTGTTGACTGGGTTAAATAGAAAAAAATATGAGATTTTCTGGATTTAAAATTTACTTAAAAACACTTGAAACCTCAAAATTTCATAAAAAACAAAGTACTTAGTAAAAACTTGTAAATGTGGGCTCATTGGATTCGTCTTTTAGAGGGGAATCTAACAAACCTGAAAGCTCTAATTTTTATGAGGTATTTTAGGCTTAATTTAGGTTTTAGTGAGAATAAAATATTCTTAGTTAATCTCAAAATGCTGGTTAGATTGATCTAAAATTTTAGGAAATAAAATTAAGGTCAAAACACACTTATCATAAAAATTTTAGGTCTAAATGATGAGTTTATTAAATGTTATTGAATTTCAAAATTCAAAGACTCATTGTTGTGAAATAATTAATTAAAATTCAAGAAAATTAAGAAAAAAAACAATCAAATTAATTCAAATCGTTAGAAATGACTCTAGTGAACTTATAAAAAATATTAAAACTCTTGAAACTCATTAAATGTCAAAATGATCTAATTAAGAGATTAATTGAATTAAATAAATCAAGCAATTAGCCTAAACTTTGAAAAATCACACTAAATCAACTAAAATTCTAAAAAATTCAAACAAGCCCTCTTTGAATTTGTCTTTTAGAGAGGAATTAAGAAAATTAGACGCCCTAATTAGTTCCTAATATATTGGGTTTAATTTGATTTTTTTTTTTGTAAACATCAAAGCCTTAGTTAACCCCAAATTACACCCCTAATCATGATAAAACTTTTGGGGATGATATTAGAGCAAAACCTTATCTACCATAAAAATTTCAAGCAAAAATGATGAATATATTAAAAGTTATCAAATTTTAAAGTTCAAATATTTAATTTTGTCAAATAATTAATTTAAAAGTCTGAAAAATCATAGAAATTATTAAAATAGGTTAAATCACTTTAATTAATATTAACGAACTTTAAGAAAAATAAGGTAATCCTCTGAATAAACAAACAAAAACTGCTTTAATTAAATCAAATAACTAAATCTTCAATTTAAATTAAATTAAACTTAAACTCAACATAAACTTGATCTTAATTAAATTAAATAATGAAACTCAACTAAACATTAGTTAAATTTCACATTCAACTTTGACTGAGTGAACCTAAATCATCAAATAATTAATTATATCAATTAATCTAAATATATGAACCAAATTAAAAGCTCCAACTCTAATTAAATTGATAAGAGACTATGATCAACTTAAAATTAAACTTTGGTTAAGCCTATCATAACCAAATTAATTAAACTCTTTAAACAAACTAATTAAACTTTTTGATCAAGTTAATTAAACCTTTTAATCAAATTAATTAAACTCTTTAATCAAATTAATCAAACTCTTTAATCAAATCAATTAAACTCCTTAATCAAAGTAATTAAATTCTTTAAACAAATTAATTAAACTCTTAATCAAACTGATTAAACTCTTTAATCAAATTAATTAAACTATTTAAACAAACTAATTAAACTCTTTAATCAAGTTAATTAAACTCTTTAAACAAACTAATTAAACTTTTTGATCAAGTTAATTAAACCCTTTAAATAAATTAATTAAACTCTTTAATCAAATTAATTAAACTCTTTAATCAAATTAAATCATCAAATCAAATTAATTATGTTAAACTTAAATTAAATTACCCTTAATTTAATTAGGACAATCAAATACTTAACTAAGTTAAACTCAATTTGAATAAACAAATCTAAATAGAAAGGACTAAGTTTTCCCATTTATGAAAAGTATTTGAATACAAAGAACCTAAAATTCTTAAAGTGAGTTCATAAAATTTTTCCAGAAAGGGAGCAATCTTCTAACATTATTCCAATCATCATCACTTAAAACACCATTTAAATATGACTTTCATCATCATCCTTCTAGTTTGATTTAAATTGAGTATCAATCTCCTCATACCTTTCAAAGCTCTCCAACTTAATCAAAAAGACTTAACATTAAAATGTGGAATTCCATCAGAGGAACATCTAAGCATAATATGCTTTTAGTTTTATTTTTCAATTTCAATGCATTCTTTAAATTTTTGTAACCTTCCGTGAAATCATTATATCTTTAGCTCAACATGACAATTGATTCGATATCTCTTCAGCCATCTCACAAAATTAAGTTAACAATGTGAGCTATGCATCTCATATGTAAGAAGACATCTAGAATACTACCTCCCTTTGCCAAATTTTTTTTTTATGATGATGCCATTATTAGAACTTGCATTATCAACAAATATAAAATTGCTTCAATCCCCAATCTACAAGACACTTCTCAACTTGTTGACCCAATAATTCTCCCATATGACTATAGATTGGAAAAAGTTTATAACTCTTTATTGAGTTTCCAATCATCATCAATAAAATGTGAATATACACATATAGTTAATTCGTTGAATTGATGTCCAAGTATCAAATAAGACAAACTTAATGACTTTTGAATAGATTTTTAAAATTTTCTCATCTGATAAAATTTAAAGCAATCACGTCAATGTCCACGTGAAGGTATTTGAAACATTGGACAGAGACATGAAATGTTTAAACCCAACCTTCTACATGCTTGAAAGGTAATTCATCAAATAACCATCATTGCTAAAAAGCTTTCTTACATTCAAATCTCCATGCCTTAAGACTTAATGCTCCTCACCTTACCACTAAATTGAAATGCAAGTTTAGTTTGATTTGGTTCATTTTAAGAGGATTCTTAAAAAAGAAAGATGTGCCCTTAAGTTTGAAGTGCCATTAATCTTTGGATCACCGTGATATGATTTCACAATAATTACACTTACTCATTTTTCTCCTTCTTCATTAGTATACCTCACAAAGTGATCCCAAACTGATCTAGTCTAGGAGCTTTTTTTTTAAATTGGTAGTTTCTCATCAACAAGCATCTGTAAGTTGAACTTAAATTCACTCTTAGGAACAACAAATGTTTGAACTATCTCCAACTTGTGACATGTTTCTACTCTAGAATCAAAAAAATTAAATAAATTAAAAAGAATGAAAAAAAGCATGCTTTAATAAATTACATCAACAAAACTTACTTCAATTAAAGAACGCTTGGATACTACAATATTGAGAAGAAAAAAAACATGAATCAATAATTGAACAATGTTAATTCATGAATCATGTTAACAAATTGTAATGCTCAATCAACTCCATCATCCATCTAGCAATGTATCCCAAATATTATAATATAATGTCACATTTCAACATTATCGTCAATATTATTTTATTAAATCCATCAATAAATCAAATTGTATTACTTGCATAGTTGCATTTAAAAACACTAAGATAAAAAAAACATCATAAAACATTATTTTTTCAAGACATGCATCTACATACTACATGCCATACTAGAATGAGACATAAAACCGATTATCCTTGAGAATGAGATAGATAGTTCAAATCATATGTTATACTATAATCATAGAATGAGCCAATGATGTAAAGACTAAAGAGCATGTAATTCCATATTAGACTTAGCGATATGTTCATATTTCATAAAGTTAGAACCGCAAATGACAAACACAAACTTCATAGTACAGCTATTTTTTCTTTATCAATAAAAAAAAGAAATGAAACTTCTTCCAAAGGGCTCTTAGACTCAAGAGGAGGGTGAGGGGAGAATAACATGATGATAGCATAAAGTTCTAAACCATCAACAAAATAAAGTCCACCGTGACTTACATAATCATAATTCACACAGATCACAATAAACCAAACAATAAACCAAATGAGAGCTCACGTGAATCAAACCATCAACAAAATTTCAACAAAGGAAGGAGGAGAGAGAGAGAGAGAGAGAGAGAGAGAGAGAGAGAGAGAGAGAGAGGAGTTGAGATAATGTGATTTAGTTCTTAGTATGACCTCAAAGAATCAAAGAGACTTAAATTTGAAATCGATGTGAAGAGTGAAGCGTGAAGAGTGAAGACATAAGTCACAACTAATGAGTGTAGGCTATCGTATGACATCCGCTAGCAAAAAAATAAAAGGAAGGAGAAGTCAGCCGCAAATAGGAAAGTGACAAAGCCCAAAGATCAGATAATCACGGAAGGCCCAAAAAAACACTGAATGTGGGAATGCCTTATGAGTCGAGACTCAAGACTCTCCATCCTAAGAAGTGTATCATCGCATCGGCCATCGAGTCTAATGAAAGGCAACACTAACCAAGCGTCTAAGTAAATCGACTATTCGACTATGACTGATTACTCCACGGACTCGAGACGAATAAATTTAGTATCTTGAAGTCAAAATACCCAAATAATCGATTTTATCAAAAAATTAAATTTATTAACTTAAAACCAACCAAAACCATAAAACTGCATTAACCCATAATTTCAACCAAAACCAAATAAATATAAAAAACCAACTAAACCAATTAAAAGGTTATTTTTTCTTTGAACTAATGTACAACATCAAAGTAAATCAATTGACATAAAATTTGAATAAATCTAGTTAGTCAAATGAATTAAAATAGTCAAATCAACTAAATGAAGATCAAACTAAACTAAATAGTTATTAGACTAAGACAATCAACACATGATCAAATTATTAAAATTAATAAATGATTAAACTTCTAATTGAGACACAAGTGAAAGATCACATTAAACCTTGATCAAATCATAAGTCAATTAAATTAAAATATATTCAACAATCAAATCGAGTTTAAATGAAATGATAAGATTAATAAACCTAAATAAAATTGAAATAAAATAATCAATACTAATCACATATAATTAAAATTGAGACCCAAATGAAAAGGACTAGACATTGATTCAAAGGATATTGAATTATCAAAACTTAATCAAATTAAACTAAAATCTAATAAATCCCAAGTCAATATCATTAATCAAAATATAGGAGGTTAAACAAACTTAAACTTTGAAACCCAAATCAATCGATAAAACAAGTCTAATTAATCCTTCTCATGTGATTAGCTAACATAAGGGTCTTAATGAAATCATAAATTTCATTGATTTGAGAATTTATGAAAGTAATTAATTTAACTCTCTTAACTTAATTAACCATTAGTCATGGGCCTAATTGCATTAGAACTGTGAAAGCATTGCTAATTTTATTTTCAATTGCATCATCATATTCTTTAGGCCCTTGTTTAATGATTAATTAAATCAAAGGGTTTTGGGAAGGTAATTGAGTGATTTATTAATGAATAAAATTTAATCAAACTATAAAATTCACTTAACTTTTCTTTAAACTCATTAATTAATCAACATGGATATGGGTTAAAAAAAAGTGAACTTGCTTCTCATCTTTAGGATAACATAGAATTTAAATCTTAAAGAAATTTTGATTAGGCTTAAGGTGAGTTTATTTAACATAATTATCCTTAGGTTTTAATGAAGCCAAATTTGTTAGTTGATGATATTTAATTATTTTATTTCAATTATCATAAATTTGCTTATCATGTGTTCATATATTCATGTTTTAAATTTGAAAGAAAATGTTGCATTTAAATAACATGATGTGGAAAGTTATACGGTGTGACTATTATCACTATGTAAATCTTAAATTATTTTTATCTTTAATTAAGTCTTATATACTTACTAGTTAAATGATTTGAAAATGAATCTTCATATTTGCAAGCCTTATTGTAAGTAATGGAATTCAAATGAATTTTCACTCGCTAGAAAAGATAATAACTTACAACTATTCATGATTTCATCTTTATTTTTATGTATGTATGCATGTGTATTTGAAATAGCAAGTATATAGTTTGGACACCTGGAAACACGAGGCTTTAAGTAACCCCAAGAGGTCTTATATAATCTCACTGGTTTAACAAAGACACACATTGCATAATCCTTCTTATACACTTGTGTGCATATGTTTGGATGTGAAAGAAATCTCTTTTGTTATAAAATTCATGTATATTCATGCTTAAGTATGCTTAAAACATGTATAAAATGCATGTATAGATATTAAATTAAAAGAATATAAAACAAAATGAAATTGCAATATTATTGATGATGAAGTTAAAATGACAAAGCATCATACATTTGATGGTAACTTGACTTCACTAACCTTAAAATGTCTTTTGTGTTCAAATAAGATTCATTAAGCCAAATCCAAATATAGGATTCATGAATAATAAAGAAGGTTTAAAATTCATAAAACTCATTTTTAGAATCAACTTAAGGTAGGGATTAAAGAGATTCAACTTCTTTCCTCTCTTTATAATGATTAATTGTAGGTGAAAGATAAAAATAAAATGTGTGAAATAATACCCAATTTAAATTTTAAGATAGTTGAAGTGCAACCACTATTAATAAAGGACTTAAACATTCAAAGACTAGAAAGCTTTAATGTCAACGCCTAAGCAAGACATACCACATTTGTCCTTAACACACATATTAGAATACTAAGTTACCAATCTTAGTATTAAGATAGATTGGTGATTATTATAGTGAAGTATTTTATTTTGTGATGTAATATTTTAAACTGAATGTTAAAAATTTTTGTGCGTATATTGGATGTTAGGGCAATATTAGGCTAATGATTGTCTTCCGCAAGTGATTATGCTTAAATGATCGCTATAATAATAATAAAAATATAAATGCTTCTTTCTTGCAGGTGTTGTTAAGTCCCTAAGCATGATCCAGTAGGATAAGTGAGTTTAGTTATCCAAGGTAGGGTGTTAAGTCTAAATTTGTGAAATACAATTGCTTGGTTTGAATGTGTGTTATACTAATCTCTGTTTTGCAGGTGCAGTTAGATTTAATTTTTCACAAAATATATTTTGCAATAGGACTATGATTAGTGCTGTGTGGTTTAGGATGAGTAATGGCTAGAAGATATATACTTCAGATGTCTTGTGAAGCCTAGAGTATTCAAACTGAAGAAGTGAAGGTGAAGAAGAATTGAAGACCCCCATAACTTTTCCTTTTATTGTAATTGAAATTGTAATCTGAGTTGTATAAGGGTAGAGCTCAATTATCCGATTGTATGGCTTCTTTTATGTGATTAATATTTGATTATTGTGTTTACATTGATTGTGCAATAGAAATGATATGCTTTTTATATGTTTCTTAACGTGTGATTGTTTGCTATGTGGTCTGGATACAGTAGGCTTTTTAGGGAAAAAAAATTAAAATTTCTACCTCAATTTAACAACTCTAACTAAAAAAAATATTATACAACTCATAACTTCATCTTAAAGCTTAGGAAGTTACTCAAGAGAATAAAAGATTTAGTAACCCCTTAGTTGTATGGGTGTATGTTGTAACATCATGCATGCATATTATTTCACTCTTGCAAATAGGGGATCTCTACTCTTGCACGATAGGGGGCATGCTTGACCTGTGAGATGAATCCTTTGTAATTGAGAACACCCTTTCTCTTCGATTTAGCCCATAACCATTTTTCATCATGCATATAAGCATAAACTCTCCCAAGCCTGAGTCCAAAATGATGAGTCAAAAATAAAATAATATATATAGAAATCTTATTGCATTAGTTTAGGCTATAACTTGCACATCCATGATGATCTAGTCTCTTAGGGAGTGAGTTTAGGACTCTAGATTCTTTTTTAATTAATAACATTCTAACTATCTTACACTTACATATTGGACCACATGGTTTTGAATCTTAGGAGTTAGCTGACAGCCACTCCAAGCGATTGTGAGTCTAGAAGAGTTTGGATTGATCCACTCTCTATTGAAAGTGAACCAATATATCCCATTCTCCTTAGTGAATTAGGTCGAGCTCTTAGCTTTGTGAGCACTAAATAAAACCTTAGAGGTTTCTTATTTTTCCATTACTACAAGTATAGTCCTCACCTGTAGGCATTTCACAATCTCGTATTGTTGAAATTTAAGTCCTAACATTCTAATAAAATTTCAAAATAAATAAATAAATTTCTCTCTTTCAAAAATATAAAGGCTTATTATAGGATAGATTAAAGCACTCATTAAGTTTTCTAGTATCATGTGTGCTTCCTACTTATTCTCCTTTAGAATCTGCTAAGAACTCTTCCTATTTGAGCTCTCTCATTGCTTTCCAAAATGATCAATTCTTTGATTATCTACCTTTAAAATCTTTGGAGACATTAGTTGACTACTTTAATTGAAAGTGTTCTTAAGAAATTCTCATTTCCTAGGATATAATTAATTATGAAAGTTTGCTTCTATAGGGAACTAAAGAACCCAACATAAAATAAATTTTACTTTACTTATTCATATAAAGTAAGGGAAAAATCTCTAGTATATATGTAAACCCATATGCCTCAGGAGTTCTTATTAGGCAATTGAGTCTATTGTATGGTGGTGTTCTATCTTTCAAAATAGTACATTATCCTTAGATGTCGTACTCGATCATTTCAATAAGTACCATTTAGATCTGTGTGGTGTCCATACGACTTCAAATAAAACACCACACTTATATGATAAGTAATCTTCTTATTGCACAAGAATCATATTTTAAAGTTTCTCTTTTAGATAGTCAACCTTACATTTTAAGAAGGAATGATTTTTAAATATTTAATTATTTTTAGAATCTCTCTCTCTCTCTCTCTCTCTAACCATATAGCTAATTAAGAGCTACTCATGATGACAACCATATTACAAGTTGCTAAATTAACCAATCAAACTAAATCATTGCTCAAATATGAGTTAGATCTTTGAATTGAAATTATATTTGATAATGAGTTTGAATTGAAATTAAATGGTTTATGTAAAATGTTATGGCTTATGGTCCCTTTTGTGACTAATTGGCTCTTATAAACAACTCTTATATTTTCCTAAGAAAGATATTTTAAATAGTTAAAAAAGAGTTTCAAGCATAGAAAAAAATTATGAACCAATAAAAAAAATTATTAATTTGATTTATGATCTCTATATGATGAGGATAATAAGTACAATGCCTATAAATATGAGATTTATGGTGCATTTAAAATGCACCGCACCACAATTACCATTTAAGAAAATGTGATGTGGGTGTATTTTGCAATGTAGTGTAATGGAAAATTATATTTTCCATACTAGCCTAGCAGAGTTTGCGATGGCTGTCAGAAAGTTACAGTTTGACTTATTTTAAATAAAAAGTATAATACACTATAGCTTTTTCGATATCAACTTTTTTTGTAGCAGCTCCAATATTTCTTTTTCGGATAACCGCTACTACCCTAAATGTACCATAAACCCCTTTTGGCCATATTACTTGATCCACTAAGAACCATTTTAGCCTAACCCAAACATACACTACAGGGAAACCATAGATTACTGGTGGACTAATCCGTCGCTATGTTACTTTTCGACGGATTTTCAATGGATTTCACTTCGATGGTAAAACTTTGGTTGGAAATGATTTTTGGCGGATCTAAAATCTGATGGAAAATAAATTCTAGGAGATTGTCAGCCAAAAAGTTTTCAGGAAGAATTGGCGGAAAGACCATCTAGAAATTCCACTAGAAAAGTGAATTGCTAGAAATATTCAACAATACCATTTCCGGCTGACCTATTAGTTGAAATTTTTTGTCATAAATTGTCCGAAAATCGGTAGAAATTGTCATGTCGAAAATTTTTTGGCAGTCTTTTCTGCTGACACCTCGTATCAAGCTTGCCAATGAAAAATCTATCAAGTTTGTCAAAACCTATACATAAATGAAAAAAAATTAGAGCTTTTCAAATGCTCTGACTTTTACACCTGCAGAAGAATTACAAAACAACTTCATAATTTTCTAACATATAATAACATAACCTCATCATCCATATAAAACTAATAAGCAGTTAATCTCAAGCATTTCTTTCATTTCATTCTAGCATTTTGAAAAACATTGAAATGAAATAATAGTTTCAAAATATTTAAATAAAATAGTTTGAAATATTAACATATGAACAAATTATTTATAAATAAAAAGAAAGTATAAATGAGACTTAATTCACATTAGTCTTTTCCTCATCATCCCACTCTTCCTCCTCCTCCTCCATCTCCACCACTGGCTCCTTCCCATTGCAGCTGCCTTTGCACATCTTCTCCATTCTAAGCTCCATTGCAATCATTCGAGCTTCCATCAAAGTAGTCATTATCGCTTCCATCTCCTTGGCCATCACAATGACACGCCTCTGAACAATCTCATCTTTCGACTGATTTCTTATCCTAGAGAACAAATGGCGTGCATCATATACTAATCCCTATAATCCTAGGCAGTAAATTTGTCCCTTCTTCTTTCCTCCAACAACCGCTTTCCATATGTCATACTCTGATTGCTATGACTATCCTCTAGAACTTCCTACACCAGTGGAGCCCTGACTAGCAACTTCATTTAGCTTCAAATAGTCTTCCTATGAGCAATTAGAATGTGAGTTAACCATAATAGATTGTTAACTGATTTGTAAGTTAAGAAAGTAAGAGTTAACTTGTGTATGCTTGTGGTATTTATTTTTTGTTCATGTGGACATCACACAGATCGTAGTGGATACTTATTGAAGTGATCGGGTATGACATTAAGGTATGATGTACTATCTCGAGAGATAGAGACATCACCATACAATGGACCTTATCACCTAATAAGGACTCCTAAGACATGATGGGTCTTCATATATACGAGAGATTCTTTCTACTTTTATGAAAAAGTAAAGCAGGGTTTATTTTATGCCGAGTTCCTTAGTTCTCTATAGAGGCAAGCCTCTATAGTTAATTACTTCATAGGAAATGAGATTTTCGAAGAATACTCTCGATTAAAGTAGTCAATTATTATCTCCAAATATTTCAAGGTTAAGACTATCAATGAACTAGCTATTTTAGAAAATCAAATGAGATTGTTCAAATGGAAGAATTATTTTGGAATCCAAAGAAAAATAAGTAGGAAATGCTTATGATACTAGGAAGCCTAACAAGCACTCCAACTTATCATATGGTGAGGCTTTATATTTTAAAAGTGAGAGGATTTATTTATTTAACTTGAAGTTTTATTAGATTACTAGGGCTTATAATCCATCAATACAAGATTATGGAGATACCTAAAAGGTGAGGATTTAAGCTCATAATCTAAGGAAAACAAGTGACCTTAGATCATAAATCTAGAGAGCTTTAACACAAGTTAAAGCACAACCTAAGTTTAAGCAGAAAGGAGACATAAGGGTCCATTCCACAAGGGAAGATAAACCCATCCGACTCTTTTGGACTAACAACTGCCTGGAGTTGGTGCCAGCTAGCACATCCTATGATTCAAAACCATGTAGGCATTTCTTATGTTATTGCAAGATGGTTTAAGCTTATTTAATTTGAAAAGAGACTAGAGTCCTAAACTCACTCTTTAAGAGATTAGAGCATGACTGACATGAGCATATGACTTAGTCTAAAAATGTAAATTTTTTTCAAATTTTATATTGTCTTGACACATTCATTTGGACAAAGGCTTTAGGATATTTATGCTTAAATACATGATAAAATTTGGTTATTGGCCAAATAAAAAAAGAAAGAGGGTGAAGCTCTATCATGAGCAACCCCTCATGATAAATAAGAGCAAGGGTCCCTAAAGTGCAAGAATGAAGGCCCTTATTTTGTAAGAGTGATAGAAGATGCCATGCATGATGTCAGACATACAACATACATCTAAAGGGTTGTTAAATATTTTAATTATCTTGATTATAGCTTAGGCTTTAAAATGAGATTGAAAGTTGTTTAAAATTTAGTTATGAGTTATTAGTTGTGATATGAAAATTAATTTTATTCTAAGAGCCTACCGCATGCCACACATTAAAACATAAATCATAAAAAAACTATGAAAAAGATGCAATCCTAATGCGCAAGTTAAACATGACAACAATCATTTTTTTATAAACTATTGTAAAAGAATAAGAGGCTGGTGTGGCCGGGTGCTGGCATACACCCCAAAAAAGAGAAAAGATGGACAGCTGAGCTCTACCCTTATATAGCTCGGATTACCAAACAATATTACAATTGAAATTGAATAGATGCTATGGGGGTCTTTATTCTTCATTTCTCCCTTCTACCTTCTTTTTTTTGACTTGATTTGCTCCAAGGCATCATAAGACACCCCGAGACTAAGCCTTCTACCCACTACTCATCCTAAACCCCATAACACTAATCCTAATTCCTATTACAAAATTATATTTTATGAAAAAATAAATCTAACTACACCTGTAAAATAGAGGTTAGCTAAACACACATACAATCCCAAGCAGTTATATTATATAATTTGGACTTAACACCGTGCACATGAGTAACCAAGCCCACTTGTTCTAATGTGGATTATGCTTAGGGGCATAAACAACTTGCAAATAGAATATTTATATTTGTTTTTGAGCAACCCATTAAGCACAATCACATGCATAAAATAATATTAGGCTAATAATGGCCTAACATCCAGTCTACGAGTCATACACCTAACATCTAGTCTAAAATATTACATCATAAAATAAAACATAACATCACACATACACCATCCTAACCTAGGACTAGAAGTGGTGGCTAAGTTCTAATATGTGTGCTAAAGTTTTATGTGCTATGTCTCAACTAAGCTTTTGAATTATAAATTTCTAAGTTTGAAGTTGTTCAAGTTAATATGATGGGTGGTCTCACTTTAGGTTGTTTAGGTGATTTGCAAATTTAGTTATATATTTTTTTTTATTTCATTTGATTTACACTTAACATCTAAGTGTTGTAAAGAGAAGAAAGAGGCTTAACCTCCTTCATCCCTACCTTAAGTTGTTTCCAAAAGCACATTTTTATGATTTAGTTTCTTTTAGTGAATGATTTATTAAATATCTTATTAATCTTAAGTTTATATTAACCTTAAAGAATCCTATTCAACATGAAGGACATCTTAAGATTAATATAGTTGAATTACTATCGCATAGAACATGTTAAATCATTCCTTTCCATCACCCATAATATGGATATGATGTAACACGTAGTATACCTATACATACAATATATTTTGGCACACTTAAATGATTATGGATGCATACATTTGAAAATTATATTTTACTTGATTGAATTGTTTATACATGTAAATCATAGCTCTATCCAAATTCTAATATAAATATATATATATATATATATATATATATATATATATATATATATATATATAATATATATATACATATATATATATATAGTTAAGTGATTTGAAGAGAAGTGAGAAAATCAAATGTCCTCCTTGGGGTACTTAAAATCTCGTATTCCTGGAATCTCCACTATACATACTTATTGGCATTCAAACATATGTATATATATATATATATATATATATATATATATATATATATATATATATATATATATATATATATATATATATATATATATGAACATAGAAAGAAAACTTTACATTTACATGCTATGTTTTTTTTTTTTTGACTTTAATAATTATGAATGCATGTATTTTAATAGAAAAGAGACTTTTCATTCTTTAATCACATACACATACACATGTATAAAATATGTAAGCAAGTATGTGCCATTGTTTAAACCAGAGAAGTGAGATAATCAAATGACCTCCTTGGAGCTACTTAAAGCCTCATATTCCTTCAGGATGTTCAGACTATATACTTGCTATCTTAAGCACACATGAATATATAAATGATTAGAGGAATGAAATTCATGCAAAAGATTGTATTTTTATTTGATTGAATTATTTATGCATATGAATTAAAGCTCTATCCTAATTCTAATACAAATATACATAGGAATGAAATTAAATAAGTATATGCTTTTTTTAACTAGGGAAGTCAAATGACTTGGGGATACTTAAAGCCTAGTATTCCTTTGATGTTTAGGCTATATACTTATTAGCATTCAAACTCATGTAAATCTATATAAGAACTTAAGAAAGAGAGTTTCACATTCATAGGACTAAGCTATAAACACATGCAAATCCTATATGTATTCATAATTATTATCATTCCAAATATTGTTATCAATTTATAAACTTTAAAAAATAGATTTGGATTTATTAGCGATAATAGCCACACATATAATTAAATTATGCCAACACATGCAAGCTTACATAAATAAATTTCATTGATTCATTTAGATCTGAAAAGATGAATGCATGGAATCATGTAACATACATCATTTAAAGTGATTGGAGAGGAGTAATCAAACATAAACATATGATTCATTCAACTACACTAATTTTCTAAGGGCAATCACATCAAAGAAAATTATTTAAAAAAAACCCAAAGCTTCTTATTAATTTGATTTTTGGATTTGGATTAGACTTAAAGAGGAAAGAAGTCATTTTCTATTTTAATCCCATTCCCATGTTGGTGATCTCGATTGATTTAAGGAAAGATAATTAGATAAATTTTATGAATTAATTAAGTTGGATCATTTAATTACCCTTTCCTATGCTTCTTTAATTTGATTAATCTTTTAATCATGAGCCACAAATGATATGAATATGAGTAAGAATAAAATTGCAATGCTTCTAAAGAACCTAATGTAATTGGCTTATGATTACAAATTAATTAAGTAAAAGAATATAATTAAGTATTTTTATGATTTTCTCACACTTATGGGTTAATCGTAATTTATTTAAGGGTCTTTAAGTTATTAAAGACAAAAAAGGAACCCTTAGTTTGATTGTTAACTATTTGAAGTGATTAACATTTCAATTGATTTAATTTGATCATTTAATTATTTAATTAAGCACTTAATTAGATCTCACATTAATTAACTCTCTTTAATGAAATGGATTTGGAAAAGCAATTAGGAAAGATGTCCTAATCACTCTCCCTCATCACCTCATTATTAATTAGTGATTAATAGAGCCAAATTAATTAATTTTTATTATTTAGAGTTTTAATTAATCATTAAATTGATTAAAGGGGTAATTAAAATTTGAATTACCAATTCCCCTAATTACATAGGCAATAAATTCTAAGAAAATTATGGGAGGTAGATGTCATCCCATTAAATCAACACACTAAGTTTGGGATTAATTCCCTAAGTAATTAGAGTTTAATTAAGCTAACTAAGTAAATATTCAAGCCCTAATCAAGTCTTAATTACTATTCAAAAATCAAATGGATATATTTTTAATAAAATATTCTCTATTTTAACTTTTCATTAGTTTTTACTTGTATTTTTAGATTTTCTACAATTAGTTATGAATTTATAAAATTTCACCATTAAAATGAGTTATTAAGCCTAATTAACCCTTAATCCCATCGCCATGGACTGCTGATGAGGTAGCACTTTTCACATTATGCCAGGATTGATCACTTAAACTTATCCAACACGCCATTGACATGGAGGCGGGGGACGCACTTTCATCTCCACTGTCCGATCTAAGATCAGATGGTGGGGCTTAATCTTGTTCCTAAGAGAATTAAATCATATTTAATCTAGCAAAAGATTATGACCGTCCATTCCAGTCATGTATAATGGATGGTGGATGATCTGTCATCCCTCGCGACGAAAAATGGACACCGTTTGCCTTCCTCCACTCGATCCGAGCTCGTCGAAGCTCATGAATTGTCATAATCGATCCCAAAATGTTCACAAAGGGGATTTAGAGGGACCCTATGGTGATTCACATACAATCATAATTTCTTCACAAAGGCCTAAAAAATTGAGAAAATATTGATTTGCTAGAACTTACCTCGCCGGAGCTCAGGATCGAGGCTAATTGATTGAGGTAGCTTTGTCTTGAAGAAACAAAGCTCTACTGAGAAGATGAAAGCTTGATTCCTCACCGACAGCTCTGGGGACCAATCATCACCAAAAACTTGTCCGAGTTAGGCTTGGAGTGGTCTCCAGTGGTCAATTCTCTGAAATGATTTGGTTCATCTTGCTGGAGCTTAGTGAACGTGTGGGTGAAATTAATTTAAAATTTGTTGAGGTTTGGTAGAGTTTGATGGAGTTAGGCCTTGTCCTATTTCAAGTTTGGTGTTTTCGGTGAGGGGGAGGCTTAGGGAGCTTGGAAAATCGATGAGGAGAGTCATCTGTGATCAAGGTTTGAGAAAATGGAATGTGTGGAATGAGATGGAATGAGGGGAAGTATACCCCCTCCTTCCAAAATTGGATGACTTAGATGACGCCATTTGTGTCGCCAAAAGGGCCTGGGGTGGAGGTGAGGTGGCTTGGTTTGAGTGGGTGAGGGGTTTGAAGTGGCTACCATGCCTTGTCCTTTTCTCCCTTGGTGAACCAATGAAGGGAGGTGGGTTAGCTCACCTCTCTTGACCCATGGCTAACCAACCAGCTTTAGGTCAGGTCAGTTAGTGGTCAAGGGTCCATTTTGAGCTTAGGGTGGCTGCCAAGTGCAAAGGAGAGGTGTTGACCACCTAGAAATGGATTTTGTCTTATATGGGAGGCTTTACCCATTGGGTAATGGGTCAATTCAGGTTCAATTTGGGGTGACCCAAGGATGGGTCATGCTAAGTTTCAATGGGTTTGGACTTGGTTTGAATGGGTTTGGCTCAATTTACCCATGTAGATAAAATTGAGCTAGGTTGGGTCAAGTTGACCAATTGGTCAAATTGGGTCAAACCAAGGCTTGAGTCAAGTTCAAATGGGTATTTGGGATGTTTTGGTTCAATTCATTTGATTTAAAAATAAAAAAATGGGATACTGTGGCATTAACACTTAAATGTTAAACCTCATCGTAGTTTATCAGAACATAAATTGTCACTACCCTAAGCTCCTTGCCATTTAGATATCACGATGCACTTCTACTCAATGCTTTTCTGGATGGTTAAAAAATAGATAAACACATTCTTTGAAGATCCAACACCATCACTATTATCTGAACGTGCATGTGGCTCAAAATAGAAGCAAAAATTTATAGTCTCTTGGGCCAAGTAAGTTTCACATATTGAGCCTCCAGGGTGTGCTTTATTCTTCATAATTCTTTTCAATTTATTCAAGAATATGTATGAATTTTAGAAAATAATTAGATGTAAATTAAATGTTAATTGATATTACTATTACTAATAAATAACTATCTCTCAAATGGGTACATCCAACAATATTGTACTAGACCTTTCACTTTAGCTCTGTATGATAGATGTATCGACACATGCTCCATAAGTAAAAAAAATTTAATAAAAATGGGGTGGGGTAGAATATCTTTTTGAACTTACAGATAATGATTGAAATATTTACTTCTAGTTGTTTTATAGCTTCCAAATTTAATTGAGCTGATGATAGTTTCTTAAAGAAGAGATTAAGCTTGGTCAAAGGATTTAGAATTTTTCTAGTAAAACACTGAATGCAACCAGAAGTAAGCATTGTAAAAAAAAATGGCAGTTATGGCTCTTCATTCTAAATAATTTTTTCGTTCTCGAATCAACACATCTGCTCAATTTGGATGCGTACCCATATATAACTTTAATAACTGTACCCACTCATATATATTTTTTTTGTTATTCTAATGTGAGCCAGAATTTGACTTTAGGCTTCTGAAATGTACCAATGTAGTCTCTCTCAACTCTAACTCTCTTATATGACAATATTCCTTCAAGTCCAACCTAACATTCACATTATCTTTAGTTTTTCGTTAACACTATTACTATATGAAAACATTATCAAAAATTTTTTCTCTCTGTGCATCGCATCAAGATTATGCTTATCATATTAAACTTCAAGTAAAGTAGATCCTAGAAAATACTCCTCTTTGTTTAGTTATCATTACAATACAATAGATTAAATAGGAGAATCAATTATAGTTGGGATAGAACTAATAATATGCCATAAATCATCCCCACTTAATCTTGGAGGTAGCTCTGAACTAAATTTTTTATGAATGAATCATTATTTCTTCTAAATGGATGATCAATAGGGAGGAACATATGATGACAGTCAAGCCAAGAATTTTTTCGACCATTTAAAGAAAAAATGCCTTTCATAAATTCATGTAGTATGGACAAACTAATTTTCCAGTTGTGCTCCACCCAAACAATATTCCTTACACAAAAAAATTATTGATAGTCCATATAAGTACTGCTTTCATATGAAAGTTTTACTTTACAGTAATATCATATGTTAGCACACTAATGTCCCGTAAAATTTTTAGCTCATTATGGTGAAATTTTATAATTGAAATTTCTAAAAGAAAAAGGGGGTATACTTCCATCTTCACTCTATGCGGGATAAAATGAAGATAGAAAATATACACCTTTTTTTATGCATTTTTGACACTACATAGATCCACATATATTTTTATTGAGGGTGATCGGGTATGACATTGAGGAGAGGTGTACTATCTCGAAAGATAAAAGTCACCACCCTACAATGGACCTAATCACATCAACAAAGACTCCTAGGGACAATTGGTCTGCATGTATTCCAAAGATTCTTCCTCTACTTTATATGAAAAAGTAAAGTAGGATTTATTTTAAATCGGTTCATTGTTCTCTGGGGCAAGCCCCATAGTTAATTACATCCTAAGGAATGAGATCCCTTAGAATACTCTCGACAGGTAAATGATGTTCTTAAAGATTTTAATAGGTAGGACTATCAATTGATTAATTTATTTTGGAAGATCAAATGAGATTGATCAAAGAGAGAGTTATTAAAGCCAAAGGAAGATAAGTAGGAGATGCTCATGATGCTAGGAAACCTAGCGAGCATCTCAAACAATCTATGATTGGGCTTTACAATTTTGAAATTGAATTATTCATTTGAATTGACTTTTTATTAGAAATTTAGGGCTTATAATTCCATAATACAAGATTATGGAAATACTGAAGAGGTGAGGAATTATGCTTATGACCCATAGAAGGGAGAAACAACCTCAGAACCTAAATCTAGGCAGCTTTGGCGAGGGCTAAAAGTATGACCTAAATCTAAGGCAAAATGGTATTTGGTCCACAAGAGAGGACAAATCATCTACTTGGACTTACAACCTGGTGCCAACTCCTCCTATGATTTTAAATTCATGTAAGTCATATGTTTTTATGCAAGATAGCTAGGCTATTATTTATTTTAGAAAGAGACTAAGTCCTTAAACTCATTCCCTAAGAGACTAGATCATGTAAGAGCATGAGAAATGACCTAGATCTAATGCAAAGCATATTATATATTATTTTCATTTTTGGACAATCATTTGACTCAAGCTTATAGGATTCATATGCCTAATGCATGAGAAGTAAGATTATTGGCCAAAATTAGCAAGAAGGGAGGAGGTGTGTTTCCACCATGCTCAAAGGTCAAGCCAAGTTTCTCAGGCAAAGGTGGAAGCCCTCCAATCAAGAGCAAAATAATATGCTTTTTATGCATAATGTTATAAAAGGAATACTCATCCAGCTAAGGGGTTGCTAATTCTTTTATCTTGATTTTAACTTAAGGCTTTAAGTGAGGTTAGAAGTTATTTATTTTAATTTTGAATTGATTAATTTGGTAGAAGATTTATTTTTCCCTAAGAGCCTAATCATCATCGAGGACATACATCAAAGCAAGGAAGAAATAAGGAAAACATGCTGTCTTAGTGCACAAGCTAAATAAAATATCAAATATTTTATAAAGCTAACATAAAAGAATAAAAGACCATTTATGGTCAAGCACCATCGCACAAACTCGAAAAACAATAAATTGGGTAGCTGCCCTTATACAACCTGAATTACAAATGAATTAATTTATAATTAAGCAAAGAAATTCATGTTATGGGGGTCTTCTTTCTTCTTTTCTTCTTTCTTCTTTTTTCCTTTCTTCTTTGGTTCCTTCTTTTGGATGGTTGGAATGTGGATACTCCAAATACTTCACATGGTACATAAGATGAGATTTTATGACTAATGCTCATCCTAATCCCTCATAACATTCATTCCAAAATCCTAATTACAAAAATTACATGAAAAAGGAAAAATAAATCTAACTAACTCTTGCAAAATAGAGATTAGCTAAACAAACCATACAAATCCCAAGCATGTATATTGGACTTAGCACCCCACATATGGGTAACCAAGTCTACTTGGCCTATTGGATTATGCTTAGGGGTATGAGCACCTGCACTACGAAAGTATTTATATTTTTATTTAAGCACAATCCCCTGCAAAAAATAATGATTAGACTAAATCGTCCTACCATTCATTCTATGCACATTCACCCTAACATCCAAACTAGAAATAGTACATCACAAAAAAAAGCAAACATCAAGCCATGCACCTCTATCCTAAAGCTATAGTGGTGACTTAACCTAATGTGTGCTTTAAAAGATTTGTGTGGTATGCTTAGCTATGACTTTAAGGTTTGAATTTTCTAGGTGTGAAGATGTTCAACTTAGATGGGTGGTTTCATTTAAGTGTTTAGTTGATTTGGGTTGATTTTATTTTGTATTTTGATTTGGTTTAAATGAATCCTTACAATTAATTATTAGATTTTAAAGAGAGGGAAAGAGAAGATAACTTCTCTTTCCTTCCCTACCTTAAGTAATTTCTAAAGTGGATTCATGTTTAGTTTTGTTTAGTGAATATTTTATTATGCATTTTAATTAATCCTAAGTTTAGATCAACTCTAAACAAACTTATTCAAAAAGAAAGATATTTTAAGATTAAGTAAAGTGAACTAAATTCACAAAACACACATCACTTCATTTCTTTCCCAACATGTATATGGATGCATCCTAAGCATATTTATACATACTAATGAGAATGTTTAGCATACTTTATGATGAATGATAAGTGAATTACTTAAGAAAATTTGAATACCTTATGATGCATGATTTTGATTAAGTAGAAAAGAGATTTTCTTATCCATTCTTCACATGCACACATGTATGTATGGAAGGAATAAGTGAGTATGACGCCATTATTAACCAGGGGTGTAAGGTACAAGACCTACTTAGGTATACTTAAAGTCTCGCAACCCTGGGGTTGTCTAGATTAATATGCCACTTTTCTTAAATACAAGCATATGCACAAAAGAAATGAAGGGAAAGAAAGATGCAAAATGTTTATACTTATGTTTGGACATGGTTATGCAATTTATATATGTAAGTGTAAGGATCTTTCTTAAGTCATAACATGGAAGAGGATAAGAATAGATTTAAGCAAGTGTTATGTTCTTTTAAAAGAACTATACACTTTGCAAATCTTATTCAAATTCATATTAAGAGGAAAGAAAGAAAGTAAACATAAGACACATTTTTATATTCACATGCAAGCTTATAAATAAACTATAAGTAGTACACTTTCTACTTTAGATATTTGATTTATAGATTTTGAAAATAGTTTTAAATTTAATAGTGATAATAACCATTTATATTTTACTTTTAACCAAACCATGCAATTTGACATAAAGAAAATATTTCATTTTTGAATTTGATTTTTGAAAGGCATGAATGCATGAAATTCATATGACATACACATTTAGCATAGGAAAGAACTAAAGTGATGAAAGCATGTAAACACATTCACCCCTAATTAATTCTAAAGATAATCTTATGAAATAAGAAAAGCTTAAAAGTAAATCAAAATTATTTTAAGAAGGTTTAGTTTTATTTTGAGTTTGATTTAATTTGAGAAATGTGAAGTGAATGCTATTCCTAACCCATTTCCACATATGTTGGTTATTTTAGTTTAATTTTTAGGCGATTAGATGATTTTTTTATATGTTACTTAAGTTAAGGCATGAATTAAGCATGTTAATTAGTCCTTACCTATACCACCTTAGCATAGTTAATCAAATAATTATGAGTTAATGAGATGACATAAAATCACACAAGAAATTTAAATCAGCAATTCACCTAGTAAAAAAGGGCCTAATGCATTTGGCTCATGATTAATGATTAATTAAACAAAGAAGTTTAACTTAAGTAATTTCATAACTCCCCTCACACATGTGAGTTGGATTTTGATTTCCTTAATTGTACTTAGGCTTATTAAACACCTAAGCATCTACCCAAGATAAATTAATTGAGTTCTGGAAAGTTTTAGAATTTTATGAAATTAATTAAGGGGATAATTAGTGAATTAATCCTTAATTAAGGATGGATTAAGAAAGAAAAAGGGGTTTAGGAATATCTTAAGGAAAGTATCCCAAAATTATTCCCTAAACCTCATATTCACTTAATCAAAACTTAATTGACTCAATAAGAGGGTTAAACAAATAATTATACCCATAATTAAGTCTAATTATATTAAAGGAGTGATTAAGGAATGAATTAGTAATTCCCTTAATTAAGCCACCAATAAATCTGAAGAAAATTAGGAGGTAAGAGTCATCCCACTAATTAAGCACAAGAAGTTTGGGATTAATCAGTGGAGTAATTAGAGGGTAATTATCAAAATAACTTTCTAAAAAATCCAAATTCAGAGAAAAGTACTATTCAAAATTCATTCAAATTATTTTTAGAATGTTCTATATTCAATTATCTATCTAATGCAATTTATTTCATATTTTTTTGATTTTTCTAGGCTTAGATATGAATTTTAGAAGTTTTCATAATTAATTAGAATATTTAAATAGCCTAATTAAGTATTTAATCCCATTGGCACTACGTGGGCCACTGACGTGGCATACGCTTTCCATGTGGCATGACATGATTGGTTTTAACTTATCACATCGTAGCGCCACATTAGCGGGGGCGCTACGCACTTTCTCCTCAGCCATTTGATCAAGGATCAGACAACTGAGATTAAAGCCACGTTCTAAAGGATAAATTTGATGGATCTACATGTTTTAATTTCGGTCGTCCATCCAAAATGCGTGGATGGATGGCCAAAGATTCATCCCTGTATTTCCCTATGAGAGATGGCTACAGTCCACCTTCTAGGGTGAGATCCGAGCTTGATTGAGCTCGGATTAGGCTAAAATTTAGCCCACACCTTCATCATACAATGGAGATCATATCCAATGGCTAGTTTATCATGCAATGAAAATTTCTTTCACAGCTCCACACTATGGCTAGATTAAGCTCGAAAAAATGGTTTACCTCATTGGAGGTGATCACCGATGCTCGATTCTCTGGAGAAACTTCATAAGTGGAGGCAAACTTTTCTTTGAGAGTTTGAGGTCTTGAGATTGGGTGGTTACTTCTAGAGGCCAACTCCACCTTCAACTCCTTGCTTTGATGGAACTAGCATCCATCTTGCCTTCGAAGCTTGAAAGAGCTTGGGAAAGCTCGATTGGGGTCCCTGAAGGAGCTTGCAAAGGGAATTGGGCTAATTTTAAGTGTGGAGTGAGATTAGATTTTGGATGAGCTCCCTTGTTTTCAAACTATGAAAATCAAGAAAATGAGATTTCAAACTCTCTCTAGGAAGCTTATGAAGAGTAGTTATGGCTTGCTCTGAGTTCCTATGCTTCAATTGAATTAGGGAGAGTAAAGATTCAGTTGAATTATGGGGAGTATATCTTCCCCTTGAAGGATCGGATGACCGCAAGCCTCCTTGCCATTTTGATCCAATTGAGCTTATGCCATGAGTTTGTTTGGCCGTTTTGGATGTCCTTGCATCTGGTTTGGCCTAAGGAGTGGAATGGTGAACTTCCCATGTTCAAGTGGAAGGAGGATCCCATGTGCTCCATTTCAAGGCATGTGGTCAGTTTTGAGTTTGGGTTGGGTTTGGCTGACCCAAACCCAATGGGTCATGTGCACTAGGTCCATTAGTGACCATTTGGTCCACTAAGAGGATGCCAAGTGTCTATGAAAAGGAATTGACCAAAGTCCATGTGGTTTTGATTTTGGGTTACCCTATGGCCTAGGGATAAAATGGTCATTTGACCTTGATTTCAATTTGGGAATATTTGGTATGATGAGAAAATAGGTTTGGCCAAGTTTCATTGAATTTGGAGTTGGTTTGATATGACTTGGCTCATGTTGACCCATTTAGGTCAAAATGGGTTAGCTTGGGTCAAGTTGACCAATTGGTCAAATTGGGTCAAACCAAGGGTTGGGCCAAGTTCATATGACCATTTTAAATATTTTGGTGGCTTTGGTTTGATTCAATTTGGTTTAGGTTTGAATTTGGTTCAATTGAGTTCATTTAGGTCAAATGGGTGAAGTTGACTAATTTGACCCATTTGACCTATTTGGGTTAGGTCATGGGTTGGTTTCATGTTTGTTTGGTCATATGAAATGGATTGGTATCTTTGTTTCCCATCAATTTTGGTTAAGTTTGAATTTGGCTCAATTTGACCCTTTAGGTCAAGTTGGGTTCAAGGTCAATTGAGCTAGGTTAGCTTTAGTTGGCCAATTGAGGCTTTGGTCAAGTTCAATAATTATTTTGAGATGAACTTGACCCATTGGTTTCAATCAATTTGGCTTAGATCAAGTTTTGACACATTTTGATTTTTTAGGTCAAGTTGGGTCAACTTGGGTCAAGAGGCCAATTGGGATAGGTTAGGCTCAAATGTTGATTTGGTCAAGTTCAAACATTGATCATGAATGAACTTAGATCATTGGTTTCAATCAATTTGGCCTATGGTGGATTTTAGCTAGTTTAAGTTTCATTTTGGCTAAGTGTTGACTTGGTTTGACCCAATTTGAGTTATTGATCATCTCATGATGATTATTGATCATGATGAGAGGCTTAGGTGGGCTTAGTTCAATCCAATTTGGTTAGGATTAGAATTTAGCTCATAAGGGTACTTTAGGTCACTTTGGGTTAAGTGAGCCTAAGTGGGTCAAATGGCTTGGTCAAAGCTTGATTTGATTTGATTGAATTCACATATGGACTTATGATTGAAATATAAATCCATTTTCAAGTGGTTTGAAGTCAAATGGGTCTTGACTCATTCGACAATTTCAAGTTAAAAGGGTGAATATGAAATGGATTTTGGCTTAATTTTTGAATTGAGTTTTGATTTGATGATTGAAGTTTACATTTATATTTGGATTCATGATTGAAGGATTGATTGAATCATGAAGAAAAATCAAGGGTTTGACTTGATTTGAAATTGATTTGGCTAAGTTCAAGATTTTGACTTGAAAGGCTTAGGTTAGATTTTGATTGAATTTGAGTTTGATTTTTGGAGTTGGTTTTGGTTGTTTGAATTTATATTTCATTTATATATGAGAATATAAATGGATTATGGGAAAATTCAAAGATTTGAAGTGATTTGAACATGATTTAGGCTAAGTCCTTAAGAGAAATCAAAGTGACTTAGGCAAGATTTGGAATTTGAATTTCAACTTGGAATTTTATTTGATTGATTTGAATTTATATTTTATTTATATATGTGAATATAAATGAGTTATGAGAAAATTTTATGAATTTGAATTGATTTAGATTTGATTTAGGCTAAGTCCATGAAGGGAAATCAAAGGACTTAGGCAAGATTTGGAATTTCTACTTGGAATTTGATTTGATTGATTTGAATTTATATTTCATTTATATATGTGAATATAAATAAGTTGTGAGAAAATTTCATGAGTTTGAATTGATTTGAACATGATTTAGGCTAAGCCCTTAAGAGAGAGTTAAAGGACTTAGGCAAGATTTAGAATTTCAATCATGGGCTTTAATCATAAGTTTCAATCATAGGTTTCAATCATGTGGCATTGATTTGATTTGGGAAAAAATGATTAAGATGGAATTGATTTAAGTTTGATGTTGATTTGATTTGGAGTTTGACTTGAAGAAAGGGAGTAAGGAATGTGCTTCAAGCTATAGGGTAGTCAAATTTTCCTAACACCCTTAAGGCATGACCTACTCCTATGGCTAACTCATCTAAGTCTCTAGGGCTAGGTTGAGTGTCCACCTAATCACTAGATGTTTCTTAAGGCTAAGGATCTCTTAATGTCTAAGATGGAGGGGTTGAGAGCTCATTCTAAAAATGAGGTCAACACTCATCTATTAATGATTGAAAGTAGACATCAATATTTACTTTAAGATTATGTGGGGAATGATCAAAGTCAAGAACATATAAGGAGTTATTTTGCACATCTCTAGTGATAAATTATATGGTGTAACTATCACTGGCCACCTTAAATAGGGTGATGTAGATTGATTAAATGGTGTAAAATCATCAACATAAATGCCAAGTCTGACGTTTCGTGGCTCAGCTGTAAAATCTTGATAAGTATAATTGAAATGCTTTCATGTTTCTTCGTCCAATGGATGACTCAAGATATATGATACACTTGATTTGTTGTGATTTCAAGGCATGTGCTGGGTTGAATGCATGGAAGCATACAGTCTATGTACACGTGGAGTTAGCAATAAGTAGAATAGACCCTTGAACATTATATCTTTTTGTTTGCATTATTTTCTGCTTGGTGGCTTAAACTAGTGCTCTATAAAATTTGCATTCAATATCCTGTGTGATGTCCTTGTAATATAATATATAATCATTGATACAAAAGTCAATTTTTCTGAGCTCAATCCTAGCTTTGACACTAATTTTTTTGTTCTATATAAATCTTTAGGAACTAAATTTTTCTATGGGTTTGTCTCTTTTAGCAACCCTGCAAATTGGTTAAAGTATTCACATGGCACATTAAATTTAGTTTTAATACTTAGCATTCTTATGGTCACATATAGCTCAGTTTGGTTCGTTCATCCTTCACATAATAGTCATTGTGCTGCCTTTAGCAGGTTGTAGAACTTTTGAGCTTTTTTATTAGGTGGCTCCTCCTTTGTAGGATACTCTACTCTAAAAACATCATAGTTCATTTCTTCATAAGTTTAGTTAGAATCATATTCACCTGAAGGACATGCATGACTCATTGAGGCACTACTGTTAGCATCAATATATTGCTTGAACTCACCATGTGAAATCTAGAAACAATAATTTAGTTGGGAACTTCTCATATATAAGTGTGGTGTTTATTTTGGATTGGGGGTTGAAAGGGACACCACATAGTTCGTAGAGAGTACTTATTGAAGTGATCAGGTACGATATTGAGGTATGACATACTATCTCGAAAGATAGAGACATCACCCTTTAATGGACCTAATCACATAATAAGGACTCTAAGGCATGATGGGTCTTCGAATGTATCAGAAATTTTTTCTGCTTTACATGGATGAATAAAGCAGGGTTTATATTAAACTTAGTTCTAAAGTTTTCTATGGGGGCAAGCCCCCATAGTTAATTTCATCCTAAAGAAGATAAATTTCTTAGAAATACTCTCGATTAAAGTAGCCAATTGTTGTCTCCAACGATTTCAAAGTTAAGACTATCAAAGGATAGGATTGGTTATGTTGGAAAATCAAATAAGAAAGATCAAGGATAAGACTTATTCTTAGAAGTCAAAGGGAATAGATAGGGAATGCTCATGATACTAGGAAGCTTAGTGAGCATTCCAATCTATCATATGGTTGGGCTTTATAATTTAAAATTGAAGAGATTAATTTTGTTGAAATTGACATTTTATTAGAAAGCCATGACTTAAAATCCAACAACACAAGATTGTGAGAATGCCTAAGAGGTGAGGATTTATGCTAGTAGCCTGAAGGAAACATCTAATTCGGATCCTAAATCTAGGAAGCTTTGGCTTAAACCAAAGCACGACTCACATTTAAGCAAAGATGGGTATATGATTTACCTCCACAAGAGAGGATAAATCACCCAACTGCTGGACTTACAATCGCATGGAGTGTCAGCCAGCTAACTCCTCCTATGATTTAAATTCATGTAGTCTGGTCATATGAATTGCAAGATAGCTAGGGTAGTTATTTAAAAAGAGACTAAAGTCCTTAAACCCACTCCCTAAGAGACTAGAGTATGAGTGGTATGAATAATGACTTAATCTAAAAGTGCAAATCTTTTCAAGTTTTATTTGATTTTTTGACACTTCATTTTGACCAAGGCCATAGGATTTCTTATGCCTAAATGCATGGTGAAAATAGATTATGGGCTAAATCTATGGGAAAGAGGTGTTTTCTACAATAGAGGAGACCCTCAAAGGTCAAGTCTTCCTCTATCGTGCAAGGATGGAAACCCTCTCTCAGCAAGAGTGAAGCAATATGAATGCATGATGTTAAACATACAACATTCATCTAAGGGGTTGCTAAATCTTTTAATTATCTTGATTTAACACCTAGCTTTATGGTGAGGTTATGAGTTGTAGAAAATTTTAATTATGAGTTGTAGTTGGGTAAAAGATTTTTTTTTCCTATGAGCCTAATCGCATCCAGGTCATACAATAAACAACAATCATAAAGAAACTATGAAAATACATGTAATTTCTAATGCACAAGCTAAAACAAAAATATCAAACAATTTTATAACAATCATAAAAGAATAAAAGGTTGGTGCGGTCGGGTGCCGTCGTACAACCTGAAAAGAAAAATGGGTAGCCGAGCTCTACCCTTATACAACTCGGTACATAAAAGAATAATTATAATTTACAAATGACAAATGCTTTGGGTCTTCATTTCTTCATTCTTCATATCTTCACATGCCTTTCTTCATTCTTCTTTGAGTTGGTGGGATTCCACTTCAAGGCATCGCATGGCCTCCCAAGATAAAGCCCTCTAGCCAATGCTCATCCTATACCCCATAACATTTGATCCTAAGTCCTAATTGAAAAATTACATTTAAATAGAAAAAAGTAAATCTAATTACACCTGCAAAATAGAAGTTAGCTAAACATACATACAACCCAAGTAGTTATATGTATGATTTATACTTAACACCCTGCATATGGGTAACCAAGCCCACTTGTCCTAACTTGGATTATGCTTAGGGGTTTAAGCAACCTGTAAAAGAGAGCATTTATATTTATTTTTAAGCGGCCCTTAAACATAATCTCCTGCAAAAAATATGACTAATCACGACCTACCATCTAGTCTACAAAACATACACCCTAACATCCAATCTAAAATAATACATCACTAAATAAAACATACATCACACCATGCACCATCCTAACATAAAGGTAGAAGTGGTGAATTAATTTTAATGTGTGTGCATTAAGGCTTGTGTACTAGGCATTAAGGTTATGATTTTTTAAGTTTGGAAAGATTCAATTTAAAGGGTGGTTTCACTTCAAGTGCTTTAATTAATTTGTGTTTTCTTTTGTTTCATGTGACTTACACTTAGCAACTAAATATTATAAAGAGAAGAAAAGAGGTTGCCCTCTTTCATCCCTACCCTAAGCCACTTTCTAAAGCATGTTAATTTAGTTTAGTTTTCTTTAGTGAATGATTTATTACATATTTTAAATTAATCTTCAGTTTAAGTTCACCTTAAATGATTGCATTCAATATGAAAGTCTTCTTAAGATTAATTTGAGTGAACTATTAATACACATGTACATACATACATAATATATTTCTTTAGCACAAATGAAAGATGCATATGTGTATTTTGTAGAAAATGAGATTTTCACTCATTAGCTAAATGCACATTCAAGTGTATAAAAGTTTTAAGCAAGTACTTCGTCATTGTTAACCAGGGGAGAGAGATAAAGACCTTCTTTGGGCTATTTAAAGCCGCGCATCCTCGAAATGTCGAAACTAGATATACCCACTATTCTTGAATACACATGAATGTTCAAATGACTACAGGAAAGGAAAATCATGCCTAAGTTATATTTCTTTAAATTTAATTATTTATACATGTGAGCTAAAGTTGAAAAGAAGATTTTCATTAATTAGCTAAATACACATACAAGTGTATAAAAGTTTTAAGCAGATACTTCACCATTGTTAACCAGGTGAGTGAGATAAATACCTCATTGGGGCTACTTAAAGTCTCATATCCCCGGAATGTCTAGACTAGATATACCCACTATTCTTGAATACACATGAATATACAAGTGACTACAATAATAAAAAATCATACAGAAGTTGTATTTCTTTCAATTGAATTATTTATACATGTGAGCTAAAGTTCTATATAAATTTTAACATATAAATACATATGAATGAATTTAAACAAATGTTGTGTCCTTTTAAAATGAGCTATACACTTATTAACATTCAAACTTTATGTAAATCCATATAGATTAAAAAAAGAGAACTCCATATCATGTTCTAAGCCATAGACACATGCAAGCTTATAGATATTTATAATTATTATCACTCCAAATATTATAGTTGACTTTTTGAAAATGATTTAATAGTGATAAGAGCCACACATATTCATAGGTTAATCAACACATGCAAGCTTGACATAAAGGAAATTCATTTAAATTTAAACATTTTAAAAATATGAATGCATGAAACCACATGGCACATATCATTTAATATGATTGGAAAGGAATAATAAGACATAAAACACATGTTTCATTCAATCAAACTAATTCCTAAGGACAATCATATCAAATAAAAGCATTTAAAGAAAACCAAATCTTGTTAATGCCATCTTTCATTTTATGAGTTTAATGAAAAAGTAAATAAGAGAATTTTATGAGTTAATTAAGTCATCTTTATGCTTTAAGTACATTAATTAACTCTTACCTATATTACCTTAACATAACTAATAAAATAATTATGAGCCAACATGAAATGCATAAAATTAAATTGCAATGATCCTACGAAATGAAAGGGCTTAATACAATTTGGTTCATAATTAATGATAAGTTAAATTAAGAGATTTAATTAAGTACACTTATGGTTTCCCACACATGTGAGCTAACCATAATTTTCTTAATGACTTTAGGTTATTAAACACTTAAAGATCTACCGCTCAATTAAGTAATTAGGATCTGATGTGTTTTAAATTTTAATTAGATTAATGAAATCATTAATTAGTTAATCATTCAATTAATTGCTTAAATTAATAAATTAATTATCCAAATGAACTAGACTTAGGGAAAAGATTAAGAAATGGTTCCCATTTTTTTAGCTCTTTGATGTTAATTGGGATGTTTTAGAATCATCTTTATCAATTTTTATAATTTTTATAAATTTATTTAATTTATTTTACAAAAATAGGCATTCTGAATTTTAAAATTTAATATCTCCCAATTTAGAAGTCCTTTGGACTTGAAATTTTTATGGTAGGTACATTTTAAGCTCAATTTCAATATCTGAAAATTTCAAGTCAATCCGATTTGTATTTTTATAGTAATTGATAAAATTTGATTTTTACTAAAACTCAAATTAAGCTCAAAATATCTAATAAAATTTGGAGATTTTGGGTTTGTCAGATTCCTCTTGGAAAGATGAATATAACGATCCATTGTTTGCAATTTTTCATCAAGTATTTTATTTTATTTATGAATTTTTAAAGTTTTAGGTGAATTTATTAATTTTTAAAAGCCAAAAATCTGAATTTTCCTACTTAACCTGGCATCGATGGGCGATGGGCATGGATCATATTGGATGATTCCATGTGAATGAGAAATTACTTTTGCATCGGATCAAACCATCGACAGATGGATGGTCTAGATTGATCTGTGCTATCCAAAGGTCGAAATTGGGTGGATCTAGCGTGAAATCATAGTAGCAGGGGATTGGATGGTTGCTGCTCTTCTTCTCTGAAACTTGCAAACCAGAGCTTGAAAAAATAGTAAAACTGACTGGAAAAGGGGTTTTGGGCTCGATTTTCTGGTGATCTTCACTAAAAGGGTCACATAAAATGAAGAATGCAAGGGAAATCTATGGGAAAATCTTAAAATTGAGCACATATTGAAGCAAACAAATGCTCCTAAGGTCGGCTACTATTTTTGAAGATTACCTCACCGAGATGATTTTCGGTAGTGGTGTTGATCTGAGCATGCTCCTGGATATAAGAAGAAGCTTTGGGATAGACCTAGGCTCTTGTTTCCCTTTGGAATAATGTATCCACCAAGAGTCATCACTTTCTCGCCAGAATCTGCTTGATTTTTGGTGACTTTAACTTAAGGAAGTAGGGGGATGAATGCTGGTTGCTTGGGGAGCTCTTGGAGAGTGAAAATGGGTGCATGAGAGTGATTTTGGAAGCCTCTATTCCCTTGTTCACAAAGGTGGCCAAAAATCACCTTTCATAGTGATTTTTGGCTCATAGTGGGTGTTCTATGGCTTGGGGTGGTTGGAAATTATAGGGAATCATCCTAGGTGGCTTAGTTTGGTTGGCCAAGAGAAATTAGTGGCTACCAAGAGAGATTAGTGGGTGTCCTTTGGGTTTCAAATGCTCCAATGGGGGAGGTGAGGTGAATTCACCTCCCATGAGTCATGGCCAAGCCATCTCTTGGGGTTGGTTGGTTAGTGTCCTTGGAGCCTAGGTGGTCTAATGAATGAGTGCCAAGTGGCCAAGGAAGAGAAATGACCATTTATATGGGTGTTTTATCTTATGTGACACTCTTAACCCAAAGGTAGAGTGGCCATTTGGTATTGAATTTGATTTGAGCAGATTTGAAATGAGTCAAAAGTGATTTGGGCTAAATTTCATGTTATTTGGAGTTCATTTGGTTCAATTTGACTCAATTTGACCCAGTTGGGTCAAATTGGGTCAAATCGAATTAGATTGATCAATTGGTCAAATTAGGTCAAATCAAGGGTTAGGTCAAGTTCATATGACCATTTGGAGTGTATGGTGTCTTTGGTTTGGTTTAATTTAGTTTAGATTTGATTTTGGTTCATTTGAGCTTATTTAGGTAAAATGGGTCAGGTTGAGTTTGACTTGGGTTGATTTTGATTTGGCTTGATGATTATAGATTTCTTTATATTTGGATAGATGATTGAAGGAATGATTAATTCAAGAGAAAATCCATTATTTTGGCTTGATTTAGGTGGGTTTTGGCCAAGTTCAAGGAAATGGCTTAAAGGGCTTGAATTGGATTTTGATTTGATTTTTGATTTGGTTTTGGCTATTTAAATTTATATTTAATTTATATTTGTGAATATAAATGAAGATATAAATGATTTATAATAAAATCACTTGAGTTCGGAGTGATTTGAGAGCAAATTTGACTAAGCTCATGGAGGTAGGTCAAAAGGGCTTAGAAGAAATTGATTTAGTTTGATTTAGTTTTGATTATTTGATTGTGAGTTTCATTTATATGTGGGAAGATAATTGATGGAATAATTGATTAGTAAGAAAATCAATTGAGTTTGGGTTGATTTGAATGGGATTTGGCTAAACTCATGGAGGTAGGTCCATACGATTTAGAAGGGCATTTTTTTTGGGTTTGGATTTAGTTTGATTTTGTTTTGATCATTTGAATTTATATTTCATTTATATTTATAAATATAAAAGAAGATATGATTGATTCATGAAGAGATCAATCAAGTTTGAATTGAATTGGGTGGAGATTTGGCTAAGTCCATGGAATTCAATCATAAGGTTTAAGGAGGATTTGAGAGTTTAAATTTGATTTTGGGTTTCAATCATTTGGAATTGAGTTTGGATTTGAATTTGATAAATGATTGATGGATTGAATTGAATCTTTGATAAAATTAATTGAATTTGGATTGATTTGGATTTGGCTAAGGGTAAGTCCATAAGATAAATCATAGGGCTTAGGAAGGATTTTGATTTTGGATTCGATCATGGGTTTCAATCATTTGATTTGGAATTTGAATTTGGATTTTGACATTTGAATTAAATTTGAGGTTTGGTTTGAGAAGGTGAACATAGGTTGGGTTTAGGCCACAGGATGAGTAAGCCTCCTTAAATCCTTAAGGCATAACCTACCCCTATGACTAACCTTTCTAAGTCTCTAAATTTAGGTTAAGTGTTCACCTAATCACTAGAAGTGTCTTATGACTAAGAAAGTCTTAGTGTCTAGAAGATTCTCAAGTATAAGATGAGGAGATTGAGAACTCACTCCAAAATTGAGGTCAACAATAAGTTTACTCTAACTTCATCTGATGTTTAGAAAGCTTGATTCTTGTGGCTCAAACATGAACATCAAAACTTGTCTTCAGAAATATAAGAAGAAAGTTGAGATGCCACATGTATGAAGTGTTCAACACCACTCAAGAATTCATTAGTTAATCATTTTCTACTTGGATGCAATCTATTGTACATTTATGATCGCTCACTATAGATATTCATAAGCCGGGTAAATTAAGACATGTGAGAATTCAATTAGCATTCTATCTAAGTTACATAAGTAGTATTGATTGTATAATAAATAGTCAATTTTATGTAACATCTAAAGTATCTAAGTCATTCACTATTAAGTTTTTTTATAAATTATTAGTTAGCCGCAGTACCCTATAATCACCAAATGCATTTTTTTATAACACTGAAATTGACACATATTGTGAAATTTTTAAAAAAAAATGCATGTTGACCTCATTTTTAGAATGAGCTATCAATCCCTCCATCTTAGACATAAGACTCCTCTTAGACTTTAAGAGATCCTTAGTCTTAAGACACATCTAGTGATTAGGTGGACACTCAACCTAGACCTAGAGACTTAGAAGAGTTAGCCATAGGAATAGGTCATGCCTTAGGGGTGTTAGGAAAAGTTGCCTACCCTATAGCTTTAACCACATTTCTCACTTCCTTCCTTCAAGTCAAACTCCATATCAAATCAACATCAAACCAAAATAAATTCCAGCTTAATTGATTTCTCAAAACTTAAATCAATTCCAAATGATTGAAATCCATGATCAATTCCAAATGATTAAAGCTTATGATTGAAATCCAAATAAAAAATCTTTCTTAAGTCACTTTGATTCGCTCTTAAGGACTTAGCCTAAATCTAATCTAAATTAATTCAAATTCAAGAAATTTTCTCACAACCCATTTATATTCTCATTTATACTCACATATATAAATGAAATATAAATTCAAATCAATCAAATCAAATTTCAAAATTCAATTCTAAGTCAAAAACCTTTCCTAAGTCACTTTGATTCCCTCTTAAGGACTTGGCCTAAATCAAGTTCAAATCATTTCAAATCCTTGAAATTTTCTCACAACCCATTTATATTCTCATTTATATTCACATATATAAATGAAATATAAATTCAAATCAATCAGATCAAATGGGGGGTGGGGAAGACGATGACTTTCATCGCCTCTATTATTAACGATCTCCAATGGATTTTCACCAGAAAATCCACCAAAAATTTAGTCGAGTTTAAGTGATTTGAGCACGATGTCATCCACAATCGATAATTCCATCGAAATGTTTTGCAGCTGATAAAATCATCGGTAAATCTGCTAGTAATTTATGGCAAAAAAGTCCACCAAAAAGTTGCAATTTTTCTGTTGTGATAATTGATGAAGGGGAGCAAGTTATGCTCTTAAACTATTGGAACCTCAACCTTACCTCATTCATAAATTTAATCATCACCAATAGAGTATATTCCGAATTAGCTTGGTAAGACCCATTTAAAATTTTGAGTCCCACCATTAACCACAACTCAAATTTAGGCAATTTTTCTACCAAAATAATGGGTCTCACATTCAATTCTTAACCAAATTTAATCTACTTATAGTTTACCCTTAAAGGATAATCTCATCAATCCATAGACCAAACATAACATACTTGCAAAACTTATCACTTGAGTTTATTTATCACCCATAAAATCTCAGCCTAATAGATCTCTCCATCTTTTCACAACCAAATAAAACATATATATTACACCTTCCAATTATGAGTAAAATGTACATCTATCACCTTAAATGATTGAAATGATACTTTCATTTGCTTGAGTAATTGACAAGCACCACAAAGATGATGATTAAAGGATTCTAATTTAGGTAGTCATTTAACTAATTCTAAGTTTGATATTTTTCAATGTGTGTTCATGTTAGCATGACACTCTCATATGACATAACTAGAATTCATAAAGATAAGTTCTCAAGAGTTCAATAAAATCTTTTTCATTATATTATCAACATCAAGCATTATAAATATTTTCATAGCAAAAAACTTCTAAAATAATTTTTTTCCTGAGCTTAAGTAAATATGAAGATAATAGATTTAGTTTCAAAGCCTTTATCATATAATTAACTAATACTTGGCATATTATATTTTAGACCAATTACTAAGAGAACACTTTTAATTGAAAAAATAATTCTTGTTGATATTTTTAATACAAACTATCTTCTTAGTCATATTATTGTCAACACGTAACTCTAACATTGGGATCGAGCATTGAAAATTTTATTTTATCTTTAATCAAATATTTTGGGAAACAAATATATAGATGACGTCGATTGATCCTATTATAAGATATACCTAAAAAATAAAGTCTTGATTTTTGATACCAAATGAAGTTAGGTCCTCTAGTATTATGATATGAGTGTGATTCATGCTTTACAAGTATATTCTTATTCAACCTTTTTTTTGGATCTTGAGATAATAGGAATTTACACATATGAGGAATATGGCCTATCTTACAACAATAAAAATAAGTAGCATTAAGCAAAACATATATAAATGAATTTTAGCTCAATGTTCATTTTTCATTTTTGACAAAAATTGAGCATGCACACAAAATTTATGATGTGAACTATGTGGAGCATGCAAATGAGTGGGCCATTTAATTACATTTTTAATGCATAATTAACCACTTAAACACACGATATTATAACATTTGCATTTTTAAGAGACCATCCTTAACATTTAAATCATGAATGTTTTGAGTACATGATAATGAGTCATCATTTAACATTATATTTTCTTGTTATAGCTTTAAGAAACGGACGACCTCATTATTATTTTTAAAATAAAATAAAGATCATGGTTGAAAGATGTATAATATTTCTCTATGTTAAAAGTCTTTTTTTTTAAGAATCCATATTTAACTTTCTTCTAAATTAGAAATTTGCTCTTCATAAGATAACTCTTTATCATTTATCTTGAACTTCTTAGTCATTTTGATCACCCAAAGTCATCAAGTCAATACTATTAACTTTTTTTTTCTCTAGTTTCTCTAAAAAAACCTTTTGATTCTCTTGGATATATTTTTTTTATCTCCTATCATCTATCTTTTCTCAAGTATTACTTCTATTATTATTATTATTATTATTATTATTATTATTATTATTATTATTATTATTATTATTATTATTATTATTATTATTATTATTATTATTATTATTATTATTATTATTTATTTATTTTATATGGATAGTCCCAATTTAGATGAGAAAATTATTAAAATCAAAATAAATAATATTGTTAGTGTTAACAACAACAACAATAAGCCTTTGTCCCATTATGTGGAGTCTACATGAATCCTTCTTGTCCATTATGTCATATTAGGCACCAAATTCTCATTTAATTTTAATAAAATGAAGTTATTTTTTAGTTCTTAACCAAGTCTTTTTAGGTCTATTTCTATCTTTCTTAACATAGGTCAAATCTAATCTATATACTCTCATAATATCATGATAAGAATCTTTTAATATATTATTAGAGTTATTTTAATAAAAAATTTAATTTTTTTCATTATTCTTTGTTTAATCATGATTTCTCTGCTTTAGTGCTTTAAGGAAAATAATTTTTTTTAATCATTTGAGTAACTTTATTCTAATCTTGAGATTTCACCTCACTTTCAAAATCCTACTTTTTTAAAATAATTTATTTTGTTATCTTCTTTGAGAATCATGCTTATTCCTCCAATTTAATTTTTGCTCATATGCAATTAATGAGCTAAGTAATAAATTAATAGACTAGTTAGATATATTTGTTGCTTTTATAGTGGTAGCTATTTTGGCATCTCTTGATTCAAACAAACTTCTAAGAAATTTGTTCACTTTTTTAGGTTCAAATGATCTTTTCCTAAATATTGTAAATAAATGAAAATTTTAGTAAATCTATTATAGTCATTATTTATTTCATGTGAAAGAAGTACATATATTAGTATGAGATCGATAATCATTATTAGTGCTTTTATATATATAAAAGCTTACAAGTGATCGTGAAAATTTAAATAATTCAATAAAAAATTTTCTATGATAAAAAAACACAATTTTCAACTGAGAAATTTTTGATGGCCTATTTTGATAGAAAAATTCATCTTATTAGTTTGTTTCGATTTGAAATCTGATTAAAAAGAATCTGAAAAGAATTCAGTGTAAAATGATTACTTTATAATTATTTGGTTGAGAGCTTTACAAATTCATGACTTTACTTTTTTTTATTTGGTTGACAAAATGTAATGTAAAATAAACTGAAGGTTTTGACGACGGCTGCGACTGTTCAGACAAAGCAAGTCGATGTACAAATTCATTGGACATGACTGCACCAATTTTTGGTAGCAAGCTACTGAAAATATCCATTGGTGATTGCATATATACAGACTGACGTGAGCTGCTTCTCTCATTTTTGATCTTCTGCCCTAATTGTGAACTTGAGCAACCGACGACGATCTCTTCACCCTACCTTGTTGCTGATAAGTTTCAATCACATTTTAGGTAAGAATCATTGCAAAATTAATATGCCTATGATGTGTGCTTCCTTTGTTTCATATATTCAAGACAAAAAAGATGAGAAATGAGATTTTAGGTTAAATAGAGGTTAAGACAAAATTATTTTAAAAGAATCTTGATAAAATACATTTAATCTACCTCAAATTTTTATTTTACTATCAAACTTTATTATTACCCTACCAAAATAATAATCATTTTATCCACAACATAAGACAATAAACAGTACAGTAAAATAAAATATATGCACATGTAAAAATCTCAAAATACATTAAGACATCCCTACATAATTTTTCCACGTCATCCATTGTCATCTAAGCACTAGATAGCATTCACAATCCCATACAAATAACGTGCCAAAACATAAGACAATACAGTACAAATACACCCTCAAGTTGCAATTTCACCTTACTTTTTAATAGCATAATAAAATAGAGAAAATAATAATTAGGAATAGAGAAATTTTATATATAACACATAATTCTTATGTATTTACATATCTAATACTTAAAGTTTGATATTTTCATAATAATAATAAAAGATAATCCATTTCCTTCATGTCTTGCAGATGAAACTTCATTAATAATAATAAAAAAAACAGTTTTAAAGAAACTTAGCTGCGCGTTGAACTCTCCGTCTCCGGTTCCACGTTCAAATCGATGCACACGATCGCCCTCTCAGCCGGCAACGCTCCGCCGCCACTCGATACCTCATTAGCCATCACCGGCGACGCCTCCTCAAAATCCTCCAACTTGAACGTCGGCCGCCACCTACCCATCTCGTTCACCGCCATCGCGGTCCGGTCACCGCCCCCATCAACTCGCCGGTAGCAGCCGCCGGTGGCTTCTCGAATACGATGAAGGATCTCGAAGAATTCCTTTACCTCGTCCTCCAAAACCGCCCTTTCGTCGCCCTCGTTCGCGTCCGTCTCGCTGGCTCTCCGTCGCCGTCACTGACGTTTCCATGCCGTTTTTTCTCGGGCGTCTCCGTCTTCATCCTCAGTGCTGTGTCACGGCGCCTTATCTTTCGTTTTATAGGTGCGAGACAACGGTGACGGACTCGATGTGGGTGCCGTTCGCCGTTATTACGTCAGTGCCTTGACGTCAAAAGAGAGCATCTTCCTGACACCACCGAACGAACGATCATGGACAGCTGCTTTTTTTTTTTAAGATATTTAAGCGAATTTAATTATAAATTTACATCCGTAACTTATAAATAAAGATTCGAATCTAAGAGCTAAAAAGTTAAAGCTCTTAACTAATAAATTAAAATTTTTTATAAATAATAATTATTTTTTTCTAATAATTTTATAATATGTTGTGATATTTATGAATTTTAAATATCAAAAATATAATTTTAGTTAAAAAAAATAATTATGCAGTGAAGTTATTCTAATTAAAATAAATTTCAAAATTTTATATCTATTTTAAAATAAATTTATCATATAAATGATTAATATTATATTCATCTCAAAGTAATTTAGGATTTTGCAATATTTTTATATTCATTTTTCACTAAGATATTTTACTATAAAATTTTTTTAAATATTGATGCTAATTATTATATTATTTAAAATATCTGGGTGATGATTCTCGAAATAAATGTTTAATTTTTTTTTTCATTTTATAGTTGATACATGACATCTTAATATATTAACATGAAGAGATAAAAAAATTAAAATTAAACATTCTTATGTAATTTTTTAATTGAATTTAAATTTTTATATCAATATAATTGTAGAATTTTAAAAAATAACTTGTAGAACTTTTAAAATTATAATTGAGATAAAATAGATTCATATTGATAATTCATTCAATAATTGATGTCTAAATTATTAAGCTTTTTTTTATTATTTTAAAGCATAATTTTTAACAAAATCAAAGTTTTCCCTTGCCGAGTGTCAGGCTCTAGTTCCAAGGAAAGACTAATAATAGCTCATGAAATAGTTAAAAAAAATAAAATTTAAGCATCGGCACTATTTACAGAGGAGACCGACAAACCTGTGCCTTTCGGTAGGCGTGATCAAATGCATGACTAAATACGGTAAAATTACTCTTTTAGATGCTTATCAATTAAATTGACTTCAAAAGCAAGTCTTTTTAATTTAAAATTTGAATATTTTAATATTTAATAAAATTTTCAATTCTTTTAGAATAATAATATACACCCCAAAATAATTCAATATGTAAAATATTTTTTTTTTTTTTTATATCTATATATATATATATATATATATATATATATATATATATATATATATATATATATATATATATATATATATATATATATATATATATATATATATATATGTTGATCTCACTTTTATGGTGAGACTAATAATTGTCTTCTTAGACCTAGGATTCATTCTAGGCACTAAGATATTCTTAGAGCTAAGACACTTCTAATGACTAGAAGAATAGTAACTATAAGCCTAAAAAACTCATAATTAGACCCTAGCTTAAGTTCGGTAGGTCCCACCTACCTTAAACTTAATTGATCTCTAAACCAGATCAATTCCTCAAACTCAAGCCAAGTGATTGCAAATCAAACATTGACCAAGATTAATTGATTACAAATCTAATCTGACCCATTGAGATTCAATTTGGCTAAGTGGTTAAGTTGACCCAACTTAACCCATTTGGGCTTAAGAGGGATAAATCCAAAATTAATCTAATTTAATTGAAATTGAACTCATCCAAACTCATGTGAACCTTAATTGAACCTGATTGAACTTTGATTGCAATCTAATTAGATCAAACCAAATTAGATTGGCTCTTAACCCAAGTTGACCCATTTGAATTATATATGATCAAAATCCAATTCAACTTGATTTAAGCCAAATTGAGTCAACCCAAGCCTCATGATTATTTCAAACACTTAATTGAACATCCTAATCCATTCCAATCAACCTGATTTTACCAATTGGTCTAATTAACCCAACTTGGCCAATTTGACCTAAAAGATACAAATGAGTCAAAATTCAATCCAATAGGGATTGAATGCAATCAAAGCTTCCAATCAATTTCAAATCCATCATTGAATATGTTTCAACCATTAATTGACCCCAATTGAACCTAACCAAGCCAATTGACTCACTTGACCTAATTTGGCCTAAAAGGCTAAATTGCGTCAAATCTTGATTCAAATTTGGACCAAATTAATTCATCCAATCATTTCAAAAAAAATGATTATTGATCATAACCATTCACTCAATTGCAATCAATCAAACTTAATTAAATCAATTTAGCCATTTGACCTAAGTTGACCCAATTTGACCTAAAGATTCAAATTAAACAAAAACTCATTCTAAACAAAATTGGATTGAACCAATGCCTTCAATCAATCATAAATTGACTACTAAATACTCTCCAATCACCAATTTAAACCAATTTTATCAACCGAACTCAATTGATCTATTTAGCTCAATTTGGCCTAAATGGTCAAATTGAACTAAAACTAATTATAAATCAAATCAATCCAAATGAAAGCCTCCAATTCATATCAAATGATTAATAAAATATAACTCAACCCCTCATCCAACCTAATTAATTTGATTAAATTGGTCAACTTAACTCATTTGGCTCATATGAATCAAATTCAAATTCATTTCAAATAAATAAAATTGATTGCACCAATAAGTTTCAAATGATCATTTGACTTAGGGTATGTTTGTTAGCTTTCTAGTTGCTTTGTTTTTTAGAAAATAATGCTTTGGCTACTAACTTTTTGACTGCTTTTCAGAAAGTTTTATAGTGAAAAGTTATTTTGAAAACCAAAGCTCTTATAGTATAGTGGCTATTAGAAAGCTGTTGTTTGAATTTTTCAAAAATTAAAATATTCATAACACACATAGTAGCTTTTAAAAAGTTATTTTCTTCACAGAACTTTACACCTAATTTTTCTAAAAGCTACAACTGTTCCAAATAGATCCTTAATCCAATAACCCTCCTGACCAAATTTGGTAAATTGGTTTTTACTAGTTGAACCCAAATTAACCTATACAGGTCAAATTAAGCCAAACCCCATTCAAATTTTGCATGACTCATTTTTAAGTTCCCATTGACCTGCCCAAGTGGAACTAACCCAAGGTGAACCCGTTTTAGCCCAAACTAAGTGAACCAAGGGTTCTAAATAAAATAAAAGCCCAAAATAGAAGGTTTTGCCCCTCATTTACCTTGGGAAGCCACCTTATCATGTCTTGAGCTCCCCAATGCTGATTGGACCTGATCTAAAGCTGTTGGGCTTAGCTATTGACTAAATAGAGGTCACCCTCACCTTGGCCGACCTTTAGTTCAACCACCATGATATGTCCACTTTACCTTAAGCCACCAAATCTCTCCAACCACTGAATTCTTTTATCGTTTTGGCCACCCCACGGCGGCGGTTGCAATTTGAACCAACCATTTAAGTTGGTTCACATGGGGAAGAGGTGTACTCAATCCCTCAATTGAATTCAATAGACATGATCTTTAGAGCTCTCCTATCAATCCCCTAAGTTCCCAGAGCTCCCCGTGCACCCCATCGCCAATGAATCAAGCTTCACCTCAGCTCGATCTTCCTTTACACCCATCTCCACTAAAACTTAACAAAACTCAAATTAATTTTACCGATACCTTCCTCTCACTTCGATGATCCAAAATGAATTGAAAATTATTCAATTTGAGCACCAAAATGCACTACTAAACTAGCTCTAGTGAGCTTCATGATAGCACTTGGTCTAAAGGATGATCTGCAGTGGAGGCAACTTGTAATCATCTCAATAGGGCATCACCTCTTCACGACAAAGCTACCTTAATCGTTGGGTCATTGGTCTTTAGCTCGCAAACTTTAGAAAATCGTAAGATTCTTTATGTTTTGTGAGAGAAATTTGCATTTGGTGTCGATCAAACCAGGAACTCCATTAGATTGATCCCGTGATCATTTTGGATTTGATTCATTTATCAAATGAGCTCTAGGGAGCTCAGATTGAGCAACAAAAGACAAACGATCTTTGTCTCTGTCGAGGTCAACAACGTATCATCCGTCGTCCATTCCTCTTGATTAGAACAAACGATCATGATTAATCTCGTTAGGCTTTTGATTTATTTTCTTATAATTTGTGATATTAATCTCAGTAGTTCGATCATAGATCAAATGGTCAAGATGAAAGCATGTTTACCACTAATGAGTTAGTAGCCACACAGGACATTTTAAATAGCTAACTGTGTGGTGCCATGTGGAAAGTGTTAACGAGGCACAAACTATGCAAATCGATTACATAGGTTTAAAAATCAGTTAAAATATCCATAACTTTGAAAAATCATAACTAATTATAAAAAAATTTAAAAATTTATAAATAAACTCATTTTAGAAAGCTTAGATAGAGGAAAATCTAAGGATAATAAAAGCCTTAATTTTTATTAAGCGAACAATGATTAATTAGGATTTTAGTTTCACTTAATTAGTATAATTAAGCCTTAATTGTTTGGCTAATTGACTTAAAAAATTGGTAGAATTATTCCATGGGATGACCTTTGCATCTCATAATTATTTCAAGTTAATTTATTAAGTGATTTGAAAAATCCAAAATTTTGAACCTAGATTAGTCATTTTGGGCACTTGATAATTATATAAAATAAAAAATTTTGAATTAATTATGTATAAAAATAGTAAGGGTGATTAGAGAAATTAATTAGGACCTTTGAATTTAATTATTTCTCAAATCACTTCAAAGGGATTTTATTTAATTAATTGAATTATTAATTAACTTAGGGCTTAGAAAAATCATAGTAATTAGTATAAACCTCCAAAAATTTTGGCCAGGCAATCTTTGTGCTCATCTATCAAAGAGGTTTTTAATGAAATCAAAATCCCCAATTGGTTTGGGGTATTTTAAGTGTAATTAGTGATTTTGAGTTTTCTCCATTTATTTAATTAGCCTTTAATTATAAGCTCGGTTACATTAGAACTTTTAGAATATGTTCATGTTTATGCATTTTTAGTAATTTTATCATGATTTTTCCCAAAAGTTAATTTTATCATGATTTTTGGGCATATACTTAGGGCTTAATTAAATTTGTGAGCTCTTTTGGGCTTTAATTGTTTAAATAATTAATTAATCATAATTAATCCATAAAAATCACCTAAACCATTTTAAAATCACTTAATGAATAGAGATTGGCTAAGGGTTAATTTTAATAATTTTCTTTCCACATTAGGATTAAATAATTCAAAATTTAAAAAATTAATTCTTAATGAGCTTGATTAGGCTTAAAGGGGTGTTTATCTTTATATGAATGATCAGCGGACATAATAAATATAAATAAGTTATTTAGTGAAGTTTAATTTCTTCACTTCAATCATCTATAATTTTTTTTAATGCAATCATGTTTCAAAAATAAACAAAAGGTTTTCATTTAATTGCATGCGTTTGAATTAAATAGTGTGGCTATTATCACTAATAAATCTTAAATTATTTTTTAATTAATTAAAACTATATATTTATCTAAATATAAATCAATATGAATAATTAAAATCCAATTTTAGATCATATATATATAATTATTCGAGGTTATAAGACTATTGATCCGAAGGAGGTCTTGATAAATCGTAACTTTGGTATAATAACGACACGTGTCATAAGGTTGTATTGAATTACATATTAAAGATAAATTAATTTTACCTAATCATTTAAAGCATTTAAAATTTTTCATAATTCAATCCTTATGCCCATATATGTATGCATGTGTATATGAATTAACAAGTATATAGTATGGACATCTCGGGAGTGCTAGACTTTATGTAGTCTCAATGGGAACTCTGATTATCTCACTTTTCTAGTTCAACAATGGCACATAGTTGTATAAATTCAATATACTAATGTATTTGTATATATATAAGATATAATTATATAATCCTCCTCTACAAAATTCATGTATCACATGATCATATTCTTATATTGACTATTAAGAGAAATACATCAATTCATTCATGCATTAAGTTTAGAATATTCAAATAAAATATATATTTATTAAATTTAATCATCTAATTAAATACTTTATTTAATTAAATAAATATTAAGGGATGATGAAACATGGTTAAGAAAATGTCACTAAATTAGTTACAATTTAGTATTATTATTCTTAAGATATGTTTTACATTCAAATAAAATATCATAAGTCAAATTTGAACATATAATAAAAATATGTAACATGTCATTAAGTTGATTAAAAGTCATAAAATTCACCTTTTAGATTCAACCTAAGGTTAGGGATTAAAGTGGCTTTTACTCCTCCTTTCTCTCTCTAAAATTCTACATTCCAAATAAAACCTAAATGAAATTAAAAGTCTACACCTAAAATCTCTTTCAAACTATTAATCATGTAAAGTGTAAAAATCCTTAATAAAGGACTTAAACACTCATCATTAGAGAAATTCAAATTTTAAAGCCCAATCATGATATACCATATTAAGCCACATCACACACATTCATAGAAAGCTAGGTCACCGATTCTAATCTTAAGTTAGGCTGGCGTTTATTGTGATGATGTGATGTAATAATTTATACTAGATGTTAGAATTGTATGTGCGTAGTCTCGATTTTAGGATGACACTAGACTGCTTATATTTTCTATAGGGGATTGTGCTTAAGGGACCAAATTAAAAATAAAATGCATCATGCTTACAGGTGTTGCTTAAGTCCCTAAGTATAATCCATTAGGATTGGTGGGCTTGGTGACCCAAGGCAGGGTGTTAAGTTCAATATATGAAATATAATCACTTTGTAAATGCATGTTAAGCTAACTTCTACTTTGCAGGTGTTGTTATTTATTTTTCATAATAAAATATATAATTTTTGTAATAAGTTTAGGATTAGAGCTATGGGGTTAGGAAGAGCAGTTGTTAGAAGGCTTACACTTGAGAAGCCCTATGAAGCTTAGAGTGCCCAAATCAAAGAGTGAAGATGAAGGAAGAATTGAAGACCCCATAGATTTATTTTTATTTCTAAATTAATTATAATCTGAGTTGTATAAGGGTAGATCTTGGGTATCCAATTTCTTTTCTTTTTCGTGGTGTATGACGATACTTGACCGTGGTGTGGCATTTTAATTTGGAGTCGGGAACACTACACAGATCTTAGGGAGTTTATATTGAAGTGATTGGGTGTGATATTGAGGTATGATGTTCTATCTCGAAAGATAGAAACATGATCCTACAATAGACCTGAACACTAATAAGGACTCCTAAGGAATATAAGTTTATATACCAGAGATCTTTTCCCTATTTTACATGGAAAGTAAAGTAGGGTTTATTTTATGTCAGGTTCTTTAGTTCCCTATGGAAAAGCCTCCATAGTTAATTACATCTTAGGAAATAGGATTCCCTAAGAATACTCTCGATTAAAGCAGATAATTTTCATCTCCAAAGATTTCAAGGCTAGGCTATCAAAGAATTTGTTATTTTGGAAAATCAAATAGGATTGTTCAATTGGAAAAGACTTATTTTGGAATCCAAAGGAAGATAAGTAGAGAGCACTCATGATACTAAGAGGTTTTGTAAGTGCTCCAATATATCATATAGTGAGACTTTATATATTTGAAACTAAAAGATTTATTTTGTTTAAGTTGAAATTTTATTAGATTACTAGAGCTTAAAATCAATCAACACAAGATCGTGGAAATGCCTAAGAGGCAAGGATTTATGCTTATAGCTCGAAGGAAACAACTACCTTAAATCTTAAATATAGGGAGCTTTAGCATGAGATAAAACAAGACCTAATTTAAGTAAAGATGGACATAATGATTTACCTCCACAAGAGAGGATAAACCCATTTGACTCTTCTAGACTTATGACCTCTTGGAGTGGCCACCAGCTAACACCTCATACAATTCAAAACTATATAGTCTGGCCTTATGAAATTATAATATAGTTGGGCTATTATTTAATTGGATGAAAACTAAGTCTTAAACCCACTCCCTAAGAGATTAGAGCATGAGTGGTATGAGCATATAACTTAGTCTAAAATGCAAATCTTCTCAAATTTTATTACTTTTGACTCATTCATTTTAACAAGGCTTGGGATTTGTTTATGCCTAAATGCATAATGAAAGTTGATTTTTGGGTAAATCAGCGAGAAGGGGGTGTTTCCATCACAAGGGATGCCCTCACAGGTCAAGCATTCCCCTATTGTCCAAGGATGGAGATCCTTCATATTCAAGAAAGAAGAATATGATATGCATGATGTGAGACATACAACATACAACTAAGGGATTGCTAATTTTTTTAATTATCATATTTAAAACCTAGGCTTTATGATGAGGTTGTGAGTTGATTAAAATTTAATTTTGAGTTATTAGTTGGGTAAAAAAATTAATTTTATCCTAAGAGCCTACTGCATCCAGGATGCACATTCAAACATCAAACATTAAGAAACTATGAAAACATGTAGTTCTAATGCGCAATCTAAACACAACATCAATTAAACATGTATAAATTAAGTAAAAAAATAAAATTCTAGTGCGGTCGATTTCTGTCGTACACCCAGAAAAAAGAAATATGGGTAGTCGAGCTCCACCCTAATACAACTCGGATTATAAAATAATACATGCTATGGGGGATCTTCTTTTCTTAATTTCTTCATGTTCTCCTTTTCTTCCTTTTGATTTGATTTTCTCCAAAGGCATCACAGGGCACCCCAGGGACTAAGCCTTCTGGCCACTACTCATTCTAATCCCATATAGCACTAATCCTAATTCCTATTATAAAATTACATTTTATATGAAAAAGTAAATCTAACTATACTTGCAAAATAGAGGTTAGCTAAACATAAATTCAATCCCAAGAAGTTATATTTATAATTTGGACTTATCACCTACACGGTAATCAAGCCCACCAATTCTAACTTAAATTATGCTTAGTGGCATAAGTAATTTGCAAGTAAAATATTTATATTTATTTTTACAACGATCCCTTAAGAACAATCCCCTGTAGAAAATAATGTTAGACTATCAATGGCCTAATATCTAGTCTGCGATCCACATTCTTAACATCCAGTCTAAAATATTACATCATATAACAAAATACAACATCAACCATACAATCAACACATCGACCTAACTAATTCGTGTGACCTAGTATCTAGTGTGAAAAGAGGGCTTGTGTGACAAGACTTTACTAGGCTTCTTTAATTTAAGTTTTAATTTGGAGTTTGAATTTGTTTAAATGCTACCTTTGGGTAGTTTCAATTCAAATGATTTAATGATTTATTTTAAATTTTTATTTTAAAGTGATGTTTAAGTTTTCAAGAATGAAGAGTAGGATGAAATCCATTTTTTTTTTGAATGGAACTCACCTTATTCTACATCCCCCTCTAAATCTTCATCCTAAAAAGTCTAACTAAGGCCCTTAAGTATCTTAATTAGCCCATTTAAATTTGTGTAATTTATTTGATTTGATTAATGTTTGTTTGATTTGATTTAGATTTGAAAATTTAAGTTTGTTTAATCTTCATGTATTTTGATTGATTAATTTTAAATTAGATGTTTTATTTAATTAAATTTTGATAATTCAATATCATTTAAATTAATATCTAGTTCCTTTCTCTTGAGTTTTAATTTAAGATTTTAATTTTTTATGATTAATATCATTTTGATGTTGTTTAGATTCATTGATTCTATTCATTTCATTTAAGTTTGGTTTAGTTTAGTGAATGTATTCCAATTAACTTATGATTTATTTGAAGTTTAATGTTCTCTTTTATTTGAATTCCAATTAAGAATTTGATTTCTTAAGCTTAGTTATTTAGTTTATTTATTGATCATTCTTTTGGTTTGATGTAATTATTTAATTTAATTTGATTTGACTGATTAATTTATTTGATTAACTTAATTAAGGTTTAATAATAGGTTGATTAATCTTTTCATCAAGTTGAGTAGAGTTTGATTTGATTTAGGTTTTTTGTTTGTTGAAACTTTTAATTTGATTTCATGTTTGTTTAGATTAATGATGAAATTAATGATTTAGATTTACCAAGTTGGTTTTATTTAGGATTTAATTGACATTTAATTGCAATTTAATTTAGTTAAAATTATTTTTGATTAAGCATAGGTTTGATAATTTGCTTAATTAAGAGGTTTGATTAAATTAATTATAAATTAATTAAGATTTGATTAATTATTATCATGTTGATTAAATCTTGACAATAAATTTAATTAAGTGTTTGATTTAAGTTTGATTTACGAATTAGTTTTGATGTGATTTATTTAAATCAATTTGGTTTAATAAAATGATGGGTTAATTTATTAAGTTTCCATTAATTAGATGTTTAATTGATTAGATTTTATTAAGGATAGTTCAATTTTAAATTATTAGATTAATTAAATATTTATTTAATTAGAAATTAATGACTTAGTTGTGTGAGTGATTTGATTTAATAAATTTAATTAAGCATTTTACTTAAATTTGATTGATTAAAGATTATTGTTGTTGTTTGATTATATTAAGTGAATGTTTATTTATTATTTCAATTAAGCTTGATTATTTATAATTAGAGTTTCATTGGATTTCATTCATTTATTATGTTCATTGAATTTCATTTAATACTTTAATTATGAATTCATGTTAATAGGTTAATGTATTTAATGATCAATTAGTTATCTTATTTCAAATGAATTGAATTAGATCTAATTAATTTGATTAAGTTTACTTAATTTCATTTGATTTAATTTGATTAATATTAAATGATTAGCTAGGATGAATTGGATTTGTAATCAATTTGATTTTTAGTTTACTTTAAGTTATTAACTGGTTTTATATGGTTAAGGTTTAATACTTAATATAAGTTTAATTAGATTAATTTGATTATATAGTTAACTAGGTCGATTATTTATGGATGGAAATGTGAACTTATGTAATTAAAAGTTTGATTATTGATTATCTTAGTTTTACTTTATTTGAATTATTTTATCCAAATTGAGTTTAATTTTTTTTAATTTAATTTAGTTTTGTTTAAGTAATAAACTTAATGTGACATTTCATTATGAGTTTAGTTAAGGATCTATCTTAGTTGAAGGATTAAATAAGTTTAATTTGATTGGAGATTAAAGTTTCATTGATTTGTTTAATTATGAGTTTAATTAAAATTTAATTATTTAATTGACTTTCATTAATTTAATTAGGTTTAAGTTTATATTTAATTTAATTTCGTTTAAAGATTATGTAAAATTTTTCTGATTTGAGGTTTGATTAACAATCATTTAAGTGTTATGTTATTTTTTATTTTTGATTTAACATTTAAATTATTATGAGTTTAGTTTTAATTAATTCTTTAATTTATTAAGTTTTAACCCTAAGTATTTATTTTAGTTTTATAAAGTTTGAGAAGATCAAATCATTTTCTTAAGGATCTTAGATGTTAACTGAAGTGATTTAAGCTATTTTAAAGATTTTTATAATTTTTTGGATTTTTCAATGAATTTAAGTATTTAAGCTTTGAAATTCAATATCTCCTAATCCACTCATCATTTTGACTTGCTATATTTATGGTAGGTGTATTTTAATTTCAATTTCAATCTCTAAAATTTCAGATCAATCTGATGTGTATTTTTGATTTAATTAATAAAATTTTATTTTCACTAAAACCTAAATTAAACTCAAAATACACAATAAAAATTGGGGATTTTGAGCTTATTGGATTCCTCTTGGAAAGGCGAATCCAACGAGCCCTTATTCATAATTTTTTGGAGTATTTTATTTTATTTATAAATTTTTGAAGTTTCAAAAAATTTAAATAATTTTTAAAATAAAAAAATCCTGATTTTCTTACTTATCTAATGGCCCACAAGGCTGACCTGATGCATGGTCGATAGCCACGTGACAGCTCATTTAAGTGGTAAGGCATATTTTGCTGACCATGTGGAGATGGTCCAAATCAATGCACAAGGTATGAAATCCAACCCGAACTCCTTCTAATCACAGTCATTCATCCTTGTTAATAGGGGATCAGACGACTGCTATGAGTCTTCTTCCCAACAGACAAAAGTGACATCCGAAATGCAAAATCGACGAACGAACGAGAAAATCGAACGCCGAAGGTCCATTGCGGGCTCGGATTCATGGGGATTCATGCCAAAAAAACTCCTATTTTTGCATTGGGATCATGTAAAATGAAAGATGCAAGGGACATCTAATGGAAATTCCTAAAACCATGCAAGCATAATAACAAACAGGAGATCCAACGGCCGACTACGGGATTTGAAAATTACATTATCAGGGATGTTTCCAGTGGCAAAGTTGATTTGAATACGCTCCTGGATGCGAGATAAAGCTTTGGAATGAATCTAGACCCTTGCCTTGCCTTGGAATGTCATAATTACTAACCGCCACCACACTTCATTAAAATCCGCTCAGATTTGGTCATTTTCACATCGAAAAGCAGTGGAGAGGGGTTCTTTTTGCTCAGAGGAGTTCATGGAGCTTCTTTATTACAGAATTTGATCTCTTTGGTGCCTCTTTTCCTCCCTTCTTAATGGTGGCTAAAAATAACCATCAATAGTGATGGTTGGGGGTGGGAGAGAGACTTTGGATTTTAGCTTCCAAAGTCTCCATTGTGAGGTTGTCATTCAATGCAAGAGATGGGGAGGAGTGAATGAGGGGATTTTTTTTGCTAGATTTGGTTTTCTCCCTCTCTCTCTCTCTCTCTCTCTCTATTTCACCGACCCATAGAAGTTGAATTTTAACTTTTTACATGATGATTTGAGTGCTATTATCCCATTTGGGCTTGATTTAAGATTAGGTCAACTTATGTTGACCAAAATGAGTTGGGTTGGGTTCAAGCAACTTGATTTAACTCATTGGCTTTGGATTTGCTTTAATTATGTTTGATTGATCATTTTTGATAATTTTAATTGATTAATTTTGTTTATTTTAGATTAATTTTGAATTTGACCCAAGTTTGACTAAGGTTTGACCAACTTTGACTAAAATTAGTTAAGTTGATTTTATGATTCAATTTGTTATTTTATGTTTAGATTATATTTCAATTATATTTTAAGGATTATTTGGAATGTTTTTGATCAATTATTTGGTTTAATTTGGCTTATGTAGATTAATTGGGTTAATTTGGTTAAGTGACCAAATTGACTTGTTTTAACCCAATTGATTGTAATTGATCAATCAAAGATGATCAAAAATCATCATAGAAGGGTTTGGGTAAGTTAGTTCACTCTAATTCAGGTTGGATTGAAGGTTGGCTCAAATGGATCCTTTAAGTCACTTTGGGCCAAGTGAACCTAATGGGTCAAATGAATTGGTTTTGGGTTGAATTGGGTTTAGTTGAGTATAGATATTGGTTTGGGTTTGGTTTATAGCTTTGGTTGTAGATGAGGTAGGCATTAGCTTGTTTAGGTCATAGGATCAGTAAGTCACCTTGGTCCTAAGGCTTAGCCTAATCCTATGGCAAACCTTCATAAAGTCTTTAGGTTCAGGTTAAGTGTTCACTCAGCCAATAGAAGTGTTCTATGACTAAGGATCTCTTAGTGTCTAGAAGACTCTTAAATCTATGATAGGAAGATTGAATCCTCACTCCATTAGTGAGGTCAAAAGGATCCCCAATATGGCAAGGCACATCGCACATATTGGAGTTGTCTGAGAAGATCAATAATGTCCAAAGGAATGTAAGCACTAATGGAGACCATATACTCGTTAACCAAGAGGTAGATAGAATTTTGATGTTAGTGCAATGCAACTCATCTTATGCTCAAGGCATAAGAGAGTCAAGGAGATTTGGGTATGAATAAATTTTCATGTTAAAGACATGAAGAGAGATCTATGGAATTGCACATGAATTGGATTTGATTTGAGATAGATTTATGCCAAGGGCATAAAAGTAAGGGAAATCCATTGGGCATTGAGATTTGATTGATATATTTGAGTTGTTTGGGAGGAAGATCCGCTGCGGATGAAGATTTGATTTAATTTATTTGATTTAATTTATGAGTGGGGGATTCGTTCGGGATACATGTTTGAGTTTGTTTAATTTATTTTGTTGATTTAATTTGGGGAATATCCACTGGGGATATGGTCTTGAATCCACTAGGGATCAAGACTGGATTTACTTCAATTTGATTTATTTTATGAATTTATTTTATTATGGCTCCACTGAGGGAGACTAATTTAGTTGATTTAATTTGATTTGATTTAATTTGGTGTGTATGTTATGGACCAAGTTGGTGTGCAATGGACCCACTTGGAAGGGGTTATGTCGGCTTTGACTTATCTCAGATTTATGAATCTAAAGGGGTAGTCTGTCCACTGCATGAGGAGACTATCCAACTTAAGGGTTGCCTTTCGGTGTGCAACAATTGTGTTAGGAAGAAAGTGTAGCAGACTTACATCTTACAAAGCGGGGAACAACCACAGGTGATATTGATGGTGAACAAAGGCGTCTTGAGTGAATCTGGGGACTTTTTCATCAAGTAGTCGATTAATTTTATTTTAATTTGATGGATCCTATGGTGCATGGATCCACGAGAAGGGGATATGTGGCCTTTCTCAAATTCTGCGTCCAAAGGGGTAGTACCGAAGGGTGAGACTATCCGACCTAAGGGTTACCTTTCAGTGTGCAACAACTATGGTGGGAAGAAAGCATGAGGACTTATATATTCCAAAGTGGGATAATCGTTGGGGTGGCCTATTGGATGTGCAACAAGTCGAACCTGACCTAGGGTGACTACTGAGTGAATGTTACTAGGGACTTACATCAACTCAAGAGTAGTCAGACGATTTCTTTAGGGAGTTTTGGTGACACTACCCTAAAGATATGCCTACTTGGGAAGAGGTGCCACTGGGGGTGTTCTCTTAATCCACAAGAAAATATATATTTTATTTGTTTATATATTTGTGTAGACCCTATTGGTGCAGGGACCACCTTGAGAAGGGGCTATGTCAGCCTTGACCTATCTTAGATTTACTAGACCAAGGGAGAATCTACACATCAGGAGCAGAATCTCCAGGGGGTGTTACTAGGAAAGAGGCATCCGATCGGTAATGTAATGTCTAAATGGGGTGATGTGATCCAAGTGAGTGCACGGGGAGGTGCCATTAAGGCGTTATCCGATCCTTAAAATAATAATAATGTTCAGGTGGCTTCAGGAGAAAGCGTAGACTTACACATGTGTATTCACTAGGTGGGTCGCTGTCAGCATAGCGAGAACCAACCAACCTAAGGTGTTCGTCGGTGTGCGATGATCAATCTAGGAAGAAGGAGTGTAGAATTACATCTCCCTAAAGTGGAACCGAGATAGTCCGTCATGACTGACAGTCTATCCGACTGGCTGCCAGGTGCAATGGCTATGTTAGAAGAAAGTGTTGTAGAATTACATCTTCCAGAGCAAGGAACAACCGCTGGGGTGACCCATTGCTAGCTCAATAGGTCGACCCGACCTAAGGCGACTACCTGGAGTCGAAGAAGGACGAGACTTGAACTAGTCGTGGAGGAAAGGCTGGAGTTACCCTAATCCTCAAATATACTCAACCAAGTCAGTTCACGATGGTTAGTTTTAGAAGAAAGCGTAGCAGGCTTACATCCTCTTAAATAAAGCCAACATGAGGTAGCTTACCGACACGTAGTAAGGCCTACCAAACTAACAAGGTGCTTGTCGGTGTGCAATGGTCAAGTTAGAAAGAAAGTGTAGTAGACTTACATCCTCTTGAACAATAGGGTGGCCACTAGCGGTGATGTTTAGCAACCAAAGCATCTTGAGTGAGGCGTAGGGAGTTATCTTTCCTCAAAGTTGCCCGAGACAAAAGATATGTGTTTGTGTGTAGTTTGTGTTTGTGTTGTGTTGATGAAGGATAGGATACCGCTTGGGTTCTCTTACACCTACCCGAAATATAGTGAAGAATGGATGAAATGGTGCCATAGGGGCATTGTGACTCCACTAAGGAAGGATGCTGCTCGAATTCTCTTACACTTAACTTAGTTTGTACTAATCAAAATAAGATTCATCTTGGATTCTCACACCTATCCTAATAGCATTGGAGATAAATATTGAGTTTTGGATGTAAGTTTGAAAGAATGTTTAGATTGATGAAGAATTTTGAAGCATGATGATATTGTTTTATTTTATTTTATTTTTTTGAATTTGGGCTCAACCAATGTAGACATGAAAATATAACTTTACTAAGGAATTGATTTCAATTTTTTTAAAATTTCTTTAGGTGCGTAAATGGAACAAGAACAACTAAGAGTAGTGTTCTTTCTCCAACATCCTTGGGACCTAATTAAAGTAATTGATCATTCATAGTGAAAGAAATTCACCATGGCTTCTTAAGTATTATGCTCTAATTTGCATTTGAATGAAAGAAATTTATCATTCCAATTACTTAAATTATTCTCCAAATTTAGATTTTAATTTTGAGTTTAATTGCTTTTGAGGTAATGTTTGTTGACTAGAAATACAAGGCACTCTCCTATCATAGTGATTTAAACTACTTTCAATCCTTCGAAGCATCAAAGTAGGCCTTTTAATGATAAGAACCAAAATCTTGATTTGAAGAGTTTTGAGATAGACTAACTTTGAAAGAGTTTAAACCATCTATATTCAATGTTAATTGAGGTCTGTTATTTTTTTTTATTTTGCAAGACCTTCAAGCTTTCCAATCGATGCATAGACTTTTGCAGTTTGATTATTGATGATAAACCTTAACAAGAAGAGTTGTACCCTAAATGGAGAAAGCCTTAAACTAGTGGCCTAAGGTGAATGGAGGGGCCAATATTAGGGTGTCATGAAATATTGCATTATTCTTTTAAATGAGTATTGAAACTTATCACCCTTCAAAACTTGATCTCCTTTCTTTATTAAAGTAGTGAATGATTGACACCTACCAAAAAGGTGAGAGATTAAGCATCTTAGATACGAACACCTTCCTTGAATTTTATGTCTTTTTTTATGTTGCATCTCTAATGTCACTTTAATCTATTTTAGATCAATTTTTGTTATCTCATGATGCTTTACTACAAGCCCCAAAAACTTTCCTAAAGTCATCCTAATTGTATACTTTAGGGGATTCATCTTTAGGTTATAGTGTCATAACTAATCAAAATAAATACCCAGATCGTAAAGATGGTCTTCTTTTTTCTTTTCTTTTCTTTCCTTTTTTTCTTTTTTTGTGCTTTTGACCACAAGATCTTTGACATAACATTCAACTTGGTGATGAATAATTTTGTTGAAGATTCGAGTCATGGTGTACTGGTATGTGGCACCAACATTTTAAGGCTGAAAGCCGTGACCTTATAGCAGTAAATTCTGATGGAAATTATAAATGCAAATGAATTCTCATCCTCCGACATCATTTGACCCATCCTTGAATGAGGAGACTACATGTAAAGAGGCTATGTCCGCTATTAAATTTGATATAGGTAATGTGAATTCATCTTCAAGATATGCCTAAGTTAGATCTTCAAAAATGACGTATGTGCGGATTTGAATGTTCTTCCTTTTGACTGGGAATAATGTTGGGTAATCATGATAGTATCTTTCTTCTTCAATAAGGTTAACTTCAAACTTTGAACCTCTTCTTGGTGCAAATGTTCACGTCAAAAGTTTGTAAAATATGAAGAGTAATAGGTTCAATTTTGAGTTTGCAGACTGCTACCTTTGGAGATGTATAGGGTACTTTTAATTTTTTTTATTTTTTATTTGGTCTTAGGTAAAACATTCGATAAACTACAAAAGTAACCTAACCAAGTCGTTGGCATTTTCTTTCTGACTTTTCATATATGGATGTTGGGAGGTGGGCGGACCTTCTTGATGTTTTGAGGTTAATTTTTTTGAAACTTATTGGTTAATGACATAATTTCCTTATCAACTTCGGGGAGTGCATCTTCTACTTGAAAGTCTTCAAAATTCTTTGAGCAAAATAGGTAGACTAGGCAAAAGATGATTTTATTACTTCATTTGAGGGTTTATCTATGAGCGAATCCTCTTTCGAGCTTGAATAAAGAGATATGAAGTGAAAATTTGATATCTCATTAATATATATATATATATATATATATATATATATATATATATATATATATATATATATATATATCATATATATATATATATATATATATATATATAGTATATATATATGTGTGTGTGTGTGTGTCAAGTGTGTGTGTGTGTGTGTGTGTGTTATTAGCAACTCTTAACTTCCAATCCTATAATAACATCATGAGATAGTAGAATTGGAGTCAATGAGATGCATATTAAGTTTCTAGTCATATCATACACGAATCATCCTTTTAAAACTTTTTTATTGATATCTAACTCCAGAGACTTTGTTAAAATTTGACTCAAAAGTTTATTTTGTATATTCTTTTTCTCTCTTTTTTCTTTAATTTACACTTCGTACACATGATTTATCCTTTGGATTCTAAACCAATGTGTATTATTGGTGCTTTACTTCTCTTTTTCTTCTTTTCTCTCTTTTTTTCATTTTTTCATTTTTTTTCTTTCTCTCCTTTTTTTGTGTCTTTATTTATATTGTGTTCTCTGGAGAAGATTGCTTGTCTTTCTTTTCCATTGGATATTCTATGTTAAGTATGACCTGAGGAGGTTACCATTAATTGAGCAAGGAAGAATCAGGTTAAGTTCCAATCAAACCATTTTCTATCACTTTAGAGAAGGTGAGGGTGCACTTATCATTTAGTTTAGTGGGCAACCTTCCAAGATAGTTTAGGACCTTAAGATTAACCTTCAGAATAATTTGATTCCCTTATTTTAGATTGTGAGCTGTATCTCCAAAAAGATTTAGAATTTGATTATTTCCAACGACTGGTTTGCTTCTTTCGATGGTGTTGATCAAAGTGGTAGGACCCACTGCAACAATTGACTTATGTGATATTTTCTGAAAGAGATGTGTTGACCATCTTTGGTATTCCATTTCTTGGAATAAAAGAAGAGAGAGAAAGAGAATAAAAAGAAAAGAAAAAAAAGTAGTATGTAAATATATTTATATTATATATATAACATATATATTTAACATAAACACATCTTTGTTATAAATATATTTATATATATATCTTATAAATATAAAAAATACTACATATTTATTTTTACTATTAAAAAATAAGAATTGAAATTAAATTTAAGTTATCATCTTAAAGTTTAAATAAACATTCTCAACTATTGTCTACCTTCTTTTATATTTTATTATATGCACATATACTAGATAAATAAAATTTAAAATAATTTCTTTATTATGAATAAAACAATGTGTATATATAAATAAAATCAATTAATTAATGCATAAATATAACATCTGAGATGTATATATAATAAAATACAAAATTTTAACGTTAATAATGACATTTTAATAATAATGTTATAGATTAATTAAGTATTAAATTTAAAATAAAATATTCAGTTGCTCTCATTATTCCTCCCCACCCACATGCTGTCCTTGAAGGTTTTGAAAAAAAAAAAACATAATAAATAATTTTTTTCTCTAATAACTCCTTTTACTCTCTACAGGAAAGGAGAAGGTATTTTTTTTATCTCCCGCATTCGTTCCCCTCCCAATCTGAAAGACGCTCGCCTCCTCTCGTTCGAAACCCTTCTCATGCTCCCGTATTCCTTCGAGCTCAAGCCGCAAGCCGCAAATGTTTTCTCCTCGAACCCTTCCTCACATCGCAGACCGAGCTTCACCGTAAACCACGTTTCCCTCAAATCATAAGCTCATCATTCTCCTCAAGCCGTAAGCCCCATTTTCTCTTCCCCAACCTTCCTTCCTTACAAGCAAACGAGGGGCAACTCTATCATCAGATAGGTTGTCCTCGACTTTCCTCCCAGTCTTCCTCATTTGGATCTCTCATTTCGCCCAGCAAACCCACAATCCCCCAAAATCCGGGTATCCCTTTGCCACAACCGAGAGGTAACTCTACCATCAGGTAGGTTCCTCTCGGTTCCGGCATCCCTTTCTAAGCTAAGCTCATTCGATTATGACATATCCTCCATTTTCACACTTCTCTCTTGGCTCCTCCTAACAACTTTTTTTTTTCATTAATGAACCACAGAACAACTCAATGTGTTTGAACCTACCTAAAACCGATCCCTTCCTATCTGAACAGTGCCATTCCCCCCCTCCAGTCGAGCACCCAGCAGCATGTCTCCTCCTCCGATCATTTCTACACCGACACAACTTCATCCCCATCTACTTATCTTTCTCGATTTATTGTTCCAGTAAACCGCACGAGATCTTCTTTCTTCTTCCCGTCGGTTGTCAAAATAGCAACCCTCTCCGCTCACTCGGTCAACTGCTTCGCTATTGATTTCCTTCTCCTTCTCTTGGCATACCGAGCTCTCATTCTTTCTCACTATCCTCTCTTTCTCTCTCCAAAATAGAAAAATAAAATTTCAAGATGTAATTTATGGATGTATTAGAATGTAATTTGTGGATTTGTAAGAATGTATGAATGTGTATAAATTGCAATGTATGTATTTCCTTGTAGGTTTGAACGCCATTAAATTATGAAATTCATGTGTTTAAAACACATGATCGCTCATCATGACCAAATTATAAATACATTTAAATTTGACTAAAATTTAGGATTTAAAATAAATTTAAATGGAAATCATCTAAATTAAAATTAAATAAAAAATACATAATTAATATGAAGGTAAACATCAAACCAAAGAGAAGAAGAGGAAAAGAACTTACAAAATTTTTTAAACAAATTGAAAGCCCACCTAAATTTTGAGCTAGAATCCTTCTCTCTCGATCTAAAGTGTTCTAAACTCAAGCAAATGACATGAAATGCAAGGCCCCCCCTTAGCCTCATTTATAAGAGATGGAAAGAAACAATATGGGACCCACTCTTATTTAAACTTAATAATTAAGTATGATGATGGGTATGATATGTGTAAAACATGTCATAACCACTTCATTCCACATTTTCTATCAAGTCAAATGCAAGCATATGGAAATCTATACAAAAGCTATAAGGAGTTTGCATTCAGTTAATTGGAAGGCTAATTCTCAAATAAGAAAGAGTTCAAATTAGACTCTAAAATAAGTATATCAGGATTAACAGCTCATTAACGAGTAGGGGCACCACATCAAAGCTTGATGTGGCATTTTTTTTTGGTTTGCATTTATATGTGGAACGCTCTGTTGACCAAGCTCCCCTCCTTTGGCATTCGATCTTGATCGAATTCACTCCTCCCATGGCTTGGAAGTTTGGGAAGTTATTCATTTGTGCTCGACTAGGTATGGTGATGGTGCGACTAAGAGGAATTGAGATTTGCTTGGATGAGGAGGGAGTATTGATCGAAAGGGTGGTGTCATGTTTCAGCTTTACTTGAGAATGGGCAATGCCGATCGAGGAGGGCTTGGGATCACTTGGGGACCTCTGTGGGATTTTGAAAATGCCTTAGGAAGTCTCACCAAGCAATTCTTCATTGTTTGCTGCTTGAATTGAGGGGGTATACCCCTCAATTGCCCGTGATGGACAGATGGGATGCATCCCATATTTTTCATCGATTGGCCATTGTCGGTTCATCAGGGGTCGTCACTAGTGCCATGTGGCTCGCCAGGGGTGGTCAAGGTGGTGATTGAGTCCTATGGATTGTGTGGGATTGACCTCCCTTGCATCCAATGGGTTCGACCATGGGAGGGAATGGCAGCTTTGTTCTCTTGGTCCATGGTAGATGCTAGGGTGGGTTAGGTTGGGCTAGGAAAGCCTAGGAGTGCTTCATTTGGCCTTTTGATGGCTGCCATGGGGAGACAAAGTGGACTTTGCCACTTAAGGAAAGGATCCAATGCAAATGAGAGGGTGTCCATTGGTTAATCCCTTGGTTTGGGTCCCACATGAACTTGGGTTGGGTTGGAGCTAACTTAGGGTCTAATTGGGTTGGGTTAGGTCAGCCACCAAGGTTCCCCAAAGTGGTATTGGGTGATTTGGGTTCATGTGGTCAAAATATGTTCATTTGGGCTAGGTCAGGTTGGGTTGACCAATTGGTCAAATTAGTTCAAATCAAGGCTTGAGTTAGACTCAAATGATGATTTGTGATACTTTGGTTCAATTGATTTGGATTGGTTTGGCCTAGGTTTGGATTTGACTCATTTGGATTTAAAAGGGTCAAATTGGTCAAGTTGACCAATTTGACCAATTTGACCAATTTGACCAAATTGAGTTGGGTTAGGTGTTGAGTCAAGTTCAATTGGTAAATTTAAAATGATTGTAGGCTTTGGTTTGGTTTAATTTGGATTTAATTTGAATTTTGGCTAATCTGACCCTTTAGGATATTTTGGGCTAAGTTGGGTTAAGCTGACAAATTGGTTAACTTGGGCTCAATTATGACTTTGGTCAAGTTCAATAAGTGATTTAGAATGAACTTGGGCCATTGGTCACAATCAATTTGGGTTGGATTATGATTTGACCTATTTTGATTCTTTAGGCCAATTTAGGTCAACTTAGGTCAAATGGCCAATTGGACTTGGTTTGGCTCAAGTGAGGGTTTGGTTATGTTCAATCATTGGTTATGATTGGGTTTGAATCAATAGTTTCAATCAATTTGGCATATGGTGGATTTTGGCTAGTTTGGGTTTCATTTGGGTTAAATGTTGACTTGGTCAAAGGTTAGGTTTGACTTGGTTTGACCCAATTCATTGCAATTGATCACCCTATGATGGATGTTGATCATGATTAAAGGTTTAGATGGGCTTAGTTTAATCCAAACTAGGTTAGATTAGAACTTGGCTGAAAAGGGTCCTTTAGGTCACTTTGGGTCAAGCAAGCCTAAATGGGTTTGTTGGCTTGATTATGGCTTGATTTAAGCTTAGTTGAATTCACACATGAGCTTAGGATTGAAATATAAACCCAATTGCAAGTGGTTTGAAGCCACATGAGTTTTGATTCATATGATAATTCTAAGCCAAATGGACTTGACTTGGGCTGACTTGGGTTTGGTTTGATGGTGGTTTATGTTTATAGTTGGATTAGTGATTGAAGGAATGATTGAATCATGAAGAAATGCATGAGTTTTGAGTTGATTTGTGTATCATTTAGCCAAGTTCAAAAATTTGGCTAAAAAGGCTAAATTTGGAAATTTGATTTGATTTGGATTTGGTTTAGACCATTTGAATTTATATTTCATTTATATTTATGAATATAAATGAAGATATAAATAGGTTACGATAAAATCACTTGAGTTTGGAGTGATTTAGAAGCAAATTTGATCACATTAGGGATGTAGGTAACAAAAAAAAAAAAAAAAAAACTTGGATTTTGAATTGGTTTGATTTATTTTGATTTGGTTTGATGGATTTGAATTTGGATTTCATTTGGATTTCATTTATATTTCTGAATATAAATGAAGGAATGATTGATTTATAAAGAATCAACCAAGCTTGAGTTGGTTTGGAGGAGTTTTGACTCAGCATATAAAGGTGGTTCATATGGCTTAGGAAGAGATTTTGGAATTTGAGTTTGATTATGAATTTCAATCATTTGAAGTTGGATTTGATTTGGATTGGGATTTGATTTGAAATTGAATTTGATAATTGAGGAAATAAATTGGATTGGGGTTGATTTGAATTTGGTTAAGGCTAAGTCCATGAGATAAAATCAAAGGGCTTAGGAATGGATTTGGAGTTTCATGGGTTTGAATCATTTGAAGTTGGATTTGATTTGGAATCTAGGTTTGAATTTGAGGTTTGAAATTTGAGATTATCAATTGAAAGAAGGAAGCAAGGATTTGGTTTGGGCTATAGGGCATGCAAGTCTTCCTAAATCCCTAAGGCACAACCTATCCCTATAGCTAACTCTTCTAAGTCTCTAAGGTTAGGTTAAGTGTTCACCTCACTAGAAGTGTCTTAAGACTAACATAAGATTCCTAGATCTATGATGAGGGAGTTGAGAGCTCATTCCAAAGTGAGGTCAACACTAGAAGCATTAACTGAACTTTTCATTGAATATTAAAATTATGATGGAAATAAAGAGGTATCATCCTTATATCTTTGACCACTCATCATTTGAGACTCATAGAAATATCTTGTTACAAGCATAAGCACAACACTTGATGAAAGTTTGAAATGTGTTGTTGCCTATATTAAACAAATTGAATGAAAATTCAGAGAATCCAAGTAGACTTATATGGCTTGTCAAAGAATCTGAATAGGGATTACAATGAACTCAAGGCTATGACAAATTTAATCACTTGTTAATGAACCTAAATAAAGATCTTTAGTGAGCTTATATAGCTCGCTTATTAACACAAGAAGGGGTTCTTAATGAACAAATGCCTCGTGCTTAACTCCAATTGGATGAGTTGAGAAGAGTTGAAGAAATTTGGGTAATTTAAATAAAGAATTTGATAGTTTTCCAATGAATTTGAATATGAGCCTTCAATATTTTGAGTAATCTAAGAGAAAATTCAATTGAACAAATGATCAGGTCACATGAGACTTGCAATAAGTTTGAAATCTAGCTTTGAAATGCAAATGCAATTCAAGCGTTACTTAAGAAACAAGGCTTACATCCAATAAGCTAAGTTGAAAGAGATATAATAGCTTGTCTATGGGTGAAAATGAAAGTTGAATATGATAATTAGCAAAGATGTGAAATCTTATTAATATGCATAAGCTAAGTAGTCATTTTACTTTTATTTAATTTGTTATCAAATTAAATATAAGCAAAGTTGCAAAATTTTGAATCGAAAATATAAATTAAGAACATGCCACCGAACTCCTAATACTCAAGTACAACCAGGCAGAAGACACCATTTGAAAATTTAAAGTAACTCACCACTGAATCTGCAATTCTTTGTACATGCACATAGAAGGCGACACAATTAAATTCTGCATGAATTAAGGAGCTTCTTTCAATCCAAAAGTTAGAAAATTTCTACTCCAATTATGATTTTGAAAATTAATAACTTCATTAATTATATGAAATTATCTAAGCTAAAGATGTCTACATGTGCTCGGACATAAAAATTTAAGGTACAAACCTTAATACTTGAAAAGACTGTGCAGGTTAAGTTAGGATTAAATAAAAAAAAATGAGATTAATCTCATAATTTAAAAATAAAATTATTTGGATTATTAAATATTCGCATGAACCCTAATATATTGTTAAATGTTTTTGTATTGGATGTCTTATTAAAACTAAATTGACCTAAATATCTTACACTAAAAATTATGCAATTATTTTGAAGGAGAAACAATCATTTTGAAATCCTGAGCATATTTTTAAATTCAATATTATAAATATTATGTATGTATTTTAGTAATCAACACATTCATGTGATGAAAGTTTATGTCATATTTGACCAGTTAAAGTCCTCCTCCCCATAGGGACTGGAGTCGATAAGACTAATTCTTTTTTGATAGAAAATCAAGCAATTATTCTCAGTAAGGTTGCATATAAAAATTAATATAAAATGACACCTTCAAGTCGATCACATTAAGACCACTCTTTCTTCTTTTGTAAAACCTTAAATAGTTTTAATATGGATATTTCATGTTTAGAAATTCAAATATTTAATTTCAAAAATCTTAAAATATAATTATAGGCTTCAATCCATAGATTTGATCCTCATATAAGGGTGGAGTTGAAATGATCTAATGTGATATAATGAGATTTCAAAATTGAAGACTCAATCCTCTGCTAACAAAAGAGCAGAGTTACAAGGTCTACCCTAATGATGGCTATGTTGATCGAGAATATCAACTGGAGGGGTTTACTATTATCAAAATTTCTTAAAATCTTCAATGTTAAATCAAGTTCCTATCAACCATCAAATATTCAAGAAGATTCCAATGAAAATAAAAAAATGCTTAAATAAAATTCATTAATTAAAAAAATCTAAGTAAAAATTCATCCATTCGCCTTCTGCAATTATTTTTCAAGGGTGACAAATTTAATGTTAACATAAGCTCACAAAGGAGCTAATGCTATATTATGTATATTGATACATTTGTACTCAAAAATTCAAACTAGTAAGTGGCCTTCCTGTATGGTTTGAGAGCTCACATATAAGCATGAGAGCCCTCTCACATGGTGGTTTTAAAGAGTCTACTAAATTACAATCAAGGTTATAGCCTGTATGTTCCCTAATGGTTTTCTACCCATTTGAGTTGTGAGTCATAGTACCAAAAGAATAAAGCCCACTATTAAGTGGACAGATTGTCCCCTTTGACAAATACTCAGTTAAGGTCTCCTTGAATGATGCAACCCTTGTGCGATAAGGATCCTCTTTTCGTTGCCTCATTTGACTAAGTGGACTAGGGATCATGACAGCCTGGGATGACGGAACCATGGGATCTTCATCAGGCGAGTCATCATTCCATCAACCATATGCTTCAAGCATAAAAAAAATAAACAAAAATGGTGAATTTCATTAAATTTTAAATCCAAATTGTTGCTACTATATGCTAATCAATTAGAAACCTATGACTAGCATTAATCGAAAGTTCTCTCTCACTGATTGGAGAGGGGTAATTAACTATAGGTGCTTGTGCCTATGGAAAACCTGGAACCAGATCTAAAGTCCTCATCAAATTTGGGCAAAATCTCTGGGTAGTGCCTTATTTATCCACTACAAATAATCATCTGCCTTCTAAAAATTTTGTTTGACACTAAACCTATACTCTCATTCCATCGAGAGGCCGGGAATGAATTTTTGGAGCCAATAAAAGGTATAATTGATGTCAACCAACTCTTTTTGGTGCCCAAAGTTTATTCTATTAGACCTTTAAAATCTAATGATTCTAACTCTTTAACGATAGTGACACCATAAAAGCTTAGAATGGTGCCATCTCTACCTGAGTTAGAATCATTAAAGACATCAAGTCCATTGATACTGCCATTTTACGAATTACGATCGTTATTATGATTGTCATTTTGAGAGTTGTCTTCTTTTGGGAATTAGGATTCAAGTTATTTGAGTCATACTTATCAAAAATAGATAAGACATACTCAAAATTCTTGTCAATTTCATTCTTAGCCCCTGAAGGAACCTCCATGGACTTTCTCCTTTATGGTGAGAATCCACATTTTGGTTTTAAGTCAGATTCCAACAAAATTTTTTTTGTATTAACCATAAATTATGACCAATAATAGTGAATACTGCATTATTATAAGTCATCTTAAGGTTTTCAAGCTCTATGTCAAATTTGATTCGAACATTCTTGATAGATTTAAAGAATTTGGATCCACACTCATCAAATTTGAACATGATGAGGGGGTTCAAATAATTAGATTTTGATTTGGAGAGACTTGAAGAGAATTTCTTTGGAACCTTACTAGTCAAATGTTGATATGATTATAGGTCCAGAGCTCTTTGACTGGGATTTAAGAAATTTTGGAACCTTACTTTTCAAATATTAATATGACAGTAGGTTCAAAATTTTAAGATATTTTTTTTTTGGCTTTGAAAATGAAACTCTCACTTAACAAATTTGGGTATGTAAATGGAGTTCAATTGTATGTTGGTATTTATTGTTATGTGTTGATATGTGATTTGTTTTGATTTTTGAAAAGGAAACTCCCATTTAACAAATTTAGGTATGTTAAATGAAGTTAATTTTGTTTGAAAATATGTTTTGAAATTTTGTTTGGAGAATGTCTTAACATTATTAAGAAGAAATTTTTGTTTGTTGTATTTGTTGTTTGATTTTGATTTTGAAAAAGAACTCACATTTAACATATTTGGGTATGTTAAATTGGATTGGTTAATTTAGTTTGGAAATTTTTTTTTTTGATATTTATTTTTGAATAATTGGTTTTATTTGATTTAATTTTGATTTTCAAAAAGGAACTTTCACTTAACAAATTTGGGTATGCTAAGTAGGGTTCAAATAATTTTATGCTGAAAGGGGTTTAAAAATTTTTGGATAAAAGATTTTTGTCATTGTTTAATTTTTATTTTAAAGAGAGAACCTCAATTTAACAAATTGGATTATGTTAAAAGGGGTTCATATGATTTTTATTTTGAAAGGACTTTTGAAATTTTTTGTATATGATATGTTTTCATTTTACTTTGGATTTTATTAAAATTTTGTTAAGCATGAGATTTGAAAAGTGGAGTCAAATTTAACAAATTTTGTTAAGCTCTGGAAGGGGTTCTAAATTTTATTCTCGGTTATTTTTGTTTCTTTAGTTAATTTATTTGTACATATTAGGGGACTCAATAGGAGTTTTAAGACCTACATGGAATGAGGTCCTAAAACTTAAAGGATGTTGGCTACCTTTGCTTAAGGATGAAATAAGCAAGGTGCCAATGAAAAGAAAGATAGTCTTAGGTTTATATAAAATATAAGTCTACTATTGATGCTTGGAGATAATATTTGTCCACTAAAGATGGAGAGAGGAACCATCCTCAGCGGAGTCGCCAGAGAAATCTGTGATATTTATTTTTGGATGTGGGACACCATGGAAATCTTAAGGGGTACTTATTGAAATTATCGGGTATGACATTAAGGTATGATTTACTATCTTGAAAGATAGAGACACCACCCTACAATGGACCTAGTCACCTAATAAGTACTCCTGAGGCAGATGAGTCTTTGAATATACTAGAGATCTTTCCCCTACTTTACATGGAAAATTAAAGTAGGGTTTATTTTATGCCAGGTTTTTTAGTTCTCTATTGAGGAAAGCCTCCATAGTTAATTACATACTAGAGAATAGGATTCCTTAAGAATACTCTTGATTAAAGTAGATAATTATCATCTCTAAAGATTTTAAGGCTAAACTATCAATGAATTTGCTATTTTAGAAAGTTAAATGGGATTGTTCAATTGAAAAGACTTATTTTGGAATCCAAAGGAAGATAAATAGAGAGCACTCATGATACTAGGTCTAGCAAATGCTCCAATCTATCATATGGTGAGGCTTTATATATTTGAAAGTGAAGAGATTTATTTTATTTGAGTTGAAATTTATTTGATTGCTAGGGCTTATAATCCATCAATACAAGATGTTAGAAATTCCTAAGAGGTGAGGATTTATGATTATAGCCTAAAAGAAACAACTATCTCGGATCCTAAATTTAGGGAGCTTTAGTAAGAGCTAAAACATGACCTAAATCTAAGCGGAAGATGGACATAATGGTTTACCTCAAGAGGATAAACCGGCTTTGACTTACCCATGGAGTGGCTAATTAACACCTGATTTAAAACTATGTAGGCAAGTCTTATAAAATTGCAAGATAGTTGGGCTATTATTTAATTTGAAAGAAATTAAGTCCTAAACCCACTCCCTAAGAGACTAGAGCATGAGTGGTATGAGCATATGACTAAGTATAAAATGCAAATCTTTTCAAAATTTATTACTTTTGACTCGTTCATTTTGATAAAGGCTTGGGATTTCCTTATGCCTAAATGCATGATGAAAGTTGATTGTTGGCTAAATCAATAAGAAGGGGGTATTCTCCACCACAAGGGATGCCCTCACGAGTTAAGCATTCCCATATCATGCAAGAATGGAGATCCCTCATATTCAAGGAAGAAGGAATATGATATGCATGATGTGAGACATACAGCATATAGTTAAGGGGTTGAGAATTTTTTTTTTTATCTTATTTAAAACTTAGGCTTTATGATGAGGTTATGAGTTGATTAAAACTTAATTAAGAGTGATTAGTTAGATAAAAATTTAATTCTATCCTAAGAGCCTAATGTATCCAATCCACACATTCAAGCATCAAACATTAAGAAACTATGAAAAGCATGTTGTTCTAATGCGCAATCTAAACAGAACATCAATCAAACATGTATAAATTATGTAAAAGAATAAAAGGCCGATTTGGTTTTTCACACCAAAGAGAAAAGATGGTAGCCGAAACACTTATACAACCTCGATTACAAATAATACATGCTGGGGTGTCTTCTTTCTTCATTTCTTCATGTCCTCCTTTTCTTCCTTTTGATTTGATTTGCTCCAAAGCATCACAGGCAGGGACTAAGCCTTACTGCTTCTCCCACGACTAATCCTAATTCTTATTATAAAATTACATTTTATATGAAAGTAAATAACTACACAAAATAGAGTTAGCTAAACATACATTCAATCCTAGCATTATATTTATTATTTAGACTTAACCCACATTGGTCCTAACTTGATTATGCTTAGGGGCATAAACAACCTGTAAGAGAAATATTTATATTTATTTTTACAGTGACCCCTTAAGCACAATCCCTTATAGAAAATAATGTTAGACAATCAACAGCCTAACATCTAGTCTACGATCTACATTCCTAACATTCAATCTAAAATATTACATCACAAAATAAAACCCAACACCAACCATACTATCAATACATCAGCCTAACCTAATTCTAGGGTCGGTGACTTAGTATTCTAGTGTGTGAAAAGTGGGCTTGTGTGAAAAGACTTTACTAGTCTTCTTTAGTTTAAGTTTCAAATTGGAGTTTGAATTTATTTAAATGTTACCTTTGGGTGTTTTCAATTCTAATGATTTAATGATTTATTTTTCATTTTTATTTCATTTTTATTTGATTAAAGTGATGTTTAGGTTTTCAAGAATGAAGTGTAAGATGAATTCCATTTTTTGAATGGTGCCCTATTCTACATCCTAACTGCTAAATCTTCATCCTAAAATTCTAACTAAGGCCCTTAAGTATCTTAATTAGCCCATTTGAATTTGTGCAATTTATTTGACTTTATTAATGTTTGTCTGATTTGATTTAAATTTTAAAATTTGAGTTTGTTTAATCTTCATGTATTTTGATTGATTACTTTATGATTAGATATTTTGATTTAGTTAATTTTTGATAATTCAATATCCTTTAAACTAATATCTAGTTCCTTTCTCTTGAGTTTTAATTTAATATTTTAATTTCATATGATTAATATCATTTTGATGTTGTTTAGATTCATTGATTCTATTATTTTATTTATGTTTGGTTTAGTTTAGTAAATGTATTCCATTTAACTTATGATTTTTTTTGAAGTTTAATGTACTCTTTCATTTGAATTGCAAATAAGGATTTGATTTCGTAAGCTTAGTTATTTAGTTTATATATTGATCATTCTTTTGGTTTAATGCAATTATTTAATTTAATTTGATCTTTATTTAATTGATTTGACTAATTAATTTATTTGATTAATTTAATTAAGGTTTAATGATAGGTTGATTAATCTTTTAATCAAGTTGAGCAAAGTTTGATTTGATTTAGGTTATTTGTTTGTTGAAACTTTTAATTTGATTTCATGTTTGTTTACATTAATGATGCAATTAATGATTTGATGATTTAGATTTACCAACTTAGTTTAATTTAGGATTTAATTGACACTTAATTGCAATTTAATTAAATTCAAATTTATGTTTGATTAAGCTTAGGTTTGATAATTGGCTTAATTAAGAGGTTTGATTAAATTAATTATAGATTTGTTAAAGATTTAATTAATTATTATCATGTTGATTAAATCTTGACAATAAAATTAATTAAGTGTTTGATTTAAGTTTGATATAAAAATTAGTTTTAATGTCATTTATTTAAACCCATTTGGTTTATTAAAATGATGGGTTAATTTATTAAGTTTGCATTAATTAGATGTCTAATTGATTAGATTTGATTAAGGATAGTTCAATTTTAAATTATTAGGTTAATTAAAATTTATTTAATTAGAAATTTATGACTTAATTGCTCAAATGTGAGTGATTTGATTTAATAGATTTAATTAAGAATTTTACTTAAATTTGATAGATTAAAGGATTATTATTTTTATTATCGATGTTGTTTGATTATATTAAGTGAATCAATTGTTTATTTTTATTTCAATTAAGCTTGATTATTTATAATTAGAGTTTCATTTGATTTCATTCATTTATTATGTTCATTGAATTTCATTTAAAACTTTAATTATGATTTCCTGTTTAATTTAGTTATTAGGTTAATGTATTTAATGATCAATTAGTTATTTTATTCGAATTGGATTGAATTAGATCTGATTAATTTGATTAAGTTTACCATACTTTCATTTGATTTAATTTGATTAATATTAAATGATTAGCTAGGATGAATTGGATTTCTAATCAATTTGATTTTTTAGTTTACTTTAAGTTATTAAGTGGTTTTATATGGTTAAGATTTAATTCTTAATATAGGTTTAATTAGATTAATTTAATATAGTTAACTAAGTTGATTATTTATGGATGGAAATGTGAACTTATGTAATTAAAAGTTTGATTATTGATTGTCTTAGTTTACTTTATTTGAATTATTTTATCCAAATTGTGTTTAATTTTCTTTAAGTCTTTTCTTGATTTCTTTAATTTAATTTAGTTTTGTTTAAGTAATTAACTTAATGTGACATTTCATTATGAGTTTAGTTATGGATATATCTTAGTTGAAGGATTAAATAAGTTTAATTTGATTGGAGATTAAAGTTTCATTGATTTGTTTAGTTATGAGTTTAATTTAAAATTTAATTATTTAATTGATTTTAATTTTTTTAATTAGGTTTAAGTTTGTGTTAATTTTATTTTATTTAAATATTATGTGATATTTTTCTGATTTTAGATTTGATTAACAATCATTTAAGTGTTGTGCTATTTTTGATTTTTTATTTAACATTTAAATTATTATGAGTTTAGTTTTAATTAATTCTTTAATTTATTAAGTTTTAACCATAAGTATTTATTTTAGGTTTATTAAGTTTTAGAAGATCATATCATTTTTTAAGGATCTTAGATGTTAACTTAAACGATTTAAGCTTTTTTGAAGATTTTTATAATTTTGGATTTTTCAATGAATTTAAATATATAAACTTTGAAATTCAATATCTCCTGATCCACTCATCATTTTGACTTGAAATTTTTATGGTATGTGTATTTTAATTTCAGTTTCAATTCTGAAAATTTCAGATCAAACTAATGTGTATTTTTGGTTTAATTAATGAAATTTAATTTTTAATAAAACCTAAATTATGCTCAAAATAGCTAATAGAAATTGGGATTTTGGGCTTGTTGAATTCCTCTCGAAAAAAGGAATCCAACGAGCCCTTATTTACAATCTTTCATTGAGTATTTTATTTTATTTTTATAAATTTTTGAAATTTCAGGCAATTTAAATAATTTTTAAAATTGAAAATTCTCAATTTTCTTACTTAACCCAGTTAGCTCCACACGATGTTGAGCCATGGCGTGGCTGATTGGGCTAAACAGCGTTGCGACATTTGGCGAAGTTTCACTCGGACGTCGATTGCGGATCGGATGGTCGAGATTTAATCGCGATCTAATGACTAGATCTCCCTTCATCGTTCATCCCTATTAATAGAGGATCGGGCGCATTGCGTCTTCTTTCCAATGGATGAAAGTGACATCCGAAATGTGAGACCGATGGTTGAATGAGAAAATTAAATGCCTAGGCTCCATTGTGGGCTCAATTTCGCGGTGATCCAACTCATATTTTTGCATTGGGATCGTGTAAAATGAAAGATGCAAGAGATATCTAATGAAATTTCTAAAATTGTGCAAGCATCATCACAAATAAGAGATCCTATGGTTGGCTATGAGATTTAGAAATTATCTCATCGGTGATGATTTTCGGTGGCAGAGTTGATTCGAACATGCTCCTAGATGTTAGACGAAGCTTAGGAATGAATCTGGAGCGTCATAATCACCAACCTCCATCGCACTTTTAGAATCACTGATTGGGTCATTTTCACAAAATAAGTGGAGAGGGGTTCTTTTTTGCTCAGAGGAGTTCCTGGAGCTTCTCTAATGCAGAATTTGATCTCTTTGGTGCCTCTTTTCCTCCCTTCTTAATGGTGGCCAAAAATCACCATCAAAGGTGATGGGTGGTGGTTGGGTGGCCATGGGGGATTGGAGACTTTGGATTTTAGCTTCCAATGTCTCCTCTTGTGGCTGTGAGGTCAGTGCCATTCAATGCAAGAGATGGGGAGGAGTGGATGAGGGAATTTTTTTGCAAGATTTAGTTTTCTCCCTCTCTCTCTCTCTCTCTCTAGGTTTCACCCAGCCATAGAAGTTGAATTTCAACTTTTTACATGATGATTTGAGTGTTATTATCCCATTTGGGCTTGATTTGGGATTGGGTCAACTTATGTTGGGTTGGGTTCAAGCAACCCAATTTGATTCATTAGCTTTGGATTTGCTTTAATTATGTTTAATTGATTAATTTTGTTTAATTTTGAATTTGTCCTGAGTTTGACTATGGTTTGACCAACTTTGACCAAAATTAGTTTAGTTGATTTATGCGATTCAATTTATTATTTTATATTTAGATTATATTTCAATTATGTTTTATGGATTATTTGGAATATTTTTGATCAATTATTTGGTTTAATCTAGCTTATGTAGGTTAATTGGGCTAATTTTATTAAGTGACCAAATTGACTTGGTTTAACCTAATTGATTGTAATTGATCAATCAAGAATGATCAACAATCATCATAGAAGGGTTTGGATAGGTTGGTTCACTCCAATTGGTTGGATTGAAGGTTGGCTCAAATGGGTCCTTTAGCTCACTTTGGGTCAAGTGAACCTAATGGGTTAAATGAATTAGTTTTGGGTTGAATTGAGTTTAGTTGATATTGGTTTGTGATTGGTTTATAGCTTTGGTTGCAATTGATTTGGATTTAATTAAGTTTTGTCTAAAGAGGTAGGCATGAGCTTATTTAGATCATAGGATGGGTAAGACACCTTGGGTTCTAAGGCTTAGCCTAATCCTATGGAAAACCCTCCTAAAGTCTTTAAGTTTAGGTTAAGTGTTCACTTAGACATTAGAAGTGTCCTATGACTAAGGAACTCTTAGTGTCTAGAAGACTCTGACCTATGATAGGAAGATTGAATTCTCACTCCAACACTGAGTTCAACAATGGCTTAGATGCAGTAGGCTCTTTAGAAAATTAAATTTTCTACTATAACTAAATAACTTCAACTAAATTTCAATAACTCATTACCTCATTTTAAAGCATATGATTTTAATCAAAGAAATAAAATATTTAGCAATGAGTTGAATGGTTATATGTTCTAACATCATGCATACACATTACTTCTTCCTTATAAATAGGGATCTCCATTCTTGCACAATAAAGGATAATGCTTGACCCGTGAGAGCAGTCCCTTAGTGGAGAACACCTCTTCCACTAATTTAGCTCGTAATTTAATTTCATCATGCATTTGGATAGAAACTCTCTCAAACTTGAATCCAAAATAACTAAGTTAAAATAGAATAAAATTTGTAAATTTTATTACATTAGTCTAGGTCATAATTTGCACACCAATCGTAATCTAGTCTCTTTATGAGTGAGTTTAGAACTATGATTCTTTATTAATAATAACAACCTAGCTATCTTATATTTACATATGAAAAGCCCACATAATTTTGAATCATAGGAGGTATTAGTTGATAGTCACTCTAGGCTGCTATAAGTTCAGAAGAGTCAAAATTGGTTCACTCTCTTTACTAGAAGTGAACTGATATATCCCACTCTTCAAAGTAAAATCACATCAAGCTTTTAGCTTATGCTATAGCACTTTAGATATAAATTCAAAGGTTACTTGTTTCTCCTTTGCTATGAATCTAAGTCATCACCTCTTAGATATTTTTACAATCTTGAGTTGTTGGAATCTAATTTTTAGCTTTCTAATAAAATATCATCACAAACAAATATAATTTTTCTCCTATAAAAATATTAAGTCTCATTATATGATAGATTGAAGCATTTACTAGGATTCATAGTATCATGAGTGCTTCCTTCTTATTATTTTTTGGAATATGTTAAGAACTTTTCTTATTTTAAGTCTTCCCACTTGATTTTTCCAAGAACTATCAACTCTTTGATATCAAACTTTGAAATCTTTAGAGACATTAGTTAACTACTTTAATCGAGAGTGTTCTTAGAAAGTCCCCATATCCTAGGATGTAATTAACTATGATTGCCTCCATAGAGAACTAAAGAACCTAGCATAAAAGAAATTCTACTTTACTTCACCCATGTAAAGTAGATGAAAGATCTCTAGTATATGTTGACACATCTGCCTTATGAGTCATTATTAGATGATTAAGTCCATTATAGGGTAATGTTTCTACCTTTTGGGATAGTACATCATTCATTGATGTCGTATTAGATTATTTCAATAAGTACCCCCAAAGATCTGTGTGGTGTCCCTATGACTCTAAATACAAACACCATAGATTTTTTTGGTGACTCCGTGGGAAACTATTTCTCTTTCTAGTAAATTGTTATCTCCAAACATCGATAGTTAACTTGTGTTTTCGTGGGTCCAAAACCATCTTTCTTTTCATTGGATTCCTTACCCATTTCATTCTTGGACAAGTGTTCACAACATCTCCTTGGTTCTATAACCTCTCTCCAATATATTCTAGAACCCCTATTGGATCCCTAATAAGTAGAGTAAAACCAAAATCAATCATGTAATTATCAAAAAAAAAAAAACTTCAGGTCATTGAACTGATTATCATACCCAAATTTGGTAAATTAGGTCTAATTTCTCCAAAATTCATTGAACCCACTTCATAGTGAGGTTCAAATTTATAGTCTCTCTTTTCAAAATGAAAATCTCTCCAAATTAGGAACCCTATCTAGTATAACTAAATTTATTAGATAGAGGTTCAAATTTAAAAATTCAATCAAAATCAAAGTTCTAATAGGTAATTAACTCCTTTCAATTTTTCAAATAGAGACAAAGTCATCAACTTCTCCATTTGAACAATAATAGAAGCAAGCATGCCTTTTGGAAAGCTTATTTTCTTTTTTGTGTCGGTTACGATATGATTATGGATCAAGCCATACTCACCTTGGCCTCCATCATCAAGTTTGGTTTTAGTTTTAAGTACTTAAAGATCACTTGTAATGGCCCAACCCTTAGTACCATCAACAAAGAGGAGGTGGCTAACAAGAAGCCACTTCTTCAATTCGACTTGCACTTTAACACCGAGTTTCCCTCTTTGAAGAGGAAAGACATAAAGGTTTTAATGCCATGAGTAATTGTTGTGTTCACAATAAAACTCGCACCGCCTCAGTGATAGATCCAGCCTCCAAAAGAAGGATGTGCTTGAGTCAGAGGTTGTCCTATCTACTTTTGAGGTCAGTCCTAGCTCATGTTGTGTTCCTTTGACCAAGACTAAAAACCACAATAAGAACCATGAGCTGAAGAGATAATACAAGAGAATTACTAGGAAGATTAAGTCTACCTCCCATATAACTGAGGAAGGTTCTCCTCTTGAGAAATCTCCCCTCCTTGGTGGCAGTAAGTTTCACCCTTTTTCAACTATAGAAGAGAGGAGGATGTCAAGAATATAGCAGCCTCACTCTCACAATTTACAGAGTATGAGACACCGGTTAGGGAGAGAAGGAAGCTTTATGCTTGTCTAAGGTATGTGCTTAGAAGAGTAGGGAGAGCCCATGAATTTTCATACTTCACCTTGACTCATGACTTAAGATAGGTTATCCTTAGGAGTGTTAGGGATCAGATGCACAAAGAGTAAAGGGCAAAGTGGCAACCCAAGTGGGCAAGAAGAATAGGAGGAGGTTCACTCAACAATCGATGTCCTCAGCATTAGTAGATCACCACCCTGATCAGCGAGCTAACATAGTTGATCGTTCAGACACTATAGTTCTCACTGGTTCAATCAAAAGAGGAGATCCTCGGTAGAGGCACAATCAGTGCCACCACCATCTCAGCACCACTCTGCACACCGTCACCTATTCATGTCTCACCATCCGAAGGCCCCACCAAGTACGACAAATCCAAATATAGAAGGAAATCCTCACCCTTGGTGATCCATCTGCAACTTAAAGGTCATACTTTATCTTCTCACACTAATGGTGTGAGGCCAGGCTTCCTTACCTCACATTAGAGGAAGTGGCAACCTAAGAGTGCTCTATTACTTCACCAGCCTACTAGGGTGAGGAGAAGTCGGAGAAGAAAAAGGATGAGGGAGAGGTCCCCATGTCAATTAAGTTGGTTATTGTGATTACATTTTCAACCCAAGATGTCCAATGTCTCCCTTCCATAAAGGTTCACATGATAGAAGATCATAACCCTAGATATGTCCCCATTGATCCTAAGAACATACATGGTTGATCCTTTAAGGAAATCTTAGTATGATATAAGGTGACCATCAAGGATATGTAGAGGGATAAAAGTGATAAAGAAAAGGTTAACTTTGATATGGAGGAAGATGACTTCATGGATGACATATTATAGGTTCATATGTTAGAGACTAGGACCTCCTCCCATAGAGAGCAGCACCACAACATTGATGTTCAAGGAGCTATAGTTGAGGAAGGTGAAGCATCAGACTCAACTTACAACATTTACATTATCTTAAATTAAAGGAAGATCAGATTGATTGAATGGAGAGCAAAATGGAGAAGCTCATGTCAGTAGTATTAGCTCACCAATGTCAGATAACAACACCTCAGTCCACCCCTATGGAGACAAATAAGCCTGAGTTGGTACATATCATAGATTGATAGAAGAACACCACTCCATTAAAAGAGGATACCAACAATATGTATTAGAAAGGTTTAAACAGTATAGTCATCCAAGAAAGGGACTTGAAATTGATGGTAGAGCAACAAGTGAAGGAACCATTGACGTAATCCCAAGGGGCCTCATTAGTTCCAAAGGGGACCCTACCCAAAGGAATTTGATGAAGTCCAGTACCCCAAATGTTTTGTGCCCCCATCCTTCAAGGTATTTATGGCAGTTGGAGCCCTAGGCAACATATTGTACACTTTAGGGCAGGCTGCAACGATGCCCTACTCTTATGATAATTTTTCAAACCTTTGCTTCTGATTGATATGTTGAATTGTCCAATTATTCAATGAAGTCTTTTGCAGATCTAGAGTAATTATTCATCAAGAGATTCATAGGAGCTCAACAAATAGTGTCTATAGGGGACCTTGTTGTAGAGAAATAAAAAACTAACGAGTTTCTTATTGATTACATTCTTATGTGGCATAACCTGAACATAAAATGTGGACCACAACTCCAAGAGCAACATTCCATTGAAATTATTCTCAAAAATATTCATGGCCGATCACTTTCAAGCTTATGTACTACACAATCAAAATATTTGAGAAATTAATTTGCAAGGCGGCTAACCTATAAGAGAAGGCCAAATAATTGTCCTTCTCAGACCAGTCATGCAAGGCCAAGTCTCAGAAGGTGTTTAAGAAGAAGCATGGGGTTATGTCAGCCATAGAGAAGGGGAAAGCTATTGAGAGTTCATTCCAAAAGGCCTAAAGCTTAATAGCATCCACTCCCACCTCCAAACCACCATAATAGCCTCCACAATAGAGATACCAATATCTTCCGGATAGCTATTTCTCACCTACTCTTGTAGACAAACTAGACAAATATTATTCATTCAAGAGGGAGGTAGCTAGAAAAGTTTTAAGAGTTTGCTTAAGAAACTTGACTTTTAGCTACCCGAGCCTAAGAAACCAAAGGAAGCGGGCAAGAGCGATGATCCTAACTTTTGCCCTCACCACTACATGTTAGGCCATATTTTAAATAATTACTTTACTTTTAAAGATTAGCTTGAACGTAGTTTCAAGTCAAGAGCAATCATGATACCTAATGAATATTTAGTATAACAACCTTCTAGTTCAATTAAAGTAATCTCTAAGGAATACTAAATATTTTTAAGATCGAAGGTCGGACATTTCTTTAGTCTTATACCTCTAAAAAGATTATCTTTAAAAATAAAAAACTTTCTCCACATATGCTTGAATTAACTTAAACCTCCAACACCTCGTAAAGTTGCCAATTGTGAGAGACAAATCGGAGATGGTGGAAGCCCAGCAGCAGTAGCCACCATATGGCCCAGATAGTCCGCTAACAAAACCACCATATGAGCCCAGCATCTATGCATCCACTATTACAACTATTACCTTTAGGAGCTCCTCCACCACCTCTAGGAGCATTGTATATATGGATGAGGGTATCAAGCCACTCATGTCTCTACTTTATATGATTTCTACTTTGTACCTCTAAAATTTAATAAATTAATGAAGAAAAAAAATTCACTTACATCCTATCTCTCTTTGATGATCTTAGTGATTTTATTTCAATTGAAAGCTATCTAAGTCACAATTACAATAATCTAAATAATTTTGATCACTTTCTCATCATTCAAAAATGAATTTTCCTTTTTTGAACTTTTAGGATTCACCACTTAAGATAAATTTAGAGTTATCTAACTTTGAAGATCCTTTAGGAGAAGCTGTAAGCATACCAAATGAGTAGATATAACATTCTACAAGCCCTCCATTTGAAGAAATAACTAAGTCAACCTTCATAGTAGTAAAGTTCTACCACCTAGTAGCACCTCAAGATAAGGGAAAATAAGTCATTGATTTCAGTGAGTAGTTAACTCCTCCACGATGCTCCTTTACTAAATATGCTTATGGAGGATCAATCTAAAGTTGACTACAATGTCTTGGCACATTTCAGAAAGTTTTTAGCTAAGCTAAACATATATAATGCCCTTTTCCTTATCCAAAGAGATGAGGGAATCCTTAATTAAAACATTGCTTGATCCTAAAATATACTTAAGCTTATTTGGCTGCTACGATTCCAACTTAAGAAAAGGCATGTTTCTCAAAGGAAGTCCTAGGAGTCACCATTTTAGATAAAGATCTACTTCTTATAATGATATAGTACAACCTCCCTCTACACATTATAGTAGATTTTGGCATGTTTAGGTTATCAAAGTAGTTATTGACCTGGATTCATTGGTCAACATCATGAGCCTAAGAACCCTCGCCTTCTTGAGGATTGATATCACTAAACTCTAATTAGAAAAGATGATGCTAAAAGGATTCAATGATCAAGGTGAAAGGGTCTTAGGCTCCATCAGACTACCTTTGGAGATAGATTTGGAAGACTAAAGCTAAGTTTCATATAATTGATTCATATACATCTTTCAATGCTTTGCTAAGGTGACCCTTGATTCATCAGAACAAAATGTTACCATCCTCACTCCACCACGCATCAAATTTATATGACATGGTATAAATTATTATGTCAAAGGTGATTTGAAGTCATTATCAGTGCATAAGGTTAGGATCTATGAAGATGTGACCTGCTATCTTCCTAAGAAAAAAAGTGTTTATTCTCATGAAGTAATTCAAATAGAAAAGAAAAAAGAAGAAAAAGAAAAAGAAAAAAAAGAAACAAAGAAAAGAAAAGAAAATAAAAGAGAGCGATAAGAGTATCTTAGGGAAGAAGTAAAGCTTGATATCACTTTCCTCTCACATTTCACCACTCCTTCCCAACAAGTGGTGAGATGCCTCACCTCCTCCAGATGAGGAAAGGCAAGCTCAGAGGAAGCCCTAAGAGAGAAAGACCTTTATACCTATTGTTGACCTCATTTTTGGATGAGGTAATAACATCTATAATCATAGTAATTAGGACACCTAATCTTAGATTAGAAGTCTTTTGATTATGCACTTAGAACACTATGCTTGGTGACATAATGAACCCTTCGATATTTAACTTAACCCAATAGGATTAAATGAACCCAAACCAAACTTAAATTTAAACAAATGATTAAATCAAATACATTTTAATTGAAATCAAAAAATCTAATTAAGAATGAACCAAGGAAATTGGGATAGAGAACCCAATTAATCTACCTAAGCCCAAAATTACAAAAACTTAAGAAAATCTAAATAAAACCAAAACAAACTTAAATCAAATAAAAAAACCATAAAGTTAATGCATCACTATAATAAAAATAGCTATTACCAATTGAATTTCTAGTAGACTAATTGGTGGGAAATTTTTGATGGATTTTCCGTAGAGAATTTTTTGACCAAAATTTCTACAAAAAATTGATGTGCAACCCCCACTTAAACCCAACAACATTTCCAATATAATTTCAATAAAAAAAAAATTTAGCAGAATTTTTGCCAAAAAAATCTACTGGAAATTGCAATTATTTGGGGCCGACGAATCGGCCCCCGACCTGAAACTTTATTTTTTTTTGTAAGAGTTTAGCTTAGTTCTTTCAGACGATGGTGCAAGGGCACTTAGGGCTTGCTAGATCTCCATGAAAATGTATCATTTTCATCAAATTTTTTCATATAATCAAAGATAAGTCACTTATTCTAGCTTCTATGACTATTTATTTGTGATTTCATCCATTCAATCTAGTGAAATATGGATTTGAAGTTTTGAAAAAAAAATATATTTTTAGCCTATATTTTCTTCAAATTTGTATAAAAACCCATGTATCTCTAGTTATTTTCCTATTTAGAGTTAGATCTATGATTATTTAGCTTATGGTTTAGATTTCTTTCAAATTTGTATAAAATTAAAATATATTCTTATAAAAATTTTAAATAACTTATTTTATGGCAAATTTGTGAATCCCATTTATGTTACCTCTCTTCGTGCATTTCATTTTCTATTTGTTAGCAAATTAAGTGCATAGAAAAATGGTGTGAGCAACTTGTTATGTAATTAGTTGTTCTAACATAAATGATGTAAGAGTCTTATAGATAGAAAATAGCAACAATATTATAATATTTGGCTAAATATTAAAGAGTGAAGGAGAACTATAAAAATTTAAAGAAACTTGTAAATGTATTACTTGTTCTCTTATGGAAAGGGATATTTTTAACACCATATTGATCATGGGAAAATTCAATTATGATTTGAAGTGCCATGCCATTTGGTTTCTTTATTGGGCTATTTAGGGTTGCAAATGATCTGGCATTTTATAAGCTACTCGTGGTTTGTCTTGATTAGCATTATTTATGATCATTCGATTAATTAATTGAAAAAGGTTGAACACTTTTATAAATACATGATCATTAAATGAACAAGCTTGAACAACTCCATGCTCGATTCAATTATGATCATGAACATTATCATTTAAGGCTCATTAAGAGAAAAATAAGGGATAATATCTTATTTTATCTAATTGAATAAAGTAAATTTTAATATTTTGAGATAGATATTTGTATGTGTTATGTTTTGCATGGAAAGGAAGAGATGAAAAAAAAAATGTTTAGCCTTGAAATATCATGACTTCAATCTTTGAAACTTTTATAAATTTGTTTTAAGTTGTTGTAGTGTCATCATGTTTATTGTGAACATTTTATAATGTGACATTGGTTACATAGTTGTTAAATTTTATAATTGCTTTGTTATTGTAATCTATAAGTTTAATTCTCATGTGGTAGATATGCAATTATAAAACTTGAGAAAAATAATGGGAAATTGGTGATGAAGACAATGATGATTAAATATATTATGTTGTTATAAAGGATATAAATTTTCATTAAAGTTGCCATTTTCTTCAAGAATTGTTGGTAGAAATTATATTAAAGTTTTATTATAATGTACTTATGATGATGGTTACTTTTGGAGGATCAAGAAGTTTTTAATATAATGCTTATTGTCCTTTTCTTTTAGAGTTGTTGGTAGCTATTATGAAAAATCACTCTAAGCTTGAGCCAATTCCCCTAAGTTAGTTGAATGTGTGATACATGTTAGATTTTATCATATATGACTCTATTTAATGCAATTTATGGCTTTTGAAATATATTCTTTGTAAACATCTTGTAGAACTTATTAGATTCAATCTATGCCTTCTAAAAGTTGTTTGATCTGTACCTTATTATTTGATATAATTTGTAGCTTTTGAATTCAATTTAGCAAATAGTTGACCTCACTTTTTGAGTAAGGTTGAATACCCTCATCTTTGGCTTAGAATTCTTTTAGGCACTAAGATTTTCTTAGTGCTAGGGCACTTCTAGTGACCAGGAAGACACCAAGCCCAAGCTTAGAAGAGCCATAGGTTGCAACTCTAGGGTTAGAGCTTACCTTGGGATAGGTAGAACTTCATCAACCTTAAAGCCCAACCAAATCCCATGCCTAGTCAACTACCCAAACCTAAACCTAATGATTACAAACCAAACTCCAAACCAAATGCCAATTTGACTTAGGCTCAACTTGATCCATCTTAGTTTAAAAAAAAAATTGGTTCAATTTAACCTCTTTGGACTCAAGACACCAAACTCAAGACCAAATCAATATTATTGAGATCTAACCCATCCAAATTCATTTAAACCCCAAATATATACAATTGAGCCTTGACTCTAATTTAATTTGAATCAAACCAAGGCAACTTAGGCCTTAATCTAAGTCAACCATTTGAATCCTATATAGCCAAAACCTTATCCAACTTGATTCAAGCTAATCAAGCCTAATCCAAGCCTCATAATTATCATAAATGCCCAATTGAATATCATGATCCATTCCAATTCATGTCAATCAAGCCAATCAACCTAATTAACCTAATTCACCCAAGTTTACCCATTTGACCTAAACGGTTCAATGAGTCAAAACTCAACCTAACCCAAATTGATTGCAATCAAAGTCACCATTCCACTTTAAAATCATTATAAAAATATAGCCTTCATATACCTCAAATTAAACTCAATCAAGCCAATTGATCCACTTGACCCAATTTGACCAAAATGACCAAATTGAGCCAAATCCAAATTCAACCCAAATTGAATCAAATCAATTCATTCAATCCATTCCAAAGTGATATTATTCACCATTGACCATCCAAATGCATTCAATTGAGCCAAACTAAGCCAATTAACCTAATTAATCCAAGTTGACCTAAAGTGGAAAATTGGGCCAAATTCATTCTACTTCAAATTGATGAAAATCAATGGCTCTAATCAATCACCAATTAAGTATTGAACACACTCCAATCATATATTGAAGCCAATTTGATCAAGCCAACCCAATTGATTTGACCCATTAAACCTAATGGGTCAAATTGAACTAAAACTTAATCAAATCCAAATCTATTTAAACTAACACATAATCAATCATAAATAATCAATCAAATATATGATAATTCATCAATCAATCCAATTTTCCTAATTTGATCAAATTGGTCAACTTGATACATTTGACCTTAATGAACCTATATGAGCCAAATTGAAAACCACTTCAAATTGGGTCAAGCTAATTACATAAATGCATTGAAAATATCCAATCAAATATAATCCAATAGCCCTCTTGACCCAATTTGGTCAATTGGTCAACCTAGACCAAATAAACCTAAATTGAACTATATGAGTCGACTTGAGCAGAACCCAGCCAAACTTGGCAAGACTCATCCTTATGTCCTCATTGATCTGCCCAAGTGAACTCAACCCATGGTGAACCCATGAGTCAAATCAAGTAAACCAAAGGCTTCAAATATGATAAAATCCAAATTTAGAAGGCCTACCCACCTCCTCTACTCATGGTAGCCAACTTTAGCCCTCTTTGGACATAGGCCCACTAACCCAAAGTTGGGTGTATCCCTTGACCAAGGGGAGGACCTCCTCCCCTTTGTTGGCCATTGGTCCACCTCAAAAGAGTGGTGTACACCCCATGGCAGGCCAATAAACTCCCCAGTCACTCAAACACCTCCACATCATTAGTCCCCTACCTCCTCCATCCACTTATGCCCGGATGGTTGCCAAAGGCTGAACCAATCCCATGGTTTGGTTCACTTATGGAGGGAAGTAGACCCCTCCTCTCCCATTCAAATTCAATAAACACCTTCACCAGAGTAACCTGAGTAGTCCCCAAGAATCCCTAGAGCACCCTGTGCCTCCGGTCACCAGCGAGACCAAGCCCCATTCAAACCCAAGCACTCATTCCATCCAACATCACCCGAACTCCATCATTCCATTCAACATCACCCAAACTCCACTAAATTTAAATTAACTCTCCCCACACATTCCTATAGCTCTGACGAGCCATAATGAATCGATTGCCGATCGATTCGAGCAGTAGAAAGCATCCCAACACCAACTCTGGCGAGCTTCGAGGTGGCGTTTGGTCCAGAGCAATTAGTAGGGAGAGAAGTCACAGTCTTTTCAAGAGGGCTTTGTCTTTGTAAGACGAAGCCACTTCAATGTGACCTCCAATCTTTAGCTCTAAAAGATAATTTTCTGGCAAGTTGTAGTTTGGCCATTAGGTGTTGATCTTTTTTTGAACAAAATCATCATTTTCTGTGAATCCCACTGTAGGATCCCCATAGAATCACCCTTAATCATTTTATAATTGAATCAATCATTGAATGAGCTCTGATGAGCTTGAATTGAGTGGCAAAAGGCGAATGGTGTCTGTCTTCCATCGGGAAGACTGTGGATCATTACCGTTTGTTTCGCGTGATATTGATTAATGATCGTGATTAATCACACTATATTTTTTAATTTATCCTATTAAAATCATGGGATTTAATATCCACCATCTGCCTCTTAATCGGACAACTAGGACGAAAGTGCATCAACCGTCACTAAGTCAGCAAATGTGTCGAATGATTTAAGTAACCAATCCCATGGCATCATATGGAAAGCATTGCCGCAATAGTGTTCGCATGACATCAACTATGTAAATGGATTAATTAAAGTTTTAATTACATTTTAAATAGCAAGAGCTTCAAAAAATCATAACTAATTGTATAAAAATAAGAAAAATATAGATAAACCCATTTTGGAAAGCTTAAACAAAGAAGAATCTAAGAAAAAAAATCCCTTAGTGTTATTTAGTGACCAATAATTAATTAGTGTTTACAATTTTAATTAAATATCTTAATTAAACCCTAATCACTTAGCTAACTAACATGAGAATTGACATGTTGAATATATGGGATGACATCTATCTCTCTATAATTTTCTTGGGTTAATTTCTCAAGTGGATTAGGAGAATCAAAATTTTAAGCCCTAATTATCTCTTTTATGCATTTAATAACTATTAAAATTAAGAAAATTGTGAAATTGATTAGAGAAGATTAATTAATCACTGAGACAATAAGAATGATCATGAGTAGTAATCAGAACTCCTCATCCTAATTATTTTCAAAATTTTCCTTAATGATTATAATTAATTAATTAAAATGAAATCATCATAATCAATTTAAATAATCAAGATGCATAATTGAACCTTCCTCATGTGCTTAATTAAAGTGAGAATCTTCAATGAAATCATGATTCCCCATGGGTGTGGAGAATCATGAAAGTAATTAGCTTAATTCTCTTAAGTTAATTAATTATTAATCATGGGCCTAATTGCATTAGAACCCTTAGAACATTGCAAATTTTATTTTCCAAGCATATCATCATGATTCACGGGCTCTTGCTTAATAACTAATTAAATTAAGAAATTTTCCTTTAGGAGGGTAATTAAATGGATTATTAAAAGGCCAAGTTTAATTAATTTATAAAATACACTTAATTTTCTCTTTATATTTATTAATAAACAAACATGGAGATGGGTTGAACTCTAACTTTCACTTCTCCTCTTTAAGATTAAAATAACTCAAAATCCTAAAAAATACTTTGATTAAGCTTAAGGTATGTTTATTTAACATGGTTGACTTAGGTCTTAATGAAGCCAAATAAATCATTTGATAATGTAAAATTATTTTGCTTCAATTATCATAAATTTGTATGCCATATGTTCCATACACTCATGTTTTAATTTTTTTTTTAAAAGAATATGTTGCATTCAATTGCATGATGTAGAAAGATAAAAATATATGGAGTGGCTATTATCACTAATAAAAATCTCAAATTATTTTCTCTCTAATTAATAACTCATATGTTAGTAATTAATTAAATAATTGAAATCTAAGCTTTGTATTTGTAAATTTCAATTATAAATAATAAAATATAGTAAGGTTTACTTATCTTTTATGTTTAAATGGATAACAACATGTGAGTTCTCATAGAGTTTATCTTTGCATTTATATATGTGTATGTGTGTATTTGGGCTAATAAGTATATAGTTTGGACATCCCAAGAATATGAAGCTTTAAGTAGCCCCAAGGAGGTCCTAGATAACCTCACTTCCCTAGTTAATGAAGGCACATACTTGTATAGTCCCTTGTACATTTTTGCATGTGTTTAAATATGAAGTAAAACTCATTTTGCTATAAAATTCATGGATATTCATATTCCAAGTGTGTTCAAACATGTTAATATATATATATATATATATATATATATATATATATATATATATATATATATATATATATATATATATATATATATATATATACATAAAAAAGTGAAGCTAAAAATATAATAGTGATTTATATTGATAATGAGGCCAAGAAAATAAAACATTGCCTATTTGCTCATGATTTGGCTTCATTGACCTTAAGATGTATTTTATGTTTAAATGAGGTTCATTAAGTCTAATCCAAATATAAGTCTAATTAAAATTCATAAAGGTTTCATTACAAGGCTTAAAAGTCATAAAACTCACTCCTTAGAATCAACCTAAGGTAGGGATTAAAGAGAATCAACTCTCTTTCTTCTCTTTATAATATTAAATTATAATTAAAAATAAACACAAATAAGCATATAATTTAAAATCTCATCTAAACTCTAAACAAACTTGGAGCGGAACCACTTTTAATAAAGGATTTAAACATTTTGACATTAAAAATCTTAATTCTAATGTCTAATTAAGACATATGACATTTGGACTTTACACACATTATAATACTAAGGCACCAATTTGAGTGTTAGGTTATGCCAATGATTATTGTGATGATGTGATATTTTATTTTGTGATATATTATTTTATACTATAAGTTAGGATTGTTTGTGCATTGTGCATGTTGGGTGACATTAGATTAATAATATTTTCTATAGGAGATTGTGCTTAAGGGACTATTGTAATAATATAAATATAAATGCTTAAGTCCATAAGCATGATCCAATAGGACAGGTGGGCTTGGTTACCCAAGGTAGTTAAGTCCAAAATATGTGGAATATAATTGTTTGGTTCAAATGTGTGTTACACTAATCTCTATTTTGTAGGTGTAGGTAGATTTAATTTTCCACAAAATGTAATTTTGTAATAGTAATAGGATTAGTGCTATGGGTTTTAGAATATGCAGTGGCTAAAAGACATAAACTTGGGAGGCCTTGTGAAGCCTATAGTTTTCAAATCCAAGGAGTGAAGATGAAGAATAATTGAAGACCTTTATAGCTTTTTCTTTTATTGTAATTTTAATTATAATCCGGGTTGTATAAGATAGTGCTCATTTACCCAATTTCTTTTCTTTTCCTGGGTGTACGGTGGTACCTTGCCGCATCGACGTTTTATTCTTTTGCGAAATTCAAATGTTTGATTATTGTGTTTACATTGTGCAATAAAAGTGGCATGCTTTTCATAGGTTTCTTAAAGTGTGTATGCTTAATGTGTGGCCTGGATACATCAGGCTCATTAAAATAATATTAAATTCTATACCTTCATTAATAACCTTAAATAAATTTTAATTAACCCATAATCTCATTTTAAAGCCTAGGCTTTTAATTAATATAATAAATGATTTAACAACCACTTAGCTAAATTTTATATATTTTAACATCATACATATTCATATTGTCTCACTCTTGAAGATAGGGGATCTTCACTCTTGCAATATAAGGACAAACTTGACCTGTGAGGGTAGTCTCTTGTAATGGAGAATACAAATTCTATCTGATTTAACCCATAATCTACTTTCATCATGTATTTAGACATAAATCCCTCAAGCTTGAGTCCAAAATGATGAGTCAAAAATGAAATAAAATATGTCAATTTTATTGCATTAGTTTAGGTCATAACTTGCACACTAATCATGATTTAGTCTCTTAGGAAGTGAGTTTAGGATTTTAGACTTTTTTTTTAAATTTACAATAGCCTAGTTATCTTGAATTTACATATGACTAACCCACATGAATTTAAAATAGTAGAGGTGGTGGCCACTCCAAGCGGTTGTAAGTCCATAAGGGTTGGGATCAGTCCACTCTCTCTAGTGGAAGTGAACCAGTATATCCTATTCCCCAAGTAGAATTAGGTCAGCTCTTAGCTTGTGCTAGAGCACTTTAGATATATGTTCAGAGGCTTCTTGTTTCTCCTTTACTATGAGTATAAGTTCTCACCTCTTAGGCATTTCCATAATCTTATGTTATTGAAATTTAAGTCCTAGCACACTAATATAATTTCAACTCAAATAAATAATTTTTTCTCTTAAAAAATGTAAAGTCTTACTATAGGATAGATTGAAGCACTCACTAGGCTTCCTCCTACTTATTCTCTTATGGAATTTGTTAAGAGCTCTACCTGATTTCTTTTCGAAATGATCAAATTTTTTTTAATCTACCATTAAAATCATTAGAGATATTAGTTTGCTACTTTAATCAAGAGTATTCTTAAGAAAGTCTCATTTCCTAGCATGTAATTAACTATGGAACCTTACTTTTATAGGGAACTAAACACCAGACATAAAATAAGCCCTACTTCACCTATCCATGTGAAGGAAAGGAAATATCTATATTTATATGTAGACCCATCTATCTTAGGAGTCCTTATTAAGTGATTGAGTCCATTGTAGGATAGTGTTTCTATCTTTCGAGATAGTACATAATTTCTTAGATGCCATACTCGATCATTTCAATAAGTACATCCTAAGATCGATGTGGTGTCCCTATAACTCCAAATTAAAACACCACACAAACCTATGGATTCATTATCAAATATTCTATGCCTTTAGAATTGTTCAAGCTATGTCTTATTTGATTAATTTGTAATTTGTAACTTTTAAATTTTTTTTTATTTGTAACCTTTTTGATGCAATTTGTGACAATTGGATTCATTTTTTTTGGCCTATTGACTCATTATCAAATAATAGGGCATATGAATTCAGTATGAAATAATCGGGCCTATGCATTCAATTGCTTATGATTTATGTTCATTAAAGGTGAAGAAGAGCTACTACACTTTTTAATATTTTCAAGCTATTAGTTAATCAAGGTAATTTTTATTTCTAGTAGTTATTTAGTTATTATCTTATAATAGAGTTGTGTATTACATTACTGTATTAGAAATAGTGAGATAGAAATTTATTATTCACTAATGAGGAGTTTTTTAGTTGATAAATATTGATGGTAAATTTTATTTATTTTTTGTTACTCTTATTTTGAATATTTACATTATAATAATTAATAATATTTGTTTACATATTTCACGTCATCTAGCAAGGCATGTTTAGATTCCCTAAGAAGAAAAACTCATATACCCATGAACACAAACTACTTGTTTATGCTCATTTGTATACTTATTTTAGTAGTTCCTCTAATTGTTTGTTCATTTTTGTTAGTTCAACAAGTAGCTCATTTATAAGCTAGATAAGGCTTTATTAGTTTAAAAATAAGTAGCTTGACAATGTTGCTCATTAGTTTACTTGTCACACTTGTAAATTTAGCAAACAAGTAGCTTGATAAAACTATTCATTAAAGTACTCGATTAGGCTCATTTACTTACCAAACAAGCAATTCGATAATACTACTTGTTTTATGACTAGATAAAGCTCATTTAGTTAGCAAACAAATACATTGATAATACTACTCATTTAACTAATAGTATGCATAGTGGATAAGGCTCAATTTATATTGATGCTAAGAAATAGTATGTATAATGGACCTCTAAACGTCCTCTTCACTAGCTTTATCACAAGTCTAGAGTTAATAATATCTTATCAAAGAATAATTAAAGTATATTTCAAAGTTATTTTACAATAATAATTAACATAAATTGACTACACTTTACCTTTTCTTATCAATGATCTAATTTTTAATTAGTAATATATCTTTGAGCTTTTGACAAAATTTAATCACATAAATTAATGTTTAATCGCATAAAGTACATTTTTGTTAATTAGTCAAAACTTAATAAATTGAAATTATTATTAGAGAAAATTTTATGTCTCTTTTTTAATAGACTTGGTGTCATATTTTAATATAGGGTTAATTTTTAAATTAAGTAGTTTAAAATGTAATTAATAAATTAAGTAAGATTAACAAAATTTAATATATGTATAGTCGCCCGTTAATCGGGCGACTAGGTATCCTCCTAGGATCTGACGTGGCGGAGCACTTGCCCCGTATTTGGGACAGGAGCTAGTTGCTTGTTTAAGAGGTTTAATGGGCGACTAGCTCTGTAAGTCCTAGAACTAGTCGCCCGTTAAACAGGGGACTAGCCTACATGATTTTTTTTAGCTAATTGTTAAGAGGTTTAGGGAGATGTATAGAGTAACTAAGGGGGATCTACATATGATATTTGCTGATTTAGAGAAATCATGTGATAAAGTTCCAAGAGAAGTAATTTGGAGAGTTGTAGAAAAGAGAGGAGTTAATATTGAGCATATTCAAGTCATTAAGGATATGTATACTAGAGTTGTTACTTGTGTCCAAACACATAGAGGATCGACAAAATATTTTCTTATTTCAGTTGTATTACATCAAGGATTGGTTTTAAGCCTTTATCTTTTTTGCTTTATGTTATGAATGTTCTTACTATGTATGCAATACATTTGTTTAGAGGTTTGATGGAATAGTATAAAGGAATTAAGGAGGATCCACATATGATATTTGTTGATTTAGAGAAAGCATGTGATAAAGTTCCAAGAGAAGTATTTTGGAGAGTTGAAGAAAAGAGAAGAGTTAATATTTGGCATATTCAAGTCATTAAGGATATGTACGCTAGAGTTGTTACTTGTGTCCGAACACATGAAGCATATTCAAGTCATTAAGGATATGTATACTAGCATTTATCATTTTGCTACTTGTTGATTTATATAAAGCCTACAATAAAGTTCCAAGATATGTAAGATAACAATACAAAAAATGAAATATCTGCTATAGTACAATACAAAAAATAAAACATAAGTGACAGATAACAAATAAATGAATACATGTACTACGGACACATACTCCATAGCTAACATTTTCTATCCTTCATGTGGAATCACCACTCTCGTGGTGTACCGATCACACGGGATCTGATCATATGATCTCCAATGTAGGTTCTTCATGAACCACATCATCATAGTCCAAAATCCACTATGTAGAATAGTCCCTGGTAGAATAAAAGGCACATAAAATTAGTCACTGTAAAATTTGGTATGTATGAATATATGTTTGTTTGGGTCATGCTGTGAGACACCCTTTGTAAGCTCCGATCCATAATGTGTGTCGCTGATATGTACCCGTAGCCTCAAGTCCTTGTAAAGCATCTATATCTATCTGCTCTAACTCATGCTCATATAAAACTGAAAGAATCTGATATCCCAGTATAACAATACATGAATACATGAAAAATAACATTTGAAATTAGCCCCAACTAGCTAAGCAACATATTGAATTTAGTAGAATACTTATGTAAATACTCATATATACACTCCATAGGTGCTCTGGGGTAATAAGTAGTGGGAGGATCTATCGAGGTTGTCATTAAATAGAGTGAAGCCCAAGATCTGTCGGAGCCGTCAGTAAATATTCACTGCTTGACCCACTGTTCATGGTCTCATACGCATCATCACCTGTAGTACTATGAGGCACATATTGGTTCCTCTGAATGATAAATAACATCACCTCTGGATTTGTAATTCCATGACACACATCACTATTTAAAATTAACTACAAAAGTATGGTAAGATAAACAAAGTATTATCTAGGAATCAATTCCTCAAAACTGCTCTATGTCATCAAAGGAGTAGGTGTGATGAAATCCTATGTATGGGTCGATGGTATATCTGTTGATATCAATATTGGATCAGCTGATGTGGATGCAACATTAGCAAATTTGACTTCCACATACAACACTAATGTCTGACGAGAAGCTTCGCCAGTATAACATCATAAACTTCATCATCAGAAATAACAGACTCTATAAATCGAATAATATACAATAACTGTGATAAATTAATGCATATCTCATAATTCTTTATTTTAAATCTAATAAGGTGTTGTTCCATAGAACCTTAATTGGATGATTTTAACCACCCACATAACTTCGAAGGAACTGATCATCGACAGTTAGTTTGCCTTCATAGAATAAAATCAACGAAACCAACTCTCTTCTCATTCTTAACAAGAAGAGCTTAGGCAAACTAAATATCTAAAATATAACCAATCATATTAGGATTACATAAATTTGAAAATAGCTTGCACAAATAAATTTAAATGTAGTACAGACTACAGAAGGAAAATGATATTTAACTCAATCGACACTTTATGTGAACAAATCATTTAAGGAGACTAGCTCTAATCTTATCTGCCAATGCAGCTACTCAAACATTTTCATGAATATAGTCTTTTTGCATTTTACCTTTAAGACTTAAGCCACTCATCCACCTAAGAATCCTCATCTCCATCCAACTACAATAAGCCAAGTACTACTCCAATGATTTTTTTTTTAACATAATAGGTCAAATGCATTCCTTCACTTCAACCATCCAACTTGAATCTTGCTAATAGCATCCCAAACTATTTCATAATTATTTTGAATAATAGACCCAACATATCTTAAATGTTCACACTTTTTAATGATGTCATCACCCAAAATTACAACTCCATAACTACAACTAAAATCCTAAACCATATTATTCTAACAATACATACAACCTAATTAATTAAACATGAAAAAATTAGAGATTTACCCTGCATTTATGAAGATTGGCATCAATGTGCATTGTGAACCACATAAATAGCCTCCGAAAACTTTGCCTAAAGGAACGGAGCCGCTGGAAGCATCACTGAAAGCCAATGTTCGGCTTCCACGGGTTGTCGGACGAAGACCAAGGTTGTCCACATGTGGGGTGGTCGTCGACCACGCCTCCAATGTACGTCTCACCAATGGGTGGCGGACGGAGCATCGATGATGGCGGTTAAAGCATCGACGATAGCTGTCGGATGGTGGGGAGGCCAGTTGTCAGAGAGATGGGGTCGTTCGGGTTGCTCATGGATGGAAGAAGCCCACGGACAGAAGAAAATTGTTGGGCTCAGGAATGGGGCTGATCGGCTCGTTTGGCCATATTTGATTCCCTACGCTAGTTTCCCGTTTAACAGGCGACTAGCTTTAGTTCTCACTTAGAAAGCACGCCATGTCAGCTTGCAGCGGATCTTACATGGCTAGTTAGTCGCCCCTTTAAGGGGCAACTATATCTATTTTAAAAATTTTATTTAATAATACTTATTTTATTAATTATTGTTTAAAAGGTATTTAATTTTAAAAAAATTGCCTTCAATATATAATAAATTGTAAGAGATTACTATTATGTTTGTACTTGGAACTTTTTTATTTATAGTCATTTTATAGTTTTTCTGTGGGTGTAAAAATTAGAATATATGTGAAGCACTTTTATTCTTTTTTCAAATATATACAAGTTTTTGGCAGAATTGATGGACATTCTATCATAGTAGCTAGTTACGAACTATTGCATAACTTTTAGATGGATGAGAAATTTCTGACAACAAAATTTCTGGTGGATTTCTGATAGAACTTGCTATTGGAAATTTCCAGTGGAATTTCTGATGAAATTTTTGTCGACCCATGAAAATTCCATCCAACGGGTTTTTCCATGGGTTACTTTGTTGGTTCTTTGGGTAAAACTTTCCAATAGATTTTCCACCAAATATCCATTGAAAGCTATTTTCAATTGATAAATTGATCGTCGAAATACATTTCCAACCAAAGTTTTACTAGAGGGAGTGAATCGATCGGAAATCCTTCATAAACCTACATTTCTGATGGATTTGGCTTGACTTTTGATGGATTTTTTCTTCAAAAATTCACAATTTTTCTGTAGTGCATGAACATAAATAAACCTAAAAATAAAGCTAATTAAGATTCAAAATGGTTAATCAAGTCATTTGACCTAGAATTGACTTATAGGGACCCCACCAAGGCAAAGATCAATTCACCAAAAATGTGACCAAATTAAATCATTATAACGAGTTAGAACTATCAAATGGACATGTGTAAACATATATCTAAATGAATTTAAATCCAATAAACCCACAAATGGGCTAATTAGATCAATTGATCTAAATGTACCTTATTTCAAAATAAAATTGCAATTAACTTAAATTAAAAATTCAAAATCATTTTAAAGTCATAACTTAATCAATTGGGATTAATTTGACCAATTTGGTCAGTTAACCCAAATAAACCCATGTTGATCCATTAAGCCCAATTTGCATCAAAGTGGGGTTGAAATTGAAAATTAACCTTAAATGAAATAAAACTAATTGATCTAAATCATTACAAAATACTTAATTAAATACAATTGAGAGCCAATTATATTTTAGTTATGTCAAATTAGCCATTTGACTTAATTAAACCCAACTTTATCTAACATGGGGTCATTTGGGTTTAAAATTAAAATTAATTCTAAATCCAATAAAATAAATTAATCAAAAACACCATAAATGATTAAACAAACACAATTGAAACATAAATTTAAAGTCAATCGACCATATATAATAAACTAAAGTAAGCCAAAACAAAAAGATATCTAAGTGAACCAATTGGAGGCATTTGAACATAAGCATAATCCAAATGAGTTTATTTGACTCATGGATCACTTTAGGCTTGATTTGGGTAGCCAATCATTGATTCAAATATGTGAATAATTAGCATTGATCACACTTAACCCAATCTAAGTCAAGCTAAACCCATGATCAAACCTAGACCTTTCAACTCAAACTTAAATCAATCACACTTGGATTCATTAGACTCATGATAGGAAGAACCCAAAGTGGCTGCTAGCTAAACTTAGAGGTTTTAATCAATCAAAGGAGAAGGGAATATTAGATACAAGGGAGGAAGCCAAACCAATCCCCAAAAAAAAATACATCCAAATTTTACCCATATATGCTACCAAGTGATTTGAGTGCCTCTTTAGACCTCTTAACCGCCTTCAAAGCCATTATGGGATTCAAATTCCCAAGGCCAGTGAACTCCATGGAAAGCCAATAAAGAGACCTCGCGATCGATCTTAAAAACCCAAAGACAGGTTGAATTTAAGGCTTCCTTCAATCCCAACACCTTCCCCAAGTGAAATTGAACACAAGCACACATTCCCCCTCCTCCCAAGCTCCCCGATTGTTCCCAACATCAAACTCCAGCAAGTGGAGGCTGATGTTCATCTCCATTTTGATTCAGACAGAGGCAAAGCATGATCCAAATGCTTCATCCAACTCCCTTGAACATTTTTGAAACTCAAACCACTGCCAAGACCCCACACCGGCGAGGTATGGTTGAAAGCAAGCTCCCTTAAATTTTACATTAGTCGTTTGTGAAATAAAACTAGTTTTATGATTGCTCAAATTATATAGATCACTCCGAAGTCATGCTTTGATCATTTTGCAATTAAGATCTCGTGATTCATTGCAAGGATCATCGAGTATTAACTACAAAAAGTGGACGGTGATCGATCACTGCCATGGATGAAGAAGATAGAATCATAGTTGTCCATTCCTTCTATTTGGAATGAATGACTACAATTTAGCTAGATCAATTGATTAAATATTTTAAGGAAATTGTGTCTCAATTCGGAGTCATCCGGTCATGAAGATCAGATGATCCAAATGAAACTGCGTCCCCACTGCCAACTCAATATAGGATCCACGAGGATCTCACGAGTCCCAATCACGCATCGTTGCATATAAAGTAGGGTCACGTTAGCGCTACAAGACGCTGACTATTTTAAGGAGGAAAAATCTGATTTTTCTGATTTTAAAAAAATTACTAAAAACTTTAAAAATTCATAAAAATGTATCCATCCAAAAATATAAATAAAGGTTCTATGGATTTATCTTAGTGAGATAAATATATTAAATCTAAAATTTTTAATTTTTATTTGGTAATTTTAGGTTAATTTAAGTTTAATTAAAATTAATAAAGTCTTAATTATGCATAAAATATAAATCCAATTAACTTAAAACTTTGGGAGATTAAAATTGAAGCTAAAACACACCTTTGATAAAAATTTGGGGATTTATTGGTGATTGAATCAAAAGATATAAAATTTTTAATATCAAAACCTTAATTTAATAAAATAAATAATAATAATTCAAACAATTTGAGAAAAATATAGAATTAACTTAAAACATCATAATACACATCAGTACATGCTAAAAAAAATTAAACCTCACTGAAACCCACTAATCCTCAAAATGACTTTAATTAGGGATTAATTGAATTAAATAAATCAATTAAGTAACTTGAAATTTGAAAATTTATAATAAATCAAATAAAGATCCAAAAATTTCAAATGAACCCTCTCAGGATTCATTATTTAGAGATGAATTAATAAAAATTAAAACTCCTAATAAATTCTTTATAATCTAGGCTTAATTTAGGTTTTATTGAAAATATCAAAATCTTAATTAGTCATAAATATATATATTTGGTTAAAATAAAATTTTAAGAAAATGAAATTGGTAAGGAAACCCACTTACCATAAAACAATTCAAAGGCAAATGACTTCTAGATAAGAAGTTATAGAATTTTCAAAGTCTAGGTTCATTTAAATCAAATAATAAATAAAAAATCACAAAAATTAAGACTATTAATGGAATCAATTTGAAACAACTTAAACAACATCAAAGGGCTTTAGAAAAATTTTATTGTCCTCTAATGTTAAAAAATCTACTTAATCTTTCATTTAGGGTTCGTGGAATTAATTAAAAATTAAGATAATTAAATCCTAAATTAATAAATTTAAGATAAAATAAACATTTGGTTGAAAATTAAAGCTTACCAATCTTTGAATTTTAGAGAATTCATCAACATTAGAATCATCTTAAACTTACTTAACATCAAATGAAAGACATTAATAATAAATAACCATAATTAATTAAATTAAATTATTTAATTTAAATAACTTAAGAGTAAGAATGACTTATATGAGGTTTTGGACTTAAGTAGTTTATTCCTTTAAATTTCTTATGTATAATCAATAATTAAATATTAATATGCAAAACTTCATTATAAGAAATTCAATTAAATAATAAACCCCTAAACATAAGATATCACTTAAACCAACTTAAACATAATTAAATTAATAAATATCCTAACTCATGAAGTATAAATGAGATAAGCTACTTGAACATTGAAATCAATACTTTCCTTATAAACTCAAATTAAAATTAACTTAAACCAAGTAAGTTAGATCATTTAAGTTAATAAACAATAACATTAATTAAATGAAATGAGTGAATGAGACTAATTAAAAAAAATTAATCAAGTTAAAATATGTGAACTTAAACAACCATTTCTATATTGAACCTTCATCAAATCAAACAAATAGAAAATTAAATATGAACATAAATTATAAAATTACATCCAATAATAATCATGTTAAACAATCAATATGAAATCTAAACAAATTAAGTTACTTAAAACCAAATTAAAAGATCAAATTGAAATAAGTAATCCATCAATTGATTAAACTTTTAATTCAAATTTAAGAGATCATTTTAAATTCTAAGTATAAATTACAAATTGGTTAAACCAAGATACATTAATCAAATTAAATGAAATTTAAATAAAAGAAGAATAAAATCTTTAAATTCCAACAACATTTGAAACTAACTAAACAACATAAACTTCAAACTCGAGAAGGAATTAAACTTAATCAAATTAAATCCAACTCAAATAAGTCAAAAAAATTAAAAAATGATTAATTAAGATACTTAGGTTCTTAGTTTGACCCATATAATGGATCTTTATCTTAGGATGAAAATTATATTCTATTAAGATTAGGATGTTGAATAGAATGGGCTACCCAAAGTAGAATTTATTCTATTTTTCATTCTTTAGAACTTAAACTCAACTTCAACACAATAAAATTGATATAAAATCATAACTCAATTAAATAATTTAAATTGAAACTTTTCAATGATAAAATGAACAAATTTTAAAATAGAATAAAGAAAACCAATCTAGAAAATTCATTGAAAACAAAACTTTTCATAATATGCTATCATATGATATATAGTCGAGACACCCCAAATCTTAAAGCTACTAGTTCGAAGGAGGTCTTGATACCTCAAATCGCTAGTTTAACAATTGTGCGTACATATGAAAGCAAAATTATGAAAAGTAAAATGATGAAAACTTGAATATAAAAAAAAAAAAAAAGCATAGTCATACCACACAAGTTCCTCTTTCACACACTAGATTATTAGGTCACCGACTTTAGATTTAGGTTAAGTCAATGATATGTGATCCTCAGTGATGTGAAATGATATTTTATTTATTTATTTTGTGGTGTAATATTTTAGATAGGATGTCTAGGATTGTTTGCTCACTAGTCTGGATGTTAGGTCGTTCATTTTAAGCTAATGCTATATTTTACATGGACTATGCTTAAAGGGATTGTTGTAATAAAAAATATAAAATAAATATTATTTACTTACAAGTACTGCTTAAATTCCTAAGCATAACCCAATAGGATAAGTGCTTAGCAAACATTAATGCTATGCCCGTATGTTTGGAATATGAACTGCTAGTGTGATGTATGTATTTTCTAGCTTCTATTTTGTAGAGATTGGAAATTTATTTTGAAAATTTAAAATATAATTTGAGCCTAGAATTATGTTAGGATCTATGAAGTCAAGGAATAGCAGAGATAACTTTACCAATCGATGGTCCCCTGCGAAGCCCGTGGAGGTCCCCGAAGAAGGTCATGATCTTAGATGAAGACTCTCATAGATCAAACGTTTAGTTTTAGGCTAGGCTGTATAAGGGCAGAGCTCGACTACTCATTTTTCTTTTCTTTTGAGATGTACACTAGTACCTAGACACATTGGACTATTTATTAATTTAATTTGGCTAAATTTATTTTGGGATGCACAATAAAATTCCATGGTTTTCTAGGTTTCTTTTTGTGATGTTCTTTTTGATGAAATTGCCTAGAAATAATAGACTCTAAGAAAACTAATTTTTCCTACCCCACTAAAATTAAATAACTTAAACATAAAAAATGAAAATGCATAACCTCATGATAATTAAAGTCTTATGTATAATATAAAAACAACTAGAAATAATTAGCAATTGTGAATCATGAGAGCATATTATTCATTTCTCTTGAATTAGATGCTTCACCCATTGCACATAAGAGGGCATCTGACCTTTGAGGATGAAAACTCTTCTTGGAAAAGTGGGCCTTCTAATTTTGATTCAGCCTAAAACCACTATCTAATTATATCTCATTATAGGCATAAATTGCATACCCAAGACTTAAAAGAGTTATGAGTTAAAATATATAAAAGATAATATTTATTTCATTAGTTACATGCATAACAAACCAAACATTGTCTTAGGATTAGGGAGTGAGTTTAGGTTTTTAACTTCCCTTCTAGCTGCAACAGCCCAACCATATTACATACATAAGGCCAAAATCATGGTTTTTGAATCGCTTAGGTTGTGTTGGTTGGCAACCCTTCCAGGTGAGTAATAAGTTCAGAAGAGTCAGTCATAAGTTCATTTTTTTGTAGTAGGAAAAGAATCAATAATTCACAAAAATTATATTAGGTTGAGCTTGTGAGTTATGTCAAGCATTATAGACTTAAGTTTTGAAGTATCATGTTGGAATAAATCTTCCCATATAGGCATATAATTCTTGTCTATATATAGTCCTAAATTTCTAATAAAATACCAATTCAAAATTTTATTAAATTTAATCTCAAAATTATAAAGCCTAATGATAGGATAGTTGAAATAATTGCTAGGCATCCTAGTATCAAAAATCATTTCATACTTAATCCTTATTGGTCTCAGAAAATCAGTCTTCCCCTTTGAAGCATTCTCTATTGAATCTTTGAATTAACAATCCTTTCAAGATAAGCTTTAAAATCCATAGAAATAAGGTCAATTTATTTAATCGAGAGTATTTTTAAGAGGAATTTGTTTTCTTCTAAGATGTAATTAACTATAAAGGCTTACCCTTATAGGAAATTTTGAACCCCAACATAAAATAAATATCTTCTTTATGTCATTCACGGGAAAAATCTTTGGAACAAGAAAGATCCATCAGCCTTAGGAGTCTTTATTAAGTAATCAAATTCATTATAGGGTAATATATTTATATTTTGAACAATATATTTATCTCTTGATGCATATTTAATTACCTAAATAAGTACCCCTAAGATCTGCGTGGTGGTAATTATCACACCTACCACCTACTGAAGATTTGTCCTCACATATTGAAGCAACTCAATATTTTACATAGACTTATAATCCAATTCAGAGGATGAGTCTTATATAGTGAGCACATTAGTCACCTCCCCACTCCCAAAGACTTAACTAGAGGTGACACTTAAGCCCAACAATGCTGAGGACAAGTCCTTAAACAAAGCATAAGTATATCTAAATTTTTATTATATGAAATGTGAGACAATGTGTGAGCACCTTTGCTTTAACACCACTTTCTCCATAAAATGCTGAGGGTTTGGTAGTTAAGGATGCTCCTTAGTTACATACATGTGCTAAAACCTATGAAATTTTATCTAGGAGCAATATCCTCAAGCTCAAAAGTTGATGAAGAGCTTGAGGATAACTCATTCAAAAAATTAATAAAACTTTCATTTGATTTGTACTTACCTTGTGTTTTAAAATAGCAAAATAAAGAGTCTACATATATGGTTTAAGCACAAGTTATAGCACTTTGAAAAGCTATACGACAACAAATGCAAAAATTCTCAATCAAGACTAAGGATGGTCTTTAGTAATGGGTCTTACAGATGATGATGAGTACTGCTTAGTCATCACCAATCATCTAAAATCTAATAAGTTCTTTCATAACAGCACCAAATCATATGAGGAGGTGTATTTTGAAATTTTAGATGATCCAGATGATCTCCAAGTTAAGGATACATCCCTAGAAGTAGAGGAAAAAATCAACTCAACCATTAATGAACTAAAGGAGATCAACTTGGGCACTAAAGATAATACATGACTAACATACGTTAGTTCTTTATTGAAATAATCTGAAACTAAGGACTAGTTAGGCTACTCTCATAGTTTATGGATTGTTTCACATGGAGCTATGAAGAAATTCTCAAATTAGCTCCCGAAGTCATAATTCATAAATGAGCATTCCAACTTAACACAATACTTGTTAAGCAAGCTCCTAGACACATGCAATTAGACATTTAATAATAAGTTATTTTAAAATTCAAAAAGATAATCAATGTTGGATTCATCTAGGAAGAAAAATATCCCACCTAGTTGGCTAACACTATCCCAGTCAAGAAGAAGAATGACCAGATTCACATATACATCAATTTTAAGGATCTTAATAAGGCATGTCCTAAAGACAAGTTCACTTTACCCATACTGAGCTGATGGTGGATATAGCCTCATCTCATGCAATCTTATTATTCATGGATGGCTCATCTAATTATAATAAAATTAAGATAACACTGAAGTTGAAAAAAAACATTACATTTAGAACCCCGATCAAAATTTTCTACTATAAGGTCATGACTTTCGGCCTTAAGAATGCTAGTTCTACATACCAGCAGGCCATGACTTGGATCATTGATGAACTCATCTATTACCAAGTCAAATGCTACATCGATCATCCCATAATCAAAATAGAAAAGGAAGACCATCCATATGACTTGAAAGTAGTTTTCGAGTGGTTGAGATGATTCAACCTTAAAATTAACCCTGGTGTGCATTTGAGGTAACTTTAGAAAGTTTCTAGGTTCATTGTATGACACCATGATATTGAAATAAACCATGAAAAGGTCAAAGTGATGTTAGAAATGCCACCTCTTAAAAATATAAGCCGACTCAAATCATTCCATGGAAGGTTGGCATAACTATGATGCTTTATATCCAACTAATCTAGAAGATGTCAACCATTTCTAGAACTTACTAAGAAAATGAAAAATTCAGTGGGATGATAAATGCTAGCATGCATTTGAGAGAATCAACTAGTACCTTATGACATTATCAGTTCTAACTACATATATCCTAAGAAAACCTCTTATACTTTATACTGTTATATTAGATGAATCCCTTGGCACTTTGTTGGCTCAAGCCAATGATGAACGGAAGGAGAACACACAATCCATGGAGTTGTTGGCTCAAATCCCAGAGAACACTTCGAGGAGAGAATGTCATATTTGATGCTTTGGCTAAGCTCACTAAGGAGATGGCATGTCTGGATGATGAGTTCATATCGATAGAAGTGTGCAACCATTAGATCCTCTCTTTTATTAATGTTGAACTCATCAATAAATGCACTCTTGAAGGGAGGTTGTCTTTGCCAAAAGAGACAAAAAAATTATACTAGAGACAATCCTTTATTGACTACTTGAATAAAGGCAAACTACCTCAAGAGAAATCACAAGCCCATAAAATCAAGCAAAGAGTATTATTCTACTCTCTTTTTGATGGCACTCTATATTGATGGTCCTTTGATCACATGTGGTTACATTGTTTAGGCAAACATGAAGCCCAAAAATTTATGATCAAGATACTTTTAAGACTATGTGGTGCCCACCAATTCAAGTTGAAGATAAAAGCAAAAAATCAAAACTTTTGGATACTACTAACCGATGATGATCACAGATTGAATGGATGTGGTATTCTATTGCCATCAATATTAGGTGGATGGAGTAGTCCTACATCATCCACCTAATATTCTACATTTGACCTAGCTTCGTGGTCATTTGAGTATTGACATTATGGGTCTGATCGATCCTATTTCATCCAAGGCTCATCGATTCATCCTAGCAGCAATAGACTATTTCTCCAAGTGCTCAAAAGTCCCACTGAGAGAATTCAAAACTCACCATGTGCTTCAATTCTTTAGAAACTATATTGTACATAGATTTGGAGTCCCCTCATGAATCATATTTGATAATAGTATTGCATTCAAAAGCACAAAGATCATTAGCTTTTCCAAATGACATGGCATTAATTAGAGGTATTCTATTATCTACTATTGACAAGAAAATGGGTTACCCAAATCCTTCAAAAAAACTCTCATCCAAATTCTAAAAAGGACACTTAACAATAGCAAATGATAATAATATGAGCAGTTAGTTGAATCCTTGTGCTCACTATACCACACATAACACTTTGATGCAGTCCACTCCTTTCTCCTTAGTGTATGCGTCGAAATATGCTCTTCACATAGAAGTCAACTCCCATCACTAAAGATAGCTGTGAGCAACAAAATAATAACCAAGTAGAATTTTAAGCTACGGTTGTAAGAACTTAATGGTCTTGAAGAGCGACGCCTCCAAGCCTGTAAAAATCTTGAGTTATACAAAGCACGAATAGCTCAAGCTCATAATAAATTGCTCCACCTAAGAGCTTTTTTATGTTAGAGAACTCATTTTAGTTCTTAAGAGACCAATTGTTGCATGTTGTAAGATGAGAGGTAAGTTTGAACCGATATGGGAATCCTCCTTTGCCATAGAAAAAACCTACCAAATTAAATCATACAAACTGATCAACCATAAAGGAGAACGCCTAATGTTCTCAATTAATAGGCTTTACGGAAAGAAATATTATGCATGATTATGTTCTAATCGATTTCTATCAATAACATACATTTCCTTCTATCAACTAAATTATTTCCTTAACTTAAAATTATTTCTTCTAATTTCAATGTGAAGTCATCTCCAAGCTCCATTATTAGTGTGAATATGATAGGTTTAAGAGAACATGAGTAGCATCTTAATTCTGGTTCGCACAACATAAACACAAATACAATTGTTTCAGACTACCTCAAGTTAAGATAAAAACCCCATGGCCCTCACTTAGTAGTTGATCTTAGTCGAGTTCGATTTACTACTTAGCTAGTGGATCACCCCGTTTATCATTCCTGCTTAGGAGGATCCCCATGATTTATTTCTAACATGGTCGCTATAAATTGATGGGCACCTTGTCAGTTTGGTACGCCCTATTGCATGACGCATGGACTACCGTGATGGCTAAATTTATGAGCTTTCTTCTTGAACTAGTCACCGTATGCTAACTGGGCTCTAATATATATATCTAAGGATTAAAGTAAAAGCCCCAGCGGCTCCTCTTCCTCTCGACTACTTCAAGCTTGGGATTAGTCTTCCTTTGTGACTTCCTGCTTGGTAGTCACCTTAGGTCAGATAGTAGCTATCTAGCCTATGATGGACTATCCTGATTATCAGTTCTATGTAGAAAGATGTGAGTCCCCGATGCTTTCTTCCTAGATTGATCATCCTAAACTAACGGGCACTTTAGGTTGGCTGATGTTTGGTTTCCTGACTGACCTACATAGTGGATGATACTATTCAGGTAAATGTGAGTTCTCATACTTTCTTCCTCAATTGGCCATCATATATTAATATGTTTTAAGGATAATGACAAGACCCTGAGAAACTTATTTCTTTATGGGCATTCTATTTAGATAAAGTCTTCGTGACCCCATCTAGACATGACTCAGGTTACTACCGTACCACTTTCTTAGTAGCCACCCTTTGGTTAGATAGCATCATTTTATGGATGCATGGATTATCCCTTTGGGCTAGTTAATCTAAGGTAGCCCAAGGCCCTTAGCTCCTCCTTAGTGTGGCCCATCGCAAAACCAATCAGGTTCACAATAAGAAAATAGATAAAATAAAACAAAATCTCTTAAGGATTAAGATAAGATGCCCAACACCTTTTCTTAAGCACTCATCCTATTTTCTTGGGCAATGTCAAAAAAATTCCCTATCGATTGACTTTGACTACTTCAAGTTGAGATAAGACCCAAGTGACCCTCACTTAGTAGTCACCTTAGGTCTGGCTTGCTTTAATGCATAATCAAAAGGTTACCTCAGTGGTTGATTTCACTTAACATGCAAGTCTTTGTGCTTTCTTCCTGGTTCAGCTATCACAAACTAATGGGCAACCCTTAGATTGGAATGTTTTTATTGTACGACCGATACACTATCCCTTTGATTTTGTAAGTCTGGACTTTGGTATTCCTTCCTTAGTGTGACTCATCGTAAACTGACTGGGTCCATTTCATATGTTTAGGGTTAGGATCATTCCATCGTGGCCCCTTTCCAAAGTGGCTGCTCTAGGTTTGGATCAATCCATTATGACCCCTCTTCTAGCAGTTTCCCTTCAGGTTAGGTAGCATCATTCTCTGGATATGTCGACTACTCCTTTGGGCTAATAAACCTAACGGAAGGTCTAAGCTCTTGTAGCCCCTCCTTAATGTGACCCATTACAATCGACAGGGTTCACATCCATTCAAAAATATTGAACTAAAACTAAAACAAACATCAATAACCAAAATCAAACAAAATTAATTGACCAAATCATATCATAATTAAAACTAAATCTAATCAAATCTCATCAATCTTAAAATAAATTCTCATTCATGCACTTGGCATAAATCAACTCACAATCCAATCAAACCAACTCATTTTCTTAGCAGATTCCCTTTTGTCCTTAAAATGAAGCCAATTCTTAACAATAAATCAAAACAAAATCTATCAATCCCTCTTCATGCTCTGGAATGAAGCAACAATAAATCAATCAAACCAAACATCAAATTTCTTTTGTAAGGACTTTTCCCTCATTCTAGCTTTGGTGAATTCTGATTGTGAATTTCTCCAAACTGATAGCTTGTCTTAAATCTTAGACACTCAGCCCAAGACTTCCGATGAAAAGTTTTGATTCCTTAAATGAATTTATTTGGTGGCTTCCATTGAATCTACTTGCCCCACTAGCTAGATGTAGGCACTTCTTCCTTTTCACCTTTTGGACATGTTTGGTCAGATTAGCAATGCCAATACATACACTGTGCCTTGTTAGTTACACGACACCTATTGGAGGTCCTTCTGTTGACCTCACTATTGGAGTGAGGTTGACGATCATCACCTTAGACATAGGATCCATCTAGCCACTAAGGTATTCCTAGAGCTAAGACACTTCTAGTGGCTAAGAGAATATAAGCCTAGCAGACTCATAGGGTTCAACCTTAAGGTTTGACCCTGACTTAAGTTAGATAGGACCCACCTATCCTAAACCCAATTGATTTCTAAACTAGATCAAATCCGCAAACTCAAGCCAAGTGATTACAAATCAAACCTTGACCAAGGTCAATTGATTTTAAACTAAATATGACCCATTAAGGTTCAATTTAGCCAAGTGGGTCAAGTTGGCCCAACTTAACCCATTTGATCTTAAGAGGCTAAATCCAAAATTAATGCGACAATTGAAATTTAACTCATCTAAACTCATGTGAACTTTAATTAAACCTAATTGAGCCTTGATTGTAATCCAATTAGATCAAACCAAGCCAAATTAGCTCTTAACCCAAGTTGACCCACTTGAACTAGATAGGGCTAAAATTTTAACTTTGGTTTAAGTCAAATTGAATCAACCCAAGTCTCATGATCATTTCAAACACTTAATTGAACATCCCAATCAATTCCAACCAATCCAATTTTACTAATTGGTCCAATTAATCCAGCTAGACCCATTTGGCCTAAAAGGTCCAAATGAGCCAAAATTCAATCTAACCCAAATTGAATGCAATCAAAGTTACCAATCAACTCCAAATCCATCATTCAATTTATTACAACCCTCAATTGATTGTAATTAAACCTAATCCCAATTAACTCACTTGACCTAATTTAACCTAAATGACTAAATTTAATCAAATCTAAATTAGACCAAATTAATTCATCTAATAATTTTCAAAATGATTATTGATCATGGCTAATCACTCAATTCTAATCAATGAACCTAATTGAGTTAATTTGACCATTTGACCCAATTTGACCTAAAGAGCCAAATTGAATTAAACTAATGTCTCCAATCAATCATGAATTGATTATTGAACACTCTCCAATCACTAATTGAAGCCAATTTGATCAACCCAACCCAATTGACCTATTTAGCCCAATTTGGCCTAAAGGGATAAATTGAACTAAAACCTAGTCTAAACCAAATCAATCTAAATTAAAGCCTCCAATCCAAGTCAAATGATCAATCAAATATAACTCAACCCCTCATCCAATCCAATTTGGTCAAATTGGTCAACTTAGCTCATTTGACCCATATGAACCCATACGAGCCAAATTCAATTTCAATTCAATTCAATTCAATCCAAATTGATTGCACCAATATGTTTCAAATGATCATTTGAACTTAAACCAATAACCCTCTTGACCCAATTTGGTCAATTGGTCAACCTAACTCACTTGAACCCAAATTGACATATATATGTCAAATTTAGTCAAACCTAACCAAATCAAGTCCAACCCCAACCAAAATTGGCATGACTCATCCTTAGGTCCCCATTAACCTGCCCAAGGGGACCCAACCCAAGGTAATCCTAGTTCTACCCAAACCAAGAGAACCAAGGGTTCCAAATAGATTAAAAACTCAAAATAAAAAGGTTCAACCGCACCCCCCCTGACTAGACTTAATCCAAAGCTATTGGGCTCAGCCATCAATCAAGGAGAGGTCACCCTCACCTGAATTGACCCTTGGTTCAGCCACCAGGACTTGTCCACTTCACCTCAGGCCACTAAATCTTTCCAGCCACTAAGGGACGTCCACCTTACTTGTCCCTTCTAGTTTTCAGTCAAGCCCACTGGTTGGCTGACTTTTATAGCCTAAACTAACCATTTTGGTTGGTTCATATAGTGAGGAGGTTATACCTTTCTCCCCCATTCAAACTCAATAGACATGATCTTCAAAGCTCTTCTCTTAGTCCCTTAAGTTCTTAGAGCTCATTGGCACCCCATTGCCGGTGAGATCGAGAATCCCTTACACCCATCTCCACCAAAACTCAACTAAACTTAAATTAATTTCACCACACCTTCCTCTCACTTTAGAGATTCAAACTGAATAGTAAACAATTCGATTTGAGCATTGAAAATCACTGCTATACCAACTCCAGTGAACTTCATGATGGCACTTGGTCTAAAGACTGATCGTCGAGGAGGCAGCTTATGATCATATCAAGTTTTAATATGTAAAGGTAAAGCTACCTAAGTCATTGGGCCACTATTCTTTAACTCCGATGAGATAAATTCTAGTGAACTTTAGAAAATCATGGAAATCTTGGTGTTTTGTGAAAGAAATTTGCATTTGGTATCGAACAAGTTTTAAGATCCTCTTTAGATTGATCCCCTGATCATTTTGGATTTCATTTCACCATCAATGAGCTCCAACGAGTTTGGATCGCCAAAAAAATATAAATGGTATTTGTCGCCCATCAAGTCAATGACAAATCATCTGTCGTTCATTCCACATGATTAGAACGGATATCCATGATTTATCACATTAGACTTTTTAAGTTTATTTTTTAATATGCATAATTAATCTCAACCGTTCAATCCATGATCAAATGATCCATATCACCACCGGAGTCAGAGTAATGGGACATTTTAACCAACCGCATGACACAATATGGAAAGTGCTACCACGTCAGCACCGACATGACGTCGGCTATGTAAATTGATTAAATAAGTTTTAAAATTAATTAAAATAGCTAAAAATTTGAAAATTCATAACTAATTATAGAAATTTTTTTAAAATACAAATAAACCTATTTTGTAAAGCTTAAAATGAGAAGAATCATGTGAAATTAAAAGCTTTAATTTTTATTAAGTGAATAGTGATTAATTAAGATTTGAAGTTTCACTTTGTAATTAAGCATTAATTATTTATCTAATTGACTTGAAAATTGGTGTGATTGTTCCTCTAGCCCCCAAAATTATTTCAAGTTAATTTATTAAGTGATTGCGAAATCTAAATTTGCAAACCTTTATTATTCATTTTGGGCACTTAATAATTATATAAAATCAAAGAAATTATAAAATTAATTTATGTATAAAAATAGTAAGTGTGATTATAGAAGTTATTTATGTCTCATGGTCTTAATTATTTCTCAAAATCACCCTAAGGGTTTTTATCTAATTAATTAAATCATAAATTAACCTAGGGCTTACAAAGTTATAGTAATTAGTGTATACCTCCAAAATTTTGACCAAGCCCTCTTTGTGCTCAACTAACAAAGAGATTCTCAATGAAATCAAAATCTCCAATTGGTTTGGGATATTTTTAGTATAATTGGAGATTTTGAATTTTCTCTATTTATTTAATTAACCCTAACTAATAATCTCAATTACATTAGAACTATTAGGATATGTGTATTTCATGCTTATGCATTTCCAGTAATTTTATCATGATTTTGGGCTTATACTTAGGACTTAGTTAAATTTATAGTCTCTTTTGAACTTAATTGATTAAATAACTAAGTAATCTTAATTAATCCATAAAAATCACCTGAATCACTTTTAAATCACATTATGATGGCCAAGAGTTAACCTTAATAATTTTCTCTCATCATTAAGATTAAATAATTAAAATTTAAAAATTAATCCTTATTTAACTTGATTAGGCTTAAGAGTGATGTTGACCTCACTTTTAGAGTGAGTTCTCAACCTCCTCTTCTTAAACTTAGGAGTCTACTAGACAATAAGACTTCCCTATTCATAAGACACTTATAATGATTAGGTGAACACTTAACCTAAGCCTAGAGACTTAGAAGAGTTAATCATAGGATTAGGCCATGCCTTAGGGACCTAAGAAAATCACTTACCCTATAGCCTATATCCAATCCATGTACACCTTCTTGAAATCAATTCAAATCAAAATTTTCAAACAAACCTCAAACTCAATTTCAAATCCAAATCTAAATCCAATTCCCAAATCAAATGATTGAAGCCCTTGATCAAATCCTTTTTAAGCCCTATGATCTTATCCTATGGACTTAGCCTTAGCCAAATCTAAATCAATCCAAATTCAATTGATTTTCTCCAAGACCAAGTCAACCCTAAGCCCAAATGAAACCCAAACTATCCAAAACTTACCATAAACTAAATTGATTGAAACCAATGATTCAAATCAACACTTGAACTTGACTTGACCTTTAATTGAGCCAAACTTAACCCAATTGGCCCTATTAACCCAAGTTGACCCAAATTGACCTAAATGACCAAGATGGGTCAAATCAAAATTCAACCCAAATTGATTGTAACGAATGGCTCAAGTTCATTCCACATTGATTATTGAACTTGCCAAAGCCATAATTGTGCCAAATTTGACCAATTGGTCAACCTAATCCAACTTAGCCTAAATTGACCTAAAGGATCAAATTGTCCAAAATCTAAATTGATTCAAACCAAAGCTTACAATCATTTATAATTAATCAATTGAACTTGAACCAACACCCAACCTAAGTCAATTTAACCAATTTGGTCAGATTGGTCAACTTGACCCATTTGACCTATATGAACCAAAATGAGCCAAAATCCAACCTAGGCCAAATTGATTAAAACCCATTAAACCAATGCATTCTAAATGATCATTTGAAATTGACCCAACCCTTGGTTTGACCCAATTTGACCAATTGGTCATCCTAACTCATTTTGACCCAATTTGACCAAAATGGGCCAAATTGAGTCAAATTGAACTAAATGAACTCCAAATGACATGAAATTTGGTACAACTCACTTTTGACTAATTTTAAATATGTCCAAATCAAATCTAATACCAATTGACTACTCTACCCATGGGCTAAGGGTGTCATATAAGATAAAACATCTATGAAAATGATCATTTCTCTTCATTGCCCACTTGGCACTCATTCATTAGTCTACTTAAGCTCCAAGGACATTGACCAACCTAACCCAAGAGGTGGTTGAGTTATCCATGACTCATGGGGAGGTGCATTCAACTCACCTCCCCCATTAGAACACTTAACAAGCAAGGACTCCCACTCCCTTTGCCTTGGCTGCATCCTCACACCTTCCTCCACTAAAGTGAAGCCACTTAGGATGATTCCCTATCATTCCCAACTACCCCAAGCCATAGGACATCCACTAGGGCCCAAACATCATAATGAAAGGGGATTTTCAGCCAAAACCAAGCACAAGAAAATAGAAACCTAAAAATTTCTCCTCCTACTCTCTTTTCACTCCCCTAGAGCTTCCAAACCAACCATCAACCATTGTCACTTCATATTGGAGTGAAAATAAACAAAATCAAGTGGATTTCGATGAGGAAGCGGCGGCTATTGGTGGATACATCATTCCAAAGGGAGGCAAAGGTCTAGATCCATTCCAAAGCTTCTTCTTGTATTCAGGAGCATGCTCGAATCATCACCACCACCAGAAATCATCCCCGATGTGGTAATTTTCAAGAACTATAACCTATCTTAGGAGCTTTTATTTGTGATGATTCTTGCATGATTTTAAGAATTTGCTTAGAAAACTCTAGCATTTTTCATTCTATTTAGTCTCAATACAAAAATATAAGTTCTCGGTGTGAATCGATTGAAAATAAGGCCATTGGGATGAGATTTCATTCAAATTTCATAAAAATCTTGAAAATCTCATCGGTTTGCATTGTTCTCGATGCTTTCACCGGTCGGGAAGCAGCAATCGTCCGATCCCATGGCTGGAAAATGGACAAGCACGATTTCATGCTAGATCAGACATTTTCTCGCCTCTCGCATATTCAATCTAGATGATCCAATGATCCACCCCGATTGGAACCATGCACCTTCTCTCTTCCGCTCTATTGATGTGGCACACCAATCAGCTATCCTCGGTACATGGAACCATGTGGCTAATCACGCAGCACTACATGGCACCGCATTGTCACGTTAGTGTCGTGCGATGCTGATTGGGATAAGTATGGAATTCTAGATTTTCTGCTTTTAAGAGTTATTTAAACCACCTAAAACTTTAAAAATTCATATAAAATAAAATATTTTATGAAAAATTGCAAACAAGGGCTTATTGGATTCATCTTTCTAAGAGAAATCTAACAAATCTAATATCCCCAAATTTAACTAAGTATTTTGAGTTTAATTTGAGTTTTAGTGAAACCTAAATTTCATTAATTAAATCAAACATACACATGAGATTGATTTGAAATTTTTAGGGATTGAACCTAAAGTTAAAATATGCCTACCATAAAAATTTCAAGTCAAAAATTTCTAGATTGGGAGATATTGCATTCTAAAGCACAAATAGTCCAATTTAGTTAAAAACAAATTAATAGACTTTATAAAAATCATGAAAAATCATTTAAATCAGCTAAAATTTTGGAAAATTATAACAAATCATAAAAAATCATAAAAATAAATAGATATTCATTTTGAAGGTATTTTAGAGAAGAATTTATTAAAAACGTCCTTAATTAATTTTAAGGAGTAATTAGAGCTTAATTAGGGCTTAATTAAAAATTAATTACCTTAATTAGTCCCTAATTACTTAATTAATTAACCTCAAAAATTTTAAGATTGTTTAGGGGGTAACCTCTGCTTCCCCTAATTTTTTTGGGATTTATTGGTTAATTAATTATGAGAATTAGCTAATTAGGCCTTAATTACTCTCTTAATTTGATTAAGGATTAATTAATAACATAATAGTAAATCAATTAATTAATTGGGCTCATTTGTCACTATTTAATAGTGAGGAAACTTAGGGATTAAGTTGGGCCCTCTTTTAATCTTTTCCCAAAGTCTACTTTATTTGGAGGATAGTTAACTCATGTAGAAATTAAGTTTAAATTTAATTAAGTTATTAATGATTTCATTAATATACTTAAAATCTAAAACACATTAGAACCTAATTAATTAATTCATTGGTAGATCTTTATGTGTTCAATAATCTAAAGGCATTTAAAAAATTATGGTTAACCCACATGTGTGGAAAAACCATAAAAGTACTTAATTAAGTTCTTTAACCTAATTAATTTTTAATTATGAGATAATTAAATTAGGCCCTTTCATTTCTTAAGATCATTGCAAGTTATTTTCCATGCATATCATGTTGGCTCATAATTATTTAATTTATTACTTTAAGGTAACATAGAGAAGGGTTAATTAATGGATTTAATGCATATCACAACTCAATTAACCCATAAAATCTACTTAATCACATTCTATTAAACCAAATCAATTCATAAACATGGGAATGGGTTAGGATCAACAAACTTTCCCTCATTTTATTAAGTCAAATCAAAAACATAAAAAATGAAAGATGGCATTAACAAGATTTGGTTTTCCTTAAATGCTTTTATTTGATATGACAGTCCTTAGGAATTAGTTTGATTGAATAAAACATATGTTTTATGTCTTATTATTTCTTTCCAATCATATTAAATGATGTGTGTCATGTGGTTTCATTCATGTTTTCAAAATATTTAAATTTAAATGAATTTCCTTTATGTCAAGCTTGCATGTGTTGATTAACCTTTGAATATGTGTGGTGATTATCACTATTAAATTAAAGTTATTTTCAAAAGTTTATAAGTCAACTATAATATTTGGAGTGATAATAATTATAAATATCTATAAGCTTGCATGTGTCTATGGCTTAGAACATGAGATATGGAGTTCTCTTTCTTTAATCTATATGGATTTACATAAAGTTTGAATGCTAACAAGTGTATAGCCCATTTGAAAAGGACACAACATTTGTTTAAATTCATTCTTATGTATTTCTATGTTAGTATTTAGAAAGAACTTTAGCTAACATGTCTAAATAATTTAATTGAAAGAAATTCAACTCTTGCATGGTTTTCTATTTTTGTAGTCATTTATTTATTCATGTGTATTCAATAATAGTGGGTATATCTAGTCTGGACATTCTAGTTATGCAAGGCTTTAAGTAACCCCAAGGAGGTCTTTACCTCACTCCCCTAGTTTTACAATAGCAAAGCATCCGCTTAAAACTTTTATACACTTGTATGTGCATTTAGCTAATGAATGAAAATCTCTTTTCAACTTTAGCTCACATGTATAAATAATTCAATTAAAAGAAATACAACTTTTGCATGATTTTTTATTCTTGTAGTCATTTGAACATTCATGTGTATTTAAGAATAGTTGGTATATCTAGTTTGGACATTCTGGGTGTGAGGCTTTAAGTAGCCCCAAGGAGGTCTTTACCTCACTCCCTTAGATTAACAATGGCGGAGTACTTGCTTAAAACCTTTATACACTTGTATGTGCATTTAGAACTCGGTTTAATATAAACCCTACTTTATTCATCCATGTAATGCAGGAGAAAAATATCTAATATATTCGAAGACCCATCATGCCTTAGGAGTCTTAATTAGGTGATTAGGTCCATTATAGGGTGATGATCTCTATCTTTTGAGATAGTACATCATTCCTTAATATCATACCTGATGACTTCAATAAGTACCCCCTAAGATCTACGTAGTGTCCCACATCTCAAAAATAAACACCACAGATTTTGATGGCAACTTTGCTAGGGATTGTTTCTCTCTCCATCTCTAGTAGACATCATTATCTCCAAGCATCAATAGTGGACCTATATCTTATATAAGCTTAAGACTATCTTTTCTTATATTGGTATTTAGCTTATCTCATCCTTAAGCAAAGCTAGCCAACATTTTTTAGGTTTTAGGACCTCACTCCATGTAGGTCTTAAAACCCCTATTAGGTCCCCCAATAGATAAAAATAAATTAACTAAACTAAAAGAGATGACTAAAAATTTTAGAACCTCTTTACCATCCTCTTGGTTAGGCAAGGTTCATCACATAATAAATCCTTTGCAAAAATATTATTTTCAAAAAGTACCTTTCAAATTATTTAAAAGCCACATGACAAATGATTTGCATAAAATTTTCAAAAAGATTTAAAGATACCCAAACTCCATTTAACAATGACTACAAGTGTTGCATGGAGATTCTTTTCAAAATCAAAATCAAATAATTTTAAAATCCCTTTTTCAAAAGCACATTTTTTTGAAAATAATATCTCTATTTCAACATACCTAGGTTTGTTGGATGAAGATCCTATTTTCAAATTAAATCATGACATAAAATTGAAATTCCATTTAACACATTCCACATGTGCTAAGTTATAATTTCCCTTTTTCAAAAGTAATATCACACACAAAAATCTCATTTTTGAAAATCAATAAATATAATTGAATTCCATTTAACATACATAGTTTTGATAAGTGGAACTCCCCTTTTTTCAAAAATCAAAACAAATTGGACTGTACTTAACATGCCCACATTTGCTAAGTAGAGTTCCATTTTTCAAAATAAAATCAAAAAACTTTCTAATTCCATTTGACTCACCCAAATTTATCAAATGAGAATTCCCCTTTTCAAACATCAAAATAATTTGGACTCTACTTAACATACCCAAATTTGCTAAGTAAAGTTCCCTTTTTCAAAATAGAATCAAAACACATTCAAATTCCATTTGACTCACCCAAATTTGTCAAATGAGAATTCCATTTTTCAAACATCAAAACAAATTGGACTCTACTTAACATACCCATATTTGCTAAGTAGAGTTCCCTTTTCAAATCATAAATAAATCAAATACAATTGAAATCCATTTGACATACCCAAATTTGTCAAATGAGAGTACCATCTTTCAAAATTAAAAACAAATTGGACTCTACTTAACATACCACATTTGTTAAATAGATGTTCCCCTCTTTCAAAACAAAATAAAATAAACTCATCAAACACACTTGAGCCTTACTTAGCATACCCAAATTTGTTAAGTAAAGGTCTCATTTTTCAAATCAAATCAAAATACATCAAACACATTTGGGCCTTTCTTATCATACCTAAATTTGCTAAGCAAGGATCCCATTTTCAAATCAAATTCAACAAATTAAATACATGACACACATCATCATAAACAAGCAAAATTGTTTTCAAAAAAATATTTTCAATCATGCACTTGAGTGTCATTTAGCATATCCAAATTTGCTAAGCAAAGACTCTAAACATCAAATCAAAATTTTCAAGCAAAGGATAAACAAAATAGATACATCTCCAAAGTCTCTCCAAAATGGAATGAACCTCATTTAACATACTCAAATTTGTTGAATGAATTTTCTAAATCAAAATCAAAATTCAATGGTACAGACTCTCCTCAAATCACTCAAATTCAATGAAACCCACTTAGCATAATTAAATTTGTTAAGTGTGAGTTTAAAATTATAAGTTAATATTAGAAATTAATTTTTGAAGATAAAAAAATCAAAGTAAGGGTCTAATTTAGTTATGTTTCAATAAATGCAACGATATCAGGACAGTTAGATCTTTCATAGTCTTCAATCAGTTCAACTGCTATGGCTCCTTGAAAGTTTATTTTCTCCTTCCCCTATAGTGTAGATCTAGCCTTGGATTAGGCCAATCTTACCATGATTGATACCACACATCTGATTTACTTCGGCCACAGTTTCAATGGAATTGATCACCGTAGGGAAAGCCTCATCATAGTAGGGAGGAGGGCTGATAGTCACTTCTCCATTTTAACATCCCATCCAACTCAAAGTGTCCCTCTTTGAAGATGAAGGTTGCAGAGGTTCCCATAGAGGTGTTAGTTCTAGCAGTGTCAATTCAGTCTGTTGTTGTTGTCCTTATTGCAGCTCCGATGTGAGCTAGCACCTCCTCTTTGGTTCCCTCAAAGGGAAACACTATCTTGGCATCTGAGATAGTTTCTCCTACCTTTGAGGTAGGTTCTAGTTCTCACACCACCCTGCTCTTCCACACCCAATGTTGCGACAAGAATAGGAAGATTAAGCGGCACCACGAGAAAGCAGCTAGGGAAATCAACGTTGCCTCCTACATTGTCGAGGAGGGTTCTCCATAAGAGGTCTCCCCTTTCTTGGGTGGTAGCAGATTCCACCCTCTCTCTAGTGATGGAGGAGGAGATGTTGGGAGGATTAGCATTCTTCCACAACCAAAGACACTACAAGCTACCGCTTAGGAGGAAACCCTATGCCAATCTCAGGATAGTTCTACGCCAAGTTTGTAGAGCTTATGGATGCTTAGAGTCTGGTGCACTATTTGATTTAAGGTTAATGATTCCCTGCAATGTTAGTGGTCAGATCCATAGGGAGAGGGATGTTGAGTAGGAACAAGGTGAGAGAGACAGAGACAAGGTATGCCTCGCACTCTGTTGATTTTCCCATTGGACGGCCACGTGAGCTAATCATACTGATATAGGCCTGAATGGCACCACCAATGGAGAAGAGTTCTAGGGGAGAGGAAGTCAGTGTCACTACCATCACACTGCTCCACTCCTCGTCCACCATCACCCGTTCAAGTTCCCCCTTCCACAGTTCCTTCCAAGATTCAGAAATCTTCATCTGGGAGAGCAGATCCCCATTGGTGATCCAACTATGGCCTAAGGATCCCACTCCATCTGTGCCATTAATTGAGGTTAGGTCAAGCTCCCCCATTCGACCTTCCACTTTAGCCATGGTGAAGAGGGAATGGCAACATCATGGTCATGCTCGTGCCATCACGCCAAAGGAAGGGAATGATAGCATAGTACTCCCATGGCAATGAAACTAGTGAGAGTGATCCTCCAAGGCGCCAAATGCATAGATTCAGATGAACATAACCTTATAGTAAGAAGTGTCAGTGCCAGCCTAGTGGAGTAGAGATCATTCTTTAAATGACATTCTAGAGGACTACTTTGCCAAAAAGAAATGTATTCTTAGGAGCGATCATTCAAATCAAGAAGAGGATAGAGTAGTCTTCAACCGTGATGAGGATGATCTATTTGAGGATTCAGCAGAAGTCCATATGGTTGATACCTGAGGATCTCTTCTTAGAGACCATCATATAGTCGAAGGTATTGTTTGAAGAATGACATTTAATTCACCCAACACTTCCTCCAAGCAATACGAAAATGGAACTGGACAGGGATTAAACATAGTTGGTTATAGTTCTAGCACATCAAAACTGAGCTCTAACATTACACCCTAGTCCTATGGAGGTCGATCGGCCTGAGCTCCTACATGTTCTGGATCCTCCCAAGAGTGCATCTACCATGGATCAAGATAGTGGAAGCCTGCATAGGATGGTCATAGATAGTACCTCCATATAGGAGAAAGACCTCAAACAAATGGTGGAACAGCATGTGAGGGATTGGCGCAAGCCCAAGGTACTTCATCCATTCCAAAGGGTAGACCCTACCTAGAAGAATTTGACATAGTCCAATATTCGAAAGGGTTCGCGCCACCTTCTTTCAAAATTTTTAATGGCAGTAGGTACCTAGCGCGACATATAGATGTACTTTAGAGTTAGTTACAATGGCAGGCAATGACACTTTTTTTTTTTATTAGTCCGTGAAAGATCGAGTTAATTCGGTATGCTAAACTTTCCAACGATTAGGTAAAGATATTTACTGAGTTTGAACAACTCTTCATTAAGAGGTTTGTTGGAGCTCAGTAAAACTATGGGCAATCTTGTTGCGGCACAACAAAATTCAATGAGTCCCTTATTAATTATATTCTCAAGTGGCAAGAAAAGGTATGAAATATCGACCATAAATGCTCAACATCATGCCATAGAAATTCTTCTTAAGAATATTCATGGCCTGGTTGCTTTCATGCTCAAGGAATTTACTACCAAAACCTTTGATAAACTAATTAACAAGGCAACTAGTCCGTAAGAAGAAGTCAAACAATTACTTTTATGAGTCATCCATGCCCATAAAGCATATAAGAAGGGTAGGGAATGATAAGGGTTGATAGGAAGCTGGTGGGAGTTCAGGTTTTGAGATATCTCGAGCCCAGCAACCTTCACTTCCACCACCTCGGTCATCATATCGGCCACCACAACAGCCTCCATGACCATTACTATCACCTCCTCAGCCATATACTCAGTAGCGATACACATATCCACCACCAGGTAGCTATTTTGCACCTACTCTTTTGGATAAACTAAATAAGCCTTATTCATTTAAGAGGGAGGTAATCAAGAAGATCTTTAAGAACCTCTTAAAGAATCCTGATTTTACCTACTAGAGCCTATTTGGAGGAAGTAGGCAAGATTGATGGCCGTTTCTTCATGCAGGCATGTCTTATTCAGCCTTCAAAAAATTAGCTTGAGTGTATCTACAAGTCGGGTGCCATAATTATCCTTAAGGATTACTTATTAGAACAACCATCTAATTTTGTTAGGGTAATCCTTGCGGATACATGTGATCCTCTCAAGATAAAAGAAGGTTGGGATATTTCTTTATCCCAAACTTCTAAGATAATTATTTCTAAAATCAAGAAACTCTCATTACAAGTGCTTGAGGTAGCTTAAACCTCCAACATCAGGGAAGGTTTGCAAATTTTCAAAGATAACTTAGGGAAAGTAGGAGCTCAAATGTGACGGTCTTCACTTGCAGGGATAGGTGAGCATAACCACCGATAGAGTCAAGCATACCCTCCACCGTTGTAGCTACTACTACTCCAACCATCCCTTCTTTTAGTAGATATATTGTATCTGCGGATGAGGGCACTAAACCCCTCACTCTACTTACTTTACTTGATTTATATTATGTACCTCCATTTAAAAAGAAATCAATGAAGAAGGCAAATTCCACTTATATATTCTCTACTTTTGATAGTCTTTATGATCCCATTTCAATTGAAAACTATCCAAGTCTAAATAATAACAATAATAGCAAAAATAATTTTGATCCTTTCTCTTATAATTTAGAATCAGACTTTCCTTTTCTGAATCAAATGGGTTCACCCATTAAGATTGACCTAGAGTCATCTGACTCTGAGAGTCCCATAGGAGAAGTTATGGGGTAAAGCACCCATCAAGGGTAAAATAAGTCATTAGTTTTAATGACCAGATAGCCCCTCCATAGGATGCTCCACTTATGGATATGCTTGTGGAGGACTAGCCTATAGTGGATTACGACATCCTTGCTCACTTGAGAAAGCTGCCAGCTAAACTAAGCATATATGATGCTCTCATCTTATCCAAAGAGATGAGGGAATCTCTAATCAAGGATCTACTTGATCTTGAGATTTGCTTAGCTCAGCTGATTGCTACTGGAGAGGAGGCTCACTATTTAAAGGACATCCCAGGAGTCACATTCAGTGATGAAGACTTACTTTTAGAGACAATCAGACACAACCGTCCCCTCTACATTACAATGAACATAGGCAGATTCAGGTTATCAAGAGTGTTGGTTAACCCTAGTGCATTAGTCAACATTATGAATCTAAAATCCCTTGCCTACTTAAGCATCGACATCTCCAAACTCAGATCAGAAAGGATGATGTTGAGAGGATTCAATGAGCAAGGCGAGAGGGCTTTAGGCTCCATAGTGTTGCCATTTGAGATAGATAATTGGATGACTGAAGCAAAGTTTCATATGATAGACTCAAATACATCTTTCAATGCTTTGCTTGGGAGGCTGTGGATACATGAAAACAGCATGGTCCCATCCTCTCTACATCAGTGTATGAAGTTTGTGAGAGGTGGGATCGCCTACTGTGTCAAAGGAGATCTCAAGCCATTTACAGTTCATGAGGTCGACATATATGACAATGAGACTAACTAACTCCCTAAAAATCAATAAGCCTGTTCTCATGAACCTGGCCAAAGTTCAAAAATAAAAGGAAAAGTGAAAGAAAAAAAAGAAAGAGAAAAAGAAAGAGAAAAAGAAAAAGAAAATAAAAAAGAAAATGAAAAAGAAAGTAAAAGGAAGCGATAAATAGACTTGGAGGAGGTAGTGAGCTATTAGATTCCACCCACGTACTCTATTCAACATGTGGGTAGGATGACCTGACCTCCACCAAGAAGAAGAAGAGGATAGTTCAGAGGCAGACCTAGAGGTAGAAAGCCTCCTTATTGGCCACCCAATAAGAGGTATGCCCAGCCATCAGGAGTACACCTACTATTCATATAGACTTGCAATCGAGTTCATAAGATGAGTCTTATATGGTTAGAACAATCCTTCTAAGTGATAGCAAATCCCCTATGAGTTAAGAATCGGGTCCCTAAGCAAATCATAAGTTTATTCAAGTATATATGTGAAAGAGTTAGGCAGCTAGGAACCTACCCCACTTTATCTCAAAAGTTGAGGGTTTGGTAGAAGGATATCCCAGAGATGTGAAGGTGTAGAGGATCTTTTTGGGAGCATTATCCTCAAGTTAGGAAATTGATGTAGAACTTAAGGATGATTCATATAAAGATTTAATACAATTTCCTTTTGATTGGTAATCACCTCATGTTCTTAATTTAGAAAAGAAAGGATTGATTCCACATGCTTGGTCTAAGCACAGGTCATATTACTTCAAGAGGTTATGGGACAACAAATGCGCATACATTCTCAATCAAGACTAGACTATGATTGACATGTCAATGATGATTATGCTTAATCATCACTAATCATTTAGAATCTGATAGGTTCTTTTCTAATCACATTAACTCATATGAGGAGGTGTGCTTTAAAACATTAGATGCTCCAAATGATTTTGAAGTCAAAGATGCACCACTAGAGTTTGAAGAAGAGATAAGGTCAACCATCGACAAGCTCAAAAAAATGAACTTGGGGATTGAAGACAATCCACATCCAACATACATCAGTTCCTTGTTGAATGAACCTGAAACCAATGACTTAGTTAGGCTATTGACTGAGTTTAAGGACCGCCTCACATGGAGATATTAAGAAATATTCGATTTATCTCTTAACATAGTAGTCCACAAACTAGTAATAGAACTTAATGCTAACCCTATCAAGCAAGCTCCTAGACGCATGCGATTAAACATTGAGCAACATGTCTGAAGTCAAGGAACTAATCGATGCTGGTTTTATCAGGGAAAAAAAATATCCTACCTAGTTGGCCAGTGTCATTCAAATTAAGAAGAATAATGGCCAAATTCGTATGTGCATCAATTTTAGGGACTTAAATAAGACATGTTGAAAAGAAGAATTTCCACTAATAATCCTAGAACTGATGGTGGACATTGCCTCATCTCATGCGGGTTTCTCCTTCATGGATAGCTCATCTGATTATAAATAAATAAAAATGGCCCCTAAATATGAGAAAGATATTGTTTTTTAAACCCTAATTAGAATTTATTACTATAAGGTCATGCCTTTCAGTCTTAAAAATTTTGGTGTTACATACCAGCGGGCTAAGACTCGAATCTTCAATGAAGTCATTCATCATCAAGTCGAATGTTCCATCGATGATCTCGTATTCAAAAGTAAAGAAAAGGAGGACCATTTCTTTGACTTGAGAGTAGTTTTTGAGCGGTTAAGTCAAGTTAACCTCAAAATGAATCCCCTAAAGTGTGCATTCGGAGTAGCTTCAGGAAAGTTTCTTAGGTTTGTTGTCCGACACCGGGGAATAGAGATCGATCTAGAGAAGATCAAAGCTATCTTAGAAATGCCACCGCCTAAAAGTGTAACATAACTCAGATCATTCCAAGGGCAGTTGGCATATCTAAGAAGCTTCATATCCAACTTATTAGGGAGATGCCATCCATTTTCAACACTTGCAAAAAGGATGCCAAGTTCAAGTGGGATGATAAGTGTTAGCATGCCTTTAAAGACATCAAGCACTACCTGATGACACCACTAGTTCTGTCCCCAAGTAGCTCATTCTCTACATTATTGCATTAGATGACTCCCTCAATGCTTTTTTGGCCTAAGCCAATGACGAGGGGAAAGAGAATGCTCTCTACTATCTCAATCATCGTCTAATCCCTGGTGAAGCTAATTATCCACCTATTGAGACATTTCCTAGCTTTAATCTTTACATCTCAAAAGCTACAAAACTGTATGTTTTCTCATAAGATGAAGTTGATCTACAGGATCAATCCACTATAATATCTCATTACACGGCTGACGCTATCTGGACAGTTGGCACATTGGTCTATGATTTTGTCACAATTTGTTATTACTTTCGAACCCTTCAGTGTGGTGAAAGGACAAGCACTAGCAGATTTCTTAATAGCACACCCACTTCTTGCTGACTCTCCACTTAGTGATGACCTCCTTGATGAATAAATTATGAACTCAGGGGACACTAGCAATCGCCGATGGGAGATGTATTTTGATGGTGTGGCTTTCTCTCAAAGAGGAGAAGAACCACAATCTACTATCCCAGAAAAGGCAAGGGTAGGAGTAGTTCTACTAACTCTAGACCATGATGTGAAGAGATTCTCATATCACCTGTCCAATCCATGCACCAACAACGAAGCCGGATATGAGGCTTTGATTTTCAGTGTGGAGTTAGTAGTCATGCTATGCATCCAAAATATCAAAATCTTCGGGGATTCTAAATTAGTCATCAACCAAAATGCTAGGTCCTACAAGGTTCTAAAGCCTAAGCTCCATCACTACCATAAGTATACCATGGAGTTATTGGCCCAAATCCCAGAGGTTACTATTTACAAGATTCCTCGAGGAGAAAATGCCATAGCATATGCTTTAGCCAAACTTGCTAAGGAGTTGGCATGTATGGAAGATGAGTCCATATTAATAAAGGTCCAAAATAGATAAGTTTTAACCCTTATTGATATTGAATTCATCAATATACTCTCTCTTGAAGGGTAGGTTACCATTAAAAAAAGGACAACAAGTCAGATTGGAGGCAACCATTCATGGATTATCTAAATATAGGAAAACTACCTCAAGAGAACTTCTTAGCACATCAGCTGAAGTAGAGAGCCATTTCTTACGCTCTTGTGGATGGCACCTTGTACCGGTGATCCTTCGATCATATGTGGTTACGTTGTTTGGACAAACATGAAACCCGTAAGCTCGTGACTGAGGTACACTCAAGAATATGCGGAGCTCATCAATCTGGTATGAAGATGAAAGCCAAGATTAAGATATTAGAATACTACTAGACATTGGTGATTTATGATTGAATGGACATAACTAGATGATACCACCAATATCAGGTACACTGTGTGGTCCTACATCAACCACTCAACATTCTACATCCAACATTGGCCTCATGGCCATTCGAGTGTTGAGGTATCGACATAGTGGGTCTAATTGACCCTCCTTCTTTCAAGGGTCATCGATTCATCCTAGTTGCCACAAACTACTTTTCCAAGTGAGCAAAGGCAATTCCACTCAGAGAGGTCACAGCTCAACATGTGCTCCAATTTTTTAGAAACTATATCGTATATAGGTTTGGGGTGACTCCACGAATTATATCTGATAATGGTACTACATTCAGGAGCACCAAGATTAATAATTTTACCCAGAGACACAGCATAGATTGGAGATTTTCTACCATCTACTATCCGAGGGAAAATGGCTTGGTAGAAGCTTTCAACAAAACTCTCATCCAAATATTAAAGAAGATGCTCAATGATAATAAGTGATAGTGGCATGAGCAGTTAGTTGAAGCCTAGTGGGCATACCGCATCACATATAGAACTCCAACTCAGTCTACTCCTTTTCCTTAGTGTATGGGTTCAAAGTTGTTCTACCATTAGAAGTCCAAGTCCCATCACTAAGGATAGTTGTGGGTAGCAATATTACAATTGAGCATAACGCCAATCACAGAAGATCTCAAAGGTTCGAGGAGAGAGACGCCCAATGCTGCCAAAACCTCGAAGTTGTATAAAGCCAAAATGATTCAAGCTCATAATAAGTTTGTCGTCCGCCTAGAGCTTTTAAGTAGAGAGCTTATTTTAATTCTAAAGAGACCAACTGCCATAAGATGGGAGGCAAGTTTGAACCCACTTGGGAAGGCCTTTGTCATAGAAAAGGCCTACCAAGAGGATCATATCATTGATCAATCATAAAAAGAGCAGATGCTTTCAATCAATGGCTTTATTTAAATAAATATTATCCTTAAAATAATGTTTGAAAATAATTATCATCAATAAAAATTATATCTTTACATTCATTAAATCTTCTCTTCATTTGAAGCATTATTTTCTTATTTTCTTAAAATCAACCATACATGTTTAGATAGTGTAAGAGAACCCAAGTGACATCTATCCTCCATCAACACAAACACAAATTACACATATCCAAGCATTAGATAAGTGTAAGAGAACCCAAGAGGCATCCTATTTTGACTAACACAACTAAGTTAGGTGTAAGAGAACCTGAGCAACATCCTTTCTTAGTGGAGTCACCATTGGCCCTATGACATCATTTCATCCATTCTTCGATGTGTTTAGGGTAGGTGTAAGAGAACCCAAGCGGAATCATATTCTTTCTTCCACAACACAAACACAAATATCACACAAATACACATCTTTTGTCTCATGCTATTTTGATGCGGGGTAACCCCCCCTGTGGTACTCATTCATTAACTGCTCTAGGTTGGGCTGACGTGTTACCTTGCTAGTGCATCACCCTAGTGGTCTTCTTGTTTTGGAGGATGTAAGTCTACTATGCTTTCCTCCCTTTCTTGACCACTACAAACTAATGAGCACCTTGTCAGTATGGTAGGCCTTACTGCGCAGTTGGTAAGCTAACTTCATGTTGGCTTCATTTAAGAGGATGTAAGTCTGTTACGCCTTCTTCTTAAACTAGCCATCATGAACTAACTTGGTCGAGTAGAGGATTAGGATAAGTCCCCTAGTAGTTTCTTTCCTCTTGACAAGTCTAGGTCCAATCCTTCTTTGTCACTCCTTACTTAGTAGTGGTCCTTAGGTCGGGTTGATCTATTGCAACATCAATGGGTCACCCCAGCGGTTGATCCCTACTTTAGAAGATGTAAGTATGCTATGCTTTCCCATAATCGTTGCACACCATGCCTCTAGGTCGAGATAGCACTCCGAGCCAACCACAGATCCATTCCCAAATCAATTTTGCTTAGGGAGATGTAAGTCTACAAGCCCTCTTCTGATCATACAAACCTCAAGCACCTTAGGTTGGTTGGTGTTCACTATGCTGATAGTGATCCACCCAGTGGATACACCACTCTTGGCAGATGTAAGACTATTATGCTTTCTCCATGAGTTGGTCACCATATACTTACAGACATTATTTTCTTCAAGAATAAGGATAACGCCCATAGTGGCACCTCCCCTGCTAGCACTCTATTTGTCTCACATCCTTATGACCCCATTTAGATACTAATTTATTTTGGATTGGACAGCCCCCCTTCCTAGTGACCACCCCATGGTTGGAATTTATCAGAATGCAAACCTCCCTTGGTCTAGTAAATTCGAGATAGGTCAAGGCCCCCATGGCCCCTTCTCAATGTGGTCCCTCGCAAACCAACAAGGTCCATGATAACAAAGAATCAAAATATAAATTTGCTTATGGATTAGGAATTGAAGCCCCTAGTGGCATATTTCTCAAGCAGGTATCCTATCTTTAGGGCAATGTTAGCAAAACTCCCTATAGGAATTGTCTAACTACTCTTGAGTTGAGATAAGTCCCCCATGGCACTTTCTTAGTAAGCCCCTTGTAGTTCAATCTAGCCACCAACAAGTTACCCTGGTCATCCTATTTTGGAAGGTGTATTATGCATTCTTTATTAACCATTATAACCCACAGAGTCGATTGATTTGTTGCACATCCAATATGTCACCCCAATGGATGTTCTTTGCTTGAGACATGTTCTACGCTTTCACACAAACGAAAGGCACCCTTAGTGGATAGTCCTACTCTTGTGGTAGACTACCTCTTGGATCATAAATCTGAGATAGGCCAAGGCTAACAAGCCTTTTCTGATCCATCGCAAATCATGAAACCATCAAATGAATTTAAATTAATCTTGACTACTTTGAGTTGATATAAGTCCCAGTTCTTCATCAAGAGTGCCTTAGGTTGGTTGACTATTATACCATTAATAGTCGCCCAACTTGATCCCTACTAAAGATGTAAGTCTTATGCTTTCTTCAAGTACAATTGCACAAAAGGAAACCCCCAAATCGAATAGTCCTACCATGTCTAGACTACCACTTTGATTGGTGAACTCAGATAGTAGGCTAACATAACCCTTTTTTCAAATCCTAAATTATATCACCCCATCCATCATTAAATTCTTAAATAAATCATCCTCCCATGTATCCTTATGATCTTCCATCCCCATGATATGGATTTCTTTATAAATTCTCTTCTCTTTATGCCCTTGGCATGAGTGAGTTGCACTAAGATCGCATTCTATCACTCTCGTATAGATCATGTTCATTAGTGTTTGCAATCTTTTGGATGTTGTTGATCATTTTGGTCAATGCCAATACATGCAGTGTACCTTGTTAATTACACCACACTTATTGGGGGGCCCTTTATTGATCTCACATTTGGAATGAGTTCTCAACCTCCTCTTCTTAGACATAGGAGTCTTCTAGATACTAAGACTTCCCTAGTCATATGACACTTCTAATGATTAAGTGAACACTTAACCTAAGCTTAGAGACTTAGAAGGGTTAATCATAGGATTTGGTCATGCCTTGGGACAAAATCACCCATAAGCAAAAAATCCAATCCATGTACACCTTAAATTCACCCAAATCACTCAAATCCAAACCTCAAACTCATCAAATAAACAAATCAAATCCAAATTCTAAATCAAATGATTAAATCTCTTAATCAAATCCTTCCTAAGCCCTATGATCTTATCCTATGGACTTAGCCTTAACCAAATTCAATTGATTTTCTCCAAGACCAAGTCAATCCTTAGCCCAAATGAAACCCAAACTAGCTAAAACTCACCATTCACCAAATTGATTGAAACTAATGACTCAAATTAATCCAAATTAACATGACAAATTTTACCAAAAACCCAACCCATAATCCAATCAAATTGACCTAAATGGCCAACAAATCAAAATCAACCCAAATTGATTAACTAATCAAATTCATTATACCGATATTGAACTTGACAAAGCTATAATTGCCAATTTGACCAATTGGTCAACCTAACCCAACTTAGCCTAATTCCAAAGGATCTCCCCAAATTAAATCTAATTGATTCAAAGAAAAGCCTACAATTATTTTAATAAATAAATAACAACACCCAAGAATTTGGAATTTGGTCAAATTGATCAACTTGACCCATTTGACCTAAATGAACTAAATGAGCCAAAATCCAAAATAAAATTGATTGAAACCAATTGAACCAATGCACTCCAAATGGTCATTTGAACTTGTCCCAACTTTGGTTTGACCCATTTTGACCAATTGGTCAACCTAACCCATTGTGACCCAATTTTGACCTAAATGGGTCAATTTTTTACCAATCCATGTACACCTTCTTAAATTCAATTCAAATCCAATTTTTAACCAAATGAACTCCAAATGACATAAAATTTGGTCCAACTCGCTTTTGACTCATTTAAAATCTATGCAAATCAAATCCATGTCCACTTTACTCTTGGGCTAATGGTGTCACATAAGACAAAACACCCATGTAAATGGTCATTTCTCTTCCTTGCCCACTTGGCACTCATTGATTGGTCCACCTAAGCTCCAAGGACACTGATCAACCTAACTTAAGAGGTGCTTTGGTTACCATGACTCAAAGGGAGGTAAATTCACCTCACCTCCCCCATTGGAACACCTAAAAAGTAAGGACTCCCACTCCCCTTGCCTTGGCTACATTCTCACATCCTCCTCCATTCAAGTGAAGCCACCTCGGATGATTCCAAGTCATTCCCAACCACCCCAAGCCATAGGACATCCACTAGGGGCCAAAAATCACAATGAAAGGGGATTTTCGGCCAAAACTAAGCACAAAAAATAGAAGCCTGAAAATTTCTCTTTCTGTTCTCTTTCCACTCCCCTAGAGCTCCCAAACCATTCAACAATAATTCTCACTTTATTTTGGAGTGAAAACTAACAAAAAAATGCATGATGATCCCATTATTGGTGGATACATTGTTCCAAAGGGCGAAAGGTCTATATCCATTCAAAGCTTCTTCTTAGAGTATTCAAATCATCACCATCGCCATAATCATCCCTAAGGTAATTTCAAGAACCATCCTTAGAGCTTTGTTTGACAATTCTTAAGCAATTTTAGTAATTTTCTTAAAAAAATCCCTTACATTTTTCATTATATTTAGCTCCAATATAAAAATAGAAGTTTTTTGGTGTGAATTGACGTGAAAACGAGCTCATTTGGAGGAGATTTCATTCAAAATTCATAAAAAATCCCAAAAATCTCATTGGTTTGCATTTTTCTTCATTCAGTACCATTCATCGCCGCTAGGAGACATTGATTTCACATCACCCATATATTTTGGCCTCGATCATGTAGATTTGATAACATTCGACCGTCGATGCCGATGAATTATCTCTCCCTCATTTGCTAACGCAACTCGCTAATCATGCATCGCATGGCACCATGTTTCCATGTCGCATAGTCCTAATTAAGTAGGAAATTCTGGATTTTCTGCTTTTAAAAATTATTTAAACCACCTAAAATTTCAAAAATTCATAGAAAATAAAATACTTAACTAAAAATTTCAAATAAGGGCTTGTTGGATTCATATTTTTCAGAGGATTTCAACAAACCCAAAATCCCCAAATTTAACTTAATATTTTGAGCTTAATTTAAGGTTTAGTGAAAATTAAGTTTTATTAATTAAACTAAAAAGACACATCAGATTGATTTGAAATTTTTAGGGAGTGAAATTTAAATAAAAATACACCTATGATAACAATTTCAAGTAAAAATAAATTTTGGATTGGGAGATATTAACTTATGAATCTCAAATAGTCTAATTTAGTTAAAAATAAATTAATAAGCTTTATAAAAATCATGAAAAATCATTTAAATTAGCTAAAACTTTGGAAAATCATAACAAATCATAGAAAAATCATAAAAATATAAATAGATATTCATTTTGAACGTATTATAGAGAAGAATTTATTAAAAATATCCTTAGTTGATTTTGAGTAGTAATTAGAGCTTAATTATAGTTTAATTAAAAAATTAATTACCTTATTTACTTCTTAATTAATTAATTAATTAACCCTAAATTTTTTGAGATTATTTAGGGGAATGACCTTTACCTCCCCTAATTTGCTTGGGATTATTGGTTAATTAATTAGTAGAATTAGCTAATTATGCCTTAATTACTCTCCTAACTTGATTAAGGGTTAATTAATCACTTGAAAAATTAATTAATTAATTAATTGGGCTCATTTATCACAATGTAACAGTGAGGAGACTTTGGGATTAAATTGGGGCCCCTTTCCTAATCTTTTCTTTAAGTCTACTTCATTTAGAGGATAGTTAACCCATGTGATAATTAAGTTTAAATTTAATTAAGTGATTAATAATTTCATTAATATATTTAAAATCTAAAACACATCAGAACCTAATTAATCAATTCATGGGTAGATCTTTAGGTGTTCAATAACCTAAAGACATTTAAGGAAATTATGGTTAACCCACATGTGTGGGAAAACTATAAAAGTACTTAATTAAGTTCTTAACTTAATTAATTATTAATTATGAGCTAATTACATTAGGCCCTTTCATTTCTTACGATCATTACAAGTTATTTTTTGTGCATATCATGTTGGCTCATAATTATTTAATTAACTACTTTAAAGCAACATAGGCAAGGGTTAATTAATGGATTTAATGCATATCACAACTTAATTAACCCATAAAATCAACTTAATCACATTCCATTAAACCAAATCAACTCACAAACATGGAAATGGGTTGGAGTAGCAAACTTTCCCTCATTTCATTAAATCAAATCAAAACATAAAAATGAACGATGGCATTAATAAGATTGGCTTTTTCTTAAATGCTTTTATTTGATATAATTGTCCTTAGGAATTAGTTTGATTGAATGAAACATGTGTTTTATGTCTTATTATTCCTTTCCAATCATATTAAATGATGTGTGTCATGTGGTTTTATGCTTTCATGTTTTCAAAATGTTTAAATTTAAATGAATTTCTTTTATGTGAAGCTCACATGTGTTGATTAACCTATGAAAATGTGTGGATATTATCACTATTAAATCAAAGTTATTTTCAAAAGTTTATAAGTCAACTATAATATTTGGAGTGATTATAAGCATCTATAAGCTTGCATGTCTCTATGGCTTAGAGCAAGTGATATGGAGTTCTCTTTCTTTAATCTATATGGATTTACATAAAGTTTGAATGCTAACAAGTGTATTGCCCATTTGAAAAGGACACAACACTTATTTGAATTCATCCCTATGTATTTTTATGTTAGTATTTAGAAAGAACTTTATCTCACATGTATAAATAATTCAATTGAAAGAAATTTAACTCTTGTGTGATTTTATATTCTTTTAGTCATTTGTACATTCATGTGTATTTAAGAATAGTGGGTATATCTAGTCTGGACATTTCGGGAATGCAAGGCTTTAAGTAGCCCCATGGAGGTCTTTACCTCACTCCCCTAGTTTAACAATGGCAAAGTATCCACTTAAAACTTTTATACACTTATATGTGCATTTAGCTAATGAATGAAAATCTCCTTTTCAACTTTAGCTCACATGTATAAATAATTCAATTGAAATAAATACAACTTTTGCATGATATTCCATTTTGTAGTCATTTATACATTCATGTGTATTTAAGAATAGTGGGTATATCTAGTCTGAACATTCTGGGAATGTGAGGCTTTATGTAGCCCCAAGGATGTCTTTACCTCACTCCCCTAGTTTAACAATGGTGAAGTACTTGCTTAAAACTTTTATACACTTGTATGTGCATTTAGCTAATGAGTGAAAATTCCATTTTCTACAAAATACATATGCATCTTTCATTTAAAGTGTGCTAAAAGAAATATATTGCATGTATAGTTATACTTAGAATTAAGTCATATGCATGCTACATGTGATGGAAAGGAATAGCTTGATATATGTCATATGAAAGTAATTCAATCAAATTAGTCTTAACAAGCCTTTCATGTTGAATGTAATCATTAAGGTGAACCTAAACTTAGGATTAATTTAAAATGTGTAATAAGCCATTCACTAAAGAGAACTAAATCAAATTAACATACTTTAGAAAGTGGCTTAGGTAGGGATGAAAGAGGACAACCTCTTTTCTTCTCTTTACAACATTTAGTTACTAACTGTAAGTCACATAAAACCAAAGAAAACAAAAATTAAAATATGCAAATCAATTAAACAACTTGACGTGAAATCATCCTTTGTGGTTAAATTAAATCTTTCTACACTTAGAGAACTACAACTCTAATGCTTAGCAAGACATACCAAACAAGCTTTAATACACACACATTAGATTAAGTTACCACTTCTAGCTCTATGTTAGGATGGTGCATGGTGTGATGTATGTTTCATTTTGTGATGTATTATTTTAGACTGGATGTTAAAGTGTATGTTTCATAGACTGGATGTGTTGTGATTAGTAATCATATTTTCTAGGGGATTATGCTTAAGGGCGCTAAAAAAAATATAAATGCTCTTTGGTTGCTTAATCTCCTAAGCTTAATCCAAGTTCAGAAAAGTGGGCTTGGTTACCCATATGTAGGGTGCTAAGCCCAAATTATAAATATAACTACTTGGGTTGTATGTATGTTTAGCTAACCTCTATTTTAAGGTGTAGTTAGATTTACTTTTTTTATTTTTAATATAATTTTGCATTAGGAATTAGGATTAGTGTTATGGGGGGATAAGGATGAGCATTAGCTAGAAGGCTTTGTTCTGGGAGGCCATGTGATGCCTTTGAAATGGAGCAACCAAATCAAAAAAGGAAGAAGATACTAAAAGACATAAAGATATGAAGACTTGAATACCCCCCATAGCATTTATCATTTCCAAATTGTAAATTATTATTTAATATTTCGGATTATATAAGGGTAGAGCTCGGCTACCCATTTTTTTTTTTTTCGGTTGTACTGCATCTGACCGACCTTTTTATTATTTTTATATAAATTTTTTATTTTATGTTTAGCTTGTGCCTTAAAAATGGCATAACTTTTCATAGTTTCTTTATGAATGATGATTTAATGTGTATCTGATGATTAGGCTCTTAGAAAAATAAATCTTTAACCCAAATACAACTCATAACTAAAGTTTTAAATAATTCATAACCTCATATAAAGCCTAGATGTTAAATCAAAATAATTAAAATATTTAGTAACCCCTTAGTTGAATGTTGTATGTTTCACATCATGCATGCTTCTCTCTTGAAAATAGGGGATTTCCATCCTTGCACGATAGGGGAATGCTTGACCTGTGAGGGCATCCTTTGTGGTGGAAAACACCCCTTCTTGCTGATTTAGCCAATAATATAATTTAATCATGCATATAGGCATATAAAATCCCAAAGCCTTTAAAATGAAGTGTCAAAAATCAAATAAAATTTGAAAAAATTTACATTTATAGATTAAGTCATCACTCATACCACTCATGCTCTAGTCTCTTTAGGGAGTGGATTTAAGGACTTTAGTGTCTTTCTAAATTAACAACAACCCAACTATCTTGCAATTTTATATGCTTGCCTACATTGATTTAAAGCATAGGAGGAGTTAGTGGCCACTCAGTGTGTTTAACATGGTGATTTATCCTCTCTTGTAGAGGTAAACCTTATACCCATCTTCGCTTAGATTTAGGTCATGCTTTAGCTCTTGCTAAAGCCCCCTGGATTTAGGATCTGAGGTAGTTATTTTTTTCAGGCTACTAGCATAAATCCTCACCTCTTAAGCATTTTCACAACGTTGTATTGTGTGAATATAAGTCCTAGCTTTCTAATAAAATGTCAACTTCAATAAAATTAATCTCTTCAACTTCAAACATATAAAGCCCAACTATAGGATAGATTGAAATGTTCACCAGGCTTCCTAGTATCATGAGAATTTCCTACTTATTCCCTTTAGCTTCAATAATAAGTCATCTCCTTGAACAATCTCATTTGATTTCTAATATAATAATCCTTTGATACTAGCCTCGAAATCTTTGAGACCTTAATTTCTACTTAATCGAGTATTTCTAAGGAATTCCTATTTTGGGATGTAATTAACTATGTAGAATGAACGACTTAATATAAACTACTTTACTTTTCCAGTAGGAAAATCTCTAATTCAAAGACCCATCAGCCAGAGTCCATTATGTGATTAGGTCCATTATTGGGTGATGATCTATCTTTGAGATAGTACATCATTCTTTAATGTCATACCTGATCACTTTAATAAGTACCCCCTAAGATCTGCGTGGTGTCCCACATCTCAAAAATAAACACAACTAGTGCTTATTTTTATATGAATGATTATGGTGTTTATTTTTGGATATATAAGGAGGAGGGACACCACGCAAATCATAGGGAATACTTATTGAAATGATTGGGTATGACATTAAGATATCATGTACTATCTCAAAAGATAGTGACACCACCCTTAAATGGACCAAATCACTTAATAAGGACTTCTAAGGCATGATGGGTCTTCAAATATTCTAGAGATTTTCCTCCTAATTTATATGGATGAATAAAACAAGGTTTATATTAAATCAGGTTCTAATTACATCCTAAAAAAGGTGAATTTCTTAGAAATACTCTCGATTAAGCTAAACAATGAAGATATCTAAATATTTCAAGGTTATACTATCAAAGGATTAGTTATACTTGAAAAATCAATTGGGAAAGTTCAAAGAGAAAACTTATTTTTGAAATCCAAAGGGAGAAAGTAGGGAATGCTCATGATATTAAGAAGCCTAGTGAGCATTCTAATCTATCCTATGATTGGGCTTTATATATTTAAAAATAAAAATATTTATTTGTTAGAGTTGAATTTTATTATATTTTTAGAGCTTATAATCCACCAACAAAAGATTGCAAAATCCCGGTGAGGATTTATTCTTGAAAGAAAGCAACAAATAAATCTGGGAGCTTTAGCATAAGCTAAGGAATGACCAAAATTTAAGTAAAGATGGGCATAAGGTGTACCTCCACAAGAAAGGATTAACCGCTCGACAGTTGGGCTTACAACCTCCTGAAGTGGTAGACAGCTAACTCCTCTTACGATTAAATCCATGTGGTCTGGTCATATGAAATTGCAAGATTGTTGGTCTATTATTAATTTTAAAAGAGACTAAAGTCCTTAAACCTACTCCCTAAGAGACTAGAGCATGAGTGGTATAAATAATAACTTAATCTAATGCAAAATCTTTTCAAATTTTATTTAATTTTTGACACTTCAATTGGATAATGGCTTTAGGATTTTTATATGTCTAAATGCATGATGAAATGGATTATTGGCCAAATCAAGGAGAAGAGGATGTTCTCTACCACAAGGGATGCCCTCACAAGTCAAGCATTCTCCTATCATGTAAGGATGGAGATCTCCTAATTTCAAGGAAGAATAAATATGCATGCATGATGTGAGAAGTACAACCATACAGCTAAGGGGTTGCTAAATCTTTTAATTATCCTGATTTATGTCCTAGGCTTTATGGTGAGGTTATGAATTGTAGAAAATTTTAATTATGAGTGATTAGTTTGATAGAAAATAAATTTTTCTCTAAGAGCCTAATCGTATCTAGGCCACACATTAAAGCATTAATCATGAAGAAACTATGAAAAAGATGTAATCCTAATGCACAATTTAAACAAATCATCAAATAATTTTATAACTACAGTAGAATATTAATAGGTCGGTGTGGTCAAGCTCTGTCGTACAACCCAAAAAAAAAGATGCGTAGCCAAGTTCTACCCTTATATAACCCGGAATATGAAAGAATAATTACAATTCACAAATGAGTGAATGTTATACGGGGCTTCAGTTCTTTACTCTTCATCTCTTCATGTATCTTCCTTCCCCTTTGATTTGGTGGACTTCAAGGCATTACATGGCACCCCAGGACAAAGCCTTCTAGTCAATGCTCATCCTAATCCCCCATAGTGTCGATCCTAATTCCTAATGCAAAATTACATTAAAAATAAGAAAAGTAAATCTAACTACACCCGCAAAATAAGCTTTAGCTAAACACACATACAATCTCAAGTAGTTATATATGAGATTTGGACTTAGCACCCCACACATGGGTAACCAAGCTCACATGTTCTAACTTGGATTATGCTTAGAGGTTTAAGCAACCTGCAAAGAGAGTATTCATATTTATTTTAAGCAACCCCTTAAGCATAATCCCTTGTAGAAAGACATGATTAGGCTAATATTGTCCTACCATCCAATGTATGAAGCATACACCCTAACATCTAGTCTAAAATGTCACATCACAAAATAAAACATACACCATACCATGCACCATCCTAACTTAGTCAATTATGAATGCATGTATCCTTGATAAAAGAAAAGGGGTTCTAATTCCATGATTAAGTACACACACACATGTATAAGAGACAAAAGCTAGTACATGTCATTGTTAACTAGGGAAGTGAGGTAATCAAATGACCTTCTTTGGGGCTACTTAAAGCCTCGTATTCTTGGGATGTCTAGACTAAACACTTGCCTTTCCCAAATACATATGGATGTATACATAAATAAAGGAAATAAAACCATGCAAAGATTGTATTTTTTATTGATTGAAGCATTTAAACATGTGGATTAAGGTTCTATCCAAATTCTAATGTAGGAACATATATAAATGAAATCAATTAAGTGTGTGTCACTGTTAACCAGGAAAGTGACATAATCAAATGACCTCCTTGGGGCTAACTAAATCCTCGTGTTCCCGGGATGTCTGAACTATATACTTATTAACATTCAAATACATGTAAAACTACATATGAATTAATAGAAAGAAAGCTTTAGTTCACATGTCTAAACTATAAGCACATGCAAACCTATATATGTTCATAACTACTATCATCCTAATCAATGTAATTGATTTATAAGATTTAGAAAGTAATTTGAATTTATTAGTGATAATAGACACACACATCAAAAATTAATCCAACAAATGGAAGCATATATAAAAGAAAACCATTTGATTCAATTACCTTTGAAAAGATGAATGCATGATTTCAACTAACATATAACATTTAACATGATTGGAAAGAAAAAAATAAAAATAAACACATAATTTCATTCAATCAAATTAATTCCTATGGATAATCATATCAAATAAAATCATTTAAAGTAAACCAAAGCTTCCTTAATGTCATTTTAAATTTCATGTTTTGATTTGATTTAAGGAAGTGAGAAAAAGTTTGTTAATCCTAACGCATTCTCATGTTTGTTAATTAATTTGGTTTAATGGAATATGATTAAGTTGATTTTATGAGTTAATTCGATTGTAATATGTAAGAAATCCATTAATTAACCCTTCCCTATGTTACCTTAACATAATTACTCAAATAATTATAAGCCAACATGATATCCACATACATTGAAAATTAAATTAGAAATGACCCTAAGAAATGAGAGGAGCCTAATACAATTGACTCACAATTAATGGTTAATTAAGTTAAGAAATTTGATTAAGTACTTTTATAACTCCCCCACACATGTGGGCTTATTATAATTTCCTTTAGATTTTCTTAGGTTGTTGAACACCTAAGGGTCTACCCAAGATCTTATCAATTAAGTTCTAGTGTGATTATGATTACAATTTAATTAATTAAGAATTTAATTAGTTAATTAAGCCTTGATTAGTTTGACTCATGAAATGAACTTAGAGAAATAGATTGGGGAGGAGGCCTCAATCCCATTCCATATGTTCATTCACTATTGGATAGTGATTAACCACTAAATTAATTGACATTCTACTATTCATGCAATTAATTAATGATTAATTAAACTAACAGGGTAATTAAAGCTTAATTAGTCAATTTATCTAAGTAATCAAGTAATAAACCCCAAGAAAATTATGGGAGGCAGAGGTCATCCCATTAAATTAACCACAAAAGTTTGGGATTAATCACTTAAGTAATTCATGAATAATTAAGCTAATTAATTTTTAATTAAACCTTAATTAAGCTTTGATTACTATTTAAAATTAATTAAGAATATTTCTAATAATTTCTCCTCTGAAATATTTTTAAAATGAGTATTTATTTATATTTTTTTGATTTTACTATAATTAGTTATGATTTTAGAAAGTTTTAGCCAATAAAAACACATTATAGGCCTAATTAATTAATCACTGCCAAGTGGGGCGACGGCGTGCTTTCCATGTGGCGTATTGGTTATTTAAACTTATCCTAGTCGGCTTGCATGGCGGCGGTGGAATCCTGCGTGTACCGTCGACCAGATGGATACCATGATTAATCACGTGATGCTAAAGGATTAAAATGGATAATTCTACCAGATTTAATCATGACCGTTCATTCCAATCACATGAAATAAATGGTGCATGATCCCTCATCTATCGATCAACGGAAGATGGACACTGTCCTCCTTCCTTCAATTGATTCGAGCTCAGATCGATCTCAAATCGATCCCACACCTTCGCAAGGAGAATCCAAAGAGATCCAACGGCCAAGATCGTGTGGGGTAAAAGTTTACTTCAAAAAGATCCAACGCATTTTCATGCAAGGATCATTTCAATGGCATACCTCATTGGTTCAAGACTGGTGTCAAATTTGATTGAGAAAGCTTCATCTAGTGGATACAAAACTCTACTAAGTAGCATGAGCTCCAATTTGAGGTAATTCATTCAGAAGGCCAACAAATGAGATGTAGGTGGTCGGTGATGATCAAAGTCCACCCTCCAACTATCGAGAAGCTCGAGAGGTGATTCGTCCTTGCTCGACTACCTCCAAGGGTGGTGTGTACAAAGTTAATTGCACTTTGGTCATGCCTGGAGCAAATGGGATCAAGAGAATGGCTCCCCTATTTTGCTTGAAGAAATCCAAGAGTGGGGAATGTGGGATGAGCTTAGGAGCTTGGGGAATGTCTCTGGTACATTATCTTGTGTAGATAGGGCTCTGAGGAATTCAAGTGTGTGGGATTGAGTGGAAATGAGGTGGTGTATACCCCCTTCCGTTGATCGGATGGCTCAGGCTAGTTTGGCTTCTTGTGGATGCTTGGCCATCGGTGCTAGTTTGGAATGGCAGGGATTCTCCTTAAGCGGTTTGATTTGAGTGGCCAAGGCATGGAAGGTGGCTGCCGAGGGGGATAATGGGTGTCCTTGGTGGTTTCAAATGCTCCAATAAGGGAGGTGAGGTGATTTCACCTCCCCTTAGGTCATGGCTGATCCAAACCATATTTGGGTCTAGTTAGTGTCCTAAGAGCCTAGGTGGAACAATGAGAGTGTGCCAAGTGGTCAAGGAATGAAAATGATCACTTACATGGGTGAATTGTCCATGTGACACCCTTAGCCCAAGGGTAGAATGGTCATTTGACATAGAATTTCATTTGGGCAGATTTGAAATGAGTCAAAAGTGGGTTGGGCCAAATTTCATGTCATATGGAGTTCATTAGGTTCAATTTGGCTTAATTTGATTCATTTGAGTCAAATTAGGTTAGGTTGGGTCAAGTTAACCAATTAGTCAAATTTAGTCAAACCATGAGTTGAGTCAACTTCACATGATCATTTGGAGTGTATTGGTGTCATTGGTTTGGTTCAATTTAGTTTAGATTTGGCTTTGGTTCATTTGAGTTCATTTGGGTCAAATGGGTCAAGTTGACCAATTTGACCCAATTGACCAAATTGGATTGGGTCATAGCTTGGCTTGGGTTTGGTTAATCATTTGGAATATGTTATGGGCTTTAGTTGAGTTCAATTTGGATTTGATTGGGTTTTAGGTCAGTTTGACCCTTTAGGTCAAGTTGGGTTTAATATGTCATTTGGTTCTAGTGAGTCAATTGGGCTCAATTGAGATTTTGGTCAAGTTCAATGATCAATGTGGAATGAACTTGAGTTATTGGTTGCAATCAATTTGATTTAGATTTTGATTTGACCTATTTTGGCCATTTAGGTCAATTTGAGTCAAGTTGGGTCAAGAGGGCCAATTGGGTTTAGTTTAGCTCAATTGAGGGTCAAGTCATGTTCAAATGTTTATTTTGGGTTGGTATGAATCATTGGTTTCAAGAGACTAGGCTTAGGTTGCAATTTGGCTTGTTTAGGTTCATATGGGTTAAAGGGTTGACTTTGTTTGATCCAATTTATGATAATTGATCAACCTAGGATGATCAATAATCCAAGTAATGAAGTTTGGATTGGCTTAATTCATTTTGGTTTGGATTTAATTAGATTTTGGTTCATATAGGTCAAATTGGTCACTTTGGGTCAAGTGAGCCAATTGGGTTTAGTTGGCTTGAGTTTGGGCTGAGTTTGATTTAGTTGAGTTTATATATGGATTTGGGATTGATATATAAATTCAATTATAATTGGTTTGGGTTCAAATGAGTTTTGGTTCATTTGAATATTTCAAGTCAAATCGGCTAAGTTGGGTTTGACTTGGGTTGATTTTTATTTGGCTTGATGATTGTAGATTTCATTTATTTGGGATAGTGATTGAAGGTATAATTGATTTATGAGAAAATCAATTGGATTTGGTTTGAATTTCAATGGAACTTGGCAAAGTCCATGAAGTTGGATTAATGGGTTTAGAATTGGATTTTGATTTAGTTTGATTTAGTTTTGATGATTTAAATGTATGTTTTATTTATGTTTGTCAAGATAATTGAAGATATGATTGATTCATAAGAAAATCAATTGAATTGGCAGTGATTTGGGTTAAGGTTTGGCTAAGCTCATGAAGGTTGACTCATATGGCTTAGGAAGGGATTTGATTTAAATTGATTTAGTTTGATTTAGTTTTGATCATTTTAATGTAGATTTGATTTATATTTGGGAACACAATTGAAGATATAAATTGGTTATGAGAAAATCATTTGCTTTTCAATTGGTTTGAATGGAATTTTGGCTAAGTTCATGAATTGATTGAAAGGACTTAAGAAGGATTTTTTGGTATGATTGTATGTCTTAGTTTGGATTTGATTATAAGTTTGATAGATTAATTGAAGGGTTGAATTGGTATTTGAGAAATTCAATTGAGTTTGGATTAATTTGAGTTTGGCTAAGGCTAAGTCCATAAGATAAAATCACAGGGCTTAGGTTGATTTTGAATTTGGATTTGACCATGGGTTTCAATCATTTGGCTTTGAGTTTATGTTTGGATTTGGTATTTGAATTTGAGGTTTGGAATTGAGAGGGTGAACATGGACTTGGTTTAGGCTATAAGGTAGGTGGATTTCCCTAAGTCCTAAGGCATAGCCTAATCTTATGGTTAACCCTTCTAAGTCTCTAGGCTTAGGTTAAGTGTTCACCTAAGTACTAGAAGTGTCTCATGACTAAAGAATTCTTAGTGTCTAGCAGATTCCTAAGTCTAAGAAGAGGGGATGAGAACTCACTCCAAAAGTGAGGTCAATAGGGTGATACTAAACTAATAATATTTTCAGTAGGAGGTTATGCTTAAGGGACAGCTGTAATAATAAAAATATAAATACTTCTTGCTTATAGGTGTTGCTTAAGTCTCTAAGCATAATCCATAAGGACAGGTGGGCTTAGTGACCCAAGGGAGGGTGTTAAGTCCAAATGTAACCCAAGGCAAGGTGCTAAGTCCAAATATATGAAATATAAATGCTTTGTGTGAATGTGTGTTAAGCTAACTTTTGTTTTGCAGAAGTAGTTAGATTTTTTTCCATAAAAATGTACTTTTTATAATAGACTTAGAATTAGAGCTATGGGTTTTAGGATGAATAGTAGCTAGAAGGCTTAGACCTAGTTCAACAAGAGCACATTCTTGTATGTAAATTAACAAGTATTTTAAAATGCATAATAAAGATAAATCCTTTTCACATATATATTCAAGCATCTTAAAATCATTACAATTCATCCTTATACTTATATGCATGTATGTGAATTAACAAATATATAGTTTGGACATCTCGGGAGTGCGAGGCTTTAAGTAAGCTCAAAAGGTCTTTGTTATCTTACTTCCCTGGTTCAATAAGAGCACATACTTGCATAAATTCAACATACTAATGTGTGTGTGTGTGTGTATATGTATAAAGGATTATTAAATCAACTTTTCTTTAAAATTCATTCATGCATCATGTGTATCTATGCTTTCAAATCTTAAGTTAAATATTAATAAACAAAATTCATTAATTTATTCATGCATCAATGTGTGAAATGTTCAAATGATGTATAGATACACTTATTAAATTTAATCATTTTTAACAAGTATACCACTCAATTAAATTAATATTAAGAGATGATGAAGCAAAGCTAAGAAAATATTGCTAAATTGATTATGGTTTGAATTCAATAATCTTAAGTTCTTCTTTTATATTTAGATAAAAACTATTTAAGTCAAATCTAAACATACAACTTAATAGAAAAATTTATAACGCTTTATTAAGATGATTAAAAATCATAAAATTCATCTCTTAGATTTAACTTAAGATTAGAGTTTGAGGTGGATTTCATTCCTTCTCTCTCTCTCTCTTTAAAATTCTAACTTCAAGTAGAATCAAAAGAAATAAATTAAAATCATAAATTTAATTTAAGAAATCATTAATTGGTTGATCTATAATCATCCTTAATGATAAATTTAAACTCACATTTAGCATAATTTAACAATCAAAGCTTAGTCTTCTCAAACCACACTATGCTTTAGCAAACATTTAGACTATTAAGTCATTGATCTTAGACTTAGGTTAAGGTGCATTATTGTGGATTAATATTTTATTTTTTGATATAATATTTCTAGACCGGATGTTAGGATGTATGTGTAGCTCGGATGTTAAGATGATATTAGACTAATGATATTTCTTATAGGGGATTATGCTTAAAGGACTATTATAATAATAAAAAATCATCATAAATGCTTTTACTTATAGATGTTGCTTAAGTTCCTAACTATAATCCATTAGGACAAGTGGGCTTGGTGACCCAAGGCAGATTTTTTAACCCCAATATATAAAATATAACAACTTGGTATGTATGTATGTTAATATAACCTCTATTGTTCAAGTGTAATTAGATTTATATTTTTAGACAGATGTAATTTTTGTAATAGGCTTAGGATTTGAGCTATAGATTTTAGAATAAGCAATGGCTAGAAGGTTCAAACTTAGGAGGCCATGTGATGTTTAGAGTGTTAATCCATGAAGTGAACTGAAGAAGAACATGAAAATTGAAGACCACATAATTTTTTTTTTTTTTGTAAATTAATTGTAATATGAGCTGTATAAGGGTAGAGTTCGGTTACCCATCTTTTTCTCTTTTCTAAGGTGTATAATGATATCAGGCCGCACCTCTCTTATTCTTTTAATCGATAATGCTTGTTTAATTTATTTATATTAGTTGCGTAATATAAATGGCATGCTTTTCATAAGTTTTTCTAAACTTTGATTGTTTGATGTGTGGCTTGAATGCGGTAGGCTATTTAGGAACTTAATTTTTCTACCCCAACTAATCAACTTCAATTTAATATTAAATACCTCATAACTTCACTTTAAAACCTAGGAACTTAATTAAAGTGATAAAATATTTAGTAACCCATAAGCTATATGGTTGTATGCCACAATATAATCCATACATCTTGCTTCCTTCATGGCAAATAGAAGGTCTCCACTCTTACATGATAAGGGATAGGGCTTGACCTATGAGAGTAGTTTCTAGTAGTGGAGAACATCTCTTCCCTCTATGTAAGCATAAAACCTTCCCAAGCATGAGTCTAAAATGACAAGTCAAATGAATAAAAATTTATAAATTTTATTGCATTAGTCAAAGACATGATTTTCATACCAATCATGATCTAGTCTCTTAGGAATGAGTTTAGAACTCTAAAGTCATTCCTAATAAATAACGGCCTAGCCATCTTGCATTTACATAAGACTGGTATACATGATTTTAAATTTTAGGTGTCAACTGGCAACCACTTCAGGTGATTGTATGCCCAGAAGAGTTAGGATTAGGGGTGTAAATGAGTTATGTTGAGCTCGAGTTCTTATCTTATCAAGCCAAGCTCATTTACTGTATAGCTAGCTCGAACTCAAGCTCAAACTTGACCCAAGCCTATTTGGTAAACTCGAGCTCTAAAAAAATGCTGCTCCAATGAGCTTGAGCTCAATTTGTAAGCTCGAGCTCGTTATGGAAGCTCGAACTCAAACATAAAATAAGAACAAAATTTAAAGTTAATAAAATGCAGAATTAAGTAATCATAGATTTACAATTTACAATTTACAACAGACAAATAGAGTCAATAGACTACTTTATATATACAAATTAAGTAATCACAGATTTATAAATATCTATTGTATCTATCAACAAAAATGCAGAATCTTTCATTGCATCATTTCATTATTTTCAAAGGCTTAAATGGACTTTTAAGCATCAAGTACAAAGTCAATCTCCCAAAATTATATATTTGGTATGTGCTTTTGCTCACAGCTAACTTGCTTGTGAAAAAAAAAATTATATTAATAATGCCAAAGTCAATCTAAACATTGTGAAAATGTGGATTGAATGAAAATATTCATTTATAATATGAAATGGTTAAATTACCTTTTACATTCAAGATTTGAAATATTATTACTTCTAAAAATGAGAAATTCAAAGTGATGTCATTATATAATTTATTAAATTTAGAGCTTACCAAACCAAACATACCATGACAATGCTGATTGTAGTCTTGTAGAAGATCACATTTTCTTTGAAATGCCAAAATAACATATAGATGTTTACCTATATAAAAATAGTATAGTGCTCTCATCCCAAGAACCCCAACCCAAAGTAGAATGGGTATACATGAAGATCAAAATACATGAAGGAAGAAGAAAAAATTAAAAACTATAACAAAGGGCTCAGGTATTGTCCATGCAAAGATGCCATCATAGAGATAGGCCATTTGAAAAAAACTATGCAGCCAGTAGCTAACATAAAAAAAAATCAGATTATTTCAAGATTCTAGCAAAGTATAAGCCCTTACAGCAAAAAATTTCATCTCAAAAGCATAACATAAGCATGAAAAAAAATCATCCATATTGCATCCATAAGGAAAATCTTAAAGCAATGATATAAAATCCAACAAACCTAAGTCCTAGTTCCTACTATTAGCAAGCTTTAGGTAACCCGTAACCATCATAGGAATGGACATAGTTTCCAAATGAAAACCATGCAACTAGCAGCAAGCATAGTTACTTAACAAAAATACTAGATTATTCAACAAAGTAGATGCACTAACAAGACAATTTCATCTCAAAAGTATAATGAAAGCTTGAAAGGAAATCATCCATGTTGCATCCATATGGAAAGCTTATAAAAATGATATTAAATCAAACATAACTAAATCCTAATTCGGGTAACTAGCAATCAATTGTGTTGCATATTGAATGGAAATCATCATTGCCCTAAAAACATACCAAAATTCTCTTAAGCAAAAAAATCAATGATCATATATTGAAAATGAGCTCTTGCAAATTGATATTTTCCTCCAAAGCTCAAAATATGAACCGAGAAATAAAATTTTCATACCCACCAAATAATCAATACCTTTGCTCCAATTTATACATTTCCATAGAAGCCACCATTGTTACTTCCCAACTAAAAATCATGAAGTTATGCAAAATAGTTCAGCTAAGCTACAAATGATGAAGAGAAATGGGACATCTTTGAATATAGGTGAAAAGAAATATTAAATGAAAGTTTCTGCAAGTATATAGTTAAATAGCAAAGCAAATAGCTTTTAGTCTTCAGCAAGCATGTATAGCAAAAATAACTCCCACTTAAAGAACTCTAACTTCATTCATGATCCATCGATGTCCTTTAAAAAAAGCAATTAAAATGATAATTAAAAATATCAAGTTTTATTTTTAAAAAATGCCTTAAATATATTATTACCTTGATAAAAATTTTTATGATAGAGGTAAGGTGATCTACACTTCATCATCACCTTCTTCTTCATATCAAATCAAAAGAACATCACATGAATGATGATATTATTATCAATAATAAATTATAGTTGTAAATGAAGATATTCTCTACCTTAATTCTTCCCTTCAATCTATAATGGCAATGAAGCCAATTTGATCCACAAATAAGGGCTTGCATAGCTTCCAAATCAAGCTTTGACCGATATGTGTCAACCACTCTCTCGTCAGCACTAAATGTTGATTCAAAAGCTACTGTGCTAACTAGTATGGATAATATGTCAATAGCCATTCTTGATAATGTCCTATATTACTTTTCCACCATGCTATAACATCAAAATGTTGACCTTCAATGCAAGTCTCTAACTCATCCTCTAAGTAGTTATCCAGTTCTAATTTGATTTGTCTATTACTTATTTTCTCATTCACATATGCAATAAAATCAAGCCAACTATTTTTTCATATTATTGCTTTGACTTGCTCTAGCATCTTTATTTTGACTATTTATAGCTAGTTTGTCACATGTACCTTTAATTTTAGGTTCAAAACATACTCTTCATAAAGTTCACATAATAAAGTACAAATGATTGAAATATTTCTCAAACTTTCATCGACACTATAAATCTTAGGATATGCATACTCAATGATAAAAAAATTTGATTAGGATCCATTATTGCACCAAATACCTTGAGAAGATTACATTCACTCTAATATTTGTCAATTTTATCTTTCATTTTATAGGCATCTCCTTGATAATATCATCACATGAGATTTCATCATCATCTATAACCTTTTTATAGTGCAAATTTAAGAAAGAAATAGGTTAGAGGTTAGATACTCAGTTCCTAAAATAATATTTGTTGCTTCATTAAAGAAACCAAGAACATCACAAAAATTCTCTATCTTCTTCCACTCTTCTTCAATAGGACAATTCATATGAAACATCTCTTTCACTATAAGAGAAAAAAGCCTCCCTTAATTGTATTTCAATAGTCAATATATGATAAGTAGAGTTCCACTCTATAAGACAATCCATCACTAACTTTTGTAGGCAATTGTAGTTGTTATACTACATTTGAAAATCTCATTAACCTTGCTTTAGAATAATTGACAAAACTAACTGTCTCACAAATTTTTTCAGCTACGAATTCAACATACTTAATTCCATCTTTAACCATTAAGTTTAATATGTGAGCACAATAGCAAACATAAAATAACTTTCTACTAAAAATAACTTATTTTTAACTCTGAAGTTATCTTTTAATAATTTGATGGTCCTATCATTATTTGATGCATTATCCACTGATATTGTGAAGACTTTGTTCTCAACACCACAATCAACAAGAGCTTTATAGAATGTGTCAACAATCTCAGAAGCCATGTGTGGAGGAGGCAAATGTAGAAAACTCAATAGACATTTTTGTAATTTCTAATTACTATCAACATAATGGGTTGTAATAGTCATATATGATATTCCTTGATTCTTTGACTTCCAAATATCTATAGTAAATCTTGTCCTTTTTACATTGTTTAAACATATTTCTCAATTTAATCTTCTTCCTTTCATAGACCAACATAAAATCATTGCAAGAAGTTTCCCTTAAATATTTTCTAAAATAAGGGGGCATTGACATCAATACTAGATTGAAACCAAATTCTTCAACAATTGAAAAAGGTTTTTCATTGATAAGTATATAAAGAGTAATCATCTCTCTAACTTTAGTAATGGTCATACTTAAAAGTTGTTAAGCTACCCCCTACAACTTATGATTATGCACTACTTGCATTCTCAATCTCAGTTAGTTGAAAAAGTAGTATGCCTTCTTCAATGTGTGGATCCTAATAGCACAATGTTCTAAATGCCTTTTGAATTGGGTTGTTGCACCAATACTACCAAATGCAAGTTCTCATCACTTTTCCATCACTTCCATCCACCGAGACCATCCCACCATTATTCCCTTCAAAACTTACACAACATTATCATCTTCAATCACATATGCTTAGTTATGTTCTCCTCTATTAAATACTTTGTATGCTCATCAAATAGTTCATAGTTTACATTTTCTTGCTCACTTCTTGGACTTTCCATAATCTGTAATATTAAAATGATAATAAAAAATAGTATATGCAGTCACAAATAATCATGATTTCAACTTTGGGAGACAATACAAATAATTAAAAAAACAACAATCAAAGATTCTCAAAGTAAATATTAAACCCTTCAACAATTACTGGAAAAAATATATGTAAACAACCAATTAACACCTTTCTTTCTTTTAAGGTAATTTGACTCTCTTATAAAAATAACCTAATTTAATCAAGACCACCTCATAAAATATTTAATAAAAAATTACTCAAATCATAATTGGTTTAAAATAATTTATATAGCTAAGAATAGAGTGAAATGAATCAATGAACATTAAACATTGCCTTGAAGATAGCTGCTTTATAGATCAGATATACAGATCTATATAAGTTAGCAAGAGCTTTAACTTAACTATTTTAGAGATCATATATACAAATATTTTCCTAATATAAGAATAGTGTGAATGAATCAATGAACATTTAAATATTCACATTCCAAAAAAAAACTTAAATCAAACTCTTCAAATAGCTATTCAATGCTAAAAAAAAGTATCAAAGTTACCAGTAAGGGAGATCGTTGAGGGTTTCGTGCAAGGAAGATCGGTGTCAGTTAGGGTTTTATGCAATCATGCGAGAGAGATTAGTGAAGGGTTTGCATTTGTACGAGGGAAATCGATGAGGCTTTCCAATGATGGAGAAAGGAGATCAACGAGCTTTCCATGCAAGAGAAATATCAAAGAAATCAGTGTTTATTGTGAAGGATATCGGTGAGTGTTACCTTCGAAGAAGACTGGATAGCTTTTTCATGTAATTGTGAGGGAGATCGATGATTTGGCAAGAGGAAACTAGGGTTTTCACAATGGAGCGACAAGAAGGAGCGGACTCTCAGAATGAAGTGAATCGAGAGGCGAGGCAATAGTCAAGACTATGAGATCTAGGGCATCACATCACTTTTAGTATTGAGCGATGGTTTGGATGGAGAGGATGTGCAAGCTATAATTACATGAATGTATGGTTGATTGCAGATTATCATTTGCATGAATCAAGGGTTGAAGGTTGAAGCCAAATTTTTAATATAAATATGGTATAAATTAGCTACTCGATAATCTTTTGATCCGAGCCTATCATGCTCAACTAGAGCTCGTATATACTACGAGCTAAACAATAGGCTCAAATTTGAACTTGAAGACAAGCTTGACTCGCAAGCTCATTAATAAGCTAAGCTTGAGCCGGCTTGACTCGCCTACACCCCTAGTCAGGATAAGCACACTCTCCCTAGTGAAAGTGAATCAATACATCCCATTTTCTTAGTAGAATTAGGTAGAGCTCTTAGCTTATACTAGAGCACTTTAGATGTAAGTTTATAGACTACTTGTTTCTCATTTGCTATGAGTGTAAGTTCTCACTTCTTAAGCATTTTCATAATCTTTTATTATTAGAATCTAAGTCCTAGCCTTCTATGGTGTTTTAATTTGGAGTCATAGGACACCACAGATCTTAGGGGTAGTTATTGAAGTGATTGGGTGCTGCATCAAGGTTTGATGTATTATCTCAAGATATGGAAACATCACCCTACAATGAACCTAATCACTTAATAAGGACTCCTAAGGTAGATGGGTCTATGTATGTACTAGAGATCTTTCCCCTACTTTACATGGAGAAGTAAAGTAAGGTTTAATGTGTTCTTTAGTTCCCCATCAAAGCAAGCTTCCAAAATTAATTACATCTTAAGAAATGGAAATTTCTTATGAACATCATGATTAAAGTAGTCAATAAGTATCTTCAAAGATTTCAAAGCTAAACTATCAAAGGATTAGGTATTTATGAAGAGCAAATGGGAGAGTTCAAATAGGAAGACTTATTTATGGATTTCAAAGGAGCATAAGTAGGAAGCACCCCTAATACTGGGAAGCCTAGTGGGTGCTTTAGTCTATCATATAGTAAGGCTTTATATATTTGAGAGAGAGAATTTACTATTATTTAAGTTAGAGTATTATTAAAATGCTAGGTCTTATAGTCCAACAACATAAGATCATAGAAATGCCTAAGAGATGAGGACTTATGCTCATAGCCGGAAGAAAATAAGTAGGCTCATAACCTAAATTGAAAATGCTTTAGCACAAGTTGAATGCACGACCTAAGTCTAATCGAGAAATATGGGATATGATAGTTCACCTCTAGAGAGAATGAACACACCCTAACTCTTTTGGGCTTACATCTACCTAGAGTGGCCGCTAGCTAACACCTCCTACACTTTAAAATCTATAGACCGATCTTATGTTGATGCAAGATAGCTAGGCTATTATCTAATTAAGAGGAAAGCTAAAATCCTAAACTCACTCCCTAAGAGACTAGATCATGATTGGTATGAAAACATGACTTAGACTAAGGCCAAAGTTACAACTTTATAAACCATTTTGACACATTCATTTTGGACCAAGGGCTTGGGACAATTATGCATATATACATGCTGGTGTTTATTTTTATATTCATTTGTATGGGGGGTACACCACATAGATCTGAGGGTGTACTTATTGAGGTGATCGAGTACGACATTGAGGAATAGTGTACTATCTCGAAAGATTGAAGTCGCTACCCTACAATGGACCTAATCACCAAATAAGGACTCCTAAGGCATGATGGGTCTTTGAATATACCAGAGATTTTTCTCCAACTTTATATGGATGAAGAGTGTAGGGTTTATTTAAATCATGTTCTAAAGTTCCCTATGGGGGAAAGTACCTATAGTTAATTACATCTTAAGAAAAATGAATCCTTTAAGAATACTCTCGATTAAAGTAGGCAATTATTGTGTCCAAAGAATTCAAAGATAGGACTATCAATAAATTGGTTGTGTTTTAGAAAATCAAATAGGTTGGATCAAAAAGAAAGAGTTATTTTTGAAACCAAAGGAGATGAGTAAGGAGTGCTCATGATACTAGGAAGCCTAGTGAGCACTTCAATATATCCAATGGTTGGGCTTTTTATGTTTGAAGTTGAGGAGATTTAATTATTTGAGTTGACATTTTATTAAATCTAGGACTTATAATTCCACAATACAAGATTGTGAAAATGCCTAAGAGGTGAGGACTTATGCTTGTAGCCCCAAAGGGAAATAACAAGCTTGAATCCTAAATCAAGGGAGCTTTAGCAAAGGCCAAAGGATGACCTAAATCTAAAGCAAAAGTGGGTATATGGTTTGCCTCCATAAGAGAGAGTAAATCACCATCTGCTGGACTTATTACCGCATGGAGTGGTAACCAGCTAACTCCTCCTACGCTTTAAATCCATGTAGGCAAGTCATATGCTTTTGCAAGATGGCTAAGTTGTTATTACTTAGAAAAGAAATTAAGTTCTTAAACCCATTCCCTAAGAGACTAAAGCATGAGGGGTATGAATAATGACTTAAATCTAACACAAATTTTTATCAAATTTCATTTAATTTGGGACTCTTTATTTTAACACATGGCTAGGGGATTTTGTATGCCTAAATGCATGAGAAGTTGATTATGGGCCAAATCAAAAGGGAAAGTGGTGTTCTTCCACCATAGGCTCTCAAAGGTTAAGCCTTTACTATCGGCAAGATGGAATCCTCTCTTGAGTGAAATAAGATGATTATGCATGATATTAAACATACAAACTGAGGGTTTAAATATTTATTATCTTGATTTAATGCCTAGGCTTTTATATGAGGTTATGAGTTATTTTAGAGATTTAGTTATGAGTTATTAGTTTGGATAGAAAGATTAATTTTTATCCTAGGAGCCTAACTGCATCAGGCCATACAACAATCACCAATCATAAACAAAATATGAAAAAGCTTTTCTAATGCACAAGCTAAATAAAATATCAAATAATTTTATAAACCTATAAAAGAATAAAATGGGTCGATTGGGTACCACCATACAACCCAAAAAACATGGGTAGGAGCTCTACTCTTATTTAACCTGGATTATAAGAGAATAATCATAATTATAAATGATGAATATTATGGGGGTTTTCATTCTTCATTCTTTCTTCCTTTTGGCTTGATTTGGATGTGCTTGGTCCAAAGGAATCACATGGTACATAAGACTTGGTCTTATAACCAATCCTCATCTTAATCTCCTATAACACTCATCCTAATCCTGGTGCAAGATTACATTAAAAGAAGGAAAGTAAATCTAGCTGCACTTGTAAAATAAATATTAACTAAACACACCATACAACCCAAGCAATTATATGAATAATTTGGACTTAGCACCCTATACATGGGTAACCAAGCCCACCTATCCTAACTTGGATTATGCTTAGGAGCTAAAACTACACAAAAAGTATTTATATTTTTTTTATTTAGCGCTCTTAAGCACAACCCTACAAAAATATGATTAGGCTAATATATCAACTACCCATACACATCCTATAATAATACATCACAAAACAAGCATATATCAAACCATACACCACCTTAACATAAAGCTAGAAGTTATTACTTAGTCTAATGTGTGTCTGTTAAAGCTTGTGTGGTATGTCCTAACTTGGCTTTAGAGTTGTAATTTGCTAAGTGTGAGGGATTTAATTTATAAAGGGTTGGTTTCTCTTTAAGTGATTTAATTGATTTAAAGATTTTACTTAGTGTTTTCTTTTGTTTCACATGGTCTACACTTAACAACTAAGTGATATGAAGAGAAGAAAGAGAGGTAATCTCTCTTTCATCCCTACCTTAAGTCACTTCTAAAGCAAGTTAAATAATGGATTTCCTTTAATGAATGGATTGTTATATGTTTTAATCAATCCTAAGTTTAAGCTTATTTTAAGAAAACTCATTCAATAAGAAAGGCATTTTAAGCATTAATTAGGATGAATTACTATCACATAACACATATTTATTCATTTCTTACCATCATGTATATCATGCATATGAGTAAGTCCTAAGCATACCTATACATACAATGTATGTCTTAGCACACTTAAATGATGAATGCAAATAAGTGTGTTTGAAATTTAAATATTTCATTTGATTAAATTATGAATGCATGTCTTTTTAATAGAAAAGAGGAATTTTTCATCCATTAGCTAAGTATACATTCACATGTATAAAAGTTCTGTGAGTACGCCACCATTATTCTACACTATGGGTGTAAAGTACAAGACCTACTTAGGGCTACTTAAAGCCTCACAACCCCGGGGTGTCCAGACTAATATACAACTTTTCTTAGATACATATAAATGTATAAACAACTACAAGGATAGAAAAACCCAAGCAAAAATTATATTTGATTTATTTGATTATGATTCTTATTCATTAATCACATCATACATACATATGTATAAGAGTTTTAAGTGAGTATGGTGCCATTATTCTACACTAGGGGCATATGGTACAAGACTTACTTAGGGCTACTTAAAGCCTCACAACCCTATGATGTACAGACTAATATACCACTTTTCTCATATACAAGTGAATGCACAAAAAGAATCACAAGAATGAGAAATCATACAAGAAGTCATATTTGGTTTGATTATATGATTTACATATATTATATGAAATTCTTCTTAAGTCTTAACATGGAGATTCATAGGAGTAGATTTAGAAATATAAGCGCATGATCTCATTCATTCCAATTAATTCTTAAGGACAATCATACTAAATAAGAATACTTAAAATAAACTAAAGTTCTTTAATTATATTTTTAATTTTGAGTTTGATTTGATTTAGAAAATGTAAAAGATTTTTGCTGGTCCTAATCTCATTCCCATGTGTGAGTTAATTTAGTTCAATGAAAAGTAATTAAGTTGATTTTTATGTTTTAATTGAGTTAAGATGAATTAAGTGGATTAAAACCTATGTCACCTTAAGGTAATTAATTAAACAATTATGAGCTAATATAATATGCAACCACATAGAAAAGTAAATAGTAATGCTCTATGAAATGAAAGGCCTAATGCAATTCTCATAATTATTAATTAATTAAGCTTAAGGAGCTCACTTAACTACTTTTATGGTTTTCTCAGACATGTGAGCTAACCATAATTTCATCTCTCTCTTTGAATCATTGGACACCCAAAGAGCTACCCAAGAGTTAATTAAGGAAATAGATTCAATTGAATTAATTAAGTTTATTAATTAGCTAATTGTCTTAATTAAACCATTCATGAGATGGACTTAGAAAGAGATAAAGAAGGGAGCCTAAATCTCAATCAAATCCTTTCAATTAGCTAATTGGGTTCAAGTATGATTTGGATTTTTAATCTTAATTAATTGGGGTGTTAATTAATTATGTAAGGGATTAGAGAAGACGTAAAGAGAAGATTGGAAAAGGGAGTCTCAATCCATTTCCATAGACTTCATCATCATTAGCAGAGGGTAATGAGCTTAATTGATTGATTAATTTACTGTTCATTCACTAATTAAGTTAAAAAAGTGATTAAGATTTAATCAATTGATTCCTATAATTAAGCAACAAATAAAATCCTAGAAAAATAGATGAGGCAGAGGTCATCCCCCTAAACATACACAAAAAATTTAAGATTAATTGGATGGTTAATTAAGGAGTAATTAGGTTAATTATATTTTAAATTAAACTTTAATTAAGATAAAACTACTGTTCAAAATAAATTAATAATAATTTTTTCTACATTCTACTCTAAAATATCTTCAAAATTAGGCTAAGTTTGTATTTTTGGATTTTTCTAGAATTAGTTATGAATTTAGGAAGTTTAATAAAAAAATAAGTTAATTAAGCCTATTTAAATCCATAATCCCATTGGGCCATGTGGTGACACGACGCTTTCCAATGGTAGCAATGGGATTATTTAAGTTATCACATCAAGTCTTCGGATGGTGCATGAGGTGTCAGAACCATCTATCTAAGATCGGCGACCGATTAAACTCACAGTTTGTAGGATTAATCAGAGGCTCTACGCGTGATTAGATCAGGACCATCCATTCCATTCACACAAAATGGATGATCCATGATCTATCTCCTCCCAAGCAATAAACAATGGCTATCGTCCATCAATCAACGCTCGATCCAAGCTCACTCGAGCTTGGATGGAGACGAAAATGATCCCACACCTTCGAGGAAGCACAACAAGCAAATCTAATAGTGGAAATTGCATGACATAGAAATTTCTTTTACAAAAGACCAAGCTATTTTCATTCAAGGATTGATTTCAATGGCATACCTCACCAGAGCTTGTGATCGGCGCTTCCAACAATTGAGGAAGCTTCATTTGGTATAAATGAAGCTCAGTTGAGCCGCACGAGCTTTGATTTGGTGTAGTTTGCATGAAAGGCCAATCCACGGCACGTAGGTGATCAGTCTTGGTCGAACTCATACTTTGGTGGTTTGGGGTGATGGGAAATGATTCGTTCATGCTCGTTTAGCTCCAAGGAAGGTGTGTGCAAAGTTAATTGCACTTTGGTGAAGGTTTGAGAAAATGGGAATCGAAGGTGGCCTCCCCTATTTCAATTTTGCATAAAACCGAGAATTGAGATTTTGGGGAGCTCAAGAAACCTTGGAAATTGCTTTGGAAATCCTCTCCTTGACTGCTAGGGTGAACCGAGTGTGCGTGTGTGAGTTTGAGTGAGAATGAGGGGGGTATACCCCCACATTCCTTGGATCAGATGGCCATGGTTGATTTGGATTTTTCTTGATCAATTGGCCATTTCAGAGGGTTGTGGAGGTCATTGGGTGGATGATGTGGCTCGGTTTGGTTGGGTAAGGGTGTGGAGGTGGTTATCAAGGGACGTGGTGCTTGTCCTTGGTGGTTTGAAAAGCTTCAATGGGGATGGGAAGGTGATTTTACCTCCCCATGAGTCATGGCCGGCCCAACCAGCTTTGGGTCCGGTCAACCATGGCCCTAGGTGCCTAAGTGGACCTATGAATGGATGCTAAGTGGCTAAGGGGAGAAAATGACCCAATGTACATGTGTCTTATCTCATGGGATGCCCTAAACCTAAGAGCAAAATGGTCATTTGTCTATAGGTTTGATTTGGGCAGATTTGGGATGGGTCAAAAGTGGGTTAGCCCAAATTTCAAGTGGTTTGGAGTTTATTTGAATTCATTTAGCTTGATTTGACTAATTTAGGTCAAGCTGGGTTAGGCTGGATCAAGTTGACCAATTGGTCAAATTGGGTCAAACCAAGGGTTGGGTCAAGTTCACATGACTAATTAGAGTGTATTAGTGTCATTGGTTTGATTCAATTTTCTTTAGATTTGATTATGGCTCATTTGAGTTCATATAGGTCAAATGGGTCAAGTTGACCAATTTGACCAAATTTGGCTAGGTTGGGTGTTGAGTCAAGTTCAATTGGTCAATTAAAAATGATTACAGGCTTTGGTTTGGTTTAATTTGGATTTAATTTGAATTTTGGCTAATTTGACCATTTAGGATAATTTGGGCTAGGTTGGGTCAAGTTGACCAATTAGTCAACTTTGGCTCAATTATGGCTTTGGTCAAGTTCAATAAGTGATTTGGAATGAACTTGAGCCATTGGTTGCAATCAATTTGGATCAAATCATGATTTGACCCATTTTAGATTTTTAGGCCAATTTGGGTCAACTTATGTCAAATGGCCAATTAGGCTTGATTTGGCTCAAGTGAGGGTTTGGTCATGTTCAATCATTGATTATGAGTGGATTTGAATTAATGGTTTTAATCAATTTGGCATATGATGGATTTTGGCTAGTCTGGGTTCATTTGAGCTAAATGTTGACTTGGTCAAAGGCTAGGTTTGACTTAGTTTGACCCAATTTAAGGCAATTGATCACCCTAGGATGTTTGTTGGTTCTATTGTGAGGTTTATATTGGCTTAATTTAATCTAATTTGGGTTGGATTAGAACTTGGCTCAAAAAGGTCCTTTAGATCACTTTGGGTCAAGTAAGCCTAAATGGGTCAATTGGCTTGATCATGGCTTGATTCAAATCTAGTTGAACTCACACATGAGCCTAAGATTGAAATATGAATCCAATTGCAATTGGTTTGGAGCTAAATGGGTTTTGGTTCATATGACAATTTCAAGTCAAGAGAGGTCAACATGGAACTTGACTTGGGTTGATTTAGATTTAGTTTGACAATTATGGTTCATGTTAATATTTGGGTCAATGATTGTAAAAATGATTGAATCATGAAGAAGTCCATAAGTTTTGAATTGGTTTAGGTATCATTTAGTCAAGTTCAAGAATTTGGCTAAAAGGGCTAAAATTGGGAATTCAATTTGATTTGGGTTTCAATCATTTAGAGTTTGGAATTGATTTATAATTTGGAATATGGTTTGAGGTTGAATTTGATAATTAAGAAAATCAATTAGATTGGGGTTGATTTGAATTTGGTTAAGGCTAAGTCCATAAGATAAAATTAAAGGGCTCAGGAAGGGATTTGGAGTTTGAATTTAATCATCGGTTTCAATCATTTGATAATTGGATTTGATTTTCAAATTTCAATTTGAATTTGATATTTGATTTGGAAGAAGGAAGCAAGTATTTGGTTTGGGCTATAGGGTAGGCAAGTCTTCCTAAATCCTTGAGGCATAACCTATCCCTATGGCTAACTCTTCTAAGTCTCTAGGGTTAGGTTAAGCGTTCACCTAATCACTAGAACTGTCTTAAGATTAAAGAACTCTTAGTGTCTATAAGAGTCATAGATCTATGATAAGGATGTTAAGAGCTCACTCCAAATGTGAGGTCACAATGCATGATGAAATTAAGTCATGGGTTAAATCAATTAGAATAGTTGTTCTCCACTATAAGGGATCACCCTCAAAGATCAAACATATCCCCTATCATGCAAGAGTGGAGACCCTCCCTATTCAAGATTGACACAATATGATATGCATGGTGTGATAATATATAACATTCAGCTATGGAACTTCTAAATCTTTTATTAATCTTGATTAATATTCTAGGCTTTAAAATGAGGTTATGAGTTCCATTAGAATTTAATTATGAATTTTTAGTGATGATAGAAAATTTAATTTTATCCTAAGGAGCCTATCGCATCCAAGCCACACATCAAATCATCACTCTTTAAGAAACTTATTAAAAGCATGTTATTTCTAATGCACAAACTAAACACAATAATCAAACATGTAAATTTTGTAAAAGAATAAGAGGCCAGTGTCAAGTACCGTCGTACACCCTAGAAAGAAAATGAAATCGGGTAGCGTAGCTCTACCCTTATACAACCTGGATTACAATAGAATATTATAATTATAATGAATGTTATGTGGGTCTTCAATCTCTTATCTTTCTTTCCTTCTTTTGGATTGGTTTGCTCCGTGCTTCATAGAGCCTCTCAAATCTTTACCTTTGAGTCACTACTCATCCTAAACTCCCATAGCACTAATCCTAATCTTATTATAAAAAATTACATATTTATGAAAAATAAAATCTAACTACACCTACAAAACAAATGTTCGCTAAACAAACATACAAGCCAAGCAATTATCTTTCATATATTTGGACTTAGCACCCTACATTAGGGTATCCAAGCCCACCTATCCTAAATGAATTATGCTTAGGGACATAAGCAGCACCTGCAAGCAAATATCATTTATATTTAGCATAATCCTCTGCATAAAATATCATTAGATTATTAACAACCTAACATCCAATCTACACATAAACAATCCTAACATCCAGTCTATAATATTACAACATAAAATAAAACATAACACCACGACATACACCGGCCTTAACTTAAAGGCTAGAATTGGTGACTTAATATTCTAATATGTGTGCTAAGGTTTAGTGTGGTATGTCTTAGTTAGGCTTTAGAAGTATGATTATCTAAAGTTCAGAATTGTTTAAGTTAAATATTAAGGGAGGTTCCACTTCAAATCTTTGAATGAATGGATGAATTGTAATTTACATTTTTTTATGTTTCATTTAATACCTACTTAATATCGTATTATGAAGAGAAGATAAGGGAGGGACTTTGGTTTCTTTAGTGGATCATTTATTAAATTTTTTTCTATGAAACCTAGGTTTGGGTTAGTCTTAAGGGATCTTATTCAAACATGAAAGGCATCTCAGATTAATGGAATTGAATCACCATTATATGGATAACATTCCACCACTAAACTGAATCATTTATTAAATATATTTTTTATTAAACCTAGGTTTGGGTTAGTCTTGAGGGATCTTATTCAAACATCAAAGGCATCTCGGGATTAATGAAACTGAATCACAATTATATGGATAACATTCCACCACTTCTTTCCATCATCAATATCATACACATTTCTTCATTTTTATTATTCATGATATTTGATTTAATACACATATTATACATACAATATATATTTGCATTTTTTGCACACTTGAATGATCATTAATGCATGTATTTTTGTAGAAAAGAAATATTTCATTCCTTAGTTAACCATATGTAGACACGTATTAGAGATTTAAGTAAGTATGTAACCGTTGTTAAACCAGAGAATTGAGATTATCTAATACCTCCATGGGTCTACTTAAAGCTTCATATTCTCGGGATGTCCAGACTATATAATTGTCAAATTAAATACATGTAAACATATACACAAGCTTAGGGATGAAAATCATGCAAAGATTATATAATAGTAATTTTTTTTATTTTTTTATGCAAAACTTAGTGACATGAGAGTAAAGTTTTATCTCTAATATGAATACATATAAATGAAATTAAGTACATGTCATTGTTAAACCAAGGAAGTGAGGTTATCTAAGACCTCCATGGGGCTACATAAAGCCTCGTGTTCCTAATATATCCATACTATATACTTACCAATTCAAATGTATGTAAACATGTACATGAAACGTAAAGATAAAATAAAATCTTTACTAAATTTGAAATTATAACTTAAATATAAACTTTACTGAATATTTATAACCAATATTAACTTATATTTTTCATCATTACTTATAGTTTTAAAAATAATTTAAGATTTATTAGTGATAATAGCTACACCTTATAATAATATTTATTTAATACATGCAACTTAGATATAACCATGTTCTTTTGAATCTCTTTCTTTTTTATCTTTTCTTTTTTTTTTTTTCTCTTTTTTTTTTCTTTTTTTTTTTTTTGAAAACATGAACATATCACACAAATTTTATGAACATTTATGATGCTTGAAAAGATGTAATTAAACATTATCACATAACATATTCAATTATATTAAGTCCTAAAGACAATCAAGCCAAATAAATATTTTTAAGACTAACCAAATTCTTATGAAATTTAATTTTGGTGATTGAATTATTAAAAAGTAAAGAGGAGAGATGATCCTTAGTATTCACCCCATCCCATGTTGGTGATTTAATATATTTAAGGAAAGGAATTGATATTTTATGTCTTGATTATGTTTTAAGCATTAAGCATATTGATTTGATTATCCTTCCCTAAGCTTCTTTAATTTAATTAAATATGTGATCATGATTCTTCAATGATATGCTTTTAGAAAACTAAAATTTAAAATGTACCTAAAGGTATCTAATGTAATTAGGCTCATGCTTAAGAGTTAATTGGATTAAAGAAAGAAAGAATCAAATTTAAGTACTCTTATGATTTTTCCCATACGAATTAGTCAACCATAATTTCCTTAACAACTTTATGTTATTAAACATATAAAGGAAAACTAATGAATCATATTTGAATTATTCGAACCAATTATTAATTTTGTACTTCCATTTTATCTTAATTTTCCTAATTAATCCCACACATATGTTAATTAACCATCTTGGGGATACATTTGGAAAAATAATTAGAAAGGGATTACTTCTCCTCACTATTTTCACTATTCATATAATGATTATTATCATTAATTATTTAATTTTCACATTTATTAATAATAATTAAGTTAATTAATGAGGGTGATTAGGATTGAAATTCTAAATCCTTTAAATTTCATGGCAAATAATTTCAAGAAAATTATGGGAGGCAGATGATATCCCATGAAATCATCTCACAAAAATTTGGAATTAATTAGCCAAGTAATTAGTCCTCAATTAAAGTAATTAGACTAAGCATCAAACCTTAATTAGGCATTGTTCACTCGACATAAATCAGATATTTTTATTTATTCTTAAATTTTCCTCTATCTAACCTTTCTAAAATGAGTTTATTTGTATTTTTTTATTTTTCTACAATTAGTTATAATTTTTTAAAGTTATGACCATTTAATTAAATTTTTAAGGCCTACTTTTTTATTACGGACCATGCTTATGCAAAGATCCACATGGCACCACGATATTGGTTACTTAAATCATCCAATGCAGACTGATGGCGAAATGTGGTTTCATCTTGTCGTCGAATCGAACGACCGAGATTAATCTCATGATTTCAAAGGGATAAAATCATTATTTCTAGCGTGATTCATCTCAATTTTTCATTCTTATCACACAGAATGAATGATCGATGATTTGTTGTCCCACGAATGCCAAAAGATGGACATGATCTGCCTTCCACTGCTCTATCCGAGCTCACTAGAGCTCGTTCAAAGGAGAAACTGACTCTAAAATGATCAGGGAATGAATCTTGACAATCGCATAAAAACACAATTTACTTCAAAAAAGACCAACGCCTGGGGGGAAACTATAGTTACTAGATTTTTACCTCACTGGAGTAATAGATCAGCAGTCTGTCGATAGAGGTTGCTTCATCTTAAAGAGATGAAGCCATGTTGAGAACATCACGAGCTACCTCCCTGTCGATTGCTCTGTGGACCAAGCACCACCACAAAGCTCGTCGGAGTTGGTCTAGGGACATCTTACGGTGATCAATAACGTAAATTCATTTTGGCTTTTCTGAGAGTGGTGAGAAGGTGTAGAAGTTGATTTGGCTTTGGTGGAGATTTTAAAAACTTGGATGGATGGATCTCTCGGGTTCAATCGGGGGTTGGTCTCGAAAGTGGTGGAGTGCATGAAGAGCTTGAGAGAGGGTATGGGATTGTGCAGAATGCTTTATGGAAGGTGTGTGTTGAGTTTGAATCCACAGGGAGGAGTATACTCTCCTCCCCATCTAAATCAAAGGTTGAGATTAGTTCCTTGGCCAGTCGTGCCTGCAGTGGTCTGAGGTGATGAGGAGGTGGTGAGGTGAGAGGCAAGGGAGTGCAGGGTGCATGGGGTGACCTCCTTAAGTGGCCAATAGGTTTCCATGGGTGAACTCACCATCTCATAGCCAAAGGCTGAGCCCAACAGCCTTGGGATATGTTAGGTCAGTGATCCTCTTGTCCAAGAAGAGCCAAAGGCGGCAGTCATGGGGGTTAGTGGGTGGAGAACCCAACTAAATGGGGATTTTGCCTCATTTGGGTGGCTTGGATCAATTGGTTTGACCCAAACTAGGTTCACCTTGGGTTGGGCCCACTTGGGCAAGCCCATGGTGACCCAAAGATGAGTCATGCCAAGTTTGGTTGGGTTTGGGCTTGGTTTAGTTGGGTTTGGCTCAATTTGATCCATATGAGTCAAATGAGTTCAATTGGGTTAAGTTGATCAATTTAACCAAATTGGGTCAAACCAATGGTTTGGGTGAGTTCAATTTATTTGGAATGCATTAAAATTGGACTTAATTTTTGGAGTGGATTTGGGTTTGGTTCATATGGGTTCATTTAGGCCAAACGGGTTAAGTTGATCGATTAGGTCAAATTGGTTAAATTGGGTTGAATGAAGGGTTGGTCTATGTTTGATTGATCACACCAAATCATTCATCAAACCTAGTACATATTAAATCTTGGTGATCTCATTATACATTAACTCATTGGATTCTAGTACACTTATCATATTTAATGCATGTGAGTCACCAAACAATAAATTGATTAGTCCTATCACATATATTAGGCTTGATGCATTCAAGTTACCATGGTTATTTATCTTCAATTTCAATAATTAAATTAAATTACTTTATTGACATTCTCTATTATTAGCTTATATATTTATGTGTCACACCATCCTGTAGATTTAAATTCACCCTTACATAGTTAAATTTAGTATATATGATATGCTAAATTTATAGGTCACCACCTCTTATTCTATATGATCAAGATGTGACCCTGACAATGAATGCTTAATTTGATTTCCATATGGATACTTGATCTTTGATTAAGAATGGCTAAAAAGACTTGGGCACACTTGATTTAAGACCCAAAAGTAGAGTGAGAGGTTTACAATGAACTATATTTATCAATTTTAGCTAATAGATGGTGAAACCTCTTTAAGCTAGATGGAATCAAGTTTCTTTTCATTTGGTTTAACTTGAGATTAACTAACATATTCAGAGCATTAAAGACCTAAAAAAATAAATTATAGCATTATCAAAGGCACATTAATCTTTATGGTGCTTAATGGAAAAGAATGAGTTTAATTAAATCTAACTTACTAAGGTGCTTCAGTTAGTTTATCCATTTAGGAACTAGGAGAGTGCTAGTTAATTAGAACTTGAGGTAGTGAAATGTATCTAGTATTTTTAGGTTTTTTTTTTCCTTTTTTGCTAAAAAGAGATTTCATTCATAGGGCTTTTTATTTTGCTAATATAAATAATTATGTTTATTTGTAATTAATTAGGTGATTTCTTTATTATAAAAAAAGAAATGTGGTTTCCAAAAAGTCTTAAAATAGACTTCTAAGATATATGATGCTTTATACAATGCTTCCCTTTTGAAACATTTGATAATTCAGTTTATTAGGGATATATGATTAAGGTCCAAATGTTTCATTAATGGAGATGTTGCTCTATTATTTTGGAAAGAATTTGGCATTTAATTGGTTGCTTATTGTGATGTTCTTTGAATATTGCTAGAAAGTGGTTTTTAAAAAATAACAAAAAAAGAATAAGTTTTTATGTTTAATTTTTGGGCATAGTTCATCTTATTTCTTTATTCTAACTATTTGTTCAATTTTTTATAGAACTCAGTTTTTATCCTAATGATCTTTTCATTGCTAATATATCATTGTAGGTGTCATAATTATAGATGGGATGAAGCTAATTTTTGTTACATTAAAATTTGATGATTTTTGGAGTAACAATAAAAATAAGATTAGAAGGAAATATGAAAGGGAAAAAGCAAAACTATTAAGATAAATAAAAAATGAGCTTAGTATTCTTGTGCTCATAGAGGAGATTACAAAGATTTTACCCTAAATAGAAGGATGTAATTATAATTATAATATTACATATATGGTACCTCTCCCAAAGAGTACAAGCTCTTGACAACTGAATGTGAGAGCATGAATATGATGAGGCAATTTGTTGAAACTAGCAAAGCCGAGATAGTCATTACATTGCAAGATGACGTAGAAATTAAAAGAATTTCATATGTAAGAAACATCATTAATAATCATGACATTTTAGAGTATCAGCATTCAAATTTAGTGATGTTGATAATAACTTTAATGAGCTTGAGACATACAATATTGAACTTTTGAATAGTGGAGCTATATATGTTAAAATAAATCAATTGGTGCTCATTTTGTTGACTCCATGACATTCAAGTAATTTCTTTGCTTCGATCTATTATAGAAAATTTTAGAATGAAGATTAAAGTAAATGATATGATCGAAGCTATTTACTTACATCAAAGTTGTTCATAATGAATCAAGGTGTCATTGTGTCTAAATGGCCAACATTTAAATTAAGAAAGTTTGAACCTTTACATCATTGTTCAGGATTTAATAAAGCTAAGAACTAGTAAGCTACATGTAATTGGGATACCCATGAAATGCAAGATATAATTTAGAAACAACAGAACATCTCACCTAAATAAATAAGTAACAACTTAGATATAACATATGACTTGTCACTATCTTATATGAAAATATGGCATTCAAGGGAGCTAGCTCTGAACATCATGTTTAGAGTAGTTGAAAATAATTTTGGATGGGTACTTACATTAACATTTGATCTTCTTAGTAAGAATCCTAGTTCTCACATTACTTACAGATATGATTACGATGATAAGTCCATCTATAGATTTTCTTTTAAGTTTCAAGGTCTATATCAATCGATTTATTGTTAGTTGCATCTTATAAGGCTTCATGTTTGCCATTTGAGAAGTATTTAGGTGTTTATTATTTACATATTTAATAGACAAAACAATAGGTCTATTTACTATAGCATTTGTAATTATTGAAACTGAATAAGAAAATGAGAATTTTTGATTAGTTAGAGGCATTCGATTATAAGATTTTGACATTAACTTTTATTTCAGACATAGAGAAAGAGTTGAAACAAGCTATCACAAATGTTTTTTTTTTTGGATGTAGAGTATAGATTTTGTTTACATCATCTCTAAAATTACATCAAGAAGTATCACCAATATTCTAATAATTATAAGCTTTGAAGTATCATATCATCAACTATAAATGCATAAATAATGCTTGATTTTGATGCAAGATACTTGAATTATTGCATATCAACCCACAACTCCATTCTTACCTTTTCACCACCTTAAATGGTCGAAATGTGCTTTTTCACCTAAGATAAAAAAATCACTATAATACAAATAATAAGTTACCAAATCATTTAACTCTTGGATTTGAAGCTAGAAGAAAATTGGTAGTAGGTTATATGATTAGAAGAATGTTAATGAAACAAAATTGAACAAAAAATTGAACTTATCAAGATGGAGAGGAGAGTTAGTTCTTTTTGTTGAAGAATATATATGAGATATAACAACTAAGGAGCAATTTATCATCAAACAATCAACAACATATACAGTTGAAGTTGAAGGTCATCATGAGAGGCATGAAGTAAATATTGAAATAAAAAATCACTATAATGCTAGGAGAGGTACTAGAAAAGGACTACCATGTATCCTTTCAACTGTATTTATAGACACCAAGAAACATCCTTTATGACATGCATATATTAACGATCATTATCATATTAATATGTAATGATTATTACTCAAGTCACTTATCTTTCTTGTGTGTTATCAATGTAGTTATCTATTATAGGTATAAAATGACTTATGAAGGCACTCTTTCAACTCAACCAAAGAAGGAACAATGGACTATATCAAACAGTCATGTTGAGACTAACCCACCAAAGGCATTGAGGCCAAGAGAGAAGCCAAAGAAAATTATATTTAAAAGCTTCTTGAGATCACCATAAAGAAAAAAATCAAATAAGTGTAGCCAATGTGGACTTTGGGGCCATCATAAAAGTACATTTAAGAACCCTTTAGATGATTCAAATGTTACATTGCCTAAAGTTGGGAAGAATTTATGTGTGCCTATGAAAAGAACTTATGTGTGCACACAAAAATTCCTATACCATATTGATTTATTTGATTTTTTTTATCTATTTATGAACCTGAATGAAAACATCATATAGACAAAGTGCTTCATCAATCATTTAGAGTTGGGTTCAAATTCCATAAAGAGAATCAACTCCAACTCAAAATTCACTGAATTAGATGTAATTGGTCAACTTTAATGTTAGAATCTTGAGTTCTACTATCAAAATTATGTAAGATTTCTCAAAAAACTAACTATTATGCAAAAAAATTTCAATAGTATGTATAAAGGAAACTAAAAAAAATTGTTGGTATTAACTACAAGAGCTAATTAATTTGCAACTCTTATTACTAATGTTACTAGAGCAGCTCCAATATTATGAGCTGCAGTAGCTCTAAACAATTAATTGCAACTTTAAATATTAATTTTAATCAATTAATCACAATTATGTCAATAATAACTACAATTCATATTATTTTGTAATTAACTATAGTAATTTACATGTAATTATGACATAAATAACCAAGTAGTCATCATATAAAGCAACCTAACACTTGTTTCATGTAATCAATTACAATTGTAAAGAGTTGCAAGCACTTGTTTCATTGTATAATATAGTGAGCACTACACTTATAAAGCACAAATGAATTACCAGCTCATTAACACAATAAATACATATATAAATAAACATATAAAACTCAATGATATAGGTATAATTTACAAAATATGTGATATTTAATTGCAACATAGTTGTTCTTCCTAAATGCAGGGGCCTTATCATATCTAGGGAACTCCCATCTAGCAATCGAACTATCCCTAGTTGAACTGATGAGTTTATGGTTTTAAGGATGTCGCTATAGTGTTTAACTATCATCTAATGGCAATCAAACTTGCCACATAAAAGACTAAGACATGATATGGAATCAAAATAAATTGTATTCTTTGAAAATTTAATCAAAAAGTACATTAACTACTATAAAAAGCATGAACTTTGATCTTCATAAGATCATGACATACATATTAATATTAATAAGGAAAAGATCATAGCAAAAATGATAATGAGCACATCAATCATAATCTTATTCTGCATTAAGATGGTCTTAATCTTCCTTTTGGTTCTCTCCTTAGAAGCTCTTGATTGGTGCTCTATTTCATATGTTGTATGTGCAGCATTGTCTGGCAAATAAGAGAGTTACAATTCTCTCTTGTTTGGTTATGAGACATTTGAGGGATTTTATCCAGCATTTTTTAATAGCATGTAAGGAGGACGTTTTATAAATTGCATTGACAACTAACTCTTCCAAGGTGCATTTGGCTGTAGATGACTGACTTGAGCACATTTGGGAAATGGTATTTTCGGTGGATGAAGATGTGTTCGAGACAATGGGGCATTGCGTTTTTCACACCATACTATAGTTAACTTTTGAGAAACGTAGTAGTATGAGTGTATTTTGTGATGCAGTGCTATGACAAATTATATTTTTTAACCTGATCAATCGAGTATAATGCCAAAAGTTGTGGTTTAACTTTTTTAATTAAAAAATTTATAATACCACATGAGCTTTTTAGACTGCAATTTCTTCTTGAGCAACTCTGTTATTGTTTTTTCAGATAGTTATAATTGCTCTAAAAGCACCCTAAGTTAGTGGCAGTGATGAGTCAAGATAGACAACAAATGTCTTAACAGGAAATGATATTTTTGTTGTATTCACAAGTTTTAGGTGTTACGCATGTAAATAATAATTTTAGGATATTAGATATATAAATTATCACCCTTTTAAAATAAATAAATAAATATAAGTTGGAATAAAATATAAGACGCTCAGAATTGGTTGTGGTACGAGAACAAAAGAAAGTAATTGGAGATGAACATCATTTGTGTGGTAAATAAGAAGAATTGATTTAGCCTTTTTTTAAAAAAAAAAAAAAGGAAATTTAACAGAAATATAAATCATTTTAAATTCATATTTTGTCGCTTCAAAATGAAATGTGAGAAATTATTTTAAAATAAATAAATTTAAATGGCTAGGATTTCACATTGGGAGATTTATCAAAGTCACTTTTCTGATACTAGTACAGATTTGTGATCAATTTAACAAATAATTATAAAAAAATATGCAATTAATTTAAAATTCACAATGTAGATAACAATCACAACAAATATAACATAGATAACATAAATCTTAAAAATAAATTATATTATGTTTATGATAAATAAAAACAGCTATAATTACATAAGAGATTCATTAATTATTAATAATAATAATCCAAAATTTGATACGCTAGAATTTCAAATGTTGTGGATTTAAAGTAATAAATATAAATTTATTGATTTATAATAATATAATTCGTTAATCAATATTTATTCATTATTTAGATATTCAGGTTCACTTTTAGGACGGCATATCAAATAATCATCTCATAAATTTTAGTTTTGTTAAATTTTTAACATTTAGATGTGTAACATAGAATAATACTGATGAAAGATTTTTTTTTATTTTTTTATTTTTTTTAAATGGTAAAAAATTACAACTCGCACATCACTATAGTAAAGAGTAAGACCTCAGTTGTAAACATTCAAAAACAACTAAATTAACAGTGAAGACTACTTTGAGAAGCAGAACCGAAGTCCACCCATGCGTCATCCTCTTCACTCCAAAGGAACTTTCTGGTTGAGGACTTTCTCATTTTCATCTGTAATTAAATGAGAAAAAAATTCATATATTTTAGTATCAAAATATAAACAATTTATAGACATTGTCTAAAGATGGCTTCTACATTTGAAGAAACAAAAACATAAACAGTATCTTATTCAGTAAGACTGTATAACATGTATTTTTTTTAATGAAATAATATTATTCGATGGATAATTTCTTGCATTCACCTAAAATAAAGAAGGAAATTAAAAAGTGAGAAAAGTTACCGAGGAAGGAATTGGCCCTGGGAGGAATTGCAGGGTTAACCATGTCATTAATAGAGAAATTCTGGAAATCACACCATTCAAGAGCAACAACTGAGCAGTTAAGCGAAGAAACATCAGGCATCTCATGTCTGCAATATTGATGCACTTTGTAGAAGCATGTCTGACCAACAACACAATCAGGGAAACACCAAAACCATTTGGGCCATGGGATTGTGAGATTTACAGCTTCTGCCTCTCTCGGCAAGCTTGAAATCATGGCGAAGACCACCATTACAAGTACGACAGAGGTCTTTGAGCTCAACTTAGGCATCTCAGCTGCTTCTTCTTCTCACTCAGTACAGATTGCTAAGGTGATAGAAGAGAGACTTGGATTGATGTCTCTTGCTTTTCATGGTATCTGTTAATATAGGATCAAAAAAGGATGGTTTAATGATGACAGAAACTATGAAACTTATTTGTCATAAATCAAAATCGGTTTTCTGTTTTGTATGTTTAAATAGGATATTTATAACAAGAGTTGAGAAATTTATCTGTCATAATCAAAATGGCAAACGTTTCTACGTTGATTTTCTCCTGCGCGTCGTTTTCATTTTCACGGCGGCTTAACGATGACGCTCGCTAGTCTTTATAACGTCACTTTAAATGTGATAACGTCATTCTATTAACATCGAAAGGTTGCATCTTTCTGACGCTACCGGACGAAGAGTCATCGATGGAGGATTGGAGGGTCACTTCGACAGATATTTTTCCTAATGACGGTATAATATTTATTTTAAAATAAATAAAATATGTAAATAATTGTAAGAGATTCAATATATCATTAAAAATTTGAAAATATTTGTAAATTTGTATCAATTAATTTAATTTGTTGATGATCCTCAAAAGAAAAGTTTAAAGCATTTCATCTCAGTTAATAGTTGATATATGGCATTTATATACATACCACATAATTTTGATATATTTAATGTATATTAATTTATAATTATTATATATTTACTTATTTAATATCTAAACATTGATATTTGCATTCATAACATTCTAATCATTAACATCTCATCAAAAATATTATTATTATTAACTTTTATATGTAAATATACATTCACATGTATAGATAATGTGTTGAATATGTAAATGTATTGCCAAAATGCCCTTGGACTAGTACTAAACAAAGGTCAATGCCTTCAATTAGAAGTTCAAAATAGGGGGTTATGATTTGATAACGATATTCAAAGAATATCCAATCCAAGCTAACTAATCTCAACTATTGTAATCACATGAAACACTACATGGAACCACGTAATTGACTACATGGCTAAATGGGTTACACTATTAAGATCAATTGATTATACTTTATAGATTCATGTAACTAATTAATCATAAACCACCCAAGAGTCAATCCAAACCTATAAATAGAGGAGGACCCCTAAGGCTTAGAAGACTTTTTGGCAATCTTCTACTCTTTCTAGAAGGTTTAGGTTGTCTATGTCAATCTCCAATTATCTCTTTCTATCTCCCTCTCGTAGTTCATGCCTAACTAGTATGAGACCATTGACAATTCAAGATTTAACATCTCTTAAGATGTGGTGAATGTCGTTCGTGCAACAAACTAGGAGAGGCTCTCAACAAGAGGAAGGTATCAACACAAAGGAGATATTGGTTAACCTGGAGTGCACCAAGGAGTTTATCTTATAACAAATGAATGAGTTGCATAAATAGATGCTTACGATAATTAGAGAGGCATTAAAGCATGTGCCTAGAGTGACTCCAAGAGTTCAAATGCCTTCTAATTCTTCTAAATAGATGGTTTGAAATAGTGATCAACCGACGATGAAAGCAATGAGAGTTTTACTATCTACACTAGTAGAAGAACATGAAACCTATGGCTAGAACATCAAAGATTCATATCTTTTTGACCATTGGGTGAAAGAAGGGATGATGACAGAAGAAGAAGGGATGACTAAAGAAAAGGTTGGAAAACTTTTCTAAAGAGATTATGGAGGTCAAAGTGCTAGGAAAGTTTATAATTTCTTCTCTAGAATCTTATAAGGGGAGATCAAATCTTGTTGATCATGTCGCTTCCTTTGACTCAATCATATATTTATTGAGGATCAATGATGTACTGAAGTGTCATCTGTTCTTTATGACTCTAAAGCAATTAGCCTTGCACTAGTTTAACGATTTGCTTATAGGGGTAATAACTTCTTTTGATGACTTTATACAGTTTGTTAGTGCTTAGAAGTTAAGAAAGAGTTCGCCCGTGAACGAGCTGGGAGAATCCTTGAAGAGTTTTGTTATTCACTTTCAATGGGAGATATTAGTCTCAAGCCTAAAGTCGCTCATATGCACTACCTCAAAGCCTCCAAGCATATCCATTTCCTATGTGTTGGGTTTATAACACTCAAAAATACTAGTTGAGTAGTTGGAGCTACCCAACAACCATATTTATGTAAAAGAATATAACTTTCTTCTCCGTACATCATGAGTGAAAGACCAGGAAAAATAGCACCCTCTAAAGAGGATGTTTAACAAGTTTCAAAATGAAGAGAGAGGTCATACTACGAGGCAAAATGATTGAAGGAACTTTGATAGGGGCATAGTTCACCCTTTTGAGTGCAAATTCAATTTGATGATAGAAGGAATGAAAAGATAATAGAGAAGAGGTCACCATCTTTAGTTTATCATCTACCTACAGTAACTCTAATGTGAGTCCCAATGGCTAAGATTGTAGAGGTCATTTAAAATAAAGATTGTTTTAAGAGACCTCCACTAATGATGGTAGATGGTCACATGTGTGACCCCAAGAAGTGTTATGTATTCCACAAGGATCATAGCCATGACAACAAAGAGTGGCATCATCTTAAAAGTTTGATCAAATATCTTATTAAGGCAAGAAAACTAATGAAATTAATGGCAACAAATACTAGGAGACAAGAGAAAGCACCTATTGAGGTGACAAGAAATGAGCATGTCTTAATGCATATTATTTATAATATGGGAGTAGTTCCAATAATTCTTGGTGGAGGCAGGCTAGAAGCTTATTAACTTCAAACAAGAGAAGTAAACTTAGCAAACTCAGTCAAATCAGTAATAGTTAGCCAGTTGTCAATTGTCTTCATAGATAAGGACTTTCCTGTTAAGGGAACCCCTGTAATGATGTCATCGTGATCACATCTCTAATTATAAATCATCAAATTAGCTATATCTTGATTAATAGAAGAGTTTTGTAAGCATTCTTTTAAGAGTAATTTGGGTAAGATGGGCTTGGGAAAGTTGCATCTAGTTCCCACCTTAGGACCATTATATAATTTTTTTTTTTTTTTTTGGGAATGCAAGGAGACTTACAGTTTTATTTCTTTGACTAATACTTATGGAGAGGGTGTTCAATGCTATGCCTGACTTCATGGTAGTAGAGGCTCCAGCTACCAATAATGCCATCTTCAGTCGTTTGTTGTTGAACACTTCTAAGGTAATCATCTCAATATATCATGCAATTGTAAAATTTTTAGGAGGAGGTTAAGTTATTACTATTTGTAATGACTTACTACAATCAAAGGCCGATTATCTAAAGACTCTTAGTAGTGCATAAGAGAAGATTAGAAGTAGCTTAGAAACTATCAAAGTTGTGGAGGACCTTACTATTATTAAAGTAGGAATCGATAAAACCTTCATGGACAGCTTTTTTTTTGAACTGGATTGAAAAGCAAATTAAAAATAACACATTAAGAGTAAAAGGATGTACTAACATGGCCTATTACTGAATTGTAAAGCATTGATTTGGATGTTGATTGTCATCAACTGAACATTGGTCCTAAGGTAGGGGTGTAAATAATTGAGCTGAGCTTAAGCTACATCAAACTCAAGCTCAACTCGAACACCCAGCTTTTGGCTCAAATCGAGCTCAAACTCGACTTCAGTTCATAAGGTGAGCTCGAGCTCTACTAGTTTGAAAACTAGTAAGCTTGAGCTCAGCTCGTTACCTCCTCTTACTCCTCTTTCAGCTCTACTCCGTGAAGGTAAACCTTATTTTTCTTTTTCCTCTCGCACCCCCCCCCTTCGCTTACTTTAGTTTGTAAATCCTACTTATTAAATTTCAAATCTAAGGAAAAATTAAGGAGAAATTGAACTTAAAATAAGATTTAAAGTTGCCATTTTTGCACTTTGGAAGGATTTAGGTAAATCTTATTACCCATCTAATGGCAAAGAGAGAGAGAAAGAGAGAGATCCGTGATTTAAGACAAAATTGAACAAAAAAAAGGTATGTGAAATCTATAGAATTTAGAGTTTCCATTTTCTTTTCTTTTTTTTCCTTTCTTTTTTTTTAGGTATTTTGCAAGATTTAGATTATTTTTGTTCAAATCCTACTACCCATATTCATTCCGAGAGAGAGAGAGAGAGAGAGAGAGAGAGAGAGAGAGAGATTGGAGTGCGGAGAGAGGGAGAACTTGCCTGGGATTGCTGAGAATGAACTGCAAGAGTGGTGATGTAGACAAAGGCAGAGGTCAAAGGCAAAATTATAAAGCCTATGATTTAGGTATCGGACTGGAGAATAGATAACAAATTGCAAGTTGAGGAGTTTTTATTAAATACCAGGTAGCATGATGAGTGCTTGAGCCAATTTGAATGAAACTCAAGCTCAAGCTCAGGTATCAAATGAGTTATAAATTGACCTCGATAAGCTGAACGCATGAGCTCATAAAGAAGTCAAGCTCAAGACAGCTTGGCTCATTAACACCCCTATCTTAAGGTCAAGCAAACCAAGAAGAAGATGCAACCTATGGCAACAACTTTAGCTGAACCTATCCATGAAGAGGTGAAGAAGTTTTTTGATATAGGATTCAATGGGAAGGCTCAGTATCCTAACTAGTTAAAAATGTTAGCATGGTGTCAAAGTTGAACACTAAATAGAGGATGTGTGTCAATTTCACTAACCTTCTTAAAGATAGTTACTTTTATCGTGCATCAATGACCTAGTCAATTCATCATTTTGCTTCTCGGCGATGAGCTTCCTAGATGCTTTGTTTAGTGATCGCCAAATTATGATGCACCGTATGTATAGTTAAAAGATAGCTTTTGTAACTAGTGATGGTGTTTCTTATTATGACGTAGTTCCCTTTAGGCTTAAAAATGATAGTACAACTTATCGACTACTTATAGGTGTAATCTTTAAGACCAAAAAAAAATGTTGAGTCTATATTGATGATTTATTAATTAAAAGCTAGTCATTGAAAGAGCACATTGAAGTCCTAAAAGAGACATTTGATACACTGAGGTGATTTAACATGATGCTTAATCTGCTCAAGTGTACTTTTGGAGTTAGATCTAACATATTTCTCATTTATTTGGTCACTCTAGAAGACATTCGAGTCAACCTTGAGAAGGTCAAAGAGATCTTAGAGATGTCATTTCCAACAAGCATCAAGAAATCAAAATGTTGATAAGGAAAAATATTGGATTAAGCTAATTAATTTCTAAATATGGAGATAGATGCTTTACATTTTTTAAATTCTCAAGTGTTCAAAATATTTCACTTAGTTCGAGGAGTGCAAGCGGGAATTCTTGCAATTGAAGAATTTTTTGTCTTTTTCGGCTTTGCTTTAGAGCTTAAAGCCTAACAAAGAATCACTCATGTATCTTGGAGTTGGGAAACAATAGTAAGTTCAGTTATACTATAGGAAGAAAACAAAAAATAATATCATATTTATTATATCAATAAAATCCTGAGAGAAGCTGAAGTCATGTGTCTTATTATGGAGAAACTAGTTCTTGCATTAATTATTTTAGTATGGAAGCTATGGTCGTATTTACATGCACATTCAATGTAAAGAATAACAAATCATCCATTGAAGTCATTACTCCTTAGGCCTAATCACTTAGGCAGATTGCTAAAATGGTGATTTATTCAAGTAGCTCAGTATTTGCTCATTAACGGTGATTTATTCAAGAGATCTATATCATCTCAACATCTTCACTTCATCAAAGAAGATTAATTAGCTAACATACTGAAAGATGTTCATTTAAGAGAATGCGGCAACCACTTTGGAGGAAGAACATTAGAAAATATAATTTTTAAACATGGTTATTTCTGAGTGACACTTCATAAAGACATGAAGGAGCTTACGAAAAGATGTAAGCAATGCCAAAAGTTTGATTCTATGAAACTTCAACCTACACACGAATGCCAGCAAATCATCTATCCATGTCCTCTTGGAGTGTGAGGCATGGACCTCCATAGTGCAAAGATGTTCATTTAAGAGTATGCGGCAACCAATTTGGAGGAAGAACATTAGAAAATATAATTCTTAAGCATGGTTATTTCTGAGTGACACTTCATAAAGACATGAAGGAGCTTACGAAAAGATGTAAGCAATGCCAAAAGTTTGATTCTATGAAACTTCAACCTACACACGAACGCCAGCAAATCATCTATCCATGTCCTTTTGGAGTGTGAGGCATGGACCTCCATAGTGCAAAGATGTTCATTTAAGAGTATGCGGCAACCAATTTGGAGGAAGAACATTAGAAAATATAATTCTTAAACATGGTTATTTCTGAGTGACACTTCATAAACACATGAAGGAGCTTACGAAAAGATGTAAGCAATGCCAAAAGTTTGATTCTATGAAACTTCAACCTACACACGAACGCCAGCAAATCATCTATCCATGTCCTTTTGGAGTGTGAGGCATGGACCTCCATAGTGCAAAGATGTTCATTTAAGAGTATGCGGCAACCAATTTGGAGGAAGAACATTAGAAAATATAATTCTTAAACATGGTTATTTCTGAGTGACACTTCATAAACACATGAAGGAGCTTACGAAAAGATGTAAGCAATGCCAAAAGTTTAATTCTATGAAACTTCAACCTACACACGAACGCCAGCAAATCATCTATCCATGTCCTTTTGGAGTGTGAGGCATGGACCTCCATAGTGCATTTTCACCTTCGGAAGGTCAGAAAAGTACACTCTAGTAATGATTGATTATTATTTGAAGTGAATAGAAACCAATGCACTTATCAAGATCATTATCGAAGTTGTACACAACTTTATATAAATTGAAATCATTTGCCGATATGAATTAACTATGGTGATCATAAATGACAATGGCACATTATTCGCAAATCAAAAGGTGAAGCATTTTTGTCAAAGTAAGGAAATTAGCCTTATGTTTACTTTACTCTTCCATCCAAAATTACATGGTCACGAAGAAGCTGCAAAACAAGCTCATTCTTAATCTTCTCAAGTAGAGGTTTGAAGGCATAAAGAGTAAATGGGCTAAAGTACTTTCATCGGTTCTTTAGGCAATCAAAACTACTACATCCATGGCTATTGAGCAGACTTTGCTTATTCTTTCTCATGGAACAGAAGTTAAGCAGCCAATAGAATACAATATGCATACAAAAAGAGTCATTGCGGCTTCAAATTTTGAAGAATTTGAATTCAAAAAATGAAGAAGTGCAAATGATGAGGGAATACAGACTAACCTTTTAGGTATTGTATGAATAAGATTAAGATTATCAAATTAAATCTAATAAGATGAATGGTTATAAATTCATATATATACATTGATTTTCTTAGAAACTATATTATTATCCCGATAATACTTTATCAAGTCGTTTGAAGACACGAACATGATATTTTATTATTAAATCATATTTGATCAACTGCATTGCTTAAAGGCATATCAAACAATCACCTCACAAATATTAATTTTGTTAATTTTTTGACATCTAGATGTGTAACACAAGATATTACTGATAAAAAAATTTAATTTTTTTATCATTTAACGATTTATTTGTGGAGCTTCTTATGCCATGAATGAGAAGAGAGGTAAAAAAATAAAAAATTATTAAATACTTATTTTTATTTATTTGAAATGGTAAACCATTACAACTCAAACGTGCATCACTATAGGAAAGACCTCAGCTGCAGACATTCAAAAACAACTAAATTAACAGTGAAGACTACTTTTGAGAAGCAGCACTGAAGTCCACTAGGCGTCATCCTCTTCATTCCAAAGCAACTTTCTGGTGAAGGGCTGTCGCATTTTCACCTGTAATTATATGAAAAAAAAATTTAAAGATAGCTTCTACATTTGAAAACATAAACAACAGTATCTTATACAATAAGACATTATATCACAATATTTATAAAATTATATAATATGATGGATAATTTCTTGCAAGACCAAAAATAAAAAAGAAAATTAAAAAGTGAAAAAAGTTACCCAGGAAGGAATTGGCTCTAGGAGGAATTGGAGGGATAACCATATCATTAATAAAGAAATTCTGGATATCACACCATTCGAGAGCAACGACTATGCAGTTAAGCAAAGAAGCATCAGGAATCTCATGTCTGCAAAATTGATGCACTTTGTAGAAGCATGATTGACCGACAACACATTCAGGGAAACACCAAAACCATTTGGGCCAAGCGATTGTGAGTTTTCCAGCTTCCGCCTCTCTCGGCAAGCTTGCAATCATGGCGAAGACCACCATTACAAGGACGACAGAGGTCTTTGAGCTCAACTTAGCCATCTCAGCTGCTTCTTCTTCTCACTTAGATCAGTTTGTTAAGGTGAGAGAAGAGACACTTGAATTGATGTTGTTTCATGATATCTACTTATATAGGATCAAAAAAGGATGATTTATTGATTACAGAAACTATGAAACTTATTTTCTCATAAATCAAAATCAGTTTTATTTTTTGTATGTTTATATAGGATATTTATAACATGCGTTGTCAAATTTATCTGTCTTAAATTAAAACTGGTTTTGTTATGACAAACGTTTCTACGTTGTTTTTTCTCCTCTGTCTCGGTTTTCATTCTCACGGCGCCTTCGTTTCGTTTTACAAGTATGGTGTGGTGGAGATGGTGACGGTAAATATGAGAGCACTGCTATCCTTAATGAAGCCACTATTAATGTGATGACGTTATTTTTTTAACGTCGAAGGTGGCATCTTTCTTACTCTACCGGACGAAGACTCATTGATGGTGCTGGCAGATGGCCAAGGGATGTATATTTTTTTTTCCTAATGGCAATATTATATTTATTTTAAAATAAATATAATATGTAATAATTTTAAGAGATTTAAAATATATATCATTAAAATTTTGAAAATAAATTTTAAATATTAAATAATTAAATTAATTTGTTGATTATCCTCAAAATAAAGATTTAAAGCATTCCATCTCATTTAATAGTTGATATATGACATTTATATTTTGAGCATTTACATATATGTCACATAATAATTATATTTTTATATATTTAATATCTAAATTTTAATATTTATATTTATAATATTTAAATTTTTAACATCATATTAAAATATTATTATTATTAACTTTTGAAAATAAATTTATTTTTTTTCATGAATAAGAAAGATGCTAATTATGCAAATACCATGCTTTAGATATTAGATATATAAATATATATAAATTATGTGATATATATATATATATATGTAAATCTCCTTTCTATATTTTATATAATGCGGCTTTATACATAGCCTCAGGAAAATTTTAATATATTCACATCATGGGAGAGAAAAAAAAATTGAACACTCTCATGTAATTTTCCCTGCTTTCATAAATGAAATTAACAACCAAGAATTAAATAATCCAAAAAAAATTTTAAACACTAGATACCAATAAAAGTTCTTTTATGATTAAAAATTACAGTTAAGCACAAATTTTGCAGATGCTTAATACCATTTGTAATTGAACCATTTCTCTAATGTTTTCTAAAAAAAAATTCAATAAAATTCCAATTACTTGTCGCACTTTTCTCCTTTAATGCCTGAACAAAACAATAAAAAGTTGTTCATCACTGCATTTCTTTAGTCATATGCATCATTTGATATGTCAAATTACTTTTTTTAAAGCTTTATTTTAAACAATGAAACTGTTTCCTTTCCATCCTATTATTCTATAACAAAGTGCCAGCATACAGTTCTAGCATAGTAACAAAGAAAGACTAGTAATTGCTCATAAATTATTTAAAATATTTGAGTACCAATACTATTTAGGGTTTGTTCGATTGGCTGAATTTATAGTGTAAATTAAAGTAAATTCAAACATTTTAAATATATAAATATTTGGTTAGATAAATTTCAAATGTAAAATATTTCAACTTGGAATTCTAAATTCACTATTTAGTTGTTTTTTGATGTAATTGAAATTCATTTAAATCAAGTAATTTTTAAATACAATGTTAATTCTATGCTCTTAGTGCTACTACTAAAGAAAGTCCTTATCACTATCACCAACCACTAATCATCAGCCGCTAGTCACCACCACCTACCACCTGCATCTATCGTAGCCACCGCTAATATCGACCATCGTCATTTGCCACCAACCACCGCTGTTACAAGCCACCTACACCTCTAGCTGTGTTGCTGCCCACCAGTCACCATCACCACTCACCGCGATCATTGATGACATTTTACTTTACATTATTTTCTTTTCAAATAAGGAAAAAACTCCTATTTTTATTGTATTTCCAATGAAATAATCTAAAAGTATTTCAGATATATTGATTTCATTTTATATTGGATTCTTTTTTCAGTCAAACGAATATCCCCTTATAAATTTTAAAGAAGGCCAAGAAGTATGTAGCTTTTCGATAGGCATGATCAAATCTAAAACTTAGGGTGAGTTTGGGTTAGCTTTCTAGCTACTTTGCTTTTTGAAAAAGCCAAAGTTGTATTAGTTTAGCTTTTTGGCTGTTTTTTAGAAAATTTTATGGTGAAAAGCTACTTTTAAGAACTAGAGCTATTAAAGTGTGATAAGTGTCAGAAAGCTACTATTTAAATTTTTTAAAATGAAAAATATTTTAAAACATAATGCAACAACAACAACAAGCTTTAATCCCACTAAGTGGGGTCAGCTACATGAATCCTTCATCTCCATTGTGTCCTATTATATGTCAAATTCTCTTTTAATTCAAGTATACTAAGGTCATTTTTTATACATCTTAACCAAGTCTTTTTAGGACTACCTCTACCTTTCTTAACATAAAAATCTAATGCATCTACTCTCCTAATGGACGGTTGATGCTTTATGTGGCCAAACCATCTAAGGCAACTCTCTCTAATCTTATATACCACTGGAGCAACTCCAACTTTTTCCCAAACATACTCATATCGCATTTTATCTCTAAGAGTAAAGCCACCCATCCACCTGAGCATCCTCATCTCTGCAACACTTAACTTAGTCTTATGCTTCTCTTTTATTGGCCAACATTCTACCAAAATTTATAGTACACAATAGCTTTTCAAAAAGCTATTTTCCTCATAATAGCTACAAGTAACTTTTCAAAAAGTTAGACCAACCCCAAACATTCCCTAATCAAATCTAATAAATTACTCAAAAAAACTAATAAATTTAATATTTTAGATCTTTATAAATTAAATTGACTTAACAAGCAAGTCTTTTCTTTTTAATTAAATTTTGCATACTTTAATTTTCAAATGACATTTCAATTTTTTTTTTGAATAATAATATGAACCCATAATAAATCAATATAAGAATATTTTTTTCAATTCTCATATATCATATAGCATGTATGACACTTTTTCATATATATATATATATATATATATATATATATATATATATATATATATATATATATATATATATATATTATATATATATATAAAGTATGTACTAAGTATTCCCCTCAAAAATGCATGAGTATCCATAAAATCTAAATTTTTTAAATACTTTTATAGAGTAGCATTTCTTTTATCATATATATCATTTTATATGTATGATGAATCTAAGAGGCTCTTTTAAGTTTTATGATATTTGATCAATTTATAATGGTGTATCATAATTATATCATGTTAGTACCACCACTTGTGTACAACCCACTGATTGGTGGAGAAATTTCAGACGTAACTCTACATCTGGACTCTAATAGTATTACCACCTAGCGTGTATATAGCATGTGTAAAAATTCTATATTGTTTGCATACTATATAATTCTATATTGGACTCTATGTACACATGTTGTGTACATGGCCAAGTAGTGCAACACTATTAGTGTCCAAACATTGAGCTACATCCGAACTCTACACATAATAATTTCTCCCGATTTGTGGCACCTCACTTTTGGAGTGTGGTTGGCCACCTTCTACTTGGACCTAGGATTCATCTTGACACTAAGGTATTCCTAGATCTATAACACTTTTAGAGGCTAGGAGAACACTAACCCTAAAAAGACTCATAAGATTCATCCCTAAAGTTAAACCTCGGCTTAAGTTAAGTAGGGCCCACCTACCCTATACACAAACCACCTTCAATACTAAATCAAATCCTCACCAATTGAATACAAACCAAACCACAGCCAAAATCAATTGATTTCAAACCCAATATGACCCATTAAGATTCATTTTGGCCAAGTGATTAGGTTGTCCCAATCTAACCCATTTGGGTTTAAGAGGGTTAAATCTAAAATTAACTAGATCCAATTGAAATTAAACTCACATAAACTCATTTAAACCTCAATTAAATGTAATAGAACCTTGAATACAATCCAATTGAATCAAACTAAATCAAATTGGCCCTTAACACAAGTTGACTCATTTGAATCTTTTATGGCCAAAATTCAATTCAACTTGGTTTAAGCCTAATTGAATTAATCTAAGCCTCATGATCATTTTAAAAACATTCCATTTATTCCAACCAATCCAATTCCACCAATTGGTCCAACCAACCCAACTTGACCCATTTGACCTAAAAGGTCCAAATGAATCAAAACTCAAGCTAAACCAAATTGATTAAAACAAAAATCACCAATCAAATTCATATTCATTATTGAATATATTTCAACACTGAATTGGCCCCGATTAAATTTAATCAAGCCAATTGACCCACTTGACCCAATTTGGCTTAAATGGGCAAATTGAGTCAAATCCTTATTCAACCCAAATTGGACCAAATAAACTCATCTAATTACTTCCAAAATGATTGTTGGTCCTGATCAATTGCAATCAATTGAGCCCAATTAAACCAATTTGATCATTTGACCCATGTTGACCCAATTTGACCTAAAGGATCATATTGGGACAAAACTCATTCCAATCCAATTTTTCCTAAATGGGTAAATTGTGTCAAATCCTGATTCAACCCAAATTGGACCAAATCAACCCATCTAATTACTTCCAAGATGATTGTTGGTCCTGATCGAACACCCAATTGTAATCAATTGAACCCAATTAAACCAATTTTATCATTTGACCCATGTTGACCCAATTAAACCATTGATCAATTGACTTATGTTGACCCAATTTGACCTAAAGGATCATATTGGGCCAAAACTCATTCCAATCCAAATTAATTACAATCAGTGTCTCCAATTAATTATAAATTGATTATTGAACACCCTTCAACCAGTAATTGATCCCAATGTGGACAAACTAACAAAATTGACCCATTTAGCCAAAATTGGCCTAAAGGACCAAATTAAACCAAAACCTATTCTAAACCAAATCAATTCAATTCAAAGCCTTCAATCACTCTCAAATGATTAATCAAACACAACTTAATCACACCACACATTCCAATTGGTCATTTGAGTATAATCCAATAGCCTCCTTAACCCTATTTAGTCAATTAATCAACCAAACCCATTTGAACCCAATTGAACTTATATGGGTCAAATTGAGTCATGTTGACTTAATGAGTCCCACCTCATGAGGTTGATTTTGATGATAAAAAACACATGTTCAAATGCTACTAATCAAGTTAAATTCAAGTGTATAGAAAAATTCTTCAATTCCAAATTCTTCAATCAATTTAGAATGCTAAAGATATTAGACATGAAACTTGGAGAAAATTTTCTAGGAATTACTATATTAAGGTAAATGAAAATATCACTAATATAAGATAAATGATTCATTCATTTTTTAAATTCATCATTCTAAAATTATTTATATTTTTGTATATCTTAATATTACAATTATTCATTAAGTTATCCATTTTGGATAGTATGAACTAAATGCATAAAATAAGTTCCATTAAATGTGTCTTCAAGCAAGATAAATTATGTTAAAACTTTATTAAATCATTTACATGCTATTCATAATTTTTATTCATATTTTTATTGCATGAAAATTGAATTATCCTAAAATTATCATTTTTTATCTCTTATCTCTCTCCAATTATTCTTTCTCTCTCATATTATCATTTTCATCTTAACATTATTTTGGTTTAATTTTTTAATATATTTTGTGTAATAAAATGTGTGAATTATATTCAAAATATTTCCATATAATATTCCCTCATTTTTTAAAATTTTAAAAATTCATTTATTTGAATTTTTGAAATTGAATTATTTTGAATTATTTTTTGAATTCAAACTTCTTTATTCATTCATGTACTTGCTAAATCAAATCAAAAATTTTTATGGAATATTTTGAACTACCCAAGCATAATTTATTATGATTATTTACAACCTAATTAATTTATTATAAATTATTTTAAATTTAAATTCAAATCAGCCCTCTTTTTCAAATAATTCCTTTTTAATTTAACCCATTTTAGGAAAATATTTGGGGACCGCCACTTTGCTTTAAATTTAAATAGATATTTATATTATTTAAACATTCAATAAATATATAATATAAACATTGATCTTAATTGATTAATGCATTAATTTGAATATCCTAATTATGGAAATTCTATTGGCCAAATTCCTTAAGGGTATTTTTCATGGATTTATTTTATTCAAAATCCCCTCCTTCATATCAAAACTCCTTGTCAAAATTTCCCATAGGTTTCTCCTCTCTTTCTCTCTCTCTCTCTCTCTCTCTCTCTCTCTCTCTCTCTCTCTATCCTTGATTCACATAGAAAACATTTTATATTGGCTTGAATCAAATTTGTAAAGGAGGCTCTTGCAAATCCATTAGTAGATCTTATTCATTGGATTTGAAATTCAAATTGTTGCCTATTTCATTCCCCTCTCATTCCCTCATGCCTTGTCCAAACCTATACTCCTCCTTTTCTATTTAAGAGCCTTGTTTCAACTTAAAAAAAGTTCCAAAAAGTTATTATTCTCTCTTGTCTTCTTGCCCACCTTTCTCCACCTTGGCCAATCCTTGCTAAAGCAAACTCTAAGAGATTTTTGGTGATTCAAGTGCAAACATTCCTCATCATACTGCTCTTTCCCTTGGACATTTAGTTGGCTTGAAGATTGATTGGGAAAAGTGAAGGTTTGATGTGTTTCCTCCCTTGGTTGAAAACATCATAGCCTTGCTCTTAAATTTCTAAGGTGTTAAGTTTTTATATTTCCTTTATTTTTTTTCTTGGCTTTAAAGTTTATAAGGTTATTTAAATTATCTTATTTTTTCACTTCATAACCTTTAGTTCTTGTTTGGCCAAGAATAAACATAAGGAGATTAATTTATTTTGTGCTTAATTACTTGATAATCTTTTGAGTTCTTGTTTGGCCGAAAGCTAGCATAAGGAGATCAATTTATTTTTTGCTTAATCATTTGATAATCCTTTTGTTTGTTGTTTGGTTGAAAGCTCTTTCAAAGATTTTTAATTTCATAGTGCTTAATCATTTGAATATTTATTATTTATCACTTTGACCTAAAGCTTCATATAGGTTGGTTAAATTTGATTGTGTTTAACATCTCATCTCATTTACTTTTCTATTTGGCTAACCACTTCATCTCTTGCATAAATTATTTTATGATTATTGATTATTTATCTTCAATTGGATTACATACATAGGTTATGTGATAGCTTTCTTGTGGTATCATTTCATTTATTATTAAGTGATTATCAAAGCTCTCTTAATTGTAAATTCATTTATTATTTAGACTTAACTCATCTTTTGTAAAAAAATTTTAAACAAAAATTGTGTGATTTAATATTTCATTTCAAGTTGATTTATATTCCAATTTAAGTTTGCATTCAATAAAATAAAATCATTTTAAAATATTTTAAAGTTCATTCATATCAACATTGTATTACTTGCTTACATTAAATACTTGATTGAAGATCTTATTTCATTTAAAGTTAAAGTGAGGTCTCTTTTTGATTAATATTCACTTGCCTTAATATTAGTATAGATTGGGTTGTGAGTGTAAAAATATTTTAAAATTGAGAGTTAAATTTATATTTCTTTTTGCCTTGTTTTAATTTCTTGTTGGGTTGTACTTGCCCATTAAGGAAAGTATGTGTTGGGTTGTACTTGCCCATTAAGGAGAGTATGTGTTGGGTTATACTTGTCCATGAAGGAGAGTATAAGAGATTTATTATAATCTCAACTTTATTTTAGTGAATTCCTAGTCTTGGTGGCTAGGCGTGGACATAGAGTGGTTTTGGGATTTGGTCGAACCATGTAAAAATCTGTGTGTTATCTTTCTTTACATTTTGTTATTTCATTTTCATTCTTTTCATTTCACTAAAGCATTATTATTAAGTATTTAAGTTTTCTACATAAGTTAAAATTAAGTTTTTGAAATTTAATTTTAAAATCAAATTCAACAAGTTATATGGCTATTTAATAATTGGTAGCATAGCCTCTGCTCAATTTATAGTTTAACATTCCTAAGTTTGACAATTATGGCACAAGTTTTTCCTAAAGGTACACTACCTGAAGGACAATCTACACATAGACCATCTTTACTTGATAATGTTCCATTAGATAAATTAAATGCAAAACCTTGTAACATTCTTTATTGTGCTTTACTTGACGATGACTACATGAGAATTTCCATGCTTACTACTACAAAAGAAATATGGGATAAATTTATTCTTACTTATGAAGGTATTAATAAAGTTAAAGATGCTCACATGAATAGTTTAGTACATGAATATGAATTATTTCACATGTTACTAAATGAAAGTATTTCTGATATGTATACTTCATGAAAATTATAAATAGCTTGCATTCACTTGGAAAAGGTATAAAAATCAAGATTTGGTTTATAAAATTTTGAGATGCCTAAAAGATTGGAATGCAAAAGATATTTCTATTAGCAAAGCTAAGGATTTAACTACTTATACACTTGATCAGCTTCTTGGTTCTTTGATAGCATATAAATAAGTTATTACACAAAGGGATCAAAATGACTCTTTCCAAAAGAAAGAGAGAAAAATTAATTGTTTTGCAAGTGGAAGACAGTTGTGAAAAAATTATTCATGTTAAGATGCTGATAGTGATGAGATTGATTTGCTTTCAAAAGATGATCATAAAGAAAAAAACAATATGGAAAATCTATAATACATAAATTGTCTACTAAAAGATTGAATGCAAGAGAAGGAATAGTATGTTTCAATTACAAAAAGCCTAGACATATAAGAGGTGAGTGTCAAGACTTAGTTGAAAAGAAAAAGCTAAAAGAAATAAGTCTTGGAAAAAAAAAAAGCCTCGGAAGAAAAAGAAAAGAGCACTTTGGGAAAACTTTAATTTAGAAGAATCAAGTGATGGCACTACATAGGAAGAAGCAAATATATGTCTTATGGCTGATGTGGATTCTACAAGTGAGGTATATGAAGATATTTCTTATGAAGAATTAGATGACACATTCAATAAATTAGCATATGAATATAAAAATCTAAAAAGAAAATTCAATATTCTTGAAAAAGAAAATAAAATTTTAGAAATGAATGCTTCATCTTTAAAAAAAAAAGAATGTGTTGAATTAAGGCTAAGAATGATGCTTTATTAGATCAATCAAGACTTATGGATAACTTGAAAAAGGAAAATTTATTACTTCATGCAAAATTAGATTCTTGTAGTAGATTGCATTCACATGTTTATGTTGATCTCACTTTTGGAGTGAGGATTGACCTTCCTCATCTTAGACTTAGGAACCTTCTAAGAACTTGGATTTCCTTAGTGATAAGACACTTCTAATGACTAAGGAAACACTAAGCCTAAGCTTAGAGACTTAGGAGGCATACCCTAACCCAAGGATATGCTTTAGGACAAATAGGTTCTATCTATCCTATAGCCTAAACCAATACCCCAGCCTATTCACTCATCAAACCTAAACTCATATAAATGAGACATGACCTACCTCAAGCTTACTTTAAACTCATTTGAATTTGCTTTCCAATCCAAGCTCCAAGCCAAATTAACCTAGGCCTTAACCTAAGTTAACCCCATCATGATCTTATGAACCAACCCAAAATCCATCCAAGCAAACTAAATCTGATTTTCAAAATCACTCCAACCATTCAATACATCATTTCAAACTCTTCCAACATTTGTAATCAAACCAATAAAATCAAATGAATCCAATCAACCCAAGTTAGCTCATTTGACCCAAAAAATTTAAATGAGTCAAAACCCAATCAAACCTAAATCAATTGCAAGCAAGGCCACCAATCAACTCTAAATCTATCATTGAACCCCTCTCAACACTTAATTGACACCATCTTGTCCCAATTCAATCTAATCAACTCAATTGGTTCACTTGACCCAATGTGAAAATTGATCAATTTGACCACTTAACCCAAGTTAACCTAAATTGACCTAAAGGACCAAATTGGACCAAATCATATTCTAAGCCAAATTAATTGCAATCAATGACTCCCATCGACCAATAATTGAGTATTGAACATGGAAACCAAGAATTGAACCTAAATCAAATCCCAATTTGACCTAAAGGGACAAATGTCAAATCAAATTCTAAGCCAAATTTTGAAACAAATGCTATCAAAATTGATCCTTCTTGAACCTAATTTGGCATCCAACAATTTGACCTCAAAGGGTTATTCCATCCATTCAAATCAATTCCAAATGATCAATTGAAAACTAACCCATGCCCATGCAATTTGGCTTTTGCAATTGATTCTCATTTGGCCTAAATGAACCCAAATAAACTTCACAAATTCATCAAAACTAATTACACCAATGCATTCCAAATGACCAATTGAACTCACCTAAACCCTTAGTTTGACTTAATTTGACCAATTGGTTAACTCAACCTAATTGAACCCAAATTGACTCATATGGGTCAAATTGAGCCAAACCCAACCAAACTTGGCATGACTCATCCTTGAGTCACCATGAGTTTGCCGAAGTGGACCAAACCCATGGTGAACCTAGTTTGGGTCAAATCCCTTGAACCAAACCACCCAAATGATATAAAATATCCATTTGAATGGGTTCTCCCACTCCCATGCCTTGGCATCCACCTTTAGCTCTTCTTGGACAAGAGGACCACTAAACCAACCTAATTCAAAGCTATTGGGCTCAACCTTTGGACATGAGAGGGTGTTTCACCCATGGCACACCATTGATCCACCTAAGGAGGAGTGTACACTCCATGGTAGTCTACTATCCTCCCTCAGCCTCTCACACACATCCACCTCAACAATCCTCTGTCAACTCCAACCACCTACCCCGGTCAGACAACTACCAAAGGCTGAGCCAATCTAAGCCCTTGGTTCCCTTAGGGAGGAGAGTATACTCCTCCCCATCCATTCAAACTTTATAGGGACATTCCTCAAAGCATTCCACACAGTGAGCCTTCTCCATGAATCCCTAGTGCACTCCATCACCGATGAGACCAATGACCGAGCAGAACTAAGAGCCAGTCCATCCAACCTCACCAAAACTCCACCAAACCCAAATTAACTCTTCCACACATTCACCACACTCTGGAAAGTCAAAACAAATTGTTCCCCAAGCAATTCAATCACCGGAAGGCATCCCTAAACTAACTCCAGAGAGCTTTACTATAGCATTCAATCCACAGAGGAATCGACGAAGAGGCAGCTCGAGATCTTCTCAACAGGGCTTTATCTCCTCAAGATGAAGCTACCTTAGTCGACAGACCACCGGCCTTTAGCTTCAACGAGATAAAAATCTAGTAATCATAAATTTTTCTCATTAAGTGTTGGTCTTTTCTAAAATAAAGTGTGATTTCATGTGATTTCCACTATATAATCCTTTTAAATCTTCTCTCTGAACATTTTTGAGTCAATTTCACCTTTGAATGAGCTTTTGTAAGGTCGGTTCAAGCGGTGAAAGGCAGACGGTGCCCATCTTCTGACATTGGGGGGGATAACAAATCATCGATCATCCATTCCGCATGATTAGAATGGATGACCATGATTCAACGCCCTATATTTTCTGCTTTTATCCCTTCAAAACCATTAATCTTGGTGCTGATCCAGAGTGGACAAGTAAAATGAAAACCGTCATTGCCACTAAACCAGCTGCTACATCAAACCTTTTAAATAGCCAATCCCATGGCGCCATGTGGAAAGCTATGCCACATCAGCATCTATGTGGCGCCGACTATTTAAGTAGTTAATTAGGCACTAAAAATATAATTAAATGGCCAGAACTTTGAAAAATCATAACTAATTGTAGAAAAAAATCAAAAAATACAAATAAACCTATTTTGAATGGCTAGATAGGGGAGAATTTAATAAAAGAAAATTCTTAATGTTTGATCAATGAACAATGCTTAATTAGGGTTTGAATCTTAGGCTAATTATTTTAATTAAGGCTTATTACTTGGCTAATTGATACCAAATTTGGTGGATTGATTCTATGGGATGTCTTCTGCCTCCTATAATTTCTTTGAAATTATTGGTCATGTGATTTAAAGATTTTGAAATTTCCAATCCTAATGACCCTCGTTAATCAATTTAATATTTATTAAAATCACTAAACAGTAAAAATTAAATAATTTATGATGGTTAATTACTGTAAGTAGTGGGAATGTTGAAGGAAAATAATTAGGACCTCATGCTTAATTATTTTCCTAAATTTATTTCTTTAGGAGGGTTAATTAACTCATAAAAATAATTAGGATTAAATAGGGGAACTTAATGATAAAATGAAATTAAATTAAAATGATGATTGGTTGAGATAGTTCAAATATAATTCATGGGTTCCCTCTTTGTGTTTAATAACATAAAATCATTAAGGAATTTATTGTTAACCCATTGGTGTTGGAAAATCATAAGAGTACTTAACTTAGATTCCTCTCTTAATCTAATTAACTCTTAAGCATGAGCCTAATTGCACTAGTTTCTTTAGGAGCATTGCAAATTTTATTTTCTAATAAGCATATCATTTGAGCTCATGATTAAGTGGTTAGTTAAATTAAAGAAGCTTAGGAAGGATCATTAAATTGATTGCTAAATGATTTGAACTTAATTAATTCATAAAATATACTTAATTACTTTCATTAAATACATTAAGTCACTAATGTGGGATGGGTCATTAAATTGATTGCAAACACTACATGTCTTTCACCTCTTTAGGTTTTAACAATTCAAATACCAAAAATTAAATTTCATAAAAGCTTTGGTTAATCTTAAAGAAATTTAATTTACTTGATTGTCCTTAGGAATTAATATAATTGAATGTATTATGTGGCAATGTTTGGTTATTCATTTTCAATCATTATAAACTTGCATGTCATTTGTGTCATACATTCATGTTTTCAAAAAGAATCAAAAGAATATGGCTATATCTAAATTGCATGTGTTGATAAATATCATTATATGGTGTGGCTATTATCACTAATAAATCTCAAATTATTTTCAATGTTATAAGCTAATGATAAAAATCTAAGTTAATGTTGGCTATGATTATTCAATAAAATAGTTTAAATATGTTAAAGTGTTATTCTATTTTCATAATTCATGTGCATGTTTACATGTGTTTTAATATTAGCAAGTATACAGCGTGGACATCCCGGGAACACGAGGCTTTAAGTAGCCCCAAGGAGGTCTTAGATAATCTCACTTCCCTAGTTTAACAATGGAACATACTTGCATAATTTCATTCATATGTGTACATGTGCTAGAATTTTGATAGAACTTCACTTTACATGAATAAATAATTTGCTATAATACAATCTTTGCATGATTTTCATTCCCATGTTTATGTATATGTTTACATGTATTTAAGATGTCAAATATATAGTCTGAACAACTTGAGAAAATGAGGCTTTAAGTAGCCCCAAGGAGGTCTTAGAAAATCTCATTTTTTTTTTATTTAACAATAGCATGTACTTTCTTAAATCACTAATATATGTGTATGTATACTTAACTGAGCAGTGAAATCTTTCTTTTCTATCAAGATATATTCATTAACAATCATTCAAGTGTGCTTAAAATGCAAATGTATACATTGAATGTATAGTATTAAATCAAATACCATGAATAATAAAAAATGAAAACATATGTATGTTATTAATGATGAAAAGGAATGGTAGAATGTTATCCATATGATAGTGATTCAATCTCATTAATCTTAAGATGTCTTTCATGTTTGGATAAAATTCTTTAAGACTAGCACAAACTTAGGATTAATAAAATATTTGCTAAGTCATTCATTAAAGAAACCAAAGTCATAATAATATACCTTTAGAAAATAACTTAAAATAAGGATGAAGGAGGTCAAACCTCTTTCTTCTCTTTATAATAATTAGACATTAAATAGGTATTAAATGAAACAAAAAATACAAATTAAAATTACCCAATTCTTTTAATAACTTGAAGTTAAACATCCCCCAATGTTTAACTTAAAAAATTCCAAACCTCAGATAATCATAATTCTAAAGTCTAACTAAGACATAGCACACCAAACCTTAGCACACACATTAGAATACTAAGTCACCAAATATATCCTTAAATTAGGACGGTGTATGTTGTGGTGTTATATTTTATTTTGTGATGTAATATTTTAAACTTTACATTAAGATAATTTATGCATATATTGGATGTTAGGTCATTAATAGTCTAATGATATTTTATGTAGGAGATTATGCTAAAGGGGCGGCTGAAGTAATAAATAAATATAAATATTCTTGCTGCAGGTTGCTTATGCCCCTAAGCACAATCCAATTATGATAGGTAGGACTTGGTTAATGTACATGGTGCTAAGTCCAAATATGTGAAATATAATTATTGGACTTGTATGTTTGTTTAGTTAACATCTATTTTTATAGGTGTAGTTAGATTTTATTTTTTTATAAACATGTAATTTTGTAATAGGAATTAGGATTAGTGTTATAGGGTTTAGGATGAGCAATGACTAGAAGGCATGGTCTTGGGAGGCCTTGTGAAGCCTGGTGCAAGACTAATCCAAAACAAGAAGAGAATGAAAAAAGACAAGAATTTGAAGACCCCCATAGCATTTATTTCCTTATAATTGTAAGATTCTATTATAATCCGAGTTCTATAAGGGTTAAGCTCGGCTACCCAACTTCTTTTCTTTATCGGGGTGTACGGCGGTACCCAGCCACACTGGCCTCTTATTCTTTTATGAAATATATGTGTTTGATTGTTGTGTTTAAATTGTGCAATAGAAATGGCATGTTTTCATAGGTTTCTTAAAGTGTGATTTTAATGTGTGGTATGCGATAGGCTCTTTAGAATAAAATTAAATTTTCTATCTTCAGTAAACAACTCATAACTAAATTTTAATTCAACTCATAACCTCATCTTAAAGCCTAAATTTATAATCAAGATTAATAAAAGATTAGTAACCCCTTAGTTGAATGATGTATGTTATAACAATCATGCATATCATTTTATTTCACTCTTGAATAGGGAGGGTCTCCACTCTTGCACAATAGGATATGATTGACCTTTGAGGACATCTCTTGTAGTGGAGAACACCTCCTACTAATTTAGCCCATAATCTTATTTCATATTGCATATATGCATAGTTGTCCCCAATCCTTAGTCCAAATGAATGTATCAAAATTGTGTAAAAATATTATAAATTTATGCATTAGTTTAAGTAATGATTTCATGTCAACCATAATCTAGACTCTTACAAAGTGAGTTTAGGACTCTAGTTTCCTTTCTAATTAAATAATAGCCTAACTATCTTGTATTTACATAAGACCAGCCTACATGATTTTAAAGCATAGGAGGTGTTAGCTGGTAGCCCCTCCAAATAGTTGTTAGTACAGAAGAGTCTAGATGGGTTTATCCTCTCTTATGGAGGTAAACCATTATGTCCCATTTTCTGATTAGACTTAGGCCATGCTCTTAGTTTGTGCTAAAGCATCCTAAATTTAGGTTTTGAGGCTACTTATTTTCTTCAGGCTACAAGTATAAGTCTTCACCTCTTAGGTATTTTCATAATCTTATGTTGATGGATTATAAGCCCTAACATTCTAATGAAGATTTCAACTTAAACAAAAATAAATTCTCTTTTTTAAATATGTAAAGCCTCACTATAGGGTAGATTGGAGCACTTAATAGACTTCTAGTATTATGGATGTGCTCTACTTATCCTCATTTGGAATCTATAAATAAGTCTACTTGAACTCTCCCACTTAACTTTCATAAATATCCATCCTTTGATAGTCTAGCTTTGAAATCTTTGAGGATATTTATTGACTACTTTAATTGAGAGTCTTCTTAGAAAATTTTTATTTTTTAAAATGTAATTAACTATGGAAGCTTGCTTCCATAGAGTACTAAAGAACCTGGCATAAAATAAACCCTGCTTTACTTCTCCATGTAAAGTAGTCGAAAGATCTCTGGTATATATGAAGTCATCGACTTAGAGTTATTGGTGGTCTATTGTATGGTGATGTTTCCATCTTTTAAGATGGTACATCATATCTTAATTTAATACCTGATCACTTCAATAAGCACCCCATAAGATCTACATGGTGTTCCTATGACTCCAAATTAAAACACCACAGTTTCATTCATTATAAACAAGTCATTAGTTCCATCAAGATTATTTAAATTTAGACCTTATACAAATACAAATGTTACATGTCTATTTTGTAATAAAAAAGGATATGCATCTTCTGATTATCATGCTAGAAAATCTCAATCATTTTCTAATTCAAACATTATTTGGATGCCTAAAAAAATAGCTACACATACAACAAAACATTCATTACATATCTTTTTCATTTAGATGTGGACCCAAACATGTTTGGGTTCCAAAAGTTGACACCTAACTTTATTTTGTAGGAATGTCTTCAAAATAAAATAAAAGAAGGCATGTGATACTTGGACAGTGGATGTTCAAGATATATGATAGATGATAAATCTAAATTTTATATTTTAGAATCTTGTGAAGAAGGATTTGTAGTTTATGGTGATAATGCTAAAGGAAAGATAATTGGAGTTAGTTTTATTTCTAAGGATTCAATTACTTTTGATAGAGTTTATTTTGCTTAAGGTTTAAAGCATAATTGTTTATCTCACTTTTGGAGTGTGGATTCAATCTTCCCATCTTAGACCTAGGAATCTCCTAGACATTAAGACTTCCTCAGTCATAGGACACTTCTAGTGACTGAGTAAACACTTAACCCTAACTTAGAAGCTTAGGAGGACTTGCCATATGTTTAGACTATGTCTTAGGACCCTAGGAAGCCTACTAATCCTATGGCCTAAACCAAGCCTTTACCTACCTCCTTAGCCAAAACCAAGCCAACTTCAAATCAACTTAACCAATCCTAATTGAATTCCAATTCATATCCAAGCTCCAAGCCAAAATGACAAACCTAAATCCATCCTAATCTTTAATCCAACCCTATGGACTTAACCAAAGTTCCTTCAATCAAACCTAATTCAATTGATTTTCACAAAAGCATTCCAATCATTCAAATCTTCATTTCAAACTCTACCAAAAACTACAATCAACCCATTGACCAAAATCAATCCAATTAACCAAAGCTAGCCCATTTGAACCCAAAATGTGCAAATGAGCCAAAATTCAATTAAATCTAAATCAATTACAATCAATCCTAAATCAATTATCAAACTCAATTCAACCCAAATCAGGCTAATCCAAGCTAATTGACCTTTAGGTTCACTTGACCCAAAGTGACCTAAAAGACCCATTTGAGCCAAACCTCAATCCAACCCAAATTAGATTGAACTGCCTTGATTGTCCAATTGCAATCAATTAGGTCAAACTAAGTCAATTTGGTCACTTGATCAAGTTGATCCAATTAGACTACATGAGCCAAATGAACCAAATCTCATTCCAATGCAAATAAATTGAAACCAATTATTTCAATCAATCATAAACCAACCTTGAACATGGCTTGACCATCAATTGAGCCAAACCAAGTCTAATTGCCCTCTTAACTCAAGTTGACCCAATGTGACCTAAGAGGTCAAATTGGGCCAAATCAAATTCTAATCCAAATTGGTTGTAACCAATGACTCAAATCCATTAAAAATTGATTATTAAACATGATCAAACCTTGGTTGAACCCAATTTGACCAAGTCAACCCCATTAGCCCATTTAGCCTAAGTTGACCTAAAGGAGAAATAGTCTAAATCATTCTCAAATCCAAATTAACTAAAATCAAAGCCTACAATCATCTTCAAATGATCAAGTGAACCTAACCCAAGCAAATTTGATGAATTTGATAAAATTGGTCAAGTTAACCCATTTGACCCTAATGAACCCATATGAGTCAAATTCAAATCTACTCAAAACCAAATCAAACCAATCAAACCCAAACATCTCAAATCATCATTTGAACTTGACCCAAGCCTTGGTTTGACCCAATTTGACCAATTGGTCAACTTACCCAATCTAGCCCAATTTGACCTACATGGGTTCAAATTGAGCCAAACCCAACTAAACCAACTCCAAACCCATTCAAACTTGGCATGACCCATCCTTGGGTCACTATCGGTCAGCCCAAATCAAACTCAACCCAAGTCCAACCCAAATTGAACCATTACCCATTGATTAAAGCCTTCTAAATGAGTCAAAGCCCATTTTTGGATGATCAAACTCACTCTCCTACCCTTGGCAGCCACCCTAAGCTCCAAATGGACATGAGGACCACTGGCTCACTTGACCCAAAGCTGATTAGGTCAGCCATGAGCCAAGTGGAGGTGAGCTAACCTATTTCCTCCCATTAGAACACTTGGAAACCAAGGACAAGCCACATCAGCCTTTGGCAGCCCACTCCCCTCATTTTGGCCACTCAAATAAGCCACCTCACTAATTCTCTACCACCCACAGCTGCCTGCGCCAGTCGGACACCTGTAATTTTTAGAATCAATTCAAATCATCAGTTTGGATGGGGAAAAGAGTATATTCCTCCCCATTCAATTCAAACTCATAATCAGAGTTTTCCTAGAGCATGAGAGATCAAGACAAACTCCTAGAGTGCATTCTCAAGCTTTCCGAGCCTCTCCATCATCGAAAACACCAAACCCGAAATAGGACCGAGCCAATCTTCATCAACCTCCCCCAAACTCCATCATTTTTAAATTAACTTTACTCACACCTTCACCAAGCTTGGGCGATGAGAAACGAATCGATTGCAACACCGGAGACCACTCCAAGTCTAACTCCGGTGAGGATTCTAATGGTTTTTAGTCTATAAAGCAACCGGAGATGAGGCAAGGCATGAGATTCTCAACAGAGCTTTGTCTCTTCAAGCCGAAGCTACCTCGATCGATTAACCATCGGTCTTGAGCTTCGGCGAGGTAAATTCTAACAAATCATCAAAATCTCATTTTTTTTTTAGCCTTTGTGAAGGAAAGTTTGATTCATGTGAATCCCATAGTAAGATCCTTTTAAATCTCCTTCATGAACATTTTAGATCGATCTTGATGTCAAATGAGCTCCAGCAAGTTAGGATCGAGCAAGGGAGGGCAGACGATGTCTGTCTTCCATCGCTCGGGGGATGAAGGATCATTCGTCGTCTGTTCCACATGATTGGAATGGATGACCGTGATTAATCTGTTAGATTTAATTTGATTTAATTCTATAGAAATCGTGAGATTAATCCCCGCCATCCAATCTTAGATTGAATGGTGGGGATGAAAATGCATCCGCCACTGCCACGTCAGCATCATGTCGGACCATTTAAGTGATCAATCCCACAATGCCATGTGGAAAGCATTGCCACGTCACCCGCCCGCATGGCGCTGATGAGATTAGAAATTAATTATTATTTAAAAATGTAATTACTTGGCTGAAACTTCATAAATTCATAACTAAAAAATTCAATATATATATATATTAGAAAGGCTGAATAGAAGAGAATTTAATAAAAATAATTTTATTTGATTTTGAATAGTGATTAAGGCTTAATTAAGGTTTGAATATTTTTTAATTAGCTTAATTAAGCCCTAATTACTTGGGCAATTAATTCAAAGTTTGAATGTTGATTTAGTGGGATGACCTCTACCTCCCATGATTTTCTTAGGATTTATTAGCTATGTAATTAGAGAAATTTGAAATTCAAATCCTAATTACTAGCTTAATTATTTTAGTGATTAATTAAAATTCTTAATAATAAAGTTAATTAATTAAAGTTCATAAAACATTAATTAAAAAGTGGGGTGATGAGGGTGAGGAGTTAGGACCTCCTTTCTAATTACTTTCCTGAATACATTTCATTAAAGAGAGTTAATTAATACATGGCTTAATTAAGGACTTAATTAATTAATTAATGGACAAATTAAACTCTAATCCATTCAGATAATCAACATTGAAATTAAGGGTTTTTTATGTGTTTAAAAACATAAAGATCTTTAAGGAAATTATGATTAGCCCATAAGTGTGGGAAAATCATAAGAGTACTTAATTAGATTCTTTAACTTAATTAATCTCTAATCATTAGCCTATTTCATTAGGTCCTTTAGAAGCATTGCACTTTTATTTTACCTCATATTCATTCATGATTAAATATAGAAAATGATTAAATAGATTGCTTAATGATTTTTAATTAATAATCTTATTAATTATATCCTTAGAATTAATATTAAATAATTAATAAGAAGCTTTAATTATTCCTTTTAATCAAATCATAAATGTTATATGTATATGAGATCTTTGATTCCTTTTCAAAAAATCAAATAATTAAATATGATGTAATGTAAAATTGTATGTGTTGACTTAAATTTTATTATATGTGTGGTTATTATCACTAATAAATTTAAAATTACTTTCCAAAGTTATAAATGGATAATGAAATGTGGAGTGACATTAGCTATGAATACATACATAGGTTTTGCATGTGATTATAGCTTAAGCATTTGAAGTTTGGCTTTCTTTCCTATGCTCATGTATGGATTTACATGTGTTTGAATGATAATAAGTATATAGTCTAGACATCCCCAGAATACGAGGCTTTAAGTAACCCCAAGGAGGTCATTTGATTACCTCACTTTCTGGTTTAGCAATGGCACATGCTTGTTTGACTTCATTCCCATGTATATTTGTATTAGAACTTGGATAGAGCTTTAATTCACATGCATAAATAATTCAATCAAATAAAATACAATCTTTTGCATGATTTTTGTTCTTCTAATCATGTATACATTCATATGTATTTAAGATAGCGAGTATATAGTCTGGACATCCCAGGAATATGAGGCTTTAAGTATCTTTAAGGAGGTCATTTGATTATCTCACTTTTCTGGTTTAACAACGGCACACACTTGCTTAAGACTTTCATACATGTGTATGTGTATTTAGTTAGAGAATGAAAATCACATTTTTCTATTAAACATAAATGAATCCATAACCATTTAAGTAGACCAAAATGTATTACATGTAAGGGTGGTGCTTTCTTTCCTATGTTCATATATGGATTTACATATGTTTGAATGATGATAAGTATATAGTTTGGATATCCGAATATGAGATTTTAAGTAGTCTCAAGGAGGTCATTTGATTACCTCATTTCCCTAGTTTAACAATGGCACATACTTATCTAATTTCATTCATATGTATATTTTATTAAAATTTGGGCAAAGATTTAATTTACATGTATAAACAATTCAATCAAGTAAATATATAATTTCCAAATGTATGCATCCATAACCATTCAAGTGTGCCAAAATATGTTGTATGCATAGGTATACTAAGTATTACATCATATGCATGTTATGGGTGATGAAAAGGAATGGTTCAACATATTCTATGTGATGGTAATCCAACCACATAAATTTTTAGATGACTTCCATGTTGAATAAGATTCTTTAAGGATAACCTAAACTTAAGATTAATAAAATATTTAATAAATCATTCACTAAAAGATACTAAATCATAAAAATGTGCCTTTTAGGAAACAACTTAGGATATGGATGAAGGAGGTTAAGCCTCTTTCTTCTCTCTATAACACTAAGATGCTAAATGTAAATCAAATGAAATAAAAAAAACATAAATTAAAATTTACAAGTCTCTAAACAACTTAAAATGAAACCATCCATCATGTAAACTTAAATAATTTTGAAACTTAGAAAATTATAATTCAAATGCCTAGCTAAGACATACCACATAAAGTCTAAACACACACATTAGAATGCTAAATCACTACTTCTAGCTTTAGGTTAAGACGGTGTATGTATGATGATATTTTTTGTTTTGTGATATAATATTTTAGACTGGATGTTAGGAATGTGGATCTTAGACTAGATGTTAGGTTGTTGTTAGCCTAATGTTATCTTCTACAAAGGATTGTGCTAATGGGGCTGCTATAAAAATAAATATAAATATTTTGCTTGTAGGTTGCTTATTCCCTTAAGCATAATCCAAGTTAGGACACGTGGGCTTGGTTACCCATGTGCTGGGTGCTAAGTCTAAATTATAAATTATAACTATTTGGGTTTGTATGTATGTTTAGTTATTCTCTATTTTGTAGGTGTAGTTAGATTTACTTTTCCAAAAATATAATTTTACAATAGAAATTAGGATTAGTGCTATGGGGATTATGATGAGCAGTGGATAGAAAGCTTAGTCCTGGGGCACCCTAGGGTTCCTTGGAGAATATCAAATCAAAAGAAAGAAAGAAGGAAGAAGAAGAAATGAAGAATGAAGACCCCCATAGCATGTATTCAATTTTAAATTATAATATTCTTTTGTAATCTAGGTTGTATAAGTGTAGAGCTCAGTTACCCTTTTTTTTCAGGGTGTATGGTGGGACCCGGCCGCATTGGCCTTTTATTCCTTTATGAAATCTATTCATGTTTGATTGATGTTATGTTTAGATTGTGTAATAGAAATTACATCTTCTTCATAGTTTCTTAATGATTGATGTTTGGATGTGTGGCCTGGATACGTAGGCTCTTAGAATAAAATTAATTTTTCTACCACCATTACTCATAACTAAATTTTTAAACAACTCAATCTCATTTTAAAGCTTAGGTCATAATCAAGATAATTAAAGATTTAGCAACCTCTTAGTTGAATGATGTATGTGATAATATCATGCATATCATCTTATTTTCAATCTTGAATAGGGAGGGTCTCCATTCTTGCACGATAAGGGAATGCTTGACCTATGAGGGCATCCCTTATAATGGAGAACACCTCCTCTCATTGATTTAGCTAATAACCTAATTTCATCATGCTTTCAAGTATAATAATCCCAAAGCCTTTGTCCAAATGAATGTGTCAAAATCATATAAAATTTTAAAAATTTTACATTTTTAGACTAAGTCATATGCTCATACCAAACATGATCTAATCTCTTATGGGGTGAGTTTAGGACTCTAGTGTCTTTCAAATTAAATAGTAGCTTAAACCATCATGCAATTTCATAAGACTGACTTTCATGGATTTAAAGCATAGGAGGTATTAGCTGGCGGCCACTCCATGCGGTCGTAAGTCTAGAAGTGTCAGATGGGTCTATCTTCTCTTGTGGAATTGACCCTTATGTCCCATATCGCTTAGATTTAGGTCATGCTTTAACTTGTGTCAAAGCTCCCTATATTTAGAATTTGAGGTCACTTGTTTCCCCTATGCTACCAGCATAAATCATCACATCTTTGGCATCTCCATAATATTATATTGATGGATTATAAGCCCTAGCAATCTAATAAAATTTCAACTCAAATAAATAAATCCTCTCACTTTTAAAAATATAAAGCTGATTCATAAGATAGGTTGGGATGCTCACTAGGCTTCCTAGTATCATGAGCATTTTCTACTTATTCTCCTTTGAATTCCAAAATAAGTCTTTCCAATTAGACATTCTCAATTGATTTTCTAAAATAACCAATCCTTTGATAGTCTGCCCTTGAAATCTTTGGAGACAATAATTGACTACTTTAATCAAGAGTATTCTTAGAAAATCACATTTCCTAGGATGTAATTAACTATGAAGGCTTACCTCCATAGGAAACTATAGAACCTCGCATAAAATAAACCCTGCTTTACTTTTCCATATAAAGTAGGGGAAAGATCTCTAATATATGCATCATTCCTTAGGAGTCTTTATTAGGTGATTAGGCTCATTGCAAGGTGATGTATCTATCACTTCAATAAGTACCCCTTACAATCTCTATGGTGTCCACACGGACCATCCAAAAATAAACACCACAATAATCTTATTTACATTAGTCAATTATGCGATAAAGGATTTAATGTTGAATTTCATTCATCTTTATGTACTTTTAGAAATAAGAAATCTATTTTGCTTGTTGGTTATAGATACAAAACAATTACCTTATTGATTGCATTAGAATTTTTCGTTTAAGGTATTTTAGTTCAATTGATGATTTTGAGTTTTCCCTATTTATTTAATTAGCTCTTAATTATAAGCCTAATTGCATTAGATTTTTAGGGAATGTTTATTTCATATTTATGCAATTTCAATAATTTTTCATAACTTTGGGGCTTATACTTGGGCTTAATTAAACTTATGAGCTCTTTTGGGCTTAATTTATTAAATAATTAGTTAACCTTAATTAATTCATAAAAATTATTTAAATCACCTAATGAATAGAGATGGGTCAAGCAATAATTTTAATATTTTCCTCTCCTCATTAGGATTAAATGATTTAAATTTCAAAATCTAATCCTTAATGAAGTTGATTAGGCTTAAGGGTGCTTATCTTAATGTAAATATCCTTAGGAATTAATAATTTTAAATAAGTTAGTTAATGATATTTAATTGCTTTACTTCAATTATTTATAAATTTCCATTCCATATGTTTCATGCATTCATGTTTCAAAAATAAAAAATATATATTCCATTTAATTGCATGCATTTGAAGTAAATAATGTGGCTATTAGCACTAATAAATCTTAAATTATTTACTTAGCTAATTAAAGATAACTATTAATCTAAATGTAAATTAATATAAATAATCAAAAATCATGTTTAAATCATATGTGTATGAACTACAACATTGAAAGGTATATAGTCTGGAAACCTAGAGCGAGACTTTATATGCCTAAGGGGATCTTTGTTTACTTTACTTCCCTAGTCTAACAAAGGCATGTACCTTGAAAATTGTAGTGAATTACATACATATTAAGGATGAATTATTTTTTTAACTTATATATTTAAAGCATCTTAAAAGTTTCATAATTTCATCCTTATGTTCTTATCTATATAGATGTATATGAATTAACAAGTATGTATTTTGGACATCCGAAGAGCACAAGACTTTAAATAGTCCCGAAGGGGTCTCTGATTAATTCACTTCCCTAGTTCAATAATGGCATGTACATGTATAAATTTAATATACTGATGTGAATGTATATTTGCATAAGAGATAATTAAATCATTATTTCTACAAAAAAAAATACATCGTCCATATGACTATGTCCTATATTAAATATTAACAAATAAAAAGTGTATTAATTCATTCATGCATTAAGTGTGAAGTATTCAAATAATATATATGTATCTATTAAATCTAATTATTCAATCAAATATATAATTTAATTAAATGGAAATCAAAGAATGATGAAGTGAAGTTAATAAAATGTCATTAGATTATCCTTGATTTGATTTTATTAATTAAGATGTCTTTCATGTTTAAATAAAATCTCTTAAGTCAAATTCGAACATATAGTTTAATAAGAAAATATGTAACACTTCATTAAGATGATTATAAATCATAAAATTTATCTTTTAGATTCAACCTAAGGTTATGGATTAAGGTGGATCTCACTCATCCTTTCTCTCTTTAAAACTCTAAATCAAAAATAAAACTTGAATGAAGTTAAATGCCAAAGTCTAAAATTCATCTCAAAATTATTAATCATGTAAAGTATAATCAATTAATAAGGGACTTAAACATTCATCATTAGAATATTCTAATCATTAAAGCAATTATGACATATCACACCAAGCCTAAGACACGTTAGATTGTTGAGTCACCAAATCCTAGTCTTAAGTTAGGCCAATGCTTGTTGCGATGATGTGATATTTTATTTTGTGATGTGATGATTTAGACTAGATGTTAGAATTGATTGCAGGAGTATGTATGTTAGAGTGATATTAAATTAATAATATTTTTTACAAGGATTATGCTTAAGGGACCACTCTGATAATAAAATGTAAGTATTTTTTTGCTTGCAGGTGCTGCTTAAGTCCCTAAGCATAATCCATTAGAACATGTGAGTTTGGTGACTCAAAGTAGGGTGCTAAGCCCAAATGTAAGAAATATAACTACTTGGTGTGATTATGTGTTAAGTTAACTTATGTTCTATAAGTGGTGTTACATTTATTTTTTATAAAATTATAATTTTGTAATAGGCTTAGGGTTAGACCTATAAAGTTTAGGATGAGTAGTGGCTAAAAGGCTTAAACATGGGAAGCCTTGTGAATCATGGAGTACTCCAATCCATGAAGTGATGATGAAGATGAAGAATTGAAGACCCCCATAGCTTTATTTACATTTGTAAATTAATTATAATCCGAGATGTATAAAAGTAGAACTCGGCTACCCATTTCTTTTCTTTTCTTGGATCTATGGTGGTACCCTGCTAGCCTCTTATTCTTTTAAGAGATTGATGTTTTATTATTTTATTTACATTGATTGTGTAATAAAAATGGTATATTTTTCATAATTTTCTTAAAAATTAATTGTTTATTATGGCCTACATGTGGTAGGCTCTTTAGAAAATTTAAATTTTCTACTCCAACTAAATAACTTTAATTAAATTTTAATAATTCATAACCTCACTCTAAAGCATAGGATTTTAATCAAAAAATAAAATAATTAGCAACCCCTTAACTATATAGTTGAAGTTTATAACAACATGCATACATATTATTTTCTTTATTGCAAATAGGGGGTTTCCACTATTGCACAATAAGGGAAAAGGCTTGACCTGTGAGTGCAGTCTCTTATAAAGGAGAACACCCCTTCATGCTGATTCAGCCCATAACTTGATTTTATCATGCATGTAAGCATAAACTCTCCCAAGCCTAAGTCCAAAATAAAGAGTCAAAAATGAACCAAAAATTGGTAAAATTTTATTGCATTAGTCTAAGTCATAATTTACACACTAATCATGATCTAGACTCTTAGAGAGTGAGTTTAGAACTTTAGATTATTTTTTTAATAATAACAGCCTACCTATCTTGGATTTATATAAAACTAGCCCACATGGTTTCGAATCATAAGAGGTATTAGCTAGCAGCCACTCCAGGCAATTGTAAGTCCAGAAGAGTATGGCTTGATTCTCTCTCTCTAGTGGATATGAACTAATATATCCCACCTTCCTCAGTACATTTAGATCGAGCTCCTTGCTTATGTTAGAGCACTTTAGATATAGGTTCAGAGGCTACTTTTTTCTCCTTTGTTATGAGTATATGTCCTCACCTCTTAGGTATTTTCACAATTTTATGTTGTTAGAATCTAAGCCCTAGCTTTCTAATAAAATACTCAAAATATAATTTTTCTCCTTTAAAAATTTAAAGCCTCATTATAGGGTAGACTGAAGTGCTCACTAGGCTTTCTAATATCATAAGTGTTTCCTACTTATCTTTCTTTGAAATCTGTTATAAACACATCATACCTAGAGTCTCCCCACTTGATTTTCCAATGACTACCAATCCTTTGTCATCAAGTTTTGAAATTATGGAGACATTAGCTAACTAATTTAATGGAGTGTATTCTTAAAAAATCCTCTTTCTTAAGATGTAATTAACTATGGGGGCTTGACTCCATAAGGAACTTAAAAACTTGGAATAAAATTAACCTTGCTTTACTTCATCCTTGTAAAGTAGATGAAAGATCTCTGGTATACGTAAACTCATCTGCCTCAGGAGCCCTTATTAGATGATTGAGCCAATTATAATGTGATGTTTCTATCTTTTAAGATACTACATCATTCTTCATGTCATGCTCGATCATTTCAATAAGTACTCCCTCAGATCTACGTAGTATTTCTATGACTCTAAAAATAAACACCAAACCCTATACCCACACAAACTAAGTATAATTATACTTTTGTGTCAAATATTGCATACAAATGAATGCTTTCTCAATATGAAAGCATATGTGTATATCACAGATGAATGATAAAAACTAGATTTCCTTAGAGATTCATGAGAAATATTATGAGAGAAAATATTTTGTTATAGTTTAATGGAAAATAGAGAGAGGGGGGAGAGAGAGAGAGAGAGAGAGAGAAGAATATAGTGATGTGATATAAGAATTTATAATAAATCAATCTACATAACTTGCATCTACTATTAGAGTAAATAAGATAATTATTTGTTATATAAACTTTTTATTATAACAAAGATGACACCCATTCATAAATCTTTTCCATGAGCATCGAAGAAAGAGATGAGATAAGAATAAATTAAAATAGGAGAAAGTTACATTCAATATAAAGCACAAATGTAAAACTTATATAGAGAAAGCAATGGAGATGAGTAATAATGGAATTTGGGTCTTCTATAAAAATGTGATGAATAACCTTATTAGGCCTTAGAAGAATCGTCAATAAAATAATGATACATTTACATACATACCATTTAATTCTTATATATTGTCATATTAAACACCTAAATATTGATATATATTCATTCATATCATGCTTAAATCTTTAATATCACATCAAAATATCATTATTATTAACTTTTAAAAATGAATACACTTTTTCATGCATAAGTATGATGTTATATATGTAAATATCAAACATTAGGTGTTAGATATGTAAATCTTCCTAAAATAATTGACCTTGGATAACACCATGAATCTTTTGAGATAAGAGTCCATATATTATAGTGTAATGGCTATAGTGACATTAGGTTGCAAATGAACTAGTACATGAGTCAAAATTAGTTACACTTGGCTTACCTTGATGATGGGATATCTAGAGCTAAGTTGAATGTAAAAATCTAAACTTTTAATACTCTAATTGTGCTAGAGTAGCAGTGACAAATAAATTATGTAGCATCTCAATGAAGGACCAATGGGCTCAATGTACTTGTTATTTTGTACTTTATACACAATGTGTACACAGCTGATACATAGTAATGTGTATCGTCCTAACTCTGTAGATAATAATTTCTATGTAGTAAGGGCATGCGAGGGACATATTGCCCCTCTCTTTTATTAAAAAACAATAATAATAAAACTTAAAATCTACATAAACAAATAGTCCTCTCCATTCACGGATGCTCAAAAGCTCCTACTTCCTCTCATTCTATCTTTAGCTCTACCCTATCGTATATGACATCATTGTCATCACGCTTAGCTCATTATGATAACTAATCATCAATGTTCACTCTGCTATTGACTCCATAATCATCGTTAAGCTTTTTGTAGTTACTTATGTTATAATGTGAGCACTACTGCCTCTTCTTCTTTCTCCTTCCTCCTCCTCCCTCTCTTCTTCTTCCTCTTTTTTCTTTTTCTTCTTCCAACCAACTCTCCCTCTTTGTCCATCAAAAAATTTTAAATTCATATGTATGTATACTTTTCAGCATATTACTAGTGAAATTTTGTCTGTCAAAAATACTTACTTCAAAAACACATTTTAGCAAAATATTTTTGTTGAAAAAAATTATCATCATTTTCAGCTTATAATCCACTACAAATAGATGAAAAATGTCAAAGGGCATCAACAATGGAAAGAGCTACTAAAATAAATATTTTGGTAGCTTCTTTTTGTCAGAGTTTTAACATAATTTATATGAGGTTTTTTATTGAATTCTCTGATAAAATTAGCAAAAAAAAAAAAAAAAAAAGTTCAACGCTTTTTTTTATTTAATAAAATATATCAACTTTACTAATAAAAAATTCACCAAAAATATGTATCAAGATTATTTAAATAAATTCACTTTATTTTTACTCATTTGTAGTTCATGTCATATTCAATCACACCAAAATATATCACATTAACTACTAAGATTAACTTATAATAAAAACTTAGATCATTGAGATAAAACTTAATTGATTTCGTGACATTAACATAAAAATTATATTAATATTATAACATAAAAAAATATTTCATTACAAATCATAGAAAATAATACAATTTATACAATTTATATAGAATCAAAAATTTATAAATAGTATTTTTAAAAATATTGTTGACCTCACTTTTAAAATGAAGTTGGCCATCCCTCCTTAGACCTAGGACTCATCTAGACACTAAGGCGTCCTTAGGGACAAGGCACTTCTACTGGCTAGGGGACACTAAACTAAAGCCTAGAAGACTTATAGGACCAAAACTCTATGGCAAACCTTGACTTTGGAGGAGTAGAACCCCACCTATCTTATACCTAATTTAACCATAAGACCAAACCAATCCCCTAAACCTAAATGTTCCCACAAACTCAACCTCCATTGATACCGATTTGTCCTAGGCTCAAGTTGAGTCGTCATGGTTCAATTTGATCAAATGATCAAGTTGACCCAACCTAGCACAATTGGGCTTAAGAGGGATAAACCCAAAATTAATTCAATTAAATTACAATTGAACTCACCCAAACCCATTTGAACCTCACTTGAACTTGATTGAACCTTGGTTGCAATCCAATTGAATCTAATTCAACTGAATTGGTCCTTAGCCCAAATTCCATTTAAACCCTATAGGACCAAAATTCAATTAACATGATTCAAACTAAATTAATTTAATCCAAGACCTCATGAATACCCTAAACACTTGAATGAATATTCCAATCAACTCCAACACATATAATTTCATCAATTGCTCAAATTAACCCAACCTAACTCATTTGACCCAAAAGGTTCAAATGAGTAAAAACTCAATCTAACCCAAATTGATTGCAATCAAAGCTACCAATCAACTCTAAATCCATCATTGAACATGTTTTAACCTTCCCATAGCTTCAATTGAACTCAATCAAGCCAGTGACTCATTTGACCCAATTTGGCCTAAATGACCAAATTAAGTCAAAGTGTAATCCAACTCAAATTGGACTAAATCAATTCACTCAATAAATTCTAAAGTGATTATTATTCATCATTGATCACCCATTTGCAATCAATTGAGCCTAACCAAGCCAATTTGACTACTTAACCAAGTTGACCCAATTTGACTCAAATTGGGTCAAATCCCATCACAATCCAAATTGAATGCAATCAATACCTCCAATCAATTACCAATTGGGTATTCAACACTATCCAACCTCAATTAAAGCCAATTTGATCAAGTCAACCCAATTGATGCATTTAACCCTATTTAACTTAAAAGTCAAACTAAAACCTATTTTAATCTAAAAAATCAAATCAAAGCTTATAATCATTCCTAAATGATCAATCAAACATAAACCAACCCTTCACCCAACCTAATTTGACATATTTCCCAAATTGTCCAACTTAATCTATTTAGCCTAAATGAACCCATATGAGCCAAATCCAAATCCACACCCAATTGGATCAAACCATTTACATCAACACATTTCGATTGATCATTTGAACATAACCCAATAGTTCTATTGACCCAATTTGGTTAATTGTTCAACCTAACTCATTTGAACCCAAATTGACCTAAATGAGTCAAATTGAGCCAAACCCAACCAAACTTGGCATGACTCATCCTTAGGTCCCCATTGACCTGCCCAAATAGACCTAACTTAAGGTGAACCTAGTTCAACCCAAACCAAGTGAACTAAGGGTTTCAAATAGGATAAAAACTTAAAAATAGGAAGATCCAACCCCTCATTTTGCCTTGGGTAGCCACCTTAGCATGCCTTGAGCTCCCCCATGCTGACTAGACCTAACCTAAAGTTGTTGGGCTCATCCATTGACCAAGGTGATGTCCCTCTCACTTTTTTCAACCCTTGGCTTAGCCCAAGGGACTTGTCCTCATCACCACTAGCCACCAAACTCCAATATCCACTTGGGGACCTCCACCTCATCACTCTCATGCCATTTCCAGCCACCCCTGCTAACCCACTACCATGACTTGACCCAACCTCTTTGGTTAATTAAAATGGGGAGGAGGGAATTCACCTCCTCTCCCATTTAAACTTAGCACACATGTTCCTCGGAGCACAAGAGACAATCCCCAAGTGCCCTCAGTGATTCGAGCTCCAATCACTGGAGATCAGCTCCTCCTTAAGCCCAAGCCTCCACTCCATCCAATCACACCCAAACTCCACTAAACTCAAATTAATTTTACCCACACCTTCTCGTCACTCTAAAAAATAGCAAAATGAATCGATTCTCAGTCAATTCAATCACCGAAGACTAAGTTCAATCAACTTCAATGAGCTTCATAGTGGCATTTTGGTTTAGGGAGCAACCGATGGGGAGGCAAGAGAGGATCTTCTTAGAAGGATTCACCTCTTCAAGGTGAAGCTATCTCAATCGACGGACCACCAATCTTGAGCTCTGGCAAAATAATTTCCAGCAAACCATAGAAAATCGTAGGATTTTTGGTACTTTATAAAGTAAATTTGTGCTTTATGTTAATCAAATCATAGATCCTTCTTAAATTCCATCCTTGATCATTTTGCAATCATTTTTGGCATCAAGCTCTAACAAGCTCAAATCGAGTGGTAAAAGGCAAACGGTATCTATCTTCCACCATGGGTAGACAATGGATCATCATCCATCCATTCCACATGATTAGATTAATGATTAATCGCATTAGAATTCTTAATTTCTCCCTTTAGAATTGTGAAATTAATCTTCACCATCCGATCCATGATCGGACGGCTGAGATAAAAGTGCATCACTCATGGCTTAGTTAGTAGCTGTGTTAGATGATTTAAGTTACCAATCCCATTGAGTCATGTGGAAGGTGTTATCGCATCAGCGATCGCATGGCGTTGAATATGTAAATGGTTTAATTATAGTTAAAATGTATTTTAATTAATCAAACTTCAAAAAATCATAACTAATTATAAAAAATCAAAAAAATCTTAATAAACCCATTTTGGAAAACTTAAACATAGGAGAATAAAAAAATAAAAGCATATATTTTGCTTAATAAATAGTAAATAATTAGGGTTTGAAGTTTTAGGTAATTAGCTTAATTAAGCCTTAATTACTTGGCCAAATTACTTAAAATTTGGATTGATTTATCCTTAAGGTGACCTCTATCTCCCATAATTTTCTCATGCCCATTTGTTTAGTGATTTGGGAAAATTCATTTTTTTCAAAGCTTAATTCTCTATTTATGTATTTAATAATTATTAAAAAATTATGAAATTAATTAAGGATGGTTAATTAGACATGTAAATAGTAAGGGTGACCAAAGAAGATAATTAGGACTTCTAGTCTTTATTACTTTCCCTAAATTACTTTAGTGGACCATTAATTAATTAATTAAATCCCTAGCTAATTAAAATTTGAAAATATTCATAATGATTAATTAAAATTAATGATAATTATAATTAATTCCTCTTTGTGCTCACTAAGCAAAGAGTTCTTTAATAAAATAAAAAAAATCTCTAATTAGTTTAGGGTATGTTGAAAATATTTTTTTTTGGTTTTCTTCTTATTTATTTAATTAATCTTAATTATAAGCCTAATTGCATTAGAAACTTTAGGACATGTTTATTTTATGCATATTCATCTTTACAAATTTTATCATGATTTTAGGCTTATAAGCAAGTGTTAATTAAATTCATAGGCCTCTTTTGTGCTTAATTAACATTAATTAATTAATAAAAATCACTTTAAGATAATGTTAAATCAATTAATGAACAGAGAAGGTGTGGGTTAATTCTTAATCTTTTGTTCTTCTCTTTGGGATTAAATAGCTCAAATCTTGAAATTAAGTTTGAAAGAACTTGATTTGACTTAAGGGATATTTATTTATCTTGATTATCCTTAGGCCTTAATGAAGCCAAATAAGTCATTTGATGATATTTAATTACTTTGCTTAAATTATTTATAAATTTGTATTTCATTTGTTTCATGCACTCATGTTTCAAATTTAAAATTAAAAAAAAAGGTTTTCAATTAATTTCATGGTGTTGATTAAAGATAGCAAGGCTATTATCACTAATTGAATCTTGAAATTATTTTCTTAAAATAATATGACATTATTGTTAATTAAGTAATATAAATCCTAACTTTATATATGTATATTTATTACAAGTGACATATCAAATTGACACTTTTATTTTTCATGTTTTAAAATAATTTAAAACTTTTCTACCTTCATCTTTATACTTATATGTTTATATGTGTATATGGATCAAATATATGGTCTGGACACCCTGGGAATGCGAGACTTTAAGTAGTCCCAAGGGGGCCTTTTGATTGCCCAACTTTCATGGTTGAATAAAGGCACGTACTTGTATAGCTTTCTATATACATATATTTGTATGAGTATAAAGTGAAATTTCCTATTCTACAAAACCATGCATATATATATATATATATATATATATATATATATATATATATATATATATATTGCTCATGCATCAAATGTGTATTATTAAAAATGTAATATGTATATGCATACATTAAGTCAAATTAAATAGGAAATGATAATAAGTACTAATAATGAAGCTAAGTTAAGAAAAAATATTATTGATTTGATTATGACTTGCTTCATTAATCTTAAGATGTCTTTCATGTTTGAATAGAATTCCTTATGTCAAATCCAAATATAGGATCAATTAAAACTTATGAACCCTTCATTTAAAGAAATTAAAAGTCATTAAATATATCTCTTAGAATTAACCTAAGGTGAAGGATTAAAGAGGATCTCCCCTCTTTCTTCTCTTTATAATTTTAAATTATAATCATGAAACAAAAAAGAAATAACATATAATTTAATAATTTTATTAAGTTTCTAACAACTTAAAGAATAACCACCATTAATAAGGAACTTGAATATTCAAACACTAAATAATTTTAGCTTTAATACCCAATTAAGACATACCACACTAAGCCTAACACACACATTAGAATGTTAAGTCACCAATTCTAGTTTTAGGTTGTGATGGTGAATCTTGTGATGTGATATTTTATTGTGATGTAATATTTTAGACTAGATGTTAGGATTATTTGTACATAGTTTTCATGTTAGGGTGATGTTAGACTAATGATATTTTATGCAAAAGATTGTGCTTAAGGTCATTGTAATAATAATAAATATATAAAAATGATTTTGCTTGTAGATGTCGCTTAAGACCCTAAGCATAATCCAATAGGATAAGTTGGCTTGGTTACCCAAGGTAGGGTGTTAAGTCCAAATATGTGAAATACAACTGCATGGTTTGATTGTGTATTATACTAATCACTATTTTGTCGATGTAGTTAGATTTAATTTTTGCAAAAAATATAATTCTTGTAATAGGATTAAGATTAGAGTTATGGGGTTTAGAATGAGCAATGAGCTAGAAGGCTTGAACCTAGGAGGCCCTGCACTATCTGAAATACTAATCCAAAAAGTGAGGATGAAAATAAAAAATTGAAGACCCCCATAGCTTTCTCTTTAATTGTAATTTAATTATAATTTGGGTTGTATAAGAGTAGAGCTCGGCTACCCAATTTCTTTTATTTTTTAGGGTACGGTGGTACCCGGTACAAGATTATAGAAATTCCTAGAGTTGAAAAGTCACTCTAGTAAGATGCTTCAGACCCTAAGTCTATAATTGCTTCGACACAAGTTGAAGGCTTGATCTAGTTTGACTTTTAGAATTATTAGCTCTTTCTCCTATTTGAGAAAAGAAACATATCTCTGACTCTTTTGGACTTATATGCCTAGAAGGCTGCCAGCTAACACCACCTAAGAGAATTTTTAAATATATGATGTCAAGTCTCATGAATGTAAGATGGCTAGGTTGCTGTATTTTAGAAAGAAATCTAAGAACCTAGACTCACTCCTTAATCCCTAAGATCATGTTGGGTATGATATGTACCTCACTAATGAAACAAATTTTAGCTTTTATATCTTGACTCATAATTTATTTAAGGCTTTTGGGGTATGCAATTTATGCCTACAATGAAATGCAATTATAAGTGGTCATGGGCCAAATCAAGAAGAGAAGACAAACTTTCCCAAGAAGGTGGTCATCCTCAAAGATTAGATACCCCTTATGTACAATATGTGAAGCCCCCAATTCAAGAATTTAGAATAATATGCTAACAAAAGCTAGTTATTTTTTAGTTATTCCTAAATATTTAATTTATATGAGAAGTTTCAAATTTCTATATTTTTATTTAAGTTGTTTAAATTTAAGTTAGGCAAAAAATTTAGTTTTCCTAAGAGCTAACATTAAGGAATTCATCATAAAAAAATATAACACAAAAAGAAACCTAGAAAAGTAGGTTGATCCTACCCAAAGTAAATCAAACAAAACATAAATTAAAAGAATAGACCACTACAACCGGTTACCATTGTACCCTAGAAGAAAGAGAAAAATGGGCATGAGCTCTGCCCTTACATGCTCGCCTAGAACTACAAGTCTAGATCTATGGGACTTCATCCAAATCATCTCCTTCTTAAAGGACCTCCTTTGGGCTTCATAGAAGACCACCATAATGATATAGTCAACTCCTGCCATCCCTAAACTCCATAGATCTTAACATAATTCTCGAATCAAATTACATTTAAAATTCAAAAAGAAATTCCAAGCCCTACAAAATAAATATTAGGAAATGCAAATAGCACACTAGTAGTTATATTTGCAAATATATGGGATTAGCATTAGTTGCTTGACAAGCCCACCTATTCTATTGGGCTATGCTTGAGAACTTAAGCATACTTGTAAGAAAATAATATTGATTTATAATTTTAATAGAAACCCTTTTAGAATAGCCCCATAGAAGATATCATTAGTTTTATAAAGAACTTCCTACCATCCAGTCTAACGGGCAAACAGTCATAGCCATACAGTCTAAAATATTACACCATAAAATAATAAAATATCACATCACATCACAAAATGACCTAACATAAATCTATGGTGACCTAATATTCCAGTGAGTGAAGGAAATGGGCTTGTATGGTAAGACTTTACTAGGTATTTTTAAGTTCAACTTTCAATTTGGGATTCCATTATTTAATTTAATTTAATTTGAGATTTTTACATTTCATAATTTTGCTTCATAGGTACATGTCATTGCTATACCAAAGATTTGAGGTATCAAGACCTCCTTAGACCAGTAGCCCTTCGATCTTGGGTGTCCATACCATATACCATATGTTGCTAATTATAAAATAAATTATTTTTATTCTTTTGATTTTTTTTAATATTAAAATTGTTTAATTTATCATGGGTGATTTTAATTTAAATTATTTAATAATTTACAAATTTTATTTCCATTTTACATTCATTTTATATTAAAATTAAATTTAAGATTTCAAGAATAAAAAATATAATAAATTTTACTTTGGGTGGAACTCATTCTAGTCAACATCCTAAATCCTAATAGAATTAAGTCTTTACCCTAAAGTGAAGATTCATTCTAAGGGCAAACTAAGATCTTAAGTATCTTGATTAACCTCTACTTAAATTCTTTTAAGTTTAATTTAGTTTCATTAAAGTTCCAATTTTGATTTTGATTTAAATTAAGATTCATTCTTCTTTTATTTAATTAATGTCTCTTAATTTGATTGATGTTTAAATGATTGATTTATTCATTATTTTAGTTTTCTTTTTATTTTGATTAAATGCTTATTTATTTTCATGTGTTTTAATTATTTAATTTGCTTGATTGAAATTGATTTTATTTATTCATTTCATTAATGTTATGTTAAAGGGTTTGGATAAATTAACTTAATCAATTTTCAAGTTGTAACTTTATTCTTTCATTTTATTGATGTTAAGTTTGTTAATGTTTATGTTTTAAAGCTTAATCTTCGTATTCAATCCTTTTGATTTGATTCATTATTCATTTGATTGTGTTTATTTTATTTGCTTTGTTTCATTTTAGTTGAATTAATTTCATTCATTACTTCCTTCAAATGATTTGATTCAAGTGATTATGTTTATTTAACTTAATAATTTCATTAAGGTTTATGTATATTAATGTTTATGTTCATTAACTTTCATGAACTTAATTAATATCTTAATTTCAATCTTAATTTTAATGTATCATTTTATTATATTTCAATTTTATGATTTATTTTTTTTATTTGTATAATTTTTTATTAATTATTTAGGTTTTATTTTAATTTTTTTTTTTATTTTCATTTATTTATTTCATTGACATTCCTATGCTTTCTATTGAGTTTAGATTAATTTAATTTCTTTCAAGTTTTGATTTCTTTCATTTATTTCATTGACATTCATGGGTTATGAACTTAAATAAAATGATTCAATTATCTTTAATTAGCTTAAAAGAAATGTTAGTTTAATTATTTTGGGAAGGTTCTTTTTATCACTTAATTTAATTGGATCTTTATTGCTAGTCATGATATAAGAAGTTTAAGGACTTCGCTCCTTAGATATCAAATCTATCCTAGGCCATTTTTATCTTTTTTTTGTCATTTTAGGTTTGATTGATTTGACTTATTATATTTATTTTATTTTTTGCAACTACATTACTCCTTAACTTAAATGGGTTTAATGGATTCATATGTTGAGAAATTATAAAATTCAGAGGTTAATGAATCTTATATTTTAGTTTATTAGTGGATTTATCATGATTTAATCAATTATTAACTTTGAAGTTTAATTAAATTTGTAATCTTAATTATTTCATTAAACCTTAAGTTTATAATTAATTAAGTTTCTTGACTTCAAAGTGTTTTACAACTTTCTCTAAGTGTTCTGATGTTGAAAAAAAAATTTCAAGTTGATATTATAAATTTAATAGTTTTATTTTTAATTTTTTCATTTATTGTTGAATTTAAATTGACATTGAGATTGGAAATTCAATAACTTTCACTCAAAGGTCAATTAGCCTTGAAAGTTTTATAGAAAATGGGGTTCTTTGCCAATTTGATTTTCCTAAAGTTTCATCCTGATCATATGTATAATTTGGGATTAATTAAGATTTTAATTATTTTACTAACACTTAAATTAATCATAAATTAAGTAAAATTACTTAGGGGTGTTAATTTTCCAATATTCCTCTCTAGAAGATGTATCCATTGATGGTTTATTTGTCATTTTTGATATTTTGATTAAATTTATGATGATTTTCTTAAGTTTGTGTTGATTAATTAATTAATTACTTAAATAAGTTATTTTATAGTTTATGAGGTTTCAGTGAGTTTTAATAGATTCTTTAAGTTCATTAGTATATTATGATGATTTAAATTGTTTCTATAAGTTTTTATAATTATTAAAATTATAATTTATTTATTTCATTAAAATTAGAATTTAAGATTAAAATTTTATAACTTTATGTTTATTCTGCAATAAATTATGAAAAATCCATCTAATGTGTATATTATCAATTTCATCTCCCAAAATTTCAAATCAAATGAAAGAGTGATTTGGTTACTTTGATTTGATTATTTTCATTCAAACTCAAATTAATCAAAAATTACCTATTAAAAAATGGGGATTTTGGGTTGAATGGATTTATCTCACTAAGAGAAATTCATAGAGCCCTTAATTGCATTTTTTTTTTTTTATTTTTTTTTATGATTTTTTGAATTTTCTATTAATTTTTTATAATTTTAAAATTCAAAAAACCCAAATTTCTGTTCATATGTGCCACATGGCGCCAAAGTGGCACCGCTTTATGCACAGCGCCACTTCATTTGTCCACATGGGGTCTACGTGGATCCCGCATTAAAATGATTGTTTGGATAGCCCAGATTATCCCGTGCTTTCCTATGGGGGTATTAGTCGATCGGCCTGACTAAATCTCAACCTTCTATTATGTGGGGATTATGTCTTGTTTGATGGTGGTGAAAGTGGAGAGTCTTCTGTCAATTCAGGATTATTTCTGATTATCCAACTAGTAAAATCACATGATTTCAATTCCAAATTCATTAGGGACTTACATGGTTCACATCGAAATGGATTGATCTCCCTTAAGATCAAGTTTCTTTCATAAAAGACCAAAATCAAAAGTAAAGAAGGTCGAGTTTGGTGCATACCTCACCAATGGTGACTTCAGGCAGTGAGAACTACTTGGTTAGCTTCATGGAGATGTGATGAGCCTCTAGAAAAGAGGAATTGGATTGCCTCCTCATGGATCATCATGGAGACCAAGCATCACACATTTTTGATAGGTTTGGTCATTCTCTAACTTGCAATGGCATGGAGGTTAGGGAAATGTTGTGCTCGACTTCATTTTGCTTAGGGAAGGTGATGGGATGCTCATTGGGCCTGAGAATAGCTCTCTCCTAGTTTTCCATATTTTCTGCAAGCTTTATCAAAGCTTCCATCTTGCCTTGGTCGGACAAGGTGATTACCACCCTTGGAGGCTAGCTTCGGGGTGGTTAGCATATTAACACATGTCGCTGAGGTGGAAGAGCAAAGAGAATGAGTGGATTGAGAAAGAACATTTGTCTTCATGCATTCCTCTCTTTCCATGGCATATTCCTATTCTTGGATTGACTTGGACTTCATTAATTTGATTAATCTTGGGTTCCAATTATCTTAAACTCATTTTAGGATAGGTTTGAATGTATTCCAAGATGATTAATTGATGCTTGGGTTCAAATCTTTTAAAATTATGCCATTTAAGAACTTTTTTATATGGATTGATCTAACTTGCTCCATTTGATGGATTAATGCTAGATTTATAGTTCAATTATATCCATTTAATTATTTATGATTTTTTTAATCAATGGGTTTTATGGAATTTGATTATTCCATATTTAACCCATTATGGCTTAAATGAGCTTGGTTGGATCCAATTGAGTAAAATAACTTACTTGGCTCTATTACAATGAATTCTTCTTTCAATTATCTTAATCCAAGCAATTGGAATGAATTGGATTAATTAATTTCACTTATTTAGAGTTTAAAACCCATTTTGGCCTAACTTGGTCTTAATGGATTAATATTGGGTTAATCAAGTTAAATGATCATATTAACTAATTTAAATCCAATAATTGGTTGATTTCTATTTAATAATCATTTTCAAATGATTTTGAACAATCAATTTGACTTTATTTTAATTTGATTTTGATTTGAATTCAAAAAGGTTCATTAAGCCCTTTAGATCAAATGATCTAATTAGCTTAATTAAGTCCTTAATGGATTTATATTTCTTTAAATTCATATTTAAACATGTTTATTTTATCATTTGGACCATTTGAAATGATTTCATTTGTTCAAATTTTGGTGGGTTGACCTTTGACTTGGTGGGGCCCACATAATTTAAACCTATGTCAAAAAGGGTTGACCATATTTGACTTTGATTTGGATTTGATTTCATGGTTTTGTTTAACTTTAATTTTGGTTTATTTTGATTTAGTTTCAATTTCTTTAAGTTTTAGTGACTTTAAGGTTAAATAGGATAATTAGGTTAATTATCTTATTCACCTTGATTTAAGTTCAAAAATATTTGGATTTGGATTTGAATTTAGTCTAGGTCTATCCAATCCTGTTGGGTTAGGTTATACTTTAGAAAGTTTCACTAGGTCACTCAATGAAATTTCCAAAGTGTCCAATTAGAAGACTCTTAATCTAAGATTAGGTATCTTAATTACTAGTCTTGGACATAATTTTAACCTCATCCAAATGAGGCCAACAGTCTAGTTTCCATGGTCAAAAGTGCCACAAAAATACTAAAAACATTCAGGAGAAGAAAATCCCCTACTTAGAGGAGAAGAAAACCCCCTACTTAGTAATTAGACTAATCCTCTAGAACCACCACTCTTCTTTTTGGACTAATGACCCAAGGCTAAGTATCCCCATTTGGTCTTCTATTGCATTAGTTAAGAAGAATGTATGGCAACCCAAGAGTGTAGTCATGGCGCCACTAAAGTTGCCTTCACCAAGTAGGGAGGATGGGAAGCAAAGAGAACAACTACACATGTAAAGCCAAAGTTACCTCAAGGACATGCTATAGAAAAAGAATGTATGGATATAGATCATCTAGGGAAATAGAGTGAACACCTAGATACATCCAAATTGATCCCAAGTGGGTGGATGACCGATCTATAGAAAATAATGGCTATGAGCTACTATGTAACAACTGATTCTATAATAATTTGATATGGTAAGACTCACATATTAATTTTGTGTCACTTATTTTATTTAAGTTGTGGAGTTAATTTTATGTCTAGTTTATTTGTAGATTTTTTCATAATTTTGATTGGACAAAATTTTAATGCATCAAGATTTACCTTACTATATTTAATTAATTTTTTGAGATGTGTTTTATGTATGATTAATAAACCATCTTCATCATAATCTAGAGCATTCTTAACTTTATTTTAAGTATATTTTTATCTATTTTTATGAGCATCATAAGTATGAAAATAAAAGATTTCTTATTGGAATTATCTTCTTTAAGAAATTTACATCCTTATGAAAGTAGGCTTTTTGCTACCATCTAGTGTTTGTTTTGTAAACCATTTTCGTCGATGTAATTTGGACATTATTTTCTAATCATTGACTAATTTTTCCATAATTTTTAGAGTTGTCATGTATTAATATATAAGAGAATCTATGTAAAGTTATAATTAAAATATATCAAATTTTATAATTATTATTATATCTCTTAATATATTAATTAAGTAAAAAATAATTTCATTTATATCCAACCACTCTCTCTCACTTTCATCATTTCCCAAAAAAAGTTTAAGAGAGAGAAAGGGAGAGGAAAGAGAGAGGAAGGAAAGAGAAAGTGTGGTTCACAGGGCGTACAGCTGATTTAGTCCATCGGGCTAGTTGGAAAAATTATTCAGCTCTAAGTAAGCTACAGTTTACCTACTTGAGGTTTTAATTTTATTGCTATGTGTGTATTTTTTACATTTTATTTAATTGATTTCATACAAACTTAGATCTACAGAGATTTATAAACCTTTTATAGACTTTTAATATATTGTAGAATGAACTATGTTGGACATATAGACATAGAAAAATAAAGTTTTCACTATATATTTTATGTTGTACACAAATTTAGCTATAATTCCTTCTCCAAGTTATACTCATTGATATATATATATATATATATATATATATATATATATATATATATATATATATATATATATATATATATATATAGAAAGTTTGTGTGTGTGTGTGTGTGTGTGTGTGTGTGTGTCTGTGTGTGGAGAAAAATTTCTATATGATCGCCTTTCATTTATGGTGAAAAGCAAGAATATAAAAATTCATCTTTTTGGGATGCCACACAGATCTACAGATGTGCTTATTCAGGTGATTGGGTACATCATCAAGGAATAGTATACTATCTCAGAGATAGAAGTAACTACCCTTTAATGGACCTAATCACCTCAATAAGGACTCAAAGGATGATATTTGCATATGTACCAGAGATTCTTCCCCTACTTTACATGAAAAAGTAAAACAGTATTTATTTTAAACCAAGTTTATTAAGTTCCCTACAGGGGAAAACCCCTATAGTTAATTACATCTTAAGGGATGGAATCCCTTGCGAATACTCTTGATTAAAGTAAATGATCATTATCTTTAGAGATTTCAATAGGAAAGGACTATCAATCGATTAGTTCATTTTTGAAGATCAAAGAGGGGGAGTTACTATTGAAGCCAAAATAAAAATAAGTAGGAGATGCCTACAATGTTAGGAAACCTAGCAAGCATCTCAAACTATCCTATGATTGGGCTTTACATTTTTGAAATTGATTTAATTTATTTTGAGTTGTATTTTTCATTAGAAATTTAAGACTTATGATTCCATAACACAAGATTATGAAAATGCCTAAGAGGTGAGGAATTATGCTTATGGCCCACAAAGGGGAGAAGCAACCTCAAAACCTAAATCTAGGGAGCTTTGGCGAGGCCCAAAAGCAAAACCTAAATCTAAGGCAAAAATGGATATTTGGTTTTCCTCTACAAGAGAGGACAAACCACCTGACTGTTTAGACTTACAAGCTGGGTGCATCCAACTAACTCCTCTATAATTTTAAATACATGTAGGCAAGTCATATGCTTATGCAAGATAGCTTATTTATTTAGAAAGAGACTAAGTCCTTAAACTCACTAAAGAGACTAGATCATGTAAGAGCATGCTTCAAATGACCTAAATCTAATGCAATTTAGATTTCATTTTTATTTTTATTTTTGGACAATTATTTTGATTTAGGATAAAAGGATTCATATGCCTAATGCATGAGAAATAAAGTTATTGGCCAAAATTAGAGAAGGAGGAGGTGTGTTTTCACCATGGCTCTCAAAGGTCAAGCCAAGTTTCTCGAAAAGGTGGAAGCAATCAAGAGTGAAATAAGATGTATTTATGATATTGTAAAACAAATATTCATCCTGGTAAGGAGTTGCTAATTCTTATATATTTATTTTAGACCTAAGCTTTAGGTGAGGTTATGAGTTCTTTATTTTTAGTTTTAAATTGTTAAGTTTAGTAAAAGATTTATTTTTCCCTAAGAGCCTAATCCATATCTATGTCATACATAAAGCAAGGAAGAAACTAGGAAAAAGAAGTCACTTAATGCAAAAGCTAAACAAATCATCAATCAATTTATAAAGATAATCGTAAAATAATAAGAGGCCATTGTGGTCGGGTACCATCATACAAACCTAAAAATAACAAATTGGGTAGCCAAGCTCTACCCTTATACATCCTAAATTACAAATGAATTAAATTACAATTAAGCAAGGAATTCATTATTATGGGGGGTCTTAAGCTTCATTTCTTCATTCTTCTTTTTTTTCTTCTTTTCTTCTTTCTTCTTTGGCTCCTTCTTTTGGATGGTTGGAAGGTGGATGCTCCAAAGGCTTCACATGGTGCATAAAATAAGATCTTATGACCAAGGTTCATCCTAATCCCCATAACAATCAGTCCAAAATCCTAATTTTACAAATTTACATGAAAAGGAAAAGAATGAAAATCTAACTAATACCTACAAAATAGAGAATAGCTAAAACAAACCACATAAATCCCAAGAATGTATATTGGACTTATCACCCCACACATGGGTGACTAAGTCCACCACCTATTGGATTATGCTTAAGGGTATAAGCACTAAGCAAAAGTATTTATATTTTTATTACGCTTCTTAAATAATCCCTATAAAATAATAGACTAAGATCGATTCACCATTCATGAGCATACATCCTAACATCCATTCTAAAACATATATTACAAAATAAAAAGCAAGCATCAAACCATGCACCGTCCTAACCTAAAACTAGAAGTGGTGACTTAGCTTAATGTGTGTGCTTTGAAGGTTTGTGTGGTATGCTTAGCTATGGCTTTAAGTTGGAATTTTCTAAGTGTGAAGCATGTTCAACATAGAGGAGGGTTTCATTTAAGTGATTTAGTTGATTTGGTTGATTTTATTTCATGTTTTGATTAGGTTCAAGTGAATCCTACAATTAATTACTAAGTTATAAAGAGAGGGAAAGAGAAGATGACTTCTCTTTCCTTCCCTAACCTAAGTAATTTCTAAAGTAGATTCACATTTTAGTTTTGTTTAGTGAATATTTTGATTAAGTGTTTTAATTAATCCTAATTTTAGATTAACTCTAAACAAACCTATTCAAAAAAAGGCATTTTAAAATTAAATAAAATGAACTAAATTCACAAAATATACATCACTTCATTTCTTTCTCAACATGTATAACATGCATATGAATAAATCTTAAGCATATATATACATACAAATGAGAATATTTAACACACTTTATGATACATGCTAAGTAATTCATTTAAGGAAAATTTGAAAGTTCATGATGCATGATTTTCATTAAGTAGAAAAGGGATTTCTTATCCAATTTTTACATGCACATATGAAAGTAAGAAAGGCATAAGTGAGTATAGTGTCATTGTTAACCATAGGTGTAAGGTACAAGACCTACTTAGGGCTACTTAAATCCTTGCAACCTCAGGGTTGTCCAGACTAATATACCACTTTCCTTAAATACAAATATATGTACAAAAGAAATGAATGGAAAAGAAAGGATGCAAAAATTTGTATTAGTTGATTCATTTTGTTTATGCAATTTATATGTGCAAGCATAGGCATCCTTCTTAAGTGATAGTATAGGAATGAATAGGATATGGAATTAGGCAAGTGTTAGGTTCTTTTCAAATGAACCACACATCTTACCAAAATCTTATTCAAAACTATACTAAAAGAGAAAGGAAGGAAGACTTACAGTAAGCACATCCTTATATCTTACTCACATGCATACTTATAATTAAAATATAAGTAACACACTTTTCATTTTGATAATTTATTCATATATTTTTAAAATAATTTGAATTTAATAGTGATAATAGCCACTCATATTATTACTTTAGCCAACACATGCAAATTTGACATAAAGTAAACATTTTCATTTTAAATTTCAATTTTGAAAATTATGGATGCATAAAACCACATGACATACAAATCTAACATGTTGGGGAAAGAATCAAAACAATGAAAGAAAATAAATACATTCACTTTAATTTATATCCTAAACACAATCTTATGGCATAAGAAAGTTTACAATAAATCAAAGTTTATTCAATGTGATTTTTGTTTGATCTAGAATTTGATTTAATTTTGAAAATGTAGTTACGTTTGTTATTTCTAACCCATTACAACATGTGTTTGATATTTTTGTTTAATTTTTAGATGATTAGATTCATTTTATATTTTGATTAGGTTAAGGTATGAATTAAGCAAGTTAATTAACCCTTACACACCTTAGCATAATTAACCAAATAATTATGAGCCAATGAGATGATAAAACCACAAAGGAATTTAAATTTGCAATGCACCTAAGAAGAAAAGGGCCTAATGCAATTTGGCTCATGATTAATGATTAATTAAGCTGGGGTTTAACTTAAGTAATTTCAAAACACCCCTCACACATATGAGTTGGGTTTTGATTTCCTTAATTGAACTTAGGCTCTTGAACACCTAAGCATCTACCCAAAGTAGATTAATTAAGTTCTAGAAGTTTTAGAATTTTTAGAAATTAATTAAAAGAGTAATTAATGAATTAACCCTTAATTAAGAGAGGATTAAGGAAAGGAAAGGGGTTTAGGGAATAGCAGGAAATACCCCCAAAATTATTCCTTAAGCTCATTTGGATCTAACCTTAATCAACTAATGGGGATTAAAACACTAATCACACCCTTAAATATCCTTAATTACATTAAGGGAGTAATTAGAAATATTTGCAATCATCTCCCAATAAATCCCAAGAAAATTGGGAAGTCATCCCCAAAACATACCCAAGAAGTTTGGGAAGGGATTAATTAAGGAATAATAGCAAAATGAGATTCCATTAAAACCCAAAATCAGAAAATTCAAAATTTAAAAATTATTTTAGAATATTCTAGATTGAATTATCTTTCCATAGAAATTTACCTCATACTTTTATGATTTTTATTGAGGGAGATATGAATTTTTGAAGTTTAAGGGATTAATTAAAATTAATTAAGACCTTAACTAATCCTAGCTCATATGACATACGCGGGCGTCGGCTTTACATGCGCGCTATGATCCATCCACTTAAATGACATATCAAGGCGGCATGGCGGATGGCTTGATTTTCAATCAATGATCAATGGCTGGATCACCTGGTTTTAAAAGGGAAAAATGATTTATAAAATGTGCAGTTAATCTCGATCATCCATCCAAAATAAGTGGATGGACAGCCAGGATCACCCCAGTTCTTTCCTGAGGATCAATGGAGACCGTCCATGATCTAAGGAAAGATCTGAGCTTGATTGAGCTCGAATTAGGACAAGATTGTTCCCACACCATCTAAGCACAATTACAAGCTATCCACCGGTGGAATTCTCATGCCATGAACATTTCTTTCACAAAGGACCAATACCTCCAAAGCAAGGGTCAAAAAATCATACCTCACTTGAGGTGATCACCGGTGCTTGAACTCGATGAGGACTGCCTAGTGGAGATGAAGCCTATTGAAAGTTTCAAGCCTTGGTGTTGAGTAGATCTCTCATGGACCAACACCTCTTCCTCTTGCCGATCAAATTCAACCTCCTTGCTTTGGGAACTTGAATGAGAGCTTGGGTGCACTCAACTTGATCCAGGAGAGTGCAAAACAATTGAAATAGAATGTGGAAGAAGTTTGGAAGTGAGTTGAGCTTCTATTTTTAAGGAAGAAAATCGAGAAAGCTTGATTTCAATTCCTCTTTAGAAGCTTAGAATGCTCGATGGCTTCTAGCACTCTAGGACTCAATCAATAATGTGGGTGATCAATTCAAATGGAATTAGGGGAGTATATCTCCCCCTATGGAAATCGGATGGTTGAACCTTAGGTTGTCATTTTGATCCAATTGACCATATGGAAAGGGTTGTTTGATCAATTTGGAGTTGGCACATGGTCAGTTTGAGCTCTTGATTGGATTGGGAACCTCCCATGTGCTTCAAATCAAGTGGAGGAAGGTTTCTAAATTAGCCAATTTGAGCTAGGGGTCGATTTTGGCCTTAGGTCCATTTCAGCTGACCTAAACTCATTGGGTTGGGTGCACCACTCTCCATTAGGTCCACTTGACTTACTAGGAAGGTGTCAAGTTGATATGAAGAGGGCTTGACCAAATTACCCATGGATTAGACCAAAATTTGTTTTATGGCCTATAGGGGTAGAATGGTCATTTGGCCAATTTTTGAATTTGAATATGTTGGGTATGTGGAGAAAATAGGTTTGACCAAGTTTCATTGGATTTGGAGTTCATTTGATATGGTTTGGCTCATGTTGACCCATTTAGGTCAAAATGGGTCAATTTGACCAATTGGTCAAATTACATCAAACCAAGGGTTGGGTCAAGTTCATATGACCATTTGAAATATTTTGGTGGCTTTGGTTTGATTCAATTTGGATTAGTTTGGAATTTTCCTCATATGACTTCATTTAGGTCAAATGGGTCAAGTTGACCTATTTGACCCATTTGAGCTAGGTCATGGGTAGGTTTGGGCTTGGTTAGTCATATGAAGTGGATTGGTATCTTTGTTTCCAATCAATTTTGGTTACGTTTAAATTTGGCTCAACATGACCCCTTTAGGTCAAGTTTGGTTCAAGGTCAATTGGGCTAGGTTAGTCTAGTTGGCCAATTGAGGCTTTGGTCAAGTTTAACAAGTGATTTGGAATGAACTTGACCCATTAGTTTCAATCAATTTCTTAGATCAAGTTTTGACACATTTTGACTTTAAGTCAAGTTGGGTCAACTTGGGTCAAGTGGCCAATTGGGCTAGGTTAGCTCAAATGTTGACTTGGTCAAGTTAAAACATAAGTCATGAATGAACTTAGATCAATGGTTTCAATCAATTTGGCATATGGTGGATTTATGCTATGTTGGGTTTCATTTTGGCTAAGTGTTGACTTGTCAACTCTTAGGTTTGACTTGGTTTGACCCAATTTGATTGATTGATCATCCCATGATGATTGTTGATCATGATGAGAGGTATGGGTGAGTTTGATTCAATCCAATTTGGTTAGGATTAGAATTTGGCTCATAAGGGTACTTTAGGTCACTTTGGGTCAAGTGAGCCTAAGTGGGTCAAATGGCTTGGTCAAAGCTTGATTTGAGTTTGATTGAACTTGTATATGGACTTATGATTGAAATATAAATCCATTTTCAAGTGGTTTGAAGTCAAATGGGTTTTGATTCATTTGACAATTTCATATTTAAAGGAAGAATATGAATGGGTTTGGGTTTGATTTTTTTTGATTTAATGATTGAAATTTGTATTTATATATGGATTCATGATTGTAGGGTTGATTGAATCATGAAGTAAAAAATCAAGATTTGGCTTGATTTGAAGTTGATTTGCTAAGTTCAAGATTTTGACTTGAAAGGCTTAGATTGGATTTTAAGTGATTGAGTTTGATTTTTTGGAATTGGTTTGATTTTGAATTTATATTTCATTTATATATGTGAATATAAATGAGAATATAAATAGATCATTAGAAAATTCAAGGATTGAAATGATTTGATCATGATTTAGGCTAAGTCCATTAAAAGGGATTTAAAGGACTTAGGAAATTTTGGAGTTTGAAGCTTGAATTTTTTTTAATTTGGTTTGATTGATTTATATTCATATTTCATTTATATATGTGAATATAAATGAGAATATAAATGAGTTATGAGAAAATATCATGAATTTGAATTGATTTGATCATGATTTTGGCTAAGTCCATGAAGGAAATCTTAGAGGACTTAGGAAATTTTATGGAGTTTGGAGTTTGAATTGAGGATTTGATTTGATTGATTTGTATTTATATTTCATTTATATATGTGAATATAAATGAGAATATAAATGAGTTATGAGAAAATTTCATGACTTTGAATTGATTTGATCATGATTTTGGATAAGTCCGTAACAGGGGAATTAAGGACTTAAGAAGGATTTTAAACTTAGGAATTTCATTCATGGATTTAAATTATGGATTTTAATCATGGATTTCAATCACATGGAGTTTATTTGAGTTGGGATAAAATCAAATAAGATTTATTTGGTGTTTAACTTGAAGGAAGGAAAGTGAGGAATGGTTCAAGCTAAGGGTAGGCAAATTTTCCTAACACCCTAAGGCATGACCTATTCTATGGCTAACTCTTCTAAGTATTCTAGGCTATGAGTGTCCACCTAATCACTATATGTCTTAAGACTAAGGAACTCTTAAAGTCTAAGAGGAGTCCCATGCCTAAGATGGAGGGGTTGAGAGCTCATCCTAAAAATGAGGTTAATAATATATATATATATATATATATATATATATATATATATATATATATATATGTGTGTGTGTGTGTGTGTGTGTGTGTGTGTGTGTGTGTGTGTAACTTATGGATAATATTTATATATGATGAAAATATTTATCGCTTAAGTAATCAAGTATATGTGCAAAAAGAAAAAAAAAAAGGTGGGGAAGTTGGCTATATATATATTAAGTGCATTCAAGTGGAGTTATAATGGCATGTGCACCTATAAAATTATCTATTTGTATGTTTCATATGCTTGAACATATGTGAACAAGTGAAGGTATAAGTGGAAGTAGAGATATAAGGGTCAATGGGGAAATATAAACAAGTGGAAGTATGATGGGTGAAAGGAAAACTTTAAAATAATCTAAATAGAGAAATAAATTATTACTTCATGTTGTCTTATTTTTTTCTTGGTATCATGTTGTTACACTATTATTTGATATATGTTTACAATAGATATTGATTTTTGTATCGACACTATACTTGATAGACACAACTTGTAACTTGTTGAAACATTATTTTAATTCATTCAAGGCACATTTTATTATTTATAAAATGGTATTTTTAGCAATATCTATTCTTTTTTGTTTTGTGTATTAAAAGTTATAGTATATTTCGTATAGCCTATTGAGTTATGGTTGCTCACCTTATTGTATTTACATGTGTTATTTCAAAAAAGAGTAACGCTCAGGTTGAGTAGAGGCTTTTGGTTACTATTAAAAGCCTGACTTTAAGTATCTTTCTACTTTAGATATACTCTTTTGACAATCCAATAGTAAACATATTTTGTTGGTGAAATAAAAATCATACCATGATTGTTATTTTGATATACAATTATGATATGATCTGATGTGACTACTTTTATTTTATGATATTTTATGATAATAGTGGCTCTATTTTGTGTAATTGAAGAAAAAAATTTCTTCCAAATAGATCTTGGATGTTTAATTAATTATTTTTCTACATTATGTGACCCATATTGTATGATGGTTTACATTGGGTTGGGTTGTGACAATACATAAAGTAGTATAAGAGTAATGGATTAGGAAGAATTGATTTGTAACCTAGAGCCATAGGAATGATTAGAAGATGTTTGGTTGAAGTTTCAAGCTTATTTTATTTCTTCCATTATTTATGTATATTAAGTCAGATTATTGCACATGCATATTAGAGTTAGTATCGAGATATCATGAATCAAGATCAAGATGTGACAATGGATAAAATGGAGTTATGATATTAGATTCAATGACATAGTTTGCTAGTTTGGTATCCCAAGTAATGGGAGATGCTCAAAGCAGAATGTTTACTTTAAGAGTAGTAGGAGATAAACATTTATAGTTATTCTTGAGATTAAAGCCACCTCATTTTAAGGGAGCAGTGGATCCCCAAGTTACTAAGATTGGTTACTTAGATTAGAGAAATATTTTAATAGCATGCAATGTCCAAAAAATTGCATGGTGCCTCTAGTAGTGTTTCTATTGGATGGTGAGGCTGAGCACTGGTGGCTAAACCAACAAAGGAAAATTTTCAAGGAAAGCAAAATGTTGAGATCACTTGGGAGTAGTTTACTGATAATTTTAGATTTGTTTGTACCTCCATTAGCTAGACAATAGATACATAAGTTTTTTTAGATTAATTCAAGGGAACAGTGATGCAATATGAGGTTGAGTTTACTGCTCTTACTAAATATGCCCCAACTAGTTATCACTTTCTAAGAGGATTGAGGGATAATTTGAGGCATCCATTGGTTCCATTTTGTATCAGAGATTTCAATGAGCCGATTGAGATGGCAAGGTTGATAGAGAATGATCTAATATCAACTCAGCAGCATTTGAATATGACCAGAAAGAGATTTGGAGGGAAATTTTCTATAAGTGGTACTATAGAGTTATTTTGATGACTAGAGGTTCATTTTTGAGCAAGAGTTCATCTATTTTGTAAGTAGTACTCCAGTATGTACTTTATGTGATAGGAGTCATCATGGTCAGTGCTATTTATTTTCTAGATAGTGTTTCAGGTGTGGTCAGTTTGGTCACAGGATAGCTCAATGTCCCCAGAGAACATTGGAGAGTAGGCCAGATGTTTAAGCATATCAGAGATCAGATAAATAGCATATGATAGTCCGATCAAGAGCTTTCAGTGAGGGATTATCTAGTAGAGGTAGTGAGAGATTTACTGGAAGGCAGGTGGGAGAGAGTCAGCAAGGGTATGTTACTTAATCACAACTATTATAACTCCTAAAGTATATAACTTTAAGATGTGAAGCACCTAATGTTGTGAGAAGTACACCTTTCATTTCTACACAACCTTGTAGTATTTTATTTGATTCTAGTGCAAGTCATTCTCTTATATCCAAGTGATTTATTACTTGTTTGAATGTACTTTATATTTCCTTGTCCAAACCTTCAATAGAAGCCAAACATGTAGCAGTTGTATCATCTAGTAGCATGAGGAACATTAGGACTATGGATGGTGGAGTTAAGCAGCTCAAGCCACGTATTGTGTATGAGTTTTATTTTATTCCTCCGAGAACAAAGAAAGTAATGAAAAAGGATTATATGCATGCCTTAATTTTTATGATGAGTATGACTCAAATGATTTAAATGATTAATCCCTAAATAAAGATAACTCCAATAATAACTCTCTTAATAATAATCATAACAATCAAGATAGACCTCAAAATAATTCTAATCTATCTCTCTCATACATTGATTTTGACTTTAATGGTGATGCCTTTATCTTAAATTTTCAAGTTGGTTCTATTGAGATAGAATTAGAATCTTCATGTTTAGAAGATTCTATAGGAGAAGATTCAAGTGACTAGAAGATCAGGCAAACACCACTACTACTTCTCCATTAGAAGAGATCATAAAGGTCAATCTTCATAGTGGCAGAATCTTACTTCCTAAAGTGGCACCTAAATTTAAGTGAAAATAGGTCATTAGCTCAAGTAAATGGATGGAATATTACAATAAAGGGGACTTAAGGCCATTTTTTATGCATGAGGTTGGGATCTATAAGATGCGGCCTACTATCTCCCCAAAAAACAATCTTATTTAGGGATGTCCAAACCAACACCAAGCAAAAAAGAGGACTAAAGACAAAATAAAAAGAAAATAAATAAAAAAGATAAAGAAAAGAGAAGGGGAAAAGAAGATCTAAAAAAATATAGGATTAAATATCATTATTCAGGCACATTTTATCTCTCTCTTTCAACTAGTAGGTGGGATGTCCCGACATACTAGAGGATGAGAATGAGAAAATCACTAAGCATATATAGAGGAAAGATTCATATGAGTGAAAGGCCTCCCATAAACTATATTTGTATATATATATATATACTTGGAATCTAGTTTTAAAGACAAGTCATATATTTCCAGTACACCAATGAGTTTAATTGATTTGAAGATTAAGCTAGAGAATAATGATGAAGATAGGGTCCCCAAAAAAATATAGTTTATCTAAATTATCTTTATTTGAGAAGATGAACGAATATGTAAGAACTTTAACCCTAACTCTATTATCTTTGGATGTTGTCGAGCATTTAGTAGTCAAAGTTGTACCATAATTGAACAATGTTTGTAAGCCTCATAAGCTTTACTAGGTTCATCATCTTTGGGTTTAGGAGCCGAAGCAAAGCTTAAAGATGATTTAATTAAAAAAATAGTAGAATCACCTTTTGACTATTTTTTTAAACCTAGAAAGCAAGGATTAATAATGCATAAATAGTCATAACACATTTAATTATTTTGAGATACCCTAGAATAACAAATGCAAGAAAGCTCAATCAAGATTAGACATAGGATTTGGCATGGTTTGGTTTGTGGATAATGATAAATATTACTTAATCATTACTACCAACTTAGAGTCTCATATGTTCTTTTGAGAGGACATCACATCATTTGAAAGAACCTATTTAGAAATTTAGATGGTCCAGATGACCTCCAAGTTAAGCATGCACCCTTAGAACTAGAGTAAGAAAAGAAGTAGATGAGCTAAAATTAAACATGGACACTAAGGAAAACCCACATCTACATTCATAAGTTCACTTTTGGGTGAATCTAAAGCCGATGACCTTGTTAGGTTGCTTTTATAGTTTAAGAAATGCTTTGCTTGGAGTTATGAAGACATGGATTAACTTCTGATAAAGCATTCCATAAATTAGAATTTCAGTCTAAAACAATCTTAGTAAAATAAGCTCATTGATGCATGTGATTAAACATTGAATAATAAATCATCATTGAGGTTAAAAAATTATTGATATTGGTTTTATTCGAGAAGAAAAATATCTCACTTGGTTGGTCAGTGTTCTCCCTAGTTAAGAAGAAGATTGATCAAATTTTCATGTGCATCAGTTTTAGGGATCTAAATAAGACATATCTAAAGGCAAGTTTCCATTACTTATACCAAAGTTGATGATAGACAAAGCCTCCTCACATTTGATTTTCTTGTACATGGATGGTTCATCTGGTTATAATCAAATTAAATAGCACCTGAAGATGAAAAGCACACCATAATTCAAACTCCAATCGAAATCTATTGTTACAAAGTCATGTCTTTCAGACTTAAAAATGTTGAAGCCAAATACCAGTGGGTCATGACCTAAATCTTCAATGAACTTATATATCATTAAGTTGAATGCTACATCAATGATCTAGTGGTCTAAAGTAAGGAAATTGAAGACCAATTATATGACTTGAAAGTTATCTTTCAGTGGTTTGAATGCTACAATCTAAAGATGGACCCTTTAAAGTGGACTTTTGGAGTAACGTCGAGAAAATTTATAAAATTTATAGTACAACAGTAGGATTGAGATCGATCTAGAATAATATTAAAGCAATATTAGAAATTCCACCTTCAAAAGTTCAACCCAACTCAGATCATTCCAAGGTAGGTTAGCATATCTAAGATGTTTTATATCAAACCACACTTTTAGTCAATGTTTGCCACACTTATAAATAAAGGCACTAAATTTCAATAATATAATATCTAATAACACTCCAGTATTATCTCCTCTAATTCTATGTAAATCACTCATTTTACACTATGGCATTAAAGGACTCATTCAGTGAATTATTAGATTAAATAAATAAAGAGGGAAAGAAAACACTAATTACTTTATTGTCATCTAATACCCACAAAATTAAAGTATCCTCCTATTAAGAAGCATTAACTAGCCCTGATATTTGTGGCTCAGAAGCTAAGGAACTATATTCCCTCCTATAAAGTAAATTTAATTTCAGGTTGAAGTCTTTACATTGCCATATGACATGCCCGGCACTATCCAGATGATTTAAGTGATAGAATATAATCTTACTGCAGCTCGATATTACTTTTATCTCTTTGTACTATCAAAGATCAAGCAATATCTAACTTTGTAGCACACCTTCTCTAAGGTATTTTAGTAATTTATCATGTACTTATGATACTAATGAAGTTTGGGATTAAGAACCTTGTAGGTCCCGATGTTCTGATTGTTCAATATCCTCTCGTAGATGATATGATTCTCATATCACCTATTAGAGCCATGCATAAATAATGTGATTGAGTATAAGGTTCTGAGTATCAATCTAGAATTAGCCAACATTATGGAGATTAGAGACATCAAAATTTTTGGGGATTCATAATTTATGGTAAATCATAAAAATATTGTTAATCCCAAACTTAATTATACATGTGGTGTTTATTTATGTGTGGGGAGTTGGACACCATGTGGATCATAGGGGACACTTATTGAAGTGATCGGATATGACATTGAGGTGTGATGTACTATCTCGAAAGATAGAGACATCACCCTACAATGGACCTAATCACCTAATAAGAACTTCTAAGGCATCATGGGTCTTTAAATATACCAGAGATTTTTCCCCTACTTTACATGGATCAATAAAGTAAGGATTATTTTAAGTTGGGTTCTTAAGTTCTCTATGGAGGCAAGCCTACATAGTTAATTACATCTTAGGAAATAAAATTCTTAAGAATACACTTGATTAAAGTAGACAATTATTATCTCCAAAGAGTTCAAGGTTAGACTATCAAAGGATTGGGCTATTTTGGAAGATCAATTAGAAAAGTTCAAGGAGAGGACTTATTTTTGGAATCCAAAGAAAATAAGTAGGGAATACTCATGATACTAGGAAGCCTAGTGAGCATTCCAATCAATCCTATGGTGGGGCTTTATACATTTAAAAATGAAGAGATTTTTATTCATTTGAGCTGAATTTTTATTAGATTGCTAGGGCTTATAATACACCAACATAAAATTGTGGAGATGCATAAGAGGTGAGGATTTATGCTTGTAACCCTGAGGAAACAGCTACCTCGGATCCTAAATCTAAAGAGCTTTAGCACAAGCTAAAGCATGACCTAAATCTAAGCGATAGGTGGACATAAGGGTTTACCTCCATAAGAGAGGATAAACCCATCCAACTTCTGAACTTATAACCGCCTGGAGTGGCTGCTAGCTAGCTCCTCTTACGATTTAAAATCATGTAGTATAGTCTTATGAATTGCAAGATAGCTATGATAGTTATTTAATTTGAAAGAGATTAAACTTCTAGACCCACTTCTAAGAGACTATAGCATGAGTGATATGAGTATATGACTTAATCTATAAATGCAAAATCTTATAAATTTTATTTCATTTTGACAAATCATTTTGGACCAAGGCTTTGGGATTTTTTATGCCTAAATGCATGATGAAAATTGATTATTGGCCAATCAAAAGAGAAAGAGGATGAAGCTCCTTCGAGGGTTGCTCTCATGGGTCGGTCCCTATTGTGAAAGGACAGAAGCCTTCATTTTTACAAGACTGATAGAAGATATCATGCATGATGTGAGATATACAACATACATTTTAGGGGTTGCTAAATATTTTAATTATCTTGTTTAAACTAAGCTTTATGATGAGGTTGTGAGTTATTTAAAATTTTAATTTTGAGTTGTTAGTTGGGTAGAAAATTTACTTTTATATTAAGAGCATATCGTGTCCAGGCCACACATTGAACCAACAATCACAAAAAACTATGAAAATCATGCAATCCTAATGCACAATTTAAACATACATCAAATAATTTTATAAGCCAACATAAAAGAATAAGAGACCGGTGCAGTCGGGTACGATCATACACCATGAAAAAAAAAGGTGGGTAGCCGAGCTCTACCCTTATACAATCGAAAATATGAAAGAATAATTATAATTTGAATGAATACATGCTATGGGCGTCTTCACTTCTTCATTTCTTCATTTCTTAATTTGATTTGATTGTGCTCCAAAGGCATCATAGGGCCTCCCAGGACTAAGCCTTCTAGCCACTACTTATCCTAATCCCCTTAACACTAATCCTAATTCCTATTACAAAATTATATTTATATAGAGAAAAGTAAATCTAACTACACCTATAAAATAGAGGTTAGCTAAACATACATATAATCCTAAGTAGATATATGTATAATTTGGACTTAGCACCGCATACCAAGCCCACTGCCCCTAACTTGGATTATGCTTAGGGGCTTAATCAACTTGTAAGCAAAGCATTTATATTTATTTTTATGCAACCTCTTAAGCACAATCCCCTGAATAAAATATGATTAGGCAAATAGCGGCCTAACATCCAGTCTACGAAGCATATACCCTAACATCTAGTCTAAAACATTACATCACAAAATAAAATATACATCACACATGCAACGTCCTAACTTAGGACTAGAAGTGGTGGCTTAATTCTAATGTGTGTGTTAAGGCTTTGTGTTGTATGTCTTAATTAAGCATTAGAGTTGTGATTTTCTAAGTGTTGATGGATTTAATTTAACATAAATGTTCATTTCATTTCAAACTATTTAATTAATTTGTGAATTTTAATTCATGTTTTATTTTATTTTATTTTATTTATACTTAGCATCTGAGTGTTATAAAGAGAGGAAAGAAGGTTACCCTCCTTCATCCCTACCTTAAGCCACTTTCTAAAGCACATTTTTATGATTTAGTTTTCTTTACTAAATGACTTATTAAATATTTTTATTAATCCTAAGTTCAAGTCAACTTTAAATAATCTTATTCAATGTGAAAGGCATCTTAGGATTAATATAATTGAATTATTATCACATGACATATATCAAATCATTCATTTTCATCACATGTAACATGCATATGACTTTCAACACTTAACATATCTATACATACCATGTATTTTTGGCACACTTAAATGGTGATGAATGCATATGTTTTGGAATTTATATTTTTAGTCAATTGAATTATTTATACATTTAGGTTAAAGCTCTATACAAATTCTAATACCAAAGAACATAAGGATGAAATCAAATAAATACGTGTCATTTTTAACCAGGAAGTGAGGTAATCAAATGGCCTTCTTGGGGCTACTAAAAGCCTCATATTCTCGAGAAGTCCAGATTATATACTTATTAAAATTCAAACTTATGTAAATCTATATATGAACCATAAGAAAAAGAGCACTAACTTACATGTAATGTATGTTAATGACTTAGATGATAATGGATGCATGTGTTCTAATAACAAAATGGAATTTTCATAATTTAATTAAGCACACATATACATGTATAAAAGATGTAAGCAAGTATGTGTCATTGTTAACCAGGGAAGTGAGGTAATCAAAGACCTCTTGAGCTTTAAAGCCTCAAATTCTTGATGACCAGACTAGACACTTGCAATCTTAAATACATATAAATGTATACATAATTATAAGGATGAAAATCATGCAAAGATTGTATTTTCTTTAGTTGAATTATTTATGCATATGAATTATAGATCTATCAAAATTCTAATACCAAAATACATAAGAATAAAATCAAATAAGTATGTGTCATTGTTAACCAGGGAAGTGAGGTAATCAAATGACCTTCTTGGGGCTACTTAATGCCTCGTATTCCTAGGATCTCTAGAATATATACTTATTAACATTCAAATCAATATATATATGAATCATAAAAAAGAAAGCTTCATTTCACATACTTAAGCTATAAACACATGCAAATCCTATATGTTTTCATAACTATCATCATTCCACATATTATTATCAATTTATAAAGTTTGGAAATTTTATTTGAATATATTAGTGATAGTAGTCACACATATGATTAAATTAAGTCAGCACATACAAGCTTACATAGATAAAATCTATTTGATTAGTTTAGATTTGAAAACATGAATGCATGGAATCATATGACATACAACATTTAGAAGTGATTAGAATAGAATAACTAAATATAAACACATGGTTCATTCAATTAAGTTAATTTCTAAGGATAATCACATTAAATAAAACTATTTAAAGAAAACCAAAGCTGCTTATTAATTTATGATTTAGGATTTTGATTAATTTGAAAAAGGAGGAGATTTGTTTGCTGTCTAATCTCATTCCCATGTTGGTGAACTTAACTGGTTTAAGAAAAGGTAATCAAGTGGATTTTATAAATTAATTAAGATAGATCCTTAATTAAATCACTTAATTGCCCTTACCTGTGCTTCTTTAATTTGATTAACCAGTTAATTGTGAGCCACAAAGGACATGAACATATGAGAAACTAAAATTGCAATGCTCCTAAAAGGGCCTAATGCAAATGACTCATAATTAATGGTTAATTTAGTTAAAGAACCAAATTAAGTGCTTTCATGATTTTCCTACACTTATGAGCTAATCATGATTTTCTTAAGGGTCTTTATGTTATTAAACACATAAAGAAGAACCCTTAATCTAATTGTTAAATATATAATATGATTATGATTTCAATTTGACTAATTAGGCCACTTAAAAAATAAATTAAACCCTTAATTAACTTCCATATTAATAAACCCTTTTTAAAATGAAATGAACTTGGGAAAAGAGATTATGAAAAGGGTCTTAATTCCACTCTCTCATCCATTCACTATTAAATAGTGATTAGCAAGTTTAATTAATTAACTTATTACTATTTAGGGTGTTAATTAATCATTAAATTAATTAAAGAAGTGATTAGGGTTCAAATGATCAATTTCCCTAATTAACCAAGCAATAAATTCCAAGAAAATCATGGGAGGCAGAGATCATCCCATTAAATCAATAAAGAAAGTTTGGAATTAATTACCCAAATAATTAAGCTTAATTAAGCTAATTAAGTTTATATTTAAACCTAAATTAAGCCTTAATTATTGTTCAAAATTAATTAAAATTAATTTAAATTAATTCTCCTATGTATTACCTTTAAAATGAGTATTTATTTATATTTTTCTAATTTTTCTATAATTGTTATATTTTTCAAAGTTTTGTGATTAAATCAAATTAATTAAACCTAATTAAGCTAATCCCATCAACGCCACATGAATTGGTGATATGGTGCACTTTCTATGTGGCACCACAAGATAGGTTACTTAATTGCGTCCAAGTCGCCGACGCGGGTCGATTTATGTCCATCCCACCCGATCTAAGATCGAACAGGGAAGATTAAACCTATGGTTCTTCAGGATTAAATCAAATCAAATCTAGTTGATTAATCACATTCATCCATTCCAACCACGTGGAATGGACGGTGGGTAATCTATCATCTCTTAAGCTATGAGAGACGGACACCATCCATCTTCCTTCGCCCAATTCGAGCTCATCGGAGCTTGAATTAACTCGAGATTGAACCCACATCTTCACAAGGAAGATCCCAAGGGATCTACCAATTGGATTCATATGACATGCACATTCTCTTCAAAAAGGCCCAAAAAAATTTGCCAAATGCTCTGTTTGAAGGAATATACCTCACTGAGCTCAACACTAGTGGCGCAACGCTTGAGGTAGCTTCACCTGGATGAGGTGAAGCCCTATTGAGAAGCTTGCATGGTGTCTCCTCATTGTCTGCTCTATGGACCAAGAACCATCACTTTTCAAGCTAGGGTTGATCAAAGAGGTCTTTCCGGTGGTTGAAGGGCTTGGGAGAATATTCATTTAACCTCGCCTGAGCTTGGTGAATGTGTGGGTGAAGTTACTTTGAATGGGGTTGAGTATTGGTGGAGTTGGATGGAGGGGTGCATTGCCCTATTTCGTTGATGGATTCCGATGACAGGAAGGCTTGTGGAGCTCAGAAATCGCTCTGTGATTTTGAAATGGCTCTTAAAATCTCTCTGAAAGTAAGTGTGTGTTGTTTGAAAATGAGGGGCATATTCCTTCCTTTGGATCAAACGACTGATTGGATCATTGTTTTCGACCATTTGGCCATCGTAGGTGGCCGAAGGGGACAGGACTCGGTTGAGGTGGCTCAGTCTGGTTGTCCAAGGACTTTGGTTGGTGGCTCGAGGTGGTCTCCTTCATCCTTGGGTTTGGTCAATGAGGGGAGGTGGGTTAAGCCACCTCCCCTTGGTCCATGGCCGACCTAGCCCATGTGGGTTGGGTTAGCCACCTAGGTAAGGTTGTATTTCAGGTATTGGGTGGCTGCCAAATGCAAAGAGGGAGAGTTGACTATTCAAAAGTGGGCTTTATTCTATGTGGAGGGGTTTATCCAATGAGTAATAGGTCCAATCGAGTTTTAATTGTGTTCGATTGGTTTTGGGCTGACCTAAGGTGAGCCAAGGATGGGTCAAGCAAAATTTCATTGGGTTTGGGCTTGGTTTGAGTAGGTTTTGCTCAATTTGACCTATGTAGGTAAAATTGGGCTAGGTTGGGTAAAGTTGACCAATTGGTCAAATTGGGTTAGACTAAGGGTTGAGTCAACTTTAAATGAGTATTTATAGTGTTTTGGTGCCATTGGTTTGATTTAATTTGGCTTAGATTTGGATTTGACCCATTTGAGTTCAAATGGGTCAAGTTGACCAATTTGGCCAAATTGGCTAAATTGGCTTAAGTTTGGGGTTGATTTGGATTTGATTGATCAATTGAAGATGATTGTAAGCTTTGGTTTGAATTAATTTGGATTTGATTTTGATTTAGGTTGCATTGATCTTTTAGGTCAATTTGGGTTAAATGGGTTAATTGGGTTCAATTGGCCAAATTGGGTTCAATAAAAGGTTCAATCATGTTCAATGATCAATTTAGAATGAACTTGAGTCATTAGTTGCAATTAATTTGGATTGGATCTTGATTTGACCCAATTTAGTCTTTCAGGTCAAATTAGATCAACTTGGGTCAAAGGGCCAATTGGGTTAGGTTTAGCTCAATTGATGGTCAAGCCATGTTCCAGGATTGATCTTAGGTTAATGTGAATCATAGGTTTCAATTAATTTGGCTTGGGATCAGATTTGGCTAGTTTGGTTCATGTAGGTCAAGTGGGTTAACTTGGTCAAATGACCAAGTTTACTTAGTTTGACCCAATTGATGACAATCATCGATCAAATCATGAATGGTATATCAATCCAATTTATTTGGATAAGATTCACTAGGTCAAGTGAAATTACTTAAATCAATTGAGTTTAGTTGAGTTTATATATGGATTTAGGATTGATTTATAGTTTTGATTGCAATTGATTTGGGTTCAAATGGGTTTTGGCTTATTTGAATATTTCAAGTCAAATGGGTTAGGTTTTATTGAATTTCTTTTAGCTTAGGTGGTTTTATTTTAGATTTCATTTATAATTAGGATGATGATTGGGGAAATAATTAATTCATGAGAAAATAAATTGAGTTTGATTTAGATTGAAGGAAAATTTGGCTAAGTCCATGGAATTAAATTATGTAGCTTAGGAAAGATTAATTTTATTTGATTTGGTTTGGTTGATTTGAAGTTCAATTATGGATTTGATTTAAGTTTGGGATGATGATTGAAGAATTAAATTGATTTTAGGAAAATCAATTGAATTTTATTTGAAGGAATTTGGCTAAGTCCATGTAATTGAATCATGTGGCTTAGGAAGGATTGATTGATTTGAATTTGATTGTGAATTTGATTTGGATTTGGGATGAATTGAGTTTGGGGTTTGATTTAGCTTATGAAGGTAAGTATGGATTTGGTTAGGCTATAGGCTAGGTAATTCTCCCTAATCTTAAGGCATACCCTAATCTTATGATTAACCATTCTAAGTCTCTAGGCTTAGGTTAAGTGTTCACCTAATTACTAGAAGTATCTTAAACCTATGGAGCTCTTAGTGTCTAGAAGACCCCTAGACCTATGGTGGGAAGATGGAATCCTCACTCCAAAAGTGAGGTCAACAGAAAGACCTTCAATAGGTGTGGTGTAACTGAAGGGCACACCACACGTATTGGCATTGACCGAGGCGATCAATAATGTCCAAAAGATCGTAAATGCTAATGGAACCAATCTATTCCTGAACCTGAGAGGTAGATAAAATCACAATCTTAGTGCAATGCGATTCGCCTCATGCCAAGGGCATAAGAGAGTCAAGAGGATTTGATGAGAAAAAGGATTCACTGGGGAATCAAACATGAATTGGATATGAGATAAACTTATGCCAAGGGCATAAGGAATAAATCCACTGGGAATTGAGATATGAGTGGATTCACTCTAATCCATTTGATTTGATTTATGGAAGGGAGATCCATTGGGGATACATACTTAAATCTGTTAGAGATCAAGGCTGAATTTATTTTGATTAAATTCTTTAAATGTGGGGGCATATCCGTTGGGGATATGGGCCTGAATCCACTGAGGAGTCAAGACCGGGTTTGCTTTGATTTAATTTGTTATGGCTCCACTGGGGAGGTTGGTTTCAATTTTTATTTTTCTGTTTGATTTTTTTGTTGATCTGGGCTCTACTAGGGAGAAGGGTGTGATTTAACTCCACTAGGGGAGTCAAGTTGGATTTAATTTGATTTGATTTGGGGGCATGTCCTCTAGGGATATGAGCTCAGTTGAATTTGATTGATTTAATTTTGATTTGATTTATGGACCCTGTCAGTGTGCGATAGACCCACTAAGAAGGAGCCACGGGGACCTTGGCCTATCTTAGATTCACAAATCCAAATGGGTAGTCTACCACTACTAGGTAGAGCTATCCAACATAAAGGTTGCCTTTGGTGTGCAACGACGTGCTAGGAAGAAATCATAAGAGACTTACATCCTCCAAAACAGAAATAGCCATTGGGGTGACTTGTTGGATGTAACAAATCAAACCCGACCTAGGGTGACTACTAAGTGAGTGTCATGGGGATCTTACCTTGACTTAATAGTAGTCAAAATTAATTCCATTTGATTTTATTTAATTTTATTTGGTTGATCAAATTTGACTTAATTTGATTTAATTTATGGACCTTGTCGGTGTGTGATGGACCACTGAGAATGAGCTATGTCAGCCTGGACCTGTCTCAGATTTACCTATCCAAAGGAGTAGTCTACCGACCGAAGGATGAGGCTAAATAACCTAAAGGTTGCCTTTCAGTGAGAAATGACTGTGCTAGGAAGAAAGCATAGGAGACTTACATCCTCCAAAGTAGAAATAGTCACTGGGTGACTTGTTGGATGTGCAACAAATCAAACCCAACCTAGCATGACTATTGAGTGAGTATTGTTAGGGATCTTACCTCGACTCAAGAGTAGTTAGAATTAATTCTATTTGATTTTATTTAATTTGATTTGGTTGATTGAATTTGACTTAGTTTAATTTAATTTATGGACCTATGGAGTGTCTGGACCCAGAAGGCTATGTCATCTTTTATTTGTCAATCTAAGGGGTAGTCTATCAGCCAAAGGGTGAGGCTAACCAACCTAAAGGTTGCCTTTCGGTGTGCAACGATCATGCTAGGAAGAAAGTGTAGGGACTTACATCTTCCAAAGCCAAAATAGACTCTAGGGTGAAATGTTGGATGCACAATAATCAAACCTGGCCTAGGGCGACTTCTAAGTGAGTGTCATTGGGGACTTACGTCAACTCAAGAGTAGTAGCGATCCCTATAGGGAGTTTTGCTAACACTGCCCTAAAGATAGGATGCTTGCTTGGGAAAAGGAACCACTGGGGGTGTCCTCCTGATCCATACGTGAATATATATTTTGTTTGTTTATATGTTTGCGTGGACCTTGTTGGTGTGAAATGGATCGCAATAAAAATGGGCTATGTTGGCCTTGACCTGCCTCAGATTTACTAATATAAAGGGAGAGTCTACACATCTACGATACAAACTTCCAACCACATGGTGGTTACTAGGAAAGGGGAACTATCCAATCCAGTAGTAACCCGGGTAGTGTCTAGATGGGTCACAAAGGACATGATCCAAATAGAGTGCCGACAGGGGAGGTGCTACTAGGGGTGTCATCCTCATCCCTGAAAATAAAGTCGATAAATGTACAGTGGCCAACTCAAGGAGAAAGCGCAGGGACTTACATCTGTCATGAGTGGTGTATCCACCGAGTGGGTCCTTTGTCGACATAGCCACCAACCAACCTAAAGTGCACGTCGATGTGAGATGATCAATCTAAGAAGAAGGCGTAGGAGACTTACATCTTCATAGATGGAAAAGATCATCAGGACAGTCTATCATCGGCGGAATTGATGCTATCCGACCTAGGGTGACTACTAAGCGAGGAGTTCTGAAGAAGAAATGGACCCAAACTTGAAGTAGTCAAGAGGAAGAGGAGCCACTAGGGGGACTTAACCTAAACCTCAAATATACTCAACCCAGTCAGTGCATGAAGGATAGTTCAAGAATAAAGCATAAGAGACTTACATCTTCTTAAACAGAGCAAACATTACGATAGCTAACTAACCATGTAGTGAGGCCTGCCATACTAACATGGTGGTCATCGGTGTGCAATAGTTAAGCTAGGAAGAAAGCGTGGGAGACTTACATCCTTCTAAGCCAGAAGACCACTGGGGTGACACACTAGCTAGGTAGTGAATCGACCCGACCTAGAATAGCTACTGAGAGAAGGGGCGTTATCTTAACTCAAAGTAGCCTCAGATAAAATATATATGTTTGTTTTCTGTTTTATGTTTTATATTTTGTGTGTAACTTATGTTTGTGTTGTGTTGATGAAGGATAAGATGTCGCTTGGGTTGTCTTACACCTACCCTGAACACATCGTGATGGATTTCATAGATAAATACTTTCAATTTGAAGAGATTGAATTTGAAATGGAATTTCATTAATGGTAATTGTTTTCAAACATGATTTTATGGAATAGGTAGAGCCTGTTGATTAGAAGCATCAGGCCCTCTCCTTTATGATTGATAAATTGATATGATCCTCCTTGGTAGGCTTTCTCTATGGCAAAAGGGTCTTCCCAAGTGGGTTCAAACATGCCTCCCATCTTGCGATGGGCAACAATTAGTCTCCTTAGAACTAAGCTCTCATACTTGAAAAGCTCTAGAGCGAACTAACTTATTATGGGCATGAATCATCTTGGCTTTGTATAACTCAAGGTTTTTGTATGTCTGTAAGCATCTCTCCTCCAAACCTTTGAGCTCTTCTAACCACAACTTAGCATTCTGCTCTATTGTAATCTTGCTACCCATAGCCATTCTTAGTGATGGGAGTTGGACTTCTAATGGTAGAACAGCTTCAAAGCCATACACTGAGGAGAAAGGGGTAGACTGAGTTAGAGTTCTGTAGGTGGTGTGGTAGGCCCACAAAGCTTCAACTAACTGTTCATGCCACTATCATTTATTATTGTCAAGTATCTTCTTAATTATTTGGATGAGAGTTTGTTGAAATCTTCTGCAAAACTATTTTCTCTTGGATAGTAGATGGTAGAGTATCTCCAATCTATGATGTGCCTCGAGAAAAGTTATTGATTTTGGTACTCTTGAATGTGAAACCATTATCGGATATAATTCGAGGCACCCCTGAATCTATATATGATATGGTTCTGAACAACTAAAGCACATGCTATGTTGTGACCTCTCTCAGCAGAATCGCCTCCACCCATTTGTAAAAGTAGTCGGTAGCTAGGATAAATTGATGACCCTTGGAAGAAGGAGGATCGATCAGACCCACTATGTTAGTACCCCAACACTCGAATGGCCATGAGGCCAATGTTGGATGTAAATGTTGAGTGGTTGGTGTAGGACCACCCCATGTACTTGACATTGATGGCATCGTCTAGCTACATCTATGCAATCTGTGATCATCGATGGCCAATAATATATGAGCCTCTTGATCTTGGCTTTCATCTTAAGACCAGATTGGTGAGCTCCGCATAATCCTGAGTGCACCTTGATCATGATCTTATAAGTTTTATGCTTATCTAAGCAATGTAACCACATATGATTGAAGGACCGTCAATATAGGACACCATCCACAAAGGCGTAGGAAAGTGCCTTTTGTTTCATCTGAAGTGCTTGTGACTTCTCTTGAGATAGTTTACCTTTGTTTAGGTAATCCATGAATAGTTGCCTCCAATCTAGCTCTTCATTCTTATTGGAAGCAATAACCTCCTCTTCAAGAGAGCATTTTTTGATGAGTTCAATATCAATAAGAGGTATGACTTTCCTATTTTGGACCTCTATTGATGTGGATTCATCTTCCAGACATGCCAACTCTTTGGAAAGCTTGGCTAGAGCATCTGCTATGGCATCTTCTCCCTAAGGGATCTTATAGATGGTCACTTCTATAATTTGGGCCAATAACTCCATTGTATACTTATGGTAGTGATGGAGCCTATGCTTTAGAACCCTGTAGGACTTAGCAATTTGGTTGGCCACTAATTAGGAATCCCCAAAGATGATGATGTTATGGATGCTTAGCGAAATGACTAACTCCAATCAAATCCTCATATTCGGCTTCATTGTTAGTGCAAGGATAGGATAGATGATATGAGAATCTCATCATATCACGGTCCAAAGTTAGGAGAACTATTCCTTCCCTGCCTTTCCTGGGAGAGTATATTGTGGTTCTTCTCCTCTTTAAGAGGAAGCCGCACTATCAAAATACATCTCCTAGTGGTGAATATTGGTATCTTCTAAGTTCATGATTTGTTCATCAGGGAGGTCATCACTAAGCGGAGAATCAGCAAGAAGTGGGTGTGTTGTTAAGAAATCCGTGAGTGCTTATCCTTTTTTCGCACGAAGGGGTACAAAAGTAATATCAAACTGTGATAAAATCATGGACCAATGTACCAACCGTCTGGATAGCGTCATCCATGTCATGAGGTATATGGTGGGTTGATTCTAGAAATTAAGTTGACTTTATGAGAAAGCATGTAAGTCATAGCTTTTGGGATGCAAAGATTAAAGCTAGGCAATGCTTCTCAATAGGTGGATAGTTTGCTTATGAGGATTAGATGGAGATAATAAAGTGAGTTCTCCTTCCCTTCATCATTGGTTTGGACTAACAAAGCACCAAAGGAGTCATCTAATACAGTAGTGTACAATATCAAAGGCTTGCAGGATAGCTGCTAGAACTAGTGGCATCATTAGGTACTATTTTACATCTTCAAAGGCATGCCAACACTTATCATCCCACTTGAACTTGTCATCATTCTTGACAAGTGCTGAGAATGACTGACATCTTCCTAATAAATTGGATATAAAGTGTCTTAAATATGCCAACCGCCCTTAGAATGATCTGAGCTGAGTTAAACTTTTAGGGGGTGGCATTTTTAATATCACTTTGATCTTCTCTGGATCAATTTCAATTCCACGATGTCAGACAACAAATCGAAGGAATTTCCCTAAAGCTACTCTGAATGCACACTTCAGGGGGTTCATTTTGAGGTTAAATTGTCTTAACCATTTGATAATTACTCTCAAGTCAAAGAGATGGTCTTTCTTTTCTTTGCTCTTGACCACAAGATCATCAACATAACATTTGACTTGGTGAAGAATGAGTTCATCAAAGATTCGAGTCATGGCCTATTGGTATGTGGCACCAGCATTTTTAAGGCTGAAAGGCATGACTTTATAGCAATAGACTCTAGTTGGGGTTATAAAGGCAGTGTTTCTTTCATCTTCAGGGGCCATCTTTATTTGTTTATATCCAAATGAACTATCCATAAAAGAGAAGACTGCATGAGATGAGGCAATGTCCACCATCAGTTCTGATATTGGTAGTGAAAATTCATCTTTTGAACATACCTTATTTAGATCCATAAAATCGATGCATATGCAAATTTGGTCATTTTTTTCTTAATTGGGATGACACTGGCCAATCAAGTGGGGTATTTTACCTCCTCGATGAAATCAGCATCGATCAATTTCTTAACTTTAGAAATGACTTATTGTTCAATGTCTAATCGCATGCATTTAAGAGCTTGCTTGATAAGGTTAGCATCATATTGTATTGTTAATTTATGGACCACTACGTGAGCAATCCAGGCATTTATTCATAACTCCATGCAAAGCAATCCTTAAACTTAATGAGTTGCATAACTAAGTCATTGGTTTTCATTTCATTCAACAAGAAACTGATGTATGTCGAACGTGGATTTTCTTTAGTCCCTAGGTTAATTTCTTTGAGCTCCTCGATGGTTGACTTGATTTCTTCTTCAAACTCTGGTGGTGCATCTTTTACTTGGAAATCATCTAGGTCATCTGAAGTTTCTAAGCATACCTCCTCATATGAGTTAATGTGATTTGAAAAGAACTTATCAAATTCCAAATGATTGGTGATGACTATGCAATAATCATCATCGTCAATTGGACCCACAGTACTGAATCCTAGTCCTAGTCTTGATTGAGATCTCTTGTATTTATTGTTCCATATCCTTTGAAGTAATCCAACTTGTGCTTAGACTATGTATGTGGAATTAATCCTTTCTTTGCTAAGTTATGAGCCCAAGGCGAGTACCAATCAAAAGGTAATTCTATTAATTCTTTATATGAATCATCCTCAAGTTCTACATCAACTTCTTGACTTGAGGATGATGCTCTAGGAAAAAACCTCTGAATCTTCGTTGTGGATGATTTAGGGGCTTCCTTAACTATCAAACTCTCAACTTTTGTGAGGGAAGTGGAGTTAGAGCTAAGGTTCCCAATTGATGCCTAACAATTTCACATAGAAAGGACTTGGATACACTTATGCTTTGCTTAGGAATCCTATCTTCATCATTATATGGCTTGAGTGTCACCTCCAACAGGATCTATTGTCAAGAAGAGTTGGTCGGTGTGCTAACCATATAGGACTTATCCTTTAAACTAGATTCTAAGTTTATATGGATAGTAAGTGTACTCCTAGTAGTTGAGACAAATCTCGTGGTGGGTGGTAGGTATGGAGGTTTTCCACCCTGGGGCTACCTGTGGACTTGCTTTTTCTTTGTCCTAGTGGAGATAGGGTCATCCTCTCCACTTGTTCAAAATAACGAACTGTGAGTGGAATCTAATCTCAAGCTCTACTTCATCCCCTTGAGTATATTTCTCGCTCCCTTTTCTTTTCAATTTCATTTTCTTTTTTCTTTTCTTTTCCTTTTTTTTATTTTTCTTTTTATTTTATTTCTTTTTTCTTCAACATGGGGACTTTACCTAAGTTCATGAGAATAGACTTTTTGGTTTTGGGGGAGGTAGTAGGCTGCATCCTCATATATCCTGACCTTGTGAACTGTAAATGGTTTGAGATCTCTTTTGACACAATATTCGATCCCACCTCTCATGAACTTGATGCAGTAATGTAAAGATGATGAAACCATGTTATTCTCATATATCCATGATCTCATAAGCAAAGCATTAAAATATGTATCTGAGTCTATTATGTGTAACTTGGCTTCAATCTTTCAATCATCTATCTCTATTGGCAACATTATAGAGCCTAAGACCCTCTTGTCTTGCCTTCAAATATCATCCTCTCCCTTTGGAGTTTAGAGATGTCAATCCTCAAGTAAGTGAGGGTTCTTAGACTCATAATATTGACAGATGCACCTGGCTCAACCAGAACTTTAGATAGTCTGAATTTTCCAACATCTAACATAATAGAGAGCTGTTGTATGCTCGTCCCTAAGTAGGTCTTCATCAACTCTAAGAGTAGTGTGCTTTCTCTCTAGTAGCGATCAGCTGAGATAAGTATATCTCTCGATCAAGTAAGGTTTTGACTAGAGATTCCCTCATCTCTTTGGATAAGATAAGGGTGTCATATATTCTTAACTTAGCTGGCAACTTTTTAAGATGTGTTAGGAAATTGTAATCAACTCTGGGTTGGTCCTCCACAAGCATATCCATAGGTGGAGTATCTTATGGAGGGGCTATCTACTCATTAGAACCAATGACCCATTTACCCTTATCCTGAGGTGCTACCCTAGGAGGTAGAACTTTGTCATTGCGTAGGTTAACTTCAGTGACTTCTTGGAATGATGATCTTGTGGAAAGTTCTACCTATTCATCGAGTATACCTACAGCTTCTTCTGTGGGATCCTCAGAGTTGGATGACTCCAAGTCAATCTCAAGAGGTGAACCTGATTGATTCAAAGAAGAAAAATCTGATTCTAAATAAAGAGGAATGGATTAAAACTATTTGAGCTATTATTATTATTTTGACTCTGAGAGCTTTCTACAAGAATGAAATTAGGAGCATCCGAAGTAGAAAGAATGTAAGTGGAATTAGCTTTCTTCATTAATTTCTTTAATTTGTGTGGAGGTACATTATAGAAAGCAAGTAAAGTAAGCGGAGTAAGGAGTTTGGTGCCCTCATCTGCGGATACAATGCTCCTACCGGTAGAAGAGGAGCTAGCATAGGAGGTAGTAGCTGCAATGGTGGGAGGAGTGTTGGATTGGATGGTGGTTACTTCTCTATCTATCTAGGCAAGTGTGGTAGGCTACTAACTTTGGGCTTTCCCTTCCACAGTTGTCCTTTGCAACTAGCAAACCTTTCTTGGTATTAGAGGTTTGAGCTACTTCAAGCACCTGCAGAGAAATTTTTTTGATCTTAGAGATGATTTTCTTAGAGTTGGGGATAAGAAAATATTCCAACCTTCTTTGGTCTTAAGAGGATCAGAAGTAACCTCAAGGATTACTCTAACAGAACCGGATGGTTGTTCTAAAAGGTATTCCTTATTGATGACTGTATCTTTTTACTTGTAGCTACAGCGAACATGTTTTTTCAAAGAGATTTTTCTTACCTCCCTCTTGAATGAGTATGGCTTGCTTAATATTTCAGCAAGAGTAGGTCAAAAATAACTACCTGGTAGTGGATATGGATCTTGATCTTTGGGTAGTGTGGTACTAATGGCCATTGTGGCTACGTGGTGGCGATTATAGCGACGGTATGGAAGAGGTGGCAGTGGAGGCTATTGAAATCTAGGCCTCTTAAACTGAACTCTAGCTGGCTACTTCCCCTTATCCACTAACATGACTATTTTGGGCTTCCTCTTAAATACTTTTTGTGGCTTGGTCTTAGATGATTGGTCTAAGAAGGGTAACTATTTGGCTTCGTCTTGTAGGCTAGCTTCCTTGTTCATTAACTTCTCAAATATTTTTATGGTGAATCCCTTAAACATGAAGGCAATCGGACCATGGATATTCTTAAGTAGAATTTTGATGGCATATTGTTCATGCAGCTATGGTTTGCATTTCATACTCAGGTTGCACCATCTAAGAATATAATCAACAAGGGACTCAATGAGTTTTTGTTTCTCTACAATGAGGTCACCCACAGTTACCCTTTGTTGAGCTCCTACAAATCTCTTGATGAAGAGATGCTCTAACTCAACGAAGGTCTTCAACGAACCATTGGATAGTTTGGCATATGAATCAAATGCAATACCTAACATGCTACTGATGAAGAGATGGAAGAGAAGTGCATCACTACCACCGGCATTGCAACAACCGGCTCTAAAATGTGCAATATGTTGCCATGGGTTCCCACTACTATCAAAAATCTTGAAGGATGGTGGCACAAAATCTTTAGGGTATTGAAGTACATCGAATTCCTTTGAGTAGAGTCGACCCTTTGATATGGATAAGCTCCCCAAGGCTTGTGCCAATGTGTTCCTCACCTACTACTCCACCATCTGCTTAATATCATTGTCATGCATGGAGGTGTTATCTGTGACCTTCCTATGCAAGCAACCAGCATCATCATTAGGGGCACAGGAACCAAGCGAAGCGAGCCCTCGAGTTCAAGCTCATTTTCCAGTATTGAGCTCGAGCTCATCGATTAGAGGGTGGTGTTGAGCTCTTCGTTTAAAAAATTGTGTTGAGCTCGAGTTTGTTCACTGGCATTAGGCTTATCGAGCCTATTAATAAGCACTCATTTAATGAAATAAATGAGCCTTGTCCATTATCTATGTCAGCCTTATATTGTATCATTTATTAATAAATCTTAATCAAGTAATCGAGCCTTATATCATTTATGAAGCCTTAATCAAGCCTTAATTGAGCCATTATCGAGCCTTAATGAGCCATTATGAGCTCCTGAGCTTGTTCACGAGCTTTAAATGATACGTTCGAACATATGGCGACAATAACTTGTTCCTTGTTTATTTAACAATCGAGTATTTACAAAGTGTTCAGCTCGTTAATTAAATGACGAACATAACGAGCTCTAATCGAGCCGAGTCATGAGTAGCTTGTTGAATGCTCGATTCGTTTGCACCCCTAATCATCATCTATGGGAGTGCACTTAGGATGATTTAAGTTATGTACCAACTAGTGAGCGACCACCATGGGGAAGGTTGTGAGGCGAGGCTGGGATGCAAGGCTAGAACTATTGCCATCAACTCCTCTACCCTCTTCTCCATCCTGCCTATCTGGTTGTCCTTCTACTTGAGCTGTTGGAGGAGGTGTTGAATTAAGTGAGACCTTCCTTAACTACAGCACCTTCCTGGCTATGTTGCTCCCTCTCCAAGGATCCTTGGGTGTCAAGCATGTGGACTTTGGCTAAGTCATCCAACATGTCATCCTCATCGGGGTTGAAGTCAACTCTACCCTTTTCCTGATCAGAATGGTCACTCTCAACTATCTGCTTAATTTCAACATGGTAGTCTTCTATAATGTCATTTAAAGATCATCTACTCTGCCCTACTCTACCGAAACATTGGCTGGTGAACGACTGACCACTAGACTAAACTCTTCAGACTGTATGCACTGAATACTCTGAGCTGGTGGGGTGCACTCCATAGATGGCTCAACCAGAATGGGGACTATGTTGGTATCCCCTCCCCTCTCTTCCTCTGACTACTGTGAAGGTGGAGCAATCACAATGCTTTTAGATCACCACTCCCTTTTTACCATAGTTGAAGTGGAAGGTTAAGTATGGGAGCTCGACCTCACCTCAACGGGTGGAGTAAATGGAGTGGGATCCTTGGGCCATAGCTGAATCACCAAAGAAGAGGGTCTCTCTCTGGGTGGGGCTTGTCACGACAGGGACTGTGGATGCTTGAACTTGGACTAATGAAGGTGTACGGTGAGTAGAATGCTGTGATTATGGAGACATCGGCTGCCTCTCTGGTAGAGATTTCCTCCTATAACGGTGCTAGTGAGAACTATACGATTAGAATGATCAATTCTAATAGCTCACCAATCAGAAAAGTCCATCAAAGCATAGGTCACCGACTGCCTAGCATACCTCCTCCTCTTTCGTTTGCCTGCTTGGGCAGTGACTCCAGCCTTAGTGGCTCTCTCTCTCTCTCTCTCTCTCTCTCTCTCTCTCTCTCTCTCTCTCTGTGTGTGTGTGTGTGTGTGTGTGTGTGTGTGTGTATCTAACCCTTAACACTCCTAGGGATTAGGCTCCTCAAATCATGTAACATGTTGGACTCCAAGTGTCAGTGAGCTCTACCAACTCTGTGAAGAATAGATCATAAATCGGCATAGGGCTTCCTCCTATTACTAGTTGGTGTCTCAAACTCAATAGGCGGTGGGGGTAATGCAGCAATCTTGTAGCAATCTTCCTCTCCTTCTTAAGCTGAGAGGGGGTGAAGCCTACTACCACTCAGGAATGGGGAGGTCTCACAAGGGGAACCCTCTTCACCAACATGAGAGGCATTGTCCATCTACCTCGCCTCACGGTTGTATTGTCGCTTGACCTTGTGGTTCTTGTTGCGGTGTTGAGTCTTAGTGAGCGGAGGAGAATAGCAGCTAGCACCATCCTTGAAGGTGAAAGAGACTATGTTAGAAGCTAAGATAGCCTTCTCCTTCAGAGCAGGGGGAACAACAGAGGTAGTACTAGCCCTGGAACGAGGGAAACAAAGCTGTATTGGCAGCGACAACAGGGTGTAGGAACCATAGCGGCCTATCACTTTAGAGAGGGAAACTTGGAACCATACTACACATCAAATCAAAGAAGTGGCTTCTTGCCTGCCACCTCCTCCTTGCTAACACTGGTGAGGGCTGGTCTCTCACAAGTGACTTTGAGGTTCTCAAAGCCAAGTCTAAACTAGATCACAGGGGTAACGGTGAGTATGGCCTGACCAAGGCCAAATCCACACCTAAGGCAAAGGAAAAGATCAACTTTCTAGAAGACTTGGTGGAAGCTGACTGAATGAGTAAATGGGGTAATTGTGCTGATTTCTCTGCATTGTTGAAAAAGAACCGGATTAGACCCTTGCTTGACTTGAATTATTTCTTTTGATTTGATTTTTGAACTTCAACCAAAACTTAACAAATTCAAGTATGTTAAATGGGGTTCATTATATTGGAGAGATTTAAGAATTTGGAGGAGAGATGTTGACCTCACTTTCAAGTGAGGATTCAATCTTCCTATCATAGGCTTAGGAGTCTTCTAGACACTAAGAGCTCCTTAGTCATAGAATAGTTCTAATGGCTAAGTAAACACTTAACCTGAACATAGAGACTTTAGGAGGATTTGTCATGGGATTTGGATAAGCCTTAGGACCCAAGGTGGCTTACATATCCTATGGCCTAAACCAGCTCATGCCTACCTCCTTAGCCAAAACCAGATTAAATCGAAGTTTAATAAAACTCAACAAAAATATAAATCAAATAATTTTGAATTGAAATATAAATTCAATTGAGCTTGGGTTGAGGTAATTAGGTTGATTAACTCAATTAATCATTTTAAGCTCAAAATCACTCAAGTTTAAATAAAATTAAATTAAATTAAAATTAAACCAAATTAAATCAAACCAAAAGCATAGAATAAATGTATAAACATAAATTAACTCAAAAATAAATTTAAATGAGGTTCAAAATGGCAAATAGGTCACTTAACCTAGAGTTGACCCATGTGGGCCCCATTAAGTCAAAAGTCAACAAACAAAAAATTGCCCAAATTAAATCACTCTAATGGCTTAAAATCATCAAATGAATAGACTTAAACATAAAACTAAACAAATCCAAATCAAATAAGATCTCAAATGAATTAATTGGATCATTTAACCATTAAGCCCAATATAAGTTTAAACGGATCCAAATCAAAATTAACATCAAATCAAATGAAACCAATTACTCTAAATCACAATGATCACTTAATTAAATAATATTAGAGCTTAAATACAACTTGGTTAAGTCAAACAAAATATTTAACTCAATTGAACCTTTACATTTTGAACTCAAAATGGGTCAAATCCAAATCCAAGCCAAATTAATCCAAATAATTGATCAAAAACATTCCAAATAATCCATAAAACATAATATAAACATAATATAAACATAAAATATTAAATTGAATCAATAAATTAACTTAACCAATTTTTGTCAAAGTTGGTCAAACCTTAGTCAAACTTGGGTCAAATTTAAAACTAATCCAAATTGAATAAAATTAATCAATCAAAACTATCATAAATGATTAATCAAATATAATTAAAGCAAATACAAAGACAATGAGTCAAATATGGTTGCTTCAACCCAACCCAACTCATTTGAGTCAACATAACTTGACCCAATCCCAAATCAAGTCCAAATGCATAATAACACTCAAATTATCATGTAAAAAGTTGAAATTCAACTTCTATGGCTGGGTGACACTGAGAGAGAGAGAGAGAGAGAGAGGGAGAAAACCAAATCTTACAAAAAAAATCCCCTCATCCACTACTCCTTCGCATTGAATGGCACCTAATACAAGAGGAGACTTGAAGCAAAAAATCCAAAGTCTCCAATCCCCCATGGCCACCCAACCACCTCCCATCACCATTGATGGTGATTTTCGGCCACCATTAAGAACGGAGGAAAAAAGGCACCAAAAAGACCCAATTCTGCATTAGAGAAGCTCCAGGAACTCTTTTGATCAAGAAGAACCCCTCTCCACTTCTTTTCAACGTGAAAATAACCCAATCTAACAAATTCCCATGAAGTGCAAAGGTTGGTGGTTATGATGTTCCAAGGTAAGGCAAGAGTCCATATTCATTCTAAAGCTTCATCTCGCATCTAGGAGCATGTTTGAATCAACTCTACCACTGGAAATCATCCTCGATGAGATAATTTCCAAATCCTATAGCTGGTCGTAGGATCTCTTATTTGTTTGTGACAATGCTTGCACGATTTTATAAATTTCCATTAGATATCCCTAACATCTTTCATTTTACATGATCCCAATGTGAAAATAGGAGTTTTTCAATGTGAATCATGAAATTGATCCCGCAATGAACCCTCTACTTGATTTTCTCGTTCATCCATCGGTCACACATTTCATCGCTTTGGTTGGAAGAAGATGCATGGCCGTCATCCCTATTAATAGAGACAGATGATTGCGATTAGAAGGAGATCCATATTTTATCCTCGATCAGATCATCATGGATCCACGATGCATAGCGAGTGAAACTACGCCTTCCCGCTCAAACACCGCATTTGCATTACGTGGCCCAATCAGGCTTCGCCATGTGGAACCGCATGGCCAAGTCAACACCCCATGGTGCTATCTAGGTTAAGTAAGAAAATCAAGATTTTTTTATTTTAAAAATTATTTAAATTGCCTAAAACATTAAAATATATAAATAAAATAAAATACTCAATAAAAAATTATTAATAAGGGCTTGTTCACCTTTTGAGTGGAATCCAACAAGCCCAAAATCCCTAATTTGTATTGGGCATTTTGAGCTTAATTTAAGTTTTAATGAAAATCAAACTTCATTAATTAAATAAAAAATACACATCAGTTTGATATGAGATTCTTATGGATTGAAAACGAAGTTAAAGTACACATACCATAAAATTTTAAATCAAAAAGATGAGTGAATCAAGAGATATTGAATTTCAAAGTTTAAATGCTTAATTTCATGAATTAGTTAATTAAAAAGTACAAAAAAAATTATATAAATCACTGAAATAACTTAAACCACTTCAGTTAACATCAAAGATCCTTAAGGAAATGATATGATCTTTTGAAACTTAATAAACCAAAAATAAACACTTAAGGTTAAGATTTAATAAATTAAAGAATGAATTAAAGTTAAACTTATAATAATTTAAATATTAAATAAATAAAATTAAATAAAATAAAATAACACTTAAATAATTATTAACCAAACCTCAAATCATAAAAATATCACATAATCTTCAAATAAAATTAAAATTAAACTTAAACTTAAACCTAATTAAGTTAATGAAAATCAATTAAATGATTAAATTCCAATTAAGTTCATAATTAAACAAACCAATGAAACTTTAATCTCAAATCAAACTAATCTAATTAAACCTAGATCAAGCATTGACTCTGAACCATATTAAACTACTTAACAACTTAAAGTAAATTGAATATTGAATAATCATTAAGCATTAAAAATCAAATTGATTATAAATCCAATTCATCCTAGCAAATCATTTAATATTAATCAAATTAAATCAAATGAAATTAAGGTAAACTTAATCAAATTAATTTGATCTAATTCAATCCATTTGGAATAAGTTAACTAATTGATCATTAAATGCATGAATCTAATAACTAAATTAAATATGAATTCATGATTAAAGTATTAAATGAAATTCAATGAACATAATAAATGAACGAAATCAAATGAAACTCTAATTATAAATAATCAAGCTTAATTGAAATAAAAATAAACAATTAATTCATTGAATATAATCAAAAAATAATAATAGTGATAATAATAATAATCCTTTAATCAATCAAATTTAAGTTAAAATGCTTAATTAAATCTATTAAATCAAATCACTCACATGTGGGAAATTAAGTCATTAATTTATAATTAAATAAATCTTTAATTAATCCAATAATTTAAAATTAAATTATTCTTAATCAAATATAATCAATTAAATATCTAATTAATGCAAACTTAATAAATTAACCCATCATTTTAATAAATCAAATTGATTTAAACAAGGCACATTAAAACTAATTCTTAAATAAAACTTAAATCAAACACTTAATTAAATTTATTATCAAGATTTAATCAACATGATAATGATTAATCAAATCTTCAATTAATCTACAATTAATTTAATCAAACCTCTTAATTAAGCCAATTATTTAATTAAGTTAATCATATTAAACCTTAGCTTAATCAAACATAAATTGAATTTAATTAAATTGCAATTAAGTGTCAATTAAATCCTAAATTAAGCCAACTTGGTAAATTTAAATCATCAAATCATTAATTGCATCATTAATCTAAACAAACATGAAATCAAATTAAAAGTTTCAACAAACAAATAACCTAAATCAAATCAAACTCTACTCAACATGATGAAAAGATTAATCAACATATCATTAAACCTTAATTAAGTTAATAAAATAAATTAATCAGTCAAATTAATTAAATAAAGATCAAATTAAATTAAATAATTGCATTAAACCAAAAGAATGATCAATATATAAACTAAATAACTAAGCCTAAGAAATCAAATTCTTAATTGGAATTCAAATAAAAGAGTACATTAAACTTCAAATAAACCATAAGTTAATTGGAATACATTCACTAAACTAAATCAAACTTAAATGAAATAATAGAATCAATGAATCTAAATAACATCGAAATGATATTAATCATATGAAATTAAAATATTAAATTAAAACCAAGAAAGAAATTAGATATCAATTTAAAGGATATTGAATTATCAAAATTTAATTAAATCAAAACATCTAATCTATAATTAATCAATCAAAATACATGAAGATTAAACAAACTCAAATTCTAAAATATAAATCAAATCAAACAAATATTAATCAAATAAATTACATGAATTCAAATGGGCTAATTAAGATACTTAAGGACCTTAGTTAGACTTTTAGGATGAAAATTTAGGAGTTATGATGTAGAATAGGGTGAGTTCCATTCAAAAATGGAATTCATCCTATCTTCATTCTTAAAAACAAACATCACTTTAACCAAATAAAAGTGAAATAAAAATAAAAAATAAATCATTAAATCATTTGAATTGAAACCAGCTAAAGGTAACATTTAAAAAAATTGAAACTTAAACTAAAGAAGCCTAGTCAAGTCTTGTCACACAAGCCCTTTTTTCACACACTAGAATACTAGGTCACCGACTCTATAATAAGGTTAGGTCAATGTGTTGATTGTATGATTAATGTTGTGTTTTATTTTATGATGTAATATTTTAGATTGGATGTTAGGTCATTAATAGTCTAACATTATTTCTGCAGGGGATTGTGCTTAAAGGGCCGCTTTAAAAATAAATATAAATGTTTTGCTTATATGTTACTTATGCCCTAAGCATAATCCAAGTTAAGATAAGTGGGCTTGGTTACCCATGTATAGGGTGCTAAGTCCAAATTATAAATATAATTGCTTGGGATTGAATGTATGTTTAGCTAACCTCTATTTTGCAGTACAGTTAGATTTACTTTTTCATATAAAATATAATTTTATAATATGAATTAGGATTAATGATATGAGGGATTATGATGAGCAGCCAAAAGGCTTAGTCCTTAGGGTTCCCTGTGATTCCTTTGGAGCAAATCAAATCAAAAGGAAGAGAAGGAGGATATGAAGAAATGAAGAAAAGAAGACCCCAAATAGCATATAGTCTTTTGTAACCCAGGTTATATAAGGGCAGAGCTCGGCTACTCACATTTTCTTTTTTCGGGGTGTACGGTGGAATCTGAATACACTCGCATTTTATTCTTTTTCATAATTTATACATGTTTGATTGATGTTGTGTTTAGATTGTGCATTAGAACAACATGTTTTTCATAGTTTCTTAATGTTTGATCTTTGAATGTGTGGCCTAGATGCGGTAGGCTCTTAGGATAAAATTAATTTTCTACCCAACTAATCACTCATAATTAAATTGTAATCAACTCACAACCCCATCATAAAGCTTAGGTTTTAAATGAGAAAATTAAAAAAAATTAGCAACCCCTTAGCTGTATGTTGTATGTCTCACATCATGCATATCATATTCCTTCTTCTTGAATATGGGGATCTCCATCCTTGTACGATAGGGAATCTTTGATCTGTGAGGGCATTCCTTTTGGTGGAGAACACCCTCTTCTCATTGATTTGGCTAATAACCATATTTCATCATACATTTAGGCATAAAGAAATCCCAAGCTTTGTCAAAATGAATGAGTCAAAAGTAATAAAATTTGAAAAGATTTGCATTTTATACTATATCATATGCTCATACCACTCATGCACTAGTCTCTTAGAGAGTGGGTTTAGGACTTTAGTTTCTTTCAAATTAAATAACTACCCTAGTTATCTTGTAATACATAAGGCTAGACTACATAGATTTAAAGCATAGGAGGTGTTAACTGGCGACCACTCCTCGCGATTGTAAGTCCAGAAGTCAAATGATTTATTCTCTCTTGTAGAGGTAAACCATTATGTCCACTCTTCACTTAGATTTAGGAATCACTTTAGCTTGTGCTAAAGCTCCCTAAATTTAGGATCTGAGGTCGTTATTTTTTCCTGGGCTACAAGCATGAATTCTCACCTCTTAGGCATTTTCACAACCTTGTGTTTGCGGATTATAAGCCCTAGCAATCTAATAAAATTCAATGCAAATAAATAAATCTCTTCACTATCAAATATATAAAGCCCAATCATAGGATAGACTGGAATGCTCACTAGGCTTCCTAATATCATGATCATTTCCTACTTCTTCCCTTTGGATTCCAAAAATAAGTCTTCACCTTGAACAATTTCATTTGATTTTCCAAAATAGCCAATTCTTAATATTCTAGCCATGAAATCTTTGGAGATAATAATTTCATACTTTAATCGAGAGTTTTCTTAGAAAATCTCATTTTCTAGGATGTAATTAACTATGGAGGCTTGCCTCCATAGGGAACTTAAGAACCTGACTTAAAATAAACCTGAATTAAAATAAAGTATGGGAGAAATCTCTGGTATATTCAAAGACCCATCATGCCTCAGGAGTTTTATTAAATGATTAGGTCCATTATAGGGTGATGTTTCTATCTTCCAAGTAGTACATCATACCTCAATGTCGTACCCGATCATTTCATTAAGTACCCCTAAGATCTACATGGTGTACCAAATCCAAAAATAAACACTACAAGAGACTTTGCCATGAATTGTTGAATCTAAATTTGATTTGATTTTGAGACCCACATCCAAAAAAATTTAAGTATGTTGAATGGGGTTCATTTGTCTTGGAGAGACTTTTGGAGATGTATTTGTTGTATTCTTTTATTAGAATTTGATTTTGGAATCCTCACTTATATGTTAAATGGGGTTCAATTATATGTTTAAAAATTTTGAAAGCTTTCTACCTTAATGGTTTGATTGTTATTTGTTTAATATTTTGATTTTATTTCAAATAGAAGAACTCTCATTTTACAAATTTAAGTATGTTAAATGGGGTTCAATCTCATATTTGATATTTATTGTTGTTGATTTTTTTTGAAAATGGGAACTCTTATTTAAAAATTTAAGGTATGTCAAATAGAGTTCAAATATATGTTTGATGTTTATTATTGGAGTTTGATTTTGTTTTGAAAATGAGACTCTCATTTAACAAATTTAGGTGTGTTAAATGGAGCTCACTTATGTGACTGATTATTTGTATTTTGATGTGTGGTTTGTTTTGATTTTAGGGATTGAACTCTCACTTAACAAATTTATGTTTGTTAAATTGAGTTCAATGTGTATTGGATATTTTGATTTTAATTTTGATTTTGAAAATGGAACTCTCATTTAAAAAATATGGGTATGTTAAATAGAGTTTAATTATATATTGTTTAACTTAATTTTATCCTTGATTTTGAAAAATGGAACTCTCACTTAATAAATTTAGGTATACTAAGTGGAGTCTAATTTGTATGTTGGTTGTTGAGTTTTATTTTAACTTTGAAAATGAGACTCTCATTTAACAAATTTGGGTATGTTAAATGGAGTTGGTTTTGTTTGAAAATATTTTGGGTATATTTGATTTTAATTTTGAAAAGGGAACCCTCATTTAACATATTTAAGTATGTTAAATGAAGTTAGTTAATTTTTCAAAGAGGGTTTGAATAAGTTTATTTTTGAAAGAGAGGTTTGTTCATTTTAATTTTGATTTTAAAAGGGGAACATTCACTTAGCAATTTTAGGTATGCTAAATGAGGTTCAATTAATTTTTCTTTGAAAAAGGGTTTGAATGATTTTGATTTTATTTTACATGACTTTGGTTTTAGAAGAGAATTCTTACATAGCAAATTTCACTATGTTAAATGAAGTCCACATGATTTTTCTTTGATGAGATTTTGAAAATTTTACAAAAACATTTTATTTATTTTACTTTAGATTTCATTGAAGTTTTAACAAATATGAAATGAACCTTGCTTCATCAAGCTAGTGGTAAGAGGTTCTCAATTCTATTTGACTTATATTTTCATCATCTCCTTTCTTTAATTGACTTATTATTACCTATTGGGGGACTCAATAGAAGTCTTAGGACCTATAAGGGAGTGAGGTCCTAAAACCTAGATGATGCTACCTACCTTTGCCTAAGAATGAAATGAACAAAACCAATGGAAAGAAAGATAGTCTTGGGCTTATACAAAAATATAAGTCCATTATCGATGCTTGAAGATGATAATTTTTTACTAGAGATGGAGAGAGGAACATACCCCAGAGACACTAGAAAAGGTATTTATTTTTTTGGATGTGGCTGGGACACCACAAATTGGGTATTTATTGAAGTGATTTTGACATTGAGGTATGATGTACTATCTCTAAAGATAAAGACATCACCCAACAATATGGACCTAATCACCTAATAAGGACTTCTAAGGCATGGTGGATCTTCGAATATACTACAGATTTTTCCCCTACTTTACATGGCTGAATAAAGCAAGATTTATATTAAGTCGGGTTCTTAAGTTCCCTATGGAGGTAAGCCTCCATAGTTAATTACATCTAAGAAAATGAGATTTCCTAAGAATACATTTGATTAAAGTAGACAACTATTATCTCCAAAAGATTTCAAGGTTAGATTATCAAAGGATTGGCCTATTTTGGAAGATCAATTGAGAAAGTTCAAGGAGAAGACTTATTTTTAGAATATAAAGGAAATAAGTAGGGAATGCTCATGATACTAGGAAGCCTGGTGAGCATTTTAATCTATCTTATGGTGAGGCTTTATACATTTAAAAATGAAGAGATTTATATTCATTTGAGTTGAATTTTTATTAGATTGCTAGGGCTTATGATCCACCAACATAAGATTATGAAAATACTTAAGAGGTAAGAATTTATGCTTATAGCCCAAAGGAAATAGCTACCTTAAATCCTAGATCTATGGAGCTTTAGCACAAACTAAAGCACAACCTAAATCTAAGCAACAGGGACATGAGGATTTACCTCCACAAGAGAGGATAAACCCGTCCAACTTACTTACAATCTGAGTGGCCTAACCTCCTATGATTTAAAATAATGTAATATGGCCTTATGAATTACAAGATAGCTAAGGTAGTTATTTAATTTAAAAGAGACTAAAGTCCTAGACCCACTCCCTGAGAGACTAAAGTAGGAGTGGTATGAGTATATGACTTAATCTACAAATGCAAAATCTTATAAATTTTATTTCATTTTGACAAATCATTTTGGACGAAGGCTTTGGGATTTTTTATGCCTAAATGCATGATATAAATTGATTATTGGTCAAATCAAAATAGAAAGAGGGTGAAGCTCTATCGTCAGGGTTTGCTCTCATGGGTTAAACTATCCCTATTGTAAGGATGGAGGCCTTATTTTTCCAAGAGTGATAGAAGATGTTATGCATGATGTGAGACATATAACATACAGCTAAAAGATTGCTAAATCTTTTAATTATCTTATTTAAAGCCTAAGCTTTATGATGAGGTTGTGAGTTATTTAAAATTTTAATTATGAGTTATTAGTTGGGTAGAATTTTATTTTTATCCTAAGAGCCCATCGCATCAAGGCCACACATTAAAGCATCAATCATAAATAAACTATGAAAATCATGCAATCCTACTACGCAATTTAAACATAACATTAAACAATTTTATAAACCAATATAAAAGAATAAGAGGTCAGTGCAGTGGAGAACCGTCATACACCCCTAAAAAGAAAAGATGGTAGCCGAGCACTACCCTTATACAACCTGAAATATGAAAAAATAATTACAATTTGAATGAATACATGTTATGGGAGTTTTCACTTTCTTCATTTCTTCATTTTAAATTTGATTGTGCTCCAAAGGCATCACAGGGCCTCCTAAGACAAAACCTTCTGACCACTGCTTATGCTAATCTCCCATAACACTAATCCTAATTCTTATTATAAAATTACATTTATATAAGGAAAGTAAACCTAACTACACCTGCAAAATAGAGGTTAGTTGAATATACATACAATCCCAAGCAATTATATGTATAATACATTAGCACACATGGTAACCAAGATATCATAACTTGGATTATGTTTAGGGGCTTAAGAAACATGCAAGCAAAGCATTTATATTTATTTTTAAGCAACCCCTTAAGCACAATCCCCTACATAAAATATGATTAGGCTAATAGTGGCCTAGCGTCCAGTCTACGAAGCATACACCTTAACACCTAGTCTAAAACATTACATCACAAAATATAACATACATCACACATACACCATCCTAACTTAGGATTAGAATTGGTGGTTTAACTATGATGTGTGTGCTATGGCTTTGTGTAATATGCCTTAACTAAGCATTAGAGTTATGATTTTCTAAGTGTAGAAGGATCTAATTTAACATAAAGGTTCATTTCATTTCAAATTGTTTAATTAATTTGTGAATTTTAATTCATGTTTTATTTTATTTCATTTGATTTACACTTAGCATCTAAGTGTTATAAAGAGAGGAAAGAGGGTTACTCTCCTTCATCCCTACCTTAAGCCACTTTCTAAAGCACATTTTTATGATTTAGTTTTCTTTAGTGAATGCCTTATTAAATATTTTATTAATCCTAAGTTTATGTCAACTTTAAATAATCTTATTCAATGTGAACGGCATCTTATGATTAATATAATTGAATTACTATCACATGACATATATCAAATCATTCCTTTCCATCACATGTAACATGCATATGACTTTCAACACTCAACATATCTATACATACCATGTATTTTTGGAACACTTAAATGGTGATGAATGCATGTATTTTGGAATTTATATTTTCAGCCAATTGAATTATTTATATATGTAGGTTAAAGCTCTATACAAATTCTAATACCAAAATATATAAGGATGAAATCAAATAAATATATGTCATTATTAACTAGGGAAGTGAGGTAATCAAATGATCTTCTTGTGGCTACTTAAAACCTTGTATTCTCAAGATGTCCAAACTATATACTTATTAAAATTCAAACTTATGTAAATCTATATATGAACCATAAGAAAGAGAGCACTAACTTATATGTAATGTATGTCAATGACTTAGATGATTATGGATGCATGTGTTGTTAATAATAAAAGGGTATTTTCACCTTTTGATTAATCACACATACACATATATAAAAGATGTAAGCGAGTATGTGTCATTGTTAACCAGGGAAGTGAGGTAATCAAAAGACCTCCTTAGGGCTACTTAAAGCCTCGTATTCCCAAGATGTCTAGACTAAACACTTTCTTTCTTAAATACATATAAATATATGCACAATTATAAGGATGAAAATCATGCAAAGATTGTATTTTCTTTAGTTGAATTATTTATGCATATGAATTAAAGCTCTATCCAAATTCTAATATCAAAATACATAAGAATGAAATCAAATTAGTACGTGTCATTGTTAACCACGGAAGTGAGGTAATCAAATGACCTCCTTGGGGATACTTAAATCCTCGTATTCCCAGGATGTCGAGACTATATACTTATTAACATTCAAATCTATAGAAATCTATATATGAATCATAAGAAAGAGAGCTTCATTTCATATACTTAAGCTATAAAAACATGTAAATCTTATATGTATTCATAACTATCATCATTCCACATATTGTTATCAATTTATAAATTTTGAAAATATATTTGAATTTATTAGTGATAATAACCACACATATGATTAAATTAAGTCAACACATACAAGCTTACATAAATAAAACCTATTTGATTCATTTAGATTTGAAAACATGAATGCATGGATTCATATGACATACAACATTTAGAAGTGATTGTAATAGAATAATTAAATATAAACACATGGTTCATTCAACTAAGTTAATTTCTAAGGATAATCACATTAAATAAAATTATTTAAAGAAACCCAAAGCTCCTTATTAATTTATGATTTAGGATTTTGATTAATTTGAAAGAGGAGGATATTTTCTTGTTGTTTTAATCACATTCCCATGTTGGTGAACTTAATTGGTTTAAGAAAAGGTAATCAAGTGGATTTAATGAATAAATAAAGTTATATCTTTAATTAAATCAATTAATTGCCCTTACCTATGCTTCTTTAATTTGATTAATCACTTAATTGTGAGCCACAAATGACGTGAATATATGAGAAAGTAAAATTGCAATGCTCCTAAAAGGACCTAATGCAAATTGCTCATAATTAAAGGTTAATTAGGTTAAAGAACCTAATTAAGTACTTTCATGATTTTCCCACGCTTATGGGCTAATCATGATTTTCTTAAGGATCTTTATATTATTAAACACATAAAGAGGAACCCTTAATCTCATTGTTAAATATATGATATGATTATGATTTCAATTTGATTAATTAGGTCACTTAATCAATTAATTAAACCCTTAATTAACTTCCATATTAATTAACCCTCTTTAAAATAAAATGGACTTCAAAAAAGAGATTAAGAAAATGATCCTAATCCCACTCCCTCATCCATTCACTGTTAAATAGTGACTAGTAAGTTTAATAAATTAATTTATTATTGTTTGGGGTGTTAATTAATTATTAAATAAATTAAAGGAGTGATTATGGTTCAAATGATCAATTTTCCTAATAACCAAGCAATAAATTCTAAGAAAATCATAGAAGGTAGAGATCATCCCATTAAATCAACAAGAAAAGTTTGGAATTAATTACTCAAGTAATTAGAGCTAAATTAATATTTAAATTTAAACTTAAATTAAGCCTTAATTACTATTCAAAATTAATTGAAATTAATTTAATTAATTCTCCTCTATATTACCTTTAAAATGAGTATTTATTTATATTTTTTATTTTTCTATAATTTGTTATGATTTTTTAAAGTTTTAGTGAAATGGATTAAATAATTAATCCACATTGAGACGCTAACATGTATTATTTTCCACATGGTGTGGAGATAAGTTACTTAAACGTGTCAATTTGGTGTGGTAGACATAGCCATTTGCCATCCAAATCTAAGATTAGATGACGAAGATTAAACCTATGGTTCTTAAGTATTAAATCATCAAATCTTGATATCTCGTCCGCCAATCACATGGACGCAGTGAACTATCATCCGCGGAGATGGAATTCTTCGCCAATTCAAGCTCAAGCTCGATTGTAGATTGAACCCACACCTTCAAGGAAGATCCCAAGGATCTACCTATTGATTCACATGACATACACATTCTCTTCAAAAAGACCTAGAAAAATTTACTAAATGCTTAGTTTGAAGGAATATACCTCACTGAAGCTCAAGACCGGTGGCACAACTCTTGAGGTAGCTTCGACTGGATGAGGAAATGCCCTGTTGAGAACCTCTCATGGTGTCTCCTTCCCATTTTCTCTATGGACCAGGCACCATCGCTTTGCAAGCCAGTGTCGATCGAAGAGGTACTTCCAGTGATCAGAGGGCTCGGGAGAAGATTCCCTTCACCTCACCTGAGCTTGGTGAACGTGTGGGTGAATTTAATTTGAATGGGGTTGAGTATTGGTAGAGTTCGATGGAGGGGTGCCTTGTCTTATTTCAAGTTGATGGATTCCTGTGACGGGAAGGCTTTGGGAGCTCAACAATTTCTCTGGGGATTTCGAAAGGTCTCTTGGAAGTTCTCTAAGGGTGAGTGTGTATTGTTTGAATTGAAATGAGAGGGGTATATCCCCCCTCCCTTAGATCATATGGCTCAGATTGGATCCTTATTTTTAGTCGTTCGGCTGCCATATGTACCCAGAGGGGACAAGGCTAGGCTGAGGTGGCTCAGTTTGGTTGGCCAAGGGCTTTGGTTGGTGGCTCGAGGTGGTATCCTTCATCCTTGGGTCTGATCAATGAGAAGAGGTGGGTTAAGCCACCTCCCCTTGGTCCATGGCTGACCTAACCCATGTGGGTTGGGTTAGCCACCTAGGTAAGGTTCTATTTTAAGTATTGGGTGGCTGCCAAATGCAAAGAGGGGGAGTTGACTATCCACAAGTGGGCTTTATTCCATGTGAGGGGCTTATCTAATGGGTAATAGGTCAAATAGGGTCCCAATTGGGTTTGGTTGATTTTTAGCAGACCCAAGATAGGATGAAGCCAAATTTCATTGTGCTTGGTTTGAGTGGTTTGGCTCAATTTGACCATGCAGTCAAATTGGGCTTGGGTCAAGTTGACCATGGTCAAATTGATCAAAGTGGTTGCTATTGGATTGATTCAATTTGGCTTAGATTTGGATTTGACCCATTTGAGTTCAAATGGGTCAAATGGGTCTGACCAATTTGGCCAATTGATTACTTGTTAGGGGTTGATTTGATTGATTAATTGAAGATGATTGCCCTTTGGTTTGAATTAATTTATATTTGGTTTTACCAAATTGATCTTTGGTTAATGGGCTAAATGCAAAATTGGGTTCAATTGGCCAAATTATGTTCAATCAAAGGTTCATTCATGTTCAATGATCAATTTGGAATTAACTTGAGCCATTGGTTGTAATTAATTTGGATTGGATCTTGATTTGACCCAAGTTGGTCTTTTAGGTCAAATCGAGTCAAATTGGGTCAGATGGCCAATTGGGTTAGGTTTGGCTCAAATGATGGTCAAGTCATGTTCAAGGATTGATCTTGGTTGAGGGATTTTTCAATTAATTTGGCTTGGATGAGATTTGGCTATTTGGTTCATGTAGGTTAAGTGGGTTAACTTGGTCAAATGACCAAGTTGACTGGGTTTGACCCAATTATGACAATTGACAATCAAGGATGATTTAATCATCATAGAGGTTTTGGTAGATTTGGTTCAATCATTTGGGTTGGATTGAGATTTGTTAAATAGGTCAAATTGGTCACTTTGGGTCAAGTGGACCAATTGGCTAGAATCAATTTTGGAATGAGTTTAGTTGAGTTTATATATGGATTTAGGATTGATTTATAGTTTTGATTACAATTGATTTGGGTTCAAATGGGTTAGGTTAGGTTTAATTGAATTGATTTTGGCTTAGGGGGTTTGATTGTAGACTTCATTTATATTTAGGATGATGATTGGGGAAATAATTGATTCATGAGAAAATCAATTGAGTTTGAAGGAAACTTTGGCTAAGTCCATGGGATTAAATTATGTGGCTTAGGAAGGATTGATTTGATTTGATTTGGTTTGTTGATTTGAAGTTCAATTATGGGTTTCATTTAGGTTTGGGATGATGATTGAAGAATTAAATTGATTTTGGAAAAATCAATTGAATTTGGTTTATATTGAAGGAATTTGGCTAAGTTCATGGGATTGAATCATAGGCTTAGGAAGGATTGATTTGATTTAATTTGGTTTGGTTTGATTGATTTGAATCTGATTGTGAATTTGATTTGGATTTGGGGTGAATTGAGTTTGGGGTTTGATTTAGCTTAAGAAGGTGAGTATGGATTTGGTTAGGATATAGGCTAGGTAAGTCTCCCTAATCCTAAGCCATACCCTAATATTTTGATTAACCCTTCTAAGTCTCTAGGCTTAGGTTAAGTATTCAGCTAATTGCAATAAGTGTCATAAGCCTATGGAGCTCTTAATGTCTAGAAGACCCCTAGACTTATGGTGGGAAAATGGAATCCTCACTCCAAAAGTAAGGTCAATAGTACCATAAGTACATGATGGAGTTACTAAAATAGATTTTGTACATGACTTTGTATTGAATTCCTTGAGAACTTAATAGCAAACAATTTGACAAAGCTTGTTAAGGAGATGGTTTGTCCATATGATGATTCCATTTTAATTAAGATGCATAATCATCATGTTATTTTTTGTATTAACATGAAACTCATTGACAAACAACTCTCTGAAAAGAAGATTGTTACCAAAGATGAAGACAAGGTTGATTAAAGATAACCATTAATTGATTATTTATGTGAGGGAAATTTACCATATGAGAGATCTCAAGCCCATCAAATCTAAAATAGCCTTATCTTACACTCTCATTGATAGCATCTTATACTGAGAATTCGTTGATCACATTTGGTTGTTGGCCTTCGATGACTATTGTGGTGCTCATCAATTGGGTCTAAAGATGAAAGATAAAATCAAAATAATCAATAATTATTGGCCTTCAATGATTATTGATTGCATAGATATTGCCATCGCTGCCACTAATGATAACTACATGGAGTAGTCTGCATCAACTACCCAATGTCCTCCACCCAATGACTACCACATGGTTATTTTAAGAGTTGGGCACATACATTGTTATCTTGATTAACTTATCTTCCTATGGGTCATTGAATTAGAACGAAGATTACTTTTTTGTACAAATGATCCCTTTAAGAGAAGTTAAGGCCCACCATGTGCTACAGTTTGTTAAGAATCATATTGTATATAGATTGAGTATCTTGATAGATCATATTCGATAATAATACTACCTTTAAAAACACCAAAATTAATAAATTTGCTAAATGCCACAATATAGATTAGAGATATTATATAATATATTACCCTTAAGCTAATGGGTTAGTTGAAGCCTTCAACAATGTCTCATATAAATCCTAAACAAGACACTTGATGAAAACAAGTGACAACAACAACAACAACAACAACAACAACAAGCCTTAATCCCACTAGGTGATGAATCCTTCTCTCATTGTGTCCATTATGTCAAATTATCATTTAAATCAAGTATACTAAGATCATTTTATACATCTTAACCAAGTCTTTTAGGTATTACCTTTCTTAACATGGTAAATCAATCTACTCTCCTAAGTCATTGAGGGACGCTTTTGTGGCCAAACCATCTGACTCTTAATCTTATCTAAGAGCTACTCCAACTCTTTTAATATACTCATTTTGCATTCTATCTCTAAGAGTAAAGCCACTCATCCACCTAAGCATCCTCATTGAACACTTACTTAGTTTATGCTTCTCTTTATTGGACAACATTCTCGCACCATAAGTCATTGAGGTCTCCACCATCTTATAAAATTTTCCTTAAGTTTATGGAACTTTTCTATCACACAAAGGCCGATGCATTCCTCCACTTCAACCATCTAACTTGAATTCTACTTATAACATCTCCATCTATTTCACCATCATTTTGAACAATCGAGCCTAAATATCTAAAATGCTCACTTTATTAATGACTTGTTCACCTAATGTCACAACACTATCACTAGAACTTCTAACCAAAATTACACTCCATATATTATTAGATCTACTTAAACAAAACCTTTAGACTCTAGAGTTGACCTCCATAATTAAAGTTTACACTCCTCTATTCTTATCAACAAGAAGAATGTCATCAAAAAAATCCACCAAGGTACATCTTCTTATAAATGCCAAGTAAGAACATCCATAACTATAGTAAAAAAGATATTATTTAAATCCATCCAATAGGAAAATAAATCCTCCTTGTTTGGACACAAGTAATCTAGTATACATATCCTTAATGACTTGAATATCCAATATTAACTCCTTCTCGTCTAGAACTCCAAAGAACATCTCTTGAAACTTTATCATAAGCTTTCCTAAATCAATAAATATCATATGTAGATCCTCCTTACTTTCTATATGCTTATCAAACCCCTTAATAAATGTATAGCATCCATAGCATCTACTTGGCATGAAACCAAACCAAAGAAACTTATCACATCGTAATATGCTCACACCTCTCCCATAATTTTAATGTATGGCACATTAACTTAATTCTCTATAATTTGTACACTCTTGTGCATCACCTTTATTCTTAAATATAAGAACCAACAAACTTTTTCTCCACTCATAAAGACAACACAATAAATTAGTTGAAGCCTTGTGAGCTTACTGGACAACATATAGGACTTTGACTCGGTCCACCACATTCTCTTAGTCTACAGGTCTAAGGTTGTTCTTCCTTTAACTATACAACTCCCATCATTAAGAACTTTCATTGAAAACTCAATCATAATTGAGTAAAATGCTAAGCTTCGGTTGGAAGAACTTGAAGGTCATGAGGAGAAATATCTCCAAGCCAGACAAAACCTCAACCTTTATAGAACATGGATAGTTCAAGCTTATGACAAGTTGGTTCACTCAAGAACATTCTAAGTTGGAGAGTTAGTTTTAATTCTTAAAAGACCAATTGTAGCATAACTCATAATGGGAGGTAAGTTTGAACCAACTTGAAAAGGGCATTTCATCATAAGAAGGTTTATTAGAGCATGCCATATCAATTGATTGCTCACAATGGTGAACACCCTATGGTGTTTTAATTTAGTTTCATAGGGACACCACATAGATCTTAGGAGATACTTATTAAATGATCGAGTATGATATTAAGAATGATATACTCTCAAAAGATAGAAACATCATTTTAAAATGAACTCAATCACCTAAAAGGATTGCTAAGGCAAATAGGTCTACAAATATACTAGAGATATTTCCCCTACTTTATATGGATAGGTAAATTAGAGTTTATTTTAAGTTGGGTTCTTTAGTTCTCTATGGAAGCAAGCTTCTATAGTTAATTACATCTTAAAATGATAATTTTTTAAGAACACTCTCAATTTAAGTAGTCAACTAATATCTCCAAAGATTTAGAAGGTAGATAATCAACAAATTGGTCATTTTGGAAAGCAACCGAGAAGAGCGCAAATTAGAAGAAGAGTTCTCAGAGGATTTCAAAGGAAAATAAGTAAGAAGAACACGTTATATTAGGAAGCCTAGTGAGTGCTTCAATATCCTATGGTAAGGCTTTACATTTTTGAAAGAGAGAAAATTATTTATTTAAGTTAAAATTTTATTAGAATGCTAAGACTTAGATTGTGGAAATGCCTAAAAGGGAAGGACTTTTACTCGTAGACAAGGAGAAGTAAGAAGCCTCTGAACCTATATAGAGTACGCTCTAGCACAAACTAAGAGCTCGACCTAATTCTTCTTAAGGGAATAGATATATTGGTTCACTTCTACTATGGAGAGCAGACTGGTCTTGATTATTCTAGACTTGCCACCGCTTGGAGTGGCTACTAGCTAACACCTCCTCTATTTTAAATCCATGTGAGCTAGTCATATGCAAATGCAAGATAGGTAGGTTATTATTAATTATGAAAGAATCTAAAGTTCTAAACTCGCTCCCTAAGGTATTAGTTCATGATTGGTGTGCAAATTATGACCTAAACTAATGCAATAAAATTTACATCTTTTATTTCATTTTTGACTTATCATTTTGAACTCAGGCTTGGGAGAGTTTATAATTAAATGCAAGGAGAAAATTATTATTGGCTAAATAAGAAAGAAAAGATGTTCTCCACTACAAAGTATTGCTCTTGCAAGTCAAGCCTATCCCTATCATGCAATAGTGGAAACCCCTTTTTAAGAGTGAAATAATATGCATGCATAATATTATAACATACAATCATACAACTAAGGGGTTACTAAATTTTTTTTATGTTTTTAATTAACATACTAGACTTTATGATGAGGTTATGAGTTGATTAAATTTTATTGAAGTTATTAAATTGGGGTAGAAAAATTAATTATTTTTTTTCTAAAGAGCCTACCGCATATAGGCCACACACCAAACAATTACACTTTAAGAAACTATGAAAAGCATTTCATTTCTATTGCAAAATCAAAGTAAACACAATAATTAAATAATTAATTTCATAAAAGAATAAGAGGTCGATGCGGCCAAATACCGCCATACACCCCCAAAAGAGAAAAGAAATTAGGTAGATGAGCTCTACCCTTATACAACCCGGATTACAATTAAAATTACAATAAAAGGAAAAGCTGGGGACTTCAATTCTTCTTCATCCTCACTTCTTGGATTTGAACACTCCAAAGATTCACAAAGCCTCCCATGTCTATGCCTTCTAACCACTGCTCATCCTAAACCCTATAGCATTAATCATATTCCTATTACAAAATTTATATTTTATATAAATGAAAATATAACTGCACCTGCAAAATAGTAGTCATCTTAAACATACAAACCAAGCAATTATATTTCAATCATTTGGATTTAGATACATGCCCTTGGGTAACCCAGCCAACTATCCTAATGAATCATGTTTAAGGATTTAATGGTACCTGCAAGCAAGAAGCATTTATATTATTATTATTATAACGATCCCTTAAGCACATCTCCTACAAAAAATATCATTAATTTAATATCATCCTAACATCTAGATTATGCACAAACAATCCTAACATTCAATCTAAAATATTACATCTTACCACTACAATCATTGGCCTAACCTCATACTAAGATCACTTGTTTAGTATTATAATATGTTTGCTAAGGTCAAGTGTGGTATGTCTTAACTGGACTTTAGAGTTAGAATTTTTAATGATTGAATGTTTAAATTCCCTTATTAATGGTGGTTATTCTTTAAGTTCTTTAAAGTTTGGATAAGATTTCAAATTATGTGTTTTTTTTTCTTAATAGTAATTTAACATTATAAAGAGAAGAAAGAGAGTTAATTTTCCTTAATATTTACCTTAGATTGATCCTAGAGAATGAAATTTTATGATTTGTAATTCTTTTAATGAAACCTTCATGAATTTTAATTAGACCTATGTTTGGATTTGACTTAATGAATCTTATTTAAATATGAAAGGCATCTTAAGAATAATGAAGCCAAATCATAATCAAATGAGCAATGGTTTGTTATCTTAGCTTCATTATCAATATACATCACTATTTTTTTTTTGCTTCATTTTTGATTTCATATTATCTATATACATATATATATATATATATATATATATATATATATATATATATATATATATATATATATATATATATATATATATATATATATATATATATATATATATAAACACACTTAAAGAATATGAATATGCATGAATTTTATAATAAAAGGAGTTTCACTTCATATTTATACACATGTATAAATGTATAAGAAGCTATACAAATATGTGCCTTTGTTAACTAGGGAAATAAGGTTATCTAGGACTCATTGGGGTTACTTAATGCCTCGTGTTCCCGGGATATCTAGATTATATACTTATTAGCCCAAATACACACATAGATATATATAAATAAAAATATGAATCCTGAAAATTCACAAGTTGTTATCCTTTTAAGCATGAAAGACAAGTAAAGCTCACTCTTTTTTATCATTTATAATTGAAACTTACAAATACAAAGCTTAGATTTAAATTATTTAATTACCAACTAATATATGATTATTAATTAAAGAGAGAAAATAATTTGATTTATTAGTGATAGATCACTCCATATATTTATATCTTTTCACATCATGTAATTGAATGCAACATATTCTTTTTAAATTTATATCATAAGTGTATGAAACATATGGCATACAAATTTAATGATAATTGGAGCAAAATAATTATATATTATCAAATGTCATATTTGGCTTCATTAAAACCTAAGGATAGCATGTTAAATTAACATACCTTAAGCCTAATCAAAGTCTTTATAGGATTTTAATTTTATGGTTTTTAGTTATTTAATCCTAAAGAGGAGAAGTGAAAGTTAGTATTCAACTCATCTCCATGTTTGTTTGTTAATAATTTAAAGAATTTAAGTAGCTTCTATGAATTAATTAAGTTTGGCTCATTAATAATCCATTTAATTACCCTCCCAAAAAAAATCTGTTAATTTGATTAATTATTAAGCAAGAGCCCATGAATCATGATGATATGCTTAGAAAATAAAATTTGCAATGTCCTGAGGATTTTAATACAATTAGGCTCATGTTTAATAATTAATTAAGTTAAGAAAATTAAGCTAATTACTTTCATAATTTTCCACACCCATGGAGAATAATGATTTCATTAAAGATCCTTATATCAACTAAGCACAAAAGGAGGATTCAATTAGGCATCTTAATTAATTAAATTGATTATAGTGATTTCATATTTATGAATTTCATTTTAATCATTTAATTAATTAATCAATTATGGCCACTAAGGAAAATTTTGGAAAATAATTAGAATGAGTGGTCCTAATTATTATTTATGATCACTTTTATTTTCTTAGTGATTAATTAACTTTCTCTAATCAATTTCATAATTTTCTTGATATTAATAATTACTAAATACATAAAAGAGTCTATCAAGGTTTAAAAATTTGATTCTCCTAAACCATTTGAGAAAGTAACCCAAGAAAATTATGAGAAGTAGAGTCATCCCATATATTCAACATGTCAAATCTTAAGCTAATTAACCAAGTGATTATAAATTAATTAAGATAATTAATTAAAATTTTAGAGATTTTTAACTACTATTTAGTGGATAACATTTGAGAATTTTATTTTTCTTGATTCTCCTCTGTCCAACCTTTCCAAAATAAGGTTATTTATATTTTTATGATTTTTTTCTATAATTAGTTATATATTTTTTAAGTGTTGACTAATTAAAACATATTTTAAACTCTGATCAAATATTTACACAGTCAGTGCCACACAGACGCTGACGCGGCCGCGCTTTTCACATGCCGCCGTGAAATTGATTTTTTTTAAATGTCCAACTCAACTGCTAACTTAGCGGCGATGGATGTGCTTTCGTCTCAACCATCCGATCACGGATTGGACGATGGAGATTAATCCCATGATTTTAATAGAAAAAATCAAAAAAATCTAGCGCGATTAATCACAGCCCTCCATTCTAATCACGTGAAACAGATGGTTGATGATCAACCATCTTCCCACAGCGGAAGACGGACACCATCCACCTTTCGCTGCTTGATTTGAGCCCATCAAAACTCGTTTGACGATAGATTCAACTCCAAAATGATCAAGGAGTGATTCTAAGGGGATCCTATGATAAGATGCGCACAAATGACAATTTCTTTCACAAAAGATCAAAAATCCTACAATTTTCTATGGTTAGCTAGAAATTACCTTGCCGGAGCTCAAGACCGTGGTCCGTCAACTAAGGTAGCTTCGTCTTAAAGAGACAAAGCTTTGTTGAGAAGCTCGTGAGTGCTCTACGCCTGTTGTTGTTACTAAAATTGTGATCTTACAATTCAAAATGATCACCTTGCAATAACCAATCAATTTGCAAACCAATTTAATAAAAAGAAAGGTCTCACTTAATTTCAATGAGAAATGATAAGTTAATTTTCATTAAATGATTTTAGCAAAATGTTTACTTAATAGACTAATGCAAAAATGATTTTCAAATAAATGTGCAAAAGTTTATTATATAATAAAGTAAATTTCAACAAAGGTTAATTTAAATTTTAATACAAACTACAACTAGATTAAAGATGATAAGTATAGATGAATAATTTTGCACAAAAATTTTTTTTCCTTAACTATGGAGCTATGAAGTCAACAAACTAAAGTAAATTTCAGTAAGATAAAATTTAACTTCAAACAAAATAAGATCATGGCAAATCAACTTCAAGTAAATAATGTATTTTTCTAATGATTTAAAAGATTCAGTAAATTAAAATTAAATTTCAACAAGAATGAAAATTTATATTCCCTCAAAAAATTTTCAAAAATGATTTTCAATGATAAAATATTTCAAAACATACTTATGTTAAAAGATTTCAAGTATACTAATGATTGTTGCATGAGAAAGAAAATTTTAGCATAAAAAATTTTTCCTATAAAGTGTCTCAATAAATTTCTCACAAAAAAATTGATCTATAATCAAATTATCAAAATAAAATTTCAATGTGAATCCCTGAGTAAATCAAGAGACTTTACTTAAAGAACAATAATATTTAATCAACTTTAGATTAACTTAAATTCAATGATGGAATTAATTTATCAATACTGGAATTAATATCACAAATTAATTTCTTGCCGATTAGAATTAATATCATCAATTATTTACTGCATTTTAAGCTCAAATAAATGTAATAAAATCTTAAGAAAATGAAATAAATTAATCAAAAATAAAATAACAAAAAATATGAATTTACAAAATTAATTTTTAATGCTCTAATCTAAACCAAACTTCTAAAAAATATCACATGAGTTACCCTAATTCGTTAAGTTTGTTAAATTTCCTAAAATACTTATAAACGTTAGTAATTTTAAGCATATATTGTCATATATAAATTTCTAAATTTATAATAATAATCATAATGATTCATGCCTGTAAAAAAAAAAAATTATTACGTTTATTTAAATACACCTTTTTCCAATTTCTAATCTTTCAAATCTTTTGTTTTTTTCAATATGATTCATTTAATGCAATGGTGCTAATTCCATATCATTACTACTAACTGTATGAAATAAAATCAAGTCACTGAAGGAAGCAAAACCAGTATCCTCGTAAGGCAGTGCCAGCAGCCCCAGGCGCTTTTCCTCTTCATGCTCTTGATTAGCTATTGAGATCATGCCATATAAGCAAAAGGAACAACTCAAACAAGCACTTTTGAGGTGAAAATGTTGAGAAATACAGCAGGAAACTAGACTTAGTAGGCATAATGCGTTAAAGAAGTGTTTTGTTAATATACGTTTACCAAACGAGAAGGGAAGATTGCAACTATATCAATCATATATTAGGCCAAACTAGCAACTTTATTGGTGAGTTTATATAATAGACAGAAAAACAAAAAAAAATTAAAATAAAATAAAAAACCTCAAGTTTTTATAGAGCCTGGTACATTATAAACATCAGTTGTAAAATGCTGCAAGAAATATATAAAAGACATCAATAATACAAGTGAATCTTACAAGGAGGACTCGAACCCATCTAACTTGGCAAAACATATTATTCAGCTGTTTCAACGAGGTTCAACAGTGTTCCGACACCCAGTATTGTGAGTCGTGAAATGAGAGAGTATGGGTTTCAGTGGAAAAATATGCATCCAGATCAATCAGATCACAATCAGGAATTTGCCAGATTAAGTTCATGCAATTCGCTTAACATCCATTCCTCCCCTGTTTGGCCGCCAAGCACTATAGCTCTTGTTCCTCCAACAACACAGGTACTATGTCCCCAAGCAAATCGAGGAGGTCGACCAGGCACATTCAGTATCCTCCACGTTGGCTTCTCCTCTGTTGGGTCTAGAAGATAGAGTTGGGAAGCTGAATGCAGACCAGCCACTGAGCCACCGAAGATCAGAATTCTTCCACCAGGTAGGCTCACCGCAACATGATCAAGCCGAGGCGGTGGACCAATCCCTGCTGGATTTCCAGCACCAGGCATTCCACTGCCAGTTATATATCTCCACCTCGGTTCGTCATCACTTAGATCTATGGTGAAGACATCACTGGAGCGCAGCCGTAGTGGCCCACTCTTGGCAAGTCCTCCGAACATCAATATCTTGCCGCCATCGTATACGGAAAGAGTGTGACCCAGCCTTGAAGGAGGCGACCATGAAACAGGTATCTCCCTCCACACGGGTTTCTCCATCATGAGGTCCAGTAAGAATGTATCACTGAGAAGCACACCTGAGTCTGCACAGCCGCCAGAAACAATTAGCTTCGTTCCATCCAAAGTGCATGAGCTGTGCCATGACCTCGGGAGCGGAGGAGCAAGTCCAAGGATCTCACGCCAGGCAGGATGCTTCGCATCCAAGTCTAATATGAACACATCGTTGAGCAGACCTTGTCTTCCACAGCCGCCAAATACTACCAACCATGACCCATTTAGGCAAGACAGAGTATGGCCCCATCGTCCAGGTGGTGGTGAGCTTACCTTGACATGTCTCCACTCTGGATTGCTGGAGTTCAGATCTAACACAAAGGTGTCATTCATTGGTTGCATGTTCACACCTTCCCCGCCGAAAAGAACAACTCGATTTCCAACAGCACATGCGCTGAAGTTGCATCGAGATGGCTCCACGGCACCACCAACCGTTAATCTTTTCCATGCTACAGCTTCAAGAGTGGTTAGTTCTCGTGCCAACCTTCCCCATCCTAATCTTTTTGCTCCAGGCACAGTTTCCAAAGCACGAGTTGTTTCACTTCCCCATGCATTCTGACAAACCATTCTCCAAAGATCCTCGTCCTTGGAAAGAAAGTAAAGCCTTTTGCATACAGAACCAACTGAAGCAATATCTCTTGGGGACAGCCTTGATAGAATCTTCTGACACAAAACCTCATCACTCAGCTGAAACATACCATAAAATTCACGACATATGTTTCCATGCACAGCTGCAATAGGACGATAGACTGAATGATCGGGTGTAGAACGACTGCAAGGCTTCATACTTTCTTTCTTTAGAATACCCGGCAAAGGACCCAAATCAACATTGGCTTCAGTGAAGAATTGAATGCCAAGAAAATGAGTTATTTCATTATCCTCATGAATTGGTGTTAGCTGTAGCCTGTTCATCAACGGAGACCCATCCTTCTTAAAATTCAATAGATCGCCCTGGAAAACTGTGCCATTTTCAAGGCATTTCCTAATTTCAGATACAACTCTAGAGTCCACCAACGGATGCCTCCTTTGAGCAAATGGTCCCCTGCATTGTAGGAACCGACTGAAGAAAAGAAAGCCACGATAAGCATATAGCTTTCAAGGCAAGACGTGCAAGCTGCTACAATGATGTAATTGTCATAGAGCAAGAATAATGAACAAGCTTTGATGTATTGCTCCAGAATTCCAAATGAAATTATAAGGCACTCTATATCCACTAACAAGAATACATCTATGACCAAAAAAATCTATAAGTGATGGCAACATGATATTTCTAAATTTTATAGAGGAAAATAAATATATTCTGCAACAAGAACCTCACACCCTAAGTTTTCCCCATGGATACACGTGCACACACACACACATTGGTAAAAGGAAGTAAAAGAGTGAAGGAATCTTTTTTGTCTTGTCGAGAGCCAAAACACACTGTTAAATGAAGATAAAATTGAAGCCTTTGATTGCATTTTCACTTAAAATTCTTTCTAATCATCTCAAAAATGAATCAAACCCATATGGATTCCTTAAAATCCTTTCCACATATTTACTTTCTAATCAATTTTAGATTTTACTATCAAAATAACAAACAAATCCCATCATATAAGATTTTAAGCAAAAGAATAAACTCATTTATTAATTTCCTGACATTTTTTTCAGCATATTTTTTGTTACTTTTCCCACTTTCCCTTAAAAATTATAATTAATTTAACATGCTCATGGTGGCTTTTGCATTTGTTTCAAAAATTCACCACAACATAAATGAACAAATTTTAGCTAACAACGACATTGACAAGTCCAAAGTAACTGTAATGGTATCGTGTAAAGGCTAGACACAACATTAGTATGTGCATTGCAGAAGGGCCTTGGAAGTTCCTACCATTCCAACATCAAATTATTCATATAAAACAAACTATCTGAAAGTTCTAAGCTGATACTTCATCTAATAGAACAATGAGATAAGTAAGAAGGAAAAAAAACAAGTCCAAACAGATAAAAGTGAAAAACAAATCTATATTAGAGCCAATGCTTAAACAGCGTAATTTGGCAGTAGATCCACACAAGCACATGATTAAGATACCGTCAGTAACTTACAAAAACCTCTCTTGTCCATAAAACATGGATACGAAACCAGAAAAATGCACTAGCAAGGAAAATCACAGAAGATATAGAGCACATGATTACCGCTAACATTAAACATATGCAACAGCATACGTAAGACAATGAAAATTAAAGCAAAATTATATTGTAAAGCAAAAAACTTTAGTGATTGGAGCTCAAAGTCTGCAACTAGTTTCAAAGATGCATGCTCGAGTGTCATTGATTAGATCAGCAGCAGCAGCAATAATATCATCATCATCATCATTGGCCTAGTCCAACTATTTAGAGTCTGCTTTATAAATCATCATTTTCATTCAAACTTGATGTTTCCTTAGGTGTTAACCTATTCTTCATAAGAGTTTTAAAAAAAAAAATTCACTCCTACATTAGAATTGCCCAGGAATTTTTTATCACTCATACCTTAGAAGTTTAAGACATTATATTTATTTATGAAGGGCCAATTTAATTCAAATAAAAATTGGTCATTTGATTATTGATCAGAGACCAAGTTTGGTCGCGTATAAAGTGAATGAAAATAAAAGGGGTAGGTTTATTAATTATCTACTTATTTTTATTTTTGTTATTCAAATCTATAGTTTATTCTCATAATTTTTTATTAAATTTCAAATGGAATAACTTGATCCCGCTCAATAGTGAGGAAGTGGTCTCCTATTTGCACTAATATCCCGTAAATAGTTGAGGGACCAATTTGGTCTTAAACCCCATACCTTAATAGTTGAGGGACCAATTTGGTCTTAAACCCCATACCTTAGTGATAACAATTAATGCAAGGTATGCATTGGTCTTACTTAAAAATAAAAATTTCTATATAGCAAGATAATAAAGCCAAATCTCCACCTTCAATTTCATCTACACTCCCTCCAATGCTTATGACGTCTATCAACTATAAGGAAAACGAGATATAAGTGCAAAAATCCAATTTTTTGTCATATGATAAAAAAAAGTTGAAATTAGCATGCCTTTTGATTAAAGTCGACTGCAGTACCAAAAAATCAACAAGATATCTTGTCACCACATGCTACACCCCACCATCATGTAAATATGGAGATTCAGAAATTTTGTACTTTTTTTTTGGGGGGGGGGGGCTATTGAAAGGTATTAATTTTGTTTACAGTTGAAGACTTCTTAAAAACTCAATTTGTTTAATCTTATTTATGAAACAAACTACTCCAATTTAACCAGTTCAATTGCGCTCACCACCTCAAGTCCCTTCTTAACTTCTTGGATTGAGATTCAGGGCATGACAAAAGCAGCGAGTAGAGAGAGGAGCGAGCAAACGCAAGAAAGCAAGCATAGTCATGGTTGAGCAATAGAGAGTTGACTAGCATCGGCTCCTTTAGGTGCTAGACATGCCAACAAGAGCAAGGAAGTCCCAATTTAGTAGTTTTTAGCTTTGTGGCTTCAGCGTGGTCATTAGAGAGGAAGCTAAGAGATAGAGGAAGGGAGGAAACTATGGGCCCTTAGTTTCATTTGTGGATATTCTTAGCATTATGAATATAAATTAAAGTGAAACTAGGGGCTAATTGAGAGCTAATTGAAATGATGCTTGACCAAGTAAAAGTATAACCTATTTCATCTAAATTATAATTTTTTCTTGAAGTGATGCTACACAAATATTAAGCCTAAGGTTATATAACTTTTGTTGATTAAGGAGGCATACAAACTTATTGTAGAAAGAAAAAAAAAAGATTGATTATATCTTCTGTTTTCATTTTTTATTATCTAAATTAAAATAAACCCCTAATTTTCCTCATGGAGTTTAGGGATACCTTAGTATGGTTATTAAAAGGTGACCAAGTTATTGGAGATAGGCGGTTTGTCTCATCATCATCTACTTAATTATTTGTTTAAAATAGTCATGAACTAAAATGTCAAATACAAAACCAATTTCGTGAATATACTGAGTTTCTTAATATGTTTAACTTGCTTGTTTTGATTGTTAGTAGTTGTGCAATATATTGAATATGCTAATAATTTGAGGCGTATTTATTAGATATAAAAGCAATGCAATGTACTTTGTTTACAAGGGTTTACAAAATTTTGGTTTTTTTAGATGTAAAAGAAATGCAAAGTACATTTTTTGGTGAATTCAAGTTGTCGTTATTGACACAAGCTACCACTAATGACACACTATTAGTTCGCTACTACCCACTCATCATAACTACCACCAACTGCTATCTATTACAATTGACCGCCACCAATCACCAATAGCCAACGACACCAGCATCAAAGGTTTACATTAAATTCATTATACTTCAAATCAAGCACAAAAAATAAACTCTTGTGTTTGTTTTACATCCAACTAAATAACTCTAAAATATTTCAAATATAAACCAAACAATCCCTTGAATTCTTTTGAATCTAAGGTTTGCGGAGCATCATGTGTTGGGAGCAAGAAGATTAAGTACATGAATGATAGATATTTGTTAACTTTGTTTGGAATGTGAATCTTTATTAATTAAAAGATAAACAAACCCTTCCTCATTAAGGCTGTATGCATTGGTACTTAATTGCATGCTTCAACTGTTGATAATATATTTGAAATTTATTTTATTTAGTATTTCATATGATAAAATTGATATGATGTGATAGTTAACTTTGGCATTTTATTTGTTACACAAATTTTTAGAAAGTTTATGTGCATCAATTGCTAAGAAAAACCTAAAACATATACAAATCATGAATATGATAAATAACATAGTTTGATCATAATATTATAAAGCATTCATTATAAAAATTTTATTATACTATAATATTTGTAAATTGTATACTTGTATGCATGATGTATGTATTGTAGGTAAAATAATTTTGAATATTAGTTAGAGCATATTCATCGATACTTATTTGAATGCTTCAACTACCGATAATATATCAAAAATTTATCTTATTCATTCATAATATTTCATATGATCATATTGATATGATGTGATAGTTAGCTTTGACATTTTACTTTTTACACAAATTCCTAAAAAGTTCATGTAATATCATTTTGATTACGAAAAAATACCTTCAACTTATACAAATCATGAATAATGCTAATATATAACACATTTTGATCATAATATTTATAAAGTTGTCATTATAAAACTTTTTATAACATAAAAATTGCATAATGTATGTTGTGTGTATTGCGTTGACCTATAAGTAATTTTTATGTGCTTGATTAATCAAATTAAGTTAAGATCAGCATAAACGATATAAAATACCACCTATTGAAAATTGATAATTGAATTTTGGTAACATTAAATCAGAGATTACATAATTGATATGTAATTAATACATTATAAAAATCTTCCTAAACTGTTTGAATTTGAATCAATATTTTGAATCCCGCCAATCCATAGATGGAAGTTAATTAATCTGCAATTAAATGGTTTTAATCCCCTTTTCTTTCCTCTCTGGATCGAAAAAAAGAAAAAAGCAGAGGGCTCTCGCTTCTTGAAGCCGCATCCGTTCTTCCCCCCCGCTGCACAGCCTCCTCCTTCCTTTCCGACTCCGCAAGTAATATTTTCTAAGGGTGAACAGCCTCGACTGGCACAAAGTAATCGTCAAACTGCCCCGCGCACTTCTATTGATTCTTTTATCTCGCTGCGAACTCTATCAACATTTTTCCTCGATCCTGCTCCTACATTGAGCTCACTTCCTCTTTAGATCGACATTGCCATCTTCGCTTCCTCCTCTCTATCGCCGGAGTACTAGGTTATGTCTCTCCGCAGCATTTTATCAACTTCAAGCTCGCTCTCAGCCGGTGCATGTAGGCATCTACTGACGTCGGATACTTCTTCGTCATCAAAAGGCCACATACATAGCACCGGATCCCATGCTCCCGAATCCTTGGCAAGGCCGCATCTCTTCCTCGCTAGAAGCCCCCAGTTCACACAAGCAAGAGAGATAGAGAGAGAATCAGTTATAGAGACATATCGAAGTAGGCCGTGAAGAGCGTTTCTTGCGGATTGTAGCATCGGTCTCTACGTTATCCTCTACTACAGAAGATGAAGGTGGCGGTAGGAAGTTCAGCGGACAAGCAGGCTTTAGTGTGGATTCTATGCAAGATCATCATCAGCAGAAGGGGTTTCCTGCGGGCATGGCTTTCCAGGAGGTGCTGGGTTCTATTACGACCTTCACTGCGGCTGAGGAGGCCTTGTTGGAGGATCCGAACAAGAAGATCCGTAAGCTATACACCATCACTAAGTCGAGGGAGAGCTGGACAAAGCAAGAGCACGACAAGTTCCTAGAGGCTCTCCAGCTCTTTGATCGTTATTGGAAGAAGATAGAAGCAATTGTTGGGTTAAAGACAGTTATCCAGATTAAGAGCCATGCACAGAAATACTTCTAAAAGCTCAAAAAATTGAACAAGTGAACATGTCCCACCTCCTCGGCCCAAGCGCAAAGTTGCTCATCCATATCCTCGGAAGGCTTTTAAAAATGGACACGAAGTGTCTCAACCTACCAGTTCATTTCAAACTTCACCATGTCTGTCATGTCCATCTCCTCTTTCTTTCCTTGCAAATGACAAAAAAACCGAAGAATAACATTATTAAAGTTCTTCTGGTTTCTGATTTTCACTACCCTGCATAAACCCTCTTTCCTTCCCTCAGAATAACTGAAACCGAGAAGCAACACTATCATTAAGTTCTTCTCAGGTTTCCTGAGTTTCCACTACCCCCAACCAGCCTTTCTTTCCTTCCCTCAGAAGGAAAACCGAGAAAACAAGGCAGGTTCTTCTCAGATTTCCTATCTAAATAAAAGCTATTTCTTTCCTTAGAACGATGGAAACCAAGAAGCAACACCGTCTTTAGGCGGGTTCTTCTCTAGGTTTCCGACGTTTCCACTACCACTGCAGCCAAACAACTCCTCTTTCCTTCCTCAGAACGCAAAACCAGAAGAACACCGTTAGCGTTCTTCTCTAAGTTTTGATACCCTACCAAACAACCCCTATTTTCTTTCTTGCAAATGACGAAAATCGAGAAAAAACACCGTCATCAGACATGTTCTTCTCTTGGTTTTTCCTCCACATATTCAATCCAAATAACCAACACACTCTAATATCTCTTATTCAATCCCTGCTAACCGAACTCATGCAAAATTATTATTGTTACTGTTGGTGAATGTAGGGAGGTGCTTGAATGTGTAAAAAGAAATTATATATTTATGCTTGTGCTTCTTTATGTAGGTTTAAGACTGCTACGCCCATTAGATAATGATAAGATTGACCGCTGTCAGAAGATAATCCCGCTACGCCATTAAGTGATCGAAAGTAAAATAAGAGTTTCTACACCTGAATGACGCAATCCGCCAAAATTTTGAATAAATTTCGGATTTAAAAAAAAGGGGGAAGAATCAAGATTCATTTAAAAAAGAAATCAAGCACGTCGAAAATAAATAATCTAAAATGAAATTTGAATGATTGGAAATTGCACATATGCTTTGCGCTTTAGATTGATCGAAGACCCCACTAATGCTGATAGGGTTGAAGACACTAGTCGACACACCGCACGCTTCATTGAAGAGGTGCAAACAGCCTAATGTACACTACATGAATGATGTCTAATGCCAAATTTTGATTAAATTTTAGACTTCAAAAAATGGGGGAAGAATCAAGATTCATTTAAAAAAAGAAATCAAGCAGATCGAAAATAAATAATCTAAAATGAAATTTGAATGATTGAAAATTGCATATGCTGCTTTATGTGATGAAGACCACTAATGCTCAATGGCTTAGTGGATAAGACACCGGACACAATACACCGCCACTACCTCATTATGCCGAAAAAGCAAAATAGTCAAGTGCTACCTAATGAGACGGAATACTATCAAATCGGATTTTTGTCTGAAATTTGGGACTTAAACAAATTTAAATAAAAATCGTTTAAAACAGCATGACTTACATAAACAAACTTGAATCAAAACTCAATGGGGAATTGAAGTACAAGTGATAAATGAAAATATTAAATCTTACCTGAAATGCAATTGAACTTGCAGAATCTCTACGGGTATATAAAGCAAATGAAAATAATGAATTTAGAATAAAGGAATAAATTCTATTTATATGCACGAATGAGGAGCTTCCTTCAATCCAAAAATAAAAGAGATTTTATTCTAATTATGATTTTCAAAATCAATGATTTTATTAATTAGCTGAAATTATCTAAGTTATAAATACTGTATTTACATGTAGATTTAAAAGACAAATTTTTAAAAGGCCAAAAGTTAAGTGAGATTAAATAAATATGAAATCAATCTCATAATCAAAAAATAAAATAATCTAAATTATCAAATACCCGCATGGGCCCCGACATAGTGTTGAATGTTTAGATTCAGATGTCTAAGGATGCTACGCAGGTTTAAAAATAAAGGAGAAGAATGATGAAATCAATTCAATCATTTATGACTATATGCATGCAAGTTAATGAATATATTCATATGTTAATTCAAGTCCATGAAATATAAATATTCAACTCCATAAAATATGATCACGATAGGCCTAACCCTCTATGCGTGAAATAGTGTTGACAAGGTCTACTAATTGATCAACTTCTAAATGAACTTAAATTACATTAGATCATAAGACTCAATCCTCTATATTTGCAATGGAGTCGACAAGGTCTGTTATGATATCAATTTCCTAAAGAATTTAAATTACACATAATTCATAGACCCGATCCTCTATCAACAAATAAGTAAAGTTGACAAGATCTACCCTAATGATAGCTGAGTTGATTGAAATATCAATTGGAGGGATAACTATTATCAAAATATTAATGATATTATATTCAATATTCTCAAATTCAAAATACTCGAAATATAAATCTAGATCTGATACTCTATTATTCAATTAATAAATGATCGACGTAAATAATAAACTAAATGCGATTATACAGATGCCCTGATGACCGAAAAAATCTCAACCGGAGAGAATTACTACTATTTAGATTTTTAAATTATTATATCTCGAATTCAAATTTATAAATTCAAGTTGTAGACTCGATCCTCTGCTAACAAAATAGCATGCCTACCCCAATGATGGTCGCGTTAATCGAAAATCTCAAAAGGATATTATCATTAAAGATATTTGAGCTCTAAATTAATTCATCTTAAAACTAAATTTCAACCAAGAAACATCCGAACTAAATAAAATTTATCATTTAAATACTTAAAGCAAACAACTCATCCACCCATCCACCATTTTTGTCATTTATGATTAAGAAAACTCTACCACAAAGAGCTAATGTTAAGTCAAATAAATCACTATATTCAAACTCAAATAATCTCTACGCGTGGCACGTGTCTCTTCGTGATTTGTATAGGCTCCACATATGATTTCTGACAGAGTACTCGATCTGGTTATAAATGACACCATTATATTACGATTGTTTGTATATTCCCAAAATCTTTGAGTTATAAATTATAGGGTATATTTGATAGGCGTAAAACTTTTTTTTAGTAGGCTTAAAAGTCTCCTTAACACACCACAAGTCTACAAAGATTTCTTAGGCGTAACTCGTGTGTTGATAAGATCATTCGTCGGGTTAGATTATTCTCTCTTACATTAGGTAAAGCTGACTAGGGATAACCATGGGATCTAGATCAGGCACGTCATCATTCCACCAACCATATGCTTTAAGTTAAATAATGGTGAATTTCATAAATTCTAAACCTCATATTTTAAACTCCACGTCTTCTTACATTACGCATTTAGCGACTAAGCCTTGTCGAAAGTTCTCACTTATTAGGAGGGGTAATTAACTATAGGTGCTTGCGCCTATAAGAAACCAGATCTAAAGTCCTCACAAATGAGGGAAATCTCTGGTAGTGTCTTATTATAAGCCGAAAAATTACAAACATTCTAAAATCACACTCTCCACATTTGTTGAGAGGTCGGTGGAGAATTTTCAGAGCCCACATATTGTTACTAAAACTATTTTGGATATTCGTTAGTTGAACTAACGACTCCACAAAGTAATGACTATTTTAGGAGTGTAATATTGCTCAATTTTAGAGTGTCATATATATATATATATATATATATATATATATATATATATATATATTATAAAAGTACAATATGTTTATAAGTGGATGTTTAATAATTTGGACACAATGATGGTTAACATAGATAACTTTTTAAAACTATTGTATACAGAGCAATATTACATGATTCTCACATTTGGAAAACTTATCTTTTATACATTGTTTATAAATGTTATAATAGAATGCCCTTTTTTTAAAAAATTTCTAGTTAATTAATCGCATTTATGCTCTATGCCTAAATTTGACTTATTAGTTTTGTATTATTTAAAGCAAAGTTTACAAATTCCTACTTTGAGCTCACTATTAGAAGATAATTATAATTAGAGGTTATTTAGTTCATTCAATACTAATTTTTTTCTTATATGAATTATTGTAGTAGTAAAATTCAATTGTAGTTGTTGTTGTGAATAACTTTATAAGTCTTAATGAATTTAAAAGCTTTAAGAATATTATCAGTGAATAAAAATTATGAAAATCATATGTCCATGCTTATTGAAAATAAATTATTAATCGTCATGTCATCTCTTTTTGCGGGATTTTGTGATTTCCTTCAAAGCCAATGGGGTGGGATGTGACGCTTTCACCTTCTAAATATCCTCCATGATTTGATGTCTTTAATCAAGCGTGATGCTAGACTTTTTGTTTTGTATTCGCCTCATATTTTCTTCTTTCATTGCTTAGAAATTAAAATATGATTAGATTGATACAAATTAGTTACATAGATGCCATCACATCAGCACATGATTTTTTGCATGCTATGACTCTTCTATATAATCTCAAATATTTTTTTGATTAGTTTCTACTAGTTGGTTTAATATTTATTTATATTGATTTGGTCCTATTTCCCTTCTATGAAACACAATGATAAATAGTTCATATTGCTACTTGTTTTATTCTACGTAATGTACTACAAACTTATTTTTAATTGTTCTCATCAGATTGATTATTTTTAATACGTAATAAGTATCATGTGTTTTCTTTTTTTTTTCTTTTTTTTTTCTTTTTTTTTTACATTGTGCTTTATTTCATGCCATTACATCCCCTAGAGAAATTCAAAATCCTATATTGCCTACATCAATTTTTTTATCACAACCTAAGGTTGCATTATGATGATAATTAGAAGTGGACTCAGTGGTAGAGTGATATGAATCAACACCAAGATGAAATCTTAGTAAAATTGCCACAACATCTGATTTATATGCAACTTATGGCACATAGAGTAATAACGCAAAAAATGACATGAGGCTAATGCCTTCTAATACAACTAATGTGGTGTACAGGACTTTCATGCAAATAAAAATTAACGATTCATAGATCATAAATTATGAATCAATCCAACAATACAATTTCTTTAAATAAAAATAGAAGATAGTAGTATTTAAACCCAATTGATAACAAAATGATCGTTAATATTCAAAAATATTACCAAGAATTTAAAAAATAAATAAATTTTCACAAAATTAAAATTTTGATATATCACATTTAACTAAATTAGGAGCGATAAATTAGCCAGTAATAAATTATGCAAAAAAGACAAGAAATAAAACTAACAATTTTTTTTTAAAAAGGCCCAATGCTACTAAGACAATGCTCTACAATTATAGATGTGCACAAATATATGAGATTGAGACAAATTCTCACCTACTAAACAAAAAATCACTTAGTCATTGAATATGCATAGACTTGATAAAACTTATTGACAAGAGTTAAACTATTATCAATGTAGTGAGATGAAGTGCAATGACGATGTAGCCATTCTCAAACATTTTATAGAAAATGGAGTGGAAAAAAATTTCATCATTTAGCTATTAATCAAACATTTCTTTTCCAAAAAAAATTCAAAAGTACTGTATAAAAGCTATTTTAATTGCTGCACATTTGATAAATAGATTTTCTACACAAAGTTCTTGATGACTAAAACCCTAGGTAATTATTTTCATTTTTTTTTCCAAACTTTAAAATAAAAAATCACCTACTTTTAAGGATCATTGGATGTGTACTATGCTCTTTCATTTAAATAACTATGAGAAACATGATCCAATGATTTTTTTTTCCTTTTTACACAAAAAAAAAAAATCTACTTCATATCCTTAAGTGCTTTCTTTATATACTTTCATGCAAAAATGGTACAACGTTATCAATGTCCAAAAAAATAAATCTGACTTTGAAGTTGTGACATTTGTTGAGAATAAAATTTAATTTTCAAATCCTTATCTTCTAAGAAAGACATCATTCATGTAAGAAGAGTATATTTGTTTTTGCTTGATCATTCATCCTCCTCATTATCATAAAATCAAAATTCTTCGGCATCATTTGTTTTAATTCTTTTACCAAATGAGGCAAATCCAAGTATCCTAATCCAGTGGCAATAAATAAACAAATTCAAAGTACTACTAATACTAGTCCATTGCAAGTATACACAAGAAGAAAAAAAAAACTTTTGTTCAATCTATGCAAATTCTTGATTCAAAACCAATATGAGATGTTAATAACAAAGAGGAAGCTTCTAATTCTACAGATGAAAAAAGTAATAAGCATGTTGGTAATAATTGTGATAGTCCCACTGCAATGGGAATATGTATTAGAAAGACCACGCAACTGTATGTTTATTCTTATTCAACTTTATGACATGAAAGATTGTATGAAAGCTCTCTTATCCACCTCAACACTACTACTACCTCAAAAATTATCTCTGAAGCATCAGGAAGCATGAGTAAAAATAAGGTACAAAAGAAATGAAGATGATTAATAACATGACATGAGACTTAATAGACCTGCTAAGGAAAGAAACTAGTAGGGCATAAATGGGTCTTCAATGTGAAAAACAAGGCATATGGATCACTTGAAGGTATAAGGCAAGCTTAGTAGCTAATTGGAACACTCAAACCAAAAGAACATATTTTCTTAACATTTACTCCTATTACAAAAATGAACATTTTAAAATTTTATTATCTTTGGCAGCTAATCAAGGTTGGACATGTAGGAATTTGAAGTTACAAAAATGCCTTTTTGCATGTTAGTAACTTAGTCCTAATGAAGAAATTTATATGAAGGTTCAACAAAGATGTGAGTCAAAGAAGAATAAAGTATGTAAGTTGAAAAAAGCACTTTATGGCTTAAAATAATCTCACAAATGGCATGTTTCTGGAGTAATGAAAGCTTTGGATTGCAAATATAGTAGGGGTGATCACATATTATTTGTCAAACATTCTTCTTCAATAGGAATTATGGTTATATTGGGTAGATTATAGTAGTCACATGGGATGAATTGGAATGAATGAAGCCATTTATTTAAAAGATGTTTATGGCAATAGCTTGAGAGTAAAGAACCCAATAGGTAAAACACTATCTCGGGAAATGGCAACAGCTTGCAAGAGCTCAAAAATGTGCTTGGGAATCTTAAAGGAAGTCAATGACTTATGGCCAATTTTTTTGTAGTGCAATTTATCAGATTTGGAGGGGAAGGGATGCTAATAAACATGGAAGAAGCCATGGCACTCCAACAACAATGGCTGCCACAGCCATTGAAAGTCTTAACATCAAGATCTCTTCTCCACCTTGGAGCAATGGGACACTCAATTACCCCTTGGGTAATATGAAAACTACAACTGGTGGCCCCTCCTGGGTGGATCAAAATCAACATTGATGGAGCTCTACAACCATCAAATGCTGCTGGGCTTGGAATGGTGTTCAGAGATGAATAGGGGGAACCTAATATTGTGGCAGACCAATCATTTGAACATTGGGATTGCAGTGTCGTTGAAATAGAGGCTGTTCTTGCCATCAATCAGTTTTTGGAGTATTGGATAGCGGAATTGAAAGGTGTCCTCATAGAGGGAGAAAACGCTTCTGTTGTCAGTATCTTCAGCATAGCCTTCACAGGGAGAATTGGATGAACAAGCCAGAGATAAGTGAAGGGATTGGGTTCCTCCGCCAATTCCAACAAGTCATCTTCAGGTTTGTGCACAGCGAAGATAACAGGGCTGCAGATTTTTGTGCCAAATTAGCACTGCAGCAACTTTTTGTTGGAAAATGCAAGCCATGTAAATGTTTTTTCTCCTTCTTTTGTTGCTTTTGAGGGTGATACTGATATAGATAATAGTCATTGGTCGCTTTTTGTTCAAATCCTCAAAGAGGATTTAAATCACAGTGTTCTATGCACACTTTCAAGGGAAGTGGCATGCTCTCGAAAATGGAATATTCATATCCCAACAAAAGTATGCATTAAATTATTATCTGAGATGGGAAATTAACGTGTAACAATGGAGAAACCTACTAAAGCTAATCAAAGATTACTTGGCAACTGCTCTATCTTTAACGTATCAAATTAGACATATCCTATGTGGTAGGACTAATGAGTCAACTTAAGCATAATCTAAAAAAACAATTGGATTGCATCTACAAGTAACAAATCAAGTTCAACAATACTTTAAAGTTACTACTACAAAAAGAAATGTTGCTTAGAAGAGGTAATAAATTACCTTTGGAAGTATACACAATTGCAAATTATGTCAAATCTATTGATAATAGAAAATCAATTTTAAATTATTGTCCATTCCTTAGAGGTAACCTTTGACCAAGTTGGAAGGTCGAGCATATGAGAGTTCCAAATCATGGCATTCTGAGTTTGAGAACTTCTATGGTTGAAAATTATTTTGGAAGATCTAAAGATTTCTTGGGAAAGACCTATAAAATTATATTTTTCTAACTAGGATTAATATTGCACATATAAGAAAAAATTATTTTCATCACACCTAAGAGAGACACTTGCTAGGGTTTGAATCCTCCTATGTTGTCTCCAATAATATCTTGCTCCTTTTTGGCAGATCTTCTTCTTATCTCACTTAAGTAAGGCTTTGGGTTTCCCTCCCTATAACTTTTATCAGAGGTTCATACATTTCCCTCTCCTCCACCCTTGCATCCTCTTTTCTCCCTAGTCCCAAACATCCACAAAATCAAAGTTGCAACCATCCTTCAAATGTGACTTATGGATCTTATTCTTCTTAGCATATGCTTAATAGGAGATCTATTTTTACTGTTCTAGCTCCAATGAGAAACTTCAATCTTATTATTCTCAACACATGCCTTTAAGGTGATTGTTGAACTATTTGAGGAGTAAATACTGACCCTTAGAGATGTTCATATACTTGCTTTAATCTAAAATTGAACTATTTTTGCTGCTCCTACTCAATGGGAGATTATTTAAAGTCTTTCTATGAAGAAGAAGAGAATATCAAAGTCAAAAATTGGGAACTTTGGTTGGCTATGTTCTAGAAAAAAAACCTTTTATGATACTTTTCTCAACACTATCAAACATTTGTGAATACCGACAAGGACTCTTGATCTACTTTCACTTTTAAAAGATTTATTTCTTCTTTTTTTTATCCTCTCGTTTGGAACACTACAAATAGGCTTTGCTTAGAGGACACTGATTTATTGGTGAGAAATCTCTAGTCATAAAAAAAGAACTTAGGATTTCAAGCCAATGAAAGATGACTTCAAAGAAATCCCCTTATGAATCAAGCTACAAAATTTTCCAATCTAATGTTGGACAACTTATTGATTGTCTAAGGTTGTTAGTAAAGTTGGCACACCCCTCGTAGTTGATAAGCTAATTGTTGAAAAAGAAATATTAACATTTTTGTGTTTGTGTCCTTATAAACCCTACTCATTTATCATCATCTATTCTATTAAACATTAATGATAGAAGCTCGAACAACAACTGATTTATAACTATAAGATTGATGCTTCAGCTTCTTGTAATAATTTTGTACACAATCAGTACAACAATCACCTTAAGGCAATATTTGCACCTTAAATATTTTGAACATCCTTGTCATTAGATATAGGAGTCGTAACTAGAGAATAAAAGGTAAACACTTCACCAAATCATCTAACCTCTAGACTAACACAACTCATCCCATGATGTGGTGATATTTCAAACCCCTCTCCCCCACCTAAACTAGTAACCCCTTCTAACTCTAGCCATCTCACTTCTTCATCTTGAGCTCCTCTATCTATTAATTTCAACTTTTCTCAGCATTCTGCATTTTCCTTGCCTCTCTCAAACTCAATGAATCTCAATTTGCAGCCTCAGCCAATCTATAGGCATCAACTTTTCTATTCCCTCCACCTCTTGCTCTCCCAAATTCTATGAATGTCAATTTGTAGCCTCAACCAAACCTACATCCTCCTCAATATTACCCTTGATAATATCTCTCTGACCTCAGCCACTTATCAATAAAATCACCAAAATTCAAACCCCAAGTTAAACAAATCAATCTCAATTTCCCAATGTCTTACCCAACATTAACTTCCTAGAACTTGAAAGGCATTCAGAAAGATGAAATCTCTGAATGCAATAATCAGATGATCCAATATACTATTGACATCTTGTGTCTTCTAGAAACAAAACTCTCTCATCATCTCATTTTGCATCCTCTCTTTGAAAGAAGAATAAGGAATTTTAATGAGGAAGAAAATTGTCACAATTTGACATTAGTCCCCGAAGGTAGAATTCAACTAAAATAGAATTATAGAAATCTTCATTTCACTCCAATTTAGATTCATTCCTAATTCATTCATGGCTCTGTTAAACTTTCCTCAAATGAAATTTTACATTACTATGGTCTATGTAACATAAAGGAACTTTTTTTGCTATTTAATTTGCATGGTTGATCTTAGGTGATTTCAAATATATCAGAGGCATTGAAGACAAAATTTGGTAGCTTTCAATCGCTTCATTCTAAATTTGTAGATTTCAACCTATGTTAACTATGCTAGATTAATTGATCATCTTAGCTTTGATCTTTCGCTCTCCAAGTTTAATAACCAAAACGATAGCCCTATTAGATGCAAGCTGGATAGAGCATTGGTGAATAATGAGTGTTGGATAAGTTTCATATATCATCTTAAAGATTCTTCCTCCTTTGTGTTTTGGTTACTCTCCTATCATTTTCACTACTAAATTTTCTAAAATCTAATCATAGATTCTTATTCAAAATTTTTAGATAAATTTCCCTGGACATGAATAGTGTCATCAAAATCGATGGAACATTTTTATGAGTGGAGACCCTATCTTTTTAATATGGAATAAGCTCAAGTTGATTAAATTTATACTCAAAAACACAAGTGGAACAACTCTTAGTATATCGCTAATTCAGCTCATAAGCTAAGAAATGATCTAGCTCTCATCTTCCAAAAACTTGAAAGTTAGCCGTCTTAAACAAAACTTTCTATTACAAGCTATAAGACCGCCTAGAATAATCTTATTACTACTACGATTTATTGATTGCAAAGGATCTAAAGCCCATTGGCTTAGATATAATGAATATAATCTAAATTTAGATGTAATCATAATCACATTAAGTGCTTGTCTTCAACTTTGGGTTATATCGTGTTTAAGTTTATCAACTTTTTTTCACTCTAATTTAAAATTAATCTCTTCACTCCATGCTTGAACATCCCGCACTAACTTGAATTAATTAAATTCAAATTCAAATTTATTTATTTGAATTTTGAATTTAATTTAAACCCCTTCCAAGTTTATTTTCCCTCTTAAATTTTTCATCTCTTTTCATGGTTTATTTTCTATTTAATAGAGTGCATTTGAATCATAAAACTCTCTTGGTGAATTAGCTTGGCCTACCTACTCTTCAGTAAAATCCTTAGATGCTTTCTTCATTCAAGTGTGCAAGCTCTTCTCTTCTTCCTCATTCACTTCAAAGTTTTCTCAATGGGAGATCTTTGCATCACCATCAAGCCTTCAATTTGCTTTAGAGAAGAATCATTCAAATCTTGTGCTTACACTTTCAATCATTCAAGAGACTTGAGTAATATTATTTTAATTTACTTTAATTGGTTCTGCTTCTTGATTTTGATATTTTATGTTGATTGAAAGATTTATTTTAACTTTGCTAAGATTTTCTAATTCCTCTTTCATTCTTCTTTTAAGTGAATTGAATATTACATATCATCATAGATTTGTGTTTTGATTTCTAAGTTCACATCTTCAAAACTTTCAAAATTGTTACTTTTCAAAGTTTTTATCTTCAAGGCTTTTGCATTTCACTTTTGTGTAAGTGTACTCAATGTTTAACTAAAGTGATTTGCATCAAAATTATTTTAAAATTTATATCATTGCATATTTTAAAATCAAAAAGAACAAAAATATTTAGGAAGCTCTCTTTCATTTGTCTTATTATTACTTAGGAGTTGTTTGGTTGCCTGAAAAAGAATTGCAGTGTAAAATGAATGAAATATATTTGGATTACTTTAGTATTGTTTGGTTGAAAACTCTACAAATACATGAATTTGTTTTTTTTTATTTGTAAAATAAATGTAATATAAAGTATTCTTGAGGTTGTGGGTGGCGGGTAGTGGCGGCCGGCTGACCAATGAGCGGTGGTGGCAAACATGGTGGCGCCGTGAAAGCGAACTGATGCCGTGGCCGGCGACGGCGGCCGGTGAGGAGGCGGCGGAGGGTATATAACGATTCTGGGGATGTATTTGGAATTGAAATCGGTAATTTCAAATACACCACCTTATAATGTATTTGGAATACATTACATTACCTTGAAAATTTTACTTTGCTTCATGCCAAACAACTAAAAAGTTAAAACCCTTACATTTACTTTACTTTACACCCAAAACTCTTTCTATCAAACAGCTCCCTTAGTTGGATTGTGAGCAAAATTATTTTAAAATATGAGAGAAGGATTATGTTTCTTGTACTTTGAGATTCTTGAGATTGTATTTACCCAATGTAGCAGAGTAAGTACTTAGTTTGGGATTTATACTTGCCCAATATAGGAGAGTGCGTGATTTGAGGTTATACTTTTTTAATGCAAGAAAGTATATGATTTGGGATTGTACTTGCCTATTATAAGAAAATATGGTGTTCAGGGTTGTACTTGCATGATGCAAGAGAGTACGAAAGATTCTTTATAAAATTTTGTGCCTCTTATCTCTATTTATTTATGCATTTATTATTTATTTTGTTGCTTTTGTTGTTGGATTATTATTGAGCTCTAATTAAAATCAAACTATTTTTCGTTAACTCTTCCACAAAGTTTAAAAACTAAGTTTTAATTTAAAAAAATTTAAAATATCAAATTAACCTCCTCTTTAAACAAATAGGAATTGCTCTCATTCCAAAAAACATCAAATGCTACTATTACCTGTGACTTTCACCCAATCTCACTGTGTGACACTTTCAACAAAATAATAAACAAATTCTTGAACAGTAGAATTGAACTCATTCTCCTTAAAATTATAAATCCAACTTAAGCTGCCTTTGCGGAGGAGAGAAATATTGCCGATAATGTTCTATTAGATTCAAAAATTCTAAATAAATTCAAAATTTGTTCTAGACTGAAATTTTTTTGTGCTCAGGTAGCTTAAAAAAGATATTGACAATTATAAACCATAATGTTTTACTGGATTGCCTCATCCTTATTGGTTCTCCTCAATTATTTGTTAATTGGATCAATGGTTGTATCTATTATGTGTCTTTTTATGAGGTTATGGTGAAGTACATAGATACTTTAATTCAATTACTAGCCTTAGACAATGCTATCTTTTATCTTTGTATTTATTTATTATTACTATAAAAAAACTCTCTTGTATTTTAAATGAGATATGTACTAACAATAGCTACAAGACAATCACTCATAATGGAGTTATCTCATCTAATATTCACTGATGAATTACTTTTTCTTTGGTGAAGCAAACAACGCATCTATTTACAGCATGATTTCTACTTTAAACACTTTCAAAGTAAATATGGGACCCCAAGTTAATACGGATAAATCTAATATTGTTTTTTTTCAAAATCTGTCATGAACAACAGGACATCTCCGCATCATCTCTGGTTTTCAAATGGGTAATCTTCTTAATAAATATATTGTAATACCTATCTCATATGATAAACTAAAAATGGTCGATTGCCAACCTCTTTTTGATAATAAATTCTTGGCTTGTGGCATGGGAGTAAAATTTTCTTCCTTTTGCAGGAAAAGGTTGCAATTAATCAAATTCTCCCTTAAAAACTATGTCATACTGGTTCAGATCTATAAGTATTCCTAAAATTGCTCTGAAGAAGATTTGTAGTCAAATTTTCAAATTCTTATTTGACAATGGGAATTCTAAGAAGTTGCAAATCATTATTTAAAAAACTGCTGCTTGTCCTCTAAGAAATGGAGGTCTAGGATTTATTACTCACACCTGAACTGTGCATGCAAAATAGAGTGTATTTGGAGTTTTCTAGTTGGATCTCTATTGCATGGTTGGTGGAAGAAATCTTATGCTTCTGTTTGAGGGAACACCACTAACCAGGCTTCTCCTTTTTGGAGGACCTTTAAACCAATTGGTACAGCCATAAGAAGTTCCCTTACATTTAAAGTTAGAAATGGGGAAAAACACACTTTATTTTGACTATTCTCTTAGAGAAATTGTTGGAGTCTCTACTTTATCCATTTTTCCGTTACCACCCCAAAATGCACCCCTCTCCTTCAGCATTAGATACAATGACTAGAATTTGTCTCCAGCACTTGAAAACTTTCAATTTTGTTATAACACTATTATTAGCACTCTTATATTGGGTTATGAAGATAAGCTTCAATGGAAAGATAGATGTTCTTTCTCGTTGTCTGATGCAAAAAAATCTCTTTCTTCTTATCCTCCTGTTGATTGTATAAATATTTTTGGTTTAAAAGGTTTTCAATTCAATATTCTGTTTACATGTAGAAAGCTTGTCAAAATAGATTCAAAACAGCTTCAATCACAAAAATAGAGGGTCTACACGTTATGTCCTATGCTCAATAGATGAAGAATGTAATGAGCACCTATTTTTTAAATTCCCCTTCTCTATGAGGCTTAAAAAATATTCTTCCTGATGGATCTTTCTTCCTCCTTGAAACCACTGAGTTTCAAGTCATCTAACATTGTGATTGTTATCACGGTAAGATTAGCACAAAAAATTTTATCTACTAAATATGGATGTTATTATATACAAAATTTGGCAAGAAAGGAACAACAGAGTTCATAAGTCTATTTCCATAGATCCTGGTGTTCTGAGACCTTGGCTCGTTAAACAAAAGATTTAGAACTGGAAAATGTCTAAAATATGGGATACTGAAGCTGAATAGTTTCTGTTGGAATGAATAAGAACCTGATTTGCTTTCTGGTTCTTCAGTTCTCTGATGACTTTCTGGACTCGAATGCTGCTTAGATATTATTCCTTATTAAGTTGTTGCTAAAGCCTCTCCAATCTCACTTTGCTGGATTGATTTTGTTAGCATTGTTATTTCTGATGCTTCTTACATTAGAATAAATAATGTCTCTAGAGTATGAGAGCTTACACAGTTTATCAAACCCTCTCACTCACTCATTCATTCTCTCTCATTATTATTTTCTCTCTTCTTTGATGGATCTCACATCCTCTTAATCTCTCACGTACTCCCCAATTATTTATCTCATCTCTCCTTCCTCTCCTCTTTTTTTTCTCTCTAATCTAGCTAACTTCTCTTTTATCGCCCACATTCACTCTAAAAAATTATCATACCTCCCCAAATTCAGTTACAAAACTCCCTCTAAGAATCTAGATGGAATGATTAAGATGATGATGAATCAAATGCTTAGAGAGTGGGCCAGAGAAACAATTAGATTGCTTCCATTACAATATATAGACAAAATATCTAAATATAGATTTACCCTACCAGCAATGTGATCTCTCTTACTCTATTATTTACTTTACTCATTAATGGATACCTCTATATCCCTTCATCCAATTTGATAGAAGATGCTTGGAATTAAGATAAATGATAAAGGATGCAAGATTTTTATCAGTTATTTTGAGGCTACACTACATATACAATTTTTATTTACATGTACAAGTCGTGTTTCTATAAAATAGCCCATCCATCATTTCTCAATGGAAGCACAAATTGATGAGCTTTCAAAAAATTTAAAACCAATAAGTATCCTTAATATAAGGCTAAAAAAACAGGGGCAAGCAAATTTACTAAATCAAAACTAAACCAATGTTTTGAAGAACAAAGCACAATTTGATGCACAATGATTCTTTTTGCTTTAATACACATACACAGACAACAAAGCAAAGAAAAATTTTACTAACTAAAGTGCTCATATATATATATATATATATATGCTTACAATAATCATTTAACTAATCCTTCTTAAACCACAACAAGAAATAACTTTCAATAAATATAATGATATATTGAGTAAAAAGAATTTCTAGCTATTCAAAAACTATTAAATAATGAATCAAAAAAATACAAAAGAGATAAAATGAGAGCTTTAAACACAAAATAACCATGAGATTGAGAAGCAACTAGAGATCGAGAGGTGGAGCCAATATGAAGTGAAAAATAGTGAAGATCAAGCACCAAGAAACTTGCAGAGGATATGTTGAAATCTTGAGAAATATGTGAGAAGAAAGTAGTGACAATAGAAAGAACTAGCCAAAAGTATATAAAAAAATAATTAGCAAGAGAACATGAAGAGGAGAACAACCAAGAAACGATTGTTCCAACAGGAGAGAACATAGAAAAAGCAATGACACTCAATAACTACGGATAACAAAAACAAAAAATAATTTTGAACAAATTTTACAGCATATTGTAAAACAATGATTTCTAGCTATCCAAAAACCATAAAAAATCAAAGATATAAGAAAATGATAAAAAACACTTTAAAAGCAAAAAATAATTGTGATATTGCGAAACAAGTTAGATATCAAAAGATGGAGATGACGAGTGACCGATAATTAAAATAAGCCACCAAGAAGAATGTTAAGAATACAATGAGATCCTAAGAAGATGCATATAAGCGAGATGAACTTAACGACAATAGGAAGAACCAATGATAAGCTTATAAAAAACTAATGAGCAAGTGAAAAGAGAATCAGCAAGAAGCTGTTAGCTCTAATGGGAAAAAAGATATAGTAACGAGTAATGACTCCATCACTACGAGAACCAATAAAGAGAAGCATACATTAATTCCAAAATTACTATGGCAGATGAACTAAACAATTAAATATGAACCAAGACTATGTTCTAAACCAAAGTCAAGAACACAATATATGGGCTTAGCTACAAGCTTAAGCTTCACAAATAAGCTATGCCACACTGCTTTGCATTGCTTTTAAAGCGCATTTTAATAACACTAGACTAAGCAATGCTTAGATTTCCATCATCATTAATATGGTATTAACATAATTAATGACATCCTAATACTAAGTTCATCATATCTCTAAAAGATTGAATCGATCTAAAATTTAAGAAAATCAAAATAATTAATTGCATTACAATTATGGGTGTATATTCGGATTCATGGGTCAAGTTTAGGTCTGACCCGAAATTGACCCTACTCAAAACTATTTGATCGACCAGAATATTATACAAATGGAAACCCTGACCCAATTGATGCATTTAGACATGTATTCGGATCAAATTCAAATTAAAATTGAGGCAATTTTGAGTTTGTAGTTCAAATCAGGTCATTTTTTGGTCAATCTCGAATTAGTGGGTTAAATTCAAATTAATGGGTCAAAATTGGGTTAACTTTAGGTTGGCAGGTCAACACAAACCCGACCATAAAAATTAAATGGGTCAGATATTTTGACCCAAACCCGACTCAAATTACCGGATCAACCCGAACCAATTCAAGTTCATGTCGGGTTGTCAGGTTAGGCCAATTATTAAAACCACTAATTATAATAAGTTATATTGAACAAAAATCCTTCATTTCATGAATGATTCTAATGTTGGAATCCATTTGCATTAACATTAGTAATCACTTAAAGAAATTTCAATCAAATATACAATAAAATTTTGAAAAAAAAAATCAAGAAAAAAAGAAAATATCATTATGAGATATTATTACATTAGATTCTAATAAACAATAAATAAAGAAAATCATGATGTAATATAAATTAATCCAAAAAAGTGAAGCTAGATTAGCTCTAAAGAATATAGCAATGGTGAACAGGTTTTAAAATAACTTTTAAAACCTATGACTTGGAACTCACTGCATTCTAAGGTGATAAGAAAAATTCAGAACTTACGTTTTTCGTTGATCTTTTAAGACCAAGGCCTAAATTGATCGAGGTGGGGATTTTGAATCTTAGCATTTCAAAACCTACGAAGGGGGCATTTCAAATTGACTATTTATAGAGTATATTGATTTTTCTATAGGCTTTTAAAATATTTTAATAAAACCATTAATAAAAAATTTTTAGAGTCTACACATTTGTGATTTTAAATAATGAAAGTTTAAGCCAAAAAATAAAAGAAATCAAATTAAAACCTAAAAGAACCTATTTTTCTTCTTCAGGAGAACTTCAGCCGTCAGCCATACCGGCAAGTTTAAGCTTCTACAGCCAGCCACAAGTTCAAACTTCATCGAGGTCAATCCTTCTTTAGTTTTTCCAATTTTTCCCTTTCTTTCTTTTCCATTTCCTTTCATCTTCTTAGAGTTAGTTTTATTTCCAGGCTGCGCCAATTCTTCTTTTTTTTTTCCTTTGCTTTCTTTTCAGTTTTCTTTCTTCACAAAAAGAATTAATTTTATTTTCAGTTTTTGGCTTCAGCTACTTTTTTTTTTCATTTTTATTCTTTCTTTTTAGGTTGCATTCATCTTCGTGGTTCATAGAATTAATTCAATTTTCATACTTTAGGCAACTCTATTTTATTAATCTTATCATGTTATAGATTATATGGATGACAAGAGCAAGATTACTTTTTTAATGCTTCACCATAGTTGTAAAACCGCTATTACAATGGTGGAAGTTAGTGTTAAAAGAAAAAAATATTGCTTAGAGGTACGGGAGTTAGACATTGAGAAGGTAAAGAAATACTACTTTTTGCAGCAAATTTATGACAAGAGGTACTAAAAAGACTAAGGGATCATCTTGCTCAAACTCATAATATTGTGGGACGATGTGAAAAAAATTTAGATGAAATTAAATGAAAGATATCAAACTATATGAATGCATTTACAATAGCAAAGCATTAGCACCAACAAAATATGTATGAAAAAAATCTAGAATGGATCATAATTTGATTCTTCTGGTGATTGTCCTCCTACAAAATATGTATGAAATAATTTAGCATGGATCATATTTTGATTCTTCCAGCAATGGTCCTATTGATAGTCCTACTAATGATAATGATAGTACGTCTATTGTTATTATAAGTATTCAAGACCACTGATTTATTTGAGATTTGGATCCAAATGTTAAATATCAAAGTCAAAGTATCCTCTAAAGAACATCTGCATCAACTTTGTATCGATATAGAACATTTTTCATGAAAATGAGATTACTTTTAATGTGGCGAGTAGTCCATCCTTTCTCAGTATGACATGATGCATCAGAATTTGTAAGCAAGGATTGAAACCGCCAAAAATGTATGAGCTTCAAACATGGATATTAAAGAAAGACATGAATATTATTGACAAAATAATTCAACAACAACAACGACGACAAGCTTTTATCCTACTAAGTGGGGGCATTGACAAAATAATTCAAAAAATTAAAAATATATAAGCACATTTCTATACTACTAGAAGATTAGCAAGACCTAAGAGGTGACAACTTGATCAACTTCTTTGTTACCACTCCTAATAAAACAATAATGCATTTAAATTTATTAAAGAAACATCATTATTATTCATAAGGAAGTTGAAAAACATCATGCAGTTGAAGTGCTAACATATAATGCAAATGCATATCAAGCAATGAATAAAATATTAATGGAGAAAAAAACATATATATTGGACTTCATGTGCAACTCATTGTCTCGAGTTGATGCTAGAAAAACCTAGAAACTTGCCACAACATAAAAATGTTTTGATTAAAGCAAAAAAGAGTTAGTAATTTCATCTTACAAGTATAATTGAGAAGTTTAATGATATAATTTACTAATAAAACTATCGTTAGACAAACCATCACAAGATTCACTACTGCTTAATGTTTATTTGACTTTATGGCACATTCATGGAGTGATGAGCCAAGTAAAGATAATGTCTTCTTCCTAAATAATAGTGTATAGGCCAAAAAATTGAAAGAAAATAAGTTCAAAAAATTATCTTGAGAGAATAGCTTTTAGCAATGTCTTGCATACAATCTTAAATCCACAAAGCTCTTAATTAAAGTATTGCAAATCTTTGACAGTGAAAAGTACCTTGCAATAAGCTTTATCTATGTGATATAAACAAGGCTAAAAAATTAGGTGAAAAAGAATTCAACTTATAAAGAGATTTGGGAAATTACTGATAAAAAATAGGATAACCAATGAGAATGTGATTTGCATTCTGCTAGAATTTTTCCGAATCCTCTATTTCATTTTGACAGTGGCTTATTTAAATGTACAAAAATTAAAATTGATTTTGTATGGATGTATGGATGGAATGTTAAGCTCATCAGAATGTTCTGAGAAGATTGATAGACGACTTGAAAAATTCACCACAAAATGAGAATATGTTAAATGAGAGCTATCCAATTATCATGCAAAACACATACACCTGATAAGAAGTTTATATTATTAAACTTATAATTAAGTTCATAAAATGGATACTTAATATCATTCTAATTTTATTATTATAATTCATGATTTATAGCATTAATGAATTGATTTTAGAGATGAAATACCCAAATTAAAAAGCATTTGCAGTCATAGACCTAAGTCTACATGTTCAACTTCTACATATGAATAAAATTGGAGCACATTCAATCAAGTGCATGCAAGAGAAGAATTCACTTGGAAGTGACTAGGATGAACAAATTGATTTTTGGCATGTACAATAAGAATTTTAAATATAGGCATCTCAAATCAACACCACATAAATATGATTAAGATTTTTAATTCTTGATGATTTAACATCAAACAATGAATGGATGGTTAACCAAAATGTGGAAGGAAATGGAATGTTACTAGATCAAATGATAATGAAGATATTGATATTTATGATATTAATGCAATAGAAGTTTGTGAAAGTTTATAAAAATTAACTAAACGGAAATGAGATCAAACATCAAATACCTTGAAAGATCGATAAAGTATATTCATCTTGTATATCATAAATTATTATTTGATGTTTCCTTATTATTAGTGTACTGATTTTAATAATCATGATATGAGGAAAAAGTAAACGTTATAGCTGAGAAAGAAGAAGAATGGGATGACTTACATGAGAGTGATGGAAATGACAACAGAGCTATTAGATATCATAATGATTCTAGATGATCTTACCAATGATTTTGACAAATTTTAGGGCATAAAAGACTTGACTTAAAGCTATAAAATAGTTCATTTAAAATCTAGTTCACTCCTAGATTACCAAATTTTATAATTTTGAACTCAAATTACCATACAATTTTTCAAATTTTATGCACTTCCTTATCTCTGAGCTTCATTCAAATGGAAGAGCTGGATATTTTGGTAAATCAAAAATGCAAGAACTCATTGAAAATAGATTTTACTAGCCGTCTCTACGAAGAAATGTTGAACGTGTCATGGTCAAGTATTACACTTGTCGCCAAGCTAAAACAACTAAGTAGAAGGTAGATCATTACACATTGTTACCTATTCCTTCTTGACCATGAGAAGAACTATCAAAAGACTTCATGTTAGGTTTACCTAGAACACTTCGTGGACGTGACAATATTTTTGTAGTTGTGATAGATTTTCTAAAATGATATATTTCTTATCTTCTTCAAAATCAAATAATGCATCTTATATAACAAGACTATTTTTAAAGAAATTGTAAAACTATATGAGGTACCATCCACTATAAGTTCCGATAAAGATGTTAAATGTGTATCTTATCTTTGAAAAACTCTATGAAAATTAATGAGACATGATTGAAGTTCTCCTCTGCATTTCATCCTGGACTTATGGGTAAATAGAAGTCATCAATAGGACCTTAAAAAACTAATTGAGATATTTAGTTGGGAAGAACATAGGAAACTGAAATTTAACTTTACCTACATCTGAATTTGCCTACAATAGTACCATTTCCAGGTCAATCCACAAAACACCTTTTGAAATAATTTATGGATATAATCCTAAGATGCCTATTGACCTAATTGGCATATTTACTCATGCATTTTTTTTATTTGGCATATACATTTATATGTGATTTTCACAATTTTCATGATGACATAAAGAAGCAATTGGAAATACAAAATATTAAGTATGCTGAACAGAGAACAAAAATAAAATTTTTAGATGTATGAGATAGTTGATTATGTATTGGTACAAATCCATCTTGAGATATTTTCTTCCACCAAATATAAAGTTACAAGTGAGAGCTCTCACAAATCAGTCATGATACGAGAAAAAAGGAAGAAAAGAAGAATAGCTAAATAGAGGAAGCTTTTAAAATATGTTCTCATAATTTTGCTCTCATTGATAATTTCTTCTACAATCATCAAAATTTTGGTAGATAAAATGTTGTTAAGTTTATTCATTTTTCATAAATTAGCTTAGTTGATATGTTTTCAATTTTGTTCTACTTTTAAAGATGAAAATCATAAAGTATTTTTCTTAGAAAAGAATATTGAAAATAGGTAGATGAGGTATTTTGATAAACTTTTCAATAAATGATCTAAAAATACGATTGATTTTAGCAACCTTAAAACCCTAAACAAAATAAAAAATTTTGTTTTTATCGTCGTATTAGTAAATCTGAAGTTAGAGAAGCTTTAAAGAAAATGAAATGTAAAAAAACAGTAGGGCCTGATGATATTCCAATATAAGTGTGAAAATGTTTAGGAGATCAAGGAATTTCTTGGCTTACAAATCTTTTTAATGTTATTTTAAAGACTAAAAAGATGTCAGATGAGTGGAGAAAGAGTTTGTTGGTTCCTATATTTAAGAATAAATGTGATGCACAAGAGTGTGTAAATTATAGAGGAATTAAGTTAATGTGTCATACATTAAAATTATGGAGAGAGTAATTGAGCATAGGTTACGATGTGATACAAAAGTTTCACACAATCAATTTAGTTTCATGCAAGGTAGATCTACTATGGATGCTATACATTTGTTAAGAGGTTTGATGGAGAAGTATAGAGAAAGCAAGGAGGATCTACATATGATATTTATTGATTTAGAGAAAGCTTATGATAAAGTTTCAAGAGATGTTCTTTGGAGAGTTCTAGAAAGAAAAGAGTTAATATTGGTTATATTTAAGTCATTAAGGATATGTATGTTATTACGTGTCCAAACACAAGGAGGATTGACAAAATATTTTCCTATTTGGTTGAATTACATCAAGGATCAACTTTAAGCCCTTATCTTTTTTTGCTTTATATGGATGTTCTTACTAGGCATTTATAGGAAGATGTACCTTAGTGTATGTTTTTTGCTGATGACATTCTTCTTGTTGATAAGACTAAAGAGGGAATCCAAGAGAAACTTGAATTATGGAGGTCAACCTTAGAGTCTAAAGGTTTTCGTTTAAGTAGATCTAAAATTGAATATATGGAGTTTAATTTTAGTTGTAGAAGTTATAGTGCTAGTGTTGTGACATTATGAACAAGTCATTAAAAAGAGTGAGCAATTCAAATATTTAGGCTCTACTATTCAAAATGATGGTGAAATAGATGGATATGTTATTAGTGGAATTTAAGTTGGATGGTTGAAGTGGAGGAATGCATCTGGCCTGTTGTGTGATAAAAAAGTAACACTTAAACTTAAGAGAAAATTTTATAAGATGGTGGTAAGACCTGTAATGATTTATGGTGCATAATGTTGGCTAATAAAAGAGAAGCAAGATGCTCGGGTGGATGTGTGGCTTTACTATAAGAGATGAAATGCGACATGAGTATGTTCGGAAAAAATTTGGAGTAGCTCCAGTGACTGATAAGATTAGAGAGAGTCGACTTAGATGGTTTGACCACATAAAGCGTCGGCCGTCCAATGGCCAAGTTAGGAGAGTAGATGCATTAGATTTGCCTCATGTTAAGAAATGTAGAGGTTGACCTAAAAAGACATGGTTAAAGATGTATAAAAAATGATCTTAATATACTCGAATTAAATGAGAATTTGATACATAATAAGACATAATGGAGACAAAGGATTCGTGTAGCCAACCCCACTTAGTGGGATAAAGGCTTGTTATTGTTGTTGTTGTTGTTGTTGTTGTTGAAGATTTCTTCATTTTTCATATGTTGCTCTAATTGAGTGTTGCTTTTACTACTCTACATCTCTTTTATCTACCCATCAACCATTGAAACAAACCACCAACATATACTACATGCATAGAAAATGACTTCTTAAGTTGGAGATTACTAGAACCTCTAAATATAATAAAAGCAACGTATCTCCAAGATTTTGAGGATCAAAGTATCCCATCAAACATTTCAGAAAACAAAAGAAGAACAATTAAAACTTTACATGTTTGGAGAAATTAAGAAATTGAATCCTAGTAAAGTAGTAAAAGCAACACTCGATGTGATGGACGACGCAGTGGTTATACCCCTTCTCCCGTTCTTATGAAAGAATAAAAAAAAAAACTCAGATCATATACAATGAACGAGAACGAAAACCTAACCAGTTCCTGCCGAGCACCTCCTCAGCGAGGTAGCCCGTTGCCTTCTCGAACCCCTCGTTCACATAGATGATCGGCTGATCGGGCTCGACCGCGTCTGACACCACCAGCCCGTAAGACGACGGCGCCGACCCGAGCGTGCTCCCAATTGCGGCTGGAAACAGCCCGCCGCCGCAATTTAGTAGAACAGCACCCACTTCCTCTTCCTCTGCCTCGTCCTCACCACTGCTAGGATCCTCCAGATCGCTATCCCACTCCATAGAAAGCTTCCGCCTCCTCAAACCCAAACCAGGGATTTCAACCCATGAAAGACCTAGGAGAGAGCTAGCAAGCCGAACAAGAGGTGGCGGAGTAGAAGAGATGGAAACAGAAATCGATAGCCGGTTAGGAGGGTTCCAAAACTAGAAAGAAATAAACGTCGTTTCCTGATTTAGTCCTATTTTCCTCTGAGGAAGAAAGGTAGCGTTGTGGAGACGAGTTTTGAAAAATATCCTGTTGTGTACGCAAATTGTTAGATCTTTGAAGTGGATGGACGGGTGGAGCTGAGAAGACAAGCAAAGCAGTTGAAGATCATTATATTTAATTTCTGGAAAATATATTTAATTTTTGTGCGGGCACAATTACACGTGAAATTTTAGTATTTATAAAATTACTTTTTTTATTATTTTTTTTAATCTAAATATAAAAATTAATGAAGAATATTTTTTTTATCTTTTTTATCATGTTATTAAAAATTTTGATCATAACACGTACAAATATATTAAATCAATAGTTCAGAAAATATCATTAATATTAATTTCATATATAAATAAATTTTAAATATTGTAGATATAATTTCCTTTTTTATTTATTTTTATTATTATTTAAAATCAAGTAAACATATATTGACTATTAAACATAAGAAATTAAATAAAATTAGAATGAATTGAAATGAATTTAGTTTTTCTTTTTCAATTTACATTCATATATAGGATTTTAAAAATTAGAAGAGTATAATGATTTACTTTTTGTTGGATGATTCAAATATATAATTGGGGAGAAATGTAGTATTGGAATGAAAAAACTTAAGGTGTAAAAGTGAGACAAATAAGCCTAGACATTATTGATATTAACTTTTGAACATAAATTGGGGAGAAATGCGATGCTACGATGCTTGAATCTAACGCCTAGGCATTGTTTTCACCATCTATAAGTAATTATAGGCTTCTATGCGCTCCTTTAAGCATCACGTCATTGACTTTATAGTCTCTACGCCTTACAATATTGAGATTCAAATCATTGCAAATACAACTTCAAGATGATATTTTTTAATTTTTTTTGGAAGGGTATCCACCCAACACCCACCTTTTGGGTGGGGATATCGACTAATTACTAAAGCGTCACATCATCCCACGCGTAATGGGTCCTCGATGTTCTAACTGGAGAAGAATCAACTCGATGGAGGTTCCTTACCAACCGAGCTAGGTGGGTAAGATGATGTATTCTATCTCACTTTAGTTTCGACACTATCTTGTATAACGCCTAATGCCTTCAAAACTTGAATTTTTATTTCTTTCCACTTCAAATGAAAATGTATTGTTAAAAACACAAAAGAATTACTAAAAATAACATATTAACATTAATTGAGCACATGCAACCCATTTAAAACACATAAAATTTACTAAATTTATATGTTTTTCATTAATCAATTTTTTAAGTGGCTTATTTTATTTCATGACATAAAACTCATGATGGCTTATTTATTTCATCCTTAGATTGATAGCCAAATAAAAGTTGTCAATTATAGCCTTGAAATTTTATTAAGTTGAGATGATACAATGCAATTCCTTTTAACATATTCACATATAATCATTTCAAAGATAATCATACATTTTTAAATACGATTCATCAACCCTTCATCATTTGATTATATATTTATTTTTTATACTTAGTTGGTTTTATCTAGACTCCTTTTACTAAGAAGGTGAATATTAAATCGAGAATATTTTAATGATTTCTTTTAGAGTTAATCATTTTAATAAGCCCATCAATCCAATTAACCAACATCCAAATGGGTTCTACTAACTTGCATACTTATGTATTTCACAGGTAAATTTTTAGTATGATTTTATACTAATATTACCAATGCTATTTATGTATCAAAATATAAGTTACATGATTGAAATTAATAGCATTTAACAAATATAACATACATGAAAGTAAACATTACAATCATAAGAATTAATTCAATTTATTGGTTTTTTTGTTGTAATAAGTCAAAATAAATTTATTTATGCTAGTTATTACATAGGGGTGTTGATAATTGATTTGACCTGACAACCTAACACAAATTTTACAAAAAAAAATAGTTTAGGTTGACTCAAATAATATTCAAGTTTGGGTTTGGGTCAAGTATCCGACCCATTTTAATTTGTTGGGATGGGTCAACCAAGGTGAAATTGACCCAAATTTGACCCGCTAAATTGAATTAGACACAAGTTTAATATGCCAACCGAAGATTGATCCGAGTTTGACCTGTACTCTAATTTAACTCGATTTTAATATAATTTGACCCAAATACATGTCTAATCAAATAAATCAAGTTGAGGTCGAGTTAATCGAGTTTGTGTCAAGTTGAATTTGGATCAAGGTTTTCAACCCTATAATATTCAGGTCGGGAACCAAGCAAGTAGTTTTGGGTCGGGTCAATTCAATTTGATCTGAATCTGACCTATGAACCTAAATTGACACCCCTATTATTATCTTATTATAAATATAAAAGGAGATCTATTGATATTTGTGTAATTAGTAATATAATATCAATGACATAACTATTAACTTATAAATATTGAAGAACTTAAAAAATATAAAAATAATATCCTTAACATCAAAAAATAATTGTTTACTAATAAATAATAGTTAATTATTAAAAATAAAAAGGATAGGAAATTACAATTTAGTTGAGATTCAAATAAATTATAGTATGTGAAGTTTTTCATAAGATGATTGAAAATTAAAATATAAACTATAACAAGTCAATAAAATTGATATTGTAATAAAGTCTAATCTTCCCAAACTTGATTATAGTAAGCCCTAACCAAACACATGAAAAGTCATTTGTCAAACTTCAAAAAAAACTTAAAATTGCAAAACTAATTTTATCATGTGAATTAAGAACATAATTCCTCTAACTTAATTTAAATAAAATTTAAATTGATTTAATTTAGTATAACAAATAAATAATAATATGAGTTGATCAATTATGAATTTTAAAAAAGATAAATTATTATTATCAATAATATTAAATAAGATGCAATGATAAAATCTTTAAGAGATTATGAAAAAAAAAGAAAAGAGGTGATGGATAAAGAGGAAAGAGAGAGAGAGAGAGAGAGAGAGAAGACTTATAATTTGTTGGCTCCTAGTTAAGGAAGAATAATAATAAGAATAAGAAGATGAGGTGGAGACTATTCTCTTTTGGTGTCAGGTTGAAAGAGGGAAAATGTTGATAGGTGTGAGTGCTCAATAAAAATAAGATGGGGGGCATTCAATAGTCTTTAGGTAAAGGAAGGAGAATATGAGGAGGAAGAAACAAAGGAGACTCGACATCCGTAAAGAATAGGTAGGGCAAGGAAAGTGATGCTCTAGGTTTAGCTATACTTAAATTAAGAGGCAAGACTTTGATGAGCACAGAAAGGATTGTGTGATTAGAAGGGGAGAACGTAGTGACAAGGTGCATCAGTCTAAGTATAATTTGTTTTATGAATGGAGGGACGAGGGTTCTCAGTTGAACCATTTAACTTAGCTCATGGATGCTCTGATTCATAACATTTAAAAAGTTCAAGGAACCTTATACTCAAAACTAAGCTTAAGTTTGTCAAATTGAATGAATGCAATCACGTTTAACCTAACATATTCTCATGTTAGTAGGTTTCTTCTTTTGTCTACTTATATCATAGTTGGCTCCAACAAGCACTAAACAAGTCTGAATATCCCATAAATCTAAACCAGCCTTAAATACTTACTTTCATTTTCAAATAGTCCAATATAAAATATAAAGATCTACACATATATCTCACATTTAATATGAGCGCTTCACCCTCTTCATAGGTTCAGCATAAACTAATATGATTCATATATTTAGTGTTTGTATTTTGCTTATTTCTAGTGTGACTAGTGTAAGTACCTAGCAAGTCAAACTAACATTAGTACTTTCATGGCCTAAAGCTTGCACAAAACCCATTTACGCAAAAGACCCAAGTTGTTTCACACCGTACGCATTGATTTCTCCTCCCAAGCTCATTACTTATAAGCACAAGCATCTTACTTATATAATTCAGTGAGCCTACCTTAATTTGAAATAAACTTAAATTGACATATCTAAGTTATCACATTGTGGCTAACTCATGTTTTGATCTTGCAACTATGTTAAACTTTATGTGACCCAAAACCATTGTGTTTACGTCTATAAATGATCTCCGATCAAACATAAGGCATTGTAATGCGAGAGGCAAGATTCTTAAGCTCAACATTATGGTGTTTCTAGCTTTTGTGGACTCACATAATGTTAAATTAATTTGAAACAAACTTTAAGTATCCTATAGTCTACAATTGTCAGCTAAAGTCAACCATAATAATACTTTACCTCTCGAAGCTCTTGGTGAGCTTTGGAAAATATAGGGCTTAGACTTGATAAGAGTCCATTGACCTCATATGAATCTTGATTATAGTCCGATAAGACACAACTAATCTTTTGAAGTGATCCAGCCTGTTTGGTTTAAACTCAATATTAAACTAAATAAGCTATTCAACTTAGTTATAACTAATTAATCCTTTAAAAATGACGGCTACTTTAAGTGTGGGACTAAAAAATAATTTTCAAAATCAAATTTTAAAAAAAGTTACGTTGAATCTATAGATTTCATAATTAATTTCTTAGAATTATTTATTTCTTTATAGATATTTTTATTTCAATATAAAAATTTAGGGAGATTTATATATATAGCACTCAAAACACAAGTATTTGTATATCTCACATCCTAAATTTAATGTTTATTTATGTAACACCCAAATAAATAATAAATACCAATACTAGTACTCTCCATTCACTCCATTCACATTCATTTGCATTTAACTACAGAGTTGTCTTTGATCGCCAGAAAACTGCGAGCTCACACATCGCACACCGTCTTTAGTGAATCCATCACTGTCATGACCAGCGGGCCTGGACTTCTCTAATGATGATCAAATTCTTATTTTTCTTCCCTACGATCACATTTACCTTGTATGTCCCCTTATACACATAAATTACAAAGCAACTCTTCCCTTTTTTTAGGGCGGCGCCAACCATTGCCTTCACTGCCCTATAATTCTTAGCCTGTCAGGAAGGTTGCCTTTAAAAGCTGCCAATCAATTGAGCTTACCGATGTAGGAAGCTCCATCACGTTTCCATTAACTAGTGGTCATCAACCAAAATGTCATAGAGAATGATGAGTGTGGCACTGATTTGCACCATTAGGGTGTTTAGGTGAGCTTTTAATGGTGATGGTTCGTTAAGCCCACGATAGCAAAATGTTGTTCCCTATGTATTAAGGGAAATAGCTGATTGCCATTTAGAATAATTTTTTGTTTAAGGCTTCTTTGCATTGCTTAAGGTTCTAACACTCTTTCTAACTCTTCTGCTACTAATGCTTTCATTAATGTATCAAATCATTGCTTTGTTTGTAGACAAAATTTTACAATCATTGTCACAAAGGCAATAACATAGTTGAGCTCGTTCGCCGCAACGACGTGCTAAGTGGATGCATCCATAATGGAGCTCTGCAAATAGTATAATACTCACCTTTAGGTGATATCTTTTTATTTTGATATTGCTTAAGGATTTTGAATCGTACTCTCATCATTTTCTTTTTGCTCTGGGAAACAATATAGTAGGTTTTCTTTATCAGAGAGAAAATACAATGGACACGATGGGTTTGCAAAGATGACGCACGAGCTTGCTATCTTTCGGCTATCGGGAATCGACTTCGTGGTCAGACTAAAACTAATACAATATGAGTGAATCGAAGAGTGCTAGTTTTGAGATTTTATTATTAATTTGAATGCTATATTAATAAATATTAATTTTAAAGTGTGAGAGATGTAATTTTCTATGATTTGAATACTGTGCATGTAAATCCCTTAAAAATATAATATAGATTCATTGCTTTATTAAAACTATAAATTTATAATTTTTGAATGGAGTTTGAGTTTTTTTTTTTAAAAGTTAAACTTTTATAATATTATTTTAATAAGTTAAAGGATAAATACTAAATGACAAATAAAACATGTAAAAAATAAATGTTCAATAAAATTATTACTTCAAAATTGCTATAATAATAATTTTTTTATGATATTAGGAGATTAAGTTTATTAATCTTTGATTTTGATTTCATTACTGAATCTATATAATTTATTTTATTGAGATATTTACATACATGTTATATAATTCATATATTTTTATATATCTAATATTAAAATTTATATTTATATGCATAATATTTAAAATTTAATATTATATAAAAATGTTATTATTATTATTTTACAAAAAGTAATATAATTATATATATAATATTGAAAATATAAATATTAAATTTGAAATATTAGATATATATAAATATAGAAAAATTATATAATCTTGCTATGTGAATCACGCGGTCTCCGGCGGGTTCTGGCCGGCCTCCGAATCAGTTCTCTCCGTATTAAGGAGGAGAATCCTGACTTCCCCTGAATCCTGATCGTAATGTACTGTATTATCACTAATTGTGCATTAGCAACGTAAGCAAAACAATAGCGTTTGGGGATAAGGATGAAATCTGCGTCATCTACTGCCACTTCGGACAAAACGCTTCTTCTTCCTCCCTCGGCTCGTCGGGTTGGGCTCCCAGTCTGCATCGAGATGGCCCCCGCCACCGCGAAGAACCTCCTGCGAACCGTTTTTCTCGGCGTCGACGTCGGGACTGGCAGCGCTCGAGCAGGTAAGCCGTTTGTCCTTGTTTAATCGCGAAATTATTATGTCATAGACTGTTTTGAGGAGCTATAGGCTGTCAAAAGAGGCACGATTGATTAATTGTGTAAAAATTTGTTTTAATCTTATGATTGTTTTTTTGAAATTAGCTGAAAGTGGCAACAATTATATGATTTTTAATAGTTTTATTTGCGGGGAGGGAAACATCCATCGGTTCTTCTTTTTTGAAAAGCTTCCAAAATTATCTAAGTATAATTCCAGTTTTTGTTGCATGCAAAATAAAGTTTTTCAAGCATTGTAGTTATCCAAGCATTTGGAGTGGGTTGCGAGGGCATTTATTCTCCTTCCAGTAGAGGTTAATGCCCTCTTATGGGTTGATGTCGGATGCCTTCATTATTGTTCAGCTTGTCTTCCGTGTAACGTAGGTTTTGTCTTAATCAATATCGCTTTGTTTTCTATATACATTCGCCATAGTTCTGTGCTCGGGCTTGGTGAGTCCGATAGGCTCATTCCAGAAATTATTTTTGCTTGCTTAACATTTATGATCTGAAACGGTCTTGCTTAATTATCTATTTGGGTCAGGTTTGATAAGAAAAACTGCTTACTGTCCACCTAACGCAACCCAGCTCAACCTAGTTGAAAAATGTGAATGTTTGTAAATGGTCTACCTGAGCTGGACAAGGCTTGGGTTTGGTTTGAAACCTGAATTTGATTAGTGGGACGAGCTGAGCTTGAGCTAGGGTTCAATCTTTGAACTGATTTTATTGGGATAAAACTTGGCTTGGCCTGTCCATTGGCCACCTCAACCCAATATGTGTAGATTTAGTATCCATTGTGGGACAAATTAAAGAATAGAAAGGATCAAAAAAATGTTGGGTTCTTATAATTTACAATTCAAGGATCATATTTAAATCCAGTAATAATCAGACAAAATGTTGTGAGTTATGTATTCTGAGAAGAAACAATAGGATATAGCGTCCACCTTCAAATTGTTTATGCAGCCACAGGTTTGCTCTTCAATTTTCAATTAAACCCTTTTATAGGTAAGACTACCATGTATGTTTGGATGTTATAATAAATGACTAACTGATTGGAGCTTAATTCTACAAGCACCATCAAAAAATACATTCTTGTTAGGTCACATCATTTCACATCATTTTTTGTTTTAATTTAAATTATAGTTAGCTGGAGATTGTAGTTGTATTTTTACAATTTATTTTAGTGTTACATCAAAACATTAAACTTTGTGGCCCATCATAGAGTATGATCTACTCCATCTTAAGGCATTGTCTGAGTCATGCACAACAATAAATATCATCTGCTGTGGTTGAAGTTACAAGCCTTTTTTTAGGTTACAATATGGATTGTATGATGCGACACTTAGATCATAATTTCTTTTAGGTCCATCATAAGATATAAAAAATTCACATCAAATTTTAGTACGGGTTGGAACTTGGCACTGATACTAAATTATAATTCGTTATTAGATGTGCGAAAGGCTTTTGAAATTGACAATAAATTTTCTAGGATCAGGGCTAAGGTTTCCAAATGAGCTATCAAGGAATTAATTCCCTCCCCCAATTTTTTTAAAACCAAGCAATGGCTTTCTCTCTCTCTTTTATGAGACCTGGTTTACTCCTGAAACCCTTACCCCATTCAGTCAAAACAGTAAAATTCGTTTCTCTAGAACAGTACCATTGGTGCTACAAAATTTGAGGATTGCAACAACTTTATTACAGTATTGGTAACCTACCATAATATCTTTGCTACAGGACCATAATGTGCTACGTTGGAGAGGTTGCTCTAGTGCAAAGCAAAGGCAAGAGGGTATATAAAAGAAGGATTTAGAGCGTTTTGGATTTCTTTTCATTTTAGGGATTATGGTATTTAAATTAGAAATTTATAATAGAAATTAATTTGAATTTAACATTCTCATCTCTTAAACTAACTCTGCAATTTAATTTAAATTTTTAAAACTAATTATATTAAAAAATAAAGAACAACCTTATCATTCCTAAACCAACTTCACAAAAGAAAGAAACCTTATTTAGAATTTTAAATTTAAAATGCTTGTCTACAATAAGTTTAAACTTCAAAATCCATTCTCATCCTGTGGTAATATGGATTTTATTCCAAAAATCAAACTTTTTGGGCATTGATCCCTCTTATAATATTTACTGATCTCTTGATGGTTTTGATCCAATGTTGTGATCTTAAATTCAATGTTAGAGTATATAGAAGGTATATTTTAAGGAAAAAATATTTTAAGTCTATTAAACACGCGCTAGCTTAATATGATATATGATCAAATTTGATCCTAGTGAAAAAAATTGTAGTTCACGAGTATTCTTTGAAAGATGAATTATATGTAGAAAAAGATTTATTACTATATAATGATCTTGCATTTATTTTTGTTAATTTTGAATTTGTATTAGAACCTACATCGGAGCTTGTTCCAGAGTTTGCACTATGATATACTCTTGAATCTAAATTCAAAACTAAACTTCAAAATTAAACAAGAGTCAAAACTTGAATATGAAATGAAATTTGAGGCCATTTTTGAATGCAAACTTGAACTTGAATATGAATACATTCTCAAGTTTTTTTTTCTTAAATTTACCACTTTTCAATATTTTTGACTTTGAAATTGAACAATTCATATGCTTAGAAGTTGATAAATCAATTAAATAATTTGATGATGTCACTTACGAATTATCTACTACAATTATCTCTAACACTAATCAAACTAATATCTATCTTGTTTTGTTATTGATTTCTTAATTTACAGTTTTAAAAAAAAGACATTGTTAAAGTCAAATTACATGAACATATTTGTGGATTTATTAATGACAAAGTTTGAAACTATCAAAATAAAACTCCATCTTTTTGGTTCAATGTAAAAGTATGTAATTCATCATGGTTACTTTTCTTTAAAGATATTGTTCACATGTGATAAGTACACCTTAAAACATAGCACATCTTTGTGATTTATCTTGTTTTGTTCAGTGATTATTCAAAGAACATGTCATAGAATATAAAAAATATAAAATTTAATATTTTATATTTTATTTGAAATTATTTATAGTTTATTAATTAGAAAGTATATTGGCATTTTGTCACTATTATTACATGCATCATATCTCATTATAATATATTAGTATTTTATCATTATTCTTATATGCATCATATCTTATTATATTATATATATTATTCATATGCATGAAAACTTGAAAACATTTGCTAGAACCTTGTCAATCACTAGGATGATTATAAGTTGATAACAAATGTGAACATGAGATATATGAAATTTAAAATAGACAATAAGGTAATGACTCAACTAAATCAAGAACAGTTTCTTCTTGGAAATCTTAACAAATTAGCTTTAACAAAAATAAGATCATATAAAGTTATGCAATAAATTGGAATGAATTCTTACAAATTATAAAATTTAAAAAGTTCTATTATTAGTTCAATTTTAATGTTTGATCTGCATTTATATTTAAAAATTATATAATGTGAGGCGCACCTCAAGGCACTTCTTAGTACTTTTTAGGATTTTTCATCATGAAATGTACATCTCATAGCTTCATATCTGTGGCATATGCCTCACTGTCTGTGAGGCAGTCCTCACTTTAGAAAGGAAGAGGTATGCGCCTAATATTTAGGATTTATGTTGCTTTAAAAAATAAAAAATAAATATAAATAATATATATTAACAAAAAAATTATTTATCATTTCTTTATTTTTTTTGCTCCATTCCTTTCCCTTATGACCCAACATCATATGTTTGGTCTCACGCACTTATATATGTGACTTAACGACTGCTTCTCTTTTATGTAGCACCTTCACCATCGTCTCCTTTTTATATGGCCATCGCCGTCACGGTATCCTTTCCAAGCCCTCTTCTTTCAGAAGGACCACAACATCTCCTCTTCCGTTATCACATCTCTTATTCTTTTTAATAATAAAAGATAACATTTTCCTTTTTTTAAATCTAAATACTTATTTTTTAGGGGTTTCTTATTTTATGAATATTTGCATGTATTGTTTTTTATTCTGATCTGGTGGTTGGGGAGAGAGAATTATTATGTTGAATTTATTTTGGAGATTTGGATGGTGAAATCTCCTTCTTACTCCACTTGACCTAATGGGACATGTTAACCCATTTGGTGAATTTGACCTATCTAGAGTGGTCAAATGGACTTGGGTTGAAGTAGAAAATTATTTCTAAGACTCATGACTAATTTGCATGTTATGTTCTTCCTTTGATTTGGGGGTGGGGGAGAGAGCCTTATCATGTTGAATTTGTTTTGACTTGTAATGTTTTTATTTTGATATCTTATATTTGATATTAGTATGACATTTCTTCATGATGTGATGTTAGTGTTAATATATTTCTTCTTACTTGTTACTTTGATGTTACTATAATATTTTTTAGTTTGCACATTTTGTTGATTCTGAAACTTATGCTTCACCTTGCAAACATAAAATACCTGAATATTTAATAGTACAATTTAAACCTTGCCATTAACCAATTCCTTAATTTTTTCCTTTTTGTTTACTACCTTATGGTATCCCATTTAATTAGACATTGCATATCTCCAAGACAATTATATTAATCTTTGTCTTCTTAAGTTATTGTTCATGATGTCATGCCACTTTTGATGGCAGATATCAAAGGTTCTTTATTAATTGGAAAAATAGATCTACATGTGATGATTCATGGATATGGATATTTTCTTGGAAATCAAAGAGTTATGTAATATCATCCAAACAATTTATTATAGTTGAGTTTTTTCAGGCTGAACAAAAATGATGTGAGACCTGCAGGTTCTCTATGGTGCTTTTGTTGGTGAGTCTTATGTTACAAGTCTATCGATTCAGGGGCCATAGTAGAGAGTGAGAGTTGCAACTTCCTTATTGCTCTTCTATTGACATTCAGTGAACTAAGCTGGATTGTAACTTTAGGTTCTTTGTGGGTTTTTGTTGTTGACCTAGTAGGACCAGTGGGATGTTGTATGAGGCTTCTTTGCTAGACAATTTTCCAATGACTTCTTGGTTTTCGTATGTTGTCACTTTTCCTTATATTGTTTCTTGAGTTATTTTTGTAATTATAAATTATTGTTTGATACATGAAAAGGTAACATTTGCTAATGAATAAAAATATTTCTTTGGATGTGTAAATCATTACCTGTGTTTCATTTCCTAGATTAAATGTGACTTTAGACAATTTTTTGAAGGGATTTATGCAGCGACTTCTTTTAGCTTTCATTTTTCCGCCTTTACTTTTTCTAGTTTTTTTCGTTATTTGTTGAAATTGAGATTGAGTTTGTCAGATTTTCCACTATCTGATTCATTTCTATTAAATGAGATTTCAATCATGTGTGTGACTTTGTTCCAGTTGTTAAGTTTTAGTTGAAAGCCTTTATTCTTTTGTTAGATTTGGTTTTAATGTTTTTCTTTTTATTGAAGGTAGAAGATAATTTGTAAGATTTATAGCTTCCTGCAAAATTTGCATGTTTGTTGTATTTTTTTTCAACATCATATGTTTGGTTTGAATTTTAAACTCTAGATCTTAATATGTCTGACATTATTATGGCTTTAGTGAAAATGATTGTTTTATGAGTCTCATCTGTTAATCTTTCACAAGTTTTGCTTTAATATATTTTTTTATGACTTATTCTCTATTACTCATTGCAGGTCTTTTCAATCAAGAAGGCAGGTTGTTGGGGTCTGCAAGCAGTCCGATACAAATATGGAAGGAAGGGGACTGCATTGAGGTAGCAAAGCCTTATCTTTATTAGATTCTTTATATTGAAGCTGCTATTCTGAGGTGCATTATTGCTGATGTTGGACATGTGTTTTTCTAATCAGCAATCATCTACAGATATCTGGCATGCAGTATGTGCAGCCGTTAAAACAGCATGCTCCTCAGCAGATGTTACAGCTGAGGAAGTTGTTAGTCTAGGATTTGCAGCTACTTGCTCTCTTGGTTGTCACCTTAAAGCTCAATTTATTGACATATTTTTGCTTGGTTTTCTTTGAATAGTAATGTGATATGTAATTCATATCATTAAGTTAATGGTGGAATGGTATGCAGTTGCTGTTGATGCAGATGGATCTCCAGTTTCTGTTTCATTTAGTGGGGATGAACGAAGAAATATCATAGTATGGATGGATCATAGGGCTGTGAAACAAGCTGAAAGAATTAATTCACGGAGATCACCAGTTTTACAGTACTGTGGAGGGTCCGTCTCTCCCGAAATGCAAGCCCCAAAGGTGCACCACCTAATTTGAACATCCTTACCATCATCATGAAATTCACCAGAAAATTTGAAGGATTTTTTAAATTCAATACCTATCTTTAGGTTACGTATTTTGTTTATTCGCTGCAAAAATATATGTTAGGAACCCAGTTCAATGTTTTGAATATTAAACGCCACCTTTCTTTGTCAAATATGTTTTTCTTCATCGTTCAAGTGGTCTCTCAAAGTCACGTTGTTATTAGAGGAGGAAATCACATTTATCTTATTGACTGAATGTTAGTGCCTTTATGTAGGCAGATAGGAAAACACAAAGTAAATAAGGAGATTATTCTCAATTATAATGATATATTATATGATATAATATAATTTTAAAAATATATTTTTATTCTATACTTTCCCATCTAGTATTTCCTATGATAATATTTTCCCCTTAACTTGGAGCATGTATATTAATAATTTTTGACATGTTAGAAGATGAAAAGTAAAGAGGTCACAACGTTTGGATAAATATATCAATTAATTGTTTTTGTTCTTCACTACTTCAATATATATATATATATATACTGAGAAGATGGAAGATGGGATTTGCTTGCATTCTAGATAGCAAATTGACTATCACAATTAAGGATCATAGGTTGTGTAATGAGAAGCCAAATATAGCCATAACATCTTATTTTTTCAAAATGCAAGATTTCTACCTTTAAAGATATAATATCCTGAAGTGTATTTTCAATCCTTAGTAGATCTATAACATAGTCCGTATTGATAAGAGCACCTGATAACTTATCAATATTCTGTTATTGGCTAGAGTAGTCACTACCTTTTGCATTTTACGTTCTGCCCGTTGATCTGTAACAGCTCTCGCCCTTACCATCAGATTGTAATAGAGTCTGTACTATGTCCAGAAGTTTTTTTTACCGTGGTTTATATGTATGTATGTGTATGCTCTGCTGGGTTGTGTAGAGAAATACAATCAGTCCTAGTATGTTATTCTGCTTAAAGCTTCTTTATTTTTTTGTATTGTTGTGCTGTTATGCAGGATGCAGTATCACAACATGGAGTCAGAACTACATACTTAACAGTACTTCTATAAGAGTTAATTTTTTTCCTCTTTTGAACATATAAATTAAAATATAAAGTGAATTTATTTAATATTTAAAAATCAAGATGCAAACTTTATAATTTTATCTTAAAGAGTATATATTTATATTAGATAAAAAAAGTTTATGTATGAAATATTAAGATTAAGTATATCTATTAAATAAGAAATATAAATCAAAACTTCATGATTAAAAATTATTTGAATATAAAAGAATTTTAATTTCTTTAAATTAACACAATTTATGAGCAAATGAGAAAATTAATTTATCTTTAGTTTGACATTTAAATACCCTAAATCTATAATATAAAAATTTACAAAATTTAATATAGTCGTCATGAATGATGCAAATATTTTAAAATACATAAATTTTCTCCAAAAAATGTGTCTCCATTGCATGTAAATTCATACAAATATTTTGAAATATATAAACCTTCTTCAAAATATGTGTCACTATGCATGTAAATCTTTATAAATAATACAAAAATGAGTATTCATGCATATAATTCATGTTAATATCTCTAAAATGTGTCTCCATGCATGCAAGTCTTCATAATTTATGCAAATATGTGTCTTTATGCATGTAATACATGTAAATATTTCTAAAATTTGAATCGTGAAAATATTATATACTTGTTCATTTTCATTGCCACTTTACCATTATCCAAACCAAGTGTTTATCATGTATATACTCATTTTCATCTATAAATATGAGAGGAAACATGACTCTTTCATGTAAGAAATATTTTGTGAGATAAATTTAGTGGTGGAGTAAGGAGAGAAGAAAAATTAATATTGTTGGGAGAGAAAAGGAAGAAAAGAAGAATAGCTAAAGAGAGAATTTTTAAATGAAGTTCTCATAATCTTGCTCTTATTGAGGATTTCTTCTACAATCATCAAAATTTTGGTAGGTAAAATTTTGTTAAGTTTATTCATTTTTTATAAGTTAGTTTAGTTGATATGCCTTCAAATTTTCTACTCATGATGTTTCTCTTATTATGTATAATTCTCTTCTTCAAATTAATTTAGTTATGATTTATTCTAATATGAGATTATTAATAGATATTTTAAAGATAAGATTAGATCAAAAATATTATTTTATGATTTTCTTTTATACATACATAATTTTTAAATGAGTATGATAAGTTTTTCATTTAAAAATAATATGAATAATGAAGATTATACAAAAAGAGAACTAGCTTTTATCAATTATCTATTTAAAAAGTTTATTATTTTCAAGAAAGAAGAACTTATTTAAAAGGACTATATTTTTTTGCATAAATAATCTATAAATTAAAGAAAAATTTATTAAGTTTTTTTTTTGTGAGTACAAGTAATCTATAAAATTAAAGAACTTTTTAAAAATATCATTGAGTATATTAATAATAATAAAAATAAAAATATAATAATAATACTTTTATGTATTAGCTTTATAACTTAAGTAAATATATATATATTATGGGTAAATTTTTGTTTGTATGAGCTGCTACTTTCATATGGGCTGTTACGGCCAAACGCTGTTATATAAATTTATGTGTGAGAGTCTTTGACTTTATTTATTTGATATGTGGTCCTAATGACCTGTAGCTTGTTATCTATTTTGGTCAAATTAATTTGTTATACTTTAACTTAAGTTTTGATATGATTTGCCTTATAAAATTAATTATACATGTACAAATAAGTTGTAGGAATTAATATATATGTATGTGCAAAATCATAAATTTTAATTACAAGAAAGTATATGTATTTATTAGCTTAATAACATCTAAATCCTACTGAGTTCTATAACTCACCCAAAATCTTTATGAATTGTTTTTCAAAATTTTCAACATGATGCGATTAAGCAGAAGCAAGGGCATATGATAACTTTATCTACTTTATCATTTATTATGTATGTTTATTTGTGTTAGTCACAAAAATAGTTTTTAAAATATGCCATTGTACTATCTTTATGATTATGTGAGACTTTATGAATTTTATATTTATCGTTGTGATGTGTTATTAAATATTTTGCTCTAATGTCTATATGACCCAAAAATTTGTGTTAAGAATTTTGGGACTTTTAAATTTTAGAATACAAATTTATATTTATTTATGTGGGTCGTGACAACTTCTTAGTCATCTCCTCTCTGGGTGTTGTTAGACTGGTGTGGATAAATCACCAAGCTCAACAACTTCTGGTGTCTCTTCTCTTCTCATCACATTTTTGAAAATGAGTGATACTACCATTCCCCCCAATTAAATTTTCTCAAGTCCAATATCAAAACGGTAATCAATCTTCAGCTCACTATTGAAAATCATTCTGTTTGGAAATCTCAAATACTCAAAACTCTCTAAGGCCAATGGCTTTGATGGCATTCTTGATGGTTCCATCCCTAAACCTGCCAAACAAATCGTTAATGATGATGGGTCGATAGCTCCAAACCCACTTTTTAATACCTGGATGCTTATAGATCAGAAACTGGCTACTGCTTTATACTCAATACTCTCACCTTCTCTACTACCCTATGTTCTTAATCTTGATTAATGTATGAAATTTAGACAGCCATTTAATGTTGCTTGCAATCTATCAGTCATTATTCAGCTGAAGAATGAATTGCATCACATTACAATGAAAGATAATACATGATGCAATATCTTTCTGAAATTAAAACTAAAGTTGATCCCATCACTACTGTCAACTCTTCTCTTGATTTATAGGACATTATTTTATACATTCTTAATAGACTACTGACAACATATCATGCATTCAAAACGTCCATTCAAACTAATTTGCAGCCCATTAGTTTAGATGGCTTTTATTCTCTCCTTTGTAGTGAAGAATTTAACCTTACTATCGAAGCTATCAAGATCTTTCAATTTAAGTACTACAGAATCACCTATGGCATTGGCAGCTATGCCTAGCTGTCAACATAACACGATAAGATATTAAAATCGAGCTCGTAGTATATTTTACTTGTGGCAATTTCAAATATACTCATGGTTTATGAAAATACCTCCACATTTTTTAAAGCATAGTCTTTCAAGTCAATTATTGTTTTTAACTCGTGAAACATCTTGAGACATTGAGTTTAGAAGTTTAACACAAGTGTCGGGGCACATGTGAATGTATTTAAATTGTTTGCACAAATTTCGGTGTACTTACATTGCACGCTTGCACGAATTTTAGTACAACTACGTAATAAATATGTACGCTTATATATTAAGAAATCTAAGTCAATTCGACTCATCTTTAATTCAATTTATCTTCTATTGTATCTGAAAGCTAATTTCTAAATTAGTTGCGAGTCTTACATGAGATTGATATTGCACTAAATAAAAAGATATGATGTCATAACTGTTGTATTTTAAGACACTTGTTTTAAGATGACATCCTATTTGGAGGCTTTTTGCCTTGGATTTTTCAACAGGAGATATCCACTGAAGGGGCTATCAATCCTTTTGTACACCCTTATCAAGAGATAAAATTGGCAAAGTTTAATTGGGAAGTTTAAGGGTTGTTCGGCTTTCCAACATTAATGCAAGAAAGTCTATAAAAACAATTCACTGATGTCTCTTGGAACTTCACAAAATATTTACATATAATATTCTCTGAAGCATAGTCTTATAACTAGTGCACAACTTCATTCTTTAATTTATTTGCCCGTATTTTGATGCAATAAGTTCGAGCTTCCAATCATCTCAAAGTATGTGTAGAATTATATATGCAAAGGTTTCATTTAAAACGTTTATTAACACCTGTCCACTCCTGAAATATTGCATTTTGCATTAAAAATAAAAGGAATTACAAAAGGTAGTACAAAAAGGAAAAGCTAAGAAAGTAAAACATGATTCCTATCATCCTCCAAAATGACAAAAAATTGAGGAATAGTATCTCTACTGCTATCTTCTCAAAAAAGTCGAAGTGTATAGTTGTAGAAGCATAAAATTTGCTATGTTGTTGTTATCTCTGTGCATAGGAGAACATAACCTGATGGAAGTTCTGCAGAAAATTGAGATTTGGGCTTTGCAGGGGTCGGCTCTTCCATGTATCCCTATGTAGGCTTTGCTTGAGGTAGTCAACAATGTTACTGTTGTCTCCTTCAATCACTATGCCCTTGTACTCGTACATTCAGGGATCAACAATCTGCTTAATGGAAAGCATTGCTTGAAGCTCCACATAAGTGCTGTCCTAGTGTTGAAAGTGATATCCCATATCCACTTGTACGCTAGGTTACTGATCTGGTGGCATACATATAAATTAGGTTATCTTCCTTATTCATTTGTTTCCTGAAAGCGGCGAGATTCATCTTTATATGATTTGAATGCTATCTTGTGAGTCCCGCAAGGCACCATTCTTGAACTATAAATATGAGGTTGTTAGTTCATTTTCATTCAGTTCGTTGAGCATTAGGAAAGTTTTAATTCGAGGAGGTTCTACTTATTGCTTACAATGAGTTTTCACGTTTTTTTTAAGTCTCCTATAAATTTCTTTCAACATTTATAAATTTCTCTCTTTTTACCTTAGGCTTTTATAATTTCATGTTTTAATTTGTTTTGATTTAATTCTAAATGCTAAGTCCATTTATCATTTTTGTTTTTTCATGTTTATGTTTTGTAAACGTCCAAATTTAGATGAGATTTTGGTAGCATCTTGATGTTGTCCCTACATGGGGGTACATTGGATATGTTGGGTCTGCTTGCCACACTTGAAAAGGCGTGCATGGTCGGTGTTGAGTGACAATGTCTTCAAACCCCCACACGTAAAAAAGTATGCATGGTGCTTCTTTTAACTGCAAAAGAAAATTACATGCATGATAAAGCTTTCTCGCCACATTGAAACGATACGCTAGACAGGTTAACCTACCACGGTTAAAGAAGCGTGCATAAGCCTTTAATATATGCACAAAAATATTACAAACTCAACAAGATTTCTCCATCGCATCAAAATAATGTGAAGGAGTACTTAGTGTGAGTTAGACAGGCTAATCTTGTCATTTATACCTTTTCATGCACGCTTCGATGAGATTTTAACAAAAAATGCAGATTTTTTTCTTTAGCTGATATTATATATCTTTACTAAACATACAAGTAATATATATAAAATCAAACTAAATATGAGGGGAGGTAGAGAAAGTTATTTGCTTGGATAGATAAATGAAAAAGGGGTGAAGGAGGGATGTCTGGTGGCTCAGGTAGGCGCTAGAGGAGGACTGGAGTAAGCTCTGGGATCTCAAGACTGAGAGTGAGAGAGGTGGATTTGTGTGGCCTCGTGATAGGGAGTTGCAGTCAAAGACAGGCGGATGTGGGAGGTAAGCTTGGGTTGCCTACAACTCTAGGCTTCACCTGGAGAGACAAAGCATGTTATGGGTTTTAGCTTTGGAGGTTGGCTGACGACTTGTACAAAGGAGTTGGGGTTTGTGAGTGATAGTTGTAGTTGGGCTTGTAGCGACATGCAGTTGAATGGGGTGTCGGCATTGGAGGAGGGGCTTGCAGTTTTTGGTTTTTGAAAACAACAGCGAGCGAGAGAGGCAAGTGGGGCCTTTGTGTGCAAATTACAGGAGAAAGGGAGATGCTGGCTTGTGTTGTGTGAGGCTATGGTGTGGTTTGAGGCTGTTCGTGAGATTAGAGAGGAAGGATGTAGGTGGCGGTGTGCCGGGCAATGAGAGATTGGTATGAGCGAATGAGTTGTTGGGGTTGTGCTGTTTTTCATGAGTAACAGGAGAGCGGAGTGGGAAGCTTGGAGGTTTTCATGAAAAATGGGGATGAGATTAGAATTTCTCTTTTTTAATTCAACATGTGAATTTCTCTTTTTTAATTCAGCATGTGAGCTGGCTGGGAAGAACTTTGCGTTGCAGGGTTATGAGCTTGACGAACGTGATAGAGGGTAGTGATAGGATATTGTTTTTTAAAATTTTTTCGAAATAGATGGGGATGGATGATTTACACTAAAAATGGAATGAAGTGTAAAAGAAATTCAATATAAAAAATGTAGTGTATTTGAGATACTATATGGTTGTTTGGATGGATGTAAATCAAATCAAAAAATTTATTTTTTGATTTGAGTAAAATTAAAAAATCAAAATGCGTGGTGGGTGGCGGTGGCGTGATGGCGAGGCGCCGCTGATATGATGGCGGAGGCGGTCACCAGTAGTGCACGGCTCATGATGAGTACACCCAAAAAATTTACCATCTCACTTTAAAGGGTGAATTAAAGTAAAATTACTTTACATTGAATTTCTTTTTCAGCCATCCAAACATAAATATATATTTTTTCACCCAATCAAATAGCTCCTTAGAGATAAAATGCAAAACATATACGTGAAAAGGTAGGAGTAGCTTCAGTCGCAGATAAGATTAGAGAGAGCCTTAGATGATTTGGTCACATAAAACGTCGGCCGTTTGATGACCTAGGAGAGTAGATGATTTGACCTATATTAAAAAAGGTAGAGGTTGACCAAAAAAGACTTGGTTAAAAATTATAAAAAATAACTTTCTTTTATTAGAATTAAATGAGAATTTGACACTTAATACAACACAATGGAGAAGAAGGATTCATGTAGCCGACCCTATGTAACGCGATTAAGTCCCGTTGTTGTTATTATTATTATTATTTTGATACATAAATATATATAATTAATAGTAATTTTAATTGTATTACTAAATAATAATGATAATATAGTTTGATTAATTTAATTATTATATATATTAAAAATATTTGTTTAATACTTAACTATTTTGACTTAAATCTAAATTAATATTTGGATTAAGATTTTTTTAACATTGTGTTGATTCACACTCGATTGAATTGGTCGTGGGAGACTTGTATCGATAACTTGAATATTTCGAGAGCACTAATGAAATTCAATGAGTACTAATGAAATTCAATAAGTGAAGCAATAATGTTTTAAGCTCTTTCAATCATGATATTGTGTCCATTGCCCATCGATCGAGTCGAGAGCGGAGAACTTATATAGATGTCAACAACAAAATCTTGAAATGTAATGGTAGTGACAATCGAAGATTCAGTTAATTGAATAATCATGGGAGGGTGTAATTAAACACTTGTCTCCTGGAAAACTTGATGGTGTTAGTTTTATCTGGAGGAGAGGCATCAAGATATTGAAACTTGTCATAAGAACTGACAAGTAAATGCAATGCCCTCATCCATAGGAGATTCTTGGTATCATTAAATTTTATATTAGTATAGATGGTGGAGGAGGGTTCAGACTGATTGAGGTATGAGTGAGAAGCAATGACACCATTTAGGAGAGTGCAATGAGAATTCGAGGGGTCACGTGAATGTGAGTGGTGATAGGAGAATGGAAGGGGGTTGGCTAGGGAAAAATGAAATTCTTTTCTAATACCATGTTATATGGTAAAATATTTTGTATATTATTGATTTAATATTGGTGCTTATATATAGGATACAAGAATAATTAAAAAAAGATGAATATTCTCAATTATGATGATATAATACAATAATTAAAACTCATCTTTCTAATCAGGTACTTTCCTATCATAAAATTGTATACATTATCTTGCATTTTATATGATACCAACTATTTTCATTTTTAGCTTCATGTATGGTAGGCAATTATATATATATTATGTATTTTTCTATGTATATGTATAAATAGAGTTACTTTTTCAAGTTATGTTTTTAGCAACCAAAGGGATTTACTCAAGTGGTGTATTTCATACATGTCAATGGATGTACCATCACGCAGTGTGGCGTGGCACACTCTCGATGCTATTTACATGGTGAGGAGTGGAGCTACATGGTGCATCAAAATGATGCATGTTATTTGCACCATGCATAGAGGGCTAATACATATGAGTTCACTTACAATGACTTTACCCATTTGAAGGAAGATGACCATCTTGAGGAACAAACCTTTTCCTAATAATGGTTTTCAATATTTTTCTATGTTTCTATTGGACATTTTCCATTCCGTCTCCTACTTTACAAATTAGTCACACCATGTTATAGCATAGTCAGACCCCAATACAACTAATTTTACCTTTTTGGATTTAGAATAACTATAATCGTCAAAGACAAATTCCAATTTTTTTTTCCATTCTAAATATGCTTTAGGATCATATTTGCTTTGGAAGGATGAAATTTTTATTTTAATATGAGTCATCTCTTCTAACCCTTCCACATCTCCTAGGGCGAAGAAAAGTCATGTCTCAGCTTATCACAACCCTTGGTTTTCATAGCATAGATCTTGAATTTTAAATTTGTTGTCTACAGCGTAAAAGATTTATCTTGCTGACTATGCGGGCTTAAATCTATTACTCGATTTTGGCCCAACTTATCATCAATATATTGGGAACATGTTTATATTCTTTAAATGAAAAATATTTTTAATAAACATATTTAAAATATAATACCTTGGACTTGCAACAACATCTACTACAAATTTAAAACTATAAGTTACAATGTTTATCGGGTCTTTCCTTATTATAAAAAAAATTGCAAAGCAAGTGGTGCGGTTTGTAGCCTTGCACTTTATAATATAGTGAACATGAAAGATTGCACTTTTGTCAACTTTTGCTTCAAAAACATGTACTCATATCACTTTTAGTACTTCAGACCATAACATTCTTTACTATCATCAGATTTGGTGGGATGTAGGAATATTTCTTCTACAACACCTTGAATTCATATCTAATATTATGATTCTAACTCAACCAAGAACTTAGCTTGTTAGGAAATAAGCAACACTTAACTTTATTCTATAGAAGCATTAGCCTATGAGCAAGTAGGATGAAATGCAGAGCAAATGTAAAGGAGTTAAATAACATAAAAAAGTGAACATCAAAATTTACATAGTTTGGTTCAAGTAGGCTTATATTCTATTAAGACGTGACAATAACTAATCCACTAAAAATGCCACAATCGTAATGCATAATAAAAGACACATATTAACTCTTTTTTTAAAACTCGAGTACATATTCTCTTAACAAAGAAAAAAGAGAAGTCTCAAGTTTCTCAAGATGGGTGGGATGACAAAGAAAGATGATTAAATAAATATGAAAAATTACTTGCTTTAGAAGTTCTGCAAGAAGGTATGCCAAGATGATAGTTTGTACTCTTAGAAACAAACTTGTAGTTTTCTTCTCTTTCTTCATTCTTTTCTTTCTTTTATCTGTTCTCAAATTTTATGCTTAATATTGTTTTATTCTTCCATGCCAATTAAACTTCTACATCATCTTATATGGTAACCAACCAATGCAAAATACCCAAATTACGTAAAATTGCTAATTCATTTTCAGTCTTTCATAAAGTTTGATACCTACATCTCCATATATTTCGTGCATGGATATTGAATCAATACCTAATAAATAACCTTACCCAGTTTTTAGTTTGTACAATTAGATTTCAACCTATCTCATTGATATTCATGCATGATATCAAGTCAATACCTAATATTGTTTTCATTTATAATAACGAACAGAAAGTACCTTTTGTTTAAATATATGAATAGGTGGGTTCCATTGTTACGAATTGGCCTTTCTTCATTAATTCACTTACCTCTACTGTTAATTCAATTAGGATGATGATATTACTCATAACTTACAATGTAGTTTCTTGGTTGAGCCACATGACAATTGCCTTGAAATAGTGTTTAGGTTGCCTTTACTGTTGTGATCTCAGTGGACGCCATGAATTTGAAATCATAGAAGTCTAATCTCTTTGCAATGCAAGGAAAGGTTCATACATCACCCTTATCCAAACCTTACATTGGTAGAAAACCCAATTTACTATGTATGCCCTTTTGCATTAGGTAAGCAGTTTTGTTGAAAATTTCTTTATACACCATTGATACTCAATATCAAAATTAATTGGTAACTGATTGAATGTTTAAAAAGAAGGTTTAGGAATTTTGCTTTTTGCACGGGTGGCCATTTTGTGTTCCCAATGCAGCTAATGTAATTGTCGACTAGTTTAACTCTGTACCTACATACATATCTTGCTCTGTATCTGGATACTTGTCTTTCTCTGTTTTGAAGTGACTTTCTTTACTCACGCTTTTTGTGCACTAGGACTAAAATTTTCAAGCATCATCGCGAGTGTTTGTAATGCTAGCCGCTTCTTTGTCAGTAGTTTTTTATTTTAGTTTGTTTTTGTTTTTTGATTCATCAAATTCAGATATTGGAATTGGATGCTTTTCCTATTTTCAGTTGTCATTTTCTCATTTTGTATTTATGAAGTGAAAGGTCTCTCTCTCTCTCTCTCTTAGTAACTTTTTAAAATAGGTTATTTTAATAATTTTTGAAGGAGTCACAAGTTATATTAGATGTTAGCCCCCGTATGGGATCTTATGACTTATAGGAGACCCAGAAAAAAATGCTGCCACGATTCAACTAATGGCTGTGGTGACAACTGACAAGTGGAGCCCATAGATCCTTTGTATCCCAATTTACTCTGCAGGCTAATTTCCTTTTTAATTTTTTTGTCAGTAGTTTTAAGAACTTGGTTCTGATGCAGCTTATTTTTAGACAACTGTAGTACTAAACTGAGTTTAATTTCTTATTCCTGCTTCTTCATCCTTTAGATTTTATGGATTTTCTTGTTTATAATGGCTTTATTCTATCGAAAAGGAGATGACAGGATGATAGCTAATCTGTAGGATATATATTTAGCTCTTATATCACCACTGATGGATTGTTTAAATTCAAAATGCAGCTTTTATGGGTAAAAGAAAACTTACAAGAGTCCTGGTCCGTGGCCTTTAGATGGATGGATTTAAGTGACTGGTTGGCATATAGGTAAGTTAGCCTAGCTGCTATGAAACTATTTTTGATGTTAATATTTCATCACTAAGTTTTTCACTTGGAGAGTTGAAATATCTTTTTAACTAAAATTTCGATTCTTGCATGGATCATATTCTGCAAAATCCAAGGGCAACAGGTGATGATACCCGGAGTTTATGTACAACTTCTTGCAAATGGACTTACCTTGGACATGCACACATGCAGTCTGTCAATGAGAAAGATTGTCGCAACATGGAAGCGTGTGGATGGGATGATGATTTTTGGGAGGAAATTGGTTTGGGAGATCTTGTTGAAGGAAATCATGCAAAAATTGGTAATTCACAAATGTATTTTCATCGAAAATTATTAGCCATCTATGAGTTGTGTTGTACTTTTAAGTTGCTGACAACCACTGACAACCACTGATGGTGATTCTATGAAATGAAATATTAACAGTTATGAAAAAAGCTAGCACTACACACCAGGAACATGCTTTTATCAATAACATTTCATGTATGAATTTTTCATTCACTAATATTGAAATGTGCTTTATTGTCATTTTAATGTTGCATCATCAGTAGAATAAGGAATAAAAGATGATAGACAAACACAAGAGTAAGGTGAGTGAAGTCTAGTTGAAGATATTTAAAATATCATCATGTTGCTCCATCTTGATTCAATTTCACTTGGTGAGAGAAAGGGGCTTGCTCTAAGTGGGATGAAAATGAGTAAAAGAATGCTAGTAAGGCTCTTCGACCAATTAACGAGTTTAGTTGGGGGGATAATAGAGTGGTTACGAAATATGAACATGAGGTTTATGTACAACTGGGCTAAGTATGCCCAAAAGTTAGGGGTGGGGTGTGTGCTGCTTTGGTGGGTGAGGAATGATGGTGTTATTACTTGGGAGTGGAGCTTCCAAATACCACCACTAGAGTGCACACCTTGGATAAGAGTTAAGCATACCATTTGGTATCTCTCCCTTCCCAATTAATAGAAGTATAACACGCATGTGCATATATACACATGGACACACATACACAAATGCATAGTGTGCACTCATACTCCCACATCTTTACCTATAGACAATCTCTCTTTATCCCAAATGATCCACTACACACCCACTCATTCAATCACTTATGCACAAACACCTATTGAACACCAACCCATCTACACTTACACACATGCATGCATCTATGCGCACACAGCTCACAAAAACAAACACACAACACAGAAAAATGAACACTCATTCACACGCATGCTAACCAGTGCACTCACACACTCTCACGCTCATGTGCATACATATGAATTCACAAACTCATATATAAGCACATGCACACACATTTAGATGTGTGCAGGTGAGTGCGCCCATACTTGTGTGTTTTATAGTCACATACAATGCCCATGCTTGTGTGTTTTATAGTTCAGTTCACATGCATATATAATACCAAAATAAAAGACATGCTATATATTTTGTTCAATAACATGATAGTAATGTAGTGATCAATTTTGATTTGTTTTATGAATATATAGCTTAAATAAATTCTTGAAAACATTGGATGGTGAAAGGACCCATGCCCCCTTGGTTGAAGGAGATGATTCTATCTTCAATGTCATGAGTTGGAGCCACATCATAATTTATTTCACTTTTTCAAAAAAAAAAAAAAAAAATTGTAAGTAAAAGGATTCGGGCTTTAGTGGTTGAAGGAGATTGTTGTATCTCCAAGATTGTGGGTTTGAGCCATAAACCATTCCCAAAAAACATTCTTCAATCAAATATGTAAAAGTTAAAATCATTGAGCTTATTGTAAGGTATTTATGTAAAATCAAAGTGTACAATCATCAGATTTGTAAGTAATGTGCATAGGTATTGATTTAGTTTTCTATATTATAGTTTTTATTTTCTCATTTGTTTATTGGATGTATCATACCTATGATGATGTTTCTATTAAAAACAAAATGTGTTCTCTAGTGTTTTGATAACCTTGGTGGGTTTGGTTTGTTGTCGCAAGTTGTTTTGGTTTTGTTAAGATTCCCTAGTTCAACTCTTTTGGTTCTTTATAGCTTCTAGTTTGAAAATGTATTACTATTGTTTCCTGCCCATGACTAGTTTGTTTTTCCTTCATGGGTTTTCATTATAGCTCATGAATTACATCTATAGTAATGTCAGTGTTTTCAAAGCCCAAAGCGCAATACGATGCATAGGTAATCTTATCTGCTTTGAATCACAAAGCGCAACGCGAAGCGACGCTTTTGTTAATTGAAGCGCTCTGCTTTATAATATATTAGAAATAACTTGTAAATTTAAATTTTAGTATCTATATCGAGACATTTGTAACAATTATTGCACATAAATGAAATTTGCAACATAAAATTAATATGCATAACTTGTGGAGACAAATCTTAAATTAATTTTACAAAATGAAATTTGCAACAATGCTTGCAATTAAATAAATTAGAAATTTAGAGGTTTAAAATTTAAAATAGTTTCATATAATATGTTTGATAAATAGTTAAATAGAATATAGTGCATAACACATAGAGTTTCTAAAAAATAAATTGAAAGAAGCATTAGTCATCATCCTTCATTTCATTCATCCACTCTTGTTCTCCTTCGAGCAAAAGTTCATCATCTTCAAGTCGTCTTCTTCTTCCTCCTCTGCTTCTAATTCTTTAGTTGAATTAATTTCATCTTCTCTTTCTTGAAGGCTATAAGTGGATGTTGGAGTCTTTACAATTGGATGAGATGAATTAGTTGTCATTGTTGATGATGATCCTTTTGTTTTTGATCTACTAAACCTTACATACCATATTCTATCAACTTCCCTTGATGCCTTTTCAATCTGTCTCCAAGTTAGATCTTCATCACCAAAATGTTCTTCTCCAATATCCTCCATTTCTCCAGTTAATCACTAACAACTTTCATCAATATAATCTAAAGTAATTGAATCTATCATATCTCTTAAATTAAATCATCTTTTCAATATTTGATTGTATTTGATGAAACCTAAATTATTTAATTGCTTTTGCTCCAACCGATTTCTTCTTTTTATTTGAATCTGTAGAGACTTCATTAATAAAAAAATGAAGTGTATGGTAAGTTAATGTTCTTAATATTTATAATTTTAAACAATATTTACTTGTTCAAATACACTCCAATTCCTTTCATATACACTAGCACTGCAAGTTAATCCTAAAATTTTAATTGTCAATTTTTATAAATTGGGGGTAGAAGCACCATACATCTGTTATTACTTAGCTGCATTTAAAATTTAGTGTCAACATATGAAATTTATAATAACATGAAATTTATAAACTTAAGTCATTATACCTGGGGACTTCTTATCTCTATTATGGATGCCAAATTCAGCTGCAACTAGACCACTAACATGATTTTAAATTGAAATTTCTTCATTATGTTCCGTTCTCTCATTTGGGTCTCGCACTAGCCTTGTAATAACTGCATATAGGTTTTCCATCAACAGCCCATTTGATTGTATAACATATTTATTTTTATAAAAAAATTCAAGATTGAGGTAATAGTCAGCTTGATGCAATGGTTGTCGATACATCCATCTATTATCAATGATATGAAAAATTTGCTCATACTTTTTTATATTTCTTCTAAATGTAGAATTAATTGCATTTCACCTTATTTATTGCATCATAAATGTAGCTCATAGCTACTCTTCTATCACCATCTACTAATCTCAATATTTTCACTAATGGGCTTGAAACTTTCAAAACATAGGTTACGCCGTTCCAAATGGTAGACTTGAGAATTATCTCCTTAGCTTTTTTTTCCTTACTAAATTCAGACTTGCTCCAATTTTTAGCAATGAGCATATGCCTCAAATTTTCTTTTTGTTTATGTATGCTTGCAAGAGAAAGAAAATAAGTTGCAAATTGCATTATTCCTGGCATAACCAATTCTACACCACTTGTATATTTTCGCATCATGTTTAAAACAAGTCCATGATTATATATAAAATCAGACAACTTCGTAGCTTTCTTGATTGTCCTTTTAATTTGATTAAGTTTTTCAATATCTTCTAACATTAAATCAGCACAATGGGTCGTGCAAGGTGTCTAGTACGTATGTTTTCTTTTATCCAAAATCATTTGACCTACCAAAAATTAAGTAATGTTAATAATTTATATTATGATAAATAAAATTGATACATAAATAATTTAATACAAACGTGCAAGAATATAACTTGAATGATTGTCTGTGATAATTTGAAGTACATTTTCTTCTCCAATTTTTTCATTTGTGCAACTAAGAGCACAAGGGCTTTAATACAATCTTCGAATATTCAGATGCATCCATTGATTTTAAGAAACTTGTGTCTATTGGAGAGCTAACTAAAAAAAAATATTATTGATCTATCTCTACGGTTCGTCCATCCATCAGGCATAAGAGTGCATCTCTTATCTCACCAAATTTTTTTATGCTATTTACATCTTCTATGGTCAACTCTTTCTCCTTTTCAAGTAGTGGTCCTCTCATCTCATGATATGATAGAGGTTTAAGACCTGGTCCATATTGCACAATAGCCTCAATCATCAATGCTTTAAGCTTGACTGCATTATAATGGATACTGGCTTGATAGAACCATCTGACTATGTATTGGATGGTTCTTTCAAGTAACTTTTTATTGAAGTTTTCTTTTATTCCCAACTATCTCATATTTTTTCTTTTTGAAACTTCTTTTTCATGCTCTATAAAATTAAAAAGATCCATTGGCCCTTTTATTTTAGGTTGCTTTACTCCACTAGTTGATGCACTAAAACTTATCATCCTTGGACCCGAGTCAAAAGATATCTTCATACAATCCACAGATGTCTTGTTATCTGATTCTCCTGCTGTATCAATCATTCTCGTGTTATTCTTCATGTATAAATTTTTCTTTAATTTTTTAGTTCCTTCTTGATATGCAATTAGCTCTTCTCGCACTTCAGAAGGAACTTTTTGGCACTTAGTAACATTATTTCTCTTAGATGCTTCAAAGGGGCCAATAAGATACTCCTTTACTTGAGAAATTCCTCCATTTATCTTTTTGTTACAATAGATGCATCCATGGCAAAGAGTATTGAACTCACATTTCAATTTTAGTATACAGTAGGGTTTTTTCTATTCATGTTTGAATCGACCATACTTAACTTTGTGGTGTCAAAGAAGAACAGATAAATAAATTAGCAATAACCTAAATCCATAAAAAATAAAATCGGAGCTTTCCAAGGTAATCATGAAAGAGATACACAATAATTGAGGGCCAAAGTTGCAAACATAAATGCATGCATGAATAGAAATGTGTATTTGAAGCAAGAGAGATTCTTGGAAAAGGAAAATCAATACATCTTTAATATTTGTATGTGGAGGGTGGAGCTTTGGAATAGCTTTGTAAATCTTGGAGAAGAGAATTGATGGAAGCCTACCTGGGGATGTATAGATAGTGTCGATTGGCCTAATTGAGCCGAAATGGTGAAGGAAGAGCTTTGGAAGAAGTTGTGGTGAGGTAGGAATGAAGAATAGAGAAACCGCGAGCTAGGGTTGGAGAGCGAAACAAGGCAGAGCAGCTGTGTCGGCGGTGAGTTGCGTTGAGTACCGGTCTTGAGGTCGAGATGATATGCGTTGGAGAGAGAGGGCTGCACGATGTTCGATTTCTTCGGTAGTTCCGTGCAACGAACAACAAGACGAGAACCTAAGTGTCGAAGGAATATATTGGCTTCAATTTGAGCTATGCGCCGCTCTGCGTCGCTTCAATTGCATCGAGCGCTTCTCAAGCAAAGTGAGTGCTTCACTCACATTTGCACTCGACATCGGAGTGAAGCATAGAAGGTGCACATCGCTCTGCGTTTTCTCAAAAGCACGCTTCACAATGTGGTATAAATAACACTGAGTGATGCGTTTGTCGGTGTTCTAGCTTGGAGGGGTTGTTACTGTAGATTACTATCAAATTGGTAGTTTTTTCCTCGCGCAGTGTATAAGAGTGTTGAAATTGATTTGTTGTTGTTTGTAGGCTTACATTTTCCTTAACTATAGTGAAATCGAGAAGGTGACTGATTCATGTCTTTCTTTCTATGGCTAATATCTATAAATTGGATTGCTTGCTCTCATGTGAGGGTTCTCATTATATAGGCAAATACTTGGCATGATATTAAGTTGAAAAGCTTGAAAAAATCAAGACAAGAATAAACGATCAGACAAAAAAGACTTTAAATAAATACATCCAAGTGAATATAAAATATAGAAAATTTTCCAAATTATAAAGAGCCATTTAAAAATTCAATCCGCAATGTATACAAATTTGTCTAAAAGTGCATACATTTATAATTGGATTTACATAAAACATCAATTTAACAAATGCCTATCTCCAGAAGTTATCTTGCGTCTGTAAATAAAGTTCTCCCTTCTACTATGCATTTAATCAGGAGATTGCCTCAAAAATTTATAAAAACAAACAAATGAATTATAAATTCAGTGGATAATTATGTTTCTACATTATTGCAAATCAAGACAATAGAAATAATATGTATGTTTGGTTTAAATAACAATGGAATATGTAAGTAAAGTGTGGTCAAACAACTTGACAATAAAGTGTAAGCACTTTTTAGTTAATATAGTAACTTGATTATTTCATTTTTTTAACTATCACAGGAGTCACCATTTAAAAGATTCTTTTTCAAAAGAACCTTCAAACCCATCCAATGGATAGGTAGCCATTTCCATTTACGTGCACAGATTCGTTGTTTCTTCAACCAGTACCATAAGGGAGTGAAACTCTATCATCAGCATGCATTTCATTACATAAGTATTAATTACATTAACATTTACATTATGCATTTATGAGACAATTAAGTAAATTTCAAAATATTTAAATGATGCCTTGATTTGAAATATGTGAAATTAAATACATGAATAATTTTTACAAATATCTATTTAATATGAAGAAGTATAATAAAACATAAGAAAGTTATCATTAAAAGGCTGCTTCAATCATATATATTTAAGAATTAAATGCATTTATCTAAGGAAAAAAAGATTTTAATCACTATAATAAAGAAACATATTTACCCATTTTAATGCGGTTTCTTATGTCTCCTTTCCTTTGAAGATTTCTTCTTAAATTGATGTATTTATAATAATTATCATGTGATTAGTATTTAATAGCTAATTAATTTACTAATTTTATAATTTTATCATTATTTTGACTTTAACTTAATACTTCATGTTCTTGTAATATCTTTATATTCTTCTCTTTTATTCATCTCAGAATACTTGGTTTTCACTTTTAAGATACACAAAAAAAATTAGATTTTCTGTTATTGTGTGGTATTGATTATGATATAGTTATCATCACAAGTTGTACTGTATAATTTAAAGAATATATATTTTTATATTTGTTAAACTTATATCACTCCAATAATTTATGTTGTATTTCACAAATATATGGTTGGCATTTAGTGTATTGAATCTGACATTTGTTGTACGCGAGAAAGAGTTCTAATTATGCTATATATTAATACATATTTACCTTCTTACTACATCCATATAATAAATAATTCTGGGTTAAATAATCTTAGTGGTTTCCTACCTAATTTTCATTCAAATTATAATTTAAGATTAGGGTTTTATGCTAATCATAATGTTCATAACTTTTGAAAGAAAAAGAGCATCAAAAGTCTTACCTGCAAGTGCGCCAAGATCAATTTCCTTGCTGATTTGCCCTTTTCTTATGGTAACTCTAATTAAATCAAATTTTTTCAATATAAAATTATAGATTTAAAATTAATCTAATAATGTTCACTAAGAGGCAATAAAATAATTCAAGTTTTTTGCTGATTTTATGATAAACCTAGTCAAATAAATAAAATTTTCTTTTTGAATTGAGTATAATCATCACTATAGAAAAGCATATGTATTAAAATCTAAATTTCAGATTTCCTTGGAAAGAATAATATTAATTTCACTCTACATTAAACTTGCTATTTTTTTGTACTACCCTTTTAGAATAAATCAAGAGTTTTACAATTTTACATAAAATTGTGGGCTCTGAAAATTCGCCGCCGACCTCTCGATGAAGAGAGTTTGATTTAAGTGTCGGTGTAATTTTTAGAAAGCAAATGAAATAGTAGATAAGACACCTTCTGAGATTTTCATCTCATTTTGAGGATTTTAGATCTGTTCATTTTATAGCAAAACACATAGTTAATTACCTCCCAATAAGTGAGAGAAACTTTTGATTAAAATTTAATAGATTGAATGAATCGTTATAAGTAACATGGAGTTTTTGAATTTGGGGTTTAGAATTTATGAAATTCACCATTATTTAACTTAAAGCATATGGTTGGTGGAATGATGCGTGATCTGATCCCGATTTCGTCATCCCATTTGCTCGGTAATTCTTAGTCGGGAGGTAGTCGACCAACTGATCGAAGATCTTTCTCAAACACATGGATTCGTAAATTTGTAAATCACTGGGATGGTGTTGTCAGAACAATCTTAAGTCCACCTTAGTTGACAAAGAGCTTTTGTCTTATCAAATATCCCTATGATTCATAACTCAAAGGTGAACATCACATACAGTCGTGGCCTTAATATAATGGTGTCGTATCATCGAGGACTCGGTTATAGCGCATCATATGCTCTTCGAATCCATGAGACAGAGTAGAGCCACTTCTACGAGATTTGAGTTTGAATATAGTGATTTGTTTGACTGACATTTTTCTTTTAGAGTTTTCTTAATCTGTCATCCCAACAAATGATGGTGGATGGGTGGATGAGTTGTTTACTTTAAGTATTTAAATGATAAATTTTATTTAATTCACATGTCTTCTTAGTTGAAATTTAGTTTTAAGATGAATTAATTTAGAGCTCAAATATCTTTTAATGATAATATCCTCTCCGATTGAGATTTTCGATCAACGCTATCATCGGGTAAACCTCAACTCTGTCATGAATATGATTGAGTTTTATAATCCAATGTAATTTAAGTTCATTTAGAAATTGATCATTTAGTAGACCATATTAACTCTATTTCAAACATGAGGATTAGTCTTATGATCATATTCTGTATAATATATCTTTCATTGACTTGAATTAGCATTGACGACATTCATTAGCTTGCATGCATATAGTCATAAATGATTGAATTGATTTTATCATTTTCTCCCCCCTTTCTTTTTAAACTCGTCCCTCACTAAGTTTAGATATTTAGTATAAGTGTCGGAGCCCATGTGAGTATTTAGTGATTTAGGTAATTTTATTTCTAAATTATGAGATTAATTTCATATTTATTTAATCTCAACTTAGCCTGCGAGCCTTTTTTAGATATTATAATTTGCACTTTAAATCTCTATGTCCGAACACATGTAGGTGTTTTTTAGCTTAGATAATTTCATCTAATTAATGAAATCTTTGATTTTGAAAATTATAATTAGAATGAAATTTTTTAATTTTTGGATTGAAGGAAGCTCCTTCATTCGTGCAGAATTTAATTTAGTGTCGCATTCTGTCTGCTTGCAAAAAGAATTGCAAATCCGGTGGTGATGAATGTGTTTGAAATTGTTCTAATATCTTATTAGATCCTTTGGAATAACATATGTTGAAGTGCCAAATTTATATTTACTGTCAAAATATTCAATTCGCTTCAAGTTCACAAATCTGTTTGAGTTCAATCCATCTTTCTTTAATTGAAATATAATCTTCAAATTTATTTCAAATTTATTTTCATTTATAATTACAAATTTAATTTGATATCAATTTATTTTAGCAAGCTTAAGCAGTGCTATTTGTTTAGCTTGAATTTTATTTGCAAATATGAATTGTGGATAAAATTTTGGATATTCAACGTTATCCGTGTAGAAATACATAGGAAGCTACAGCATCCGTCTTTATTATTGAGTATGTTGTCTTCGATCTCAGTAGAGTCTTCATTATTAAGCATAGCATTATATGGGTCTTGATATATATAAACAAATATATATATATATATATATATATATATATATATATATATATATATATATATATTTCAAATAATTCAAATTTCATTTTAGATTATTTATTTTTTTTGATGTCGATTTCTTTTAAATGAATCTTGATTCTTCCCCTTTTTTTAAGTCAAAAATTCAATCAAAATTTTGGCAACATTTCGGTAGTATTAGGCGTCATCCGTGTAGGGCTACATCATAAGCTGCTTTCTCGCTGTATTTATTTAGCGTGTGGACGTTCTTTGCGACCACAAGTCTTACACCCATTAAGCATTGAGTGGTCTTGATCACCATAAAAGCCAAGCATGCATATATATTTTTCACATATTCGGCATCTAATTATCTTGGCTTACTCTGCATGCAGCCAGGAGCGGTGTCTTCACACACCGAATTTTATCTCATCACGCTTTGATGAGCGTAGTGAGCTTCAAACTTAAAAATCTACATATGCATATATTTTTCATTTTCATACATCCACAATCCACAACACTAATGATTTTGCATGAGTTGTCGAGGATTGAATAAGAGATATTGGAGTGTTGATTATTTGGATTGAATGTGAGAAAATCTTTGGAAACTGAGACGATGATGGTATTTCTTTCTCGGTTTCTGTTTGAAAGGAAATATATTGGCGAATAATGGAAAACCGAAAACCGACCATTGATGATGGTGTTACTTTTGGTTTCGAACGAAAAGAAAGAGGCTGCAAATAATGGAAATGTAGGAAACTAGAAGTGGAACCCACTGATGTGGTGTTGTCTACTTTCAAAGGTGATCGGGTGAAATTGGGAAATGTATGTCATAAAGGAAAGGAGGAATCAAACACCAAATCTCTTTTCTCATCTTAATCTTATCGTCATGAATAGCATCATAATTCTTTAGTGAGCCCTTGATCTTGTTTTTGTACCTCTTAACTTCTGCACTCATAGGAAGAAATGAATATCATTGAACTATGATTGGTTTGATTCTTGCACTCCATAAACCATGAAAGAGGACTAGCAGAGTGGTTGATTAGCAATACATTTGAATATATGGGATTGTAATTGAGATTATCCCTACTAACTCCATCCACTTGGGCAAGACCCCTCTTTCCCAGCTTCATACTTGTTGATAGAACACGATACCACATTTTTGAATTGTCAAATATTACTGGAATGGTTTGGGAGATAAGATCCATATCATACAAAGAGCTCATGGCACAACTGTTTGTCTCCCATCCTTCTTCTGATGTTGCATTCATCAAGTGATGTAATATCCCCTTCTTGTTGTGTATTGGATTAATGCACAGTCTAGAAGGCATCACAAACACTCTGCTCAGGAATAGGGCTTCCTTGAGCGCTCATCTGTGGCTGGATTCGTGGTGGCCGAGACCTTCACAAGAATCGCAATGCTTACCAGGGCAATCAATCCTATTCCCTAGTATAAGTACTTCCGCTCCAGCCTGCTCGGTCCATCCTTCTCGCCGGATAAATCATAACAGCCTTCATTTTTCTGGTTATTCTCACGCCGCTCCTCTTCCTCAACGGTGTCAATAGCTTTGGCATTAGGCTGTTCCCCTTCGACTTTGGAGCCCCGCCTACTCTTCCTTTTTTTTCATCTTCTTCTTCAAGCTTGATGCTTCCATTACAAAGGGAGACATGCTTAGAGGCAGGAACCCACCGGCAGTTATAGGGCCAGAAGCAGATCGACATCACAGAATAGTGCCCCTTTTTTTTTTCGAGCCTTGCAAGACCGACCTCCTCTTGGCTGCTTGAAACCGTTGGAGAATAATCCTCATTAATGACCTTAATTGCCTGATTAATGGATTTCCATATGAGATTGGGCGAGATTTTTAAAATTAGAGTGCAATTTCGAACGTGATTGAGGAGCATTTATGGGATAAGTATAATCTGATTATCAATTCCTATCAATGCAAAAATTTTGATTTAATTATATTATGATTTAATAATTAAGATTAAATTGAATTGTATTTAATTAAATTAGATGTCTCTTTTATATCGTCAAAATTCAGTGAATCTTGGAACACATAATATGGGTATTATTTGTAGGAAAATTTGACGTTCCGGATTAAGCGTAATCCATTTCAGCGAGCCATTTGGTTCGTTGGCGTCATAATCTTCGGTTCAAAATCTATTATTGCTTGATTTCGCGGCATTGTCCGAAATGGCCGCGGATGGTCTCATTGATAGATTTTGATGTTTCGCTAACAACGCGATCTTTGCGAAGGAGTCGTTTGAGCACGTCGCGGCTTCCAACCTCGACGATATCGTGTGCGGTCTTTTCCACCTCCTTGGGGTGACCTTGACAGATCGTATCTCAATTTCGGCGTTCACGCAGCGCGGCGTTGGTTGATCAGATCATTTGATTGATTTTTCCCGAGGTATTTTACCGATTTGCATCGTATCCGATTGCTCGATATTCCATCAACGTGTGGAATAATCATTTATGATTTGGCGTTTGATCGCAATGTAATCGCGGTGGTTACACATCGCTTCGACCGAGATATCGTGTAGACTCCCCTTTGATTGGTGGACCGTTAAATTGGAAATCGTATTCGATCAATTTTGCGTTCGCGATGAGTCCATCGATGAGATACCGCGACGTTAGTGTATTTGGTCGATTCGTCTTTGCGTCATCATAATTCGTGACTTGACTTAAGCATGCATGGTGGTCAACAAAAATCTTATTAGAAAATTTTATTTTCAGGTTATGACAAGATTATATAAAAAGAAGAAAATTTAAATCACCAAATACTTATCTTTTTCTCTCATTTCTTTCTTTTTTTTCCTTCTTTCTTATCTTTCTTTTTGCTAGCTATCTCTATTTCTCTCTTTGAAATATCCCCCTTTTTTTCTTTTGATAGCTAACCTTCCCCTTTTCCGTAAGTGGGAACAGTAGCGTTGGTTCTCTGAACTGACACTATAGTAGTTTTGTTTTTTATTTATTTAACTGCTATTGTAATCTCCTTTTATTAAAATTGTCTTCGAAATTTAATGATTTAGACAAAATGCACATATCTTTAACTGAAAAGATGTTGATAACATTCTCGCATTTATATATTTTTTTCGAAGTGGCATCTCGTTCTGTCTCATGCTTCCACAACACACGAATAAACATAATTACTCGATTTTTGAGCTGCTTTACATCATACCGTATAATTCTTTCTGGCTCTTCTACATATGTAAGATCAGATTGAATGCCTATTGAATCAGAAATAATCATGTTACCCTCATTACCAATATATTTTTGTAGTAGAGAAATATAAAATACCTTGTGTACTCCGTGCATATGTGCTAGTAAAGCAAGTGGTAAGCCACTTTACCAATCCTCTCCAAAATTTCATAAGGGCCAATATATCATGGACTTAATTTTCCAACTTTGGATCTATTTTGAGCAGCCTTTTGGAAAATATTCTTTTAGACGATGACTCATGTAATGGTTGAAAATATGAATTAATCAAGTTATTGTATCAACTAAGTAGTGTTTAGCTTATTTCTTTTATGTCAAACTGTTTAACCACACTTTATTTACATGTTTCATTTTTCTTTAACTTGTTAATGCATATTATTTCTATTGTCTTGATTTGTTATAATGTAGAAATATAATTATACATTGAATTTGTAACTCATTTGTTAGTTGTTGCAAATTTTTTAGGTGACCCTTCTAATTAATAAATAAGTAGAAGGGAGGACTTTGTTTACAAGCATAGGATAACTTTTGGAGAAAAAGGTATTTGTCAAATTTATGATTTAAGTAAATCCAATTGTGAATGTATGCACTTTTAGCTAAATTTGTATACTTTATGGATTAGATTTTTAGTTGGCTCTTTTGAAATATTTTTTGTATTTTATATTCAATTGGATGTGTTTAATTAAATTTTTTTTCCATCCAACCTTCCATTCCGGTTTTGGTTTATCTAAGCTCCTGGGCCATGTTGTGACAACATTAATCAAATCTGGCAAAAAAAGTAACTTGTTGATGTAATCTTAAATACAATAATTCATAAAAGTATTACTTCATTACACATAATCTACAATAATAATTATATAGCCATAATACAAATATCTTAAAGTAATTATGTAATTTTGCAACAGTTTAGTGGACTTTTCATCACCCTATACCCTCCCTCAAATTGATGTTGGTTAATTAAGAAACTTCAATTTTTCCACTAAAAAATGATGATGTTGGTGTGTCACAACATTCATAAAGATGTTGTAATTTGAAGGTTGGTAGAAGTATAAGGAAGAGAAATAATATGAGTGTCTGTGGGCTCCAAAAATTCACATCCGACCTCTCGACAAAGGAGAGATTTGATTAATGCTGGTCAAATTTTGAGTGACGATGAAATAATAGATAAGACATTGCCTAGAGATTTCGTTCTCATTTTAGGAGGACTTTAGATTTGGTTCCTAATTTTCTATAGGGCGAAGTGCCTATAGTTAATTTCCCCTCTCAATGCTATGAGAGAACTTTCGATTAAGACTAGTCGATAGATCACTAATTGCTTAGCATATAGTAGTAGTAAATAGAGTTTAAAATTTTGAATTATGAAATTTATCATCTTTTAACTTAAAGTGGATGATGAGGGAAATGATGATGCGTCCGATCAAGATCCATGGTTTTGTCATCATAGGTTGTTGTAATCCCTGGTCTACTTAGTACAGGAGGTAGTTAACTCAACCTAATCGTAGGAATTTTGTCATTAGCTATGGGTTGTTTCGTCTAAGAGAATTTTGTAGACTTGAATTGATGTTTGTTTTAAGGGGATAATTTTAAGTCTACCCTAGTTGACAGAGAGTTTTTTGCCTATCAGGTGCACTATATGGTTCACAATTTAAGGATCAGAGTCATTAGAAAATAGACGAACTACAGTTGCGACTGTAATATAATAGTGTCATTTGTTGCAAACCATCTGGTCAGGTGGCTTTGGTTGTAAACACTTTATATGTAGCCAAACCATAGGGATAGATGACTTGTCCATGTTCTTATTGTCATGAGATTATTTGAGTTTGAATATAGGAGAACACTTGACTCATTCACTGTCGAATTTGATTTTGGTGTGAGATGGAAAATCTCTTTCCGTCGATTTTAGATCTGGAGTAAGGGAGAAGGCGTGAGAGTGCTATTTTGCGAAGTACAACACTATTAAACTGTCATTTTTCAAAAAAAAAATAAACTTGAAATTAACTAAATTATAAGTCTTAAAATTCGAAGACTTGCATCCGTTAATTTTGGATTTAATTGGGAAAATTTTGAAAGCCTCCACCGTTGACCTTGGGTTTGGTGCAAGATGAAATTACTTTTCTTCGTCTATCTTAGATCGGGAGCAATGTAGAGTAGTAGTGCATATCGCATTGAATTTTGTGAATGTAGCACTACTAAGTTGTAATGTTGCTGGAATTTTATGAAAATTATTAAATTTAAAATTTTGATTTCAAAATGAAGATCAAAAGTAAAAAAATAAAAATAAAAATAAAAATATTGAATATTTAATTATTAAATTAGAATAACTTGTAAATTACTTGATGCCTCCCTTTTACATTAAAATAACATAATTTAACAAAAATAAAATTGGGGACTTAGGCTTAAATTATTGAACTTCTAATAAATTTGGACACATGATGAATTAATTATTATCTCATTCATATGTTAATCTTATAAAATCCACAGATTTAACTTTGATAGAAAAATACAATGTGTTAAGCCAACATATTAACAATTGTTCAATTGTTCAATTAGCATTGCAATAGATGTAAATAATCAATTGTTCAATTGTTCAAATACAATGTGTTAAGGACTCGAATGTAATTTAATGATTAATATGAGAATCAAGATAGTCTTGTTTAATATCTAAGAGCTATTCTCTTTTGAAACTCAAAATTAGCATTGCAATAGATGTAAATCGAATTGATCATTTAATTGCTTGATTAGACCCAACATATTAACAACATATTGAAGGTCCAAATATCTCACAATCAACTCTTATAAAATTAGAGTTCATCTCAAACATAAATAGAGATTGAATTATAAAGTCATCTCAAATATAGAAGAAATGATTTATTTCAAACATAAAATGAGATCAAATCATTTAAATCCAAGCCAGTTGGCATTCCAACGGATATAAGCCCAACCTATGTTCATAAAATGAACACATTAACGTGGTCTTCGAATAGTTGTAAGTCTAATATTTGTCTGCAATGTAGACTTTAATCTTTTAAAATTTGGCATTCTAAATGAATGTAAGCCCAACCTATGTTTGCAAATGCAAACATCACTACAAACATTGGCATTCCCATGGTTGTAAGCCCAGTTGTTCACAAGGCGAACTCAAACATACTAAACAATGACATTCCAATGGATATAAGTCTAGTCACTTGTTTGTAATGCGAACTCCACATATGAAACAATCTAATGGCATTCCAAAGGGATGTTAGTCCAGCTTACTGGCATTCCAATGGATATAAGACTAGTCACTTGTTCATCATACAAATTTTCTTGAAACTTTGGCATTCCAAATGGATGTAAGTCCAATCTAATGACATTCAAATAGATGTAAGCTAATTTATGTTTGTAAATGCAAACATCATTACTAACATTCCAATGGATATAAGCCTAGTCACTTGTTTTCTATGCGGACTTCCTTAAAATTTTAGCATTCCAAAGGGCTGTAAGTCCAATCTAATGATATTCTAATAGATAAGCCTAACTTATGTTTGCAATACAAATATCACTCAAAACTAGGCATTTCAATGGATGTATGTCTTATGTATGTCTGCAGATTTCATAAAATTGAATTACTGGATAGACTTATAAGTTTAGTTTAGTTTAAATAATTCAATAAACACTTGCACAACAAAACCCACACAATAACCTTAGTATACTTGGGATCTCTAAGACGAGACAACTCATGACTGTTAATCAAATTCCCTGGACATTACATTTAATAACTCTCTGATGTTGGTAGGCTAAAATAATGACAGTCTTGTGATGATAGAATCATGAGATCTTGATCTGGATTACTCTCCTTTTTTTTTGGACAGTCATCCATACCATACCACTAGACACCGATTTATGTTAGATATTCATGTTTATTTTCAATTTTAATTGAGAGTGCTCTCCTATTGCAGTAAGAGGGTTAATTAACTATGGATGCTTGCATCATAGGAAGTAGGACCCAGATCTAAATAAACTCTAACTTAATGTTGGGGGAAATCTAGTTGAATGTAAATCAATCTGCTTCATGAAGAACAAACTCCCTAATATCCTAAGATGGCGGAGATTTTAGATGTTTTTCTTGAATGATCATCTATGAAGCTTGATTACATGTCACTTGATTTGATTTGGATGTTGATCAAGTTATAGACCTTGTTGACTCCATCTTTCTTAATAGAGAATTGGGTTTATTGTAATCACATCTTATGAAGTTGAATGTTTTTATGTTTCATACATGAAATTTTTTCTATTTAAGATATGAATAAATATACGTAAATGAGGTATCAAGATTGATGTGATTTAGATTGAAGTCATTAGGTTAAATTAATTTTCTAATTGCAATTTTTTTTGAAGTTTATTACATATGGTATTATTAATAAATGTCAATTTTATCAACTCCAGTCCCTGTTTGGAGGAGGATTGAACTTGTTAGATGGGATTTCTTTTGATTTCTTTCAATTTGATTGATACAATTGTAATGTAATTTAATTATTCAAATTATGACATATTCTGAATATTCAGTAAACAGTCATATTTATGTTCTTTAATAAGCTATTTCATCTTGCACTTCCTTGTAAGCAAACTATTGAACAATGTCATTGCTTATAAGACAATCACTAAGTCCATTTGCATGCCTTATATATATATCTTATTAGTTCATCTAGACCCTAATTCACGGAGCAAATTATCCACTAAAGGATGACATTCTAGCACGTAAATGAGTTATTAAGTTCCATGCAAGTCCCTATGAGTCTTATTTAAGTTCTATTCTCATTCATTCGTAGTCAAACTTTCAACTCATTGCAAATCTTTTTGATGTGCTCAACGTTTGTCTTATTTGTGCTTGTGTAGAAGCCTTCAAATGTACCACAAGTTCTATTTTGAAGCCTTTTTCTTTGTGCTCTTTCAGTTCATGCAATGTCATATATCGACCTGATTATCCATCGAAGGTTCATGATTTATGTTCATTGGAGAATTATGTAGTTCTTATACGAGTTGTATTCTATATTTTGTCTTCTTTTGAAGACAGGTTTTAAATCCATAACAAATTTTACTTACACTAGTTGATGAACTATCGAGTAATGTTCTTGGCTGCGAGAGATATATCAAACTTGGTACAAGTTTATTTTTTAATTTGGGATTTGAATTATACTTCACTTGAAAACAGCCCTCCAACCCCATGTAATCTTTCATTAGTATAAGTCATGTTTTCACTTGTAGGTAGGCTTCTAAACCATTGCAAATCTTGTTAAAGTTTTAGCATAAGCCTTGCTTGAATTTGTTCTCGTATGTGGAAGAACTTCCCAGTATATTGCAAGTCATTTGCCCTCATTAGCAAGCCATTGAATCTCTTGTTGCTCAAATTTGAATTTTATTTCATGTTCAATCTAAACTGCTGTTGCAGTTCAGTTGATGCACATGTGTTGTGCAATCCATGTGTTTTCTGAGATACATCAATCATGCTAATTGGCGAGTAATGCATTTAAGTCTAATCAAGTTCAATTTTTGCAAGTCCACTCTCAACTTCAATATTTTGTATTTTGTGTTTGATTTGATGCTAATTCTTACTTTTCAAATTTGGTTTTAAATGCCCTTTTATTTTGTTCCTGTTGAAGCCCTACATAAGTCTGGATTTTGGCGAAATTTTGTCAACCTTTCGGTCGCATATGGGGTTGCATCAGGAGACTGGGTTTACTTGTCACGCCAATAAAGGTTCGCATGGTTGGTGTCATAAGACACTGCTGTTGTGATTGCCAAAAGAATTCCACTGTGCCAAGAAAGTCGCGTATGGGGTACCTACATGAAGATTTGCAATTTTTAGTTATCCCTGTTGTGCTAAGAAAAGTGCGCACAAGGCTTACCCGGTGCATTGCGAGCGTTACATATGAGTTTCTTTTGCCACGCTAAGAAAACGTGCATAAGTTTTGCTCGTTGCTTCAAACGAGTTACAATTGAGAAGTTTAGGTGTTTAGGTTACACATTTTTATACCTTCATGCACGAATTTTGAGGCAATGGCAACTTGAATGCCATTGGTTTCGAGGTGATATAAAGGTAGGGAGGGGCAGAAAATTTTTTTCTTTTCTACTCCTTTTTTAGCTATTTGGATTTTAGAGAGAAAGTGAGAGTGAACTCTTTGTGTTTAGAGAGAGATAGAGAGGGGTGCTAGTGGTTTGGGTAGGTGGTTAGCAATAGGGAAATGGCTAGGGTTTGGGGTTGGGCTCGGTTTTGGGAGTCAAATTAATTTTACGATATTTTCGTCATATTTTTTTTTTCTCTCCAGAAACCCCTATTACACAGCAGATGTTTTGCACTGTTCTTGTGACAACAACAAAATACTTTCTAGATTCTCTCTATTTCTCTCTACTTTCCAAAGTTTCCGATATTTTCTCTTTTGCTCTACCTCACAAGCTAGTTTCATGAGATTCTCTTGCTCTACCTCACAAGCTAGTTTCATGAGTATGATATGGTGTCACCCATGAATAGATCGGGATCCAATAGACATAATGTCTAGAGTTAAAACTAGTTCCGTTAAAATTGAGAAAAAATTTAAGTGTACTATGTGATAAAAAAGTATCATTGAGAGTAGAGATAACTTTTATAAAATTGTAATTAGAAGGCTAATAATCTATGTGAATCCGGATGTTGGGAAACATGAGTCACATCCAAAACTTGAGTGGAGGGGAGGTTAGGAATCAAGTTGAGTTTGGAGGAAGTAAGGTGTTTGGATGAATGTGCGTTCACCATAGAAATGATTAAGAAATAGTCGTAATAGAAATAGTTGGAGTAGTACCTATTGAAGTTAAGTTGGTGAAAAGTACACTAGAGTGATTTGGCCACATATAGTGAAGAAATGATGTGCCGATCTAACTAATAAACAGTAATAATGTTGAAGGATTATGAGGAAAGGTGTAAAAGACAGTAACACATGTACAAGTGCAAAAAGACTTGGAAAGAAAAATTGAACTTGAGTAGTACTTAACACGGGGTTGAGGATTCATAAATCTAACATCAAAGAATTGATCGTATTATTTTATGCTTGCAGGTCGTAGTGTTGCTTTTCCGGGTTATCCATTGGGTTCTGGCTTGACACCTGCTGCTGCAAATGTAAGATTCATTTTTCCGTTTTTGTATGCATCAGTTTACATTGATTTGATATTGTGTTTCAAGTACAATCTATTTACATCAAACTTAAATATTTTGCTAAAATATTTGTCAAATATAGGAAGCATGATAACTATTTATATGTATGGCCGTTGTATTTATGTTGTTTTTTATTTGACTATTTTTTGTAATGTTTAAAGGTCTACACTTTCAGGAGTTAGGCCTGTTGACTGGGACTCCTGTGGGAACTTCACTGATTGATGCTCATGCTGGTGGTGTTGGTGTTATGAACAGTTTGCCTGATGCAGATTTCCAGTCTGGTCTATATAACTTTTAGTTATTCTTGAAATTAAAATAAACAAAAATTCGTTGTTCATACAACTACGTAATGCAAGAAGTCATTTTCATTCGATGAGGTCCATATTCTGCAGCTGATAAAAAAGATGTATGCCATCGCTTGGTATTAGTTTGTGGGACATCCTACTTGCCATATGGCTGTCTCAAAAGACAGATTATTCATTCCAGGGGTGTGGGGACCATTCTGGTCAGGTAAATTTATGTTCCTTCTAAGTTTAGTCCCAAAATTGTCCTTCAGAATTTCAACTTTTTTAGTTCCAGGATCTTTAATTGTATAGTTCTTATTGGCTTAAAATTATCACCCCTTTCGACTAACAGTGCCGCAATTTACTTGGTTATGTAGCAATGATACCTGAATACTGGCTCACAGAAGGTGGACAAAGTGCAACTGGAGCTTTGCTAGATTATATTATTGAGAACCATGTTAGTGCTCCTCTTCTTGCTAATCGAGCTGCTTCACAAGGTAACTTTCTTTCCTTTGCTTTGAGGAATGCATGTTAGAAGGTTGAACTTTTTATAGTGTTGATTTTTTTAATGGGTGAACTTGCACGTGTTATCAATCATTTCTCCAAAAAATTCAATAAACTTGATGATGCTGGTCTCTGTTTTTCATCGTCTAGGTAAATCTGTGTATGAGTTGTTGAACAATATCCTGGGATCAATGGCGCAGGAGCTAAATGTTCCATTTCTTGCTGCATTGACTGAAGAGATACATGTTCTTCCCGACTTCCATGGAAACAGGTATAACAGATTAAGACGTTTTCATTGTGAAAAGGTATTATTTAATGCATCTTTCATAAGCATGATATTGTATTTGTTTATTCTGATGATAAAATTTTAGATTGTTTTGCTCTATTTATTTAACTTTTTCTTGTTCTTTGTAAAAGTCAAGTTTCTTTTATTTTTTTGTCCATTACAACGTATATTTTATTCCATGGAATACTTAAGGTTAAGATGGCATGCTATGTTTGTTTGAATGTTAATAATAAGAAAGGGGAGTTTTTCATTGATCAGTAGAGTTACTTATTTTTATTAAAAAATTTCACATTATCCACATTATTGGATTTAAACTTGTCTACAATTAGCAATATCATTAATCTTTCACGCTGTTGATGCGCTTTATTTGTGAACTGATTTAATAGTACAAGTCCAGCAAAAGGGCAAAATCCATTGGAACAGTGTTGAAAGAAGCATGTTTTCCTGTCCGCGTGTGTTTATCATGTCTTTGCATGTGCGCTTGTGCGGTATAAGCATGTGTTCATACATGTTGCATGTTTATGTTTGCATGCATCTGGCTGCAAACATGCTTTTTTCTGGATCCGAGCAATTGTTTGTGCATTATATATTGTTAGCATGCATTTGAGCATGCATGCATTTATAATTTGATTTTATATCCTTTCCTCATGGATATCTTGTTTAAAAGAGTTCCCGATACTATATGGGCGCTGCATTTATCAAGCCACTTATGTTATGGGTTCAACTCATCTCTTTCGATTTTGCACAAATTAACAAGCTGATTTTATAGCCTTCCCTCTGAAGAATCTGCATAATTTCCCTGGCACCCATGAGGAATGGGCAACACACTTATATAAACAAATAGGTTCACTGATACAGTGAATAACAAGACTTTACCTGCCAATGATTAAACGTGCCTAAGGGGATGAATATCAGAGTTAAATTTGTGAGGAATATAATGCAGAAGTTCAAATGAATAAAGAAATCATTATTATTCTCTTTTTTCTTGTTAAGGCACCATTATAATTGTAAGATCTGTCTACATATCCAAATTTTGTCTGCAAGTAAAATAAATTTAATGTTATTAATGATTGCTAGCTTAGTTTCCTATCATATGCTTACAGCACTTTGTATTGGAGCTCCCTTAGGCAATGCGATGCTGTCTTAACTGTTGATGCCGAAAGAATGCATTTAGTTTTTTATGCATGCTTGTATTTCATTAATCAGGTCACCAGTTGCGGATGCTAAATCAAAAGGTATGATTTGTGGTCTAACGCTTGATACAAGTGAGAGGCAGTTGGCCCTTCTATATCTTGCCACAATTCAGGGAATTGCTTATGGTACACGCCACATTGTGGAACAATGCAATTCACATGGGCATAAGGTAGTAATTTATTCCTAACATTAGTTGTGATAACATGTGTTGATTTTACATATTTTTGAATGTATATTCATTATGCGTGACACAAATTTATTTAAATACTGCAGCATTTATTCATTTTTTGTTAAATGATTTGAGCTACTTATATTCCTATTTCTCTAATAAAACAAATGGAATGGATTATCCGTAATGACTATGATGTGGATAGGATTTGGAGTGTTTCCATGGTCCTTTTTTTTTGCGCTGACACCGCTTCATTTAAAATGCACTGATATTTACATCTCCAATTAATACATCCCCCATAATTACAGGTTCTGATTGTTATGCAAACAAATTGTTGAATATTGATTTGGTTTGCAAATACTTGAATATGAGGGTTCATTCTCTGCAAACCAGTCTGCAATTGATGCTGTCATTAATAAAGTTTAATTTTGTTTTCACTTGTATGTATTGCACCACAAATTCAGTAAAGCAATAAATCGCCGACTTCTTAAATTGGTGGTTTAGGCCTGATAGTAAGTAAATGGGGAATGCCGATTCCTTCTTTTTTTCTTTTATGAAATTCTCAGTACCTCTAAGGAGTCACTTCTATACAGCAGGTCTTATTTTCAGAGATTGGTATATTTGGCGAGGAGGGCTCAATTTTTTTAGTTTATTGCAGTGTTGTTTGTTAAAAGATGTAGCATACGTCACAATACAGCATATTATGTCATTTCCAAGGGAACTGGGTTTATTACCAACTTAGCAAGTGATATCCTGTGAACTACAATATAATTTGGTTATATTAGTTTAGTCTTTTTAAATGTTAATTGAAAATGAAAACGATTTTCGGCATGCCTGTGCTTGATAAAATGCGTATCTGAGATGATCAACCACTTAAGTAATAAATGCATGTATGGCGGTTGGGGTTTGTTTACTTACAGATTCTATTCATCTGCTCATCTTTTGATTTCATTGATCAGTATGATCCAACAAGTTCTTTTTTCTATGGATTAAAGTTGTAGTTTTGATTACAGTGGTTGTTAAATCTCCCTCGTGTATAATTTCCAAGTTTTTGCCCATCCGCAGATCGATACGCTCCTTGCATGTGGTGGATTAGCCAAAAATCTATTGTATATCCAAGAACATGCAAATATAGTTGGTAAGTCTGCTCTTCCTCCTCTTTCTTTGGCATAATTAAAGGATGATGTTATATTATACCATGCTCAAATTGCAGGTTTCCCTGTCATTCTCCCGAGGGAAAATGAGTCTGTGCTTTTGGGTTCTGCCATTTTAGGAGCCGTTGCTGCTAAAAAATATCCCACTCTTCATGATGCGATGAGCGTGTTGAATGCTGCGGGTCAGGTAAATGAACGCCTGTGTTTGGATTGCCACCATCACCAAATGCACCAATTAAACCTTTTCCAGTCGTCTACCTAAATCCCATAGAATCCATGCTCTAAAAAGCTTATCGATAAATAGTTTGAACTGTAAGATGAGAGTCTCGAGACATGGCCATCCTGTTTCTTTTCACTCGATATTTTGTTCCATATTCTTTTGCTAGAATTTTGCTTTGCGCTCTTAATATGATTGTTTTTGCCAGTAACTATCTCATATTAAATCCACTATCATCTTCAACATCATTAGTCATCAAATATATTTTTTGAAGATTTATATACGTAGCACACAATTCTTTACATATCTAACATCCAATGTTTGGTATTTATTTATCTTTCTTCTATTTGAAAATGTACATTTCACTTTAAAAAAGTGAAAGATGAAACTTTTTTTATATGATATCGAATATTGAGATATTATAATTGTAAAATATAAAATTTATGTGTTTAGATATGTAAATATATAAGAATTGTGAGGTATGTATATAAATCTCCCAAATAATTTTTTTTTTTCTACCAAACTTAACAGCAGTACATTATTAAATCTAGTAACATGGATTCTGAAATATGGGCAGGTCATCAATCCTTCAGAGGATCCAAGAGTGAAGAAGTATCATGATGCAAAGTATCGGATATTCCGATCTCTCTATGAGCAGCAGCTTTCCTATCGATCCATGATGGTTGAAGCCATGCAGCAGCTGCAGTAAGTGTAGTGATTGCTTCCTCCTTTTCCTATCGCTTCATTATTATTGGTTCATGCCATGCTGCAGCAGTGGAATTGTTCCGCTTGCCTCATTTGTTAAAATATTCACTAATTTGTTACGTTGTTTTTTCCCCCGCTATGAACTAGGACGATATTTTTCTCATATTGATATTGAAATGAAGTTTCATATACCAAACTTTTGCTTTGAAGTTGCCTCAGTCCGTTTTGTCCTTTTTCATGTCTTAAATTTTTTTTTTCCGTGCGTTTCAGCTTTTTTGTCTTCACGATTTTTGTCCCTAAGGGCTTTTCCTGTGTAACACTTTGAAAATGAAATTGGGCTAAGCCTTTAATTCTTCCAAAAAAAAAAGAAAAAAAAGAAAAAAAAATGTTGTAGCCATTCACGTGATTTAACTAACATTTTTCACGTCATTCTGTAAGTTGATATTGAGCAAAATTCTTTTCACTTGAAGCTTTTGGCTTAGTCAAGTCAGTTGATTTACCTTCATGGCACACAATTATTATATATTTATATATCTGACACTTAAATTTTAATATTTATATAAATAATATTTAAATCTTTGATAGTACATAAGAAATAATACATTCATTAGCTTTTTTAAGATAAAATATATTTTTCATGTATAGAAAAAATGTTATATTTATAAATATAAAATTTTAAGTATTAGATATGTACATGCATAAGAATTGTGTGCTATATATATAAATCTCTCAAATTTATAATATAAGGAATTTTGTTAATAGTTAGTATGACCAAATGAGTAAGTTATGTAATATGAAAATATCAATATAATTTTGCTTTTGTTATTGGCAATGATTTCAATCTTGGATTGTCATTCCATTGTTAATGGTGTTTTGGTCGAAGCTTGGTTTCTTCCAATTGTTTATTGATTATTAAATATACATGTATATCCATTTGGGGATTTGTGAAATGGATAATGTATAAATATGGAATGCTCATATTAACTTTAATTTTTTTTTTTTTTGTTTTTTTTGTAATGAATATTTATCTAACACCCACTCATCTTATGTGTGGAGATGTTATGATTAATCTCACGGAGATTTAACGTCACATTTATCACTCATTATGTCAGATTTTCACTTATGTTTCATCAGATATTTCTGTCTGAAGAAGAATCGAACACGAGCTGAGTAATATCTAACTGTGCTCGTCCTTATCAATTAAACTAAAAGGCGGTGGGTTATTTAACTTCAGTTTAGGTTGTAAAATTAAGTTGTCATTGCTTATCAATCACAAAATTAAAGAAGCATTATTTTATGTGCTGCAAAAATGATATTATGAATGATGATTCTCCAATGAAAGACCTGCGTATTGCTAACTCAACTTTCCTTCAAGGACGGTATTTTAGGAAGCGAGAATAATCCTGAACGGAAAAACAGTGAAGTAATGCAGCAGCAGTCTTTATTGGTAGTGGGAGGATATCGTCACCGAGAATTAGCTGCTGCTCTTTCCACCTTCATCCATTTTTCCTTCCCATCGTTTCCTCTCAAGCATGCGAAGTGCTCGGTGTTCTCCTCTCTTCAATCATCTTCCTCCCCATATACCTAAAGTAAATCAAAATAAAGATTCAATCAGAGTAGAAAAGAAACATGAAGGATTGCGGACCTTCAAGTACTGTTGGGACTACAGGAATCAACCGACCTTCCCATCATCATGAGAGTAGCTTGGGGGTTGGTCCCAGGTGAGACAGTGAAGGTGGAGCCGTCGACAACCCTAAGAGATCCGACCCCCGTTACCTTGTGATGGCTGTCCACCACTTTTCGGATCACGCAGCCGCCATGGTAGTGCCAGATAGTCGCTACTGTGCGGCGGCAGAAGGCAGCCATAGCGGCGTCGTCGGAGCGATTGCGCGGCAGGGCATCACCGACGTAACGGAACTCCCTCCTGTCCCCGCCGATCCACCACTCGGGGATGCGAAACTCATCCATTGCGCGGCCATCAAGGACCTGGCCGATCCGTCGGAGGCCAACTACGCAACGAGCGAGGTCGTCTGGGTTGGAGAAGTAGTTGAATCGAACGAGGGGGGTGTCGCGGACGTTGAGGGAGGCGAGGCGGAGGGATCCGACGGATGAAGGACCCGGGACCTTCTCGAAGAGGGTGGCGACGGTGAGGTATATAGGGGAGGACGGGCCATGGAGGAACGCTGCTCGGGTCGGGGAGCGGAAGGGGACGATGTTGGAGGCCGCCTCGAGGAAGGAGGAGCCGTCGGAAGGGATTCCCACCACCTGTATGAGCGAATGATCGAGAGGGGCAGGGGGTACAATGGAGATGCCGTTGCGCGGGTTGTCGTAGAGGAACTGCCCAACGTTTGGATTGTGTGCAACGACGGGGATTCCCCAAGAGGAGAGAGGTACAGCCGCGGGCCAATCCCGCTTAGAAGCAAAAGCTGCGGCGACCCCAGCGCTCCCGCGGATAATATAACCTCCCCTCCAGGCCTCGTCTTGGCATAGTGGTGTCGCCCGTCCTTGTCTCGGTACACAACGCCGATCGCCGACGTCGCCTGGCTTCGCTGCCGTGATGACGACAAGCCTGTGCAACGAATGTGGATTCTTCAAGGAAGGAAGAAGTGCGAAAGAAGTAGGAAAAAATAGGGGAAAAGAGCAGCAGACCGTAAGATGAGGAGTCGAAGAGTATACGCTCGACGGTAGCACGGAGGGCGACGCGGATGTTCTCTGGAGACGCAAAGTTAAGAAGGTCGGCGGCCGAGTGGCGGCGACCGAATGAGTCGAAGGTAGATGCGCCGATCTTGGTGCCGGGGAGGTGGTGGACGGAGAAGCCGTTGTAAGGGGTGATGTTGGCGTCGAGGAGGCCGTCACGGACGGCGGACTGCCAGCTTCGGACACGGGGGCGAAATGTGACGCCGCGCTCCACCCAGTCGTAGGAGTCGTTGACGAGGGCCATGTTCCAGGAGACGCTGGTTGAGTCAAAGAAGCCGGAGTGGGCGCGGCTGTAGAAGCCGGCATTGATTGCGCTGCTACCGCCCAAGACGCGGCCGCGGGAATTGGGAACGCCCTCTTCCGAGACGAAGGATTGGGCAGGGGAGTCTGGCGCGTCAGTGTCCACGAGAGTTCGGAGGAAGCCTTCTTGGGTGGCGAGAGAGGGGAATTCCGGCGGTGCACCGCCGCGCTCAAGTAGTAGCACTCGGTGCGACTCCGAGAGGGTGGCCGCTAGGGGGCAGCCGGTGGTGCCGCCGCCCACCACTATGTAGTCGTAGTTCGCCTCGGCGGGGAATTTCGACGCGTCGAAGGTGAACCGCGTGTAATCGGGCAGCCCTGTCATAGCGTCCAAGACAAGAAAATCTAGATATGATCAGCGAACAAAATATATGGAATAAAGAATTGCAAAGAAGAGAAAGGGGACGAGGATTGGGAAGCTTACCCTGTTGCGGAGGTTCTTGGCCATTGGAGAAAAGGGCGAGGAGGAAGAAGGAAAGGAGCAGGAGAACAGCGGCTGATGGAGAGAGAGAATATAACACCGTCATTTTCTTGGAGCAAATCATCGGGAGGAGATGAAACACGATGGAGAAGAAAAACGGGAGTAATTCCGTTGGATGGATGAGAGTGAGGGTTTGTTTGCTGCAGAGGGAAACGGCGAGGGCGGGAACAGAGGGTAGAGGTGTATGACGCTTTTATGCGCTTCCGTGTGTTCGATCTGTTCATGCGGGAAAATCTTTTTTAGAGGAGAAATTATTACGTTCAAATTTTAATAATATTTTATACATAAAAAGCATTGAACTATTTATAACATAAAAGAATATCTAAATAAAACTCAAATTTTAAAACTAGCATTTCAAAGTTTAAACTTGAAAATAATTGACAAACAAATCAAATTATTGATATGTCATACATGTACATGTAGATCAACCACATGCATAAATTTCCAATGGAGTTATTTTTTACACCCACTCATACTCAAAGATGAGATAAAAGGGTGATGATTGATATTTCTCAAGTAATTATATGTAATTAAAAGTTTTGTTCAGAATATTTTTGTGGTGATTAAAATGTGATGAGAATATCATATAAATCTTGGATGTTCTTATTTAGATGATCGAGTACGATATTAAAAAATAATATATTACTTCGAAAGGTAGAGATATTATCCTATAATGAATTTATTCACCTAATAAGAATTTTTAAGGCTAATGGGTCTACGTAGATTTGAGATTTTCTCTTTCCTAATATGAGTGAAGTAACAGAATTCTTGTGATTATATCCTAATAACACAAAATTATAAAAATATATAAGAGGTGAGGATTTATACTCATAGCAGATGAGAAACAAATATCCTCAAATTCTAAAACTAAGTGTTTTAGCACAAGCTGGGAGCATAACCAAGTCTAATGAGGAGAAATTGGAATAATTTGGTTACCTCCTACTAAAGAATGTGAACTTATATTGACTCTTCTAGATTTATTGCATGCTTGTATGAGTTGTTAGCTAAACATCACTTACGTTTTAAATTTATGTAGTCAATCTTATGAAATGCAAGATAGTTAGATTATTATTAATTAGGAAATAAGTCTAAGAACTTAACCTCATTCCTTAAACTCTAAGATCATGATCAGTATGAAAATTCTCTTAATTAATGCAATAAATTTTCAACCTTTAAGAATTTCTAGAAATAATTTAATTTAATTATGTCTATATGCATGATACAAAAGTAGTTATGGGCTAAATCATAATAAAATTAGACTTCCCAAAAAAAGTAACTATCCTCATTAGATAGATGCTTCTTATGCAGTTGCTTCTAATATTTATGTCTAATATTTTAATTAAGTGAGGTTATGAGTGAGTGATATTCATTTAATTTGAGTTGATTAATTAATGTGGGGCGGGGGGATTGGTCCAAATAATTAATGAGCAAATCATCACAAAAAAAAACTAGGAAATAATGTCATTTTAATGGCACAAAGTAAATAAATCATCAATCAATCAAATAATTATAAAGAGATCCATGCGATTAGGTTTTGCTATACACCTTAGAAAAAAAAGATAATCGATTTCTGCCCTTTTATAACTCAACCTAGAATTAAGTAAACAAAAAGAGGAAGCCAATGTGGGTTTTTATCTTCATCATCATGTTATAAGCATCTCAGACGTCACAGGGCCTCCCAAGTTCATGCCTTCTAATCACAACTCATTATAAACCCTATAGTTCTAACTTAATTCCAGTCACAAATTACATTTTAAAATAAAAAAAATTCAAACCTAACTTGTAAAATAGAGGTTAGTTGAAACACAAATACATTAAAAATAATTATATTCCATATAGTGAAGATGGACAACAACGGGTACTAAACCCACATGTTATAATGGGTTATGTTGAGCGGTAAACAAATAATATTGGTAAGCAAACTTATTAATTTTAGTTTTTATGGTGATCCATTTTATTAAGCAAGACTTCCTAAAAATGCATCATTAGTTCAGTGAAGATCATCATAACATCCAGTCCACGAGCATACAATTTTAACATCTAGTCTAAAATAGTATATCACAAAATAAAAAAAATTAACACATCGCATCAAAACACTAGCCTAACCTAAGTTTAGGATTGTTGACCTATTAAAATAATGTGTGCAAAGGCTAGCATGGTGAGTAAAGGCTAAACTTTAGTGTTTGATTTATAATTTGAGAATGAGATTTAATTTATAATCACTTGATGATTTTAGTTTAGATGATTAATGATTTAAAGATAGATTTTAAGTTTTAATTTGACTTGGGTTTGAGTTGAGTTCAATGTTTTAAAGAGTGTAAGGAGTTGTGAGCCCTATTTGGAGTAAGGTCAGCTCTTCCTTAAACCTTATTCGTTTAGAGTGAACACTCCGCCAAAGGATGATGGTTCATTCTAATGGTCTATATGGTTTTTTAATTAACTTAATTAGTGAAGATGCATTTCAATTAATTTTTAAGCTATAGTTAATTCAAGTTTAAATGATCTTTTTAACCTTATAAAATATATCCTAAGATTAGGAAAATATCTTAGATCACTTCATGATATTCTAAATTAATTTTAAATTATTGTTAGATTTACTATTATATATTAATTAAAAGAGGGATAAAATATCAAAATATGATAAAAATAACTCTCAAATTTATGTGAATATTCTCTAAAGTTGAAGAACTTCAAAGAAACACCTCATAAAAATTTTTAGGATTAATTTCAATTTCTTTGAATTTTTAAAAATTATTTATTATTTTATAATCTAGAAAATATTAAAATAAAAAAACTCATAAAATCATGAAATTTTTGTAGGAATGCTAAGAATAGAGTCTTAACACTTGTATAAATATTTCATGTCATTTGGACATTAAATTAACTTTTTTGTGATTTATTTAAGTATTTAAATAGTAGAAAATATTTGAATATTAAAAATAGCTAAATATTTTATTAAGCCTTTCTTTTTAATGTAAATTTATAATGAAAATTTAGTACTTTTTTATTTTCATTTAATTTGTAAAGAATTTTCTAAGTGTAATATCTATTGTTATAATTTTAATATTAGAATAAATATATATGCATTAAAATTAAGTTAATTAATCTAGTTAGCTCCAAATCTCTTGGGTTATTCCTTAAGATGAAGGGGGACCTTAAAGACATTCTATGAAGAATTGGAAAATTTTAGAATTATTTAAAACTTAATAATTAATTATATTTATATTAATAATATTAGAAAAATAATTTAGTGAATATACTAAAAATATTCTCCCTGATTAAGTACATCAAAAGGGACATTCAAGGTGACTCACATGTTAATTTTAATAATTTATTAAAATTTAAAAGCCATTTAAATAACTATTTATGAATATAATTTCCAGTATACACTACTTATATTTAAAATATCGTGAAGTTCCTTCTAAGGGTTTTTAGCAATCCTAAGGTCAATCATAAGTTCATTAAATAATTTGAGCTTGACTTTGGTCGCTTGTGAGATATTTAATTGAAGGGATTAATTAATGGTTTAACAAAAATATATAATTAAGGCTAACTAAGATGATTAGTGAATTAGAAATGATTAAACCTGCTCGACATTTTTTAGGACGCTTTCTATTCATGAAGTGATTTAAAGACTTAAGATACAGTTTTATGATTTTTTTGTGATTTTTTTTTGAATTAGTCCTAAAGTCCTAACAAATCATAAAACAAGCCCAAAAAGTTCAAGAAAAATCATAAAGATGAATAATCACATGCAAAATTTACCCTAAAAGTTTGAAAACATTTGGGCTAATATTTTAAGATTAATTGTATTAATTAATATTTCAATAATTAATGAATTACTCTTAAAATACCCAATATCTCCATTAGGTGTGCACAAAAAGGAGTTATTTGATTTTTTTAGAATTTTGTGCAATTAGTTATGAATTTTTTAGTTTGTAGGTGATTTAATTAATCATAATTATAGTGGTCTTGAGTTTCAATCACAATAAGAGGTCTTAATGTTTTTGAGTGCTTTTGTGTTAAAGGAATGTGAATCAGCCATGAAAACATAAATTCTGTAATTTATATAATTGTTTAACTAATTATTAAGCTAATTACATCATTAAGCATTTCAAAATAAATAACTTTTAGTATACCCACCCAAATGGTGTGAAACTTTTATGTGAAATAGAGAACAATGCCAAAAACATTCCCTAAAATTTTCAAGCCTTTTAGGTGAATAAAATTTTCAAGCCTATTGGGTAAATTTCAAAATTAAGATTTCTAGGGTTTTTATTTTTTATGTATTCTTCTTTGCTTATTGAGTTTGGAGAGTATTTATTTGTATTTTTTAAATTTTCTTTTAAAATGATTATAATTTTAAGCTTCTAGGCTAATTAAACACATTTTACATGCTATTTAATTAATTACACATTGACATGTTGACTCAGCAACGCTTAACATGCAATAGGCTAGATTTGTCATAAATCAGGATATGCATGGCTTGTAGCATACACAATTTTGATTCGAGTTGTCGAACTGCTCAGATTAAACCCATGATTCTTATGAGAATTAATCACAATCTATGATGCAACGAGATCATGATTATCTATTTTAATATAAGGAAATGGACTGTGCATGATTCATCTTCTAGCTTTGATGATAGATGGAGACTATATGCTTTACGCTGGTAAATTTGATGCGATTTAGCTCAATCTTGTTCTCAAATCAATTGAAAAAGGATCAAGGAATGAAATTGGAGGGTTTATTGTGGTTGGGTCCTAATGAATTGAACATTCACTTCAAAATAATGAGAATCTTAGGTTCTTCCAATAGTTTTGAATGATTATCTCACTAAAGCCAATGTCTAGTGGATTTCTTACCACGGGTAGCTACTCCTTGAATAGGGGAAGCTTTGTCGTGAAGATTTTCCTTGCCTCCCTATTAGTTGTTCTCGAGATGAAAGTGCCGCCACAAGTCGCCAGAGTTTGGTGTTTTCTCCTTCGAGCTAAAATTAAGTGGAGCTCAATTCATTTTAGATCGTCGGAGGTTGAGGAAGGAGTCATATGAGTTAATTTGAGAATTGAGGCTTTGAAATAGTTGACTTTAAATGGCTTTGCTGGTGATTAGAGTAAGTGTATGGAATAATTCTTTTGGAGATGGAGTGAAAGTGTTGAGTGCTTAAAGTCCCCTTAATTCAAATTCTATGAATCCCCACTATGGTGTTTTAATTCGGATGCTGTGTGGACACCATACAGATTTTAGGGGTACTAACCCGATGGTATGACATTAAGGTATGGCGTACTCTCTCAAAGGATTGGAACATCACCCTACAATGAACTTAGTCACATAATAAGGACTCCTAAGGCTGATAGACCTTCATATATACCAGAGATCTTTCCCTTACTTTACATGAAAAAGTAAAGTAGGATTTATTTTATGCCAGGTTCTTTAGTTCCCTATGGAAGCAAGCTTCCATAGTTAATCACATCCCAGGAAGTTGAGTTTCCTAAGAAAACTCTCGATTAAAGTAGTCATATCTCTAAAGATTTCAAGGTTAGATTATCAATGAATTTGATATTTTCAAAAAATCAAGTGGGAATGTTCAATTTGGGAAGACTTATTTTGGATTCCAAAGGAAGATGAGTAAGGAGTACTCATGATACTAGGAAGCTTAGTGAGCACCCAATCTATCATATGTTAAGACTTTATATGTTTGAAAGAGAGAGTATGTTTTAATTTAAATTAGAGTTTTTATTAGAATGTTAAGGCTTACAATCCATTAACACAAGATTATGAAAATGTCTAAGAGGTGAGGATTTATACTCATAGCTCGAAGAAAATAACCAACCTCCATTCCTAAATCTAAGAAGCTTTAACACAAGCTAGAAGCATGGCCTAAATCTAAGCGAAAGGGGGACATAATAGTTTACCTCCACAAGAGAGGGTAAACCCATCCTGACTCTTCTGAACTTACAATCACCTGGAGTGGCTGCCAACTAACACCTTTTACGATTTAAAACCATGTAGGTCAATTTTATGTAATTTCAAGATAGTTGGACTATTGTTTAATCATAAAGGAGTCAAGAGTTCTAAACTCACTTCTTGAGAGTCTAGATCATGATTAGTATGAAGACATAGCTTAGACTAATGTAAAATTATACAAATTATTTATCTCAATTTGACACATTGATTTGGAAAAAGGCTTGGGATAATTATGCTTAAATGCATGATGGAATTGGATTATTGGCTAAATCAGTGGGAGGAGGTGTTCTCCACTACAAGAGATTGCCCTCACAGGTCAAGCATTCCCATATCATGCAAGAGTGGAGACCCTCCCTATTCAAGAAATAAATAATATGATATGCATGATATTGGAACATCATTCTCTACTATGAGTTGCTAAATCTTTTAATTATCTTAATTATGGCCTAAGTTTTAAAGTGAGGTTATGAATTATTTTAAAATTTAATTATGAGTTATTAGTGGGGGTAGAAAAATTAATTATACCCTAAAGAGCTTACCACATCTAGGCCACACTTTCAATTATTAATCTTAAAGAAACCTATGAAAATCATGCCATTTCTATTGTAGAAACATTAACACTACAATCAAACATTTCATAGATTTTGTAAAATAATAAGAGGTAGGTGCTAGGTACCACCCTATACCTCGGAAGAGAGAAAAAATTGGGTAGCTGAGCTCTACCCTTATATAACTTGGATTACAAAAGAATATTACAATTGAAATTGAATATATGCTCGTTGGAGCTCATGAGGCATCAGGATCTACTTCGAAATATTTAGGGAAGAAATCTAAGGAGATCCTACGGTGAAAATCACATGAATCATAAAACTCTTTACAAAAGAGCAACATCTAAGGACTTTTCTACAATTTTCTAGGATAATACCTCATCAGAGCTCAAGATCGGTAGTCCAACGACTAAGGTAGCTTAATCTTGAAGAGACAAAGCCCTGTTGAGAAGCTCGCGAGTTGCCTCCCCATCGGCGGCTCTATGAACTAAATGCAGCTACAACAGTCACAGGAGTTGGCCTAGGAGTGGTCTCCGGTGCTCTAATCGATCAGGGATTGATTCGTTTTGGTTCACTGGTGCTTGGGGAAGGTGTGAGAGAAGTTAATTAGAGTTTGGTGGGGTTTAGGTGGAGTTGGATGGAGAAGGGGCACGATTTCCCTCGGGTTCGGTCTTGCCGATAATGGAGAGCTTAAGGGAGATCGATAATGCTCTAGGGATGCTTGTCTCGACTCACTGAAGCCCTCTATGTGGTTTAAATTGATTGGGGAGGAGTATACCATACTCCCAAATCGATCCAATGTCTTGGATGGGTTCAGCTTTTGGCGGATGTCGATCATGAAGGTGGGACATCGTGTGTGAGGTGGAGGCCCTTGAATGGCTGAAAGCAAGGAGTGGGCTAGCCATGTGTGTACCCCCTAATCCAAGTGTTCCAATGGGGTGGCTTGAGTTAGCTCACCTCCACTTGAGCCATGGATGACCCAATCAGCTTTAGGACAGGTTAGCCAGTGGTTCAAGTGTCCAAATTGAGCTTAGGCTGATTGCCAAGGGTTGAAGAGTGGGTTTGACCTTCCAAATCGGGATTTTATCCCATTTGGAGGGGTTTACGCAATGGGTTTTAGCCTAATTCGGGTCCAAGATGGGTTGGGTTTGATTTGGGCTGATCCATGGTGATCCAAGGATGGGTTATGCCAAGTTTTTTGAGGTTTGGGCTTGGTTTGAATGATGGGTCAAATTGGGTCAAATTGATGGGTTGGTTTAGTTCAAATAATCATTTGATATATTTTGGTTCAATTGATTTGATTTAATTTGAAGTGGATGTAGATTTGGCTCATATGGGTCAAATGGGCAGAGTTGACCGATTTGGTCAAATTGGCCAAATTGGCTTGGGTAATGGGTTGGTTTAGGTTGAAATGATGATTTGAGAATGATTGTAGATATTGATTTGAATTGATTTGGATTTGTGAATGATTTAGCTCAATTTGACCCTTTAGATTAATTTGGAATAAATGAGTAAATTGAGTTGGTTTGATCAAATTGAGTTCAATTGAAGGTTGGATCATGTTCGACAATCAATTTGTGATGGATTTGAGCCATTTATTTTAATCAGTTTGATTTGGCCTAATTTAGCCTTTTAGGTCAAATTGGGTCAATTTGGGTCAAGAGCCTAAGTTGGTTTGGTTTGATTCAATTGATTATTTATTTATATTCAAGGATCAATTTATGGTTGGTAGGAATAATTGGTTTCAATAGATTTGAATTGGAGTGAAGTTTGGTTCATTTTTAGTTCATATATTCTAATTGGGTCAACTTGATCAAATGATCATATTGACTTGGCTTGACCTAATTGATTGTAATTGGTCAATCAAGAATGATCAACAATCATTGGATTGGTTCAATCCAATTTGGGTTGAATTAGAGTTTGGATCAAATGAGTCCTTTATGTCACTTTGGGTCAAGTGAACCAAATGGGTCAATTTGAGTTGGATTAGGTTGAATTGGGTTGAATTGAGTTTGATAATTGATTTAGAATTGATTGGTAGCTTTGATTTCATTTAGTTTGGATTTAATTGGATTTTGGCTCATGTAGACCCTTTAGATCAAATGAGCTAGATTGAATTAATTGGATTGATTTGGTTAATTTGGTTTGATTGTAGCTATAGGGAGGGTTTGAAATAGGGATTTGGATAGTTGGAGTGCTTTGTGAAGGTTTATTGGACATGTTTCAATTGAATAAGCTTTAGGTTTGATCCATAGGATGATGGTGGGATTGGTTTAGGTTAAGGGTTAAGTTAACTTGGCTTGGAGCTTGGATATGAAATATGATTCAATTGGGTTGATTGTGTTGGCTTGGGGGTTTGATTTTGGATGAATGGATAAGCATGTGTCATGGTTTAGGCCATAGGATAAGTAAAACTTATTTATCCTAGGGTATGACCTAAGCTAAGGGTATGCCTTCTTAAGTCTCTAAGCATAAGTTTAGTGTTCCCCTAATCATAAGAAGTGTCCTATGACTAGAGAAATCCTAGTGCTTAGAAGACTCCTAAGTCTAAGGAAGGATGAATCAATCCTCACTCCAAAAGTGAGGTCAAATTAGGCTCAAAAGATTGCGGGGTTATGTTCCAATATCAATTTGGAATATGTTAGAAGTATTGGTTTTGTCCAATTTGACTTAAATTAGTATTCGATTCAATATGGTTCATTTAGGCCTATTTAGGTCAAGTGAACAAACTTGCTAAACTGGGTCTCAATTTGGCATGTGATGTGTTCAATTGTGTATGTGTGTTAATTTTAAGGCTTTGGGTTGGCCTAATTTGACTTGAATTAAGTTATTTTGATTTTGGCTCTGTAGGGTTCAATTTGGTCAACTTGGGTTAAGCGGACTTATTGACTAAATTGATCCTTAATTAAGACTCAAATATGTTTGATTAATATTTCTAAGGCTTTGGATATGATTAATTTCAAGTGATATTAATTTAATTTGAATTTATCCCATTAAGGCCCAAATAAGTTAAGTTGAGCTAAGTGAGCCAATTAACTAAACAGAGATTTAATTAAGCTTCAATTAGACGTTGTTAAGCTTGAATCAAATTGGCCTTGATTTAAATTTAGGTTAAAGTGACCTAATGGACCTAAATCGGTTAAGTTGGATTAAGTGACCCAATCAACTCATTTGAAAACCAATTGTGAAGAATTGTGATTAATATAATTGCATTTAAGGTAATGATTGATTTGGTTTAGTTTGGTTTAGCCTAGGGATGACTTAGTTCAATTTGGATGTTAAGGGTGGGGTCCACTAACCCTATCATGTGGGTTCAATTCTATTGGTCTTGGGCTTAGTGTCCACTTAATCAATAAGAGTATTTTGGGCTCTAAGTGTGGTAAATCAGATTGCTATGATAGGATTCCTAATGCTAATGGAGATGTATGTGTTAACCTAGTTAAAAGTGAGTCAACAGCTTCTTGTAGTTATGTAATGTATAAACACACATAATTTTAAACTTTAAAATAACTTAGTGGTTGAATAAGAGGGCTCCTCCTCCCATAAACTTGCAATAAATTCTTTTTACCACTTCTAATGCCATAATTGTCTTAGACTAATGACTTATATGCTTTCAATTTCTATCATTAATTATTTCAATGTATGTATCAATTCAAGTGAGAAGTTTTTACAAATCATATTTCAATTTGACATCAATCCCCTTCAAAATCCCTTAAGCAAAAAAAATTTTAAAATAAAAAATAAAAAAATAAATTAAATATTAAAAAAAATAAAAAAAATAATACTTTAAAAAGTCATGTACATATGACTATAAATATAAATCTCCCATTTAGATCATGCCACCTTCAACAAGAACAAAACCTTTGGGTAGCTTTAAGATAGTTTTTTTCATCATAATTTTCACAAAAGTAAACATAAAAAAAATGAAAAGAAAAGAAAAGAGATTGATAAAAGTTGTAATTAATAATAACAGATGGATAGAAATAACTTTAGAAGAAGGGGGGGATTGATGCAAAATAACATATCGTTATTTAAATTAATAGAATTTATATTTTATATGAAAAATAATAGGAAGTGTAATAAGATATGATCAACATATTAAAATCCCAATTAAAAGAATCTAAGTAAAGCCTAAGCACATCAAGTTACTCAAGTAAAGAGAAGCCAAATTTTGAGATCCCAAGTAAGAGCTCAATAATGTTCCCAAATAAGAGTCTAGTAATGTGCCCAAACAAGAGCCAAATCAAGTCCTGTCATAAAATTATATTATTTAAATCAAGTTCTGTCATCAATTCATTTCCCTTAAAAATCTTTTTCTTCCTTTTTGAATTATATCATTAATGCAATATTTTTTAGCATTATAAATTTTATTTGGAGAATTTTTTGTGTGTTAGTGCTTGATGACTTAACTTGACCTTTTTTTTGATGAGTTTGGTTGTTTATATTATAAGTGCTATTTAATCTCTTAAAAATTCCTCCATAGTTACTCTCATTCATCCTAACTATCTTCTAAGCTTTTCCATCACTGCATTTAAGCCTTAAAATCCACTTTAAAACTTTTCTTAAAGCTTATAATTAGTGGATAACTACTTAGTCATATTCCTCACACCATCACAACATCTTAAAAGCCAGCAAACTCTTTAGAAATTCTCCATGTCATACATTCATATCTTAAATTAACTCTCCACTATAAATTTCCTTTATTTAGACTACTTAAAAAATATTTTTCTTAAAGAGATATTTCAAATGAACACAAATTAGGCTGATTTAAACTAACTTGATTTTCTTTTTTACAAAATTCTTTAACGATCTTATCATCCAATAATCTACTCAAAGTCATAAGTTAATAATTTAATCTAACCATTCACCGTAAACTATAGTTATTTGCATTACTTAGAAAAAGTCATTTCCTAAAATAATATTTCAAATCATCACAAACTAGTCTATGTGCAATAGTCTTCACAATTCTTTTATCAAACTTTTTTAAAGCCCTTACTTTTCTACTGTAAACTCTAGATCACTTCTTAGAGTATTAAACTAAGGATCCAAAGAAATTTTTAATAATTAATCTTAGCAAATATGCATCCCATCACCATTAATTAGATTCTAAGAAGTCAATCATGTTCTAACTTATCTTATTATTTGAGTTTAATATTTAAAAAAATTAAAATTAATGTTTATCATTTTATTTAAAAATTAGAATTTATATTTTATCAATATAAAGTTAAGAAAATTCCCAAAAGTGAGAACCTATAATATAACAGTCAATGAATTACTAGTTTGAAATCTTAAAATTAAGGTGAGAACCATAATAAAGGCAATGCCTCAAAACCCAAGTTTAATGAATGCAATGTAATTACAAAATTTTAACCCAGAGTAATTTAAATCAGTTTAATTTAATTGGATTTATAGTCATATTTGGAAAGATATCAACTAAACCCATTATGGTATTTTAATTTTGGAGCTGCAGGGACACCATATAAATATTAGGGGGTACTTATTGAAGTGATTAGGTGAGACATTAAGGTATGATGTACTATTTCTAAAGATGAAAAAACATCACCCTACAATGGAGCTAATCACCAAATAAGGACTCATAAGATAGATGAGTCTATGTATATACTAGAGATATTTCCTTTACTTTACATGGAGAAGTAAAGTAGAGTTTACTTTATGCTGGGCTCTTTAATTCCCTATGGAAGCAAGCTTTCATAGTTCATTACATATTAGTAAATAAGAATTTCTTAAGAACACTCTTGATTAAAATAGTCAATAAGTATCTCCAAAGATTTCAAAGCTAGACTATCAAAGGATTAGGTACTCATAGAAATCAAATGAGAGGGTTCAAATAGGAAGACTTATTTACGGATTCTAGAGAAGAATAAGTAGGAAGCACCCATGATGCTAGAAATCCCAGTGAGTGCTTCAATCTACCCTATAGTGATGCTTTACATATTTAAACGAGTGAATTTATTTATTTTTTAAATTTGGAATCTTATTAGAATGCTAGGGTTTATAGTCAATCAACACAAGATTGTGGAAATACCTAAGAGGTGATGACTTATACTCATAGCCCAAAGAAAATAAGTAGCATCGAAACCTAAATCTAAGATGCATTAGCATAAGCTAAAAGCATGACATAAGTCTAATAAAAAAAATAGGACATTATAGTTTACCTCCATAAGAGAGGATAGACACATCCCAACTCTTCTAGGCTTATAACCGCTTGGAGTGGCTGGCAACTAACACCTCCTACGTTTTAAAATTATGTAGGACGGTCTTGTATAGATGCAAGATAGCTAAGCTGTTATTTAACTAGGAAGGAAGCTAGAATCCTAAACTCACTCTTTACGAGACTAGATCATGATTGATATGAAAACATGACTTAGACTAATGCCAAAATCTATAACTTTATAAACCATTTTAACACATTCATTTTAGATTAAGACTTGGGAAAATTATGACTATATGCATGATGAAATAAAGTTGTGGGCTAAATCAGTGTGAGGTGCTCTTTACTATAAGGGATTGCCCTCAAAGGTCAAGCATATCCCTTATCGTGCAAGAATGGAGACCCTCCCTATTCAAGAGTGACACAAGATGATATACATGGTGTGATAACATACAACATTCAGCTAAGAGTTCGATAAATCTTTTATTTATCTTGATCATGAACGTAAGATTTAAGATGAGATTGTGAGTTGTATTATGAGTTATTTACTGATGATATAAAATTTAATTTTATCATAAGGAGCCTACCACATATTGACCACATATCAAATCATCACACTTTAAGAAACCTATGAAAAGTGTTCCATTTCTAATGTACAAACTAAACACATTAAAACAAACATATAAATTTTGTAAAAGAATAAAAGATCAGTGCCGCCGGGTATCGCCGCGCACGTCAAAAAAGAAATGAAATTGGGTAGCCGAGCTCTACCCTTATACAACATGAATTACAATTACAAATGAAAAAAAATGCTATGAGCGTCTTCAATCTTGCACTCTCCTTTTCTTCTTCTTTTAGATATGTTTTGCTCCAGGCTTCATAGGGCCTCCCAAGTCTTTGCCTTCTAGCCACTGTTCATCTTAAACCCCATCACACTAATCCTAATCCTATTACAAAAAAATACATATTTATGAAAATGAAATCTAACTACCCCTGCAAAATAGACGTTAGGTAAACAAACATACAAGTCAAGCAATTACATTTCATATGTTTGGACTTAACACCCCACACTTAGGTAACCAAGCCCACATGTCCTAACTAGATTATGCTTAGGGGCATAAGAAACATGCAAGCAAGAACATTTATATTTACTTATCATTAAAGCAGCTCCTTTAGCATAATCCCTAGAAGAAAATATCATTAGGTTATTAATGACCTAACATCTAGTCTATGCATAAACAATCCTAACATCCAGTGTAAAATATTACATCATTAAATAAAATATAACACTACTACATACACTGGCCTAACCTTAGGCTAGAATTTGTGATCTAGTATTCTAATGTGTGTGCTAAAGTTTAGTGTGGTATGTATTAGTTAAGGTTTTAGAAGTATAATTATCTAAAGTTCAAAAATATTTAAGTTAAATATTAGAGGAGGTTCCACTTCAAATCTTTAAATGAATTGATTAATTTTAATTTATATATTTGTTTTGTTTCATTTGATGCCTACTTGATTATCTAATTATTATCTACTTTAAGTTATTTTCTAAGGGTATATTATTATGTCTTTGGTTTCTTAAATGAATCATTTATTAAATAATTTTTTTATTAACCTAAGTTTCAGTTAGTTTTAAGGGATCTTATTCAAACATGAAAGACATCTCAGGATAAATAAAACTAAATCACCATTATATGAATAACATTCCACCACTTCTTTTCATCACATTTCTTCATTTTTGTTATTCATGATACTTGATTTAATACACATATTTATAGATGCAATATATATTTTTGCTCACTTGATGATTCTTAATGCATGTACTTTGGTAGAAAAGAAAGATTCTATCCTTTAGTTAAGCATATATTCACATGTATTAGAGATTTAAGCAAGTACATGTCATTGTTAAACTAGGGAAGTGAGATTATCTATGACTTCCTTGGGGCTATTAAAAGCGTCGTATTCCTAGGATGTCTAGATTATTTACTTTCTAACTTAAATACTTGTAAATATATACTCAAGCATAGGAATGAAAATCTTGCAAATTTTATGTAAGAGTAAATTTTTTATTAATGTAAAACAAAGTTCTATCCCAAATTCTAGCACATGCATGCACATGAATGAAATTAAGCTAGTACGTGCCATTGTTAAACTAGAGAAGTGAGATTATCTAAGACCTCCTTGGGGCTTCTTAAAGCCTTGTATTCTTGGGATGTCCAGACTATATACTGGCTAACTCTAAACATATGTAAACTTACATATGTATCATAAAAATAAAATAATCCTTAACCATGTTTAAATTATAAATAGATGTATTTTTTATTGAATATTTATAGCCAACATTAATTTAAAATTTATATCATTAGTTTATAGTTTTGAAATAATTTTGGATTTATTAGTGATAATAGCCACATTATATAATAACATTTATCCAACACATGCGACTTAGATATAATCATGTTCTTTTGATTCTCTTTTGTTTTGAAAGCATGAAGATATCACACAAATGGCATGCATATTTATGATTCTTGAAAAGAAATAATTAAACATTGCCACATAACATATTCAATTATATTAATTCCTAAGAATAATCAAGCCAAATAAATATTTCTTAAGACTACTAAATTCCTATGAAATTTGATTTTGGTGTTTGAATTATTAAGACCTAAAGAGGAGAGATGATACTTAGTATTTACCCCATCCAATGTTGGTGATTTAATATATTCAAAGAAAGTAATTAGGTAGGTTATATGGATTGATTAGGTTCAAGTCATTAAGCACATTGATCATGAGCCTCCAATGATGTTCTTATAAGAAATTAAAGTTTGCAATGCACCTAAATGGACATAATGCAATTAGGCTCATGCTTAAGAATTAATTAGATTAAAGGAGCAAAGAATCTAATTTAAGTACTCTTATGATTTTTTCGTACCAATGGGTCAACCATAATTTTCTTAATAGCTTCATGTTATTAAATACATGAATGGAAAAATTGATGAGTTATATTTGAATTATCTAAATCAATCATTAGTTTAGTTTGATTTCTAACTTATCATTAATTTTTTTAATTAATCCCTAATTATTACATGAATTAATTAACACTCTAAAAGGGAATACATTTAGAAAAATAATTAGGAAAGATGTCTTAATTATTTATCTTCACTATTCTCACTGTTCACAGTGATTAATTATCATAAAATATTTAATTTTCACTATTTAATAATTTTAAAAAATATTAAATTAATTAATGAGGGTAATTATGATTGAAATTTTAAATTCTTTAAAATACATGACCAATAATTTTAAAAAAAATATGGGAGGCAGAGGACATCCTATGGAATCATCCCACCAAATTTGGGAATAATTAGCCAAGCAATTAAACTTTAATTAAGGTAATTACCCTAAGCTTCAAATCTTAATTAAGAATTGTTCATTAGAAAAATGTTAATTATTTTATTTTTTAAAATTCTCCTATGTCTAACCTTTCCAAAATGGGTTTATTAGTATTGTTTAGATTTTTCTACAATTAGTTATGATTTTGTGAAGTTCTGATTATTTAATTATATTTTAAGGCCTAGTTAATTCTTTAAATCGTCGGCGCCACGTGAAAGCTGACGCGACAACACTTTCCATGTGGTATCACGGTATTGGTTACTTAAATCATCCGACAAATCAACTGACTTAGTGGCGGTGGACATGCTTTCATCCTGGTTGTTCGATCTCAGATCAGATGGAAAAGATTAATCCCATGATTTTATATGGATTAAATCAAAATTTTTAGCTCGATTAATCACAGCCATCCATTCTAATCACGTGGAATGAACGACCAATGATTCGTCCTCCCCTGAGCACTAAAAGCCGAACACCGTCTGCCTTCCACCTCTCAAGCCAAGCTCATCGAAGCTTATTCGATGGCAAAATTGACTCCAAAATGATTAAGGAATGAATCCAAAGGGATCTTGCGGTGGAAATCACATGAAAACACAATTTACTTCAAAAAAAAAAAAATCAACACATAAGGGGGAAACTAAGGTTACAATATTTTTACCTTGCTAGAGCTATAGATCGACAGTCCGTTGATAGAGGTAGCTTATCTTGCATAAATGAAGACTTATCGAGAAGATCATGTGCTGCTTCCCCGCCGATTGCTCCGTGGACCAAACACCACCATGAAGTTTGTTGGAGTTGGTCTAAGGACGTCTTCCGGTGGTCGAATCACTCGAGAAATGATTCATTTTGGTTTACCAGAGGTGAAGTGAAGGTGTGGGAAGAGTTAATTTAGGTTTAGGGAGATTTTGGAAACTTGGATGGGTTTTTGGAGATTTTGGAAACTTAGACAGACGGAGCTCTTGGGTTCGATTGGGGGCTGGTCTCGTTGGCGGTGGAGCGCATAAAGTGCTTGGGAAAGGGTATGAGATTGTGAAGAATGCTATGGGGAAGGTCTCCGTTGAGTCTAAATCCACAGGGAGAAGTATACTCTCCTTCCCAGAACCAAGGTGGTTGACCTTTGATATCGTCCCGGGGTAGGTGGCGAGGTCAGGGATTCTTGGCGGTGAGGGTGAGAGGCTAAGGGAGTGTAATGGTCTAGCATGTGGTGTACAACCACCCTTAGGTGAACCAATGGGTTTCCATCAGTGAACTCACCCTCTCATGGCCAAAGGCTAAGCCCAATAGCCTTGGGTTAGGTTGGGTCAGTGGTCCTTTTGTTCAAGAAGAGCCAAAGGTGGTTGCCATGGAGTGGGGAGTTAGAGAACCCATCCAAATGGAGATTTTGTCTTATTTGGAGGACTTGGTTCATTGGATTTGACCCAAACTGGGCTCACTATGGGTTAGGCCCACTTGGCCAGGCCCATGGTGACCCAAGGATGAGTCATGCCAAGTTGGGTTAAGTTGACCAATTTGACCAAATTGGGTAAAACCAATAGTTTGGGTAAGTTCAATTGGTCATTTGAAATGTGTGAGTGCAATTAGTTTGATTCAATTTAAGTTAGATTTGGATTTGGTTCATATGGTTCAATTTGGGTCAAATGAGTACTGTTGACCAATTTGACCAAATTGGCCAAATTGCCTTGGGCATGGGTTAGATGTATGTTTAATTGATCATTTAGGAATTATTGTTATTATTGGTTTGAGTTGATTTGAATTATAATGGGTTTTGATTTAATTTGGAGCTTTTAGTTCATATTGACCTCACTTTGGAGTGAGGATCCAATCTCCATCATGGTCTAGAGTCTTCAGACCTTTTAATCATAAGACACTTCTAGTGATTAGGTGAATACTTATCCTAAACTTAGAGACTTAGAAGGTTTAGTCATATGATTAGGCTATGCCTTAAGACCTAGGGAAACCTACCCAACCTATAGCCAAACTAAACCCATGCATATCTCCTTAGACAAAATCCAACATCAAACCAATATAACCAATTCCAATTGAATCTTAACTCACATTCAAATCTCAAAACCAAAATCAAATCTACCATGACCCAAACCTAAGCTTATGATTTAATCCTATGGACTCAGTAAAAATTTCCTACAATCCAAGCTAAATTCAATTGATTTTCTCATAAATCAATCAATCCTTCAATCATCATTCCAAGCCATACCAAAATCTACAATCAAATTAATCAAGCCAAAATCAAGTCAATCAACATAACCTAACCCATTTGACCTAAAATATTCAAATGAGCTAAAATCCAATTAAACCCAAATCAATTACAATCAAAGCTATAAACCAATCCCAAATCAATATCCAAATTCATCTAAGCTAATTCAACCCAAAATCAAGCCAGTTGACCTTTTTAGATTCACTTGACCCAAAGTGACCTAAAGAACTCATTTGAACCAAATCTCAATCAAACCCAAATTGTTTGAATCAAACCAATCGAAACCTCCTATGATGATTGTTGGTCATCCTTGATTGATCAATTACAATAAATTGGGTCAAACCAAGTCAATTTGGTCATGCGACCAATTTAACCTTCTTAACCTATATGAGCCAAATGAACCAAATCTCATCTTAAGCCAAATAAATTGAAACCAATGATTCATACCAACCTAAAATTAATCCTTAAACATGACTTGACCATCAATTGAGCCAAACCAAACCCAATTAGCCCTTTGATCCAGGTTGACCCAATTTAACCTAAAAGGCTAAATTGGGTCAAATCAAAATCCAATCCAAATTGATTGCAACCAAAGACTCAAGCTCACTCCAAATTAATCATTGAACATGACCAAAGCCTTGATTAAGCCCAATTGACCAATTTACCCCAAATTGACCTAAATGTTGTCAATTTGGTCTAAATCATTCCTAAATCCAAATTGATTGAAATCAAAGCCTACAATCATCTTCAAATGATCAATTGAACCTAAACTAATATCTAACCTAAGCTAATTTGGCCAATTTGGCCAAATTGGTCAATTTGACCTCTTTGACCAATATGAACTCAAATGGGCTAAATCCAAATCCAAAGAAAATTAAATCGAACCAATTGAATCAAAATATTCCAAATACTCATTTGAACTTGACACAACCCTTGGTTTAACATAATTTGACCAATTGGTCAACTTGACCCAACCTAGCCTAATTTGACATACATGGGTCAAATTGAGCCAAACCCATCAAATCTAAGCCCTACCCATTGAAATTTGGCATAACCCATCCTTGGCTTACATTGGATCAGCCCAAATCAAACCCAACCCAATTTAGATCCGAATTGACCCATTATCAGTTGGGTAAAGCCTCCCATATGAGATAAAACCCATTTTTAGGGGGTCAACAACCCTCCTTTGTATTTGGCAGCCACCCAAAGCTAAAAATAGACCCTAACTATGTGGCTAACCTGACCCGAAGGGGTTAGGACAGCCTTTAGTCAAGGGGAGGTGAGTTAACCCACCTCCCCTCATTGGCTCATCTAAATGAGATGGAGAAACTTCAAGGCAGCCACCTCAGTCACTTGACCAACAAACTCGAGCCACCTAAGCATATTCCTGCCACTTATGGCCACATGAGACTTCCAGATAGCCACAAAAGGCCAATCCAATCCCATCGATCTGATCCAAGGGAGGAGGGGATATACCCCTATCAATTCAATTCAAATCGAGCACTTGGACATTCTCAGAGTTAGAGCACTCAGAGATGACCTGCTCAAGCATTTCTCCAAGTTTCCCGAGCCTCCCCTCACTAAAAAACACCAACCAAAGCGTACCCGAGGCTTAGCTCTGTCCAAATTTTTCCAAACTCAATCCCTCTCTAATTAACTCTTCTCACACATTCACTGAGCTTCAGCAAAGTGACACAAACCTTCCCCCGAGCAATTCGAGCACCGAAGCCCCTCCTAGACCAACTCCGGTGAGGATTCCGGTGATGGCTGGTCCACATAGCCACAGGCAGGGAGTCAAGGTGCCATCTTCTTAGTAGGGCTTCTCCTCTTCAAGCTGAAGCTACCTCGGTCAGTTAGTCGCCGGTCTGAAGCTCCAACGAGGTGTTTTTTTAACAAATCAAGATTTTCCATTTTTTGGGCTTTTGTGAAAGAAATGTTGATGTCATGTGGTTCCCACTATTAGATCCCCTTAGATCCACTCCTTGAACATTTTGGGATCGATTTCAGCATCTCACGAGCTCTGGTGAGCTCGAATTGATCAGAGGAAGGCAGACGGTATTCATCTTCGGTCGCTTGGGGGATGATGGATCATCTGCCATCCATTCCTCATGATTAGAATGAACGACCATGATTATTCAATAGATAAACCTCTAATTAATTACCTTGGGGACTGCAAGATTAATCCCCACTATCCGATCTTAGATTGAATGGCAAGGATGAAAGCGCGTTTGCCATCGCCCCATTAATGTTGTGTAGGATCATTTAAATAAACAATCCCACAGTGCGATGCACATGGCACTAATAGGATTATATTTAATTAAGGGTTAATAATCCATTTTAATCTCTAAAAATTTGAAAAATCATAACTAATTGTAAAAAAAATTAAAAAATGCAAATAAATACTCATTGTAAAGGTATAACATATGAGATTTTATTAAAATTTTTTCCATTTGGTTTTGAATAGTAATTAAGACTTAATTAGGTTTTAATATGTACTTAATAACATTACTTAAGCCTTAATTACTTAGGCAATTAATTCCAAACTTGGTGTGTTAATTTAGTGGGATGACCTCTGCCTCACATGATTTTCTTGAAATTTATTGCTTAGGTAATTAGGAAAATTGATGTTTCTAATCTTAATTACCCCTTTTTATTAATATAATGATTAATTAATATTCTAAATAACAAAATTTAATTATTTAAAGCTCATTAATCATTAATTAATAGTGAGATGATGAGGGAGAGTGATTAGGACTTCTTTTCTAATCACTTTTCCAAATTCATTTCATTAGAAAAAATTAATTAATATGGGAATTAATTAAGTGCTTAATTAATCAATTAAATGCCTAAATCAAATCAAATTGAAATGTTAATCACATCAAATAATTAACAATGAGATTAAGGGTTCCTCTCTATGTGTTTAATAATATAAAGACCCTTTAAGAAAATTATGATTAACCCATAGGTGTGGGAAATTCATAAAAGTACTTAATTAGATTTTTTAGCTTAATTAATATTTAATTTTGAGCCAATTGCTTTAGGTCCTTTAGGAGCATTGAAATTTTACTTTCTCACATGTTCATATCATTTGTGGCTCATGATTAAATGATTAATTAAATTAAAGAAGCATAAAAAAGGATAATTAAATAATTTGTGTAATGATCCAACTTAATTAATCCATAAAATTCATCTAATTATCTTTCCTTAACCTAATTAAGATCACCAACATGAAAATGAGATTAAAACAGAAATAATTTCTCCTCTCTAAATCTTAATCAAGATCCAAAATCTGAAAATCAAATTAATAAGAAGCTTTGGTTTTCTTTAAGTAATTTTATTTAATGTGATTGTCCTTAGAAATTAGTGTGGTTTAATGAATCATATGTTTATGCTCAACTATTCCTTCCCAATTACTTTAAAAGTTGTATGTCATGTGGTCTCATGCATTTATCTTTTTTCAAATTTAAATCAATCAAATTGAATTTATTTATATAAGCTTGCATGTGTTGGCTTAATTTACCATATGTTGGCTATTATCACTATTAAACTCAAAACGATTTTTCAAAGTTTATAAGTGGATAATAATCTTTGGAATGATAATAGTTATGAATACATATAGGGATTTGCATATTCTTATAGCTTAGTTATATGAATGTGAAGCTTTCTTTCTCATTTTAATATATAGATTTACATGGGTTTGAATGCTAATAAGCATATAGTCTGGACATCCTGGAAATATAAGGCTTTAAGTATCCCCATGGATGTCATTTTATTACCTCACTTCCTTGGTTAACAAAGACACGTACTTATTTAATTTTATTCCTATGTCCATTTGTATTAGAATTTGGATAAACTTTAACTCATATGTATAAATAATTCAATCAAAGGAAATGCAACTTTTTGCATGATTTCTATTATCCTAATCATATATACATTCATATATACTTAAGATAGCAAGTATTTAGTTTGGACATCCCAAAAATATGAGGCTTTAAGTATCTTTAAGGAGGTCATTTGATTACCTCACTTCCTTAGTTTAAACAATGACATGTACTTATTTAAGTCTTTCATACATGTGTATGTATATTTAATTAGAGAATAAAAATCATATTTTCTATTAAAAATACATGCATTCATAATTTTTCAAGCTAAAATACATAACATGTAAAGATATAGCTTTCTTTTCTATGTTTATATATGGATCTACATATGTTTGAGTGACAATAAGTATATAGTCTGTATTTCCCAGGAATACGAGGCTTGAAGTAGCCCTAAGGAGGTCATTTGATTGTCTCACTTCCTTAGTTAAGAAGAGCACATACTTATCTAATTTTATTCCTATGTATATTTGTATAAGAATTTAGATGGAGCTTTAATCTGTATATACAAATAATTCAATTAAGTAAAATACCATCATTTGCATGACTTTCAACTTTATAATTGTATATACATTTATATGTATTTAAGATAACAAGTATATAGTGTGAAAATCCTGGGAATATGAAGCTTTAAGTAGCCCCAAGGAGGTCATTTGATTATCTCACTTCCCTAGTTAAAAATAGGACGTACTTGCTTACATCTTCAATTCATATGTGTGTGTATTTGATTAATGAATGAAAGTCCTTTTTTTACTAAGCATGTATACATTCATCCATCATTTAAGTATGCCAAAGTATATTATATGTAGGTATGTTAAGGATTAAATCATATGCATGTTAATAAGTGATGGGAAGGAATGATTTAATATATGCTATGTGATAGTAATCCAACTACATTAATCTTAAGATGTATTTCATATTGAATAGAATTATTTAAGGTTAACCTAAACTTATGATTAATAAAAATATTTAATAAGCCATTCACTAATAAAAATTAAATCATAAAAATATGCTTTAGAAAGTGGCTTAGGGACTAAAAGAGGATAAATCCTCTTTCCACTTTTTATAACACTTAGATGCTAAGTGTAAATCAATTGAAACAAAGTAAAACATAAAGTAAAATTCACAAATCAACTAAACAACTTGAATTGAAACCAACCCTCATGGTTAACTTAAACAATTTTTGAACTTAGACAAATCACAACCATATTGCTTAGTAAGACATACCATACAAAGGCTTAACACATACATTTGAATTAAGCCACCACTTCTAATCCTAAGTTAGGACGGTGTATGCGTGATGTATATTTTATTTTGTGATGTAATGTTTTAAACTAAATGTTAGGGTGTATGTTTTGTAGACTAGATGTTAGGCCGTTATTAGCCTAATCTTATTTTCTGTAGGGGATTGTGCTTAAGAGGTTGCTCAAAAATAAATATAAATATTCTCTTTGCAGGTTGCTTATCCCCCCTAAGCGTAGTGTAAGTTAGGAAATGTGGGCTTAGTTACCCATGTGCAGGGTGCTAAGTCTAAATTATGAAATATAACTGCTTGGGATTGTGTGTATGTTTAGCAAACATCTATTTTACAGGTATAGTTAGATTTTCTTTCCATAAAATGTAATTTTTATCATAGAAATTAGGATTAATGTTATGGGGGATTAGGATGAGCACTGACTAGAAGGATTAATCTTTAGAGGCCCTGTGATTCCTTTAAAGAAAATCAAATTAATAGAAAGAAGGAAGAAGATATGAAGGGATGATGAAGGAAGAAAGACCTCCATAGCATTGTTGACCTCATTTTTAAGATGAGCTCTCAACCCCTCCATCTTAGACATAGGACTTCTCTTAGATTTTAAGAGTTCCTTAGTCTTAAGACACTTCTAGTGATTAGGGGAATACCCAACCTAGCCCTAGAGACTTAGAAGAGTTAGTCATAGGAATAGGTCATGCCTTAGGGTTGTTAGAAAAATTTGTATACCTTATAGCTTGAACCAAATTCCTCACTTCCTCCCTTCAAGTCAAACTCAAATCAATTCCAACTTGTTTGATTTTAGCCAAACTCATATTAACTCCAACTCTAACTCAAACCTTGTACCAATTCAATGGATTTTCTCAAATCATGAATCAATTCCAAATAATTGAAACTTATGATTGAAGCCCATGATTGTATTCCAAACCACAAAATATTTCCTAAGTCCTTTGATTCCCTCTCATGGACTTAGCTCAGATCAAATCTAAATAAATTCAAATTCAATAAATTTTCTCACAACCCATTTATATTCTCATTTATATTCACATATATAAATGAAACATAAATTCAAATCAATCAAAACAAATTCAAAATTCAAATCCAAATAAAAAAATATTTCCTAAGTCCTTTGATTCCCTCTCATGGACTTAGCTCAGATCAAATCTAAATCAATTCAAATTCAAGAAATTTTCTCACAACCCATTTATATTCTCATTTATATTCAAATATATAAATGAAATATGAATTTAAATCAATCAAATCAAATTCAAAATTCAAATCCAAATAAAAAATATTTCCTAAGTCCTTTGATTCCCTCTCATGGACTTAGTCTAAATCAAATCTAAATCAATTCAAATTCAAGAAATTTTCTCATAACCCATTTATATTCCCATTTATATTCACAAATATAAATGAAATATAAATTCAAATATCCAAAAATAAATTCAAAAATCAAATCCAAATTCAATCAAAACTCAACCTAAGCCTTTCAAGTCAAATTCTTGAACTTAATCAAATAAAATTCAAATCAAGCCAAACCCTTGATTTTTCTTCATGATTCAATCAATCCTGCAATCATGAATCCAAATATAAATATAAACTTTAAACATCAATCCAAAAATAAATTTAAAACTCAAACTCAAATTCAATCAAAATTAAACCTAAGCCTTTCAAGTCAAATTCTTGAACTTAGCCAAATCAAATTCAAATCAAGCCAAACCTTTCATTTTTGTTCATGATTCAATCAACCCTTCAATCATGAATCCAAATATAAACATAAACTCTAATCATCAAACCAAAACTAAATTCAAAACTCAAACCCAAGTCAAACTCATGTTCACCCTTTTAAACTTGAAATTATCAAATGAATCAAAACTAATTTGACTTCGAACCACTTGCAAATGGATTTATATTTCAATCATAAGTTCACATGTGAGTTCAATCAAACTCAAATCAAGCTTTGACCAAGCCATTTGACCTACTTAGGCTCACTTGACCCAAAGTGACCTAAAGTATCCTTTTTGAGCTAAATTCTAATCCTAGCCAAATTGGATTGATCTAAGTCCAACTAAGCCTCACATTGTCAGCAACAATCATCATAAGATGATCAATCACTCAAATTGGGTAAAACCAATCAAACCTAAGGGTTGGACAAGTTAACACTTAGCCAAAATGAAATCTAAACTAGCAAAAATCCACCATTGGCCAAATTAATTGAAACCATTGATCAAAACTCATTTATGATCAATGTTTGAACTTGACTATGTCATCCTTTGAGCCTAACATAGCCCAATTGGCCACTTGACCCAAGTTGACCCAACTTGATAAGTCAAAATGTGTCAAAACTTGATCTAAGCCAAATTAATTGAAACTAATGGGTCAAGTTCATTCCAAATCACTTATTGAATTTGACCAAAGCCCCAATTAGCCAACTAGACCCAACCTAGCCCAATTGACCTTGAACCCAACTTGACTTAAAAGATCAAATTGAGCCAAATAGAAATATAAACCAAATTGATTGGAAACAATGATACGAATCCATTTCAAATGATTAACCAAACATAAATCAACCCATGACCTAGCCCAAATAGGTTAAATGGGTCAAATTGGTCAACTTGACCTATTTTACCTAAATTAAATCAAATAAACCAAATCCAAATATAAATCAAATTGAACCAAACCAATGATGAAAAATATTTCAAAAGTTCATATGAACTTGACCCAACCCTTGGTTTGACCCAATTTGACCAATTGGTCAACTTGACCCAAGTTGACCCATTTTGACCTAAATGGGTCAACATGAGCCAAATAATATCAAATCAACTCCAAATTCATTGAAACTTGGCCTAACCCATTTTTCAATCATACCAAACATATTCAAATTGAAATCTAAGCTAAATGACCATTTTACCCCTTGGACATAGGGTAACCTAAAATCAAAACCACTTGGGATTTGGTCAATTCCTTCTCATGGACACTTGACATCCTCTTAGTGTACCAAGTGATCACTAATAGACATGGTGCACATGACCCGTTGTGTTTGGGTCAGGCAAACCCAACCAAATGGCCAAACCGACCACCCACTTAGGAATTGAGCACATGGGATCCCTCCTCCACTCAATTAAAGCACATGGGAGCTTCACTACTCCACTCCACACTTAAAATCAAACCATGTGCAAGTCCTAACAGCCTAATAAACCCATTGAATATGGTGTATTGGATCAAAATAGCAAACTGAAGCTAGGCCATCCGATTCACCTAAGGGGAGATATACTCCCTCTAATTTCATTTGAATTTAATAGGCACACACTCGATTGAGCTAAGGAACTCAGAGAAAGCATTTGCAAGTCTCCCCAAGCTTCCTAGAGTGAATTCCAATTCTCCATTTTCGGTTTCTCTTAGGAAAATGGAACTCCTTCAAATTTCCAACATACACAAAATCAAGCCAATTCTTCTTGCAAGCTTCTTCAAAGGACTGTCAGCTTGTCTAAAGCTTAATCCAAGTTCTCAAGGCAAGGGAGGGGAGGTAGGCCCGAGCCCAATTGAAGGTGAGCTTGGTCCATGGAGAGATGTACTCAACCCCAAGGCTTGAAACTTTCAACAAGGCTTCGTCTCCACTAGACGAAGCTAACTCAATGGATTTGAGCGCCTATGATAGCCTCCGGTGAGGTATGCCTTCAACCCGAGCTTAAAATAGAGAGTGTCTGGTCCTTTGTGAAAGAAAGTTTCACCTCATAAGAATTTGACCGTTATATCTTCTCCCCTTTACACTAGATGGTGTGGGTAAAGTTTGAGCTCAATCCGAGCTCAATCGAGCTCAGATCTTGCCATGGAAGGTGGACGGTTCCCATTTCCTGTAAGCGAGCTCAGCGATGAATCATGGGCCTGCACATTTTGGATGGACGGGCATGATCAAGACATGTAGGATCCCTTAATTGCCCCCTTAAGAATCACAGACTCGATCTTGGCCATCCAATCTTGGATCAAACAGTGGCGAAAGCGCATTAAATCACCGATAACTATGATGTGAACTTAAGTGACCTCTCCCATCACATGGAAAATCGCATCGCCTCCACATGGGTAGGATTAATCACTTAATTAGGCTATTTAATTAATGGATAATCATGGAAAATTCAAAATAACATAACTAATTCTAGAAAAATCATAAAAATATAAGGTAAAATGCACGGTAAAGATATTTCCTAGAAGACTAATTTAAAAATGTTTCCAATGGATTTTGATGTGTATTTTCTTCAATTAGAGTTTTAATGAAAATTTAATAACCCTAATTATTCCTTAATTATTTCATTAATTCATTTCAAATTTATCTGGTATATTTAGTGGGATGACCTCCACCTACCCTAATTTTCTTGGAATTTATTGATGAGTTAATTAAGGAAATCATGTAATGTATCATTAATCACCTTCTTTATGTAATTAAGGGTAATTAAGCATGTGAATAGTGGTTTAGCCCTTTTTTAAGTTAATCAAGCCTTGCTTAAATGGAGAAGAGGTTTATGGAATGGATTTGGAGAATTTTTCCTAAGACATTCCCTAAACCCCTTTCCTTCCTTAAACTTAATTACTAACCCACTAATCACATAATTTCGATAAATTTTTTAAAACATTGAACTTAATCAATTCATCTTGGGTAGGTGCTTAGGTGTTCAATAACCTAAGTAGCTTAAGGAAATCAAAATCCAACCCACATGTGTGGGAAGGGTTATGAAAGTTTAAATTAAACCCTTTAACTTAATTAATCACTAATTGTGAGCCAATTGCATTAGACCCTTTCTTTCATAGGTGTTTAAATTCCTTGTGAAATTTTATGTCATACATTGGCTCATAATTATGTGATTAAATATATTAAAGTGATGTGTAGGGTAATTAACACACTTAATTCACACCTTAACCGAACCAAAGGATAAAATTAATCTAGTCACCTAAAAATTGAGCTTAAATAACTCACACATGGGGGAATGGGTTAGGACCAGAAAACTCATCTCACATTTCTCAAATTGAAATCAAACTCAAACAAAATCCAAACTCCCCTTAAAATAAATTTGATTTACTTTAAATAATCTTATTCATAGGATTGTCTTTTGGAATTAATTAGGGTGAATGAATTTACATTGCTTTCATCACTTTATTCTTTCCTAACATGCTAAATGTGTATGCCATATGAAATTCATGCATTCATGCTTTTTAAAAATTAAATTAAAAAATGAAATGTTTCTTTTAAGTCAAATTGTATGTTTTGGCTAAAGTAAGAATATGAATGACTATTAGCACTATTAAATCCAAAATTATTTTCAAAAATTATAAATCAATTATCAAAACTCAAAGGTATGCTACTTATGATTATTTATAAGCTTGCATATGAGTAAAAATATAAAGATGCACATAGTGTGGCTTTCCTTCTCTTTTCTTTTAGCATAGTTTTGAATAAGATTTGGCAAAGTGCATAGTTCATTTAAAAAGAACACATCACATGCTTAAATCCATTCATATTCATTCCTATTTTATTACTTAAGAAGGACATGCAGACCTACACATATAAATTGCATAAATAAATTAAACAAATAAATACAAACTTTTGTATCTTTCTTTTTTCCATTCATTTCTTTTGTACATGTATATGTATTTAAGGAAAGTGGTATATTAGACAACCGGGTTCGAGGTTTTAAGTAGATAAGTAGGTCTTTATATTACACCCTCGTCTTATGATGTAGTACTTACTTATGCCTTTCATACATATATATGTGCATGTCAAAAATGGATAAAAGATATCCCTTCTTTTCTACTTAGCAAAATCATGCATCATAAAAATATTCAAATTTAGTAAATAAATTCTCTTATCATTCATCATTAAAGTGTGCTAAAGATTTCCATTTTGCATGTATAGATATGCTTAGGATTCATCCATATGCATGTTATACATGTTGCGAAAGAAATGAAGAAATGTGTGTTTTGTGATAATATTTCAATTTACTTAATATTAAATAACTTTCTTTTTGAATAGGTTTGTTTATGGAAAATTTAAACTTAGAATTAATTAAAACACATAATAAAATATTCACTAAACAAAAAAAATCAAATATGAGTCTACCTTAGAAATTACTTAAGGTGGGGAGGAAAGAGAAGTTCTCTTCTCTTTTTCTCTCTTAACAACTTAGTAATTAGTTGTAGGATTCAGTTAAACCAAATCAAAATATAAAATAAAATCAACCAAAGTAACTAAATCACTTACATGAAACAAACCCTCTAAGTTGAACATTTTCATACTTAGAGAACTTCTTGAAATAAATAATACCACACAAATCTTAAATAGCACACACATTAGGTTAAGTCACCATTTCAAGCTTTAGGTTAGGGCAATGCATGGTTTGATGTTTAGTTTTATTTTATGATATTTTATTTTAGTCTAGATGTTAGGATGCATGTTTGTAGACTGAATGATAGAGCGATCTTAGTCTAACCATTATCTTCTGTAGGGGATTGTGCTTAAGGGGCACTGTAATATAAATATAACTACTTTTGTTGTGCAGGTGCTTATGCCATAAGCATAATTCAAAATAGGCCAGGTGGAGTTAGTTATCCATGTGTGGGGTGCTAAGTCTAATTTATATATATACATGCTTGGGATTATATGGTTTGTTTGGATAATCTCTGTTTTGTAGGTGTTTGTTAGATTTCTTTTTTTCCCATTTTCATGTACTTTTATAATTAGGATTTTGGAATGATTGTTATGGGGGATTAGGATGAGCATTGGTTATAAGCTCCTATCTTATGTACCATGTGAATCCTTTGGAGCAACCACATTCCAACCAACCAAAAGAAGATGGAAGAAAGAAGAAAGAAGAAAGAAGAAATGAAGAATGAAGACTCCCATAACATGAATTCCTTGTTTAATTGTAATTAATTCATTTGTAATCTGGGTTGTATAAGGGTAGAGCTCGGCTACCCAATTTTTCTTTCTAGTTTGTGCGGTAGAGCCCGACCATAAATGACCTTTTATTCTTTTGTGCTAGTTTTATAAATTGATTGATGTTTGTTTAACTTGCGCATTAAGATGACATATTTTTTTAGTTTCTTTCTTGCTTTGATGTATGACTTGGATGATGGTTAGGCTTTTAAGAAAATAAATTTTTTATCCAATTAAATAACTCAAATTAAAAATAAACAACTCATAACCTCACCTAAAGTTTAGGTTATAAAATAAGATAAAAGAATTAACAACTCCTTAGCTGGATGTTGTCTTACTTTTCTAACATCATGCATAAATAGTATATTATTTCACTCTTGATTGGAGGGCTTCCACCTTTGCCACAGAATTTGGCTTAACCTATGAGAGACATGGTGGAAACACACCTCATTATCTTATTAGTTTTGGCCCATAATCTAATTTCTTATGCATTAAATATATAAATCCTAAAGCATGTGTTAAATTGATTGTTCAAAATAAAAATAAAATATAACAAAATTTGTATTAGATTGAAGTCATTAAAGCATGTCTTACATGATCTAGTCTCTTAGAGAGTGTGTTTAAAGACTTAGTCTCTTTTTAAATAAATAACAACTTAGCTATCTTGCAAAAATATTTGACTTGCCTACATATTTTAAAATCGTAGGAGGAGTTAGTTGGCAGCCACCCCCAGACGATTGTAAGTCCAACAGTCAGGTGATTTATCCTCTCTTGTGGAGGTAAATCAAATACCTATTTTCACCTTAGATTTTGGTCATTCTTTTGGCCCTCGCTAAGGCTCCCTAGATTTAGGTTCAGGGGTTGTTACTTCCCTTTGCGGGCTACGAGCATATATTCTCACCTCTTAGGCATTTTTGTGACCTTATATCATGGAATTATAAGCCCTAGCATTCTAATAAAAAATTCAACTCAAATAAATTAATTCAATTTAAAAAATGTAAAGCCCAACCATAGGGTAGTTTGGGATGCTTAATAGGCTTCTTAGTGTCTTAAGCACCCCTACTTATTTTCATTTGGCTTCGATAAGAATTCCCTCCTCTTGATAGATCCCACTTGACTTTCTAAAGATAAACTAATCGGTTGATAGTCCTACCTTTCAAAATATTTTTAGATAATAATCATTTACCTTAATCGAGAGTATTCCTAAGGAATCCTATTCTTTAAGATGTAATTAACTATGAGGGCTTGCCTTGAACTTAATGATCCGATTTATAAATCCTGCTACTTTTCATATAAAGTGGGGAAGAATCTACATTCAAGATCCATAGTCTTTAGAGTCCTTATTGAGGTGATTAGGTCCATTGTGTGGTGACTTATCTCTGAGATAGTACACCTTTCTCAATGGTACAATCCTAATAAAAATTTATGGATTTACGTGGCATCCCAACATGGCATAAATTATATATATATATATTTATGTTTTTTTATTTATCCGTATTTTCCCTAAAAAGAAAAGGGGTAATGGATGAAGGCACACACACACACACACACACACACACACACACACACACACACACACACATATATATATATATATATATATATATATATATATATATATATATATATATATATATATATATATATATATATAATTTTACCACATATTTTTCTAAATTGGGGATGGTTCTCTCCATCTTTGGTAAATGATCAATCTCTGTATCGATAGTGGGTTTGTACTTTTGTATGGATCCAAGACTGTCTTTATTTCCGTTGGAACTTAGCTTATTTCATCCTTAAGTTAAGCTAGCCAACATCTTTAGGTTTTAGAACCTCACTTCGTGTTGGCCTTAAAACCCCAATTGGCTTTCCCAATGGGTGAAAATAAAAATTCAATAAAAAGAAAATGATTAAAGACTTCCTCCTTACCATTTTTATGGTAAAGAAAGGTTCATTCTAAAAATAAAGACAAAATAAATCCTTCGAAAAAGTCTTGCTTTTCAAAAGCACTTTTTCAAAATACACTTAATAAAATATTTTTACTACATCTAATAATTTTTATAGTTATTTCATGTAGAAATATTCCGAAAATAAAATCAACAATCATAACTTCCAAAAGAACAAATGAACTTCTTCACTCAATTCATTTTTATGAAGACATCATTTTCAAAAAAATTAAATTCCAACAATCCTAAACTTTCAAAAAGCACAAAATTTGAAGATGGGTCTTTATTCAATACATCCAAATGTGTTGATGGATGTTACATCTTCAAACAAAATCACAACTTTTGAAATTCCACTCAACACATTCCACATGTGTTAAGTTAGAAGTCTCACCTTTTCAAAAGCACATATGAAACCTCCCATTCAATATACCCATATTTATTGAATGGAGATTTCATTCAATAAAATCAAAAATAAATTCTCCAAAAGCACATATGAAACCTCTCCATTCAATATACCCACATATATTGAATGGAGTCTTCATTTCCAATCAATATCATAAATAAACTTTCAAAAAGCACATATGAACATCTCCATTTAGTATACCCAAATTTATTTAATGAAGATTTCATTTCCAAATAAAATGACATTATTTTGAAATACCACTTAACATATTCCATATATGATTAGGTTGAAATTTCCTCTTTCAAAAAAGCAATAATCACACATGAAAATACATCTTTGAAAAATGAACCATAATTGATTTTCATTTTACATACCCAAATTTGTTAAATGGAAATCCCTTTTTTCAAAATCAGCAAAAACAAAATTTTTCAAAACACATTTGGAACTTCATTCTAGCATACCCCATTTGCTAAAGTGAAGTCTCCCTTTTAAAAACACAAAAAATTGAAACACATTGGAACTTAATTTTGGCATACCACATTTGCTAAAGTGAAGTCTCCATTTTCAAAACAAAATCCAAAAATACAAAAATTTGAAACACATTTTTAGAATTTCATTTAACATACTCAAATTTGCTAAATGAAATCTCCATTTCACAAAATTTCAAAACACATTGGAACTTTATTTTGGCATACCACATTTGCTAAAGTGAAGTCTCCATTTTGAAAAAAAAATCCAAAACAAAATAAACACATTGGAACTTTATTTTGGCATACCACATTTGCCAAAGTGAAGTCTCTGTTTTCAAAAAAAAAATCCAAGACAAAAGAAACACATTGGAACTTCATTTTGGCATACTACATTTGCAAAAGTGATGTCTCCATTTTTTCAAAACAAAATTTGAAAGAAACACTTTTGGAACTTCATTTAGCATACCATATTTGCTAAAGTGAATTCTCCATTTTCAAAATAAAATTCAAAACAAAAGAAACACATTAGAATTTCATTAGCATACCCAAATTTGCTAAGAATCTTATTTTTAAAATTAAATAAAAAAACAAAAAAAAAGAAACACATTAGGATTTCTTTAGCATGCCCAAATTTGCTAAGGATACTATTTTTCAAAATCATAATAGCTAAAAATAAAAGAAACATATTAGGATTTCCTTAACATGCCCAAATTTGCTAAGATTCCTATTTTCAAAATAAAATCAAAAAATAAAAAAAAACACATTAGGATTTCCTCAGCATACCCAAATTTGCCAAGGATCCTATTTTTCAAAATAAAATGTATAAAAATAAAAAAAAACATTAGGATATTCTTAGCATACTCAAATTTGCTAAGAGTCCTATTTTCAAAAATTGTCAAAAAAAAAAACCACAAAATACACTTGGATTCTTCATTTTAGCATACCCAAATTTGCTAAATGAGGATTCCATTTTTCAAACTCACAAATGATTCACAAAACAAAGCAAATAAAGAAAAAGAAGAAATTGTTTTCAAACACCTCACTTAACATACCCAAATTTGCTTAGTGAGTATATTCCAAAAATCTCTAATCAAAATAAAATTGACCCTTTAATTTAACATACCCAAATTTGTTAAATAAATGGTCCTCAAAATCAAAATAAAATTTCAAATATGAACCTAATGGAAGCATCTCTCCAAAAAAAATTGAATCCATTTTTCAACATACTTAAACTTTTAGAAAATGGATTCTACATTCAAAAATTCCTCTTTCCAATCAAATCTTAAAATCTCTTCTAAATCCATTTGACCTGACTTAATACTTTCAAAATATTGAGTATGGGTTCAAAATCTAAATTTGAATGTAAAATCAACAAAGCAAGAAAATTTGATTCAAGTTTGTTTTCGACATTGCAGTTTCAGTAAGCTTCAGCCAGTTTTTCAGTCTCAGTTTAGCACAATTTGATGCAATGGCAGTGTAAAAGTATGTGTTCTTATTTCCTCATAGGATGGACTTGGCCCTAGATCAGGCTAGCCTTTCCCGATCTAGCTATGCCCACCGCATCCACTTTGGTCAAGTCTTCGAGGGGACCAGGATTACATGTGAGGGCACTCCCCTCATGACTGTTAACAGGAGCATGGTGACCGGGCAGAAGCCAATCATCCAGATTGATATACCATCTAACTTGGATATCCCCTCACCGAAGAGGAAGGCAGTGGTAGTTCCCACAACAGTAGTATTAGTGCCAGTGTCAGTATGCCCGATTGTTCCCCATGCTTCCCTAGTTAGGGCCAGCACCTACTCACTAGCACCCTCTAAGGGGAAGGCTTCCCTGATCCCAGGGATTGTCTCCCCTACTTTTGAGGTTGGGTATAGCTCTTACTCTACTTTCCCTACCAAGACCCAGCGAAGAAATAAGAACTGCATGATAAAGCGGTAGCTACCCGGTACATTGTAGAGGATCTAACCATGATGGTTTCCCCATTGGTTACAACAAATTAGTTCCATCTTCTCTCTGGGTCTGACAGAGAGGATGCTCGGAGGATTTCTACTTCACCTCAACCAACAGTTCTGTTTCAGCCACTAGTCGGTGAGAGGAGGAGGTCATATGCCGACCTCTGATCTATTTTAGGTAAAGTAAGACGAGCCTATGAACGATCTGAGTCCAGAGCTCAATTTGATTTGAGATCAGTGATTCCCCATAGTGTGGGTAGGAAGCTTAGGAAGGAGAGGGCTAGAGAGGCCAGCACTTTAGTTCATATCACCCGGAGGAGGTTCAGAGAGGTCGGCGACAACTTGCACTTGTGGATTTTGGATCGTGTGCTACACATGCCGACCATATAGACAATATCTTACCTACAAGGACTACACATCATAGGAGAGCAGCTCCTATCCTGAGAGAGTCGGTGGTGCCTTCACCACACATCTCTTCTCTATGTCCACCGTTACCCGCACATGTTCCAAGATATCCTATTCCAGCCAAGGCCATGAAGGCCGCATCTGGGGAGAAAAGGACCCTGTTGGTGATCCGACTATGACCGAGAGATCCCATCCTATTTACACCACCTATTATGGTGAGGTCGAGCTCTCCTACTCGACCTTCCACCCCATTAGTGGTGAAGAAGGAATGGCAACCTCAAAGCATAGTAGTCGTCCCTTCACCACCACCACCACAATAAGATATAGAGATGGTTACCATAGTTGCCGAAGGAGAGGGTGACAGTTCAGCCGCACCTTTGATGATAGATCCTCTTAAAAGTGCCACTCCATATAGATTCAGTGATAGACAAGAGCATATTTCTTCCAGCGAGTATAGCCCTCAAGGGGTTAACTCTCCAGTAGTAGGGGAGGTCCAGTGTCTCACAGTACTTGATCGTGATCCTACCACCGATCAGCCTTGATCTTTTGTGCCTATTCTGATAGACCATTCTCTAGATGATATTGTGACCAATTATCTTATGGAGAAGGAGGAGAACTTAGGGTATGTCTGGTCTGATGAGGAGAAAGTCAGCTTTGATTCCAATGAGGATGATCTATTGGAAGATTCAACGGGGGTGCACATGGTACATACCCGAGGTTCTCTCCTCCGTGAGCAATAGACTATGAAAGGTGCTGAGGCCGAGCAGGAAGACACAGCCTACTCGACCAAACACCTTCTTCAGTAGATAAAGTAGAAAGATGATCAGATAGATAGGATGAGGAAACAACTTGAGGACTTGTTAGCAGTAGTCTTAGTACTTTAGAAATAAGCACAGGCAGTCCATCCTACTATAGCTTAGAGTAGTCAGCCAGAGTTGGTGCATGTCTTGGATCCAGCCAAGACTTTACCTCCAATAGAGCAAGGTGCATGTATAAAAAGGTAATGGATAGTACCTCCATATAATAAAAAGATATCAAGAGCATGCTTGAGCAGCGGGTGAGAGAAGCATTGGCTCAAGCTTGGGGAGGATCTTCAGTTCTAAAGGGTAGACCCTACCTGGAAGAATTCGATGGCATCCAATATCCTAAGGGTTTCATGCCTCCTTCTTTCAAAAGCTTCGATGGCAGTGGGAACCCGAGGCAGTACATTACACATTTCAGGGCTAGTTATTGCAACATCAATGGCAATGATGCTTTATTCTTCTATCTCTTTGTCAGTAGCTTAGCAGACATAGCCTTTGATTGGTATGCTAAACTTCCCAACAGTTTAGTGAAGATTTTTGCTTAGTTGGAGCAACTCTTTATCAATAGGTTTGCTGGAGCTCAACAAAGGGTAACTATAGATAATCTCGTTGTAGCTCAACAAAATCCTAGTGATTCCCTCATTGATTACATTCTTAGATGACATAATTTGAGTATGAAATACAAATCATAGCTGTCTGAACAACACGCCATTGAGATTCTACTTGAGAATATTGATGGCTCGGTTGCCTTCATGCTCAAAGATTTCACCATCAAAACTTTTGAGAAATCAATCAACAAGGCAACTAGCATATAAGGAGAAGCTAAACAGTCACCTTTTCAAACCAATCAACAAAGTAAAAGCCATAGAAAGCTTTTGAGAAGAAGTCCGGGGTAGTTGTAGTAGTAGATAAGGGGAAATAACCAACTAGAGAGCTATTTGAGAGACCTCATACTCCACAGCTGTCACTTCCACCTCCTCTACCACCACCGAGGTAGCTCTACCAATAACCATAATAGCCTCCCCGACCTGCACCACCTCCTCCTCAGCCACATCATCAGTAGTAGCGGTACGCATACCTGATGCCATGTAGCTATGGCCTACCTACTCTTTTGAATAAACTTAACAAGCCTTATTCATTTAAGAGGGAGGTAATCAGAAAGATATTTAAAAATCTCTTAGAGAAGCTTGATTTTTAGCTACCCAAACTTAGGAGACCGGAGGAAGTGAGCAAAAGTAATGATCTTATCTTTTACCCCTACCACAGTATGTTAGGTCATATTTTGGAAGATTACTTCACATTTAAGGACTGACTTGAACATAACTTCAAGACCAGTGCTATAATCATCCCAAAGGAATACCTTGTGGAATAACCATCCAATTCCATTAGGATAATCCTTAGGGATACTTGTGATCCTTCCAAAATCAAAGAAGGTTGGGATATGTCCTTATCCAAATCCTTTAAGAAAATTTTCTCAAAAATCAAGAAACTTTACTTGCAAGTGCCTGAGCTAGCTCAAACCTCCAACATCAAGGAAGGTTTGCAAATTACCAGAGCCAACCCAGGGAAAGGGGGAGTTCAGCAGTAGTAGCAATACTAACATTTGCTAGCCCAGAATAGCCCGATAGCGCAACCACCAACTGAGTCCAGCCTTAAATCCACCGTTGTAGCTATTACATTAGCAACTATCTCTACTTCAGCTAGCTCTTCTTCTTCTAGTAGACATCTTATATCAACGGATGAGGGCATCAAATCCCTCAGTCCTGTTAATTTACTTGATTTTTTACTATGCATCTCCTATCAAATCCAAGAAATTGAAGAATAAAGCTAGCTTAAATTATATCTGTGTCACTTCTGATGGGTTGTCTAAATTTATTCCTAATGATAACTCTTTAAGTCTAAACAATAATTATAATAATTCTGATCTTCCTCTTTCTGATTCAGAGTTGGATTTTCTACTCTAAATATTACGGGTTTGCCTCTTGAGATAGACTTGGAATCATGCCATTCTGAGGGTCCTGTAGGAGAAGCTGTAGGTGAGCCTGACGTGCAGGTAGAATCTACCATTACCCTACCACGAGAGATCACCAAAGTCAACCTCCGTAGTGGAAAAGTTTAACCTCCTAGGACAGCACCTCAAGATAGAGGAAAACAAGTCATTAGTTCAGAGGATAATAAGCCCTTCCATAGGATTCTCCACCCTTGGATATGCTTGTGGAGGATTAGCCCAAGGTGGATTATAATATCCTCTCTCACCTAAGAAAGTTGCCATCTAAGCTAAGCATATATGATGCCCTTATCTTATGCAAAGAGATGAGAGAATCATTAATTATGACTCTCCTTGATCCTGAGATATACTTAGCTCAACTGACCACTATTGGAGAGGTGGCACATTATTCCAGAGAAGCCCAGTGAGTCACTTTCACAGATGAAAACCTACTTCTGGGGGACATGGAGCATAATCGTCCCCTCTACATTACAGTTGACATGGGCAGATTTAGATTTGCCAGAGTTCTCGTCGATCCAGGTGCATCGGTGAACATTATGAGTTTAAATACCCTTTCTTATTTGAGGATCGACATCTCCACACCCCGAGGAGATCGGATGATGTTGAGGGGATTCAATGAACAAGGCGAGAGGGCTTTATTTTCCATAATGTTACCTTTAGAGATAGGTGACTAGAAGACTGAAGCCAAGTTTTATATTATTGATTTGAATACTTCATTCACCGCTTTGCTTGGTAGGCCTTGGATACATCAGAATAAGATGATTCCATCTTCCCTCCATCAGTGCATCAAATTTAGGAAGGATGGGATTGAGTAACGTGTCAAAGGAGATGGAAAGCCATTTTTAGTTAGAGAGATTGAGATACATGAAGATGCGACCTACTATCTTCTTCAAAACACCCTTTCTCATAAACTTGGACAAAATTTAAATTCAAAAGAAAAAGAAAATGAAGAAAAAGAAAAACTAAAAGAAAAAGGAAAAATAAAAGAAAAATAAAAGAAAAATGAAAATCCAAGTGAACAAGAAAGGAAAATTGAAGAAAAAATAGAGCTGGATATTACATTCCACCCATAGTTCATCCCATCATATGGACATGTGGGTAAGGTGACTCGACTTCCACCAGGCAAAGGTAGAGGCAGAAACAGAGGCAGTTCTAGAGGTGGAAGACCCCCTAGTTGGCCATCAACCAATAGTGTTCCAGTTCATAGGAGTAATTTTGATTGTTTGAATTTATATTTCATTTATATATGTGAATATAAATGAGAATATAAATGGATCATGAGAAAATTTTAAAAAACTTAATTCGATCAAAATTTTATGATTATATATATGTTAATTAAAGAAGCATTATTTTATGCGCTCCAAAAATGATATTATGAATTATGAGTCTCCAACGAAAGCCCTAAAGCGTATTGCTTGCTCAACTTTCCTTCAAGGATGGTATTTTAGGAAGCGAGAATAATCCTGAATGGAAAAACAATGAAGTAATGCAGCAGCAGTCTTTATTGGCAGTGGGAGGATATCGTCACCGAGAATTAGCTGCTGTTCTTACCACCTTCATCCATTTTTCCTTCCCATCGTTTCCTCTCAAGCATGCGAAGTGCTTGGTGTTCTCCTCTCTTCAGTCATCTTCCTCCCCATATACCTAAAGTAAATCAAAATAAAGTAAAAGATTCAATCAGAGTAGAAAAGAAAAATAAAAGATTGCGAATCTTCAAGAACTGTTGGGACTACAGGAATCAACCGACCTTCCCATCATCATGAGAGTAGCTTGGGGGTTGGTACCTGGTGAGACAGTGAAGGTGGAGCCGTTGACAACCCTAAGAGATCCGACCCCCATTACCTTGTGAGCTCTGTCCACCACTTTTCGGATCACGCAGCCGCCATGGTAGTGCCAGACAGTCGCTACTGTGCTGCGGCAGAAGGCCGCCATAGCGGCGTCGTCGGAGCGATTGCGCGGCAGGGCATCACCGACATAACGGAACTCCCTCCTGCCCCCGCCGATCCACCACTTGGGGATGCGAAACTCATCCATTGCGCGGCCATCAAGGACCTGGCCGATCCGTCGGAGGCCAACTATGCAGCGAGCGTGGTCGTTTGGGTTGGAGAAGTAGTTGAATCGAACGAGGGGGGTGTCGCGGACGTCGAGGGAGGTGAGGCGGAGGGATCCGACGGATGAAGGACCCGGGACCTTCTCGATGAGGGTGGCGACGGTGAGGTATATAGGGGAGGACGGGCCATGGAGGAACGCTGCTCGGGTCGGGGAGCGGAAGGGGACGATGTTGGAGGCCGCCTCGAGGAAGGAGGAGCCGTCGGAAGGGATTCCCACCACCTGTATGAGCGAATGATCGAGAGGGGCAGGGGGTACAATGGAGATGCCGTTGCCCGGGTTGTCGTAGAGGAACTGCCCAACGTTTGGATTGTGTGCAATGACGGGGATTCCCCAAGAGGTACAGCCGCGGGCCAATCCCGCATAGAAGCAAAAGCTGCGGCGACCCCAGCGCTCCCGCCGATAATATAACTTGGCTTAATTTTTAAATTAATCTTAATTAATAATGAAATTAACTAATTAATCCGTTTAAAAAAAAATTAAAAATAGCCCAGTCGTCCAGTCAACGGAGACTGATGCTGACTGGGCAAAATATTTTTTTTTTAAAAAATCAACTTAATAACTCCGATTTTTTTGGTATCGGGCTCAGTCGGTTTACAGTGGTTGGTATCGTTGAAAAGGTAATAAATTCCTCATTGTGATTTTGTTCTCGGGTAGCTTTTGCGTATGTATAAATTTTGAAGTTGCGAAAGTGAAAGTTATTACGGTAGCCCCCGTTTTTTTGTCATAATATAAGGATTGTTGAATCTGAATATTTTTTCTTGGTAATATCAAATATTCATATATTCATATATAAATTAAACTTTAACGGGTTTATTTTAAAAATAATCAATTCTTTTCTTATGAATAAGGAATTATTTTTAAGAATAAGTAGCGTTAAAAATTTATATATAGAATATATTAGTGTTTAACAAAGAAATTATAATATATTATATATTATTAAAAAAAATGAAACTTCTATGCTTTTAAAATATAACTTCAATAAATATGCTCTACCGGCATTGTCAAACCTCAACATTAAAGAGAAATTTTATTACCTTTCCGATCTGACACCGCATCGACGCGATATAATACGAGCTATTAAGTTGATTTTTTTTAAAGAAATCATTTTGCCGCGCGGTCAGCGGAGTCAGTCGTACTGACTAGACATTAAATTTTTTTTAAATGAATTAATTAACTAATTTCATTATTAATTAAAACTAATTTAAAAATTAAGCCATAAAACCCTCCAGGCCTCGTCTTAGCATAGTGGTCTCGCCCGTCCTTGTCTCGGTACACAACGCCGATCCTCGACGTCGCCTGGCTTCGCTACCGTGATGACGACAAGCCTGTGCAACGAATGTGGATTCTTCAAGGAAGGAAGAAGTGCAGAAGAAGTAGGAAAGAAGTAGGAAAGAAGAGGGGAAAAGAGCAGCAGACCGTAAGATGCGGAGTCGAAGAGTATACGCTCGACGGTAGAACGGAGGGCGACGCGGATGTTCTCTGGAGACGCAAAGTTAAGAAGGTCGGCGGCCGAGTGGCGGCGACCGAATGAGTCGAAGGTAGATGCGCCGATCATGGTGCCGGGGAGGTGGTGGACGGAGAAGCCGTTGTAAGGGGTGATGTTGGCGTCGAGGAGGCCGTCACGGACGGCGGACTGCCAGCTTCGGACACGGGGGCGAAATGAGACGCCGCGCTCCACCCAGTCGTAGGAGTCGTTGACGAGGGCCATGTTCCAGGAGATGCTGGTTGAGTCAAAGAAGCCGGAGTGGGCGCGGCTGTAGAAGCCGGCATTGATTGCGCTGCTGCCGCCCAAGACGCGGCCGCGGGAATTGGGAACGCCCTCTTCCGAGACGAAGGATTGGGCAGGGGAGTCTGGCACGTTAGTGTCCACGAGAGTTCGGAGGAAGCCTTCTTGGGTGGCGAGAGAGGGGAATTCCGGCGGTGCACCGCCGCGCTCAAGTAGTAGCACTCGGTGCGACTCCGAGAGGGTGGCCGCCAGGGGGCAGCCGGTGGTGCCGCCGCCCACCACTATGTAGTCGTAGTTCTCCTCGGCGGGGAACTTCGACGTGTCGAAGGTGAACCGCGTGTAATCGGGCAGCCCTGTCACAGCGTCCAAGACAAGATATGAACAGCGAACAAAATATATGGAATAAAGAATTGCAAAGAAGAGAAAGGGGACGGGGATTGGGAAGCTTACCCAGTTGCGGTGGTTCTTGGCCATTGGAGAAAAGGGCGAGGAGGAAGAAGGAAAGGAGCAGGAGAACAGCGGCTGATGGAGAGAGATAATATAACACCGTCATTTTCTTGGAGCAAATAATCGGGAGGAGATGAAACACATTCGAGAAGAAAAACGGGAGTAATTCTGTTGGATGGATGAGAGTGAGGGTTTGTCTGCTGCAGAGGGAAACGGCGAGGTCGGGAACAGAGGGTAGAGGTGTATGACGCTTTTATCCGCTTCCGTGTGTTCGATCTGTTCATGCGGGAAAATCTTTTTTAGAGGAGAAATTATTACGTTCAAATTTTAATAATATTTTATACATAAAAAGCATTGAACTATTTATAACATAAAAGAATATCTAAATAAAACTCAAATTTTAAAACTAGCATTTCAAAGTTTAAACTTGAAAATAATTGACAAACAAATCAAATTATTAATATGTCATACATATACATGTAGATCAACCACATGCATAAATTTCAAATGGAGTTACTTTTTACATCCACTCGTACTCAAAGATGAGATAAAAGGGTGATGATTGATATTTCTCAAGTAATTATATGTAATTAAAAGTTTTGTTCATAATATTTTTGTGGTGATTAAAATGTGATGAGAGTATCATATAGATCTTGGAGGTTCTTATTTAGATGATCGAGTATGACATTAAGAAATAATATATTATCTCGAAAGATAGAGATATTATCTTACGATGAATTTAATCACTTAATAGGAATTTTTAAGGCTAATGGGTTACGTATATCAGAGATTTTCTCTTGCCTAATATGAGTGAAGTAATACATGTTTTATTTTACGTTACACCTTAAGGAAATGGATCTCACTAGAAACCTTTCGATTAAAGTAGCCTGTTAATGCCTCTATAAATTTAGAGTTTAAGTCAAGGGTTGCTAAATTTAGAAATCAACTAGGATGGATTAAATAGGAACATTTCTTATTTGATTTTAATAGAAGTTAAATAGGAAGTGCCCATATATTCGGGAACCTAATAAGCATTATGGTCTATACAATAGTTGAGCTTTATATTTTAAAAATCAAGATTTAATTTTGTTTTAAATTGACCTTTCAACATAATTCCTGTGATTATATCCCAACAACACAAAATAATAAAAATGCTTAAGAGGTGATGACTTATACTCATAAGATGAGAAACAAATATCCTCAAATTCTAAAACTAAGTGCTTTAACACAAGCTGGGAGCACAACCAAGTCTAATGAGGAGAAATTGGAATAATTTGGTTACCTCCTACTAAAGAATGTGAACTCTTCTAGATTTATTGCATGCTTGTATGAGTTGTCAGCTAAACACCACTTACGTTTTAAATTTATGTAGTCAATCTTATGAAATACAAGATAGTTAGATTATTATTAATTAGAAAATAAGTCTAAGAACTTAACCTCATTCCTTAAACTCTAAGATCATGATTGGTATGAAAATTCTCTTAATTAATACAATAAATTTTTAACCTTTAAGAATTTCTAGAAACAATTTAATTTGATAAGGCTTGGGTATGAAATTATGTCTACATGCATGATATAAAAGTAATTATGGGCTAAATCATAATAAAATTAGACTTCCCAAAAAAAGTAACTATCCTCATTAGATAGATGCTTCTTATGCAGTTGCTTCTAATATTTATGTCTAATGTTTTAATTAAGTGAGGTTATGAGTGAGTGATATTCATTTAATTTGAGTTGATTAATTAATGTGGGGCGGGGGGATTGGTCCAAATAATTAATGAGCAAATCATCACAAAAAAAACTAGGAAATAATATGTCATTTTAATTGCACAATGCAAAGTAAATAAACCATTAATCAATGAAATAATTATAAAGAGATCCATGCGATTAGGTTCTGCCATACATCTTAAAAAAGATTAGGTTCTGCTATACACCTTAGAAAAAAAAGGTATGCGAGTTCTGCCCTTTTATAACTCAACCTAGAATTAAGTAAACAAAAAGAGGAAGCCAATGTGGGTTTTTATCTTCATCATCATGTTATAAGCATCTCAGACGTCACAGGGCCTCCCAAGTTCATGCCTTCTAACCACAACTCATTATAAACCCTATAGCTCTAACTTAATTCCAGTCACAAATTACATTTTAAAATAAAAAAATTCTAACTTAACTTGTAAAATAGAGGTTAGTTGAAACACAAATACATTAAAAATAATTATATTCCATATAGTGGAGATTGGCACCAATGGGTACTAAGCCCACATGTTATACTGGGTTATGGTGAGCGGTAAATAAATAATACTGGTAAGCAAACTTATTAATTTTAGTTTTTATGATGATCCCTTTTATTAAGCATAACTTCCTAAAAATGCATCATTAGTTTAGTGAAGATCATCATAACATCCAGTCCAAGAGCATACAATCCTAACATCTAGTCTAAAATAGTACATCACAAAACAAGAAAAATTAACACATCACATCAAAACAACAGCCTAACTTAAGTCTAGGTCTAGGATTGCTAACCTATTAATATAATATGTGTGCAAAGGCTAGCTTGGTGAGTAAAGGCTAAACTTTAGTGTTTGATTTATAATTTGAGAATGAGATTTAATTTATAATCACTTGGTGATTTTAGTTTAAGTGATTAATGATTTAAAGATAGATTTTAAGTTTTAATTTAACTTGGGTTTGTGTTGAGTTCAATGTTTTAAAGAGTGTAAGGAGTTGTGAGGCCTATTTGGAGTAAGGTTCGCTCTTCCTTACACCTTATTCGTTTAGAGTGAACACTCCACCAAAGGATGATGGTTCATTCTAAAGGTCTATATGATTTTTTTAATTAACTTAATGAGTGAAGATGCATTTCAATTAATTTTTAAGCTATAGTTAATTCAAGTTTAAATGATCATTTTAACCTTATAAAATATATCCTAAGATTAGGAAAATATCTTAGATCACTTCATGATATTCTAAATTAATTTTAAATTATTGTTAGATTTACTATTATATATTAATTAAAAGAGGGATAAAATATCAAAAATATGATAAAAATAAATCTCAAATTTATGTGAATATTCTCTAAAGTTGAAGAACTCCAAAGAAACACCTCATAAAAAGTTTTAGGATTAATTTCATTTTCTTTGAATTTTTAAAAATTATTTATTATTTTATGATCTAGAAAATATTAAAATAAAAATAAAACTCATAAAATCATGAAATTTTTGTAGGAATGCTAAGAATAGAGTCTTAACACTTGTATAAATATTTCATGTCAGTTGGACATTAAATTAACTTTTTTTTGATTTATTTAAGTATTTAAATAGTAGAAAATATTTGAATATTAAAAATAGCTAAATATTTTATTAAGCCTTTCTTTTTAATGTAAATTTATAATGAAAATTTCGTACTTTTTTATTTTTATTTAATTTGTTATGAATTTTCTAAGTGTAATATATATTGTTATAGTTTTAATATTAGAATAAATATATATGCATTAAAATTAAGTTAATTAATCTAGCTAGCTCCAAATCTCTTAGGGTTATCCCTTAAGATGAAGGGGGACCTTAAAGACATTCTATGAAGAATTGGAAAATTTTAGAATTATTTAAAACTTAATAATTAATTATATTTATATTAAAAATATTAGAAAAATAATTTAGTGAATATACTAAAAATATTCTCCCTGATTAAGTACATCAAAAGGGACATTCAAGGTGATTCACATGTTAATTTTAATAATTTATTAAAATTTAAATGCCATTTAAATAACTATTTATGAATATAATTTCTAGTATACACTACTTATATTTAAAATATCGTGAAGTTCCTTCTAAGGGTCATCAATCCTAAGGTCAATCATAAGTTCATTAAATAATTTGAGCTTGACTTTGGTCGCTTGTGAGATATTTAATTGAAAGGATTAATTAATAGTTTAACAAAAATATATAATTAAGGCTAACTAAGATGATTAGTGAATTAGAAATGATTAAACATGTTCAACACTTTTTAGGATGCTAAAATTAAGTGGAGCTCAATTCATTTTAGATCGCCGGAGGTTGGGGAAGGCGTCATATGAGTTAATTTGAGAATTGAGGCTTTGAAATAGTTGACTTTAAATGGCTTTGATGGTGATTAGAGTAAGTGTATGGAATAATTCTTTTGGAGATGGAGTGAAGGTGTTGAGTGCTTAAAGTCCCCTTAATTTAAATTCTATGAAGCCCCACTGTGGTGTTTTAATTCAGATGCTGTGTGGACACCATACAGATTTTAGGGGGTACTTATTGAACTGATCAGGTACGACATTACGGTATGACGTACTCTCTCAAAAGATTGGAACATCACCCTACAATGAACTTAGTCACCTAATAAGGACTCCTAAGACTGATAGACCTTCATATATACTAGAGATCTTTCCCTTACTTTACATTAGAAAGTAAAGTAGGATTTATTTTATGCCGGGTTCTTCAATTTCCTATGGAAGCAAGCTTCCATAGTTAATCACATCCTAGGAAGTTGAGTTTCCTAAGAATACTCTCGGTTAAAGTAGTCAATCATATCTCTAAAGATTTCAAGGTTAGATTATTAATGAATTTGATATTTTCAAAAAAATCAAGTGGGAATGTTCAATTTGGGAAGACTTATTTTGGATTCCAATGGAGGATGAGTAAGGAGTACTCATGATACTAGGAAGCTTAGTGAGCACCCAATCTATCATATGTTAAGACTTTATATGTTTGAAAGAGAGAGTATGTTTTAATTTAAATTAGAGTTTTTATTAGAATGTTAAGGCTTACAATCCATTAACACAAGATTATGAAAATGTCTAAGAGGTGAGGATTTATACTCGTAGCTCGAAGAAAATAACCAACCTCCATTCCTAAATCTAAGAAGCTTTAACACAAGCTAGAAGCATGGCCTAAATCTAGCGAAGGGGACATAATAGTTTACCTCCACAAGAGAGGGTAAACCCATCGACTCTTACGAACTTACAATCACACAGGTGGTCCATTAACACCTTCTACGATTTAAAACCATGTAGGTCAATTTTATGTAATTTCAAGATAGTTGGACTATTGTTTAATCATAAAGGAGTCAAGAGTTCTAAACTCACTTCTTGAGAGTCTAGATCATGATTAGTATGAAGACATAGCTTAGACTAATGTAAAATTATACAAATTATTTATCTCAATTTGACACATTGATTTGGAAAAGGCTTGGGATAATTATGCTTAAATGCATGATGGAATTGGATTATTATAAATCAGTGGGAGGAGGTGTTCTCCACTACAAGAGATTGCCCTCACAGGTCAAGCATTCCCATATCATGCAAGAGTGGAGACCCTCCCTATTCAAGAAATAAATAATATGATATGCATGATATTGGAACATACATCATTCTACTATGAGTTGCTAAATCTTTTAATTATCTTAATTATGGCCTAAGTTTTAAAGTGAGGTTATGAATTATTTTAAAATTTAATTATGAGTTATTAGTGGGGGTAGAAAAATTAATTATACCCTAAAGAGCTTACCACATCTAGGCCACACTTTCAATTATTAATCTTAAAGAAACCTATGAAAATCATGCCATTTCTATTGTAGAAACATTAACACTACAATCAAACATTTCATAGATTTTGTAAAATAATAAGAGGTGCTAGGTACCACCCTATACCTCTGGAGAGAAAAAATTGGGTAGCTGAGCTCTACCCTTATATAACTTGGATTACAAAAGAATATTACAATTGAAATTGAATATATGCTCGTTGGAGCTCATGAGGCATCATGATCTACTTCGAAATATTTAGGGAAGAAATCTAAGGAGACCCTATGGTGAAAATCGCATGAATCATAAAACTCTTTACAAAAGAGCAACATCTAAGGACTTTTCTACAATTTTCCAGGATAATACCTCATCAGAGCTCAAGATCGGTAGTCCAACGACTAAGGTAGCTTAATCTTGAAGAGACAAAGCCCTGTTGAGAAGCTCGCGAGTTGCCTCCCCATCGGCGACTCTATGATCCAAATGTCGCTGCAACAGTCACAAAAGTTGGTCTAGGAGTGGTCTCCGGTGCTCAAATCGATTAGGGATTGATTTATTTTGGTTTGCTGGTGCTTGTGGAAGGTGTGAGAGAAGTTTATTAGAGTTTGGTGGGGTTTAGGTGGAGTTGTATGGAGAAGGGGCTCGATTTTGCTCGGGTTCGGTCTCACCGACAATGGAGAGCTTAAGGGAGATCGATAATGCTCTAGGGATGCTTGTCTCAACTCACTAAAGCCCTATATGTTGTTTGAAATTGGGGAGGAGTATACCCTCGTCCCCAATCGATCCAACATTTTGGATGGGTTCAGCTTTTGGCGGATGTCTGACCGGCGTAGGCGGTCGAGGACGTCAGGGATCAGGTGAGGTGGAGGCCCTTGAATGGATGAAAGCAAGGAGAGGGCTGGCCCACCCCCTCCTCTAAGTGTTCCAATGGAGTGGCTTGAGTTAGCTCACCTCCACTTGAGCCATGGATGACCCAATCAGCTTTGGGTCAGGTTAGCCAGTGGTTCAAGTGTCCAAATTGAGCTTAGGTTGATTGCCAAGGGTTGGAGAGTGGGTTTGACCTTCCAAATAGGGATTTTATCCCATTTGGAGGGGTTTATGCAATGGGTTTTAGCCTAATTCGGGTCCAAGATGGGTTGGGTTTTAGCCTAATTCGGGCTCCTCCTCCCATAAACTTGCAATAAATACTTTTTACCACTTATAATGCCATAATTGTCTCAGACTAATGACTTATATGCTTTCAATTTCTATCATTAATTATTTCAATATATGTATCAATTCAAGTAAGAAGTTTTTACAAATCATATCTCAATTTGACATCAATCCCCTTCAAAATCCCTTAAGCAAAAAAATTTTAAAAATAAAAAATAAAAAAATAAATTAAATATTAAAAAAATAAAAAAAAAATAAAACTTTAAAAAGTCATGTACATATGACTATAAATATAAATCTCCCATTTAGCTCATGCCACCTTCAACAAGAACAAAACCTTTGGGTAGCTTTAAGATAGTTTTTTAATCATAATTTTCACAAAAGTAAACATAAAAAAAATGAAAAGAAAAGAAAAGAGATTGATAAAAGTTGTAATTAATAATAACAGATGGATAGAAATAACTTTAGAAGAAGGGGGGATTGATGCAAAATAACATATCATTATTTAAATTAATAGAATTTATATTTTATATGAAAAATAATAGGAAGTGTAATAAGATATGATCAACATATTAAAATCCCAATTAAAAGAATCTAAGTAAAAGCCTAAGCACATCAAGTTACTCAAGTAAAGAGAAGCCAAATTTTGAGATCCCAAGTAAGAGCTCAATAATGTTCCCAAATAAGAGTCTAGTAATGTGCCCAAACAAGAGCCAAATCAAGTCCTGCCATAAAATTATATTATTTAAATCAAGGTATGTCATCAATTCATTTCCTTTAAAAATTTTTTTTCTTCCTTTTTGAATTATATCATTAATGCAATATTTTTTAGCATTATAAATTTTATTTGGAGAATTTTTTTTGTGTCAGTGCTTGATGACTTAACTTGACCTTTTTTTTGATGAGTTTGGTTATTTATATTATAAGTGCTATTTAATCTCTTAAAAATTCCTCCAAAGTTACTCCCATTCATCCTAACTATCTTCTAAGCTTTTCCATCACTGCATTTAAGCCTTAAAATCCACTTTAAAACTTTTCTTAAAGCTTATAATTAGTGGATAACTACTTAGTCATATTCCTCACACCATCACAACATCTTAAAAGCCACCAAACTCTTTAGGAATTCTCCATGTCATACATTCATATCTTAAATTAACTCTCCACTATAAATTTCCTTTATTTAGACTACTTAAAAATATTTTTCTTAAAGAAATATTTCAAATGAACACAAATTAGACTGATTTAAACTAACTTGATTTTCTTTTTTACAAAATTCTTTAACGATCTTATCATCCAGTAATATACTCAAAGTCATAAGTTAATAATTTAATCTAACCATTCACTATAAACTATAGTTATTTGCATTACTTAGAAAGTCATTTCCTAAAATAATATTTCAAATCATCACAAACTAGTCTATGTACACTAGTCTTCACATTTCTTTTATCAAACTTTTTTAAAGCCCTTACCTTTCTAGTGTAAACTCTAGATCACTTCTTAGAGTATTAAACTAAGGATCCAAAGCATTTTTTAATAATTAATCTTAGCAAATATGCATCCCATCACCATTAATTAGATTCTAAGAAGTCAATCATGTTCTAAATTATCTTATTATTTGAGTTTAATATTTAAAAAAAATTAAAATTAATGTTTATCCTTTTATTTAAAAATTAGAATTTATATTTTATCAACATAAAGTTAAGAAAATACCCAAAAGTGAGAACCTATAATATAACAGTCAATGAATTACTAGTTTGAAATCTTAAAATTAAGGTGAGAACCATAATAAAGGTAATGCCTCAAAACCCAAGTTTAATGAATGCAATGTAATTACAAAATTTAAACCCCTAGTAATTTAAATCGGTTTAATTTAATTGGATTTATAGTCATATTTGGAAAGATATATCAACTAAACCCACTATGGTGTTTTAATTTTGGAGCAACAGGGACACCATATAAATATTAAGGGGGTACTTATTGAAGTGATTAGGTGTGACATTAAGGTATGATGTACTATTTCTAAAGATGAAAAAACATCACCCTACAATGGAGCTAATCACCTAAAAAGGACTCATAAGACATATGAGTCTATGTATATACCAGAGATCTTTCCTCTACTTTACATGGAGAAGTAAAGTAGAGTTTACTTTATGCTGGGTTCTTTAATTCCCTATGGAAGCAAGCTTTCATAGTTCATTACATATTAGTAAATAAGAATTTCTTAAGAACACTCTCGATTAAAATAATCAATAAGTATCTCTAAAGATTTCAAAGCTAGACTATCAAAGGATTAGGTATTCATAGAAATCAAATGAGAGGGTTCAAGTAGGAAGACTTATTTACAGATTTTAGAGGAGAATAAGTAGGAAGCATCCATGATGCTAAAAATCCTAGTGAGTGCTTCAATCTACCCTATAGTAATGCTTTACATATTTAAAAGAGTGAATTTATTTATTTTTTAAATTTGGAATCTTATTAGAATGCTAGGGCTTATAGTCAATCAACACAAGATTATGGAAATACCTAAGAGGTGATGACTTATATTCATAGCCCAAAGAAAATAAGTAGCATTGGAACATAAATCTAAGATGCTTTAGCATAAGATAAAAGCACGACATAAGTCTAATAAAAAAAGGACATAATAGTTTACCTCCATAAGAGAGGATAGACACATCCCAACTCTTCTAGGCTTATAACCGCTAGGAGTGGCTGGAAACTAACACCTCCTACGCTTTAAAATTATGTAGGACGGTCTTGTATAGATGCAAGATAGCTAAGCTGTTATTTAATTAGGAAGGAAGCTAGAATCCTAAACTCACTCTTTACGAGACTAGATCATGATTGATATGAAAACATGACTTAGACTAATGCCAAAATTTATAACTTTATAAACCATTTTAACACATTCATTTTAGATTAATACTTGGGACAATTATGACTATATGCATGATGAAATAAAGTTGTGGGCTAAATCAGTGTGAGGTGTTCTTTACTACAAGGGATTGCCCTCAAAGGTCAAGCATATCCCTTATCGTGCAAGAATGGAGACCCTCCCTATTCAAGAGTGACACAAGATGATATACATGGTGTGATAACATACAACATTCAGCTAAGAGTTTGATAAATCTTTTATTTATCTTGATCATGAACATAAGATTTAAGATGAGATTGTGAGTTGTAATAAAATTTAGTTATGAGTTATTTACTGATGATATAAAATTTAATTTTATCATAAGGAGCCTACCACATATTGACCACATATCAAATCATCACACTTTAAGAAACCTATGAAAGGTATGCCATTTCTAATGTACAAACTAAACACAATAAAATAAACATATAAATTTTGTAAAAGAATAAAAGGCCGGTGCCGCCGGGTATCGCCGTGCACCTCAAAAAAGAAATGAAATTGGGTAGCCGAGCTCTACCCTTATACAACCTGAATTACAATTACAAATGAAAAAAAATGCTATGAGGGTCTTCAATCTTGCACTCTCCTTTTCTTCTTCTTTTAGATATGTTTTGCTCCAGGCTTCATAGGGCCTCCCAAGTCTTTGCCTTCTAGCCACTGCTCTTCTTAAACCCCATCACACTAATCCTAATCCTATTACAAAAAAAATTACATATTTATGAAAATGAAATTTAACTACACCTACAAAATAGACATTAGCTAAAAAAACATACAAGTCAAGCAATTACACTTCATATGTTTGGACTTAACACCCCACACTTAGGTAACCAAGCCCACATGTCCTAACTGGATTATGCTTAGGGGCATAAGCAACATGCAAGCAGGAACATTTATATTTACTTATCATTAAAGCAGCTCCTTTAGCATAATCCCTTGAAGAAAATATCATTAGGTTATTAATGACCTAACATCTAGTCTATACATAAACAATCCTAACATCCAGTCTAAAATATTACATCATAAAATAAAATATAACACCACTACATACACTGGCCTAACCTTAGGCTAGAATTTGTGATATAGTATTCTAATGTGTGTGCTAATGTTTAGTGTGGTATGTATTAGTTAAGGTTTTAGAAGTATAATTATCTAAAGTTCAGAAATATTTATGTTAAATATTAGAGGAGGTTCCACTTCAAATCTTTAAATGAATTGATTAATTTTAATTTATATATTTGTTTTGTTTCATTTAATGCCTACTTGATTATCTAATTATTATCTACTTTAAGTTGTTTTCTAAAGGTATATTATTATGGCTTTGGTTTCTTAAATGAATCATTTATTAAATAGTTTTTTTATTAACCTAAGTTTCGGTTAGTTTTAAGGGATCTTATTCAAACATGAAAGACATCTCAGGATAAATAAAACTAAATCACATTATATGGATAACATTCCACCACTTCTTTTCATGACATTTCTTCATTTTTATTATTCATGATACTTGATTTAATACACATATTTATACATGCAATATATATTTTTGCACACTTGATGATTTTTAATGCATGTACTTTGGTAGAAAAGAAAGATTCTATCCTTTAGTTAAGCATATATACACATGTATTAAAGATTTAAGCAAGTACATGTCATTGTTAAACTAGGGTAGTGAGATTATCTATGACTTCCTTGGGGCTACTAAAAGCGTTGTAATCCTAGGATGTCCAGATTATTTACTTGCTAACTTAAATACATGTAAATATATACACAAGCATATGAATAAAAATCTTGCAAATTTTATGTAAGAGTAAATCCTTTATTAATGTAAAAAAAATTTCTATCCCAAATTCTAGCACATGCATGCACATGAATGAAATTAAGCTAGTACGTGCCATTGTTAAACCAGAGAAGTGAGATTATCTAAGACCTCCTTGGGGCTTCTTAAAGCCTTGTATTCCTGGGATGTCCAGACTATATACTGGCTAACTCTAAACATATGTAAACTTACACATGTACATAAAAATAAAATAATCCTTAACCATGTTTAAATTATAAATAGATGTATTTTTTATTGAATATTTATAGCCAACATTAATTTAAATTTTATATCATTAGTTTGTAGTTTTCAAATAATTTAGGATTTATTAGTAATAATAGCCACACTATATAATAACATTTATCCAACACATGCGACTTAGATATAATCAAGTTCTTTTGATTCTCTTTTGTTTTGAAAGCATGAAGATATGACACAAATGGCATGTATATTTATGATTCTTGAAAAGAAATAATTAAACATTGCCACATAACATATTCAATTATATTAAGTCCTAAGAATAATCAAGCCAAATAAATATTTCTTAAGACTACTAAATTCCTATGAAATTTGATTTTGGTGTTTGAATTATTAAGACCTAAAGAGGAGAGATGATACTTAGTATTTACCCCATCCAATGTTGGTGATTTAATATATTCAAAGAAAGTAATTAGGTAGGTTATATGGATTGATTAGGTTCAAGTCATTAAGCACATTGATCATGACCCTCCAATGATGTTCTTATAAATTAAAGTTTGCAATGCACCTAAATGGACATAATGCAATTAGGCTCATGCATAAGAATTAACTAGATTAAAGAAGCAAAGAATCTAATTTAAGTACTCTTATGATTTTTTCGTACCAATGGGTCAACCATAATTTTCTTAATAGCTTCATGTTATTAAATACATGAAGGAAAAAATTGATGAGTTATATTTGAATTATCTAAATCAATCATTAGTTTAGTTTGATTTCTATCTTATCATTAATTTTTTAATTAATCCCTAATTATTACATGAACTAATTAACACTCTAAAAGGGAATACATTTAGAAAAATAATTAGGAAAGATGTCCTAATTATTTCTCTTCAGTATTCTCAATGTTCACAGTGATTAATTATCATAAAATATTTAATTTTCACTATTTAATAATTTTAATAAATATTAAATTAATTAATGAGGATAATTAGGATTGAAATTTTAAATTCTTTAAAATACATGACCAATAATTTAAACAAAATTATGGGAGGCAGAGGACATCCTATGGAATCATCCCACCAAATTTGGGAATGATTAGCCAAGCAATTGAACTTTAATTAAGGTAATTAGCCTAAGCTTCAAACCTTAATTAAGAACTGTTCATTAGAAAATGTTAACAACTTTATTTTTTAAAATTCTCCTATGTCTAACCTTTTCAAAATGGGTTTATTAGTATGTTTTAGATTTTTCTCCAATTAGTTATGATTTTGTGAAGTTCTGATCATTTAATTATATTTTAAGTCTTAATTAATTCTTTAAACCGTCGGCGCCATGCGGAAGCTGACGCGACAATGCTTTCCATGTGGTGTCACTGTATTGGTTACTTAAATCATCCGACACATCATCTGACTTAGTGGCGGGGGACGCACTTTCATCCCGGTTATCTGATCTCAGATCAGATAAAAAAGATTAATCCCATGATTTTATAGGATTAAATCAAAATTTTTTGCTCGATTAATCATGTCCATCCATTCTAATCATGTGGAATGAATGACCAATGATTTGTCGTCCCCTAAGCGCTAAAAGTCGAACACCGTCTGCCTTCCGCCTCTCGAGCCAAGCTTGTCAGAGCTTATTCGATGGCAAAATTTACTCCAAAATGATTAGGGAATGAATCCAAAGAGATCTTATGGTGGAAATCTCATGAAAACATAATTTACTTCAAAAAAATCAACACATAGGGGGGAAACTATGGTTACAATATTTTTACCTTGCTAGAGCTATAGATCGATAGTCCGTCAATAGAGGTAGCTTGTCTTGCAAAAATGAAGCCCTATTGTGAAGATCATGAGCTGCCTCCCCACCGATTGCTCTATGGACCAAATGCCACCATGAAGTTTGTTGGAGTTGGTCTAAGGACGTCTTCTGGTGGTCTAATCACTCAGGAAATGATTCATTTTGGTTTACCGGAGGTGAAGTGAAGGTGTGGGAAGAGTTAATTTGGGTTTAGGGAGATTTTGGAAACTTGGATGGGTTTTTGGAGATTTTGGAAACTTAGACAGACGGAGCTCTTGGGTTCGATTGGGGGCTGGTCTCGTTGGCGGTGGAGCTCACGAAGTGCTTGGGAAAGGGTATGAGATTGTAAAGAATGCTATGGGAGAAGGTCTCCATTGAGTCTAAATCCACAGGGAGAAATATACTCTCCTTCCTAGCTGAACCAAGGGCTGAGATTGGTTCAGCCTTTGACAATCATTCAACCGGGGTAGGTGGTCGGAGGTGGCAGTGGATTGCTGAAGCGGCTGAGAGTGAGAGGCTAAGGGAGTGTAGTTGTCTAGCATGTGGTGTACAACCACCCTTAGGTGAACCAATGGGTTTCCATCGGTGAACTCACCCTCTCATGGCCAAAGGCTGAGCCCAATAGCCTTGGTTTAGGTTGGGTCAATGGTCCTTTTGTTCAAGAAGAGCCAAAGGTGGTTGCCATGGGGTGGGGAGTTGGAGAACCCATCCAATTGGAGATTTTATCTTATTTGGAGGACTTGGTTCATTGGATTTGACCCAAACTGGGTTCACCATGGGTTAGGCCCACTTGGCTAGGCCCATGGTGACCCAAGGATGAGTCATGCTAAGTTGGGTTAAGTTGACCAGTTTGACCAAATTGGGTAAAACCAATAGTTTGGGTAAGTTCAATTAGTCATTTAAAATATGTGAGTGAAATTAGTTTGATTCAATTTAAGTTAGATTTGGATTTGGTTCATATGGTTCAATTTGGGTCAAATGAGTAATGTTGACCAATTTGACCAAATTGGATAAACTTGCTTTGGGCATGGGTTAGATTTATGTTCAATTGATCATTTGAGAATGATTGTCGTTGTTGATTTGAGTTGATTTGAATTATAATGGGTTTTGACTTAATTTGGAGCTTTTAGTTCATATTGACCTCACTTTTGGAGTGAGGATCCAATCTTTCCATCATAAGTCTAGGAGTCTTCTAGACACTAAGAGCTTTTTAATCATAAGACACTTCTAGTAATTAAGTGAACACTTATCCTAAACTTAGAGATTTAGAAGGATTAATCATATGATTAGGCTATGCCTTAAGACCTAGGGAAACCTACCCAGCCTATAGCCAAACTAAACCCATGCCTATCTTCTTAGCCAAAATCCAACATCAAACCAATATAACCAATTCCAATTGAATCTTAACTCACATTCAAATCTCCAAACCAAAATCAAATCTACCATGACCCAAACCTAAGCTTATGATTTAATCCTATGGACTTAGCAAAAATTTCCTTCAATTCAAGCCAAATTCAATTGATTTTCACATAAATCAATCAATCCTTCAATCATCATTCCAAGCCATACCAAAATCTACAATCAAATTAATCAAGATAAAATCAAGTCAATCAACATAACCTAACCCATTTGACCTAACATATTCAAATGAGCTAAAATCCAATTAAACCCAAATCAATTACAATCAAAGCTATAAACCAATCCCAAATCAATATCCAAATTCATCTAAATCTAATTCAACCCAAAATCAAGCCAGTTGACCTTTTTAGATTCACTTGACCCAAAGTGACCTAAATAACTCATTTGAACCAAATCTCAATAAAACCCAAATTGTTTGAATCAAACTAATTGAAACCTCCTATGATGATTGTTGGTCATCCTTGATTGATCAATAACAATCAATTGTGTCAAACCAAGTCAATTTGTTCATGCGACCAAGTTAACCTTCTTAACCTATATGAGCCAAATGAACTAACTCTCATCTTAAGCCAAATAAATTGAAACCAATGATTCATACCAACCTAAAATTAATCCTTAAACATGATTTGACCATAAATTGAGCCAAACCAAACCCAATTGGCCCTTTGACCTAGGTTGACCCAATTTGACCTAAAAGGCCAAATTGGGTCAAATCAAAATCCAATCCAAATTGATTGCAACCAATGACTCAAGCTCATTCAAAATTGATCATTGAACATGACCAAAGCCTTGATTAAACCAAATTGACCTATTTATCCCAAATTGACCTAAATGTTGTCAATTTGGTCTAAACCATTCTTAAATCCAAATTGATTGAAATAAAAGCCTACAATCATCTTCAAATGATCAATTGAACCTAAACTAATATCTAACCTAAGCTAATTTGGCCAATTTGGCAAAATTGGACAACTTGACCTCTTTGACCCATATGAACTCAAATGGGCTAAATCCAAATCCAAAGAAAATTAAATCGAACCAATTGAACCAAAATATTCCAAATACTCATTTAAACTTGACACAATCCTTGGTTTGACATAATTTGACCTATTGGTCAACTTTACCCAACCTAGCCTAATTTGACATACATGGGTCAAATTGAGCCAAACCCATCAAATCTAAGCCCAACCCATTGAAATTTAGCATAACCCATCCTTGGCTTACATTGGATCAGCCCAAATCAAACCCAACCCAATTTAGATCTGAATTGACCCATTATCAGTTGGGTAAAGCCTCCCATATGAGATAAAATCTATTTTTAGGGGGTCAACAACCCTCCTTTGCATTTGACAGCCACCCAAAGCTAAAAATAGACCCTAACTATGTGGCTAACCTGACCCAAAGGGGTTAGGACAACCCTTAGTCAAGGCTCATCTAAATGAGATGGAGAAACTTCAAGGCAGCCACCTCAGTCACTTGACCAACAAACCCGAGCCACCTTAGCATATTCTTTCCACCTCCGGCCACTTGAGACGACCGGACAGCCACAAGAGGCCAATCCAATCCCATCAATCTGATCCAATGTAGGAGGGGATATACCCCTCTCAATTCAATTCAAATCGAGCACTTGGACATTCTCAGAGTTAGAGCACTCAGAGACGACCTCCTCAAGCATTCCTTCGTGCTTCTCGAGCCTCCCATCACCGAAAAACACCAACCAGAGCGTACCCGAGGCTTAGCTATGTCCAAGTTTCTCCAAACTCAATCCCTCTCTGATTAACTCTTCCCACACATTCATTGAGCTTCAGCAAGGTGACACAAACCTTCCTCCGAGCAATTTGAGCACTGAATCGCCTCCTAGACCAACTCTGGTGAGGATTCTGGCGACGACTGGTCCACATAGTTACAGGTAGGGAGTCAAGGTGCCATCTTCTTAGTAGGGTTTCTCCTCTATAAGCTGAAGCTACTTTGGTCAGTTAGCCGACGGTCTGAGCTCCAACGAGGTGTTTTTTTAACAAATCAAGATTTTCCATTTTTTGGGCTTTTGTGAAAGAAATGTTGATGTCATGTGGTTCCCACTATTAGATCCCCTTAGATCCACTCCTTGAACATTTTGGGATCGATTTCAGCATCTCACGAGCTCTGGTGAGCTCAGATTAAGTAGAGGAAGTAGGACGGTATCCATCTTTCGTCGCTTGGGGGATGATGGATCATCTGCCATCCATTCCGCATGATTAGAACGAACGACCATGATTATTAGATAGATTAACCTCTAATTAATTACCTTAGGGACCACAGGATTAATCCCCACTATCCGATCTTAGATTGGATGGCATGAAAGCGCGTTTGCCACCGCCCCATTAGTGCTGCATAGGATCATTTAAATAAACAATCCCACAGTGCGATGCACATGGCACCGATAGGATTATATTTAATTAAGGGTTAATAATCCATTTTAATCTCTAAAACTTTGAAAAATCATAACTAATTATAAAAAAATCAGAAAAAAATGCAAATAAATACTCATTGTAAAGGTATAACATAGGTGATTTTATTAAAATTATTTCCATTTGGTTTTGAATAGTAATTAAGACTTAATTAGGTTTCAATATGTACTTAATTACCTTACTTAAGCCTTAATTACTTAGGCAATTAATTCTAAACTTGGTGTGTTAATTTAGTGGGATGACCTCTGCCTCACAAGATTTTCTTAAAATTTATTGCCTAGGTAATTAAGAAAATTGATGTTTCAAATCTTCATTACCCATTTTTATTAATATAATGATTAATTAATATTCTAAATAATAAAATTTAATTAATTAAAGCTCATTAATTACTAATTAATAGTGAGATGATGAGGGAGAGTGATTAGGACTTCTTTCCTAATCACTTTTCCAAATTCATTTCATTGAAAAAAATAATTAATATGGGAATTAATTAAGTACTTAATTAATCAATTAAGTGCCTAAATCAAATCAAATTGAAATGTTAATCACATCATATAATTAGCAATGAGATCAAGGGTTCCTCTCTATGTGTTTAATAATATAAAGACCCTTTAAGAAAATTATGATTAACCCATAGGTGTGGGAAAATCATAAAAGTACTTAATTAGATTTTTAGCTTAATTAATATTTACCAATTGCATTAGGTCCTTTAGGAGCATTGAAATTTTACTTTCTCACATGTTCATATCATTTGTGGCTCATGATTAAATGGTTAATTAAATTAAAGAAGCATAAGAAAGGATAATTAAATAATTTGTGTAATGATCCAACTTAATTAATCCATAAAATTCATCTAATTATCTTTCCTTAACCTAATTAAGATCACCAACATGGGAATGAGATTAAAACACAAATAATTTCTCCTCTTTAAAGCTTAACTAAAATCCAAAATCTGAAAATCAAATTAATAAGAAGCTTTGGTTTTCTTTAAGTAATTTTATTTGATATGACTGTCCTTAGAAATTAGTGTGGTTGAATGAATCATATGTTTATGCTCGACTATTCCTTCCCAATTACTTTAAATGTTGTATGTCATGTGGTCTCATGCATTTATCTTTTTTCAAATTTAAATCAATCAAATTGAATTTATTTATATAAGCTTGCATGTGTTGGCTTAATTTATCACATGTGTGTTATTAAAAACTCAAAACTATTTTTCAAAGTTTATAAGTGGATAATAATCTTTGGAATGATAATAGTTATGAATACATATAGGGATTTGCATATTCTTATAGCTTAGTTATATGAATGTGAAGCTTTCTTTCTCATTTTCATATATAGATTTACATGGGTTTGAATGCTAATAAGCATATAGTCTGGACATCCTGGAAATATAAGGCTTTAAGTATCCCCAAGGATGTCATTTTATTACCTCACTTCCCTGGTTAACAAAGACACATACTTATTTAATTTTATTCCTATGTACATTTGTATTAGAATTTGGATAAAGCTTTAACTCATATGTATAAATAATTCAATCAAAAGAAATGCAACTTTTTGCATGATTTATATTATCCTAATCATATATACATTCATATATACTTAAGATAGCAAGTATATAGTTTGGACATCCCAAAAATATGAGGATTTAAGTAGCCCTAAGGAGGTCATTTGATTACCATACTTCCCTGGTTTAAACAATGACACTTACTTATTTATGTCTTTCATACATGTGTATGTATATTTAATTAGAGAATAAAAATCATATTTTCTATTAAAAATACATGCATTCATAATTATTCAAGCCAAAATACATAACATGTAAAGATATAGCTTTCTTTTCTGTGTTTATATATGGATCTGCATATGTTTGAATGACAATAAGTATATAGTTTGGACTTCCGGGAATATGAGGCTTTAAATAGCCCCAAAGAGGTCATTTGATTGTCTCACTTCCCTCGTTAACAAGCGCACCTACTTATTTAATTTTATTCCTATGTATATTTGTATTAGAATTTAGATGGAGCTTTAATCTATATATATAAATAATTTAATTAAGTAAAATACCATCATTTGCATGAATTTCAACTTTATAATTGTATATACATTTATATGTATTTAAGATAACAAGTATATAGTATGAAAATCCTGGGAATACGAAGCTTTAAGTAGCCACAAGGAGGTCATTTGATTATCTCACTTCCCTAGTTAACAATGGGACGTACTTGCTTACATCTTCAATTCATATGTGTGTGTATTTGATTAATGAATGAAAGTACTTTTTTTTACTAAGCATGTATACATTCATCCATCATTTAAGTATGCCAAAATATATTATATGTATAGGTATGTTAAGGATTAAATCATATGCATGTTAATAAGTGATGGGAAGGAATGATTTAATATATGCTATGTGATAGTAATCCAACTACATTAATCTTAAGATGTCTTTCATATTGGATAGAATTATTTAAGGTTAACCTAAACTTATGATTAATAAAAATATTTAATAAGCCATTCACTAATGAAAATTAAATCATAAAAATATGCTTTAGAAAGTGGCTTAGGGTAGGGACGAAAGAGGATAAGTCCTCTTTCCACTTTTTATAACACTTAGATGCTAAGTGTAAATCAATTGAAACAAAGTAAAACATAAAGTAAAATTCACAAATCAACTAAACAACTTGAATTGAAACCAACGCTCATGGTTAACTTAAACAATTTTTGAACTTAGACAAATCACAACCATATTGCAAGACATACCATACAAAGCCTTAACACACATTTAGAATTAAGCCACCATTTCTAGTCCTAAGTTGGATGTATGTGATGTATATTTTATTTTGTGATGTAATGTTTTAAACTAAATGTTAGGGTGTATGTTTTGTAGACTAGATGTTAAGCCGTTATTAGCCTAATCTTATTTTCTACAGGGGATTATGCTTAAGAGGTTGCTCAAAAATAAATATAAATATTCTCTTTCCAGGTTTCTTATCCCCCCTAAGCGTAGTCTAAGTTAGGACATGTGGGCTTAGTTATCCATGTACAAGGTGTTAAGTCTAAATTATGAAATATAACTGCTTCGGATTGTGTGTATGTTTAGCTAACCTCTATTTTATAGGAATAGTTAGATTTACTTTCCATAAAATGTAATTTTTGCTATAAAAATTAGGATTAATGTTATGGGGGATTAGGATGAGCAGTGACTAGAAGGACTAATTTTGGGAGGCCCTGTGATGCCTTTGAAGAAAATCAAATTAAGAGAAAGAAGGAAGAAGATATGAAGGGATGAAGGAATGAAGACCCCCATAACATTGTTGACCTCATTTTTAAGATGAGCTCTCAACCCCTCCATCTTAGATATAGGACTTCTCTTAGGCTTTAAGAGTTCCTTAGTCTTAAGACACTTCTAGTGATTAGGTGAATACTCAACCTAGCCCTAGAGACTTATAAGAGTTAGTCATAGGAACAGGTCATGCCTTAGGGGTGTTAAGAAAATTTGTATACCTTATAGCTTGAACCAAATTCCTCACTTCCTCCCTTCAAGTCAAACTCAAATCAATTCCAACTTGTTTGATTTTAGCCAAACTCATATCAACTCCAACTCTAATTCAAATCTTGAACCAATTCAATAGATTTTCTCAAATCATGAATCAATTCCAAATAATTGAAACTTATGATTGAAGCCCATGATTGGATTCCAAACCCCAAAATATTTCCTAAGTCCTTTGATTCCCTCTCATGGACTTAGCTCAGATCAAATCTAAATAAATTCAAATTCAATAAATTTTCTCACAACCCATTTATATTCTCATTTATATTCACATATATAAATAAAACATAAATTCAAATCAATCAAACCAAATTCAAAATTCAAATCCAAATCAAAAATATTTTCTAAGTCCTTTGATTACCTCTCATGGACCTCTCATGGACTTAGCTCAGATCAAATCTAAATAAATTCAAATTCAAGAAATTTTCTCACAACCCATTTATATTCTCATTTATATTCAAATATATGAATGAAATATGAAATTAAATCAATCAAATCAGAAATTTTCTAAGTCCTTTGATTCTCTCTCATGGACTTAGTCTAAATCAAATTTAAATCAATTCAAATTCAAGAAATTTTCTCATAACCCATTTATATTCCCATTTATATTCACAAAAATTAATGAAATATAAATTCAAAAATCCAAAATTAAATTCAAAAATCAAATCCAAATTCAATCAAAACTCAACCTAAGCCTTTCAAGTCAGATTCTTGAACTTAATCAAATCAAATTCAAATCAAGCCAAACCCTTGATTTTTCTTCATTATTCAATCAATCCTGCAATCATGAATCCAAATATAAATATAAACTTTAAACATCAATCCAAAAATAAATTTAAAACTCAAACTTAAATTCAATCAAAATTGAACCTAAGCCTTTCAAGTCAAATTCTTGAACTTAACCAAATCAAATTCAAATCAAGCCAAACCCTTCATTTTTATTCATGATTCAATCAACCCTTCAATCATGAATCCAAATATAAACATAAAATCCAATCATCAAACCAAAACTAAATTCAAAACTCAAACCCAAGTCAAACTCATGTTCACCCTTTTAAACTTGAAATTGTCAAATGAATCAAAACTTATTTTACTTCAAACCACTTGTAAATGGATTTATATTTCAATCATATGTTCACATGTGAGTTTAATCAAACTCAAATCAAGCTTTGACCAAGCCATTTGACCTACTTAGGCTCAGTTGACCCAAAGTGACATAAAGTATCCCTTTTGAGCTAAATTCTAATCCTACCCAAATTGGATTGAACTAAGTCCAACTAAGCCTCACATTGTGAGCAACAATCATCATAAGATGATCAATCACTCAAATTGGGTAAAACCAGTCAAACCTAAGGGTTGACCAAGTTAACACTTAGCCAAAATGAAACCTAAACTAGCAAAAATCCACCATAGGCCAAATTGATTGAAACCATTGATCAAAACTCATTTATGATCAATGTTTGAACTTGACTATGTCATCCTTTGAGCCTAACATAGCCTAATTGGCCATTTGACCCAAGTTGACCCAACTTGATAAGTCAAAATGTGTCAAAACTTGATCTAAGCCAAATTAATTGAAACTAATGGGTCAAGTTCATTCCAAATCACTTATTGAATTTGACCAAAGCCCCAATTAGCCAACTAGACCCAACCTAGCCCAATTGACCTTGAACCCAACTTGACTTAAAAGGTCAAATTGAGCCAAATCCAAATATAAACTAAATTAATTAGAAATAAAGATACCAATCCATTTCAAATGATCAACTGAACATAAACCAACCATGACCTAGCCCAAATAGGTTAAATGGGTCAAATTGGTCAACTTGACCTATTTTACCTAAATGAAATAAAATGAACCAAATCTAAATATAAATCAAATTGAACCAAACCAATGATGACAAATATTTCAAATGGTCATATGAACTTGACCCAACCCATTAGTTTGACCCAATTTGACCAATTGGTCAACTTAACCCAAGTTGACCCATTTTGACTTAAATGGGTCAACATGAGCCAAATCATATCAAATCAACTCCACATTCATCGAAACTTGGCCTAACCCATTTTTCAATCATACCAAACATATTCAAATTGAAATCCAAGCTAAATGACCATTTTACCCCTAGAACATACGGTAACCTAAAATCAAAACCACTTGGGATTTGGTCAATTCCTTCTCATGGACACTTGACATCCTCTTAATGTACCAAATGGTCACTAAAGGACATGGTGCACATGACCCATTGTGTTTGGGTCAGCCAAACCCAACCAAATGGCCAAACTGACCACCCACTTAGGAATTGAGCACATGGGATCCCTCCTCCACTCAATTAAAGCACATGGGAGCTTCACTACTCCACTCCACACTTAAAATCGAACCATGTGCAAGTCCTAATAGCCTAAAAAACCCATTGAATATGGTGTATTGGATCAAAATGGTAAACTGAAGCTAGGCCGTCTGATTCACCTATGGGGAGATATACTCCCTCTAATTTCATTTGAATTCAATAGGCACACACTCGATTGAGCTAAGGAACTCAAAGAAAGCATTTGCAAGTCTCCCCAAGATTCCTAAAGTGAATTCCAATTCTCCATTTTCGGTTTCTCTTAGACTAAAAATAGGGGAACTCCTTCAAATTTCCAATTTACTCAATACACAAAATCAAGCCAATTCTTCTTGCAAGCTTCTTCAAAAGACTAAATTGAGCTTGCCTAAAGCTTAATTCAAGTTCTCAAGGCAAGGGAGAGGGGAGCTAGGCTAAGACCGAGCCAAATTGATGGTGAGCTTGGTCCATGGAGAGATGTACTCAACCCCAAGGCTTGAAACTTTCAACAGGGCTTCGTCTCCACTAGACGAAGCTAACTCAACGAATTTGAGCGCCGGTGATAGCCTCTGGTGAGGTATGCCTTCAACCCGAGCTTAAAATAGAGAGTTTCTAGTCCTTTGTGAAAGAAAGTTTCACCTCATAAGAATTTGACCGTTAGATCTTCTCCCCTTTACACCTAGATGGTGTGGGTAAAGTTTGAGCTCAATCCAAGCTCAATCAAGCTCAAATCTTGCCATAGAAGGTGGGTGGTACCCCTTTCTTACAGGAGAGCTCAGGGATGAATCATGGGACATCCATCTACACATTTTGGATGGACGACCATGATCAAGACGCATAGGATCCCTTAATTTTTGCCTTAAGAATTGTAGACTTGATCTTAGCCATCCATCTTAGATCAAATGGGTGACGAGAAAGCGTATCACATCGATGAGGTACTATGATGTGACAACTTAAGTGACCTCTTCTATCATGCCACATGGAAAGCGCATGCCGCATCAGCCTCCACATGGCGCCGATAGGATTAATCACTTAATTAGGCTATTTAATTAATGGATAATCATAGAAACTTCAAAATAACATAACTAATTCTAGAAAAATCATAAAAATATAAGGTAAAATGCACAGTAAAGATATTTCTTAGAAGAATAATCTAAAAATGTTTCCAATGGATTTTGATGTGTATTTTCTTCAATTAAGGTTTTAATGAAAATTTAATAACCCTAATTATTCCTTAATTATTTCATTAATTCATTTCAAATTTATCTGGTATATTTAGTGGGATGGCCTCTGCCTCCCCTAATTTTCTTGGGATTTATTGATGAGTTAATTAAGGTAATCATGTAATGAATCTTTAATCACCTTCTTTATGTAATTAAGGGTAATTAAGCATGTGAATAGTGGTTTAGCCCTTTTTTTAAGTTAATCAAGCCTTGCTTAAGTGGAGAAGAGGTTTATGGAATGGATTTGGAGAATTTTCCCTAAGACATTCCCTAAACCCCTTTCCTTCCTTAATCCAAACTTAATTAAGGGCTAACCAACTAATCACCTACATATTTAACTCAATAAAATTTTTAAAACATTCCAGAATTTAATCAGTTCATCTTGGGTAGGTGCTTAGGTGTTCAATAACTTAAGTAGCTTAGGAAAATCAAAATCCAACCCACATGTGTGGGAAGGGTTATGAAAGTACTTAAATTAAAACCTTTAACTTAATTAATCACTAATTGTGAGCCAATTTCATTAGACCCCTTCTTTCCTAGGTGTTTAAATTCCTTGTGCAATTTTATGTCATATATTGGCTCATAATTATGTGATTAAATATATTAAAGTGGTATAGGTTAGGGGCAATTAACACACTTAATTCACACCTTAACCTAACCAAAGCATAAAATTAATCAAATCACCTACAAATTGAGCTTAAATAACTCACACATGGGGGAATGGGTTAGGACCAGCAAACTCATCTCACATTTCTCAAACTGAAATCAAACTCAAACAAAATCGAAACTACCCTTAAAGTAAATTTGATTTACTTTAAATAATCTTATTCATAGGATTGTCTTTAGGAATTAATTAGGGTGGATGAATTTACATTGCTTTCATCACTTTATTCTTTCCTAACAGGCTAAATGTGTATGCCATATGAAATTCATGCATTCATGCTTTTTTAAAAATTAAATTAAAAATGAAATATTTCTTTTAAGTCAAATTGCATGTTTTGGCTTAAGTAAGAATATGAATGACTATTAGCACTATTAAATCCAAAATTATTTTCAAAACTTATAAATCAATTATCAAAACTCAAAGGTATGCTACTTATGATTATTTATAAGGTTGAATGTGAGTAAAAATATAAAGATGTGCATAATGTGGCTTTCCTTCTCTATTCTTTTAGCATAGTTTTGAATAGGATTTGGCAAAGTGCATAGTTCATTTAAAAAGAGCACATCACATGCTTAAATCCATTCATATTCATTCCTATGTTATTATTTAAGAAGGACATGCTACACTACGCATAAATAAATCAAACAAACAAATACAAACTTTTGTATCTTTCTTTTTTCCATTCATTTCTTTTGTACATGTATATGTATTTAAGGAAAGCGGTATATTAGATGATAACCAGGGTTCAGGCTTTAAGTAGCCTAAGTAGGGCTTGTAATTTACACTGCTCTTGATGTAGTACTCACTTATTCCTTTCATACATATATATGTGCATGTGAAAAATGGATAAAAGATATCCTTCTTTTCTACTTAGCAAAATCATGCATCATAAAAACATTAAAATTTAGTAAATAAATTCTCTTAGCATTCATCATTAAAGTGTGCTAAATATTTTTATTTTGCATGTATAGATATGCTTAGGATTCATCCATATACATGTTATACATGTTGCGAAAGAAATGAAGTGATGTGTGTTTTGTGATAGTATTTCAATTTACTTAATATTAAAATTACTTTCTTTTTGAATAGGTTTGTTTATGAAAAATTTAAACTTAGGATTAATTAAAACACATAATAAAATATTCACTAAACAAAAAAAATCAAATAAGAGTCTACCTTAGAAATTACTTAAGGTAGGGAGGAAAGAGAAGTTCTCTTCTCTTTTTCTCTCTTAACAACTTAGTAATTAGTTGTAGGATTCACTTAAACTAAATTAAAATATAAAATAAAATCAACCAAAGTAACTAAATCACTTACATGAAACAAACCTCTAAGTTGAACATTTTCATACTTAGAGAACTTCAACCTTGAAGCCTAACTAAGCATACCACACAAATCTTAAATAACGCACACATTAGGCTAAGTCACCATTTCAAGCTTTAGGTTAGGGCAGTGCATGGTTTGATGTTTATTTTTATTTTGTGATATTTTATTTTAGTCTAGATGTTAGGGTGCATGTTTGTAGACTGAATGATAGAGCGATCTTAGTCTAACTATTATCTTCTACAGGAGATTGTGCTTAAGGGTCACTGTAATATAAATATAACTACTTTTGTTGTGCAGGTACTTATGCCATAAGCATAATCTAAAATAGGCCAGATGGACTTAGTTATCCATGTGTGGGGTGCTAAGTCCAGTTTATATATATACATGATTGTATGGTTTGTTTGGATAATCTCTATTTTGCAGGTGTTTGTTTGATTTCTTTTTTCCCATTTTCATGTACTTTTACAATTAGGATTTTGGAATGATTGTTATGGGGGATTAGGACGAGCATTGGTTATAAGATCATATCTTATGTATCCTTTGGAGCAACCACATTCCAACTAACCAAAAGAAGATGGAAGAAAGAAGAAAGAAGAAAGAAGAAAGAAGAAAGAAGAAATGAAGAATGAAGACTAACATGAATTGCTTAATTTAATTCATTCTTTGTAGTAAATTACTTTACCCAATTTATTTTCAGTTTATGCGGTAGAGCCTGACCATAAATGACCTTTTATTCTTTTGTGCTAGTTTTATAAATTGATTGATGTTTGTTTAACTTGCACATTAAGATGACATCTTTTTTTAGTTTCTTCCTTGCTTTGATGTATGACCTGGATGATAGTTAGGCTTTTAAGAAAATAAATTTTCTATCCAATTAAATAACTCAAATTAAAAATAAACAACTCATAACCTCACCTAAAGTTTAGGTTATAAAATAAGATAAAAGAATTAACAACTCCTTAGCTGGATGTTGTCTTACTTTGCTAGCATCATGCATAAATAGCATATTATTTCACTCTTGATTGGAGGGTTTTCACCTTTGCTAGAGAATTTGGCTTAACCTGTGAGAGACATGGTGGAAACACATTGGGTAGTTTGGGATGCTTACTAGGCTTCCTAGTTTCTTAAGCACCCGTACTTATTTTCATTTGGCTTTGATAAGAACTCCCTCCTCTTGATCGATCCCACTTGACTTTCTAAAGATAAACTAATTGGTTGATAGTCCTACCTTTCAAAATATTTGGAGACAATGATCATTTACCTTAATAGTATTCGGAATCCTATTCTTTAGGATGTAATTAACTATGGGGCTTGCCCACAGAACTTAATGATCCTTTAAAATAAATCCCTTTACTTTTCCATGTAAAGTGATCTCCTACATTCAAGGCCCATAGTCTTGGGAGTCCTTATTGAGGTGATTAATCCATTGTGGGTGGTGACTTCTATCTCTTGAGATAGTACACCTTTTCTCAATGCCATATCAATAAGAACATTTATGGATTCACATGGCATAAATTATATATATATATATATGTATATATATATATATATATATATATATATATATATATATATATGTATATATATATATATATATATATAATATATATATATATATATATATATATATATATATATATATATATATATATATATATATATATATATATATATATATATATATATAATCTTTTCATATTTTCCAGATGATTCCTCTCTATCTTTGGTAAATGATCGTTGTCTCCAAGTATCGATAGTGGGTTTGTACTTTTGTATGGATCCAAGACTATCTTTCTTTCTGTTGGCACTTAGCTTATTTTGTCCTTAAGTTAAGCTAGCCAACATCTTTAGGTTTTAGAACCTCACCTCGTGTTGGCCTTAAAACCCCCGTTGGCTTTCCCAATGGGTGAAAATAAAATTTTAATAAAAAGAAAATGAATAAAGACTTCCTCCTTACCATTTTTATGGTAAAGAAAGGTTCATTCCAAAAATAAAGACAAAATAAATCCTTCGAAAAAGTCTTGCTTTTCAAATGCACTTTTTCAAAATACACTTAATAAAATATTTGTACTACATCTAATAATTTTTATAGTTGTTACATGTAGAAATATTCCAAAAATAAAATCAACAATCATAACTTCCAAAAGCACAAATGAACTTCTTCACTTAATTAATTTTTATGAAGACATCATTTTTAAAAAAATTAAATTCCAACAATCCTAAACTTTCAAAAAGCACAAAATTTGAAGATGGGTCTTTCTATTCAATACATCCAAATGTGTTGGATGGATGTTACATCTTCAAGCAAAATCACAACTTTGAAATTCCACTCAACACATTCCACATGTGTTAAGTTAGAATTTTCACCTTTTCAAAAAGCACATATGAAACCTCCCCATTAAATATACCCATATTTATTGAATGAAGGTTTCATTTCCAATCAAAATCAAAAATAAATTCTCCAAAAGCACATATGAAACCTCTCCATTCAATATACCCACATATATTGAATGGAGTCTTCATTTCCAATCAAAATCATAAATAAACTTTCAAAAAGCACATATGAACATCTCCATTTAGTATACCCAAACTTATTGAATGAAGATTTCATTTCCAAATAAAATGACATTGTTTTGAAATACCACTTAACATATTCCATATATGATTAGGTTGGAATTTCCTCTTTCAAAAAAGCAATAATCACACATGAAAATACATCTTTGAAAAATGAAACATAATTGATTTCCATTTTACATACCCAAATTTGTTAAATGGAAATCCCTCTTTTTAAAATCAGCAAAAACAAAATTTTTCAGAACACATTTGGAACTTCATTCTAGCATACCCCATTTGCTAAAGTGAAGTCTCCCTTTTCAAAACACTAAAATTTGAAACACATTGGAACTTAATTTTGGCATTTCACATTTGCTAAAGTGAAGTCTCCATTTTCAAAACAAAATCCAAAAACACAAACATTTGAAACACATTTTTAGAATTTCATTTAGCATACTCAAATTTGCTAAGTGAAATCTCCATTTCAAAAAAATTCAAAACACATTGGAACTTCATTTTAGCATACCACATTTGCTAAAGTGAAGTCTCCATTTTGAAAACAAAATCCAAAAAAAAAAAAAAAAACACTTTGGAATTTTATTTTGGCATACCACATTTGCTAAAGTGAAGTCTCTATTTTCAAAATAAAATCCAAGACAAAAGAAACATATTGGAACTTCATTCTGGCATACTACGTTTGCAAAAGTGAGGTATCTATTTTTTCAAAACAAAATTTGAAAGAAACACTTTTGGAACTTCATTTTAGCATACCATATTTGCTAAAGTAAATTCTCCATTTTTAAAATAAAATTCAAAACAAAAGAAATACATTAGGATTTCATTAGAATACCCAAATTTGCTAAGAATCTTATTTTTAAAATTAAATAATAAAAAAAAGAAACACATTAGGATTTCTTTAGCATACCCAAATTTGCTAAGGATCCTATTTTTTAAAATCAAAATCTCTAAAAATAAAAGAAACACATTAGAATTTCCTTAACATGCCCAAATTTGCTAAGAATCCTATTTTCAAAATAAAATCAAAAAATAAAATAAAAAACACATTAGGATTTCCTTAGCATACCCAAATATTTGCCAAGGATCCTATTTTTCAAAATAAAATCTATAAAAATAAAAGAAATACATTAGGATTTTCTTAGGATACTCAAATTTGCTAAGAGTCCTATTTTCAAAATTTTTTTTTAAAAAAAACCACAAAATACACTTGGATTCTTCATTTTAGCATACCCAAATTTGCTAAATGAGGATTCCATTTTTCAAAATCACAAATGATTCACAAAACAAAGCAAACAAAAAAAAAAAGAAGAAATTATTTTCAAACACCTCACTTAGCATACCCAAATTTGCTAAGTGAGTAGATTCCAAAAATCTCTAATCAAAATCAAATTGACCCTTTACTTTAACATACCCAAATTTGTTAAATAAATGGTCCTCAAAATCAAAATCAAATTTCAAATATGAACTCAATGGAAGCATCTCTCCAAAAATAATTGAATCCATTTTTCAACATACTTAAACTTTTAGAAAATGGATTCTACATTCAAAAATTCCTCTTTCCAATCAAATCTTAAAATCTCTTCTAAATCCATTTGAGCTTGACTTAACACTTTCAAGATGTTGAGTATGGGTTCAAAATATAAAATTGAATTTAAAATAAAGAAAGCAAAAAAAATCTGATTCAAGTTTATTTTTGACATTATAGTTTGAAGCTTCAATTTTTTCAATCTGCATGCTTTGATGCAATGGCGTAAAAGTATTTTCCTCATAGGATGGACTTGGCCTAGACAGCTAGCCTTCCCGATCGCTATGCCCACCGCATCCACTTTGGTCAAGTCTTCGAGGGAACCAGGATTACATGTGAGGGCACTCCCCTCATGATCAGCTAGGGCAAGGTGACGTGCGGCGATCATCATTGACATGCCATCTAACTTGGATATCCCTTCACTGAAGAGGAAGGCAGTGGCAATTCCCACAATAGTAGTATCAGTGCTAGTGTCAGTATGCCCGGTTGTTCCCCATGCTACCCTAGTTAGGGCTAGTACCCATTCACTAGCACCCTCTAAGGGGAAGGCTCCCCTAATCCCAGGGATTGTCTCCCCTACTTTTGAGGTTGGGTCTAGCTCTTACTCTGCTTGCCCTACCTAGACCCAGTGAAGAAATAAGAACCGCATGATAAAGAGATATCACATTGGCATTGCTAGGGAGTTAGAGGTAGCTACCCGGTATGTTGTAGAGGATCTACCCACGATGGTTTCCTTGTTGGTTACATCAAATTAGTTCCATCTTCTCTCTGGGTCTGACAGAGAGGATGCTAGGAGGATTTCTACTTCACCTCAACCAGCAGTTCAGTTTCAACCACTAGTCAGTTAGAGGAGGAGGTCATATGCTGACCTCTGATCTATTTTAGGTAAAGTAGGCAGAGCCTATGAACGATCTGAGTCCAGGGCTCAATTTGATTTGAGATCAGTGATTCCCCATAGTGTGGGTAGGAAGCTTAGGCAGGAGAGGGCTAGAGAGGCCCACACTTCAATTCATATCACCAACCGGGAGAGGTAGAGGTTCAGTCGACAGGCAGCAGCCTTTGCACTTGTGGATTTTCTAGATCGGTGTGCTACACACGCCGACCATATAGACAATATCTTACTTATGAGGACTACACATCATAGGAGAGCAGCTCCTATGCTAAGAGAGTTGGTGGTGCCTCCACCACACATCTCTTCTCTATGTCCGCCGTTACCCACACATGTTCCAACATATCTTATTCTAGCCAAGGCCATGAAGGCCACATCGGGGGAGAAAAGGACCCCGTTGGTGATCCGCCTATGACCGAAAGATCCCATCCTATCTACACCGCTTACTATGGTGAGGCCGAGCTCTCCTGCTCGACCTTCCACCCCATTAGTGGTGAAGAAGGAATGATAACCTTGAAGCATAGTAGTCGTCCCTTCACCACCACCACCACAATAAGATATAAAGATGGTTACAATAGTTGTCGAAGGAGAGGGTGATAGTTCAGCTGTACCTATGATGATAGATCCTCCTAAAAGTGACACTCCATATAGATTCAGTGACAGCCAGGAGCATATTTCTTCCAGCGAGTATAACCCTCATGGGGTTAACTCTCCAGCAGTAGGGGAGGTCCAGTGTCTCACAGTACTTGATCGTGATCATACCATCGATCAACCTAGATTCTTTGTGCCTGTTTTGATAGACCATTCTCTAGATGATATTGTGACCAATTATCTCATGGAGAAGGAGGAGAACTTAGGTATATGGTGCGATGAGGAGAAAGTCGACTTTGATTAATGAGGATGATCTATTGGAAGATTAGTGCACATGGTACATTCCTGAGGTTCTCTCCTCTGTGAGCAACAGACTATGGAAGGTGCTGAGGCCAAGCAGGAAGACACAGCCTACTCAAACCAACACCTCCTTCAGTAGATAAAGTAGAAAGATGATCAGATAGATAGGACGAGGAAGCAACTTGAGGACTTGTTAGCAGTAGTCTTAGTACTTTAGAAACAAGCACAAGCAGTCCATCTTACTATAACATAGAGTAGTCAGCCAGAGTTGGTGCATGTCTTGGATCCAGCCAAGACTTTACCTCTAGTAGAGCAAGGTAGCACCAGCATGTATAGAAAGGTAGTGGATAATACCTCCATATAAGTAAAAGATATCAAGAGCATGCTTGAGCAGTGGGTGAGAGAAGCATTGGCTCAAGCCCGAGGAGGATCTTTAATTACAAAGGGTAGTCCCTACCCAGAAGAATTCGATGGCATCCAATATCCTAAGGGTTTCATGCCTCCTTCTTTCAAAAGCTTCGATGACAGTGGGAACCCGAGGCAGCACATTACACATTTCAGGGCTTGTTGTTACAACATCGATGGCAATGATGCTTTATTCTTCTATCTCTTTATCAGTTGCTTAGCAGACATAACCTTTGATTGGTACGCTAAACTTCCCAATAGTTCAGTGAAGGCTTTTGCTGAGTTGGAGTAACTCTTTATCAAGAGGTTTGCTAGAGCTTAGCAAAGGGTGACTGTAGATAATCTCATTGTAGCTCAACAAAATCTTGGTGAGTCCCTCATTGATTACATTCTTAGATGACATAATTTGAGTATAAAATGCGAACCATTGTTGTTTGAACAGCACACCATTGAGATTTTGCTTAAGAATATCGATGACTCAGTTTCCTTCATGCTCAAAGGTTTCACCATCAAAACTTTTGAGAAATCAATCAACAAAGTGGCTAGCATATAAGGAGAAGCCAAACAGTCACCTTTTCCAAACCAATCAACAAAGTAAAACCAAAGCTTTTGAGAAGAGGGGTAGTTGTAGCAATAAAGGAACAACCAACGAGAGCTATTTGAGAGACCTCATGCTCCCACATATCACTTCCACCTCCTCTACCACCACATCGGTAGCCCTACCATAACATAGCTCCTGGCCGCGCACCTCCTCCTCACCACATCATTGAGTAGCGATGCATACCATGCCATGTAGCTATGGTCTACCTACTCTTTTGGATAAACTTAACAAGCCTTAGTCATTTCAGAGGAGGTAATCAGAAGATCTTTAAAATCTCTTAGAAGCTAATTTTTAGCTACAACTAGGAGAGGAGGAAGTGGGCAAAAGTAATGATCTTAACTTTTGCCCTACCACCATATGCTAGGTCATATTTTGGAAGATTACTTCACATTTAAGGACTGGCTTGAACATAACTTCAAGACCGGTGCTATAGTCATCCCGAAGGAATACCTTGTGGAATAACCATCCAATTCTATTAGGATAATCCTTGAGGATACTTGTGATCCTTCCAAAATTAAAGAAGGTTGGGATATCTCCTTATCCAAAACCTCTAAGAAAATTTTCTCAAAAATCAAGAAACTTTACTTGCAAGTGTCTGAACTAGCTCAAACCTCCAACATCAAGGAAGGTTTGTAAATTGCCAGAGCTAACCTAGGGAAAGGGGGAGTTTAGCAGTAGTAGTAATAGTAGCATGTGCTAGCCCAGAATAGCCTGACAGCACAACCACCAATTGAGTCCAGCCTCCAGTCCACCATTGCAGCTATTACATTAATAACTACCTTTACTTCAGCTAGCTCTTCTTCTTCTAGTAGACATCTTATATCGATGTATGAGGGCATCAAATCCCTCACCCCTCTTAATTTACTTGATTTCTACTTTGTATCTCCTATAAAATCCAAGAAATTGAAGAATAAAGCTAGCTTGAATTATATCTATGTCACTTTTGATGGGTTGTCTAAATTTATTCCTAATGATAACTCTTTAAGTCTAAAGAACAACTATAATAATTCTAATCTTCCTCTTTCTGATTCAGAGTTGGATTTTCTACTTTGAATATTATGGGTTCGCCTCTTGAGATAGACTTGGAATCATCCATTCTAAGGGTCTGGAGAAGCGTAGGTGATGGCGCATGTAGAATCTACCATTACCCTGCCATGAGAGATCACCGAAGTCAACCTTCATAGTGGCAAAGTTTTACTTCCTAAGATAGCACCTCAAGATAGAGGGAAACAAGTCATTTGTTCAAATGATAAGAAGCCCTTCCACAGGATGCTCCACCCTTGGATATGCTTATGGAGGATTAGCCCAAGGTGGATTATAATATCCTCTCACTAGAAAGTTGCCATCTAAGCATATATGATGCCCTTATCTTTATGCAAAGAGATGAGAGAATCATTCATGATCTTGAGATATACTTAGCTTAGCTGACTACTATTGGAGAGGTGACACATTATTCCAGAGAAGCCTAGTGGGTCACTTTCACAGATGAAGACCTACTTCTGGGGGACATAGAGCATAATCGTCCCCTCTACATTACAGTTGACATGATTTAGATTTTGCCGGAGTTCTCATCGATCCGGTGCATCGATGAACATTATGAGTCTAAAGACCCTTCTGAGGATCGACATCTCCACACTCCGAGGAGATCGGATGATGTTGAGAGGATTCAATGAATAAGGCGAGAGGGCTTTAGGTTCCATAATGTTACCTTTGGAGATAGGTGCGTGACTAAGTTTTATATTATTGATTTGAATACTTCATTCGCTTTTCGATGGGCCTTGGATACATCGAATAAGATGATTCCATTAATGCATCAAATTTAGGAAGGATGGGATTGAGTAACGTGTCAAAGGAGATGAAAATCCATTTTCAGTTAGAGAGGTTGAGATATATGAAGATGCGACCTACTATCTTCCTCAAAACACCCTTTCTCATGAACTTGGGCAAAATTCAAATTCAAAAGAAAAAGAACATGAAGAAAAATAAAAAATAAAAGAAAAAGAAAAAATAAAAGAAAAAGAAAAGAAAAATGAAAATCCAAGTGAACAAGAAAGGAAAATTGAAGAAGAAATAGAGCCGCATATTACATTCCACCCACAGTTCATCCCATCATATGGACATGTGGGTAAGATGACTCAAACCCCACCAGGCAGAGGTAGAAGCAGAAATAGAGGCAGTTCCAGAGGTGGAAGACCCCCTAGTTGGCCATCAACCAATAGTGTTCCAGTTCATAGGAGTACCCTTACTATTCACATAGACTTGAAATTTAGCTCAGAGGATGAGTCTAATGTGATTAACATACCAGCCAACCCCTCTCAATGGGTTTCATTGGAGGTGACACTCGAGCCGGACATCGATGAAGACCAGGCCTCCAAACAAAGCAAAGTATTTGAATCAAATGTATGTAAAACTATCAGGAAGTAGTTAGGAACCTTAGCTATAACCTCACTTTCATCTAAAAAAGTTGATGGTTTATTAGTTAAGGAAGCCCATTAGTCTTCTAGGGATGTCAAGCCGAAGATATTCTTTTTGGGATCATCATCCTCAAGTCCTGAAGTTGATGTAAAACTTGAGAATGATTCATATAAAGAATTAATAGAATTACCTTTTGATTGGTACTCGCCTTGTGTTATTAGTCTTGCAAAGAAGGGTTTTATTCCTTATTCATGGTCAAAGCATAGGTTAGAGTACTTCAAAAAGCTATGGAACAATACATGCATGGATGCACAACCAAGATCAAAACTAGGATTTGGTACAGGGGTCGATGATAATAATTCGCTTTGTCACCAATCATATGGAGTATGATAGGTTCTTTTCACAACAAACCAAATCTTTTGGGGATGTGTGTTTAGAAATCTCAGATGATCTAGATGGTCTCCAAATCAAAGATGCACCACCAGAATTCGAAGAGGATATCCATTCAACAAATGACAACCTTAAGGAAATCAATCTCGGGAGAGAAAAAAATCCATGCTCGACATACATCAGTTTGTTACTATATGAAGAAGAAACCAATGACTTCATTAGGCTATTGATAGAGTTTAAGGACTGCTTTGTATGGAGTTATGGAGAGATGCCCGGATTATCTCCTGATGTAGCAAACTAGCAATAGATGCTAACCTATCAAGCAAGCTCCTAGACGCATGTGATTAGAAATTGAACAAGTTATTTTTTGAAGTTAAGAAATAGATGTTGGTTTCATCGGGGAAAAAATACCTACCGGTTAGCTGTCACCTAGTTAAGAAGAAGAATGAAAATTCATATGCGATAATTTGAGAACTTAAATAACGCATGTAAAAAGGATGAGTTTCCTCATCCTATACTAGAATTAATGGTAGACATTGCCTCATCTCATGCAATTTTCTCCTTTATGGATGGGTCATCTGGCTAAAATCAAATCAAGATGGCCCCTGAGGATGTAAGAAATATTGCTTTTCGAAACCCGATTGAAATCTATTGTCATAAGGTCATGCCTTTTGGCCTTAAAAATTTTAGTGCTATATATCAATAGGCCATGACTCAGATCTTCAATGAACTCATCCATCATCGGAGGTTGAGTTACATGATCTAGTAGTCAAGCGAGGAAAAGGAAAATCATTTATTTGACTTGAGAGTAGTTTTAGATTGGTAATTTAATTAGGATTTGATTTGATTGGTTTGAATTTATATTTCATTTTATATGTGAATATAAATGAGAATATAAAATGTGTTTTGAAAAATCCCATGAATTTGAATTAATTTTTAATTTAATGGAAAATTGGAAAAGGGACTGGAAAATTTCATGAATTGATTTGGAATCTTGAGTTTAGTTTGATTGGTTTGAATTCATATTTCATTTGTATATGTGAATATAAATTAGAATATAAATCAATTATGAGAAAATCTCAAAGATTTGAAGATTTTGGTTAAGTCCTTAAGGGAAGATTAAGGACTTAGAGATTGACTTTGGAATTTTTATGGATTTTGATCATAGGTTTCAATCATAAATTCAAATCATGGATTTTGATCATATGGAGTTGATTTGGATTTGGAGAAAATCAAATAAGATTGATTTGGAGTTTGACTTGAAGGAAGGAATGTGAGGAATGGTTTTAAGGGTAGGAAATTTTTCTAACACCCCTAAGGCATGACCTATTCATATAGCTAACTCTTCTAAGTCTCTAGGGCTAGGTTAAGTGTCCACCTAATCACTAGATGTGTCTTAAGACTAAGGAACTATTAAAGCTTAAGAGAAGTCCTATGTCTAAGATGGAAGGGTTGAGAGCTCATTCTAAAATGAGGTCAACAATGGGTGCCCAATAGGTATGGTGTGACAAGGAGCAACACAGTGTATTGGCGAAATGATCAACAACACTGAGAGATCACAAGCACTAACAAAAACAATCTATCCTTAACCCAAAGAATAGAAAGAATTCAGAGCTTAGTGCAACGTGGCTCTACTTATGTCCTAGACATGAGAGAGGGAAGAATCCACTAAGGGATGAACCTTCCACTAGAAGCAGTTTCAAGTCATCCACAAGGAGATGAAAGGTTTGATTTGATTGGAATCTCAGGAGAAAAGGATTTGTTCAAGTTTCACTAGGGAAGAGGGTTTAATTTGTTTTAATTTTTGTTAGGTTTGAATTTTAAATCCCACTGGGGGACTTAAATGGCTCAAAGAATCCCACTAGGGGACTTAGATCGACTCAAAGATAGTCAAAATTGATTTCATTTTTAAGATTTATTTATTTTGATTGATTCTGTTAGTTTACGATGGATCACACTGAGAAGGAGCTTATATCAGCCTAGACCTATCTTAAATTTACTGAACCAAAGGGAGTAGCTTCCCAACTGATGGGAGAACTATCCTACCAAAGGAGTGCCTTCTGATTTGTGATGATGAATTCAAGGGAAGAAAACTCAGGGACTCACATCTTCCACTACAAAAGACCACTATGGTGATCGGTTGCTTTGGGCAAAAAATTGATCTCGACCTAGGGTTGCCCGTTAGTTTGTGATAATCATGCTGGAAAGAATGCATAGTCTTACATCTTTCAGAGCAAAATGATTGCCGGGGTAACCTGCTTATGGAAAAATAGATTGAACCCGACCTAAGGGGAACTACGGAGTGAGTACCACCTAGGAATTTATCTCAACTCAGTGGTTAGGTAATTCTAGGGAGTTCACGATACTACCTAAAGATAGGATGCTTGCTTGGGAAAAGGGGCCCTTTGGGGGCTTGAATTCCTAATTCACTAGCAAAATAATTTTGTCTGTTTTGTTTGTTTAGTTTGTTTATCGTGGACCCTATTTTGCGAGAGATCAAACTGAGAAGGCGCTTATATTAGCCTAGACCTATCTCAGATTTACTGAACAAAAAGAGAATCTGTGCATCCGTTGAATAGATTTTCCAACCATACGGGTGGCTATTAGGAAAGGAGAAATGTCTAATCCAGAAGTAACCCGAGTAGTGTCTAAATGGGGTTACAATGGACTTGATCCAAACAAAGTGCTCGCAGGGGATGGGGCTGGTAAGGGACTAATCTAACACCCTAGAGAAGATGACATGACTAGTCATAAATCCAATAAGTATGCGGAGTCCAACTCAAGGAGAAAGCATGATGACTCATATCCGCCAAGAGTGGTGTAACCATTGGGTGAGTCACTGTCAGCATAGCGAACATAAACCAACCTAAGGTGCCCATCGGTTTGCAACAATCAGCCTAGGAAGAAAGCTCGGGGACTCACATCCTCCTATAACAAAATTGATTGCTGGGATAGTCTATCTTGGCTCGACATGTGCTATTCGACCTAGGGTAACCATTGAGTGAATGCCATTGGGGGACTTATATCGACTCAAAAGTAATCAAGAGGAAAGAAGCCTCTAGGGGGACTTATCTTAAACCTCAAATATACTCGACCTAGTTAGAGCGTGATGACTAGCTCAAGAAGAAAGCACGGGGACTCACATCTTCTTAAACAAAGTCAACATGAGGTAGCTTACTGGCTAGGCAGTGAAGACTACCATACTAGCAAGGCATCTCTGATTTGTAATGATCAAGTTAGGAAGAAAGCTCGAGGACTCACATCCTCTAATAAGTGACCACTGGGGTGACATACTAGCAATGTAGCATGTAGACCTGATCTAGAGTAGCTAATGAGTGAGTGCCACAGGGGGCTTGCTCCCACATCAAAATAGCTTGAGACAAAAGATATGTGTTTATTTTGTGCATGTGTTAAAAGGAATAGGATGCCTCTGGGAGACTCTTACACTTACCTTAAACACACTAGGGATTTGATGAAATGGTGGCACGGATGGCAAACAAAAATTCCCATAAAGAAAGAATGCCGCTTGAGGACTCTCACACCTATCTTAGTTATGTTCATCAAAATAGGATGCCTCTCGGGTTCTCTTACATGTATTCTAATAGCCTCAGGAGATTGTGTTTGTCTTGTGAAAGAGGGATACGATGCCACTGGGGGACTCTTACACCTACCCTAAACACGTCATGGCAGATTCATAAGATAAGCAAACAATACTTCAAAAGAAGAGATGATTTGATGAATGGAATCAGATTTTTGTTCTTTTATTAATGATTATTTTCAAACATGATTTATTTCATAGGTAATACTTCTTTAGATAAAGCCCGTTAATTGGAAGCATCGGGTGTTCCCCTTATAATCAATAGGCTGATAAGATCCTCCTTTAGGCCTTCTCTATGACATAGTGGCCTTCCCAAGTGGGTTCAAACTTGCCTGTCATCTTTCGACAGGCAACAATTGGTCTCCTTAAGACTAACACAGTTCTCCTACTCGAAAAGACCTAGGGCGGACCAGCTTGTTATGAGCTTGAATGATTTTGGCCTTGTACAACTCGAGGTTCTGGCATGCCATAGGAGACTCTTCTCCAAACCTTCAAGCTCTTCTAACCGCAACTTTGCATTCTACTATGTAGTGATCTTGTTACCCAAAGTTATCCTTAGTGATGGGAGTTGAATTTTTAAAGGTAGAACGGCTTTAGACTCATACACTAAGGAAAATAGGTAGACTGAGTTGGAGTTTGGTATGTGGTGCAGTGGGCCCACAAGGCTTCAAATCGCTCGTCTATTGTCATCAAGAGTTTTCTTCAGTATCTGGATGAGAGTTTTGTTGAATGCTTCTGCTAAACGATTTGCTCTAGGATAGTAGATGGTGGAGTATCTCCAATCTATACCGTGTCTTCTAGCAAAGCTGTAGATCTTCATGCTTTTGAATGCAGTACCATTATTGGATATAATTCATCAAGGCACCCCGAACCTATATACAATATGGTTCTTGAAAAATTGAAGCACATGCTGAGCTGTGACCTCTCTAAGTGGGATGGCTTTCGCCCACTTGAAAAAGTAGTTGGTGGTAGCTAAGATGTACCGATGACCCTTGGAAGAAGGATGATCTGTCAGGCCTACAATGTCGGTACCCCAACACTCAAATGGCCATGAAGCCAAAGTAGGGTGTATAATGTTGGGTGGTTGGTGAAGGACCACACCATGCACCTGACACTGATGACATCTCCTAGCTACATCCATGCAGTCTATAATCATCGAAGGCTAGTAATATCCTAGTCTCTTGATCTTCATCTTCATCTTTAGACCAGATTGATGTGGTCTGCATAGAGCTGAGTATACCTTAGTTATAATGCCACGGGCTTCATGTTTTTGCTTAACAACATAACCACATTTGGTCAAAGGACCGGCGGTATAGGGTACCATCAATAAGAGGGTAGGAGAGAGCTCTCTGTTTCACCTGATGGGCTTGTGACCTTTCTTGAGGTAGTTTGCCGGTGTTGAAGTAATCTATGAACGGTTGTCTCCAATCTAGCTCCTTGTCCATTTTGGCAATGACAACCTCCCCTTCAAGAGAAAGTCTCTCGATGAGTTCAGGATCAATAAGGGATAAAACTTGTCTATTTTGGACCCATATTGAAATGGATTCATCTTCCAGACATGCTAATTCTTTAGCAAGTTTGGCCAAGGCATCTGCTACTACATTCTATACTTGAGGAACTTTGTAGATGGTGACTTCAAGAATTTGAGCCAACAACTTCATGGTATACTCGTAGTAATGATGAAGCTTGGGTTTGAGACCCGACAATCTAGTTGATGACCAACTGAGAATCCCCAAAGATTTTGATGCTCTTGACACTGATAGTGATGGATAATTCTAGACCTACAATCAAAGCCTCATACTCAAGCTTCATTATTGGTGCAGGGGTTAGAAAGATAATATGAGAATCTTATCACATCACAGTTTAGAGTTAGGAGAACTATTCCTACCCCTGCCTTTCCTGAGAGAATTGATCATGGTGCTTTACCTTTAAGAAAAGAAGTAGCACCATCAAAATACATCTCCCATTGGCGGTTGCAGGCCTCTCCTATGTTCATGATTTGTTCATTGGGGAGATCATCACTAAGCGGAGAATCAGCAGGAAGTGGGTGTGCTACTAAGAAATCTGCTAGTCCCTGTCATTTTACCATACGGAGGGGTATAAATGTGATATTAAACTGCAAGAGAATCATGGACCAATGTGCCAAACGTCTGAAAAGCATTGGCTGTGTTATGAGATACTACAGTGGATTGGTTCTAGAGATCAAGTTCACCTTATGAGAAAGCATATAGTGCCCTTCTGAGATGCAAAGATGAAAGCTAGGTAATGTTTCTCAATAGGTGAATAGTTTAGAAATCGAGAGGTAGTGGAGAGCGCTCTCCTTCCCTTCATCATTGGCTTGGGCCAATAGAGCCTGAGAGTCATCAATTACAGTGTAGAGGATGAGTGGCCTGCTGAGGATAGGGGCTACTAGAACTGGAAGTTTCACTAAGTACTCTTTGATGTCTTCAAAAGCATGCTGACACTTGTCATCCCACTTAAACTTGGTGTCCTTTTTGACAAGTGCTAAAAATGGCTTACATCTCCCCGATAGGTTTGAGATAAAGCATCTTAGATACGTCAGCCATCCTTTGAAGGATCTGAGTTGAGTTAAACTCTTAGGAGGTGGCATTTCTAAGATAGCTTTAATCTTTTCAGGATCTATTTCTTTTCTCTGGTGTCGAACAATAATCTCAAGGAATTTTCCTGAAGGTACTTCGAATGCACACTTTAGGGGATTCATTTTGAGGTTATATTGCCTTAACCATTTAAAAACTACTCTCCAGTCAAAGAGGTGGTCTTCCTTTTCTCTACTCTTGACTACTAGATCATCAATGTAACACTCAATCTAATGATGGATGAGTTCGTTGAAGATCTGAGTCATGGCCCGTTGGTATGTAGAACTAGCATTTTTATGGCCAAAAGACATAATGCTATAACAAAAGATTCTGATCGGGGTTCGAAAAGAAGTGTTTCTTTCATTTTCAAAAAACATCTTGATTTGGCTATAGCCACATGACCCATCCATGAAAGAGAAAATTACATAGATGAGGCAATGTCCACCATTAATTCTGGTATAGGATGAGGAAACTCATCCTTAGGACATGGCTTATTTAAGTCCCTAAAATGGACACATATGCAAATTTGGTCATTCTTCTTCTTAACTAGGATGACATTACTTAACCAGGTAAGATATTTTTTTCCCAATGAAACCGACATGGATCAATTTCTTGACTTCAGAAATGACCTGTTGTTCAATTTCTAGTTGCATGCATCTAGGAGCTTGCTTAATAGGGGTAAAGTTAGGATCTATTGCTAGCTTGTGGACTACTATGTTAAGAGATAATCCGAGCATTTCTTCATAACTCTATGCAAAATAATCTTTAAATTCAGTCAATAGACTTACTAAGTCATTGGTTTATTTCTTTAAGCTTGTCTTTTGTTGAATGAATCTCTTCTTCAAATTCTAGCTGTGCCTCTTTGACTTGGAGATCATCTAAGGTTTTTAAACACACATTCTCATAAGAGTTGGGGTTGTGTAAGAAGAACTTATTAGACTCTAAATGGTTGGTAATAACTAGACAATAATCATTGTCATCGACCAGACCCACTGTACCAAATCCTAGTCCTGCTCTTGATTATGCTTCCTTGCCTATGTTGTTTCATAGCTTTTAGAAGTACTCTGACCTATTCTTAGACCATGTGAAAGGTAATTCCATTAATTCCTTAAAAGTATCATCCTCAAGCTCTACATCAACTTCAGGGCTTGAAGATGATGATCACAAAAAGAACTTCTTCTATTTCATATCACTGGAAGACTTAGAGACTTCCTTAACTACTAAACCTTCAACTTTCTAAGATATAAGTGAGGTAAGAGCTAAGGTTCCCAACTGCTGCCTAATAGTTTCACATAAAGTAGATTCGAACACTTTGCTTTGCTTGGAGGCCTAGTCTTCATCTCTGTCTGGGTCAAAAGTCACCTCCAATGGAACCCACTAAGAGGGGTTGGCTGGTATACTAATCATATTAGACTCATCCTCTGATCTAGATTCCAAGTCAATGTGAATAGTAGGGGTACTCCTATGAACTGGAACATGACCTCTGTTGGCTGAAGGCCAACTAGGGGGTCTCCCACCTCTGGAACTGCCTCTGCCTTTGTCTGGTGGAGGTTGAGCCATCCGACCCACATGTCCATATGAGAGAATGAATTGTGGGTGGAATGTGATATGCAAATCTATTTCTTCTTCAATTCCTTTTTCTTATTCACTTGGACTTTTATTTTTCTTTTGAACTTCTTTTATCTTTTCTTTTGCTTCATTTTCTTTTTCTTTTGTGTTTTATTCCTTATTCATGGTCAAAGCATAGGTCAGAGTACTTCAAAAGCTATGGAACAATACATGCATGGATGCACAACCAAGATCAAAACTAGGATTTGAGTGGGTCCAATCGATGATAATAATTGTCTTAGTTGTCACCAATCATATGGAGTCGATAGGTTCTTTTCACAACAAACCAAATCTTTTGGGGATGTGTGTTTAGAAATCTCAGATGATCTAGATGGTCTCCAAATCAAAGATGCACCACCAGAATTCGAAGAGGATATCCATTCAACAAATGACAACCTTAAGGAAATCAATCTCGGGAGAGAAAAAAATCCATGCTCGACATACATCAGTTTGTTACTATATGAAGAAGAAACCAATGACTTCATTAGGCTATTGATAGAGTTTAAGGACTGCTTTGTATGGAGTTATGGAGATGCCCGGATTATCTCGATGTAGCGGTCCACAAACTAGCATAGATCATAGCTAACCCTATCAAGCAAGCTCCTAGGCATGTGATTAGAAATTGAACAACGAGGTTATTTTTGAAGTTAAGAAACCGATAGATGCTGGTTTCATCAGGGAAAAAAAATACCCTACCTGGTTAGCCAGTGTCACCTAGTTAAGAAGAAGAATGACCAAATTCGCATATGCGATAATTTCAGGAACTTAAATAACGCATGTAAAAAGGATGAGTTTCCTCATCCTATACTAGAATTAATGGTAGACATTGCCTCATCTCATGCAATTTTCTCCTTTATGGATGGGTCATCTGGCTAAAATCAAATCAAGATGGCCCCTGAGGATGAAAGAAATATTGCTTTTTTTGATTGAAATCTATTGTCATAAGGTCATGCCTTTTGGCCTTAAAAATTTTAGTGCTATATACCAACAAGCCATGACTCAGATCTTCAATGAACTCATCCATCATCGGTTGAGTGCTACGTTGATGATCTAGAGAAGAGAGAAAAGGAAACTCATTTATTTGACTTGAGAGTAGTTTTAGATTGGGAATTTAATTCGAGGATTTGATTTGATTGGTTTGAATTTATATTTCATTTTTATATGTGAATATAAATTAGAATATAAAATGTGTTTTGAAAAAATCCCATGAATTTGAATTAATTTAGAGTTAATTTTGGCTAAGTCCATTAATGGAAAATTAAAGGGACTCAGGAAAATTTCATGAATTGATTTGGAATCTTGAGTTTAGTTTGATTGGTTTTAATTCATATTTCATTTGTATATGTGAATATAAATTAGAATATAAATCAATTATGAGAAAATCTCAAAGATTTGAATCAGTTTTGGTTAAGTCCTTAAGGGAAGATTAAGGACTTAGAGATTCGACTTTGGAATTTTATGGATTTTGATCATAGGTTTCAATCATAAATTCAAATCATGGATTTTGATCATATGGAGTTGATTTGATTTGGAGAAAATCAAATAAGATTGATTTGAGTTTGACTTGAAGGAAGGAAGGAATGAGGAATGGAATGGTTTAAGCTAAGGGTAGGAAATTTTTCTAACACCCCAGGCATGACCTATTTATATAGCTAACTCTTCTAAGTCTCTAGGGCTAGGTTAAGTGTCCACCTAGTCACTAGATGTGTCTTAAGACTAAGGAACTATTAAAGCTTAAGAGAAGTCCTATGTCTAAGATGGAAGGGTTGAGAGCTCATTCTAAAAATGAGGTCAACAAAGGATGCCCAATAGGTATGGTGTGACTGACAAGGAGCAACACAGGTATTGGTGTTAACTGAAATGATCAACAACACTGAGAGATCACAAGCACTAACAAAAACAATCTATCCTTAACCCAAAGAATAGAAAGAATTCAGAGCTTAGTGCAACGTGGATATACTTATGTCCTAGACATGAGAGAGGGAAGAATCCACTAAGGGATAGAGTATGAACCTTCCACTAGGGAAGCAGTTTCAAGTCATCCACAAGAAGATGAAAGGTTTGATTTGATTGGAATCTCACCGGAGAAAAGGATTTGTTCAAGTTTCACTTGGGAAGAGGGTTTAATTTGTTTTAATTTTTGTTAGGTTTGAATTTTTAAATCCCACTAGGGGACTTAAATCGGCTCAAAGAATCCCACTAGGGGACTTAGATCGACTCAAAGATAGTCAAAATTGATTTCATTTTTAAGATTTATTTATTTTGATTGATTATTGGTTTACGATGGATCACCTGCGAGAGCTTATATCGCCCGACCTATCTTAAATTTACTGAACCAAAGGGAGTAGCTTCCCAACTGATGGGAGAACTATCCTACCAAAGGAGTGCCTTCTGATTTGTGATGATGAATTCAAGGGAAGAAAACTCAGGGACTCACATCTTCCACTACAAAAGACCACTATGGTGATCGGTTGCTTTGGGCAAAAAATTGATCTCGACCTAGGGTTGCCCGTTTGTGATAATCATCTTTGGAAAGAATGCATAGTCTTACATCTTTCAGAGCAAAATGATTGCCGGGGTAACCTGCTTATGGAAAAATAGATTGAACCCGACCTAAGGGGAACTACGGAGTGAGTACCGACCCAGGAATTTATCTCAACTCAGGCAGTTAGGTAATTTCTATAGGGAGTTCTGCTGATACTACCCTAAAGATAGGATGCTTGCTTGGGAAAAGGGGCCCTTTGGGGGCTTGAATTCCTAATTCACTAGCAAAATAATTTTGTCTGTTTTGTTTGTTTAGTTTGTTTATCGTGGACCCTATTTTGCGAGAGATCAAAGAGAAAATTAGCCTAGACCTATCTCTGATTCTTGAACAAAAGAGAATCATGCATGAATAGATTTTCCAACCATACGGGTGGCTATTAGGAAAGGAGAAATGTCTAATCCGGAAGTAACCCGAGTAGTGTCTAAATGGGGTTACAATGGAATTGATCCAAACAAAGTGCTGGGGGATGGTGGGACTAATCTAACACCCTAGAGAAGATGACATGACTAGTCATAAATCCAATAAGTATGCAGAGTCCAACTCAAGGAGAAAGAATGATGACTCATATCCGCCAAGAGTGGTGTAAACATTGGGTGAGTCACTGTCAGCATAGCGAACATAAACCAACCTAAGGTGCCATCGGTTTGCAACAATCCTGGAAGAAAGCTGGGACTCATCCTCCTATAACAAAATTGATTGCTGGGATAGTCTATCTTGGCTCGACATGTGCTATTCGACCTAGGGTAACCATTGAGTGAATGCCATTGGGGGACTTATATCGACTCAAAAGTAATCAAGAGGAAAGAAGCCTCTAGGGGGACTTATCTTAAACCTCAAATATACTGACCTAGAAGGCTGATGACTAGCTCAAGAAGAAAGCACGGGGACTCACATCTTCTTAAACAAAGTCAACATGAGGTAGCTTACTGGCTAGGCAGTGAAGACTACCATACTAGCAAGGCATCTCTGATTTGTAATGATCAAGTTAGAAGAAAGCTGAGGACTCACATCCTCTAATAAGTGACCAGGGGTGACATACTAGCAATGTAGCATGTAGACCCATCTAGAGTAAATGAGTGAGTGCCAGGGGCTCCCACATCAAAATAGCTTGAGACAAAAGATATGTGTTTATTTTGTGCATGTGTTAAAAGGAATAGGATGCCTCTGGGGGACTCTTACACTTACCTTAAACACACTGGGGATTTGATGAAATGGTGGCAGGATGGCAAACAAAATTCCCATAAAGAAAGAATGCGCAGGACTCTCACACCTATCTTAGTTATGTTCATCAAAATAGGATGCCTCTCGGGTTCTCTTACATGTATTCTAATAGCCTCGGGAGATTGTGTTTGTCTTGTGAAAGAGGGATAGGATGCCACTGGGGGACTCTTACACCTACCCTAAACACGTCATGGCGGATTCATAAGATAAGGAAACAATACTTCAAAAGAAGAGATGATTTGATGAATGGAATCAGATTTTTATTCTTTTGATTAATAATTGTTTTCAAACATGATTTATTTCATAGGTAATACTTCTTTAGATAAAGCCCGTTAATTGGAAGCATGTGTTATAATCAATAGGTGATAAGATCCTCCTTTGTAGGCCTTCTATGACATAGTGGCCTTCCCAAGTGGGTTGCAAACTCATCTCACAGCAACAATTGGTCTCCTTAAGACCAGTTCTCCCTGAAAGAAAGACCTAGGGGACCACTTGTTATGAGCTTGAATGATTTTGGCCTTGTACAACTGAGGTTCGGCATGCCATAGGAGACTCTTCTCCAAACCTTCAAGCTCTTCTAACCGCAACTTTGCATTCTACTATGTAGTGATCTTGTTACCCAAAGTTATCCTTAGTGATGGGAGTTGAATTTTTAAAGGTAGAACGGCTTTAGACTCATACACTAAGGAAAATAGGTAGACTGAGTTGGAGTTTGGTATGTGGTGCAGTGGGCCCACAAGGCTTCAAATAACTGCTCGTTCCACTGTCGTTTATTGTCATCAAGAGTTTTCTTCAGTATCTGGATGAGAGTTTTGTTGAATGCTTCTGCTAAACGATTTTCTCTAGGATAGTAGATGGTGGAGTATCTCCAATCTATACCGTGTCTTCTAGCGAAGCTGTAGATCTTCATGCTTTTGAATGCAGTACCATTATTGGATATAATTCATCGAGGCACCCTATACAATATGGTTCTTGAAAAAATTAATCTTGGTGACCTTTCTAAGTGGGATGGCTTTCGCCCACTTGAAAAAGTAGTCGGTGGTAGCTAAGATGTACCGATGACCCTTGGAAGAAGGATGATCTGCAATGCTTCAACACTCAAATGGCCATGAAGCCAAAGTAGGGTGTAAAATATTGGGTAGTTGGTGAAGGACCACACCATGCACCTGACACTGATGACATCTCCTAGCTACATCCATGCAGTCTATAATCATCGAAGGCTAGTAATATCCTAGTCTCTTGATCTTCATCTTCATCTTTAGACCAGATTGATGTCTAAGTGTACCTTAGTTACAATGCCACGGGCTTCATGTTTTTGCTTAACAACATAACCACATTTGGTCAAAGGTGGCGGTATAGTACCATCAATAAGAGGGTAGAGAGCTCTCTCACACGATGGGCTTGTGACCTTTCTTGAGGTAGTTTGCCGTGTTGAATCTATGAGCGGTTGCCTCCAATCCGACTCCTTGTCCATTTTGGCAATGACAACCTCCCTTCAAGAGAAAGTCTCTTGATAGGATTCGAATCAATAAGGGATAAAACTTGTCTATTTTGGACCCATATTGAAATGGATTCATCTTCCGCATGCTAATTCTTTTAGCAAGTTTGGCCAAGGCATCTACTTTATACTGAGGAACTTTGTAGATGGTGACTTCAAGAATTTGAGCCAACAACTTCATGGTATACGTAGTAATGATGAAGCTTGGGTTTGAGACAGACAATCTAGTTGATGATGAAGAATCCCCAAAGATTTTGATGCTCTTGACACTGATAGTGATGGATAATTCTAGACCTACAATCAAAGCCTCATACTCAAGCTTCATTATTGGTGCAGGGGTTAGAAAGATAATATGAGAATCTTATCACATCACAGTTTAGAGTTAGGAGAACTATTCCTACCACTGCCTTTCCTGAGAGAATTGATCATGGTGCTTCACCTTTAAGAAAAGAAGTAGCACCATCAAAATACATCTCCCATTGGTGGTTGCAGGCCTCTCCTATGTTCATGATTTGTTCATTGGGAGATCGTGAGAATCACTAGTGGTGGGGGTCCCACAGTTTACCATACCTGGGTATAAATGTGATATTAAACTGCAAGAGAATCATGGACCAATGTGCCAAACGTTTGAAAAGCATTGGCTGTGTTATGAGATACTACAGTGGATTGGTTCTAGAGATCAAGTTCACCTTATGAGAAAGCATATAGTGCCCTTCTGAGATGCAAAGATGAAAGCTAGGTAATGTTTCTCAATAGGTGAATAGTTTACTTCAGCAAGAATCAGGCGATGGCTGAGGTAGTGGAGAGCGCTCTCCTTCCCTTCATCATTGGCTTGGGCCAATAGAGCACTGCGAGAGTCATCAATTACAACAGTGTAGAGGATGAGTGGCCTGCTGAGGATAGGGGCTGCTAGAACTGGAAGTTTCACTAAGTACTCTTTGATGTCTTCAAAAGCATGCTGACACTTGTCATCCCACTTAAACTTGGTGTCCTTTTTGACAAGTGCTAAAAATGGCTTGCATCTCCCCGATAGGTTTGAGATAAAGCGTCTTAGATACGTCAGCCATCCTTGGAAGGATCTGAGTTGAGTTAAACTCTTAGGAGGTGGCATTTCTAAGATAGCTTTAATCTTTTCAGGATCTATTTCTTTTCTCTGGTGTCGAACAATAATCTCAAGGAATTTTCCTGAAGGTACTTCGAATGCACACTTTAGGGGATTCATTTTGAGGTTATATTGCCTTAACCATTTAAAACTACTCTCCATCAAAGAGGTGGTCTTCCTTTTCTACTCTTGACTACTAGATCATCAATGTAACACTCAATCTAATGATGGATGAGTTCGTTGAAGATGGTCATAACGTTGGTATGTAGAACTAGCATTTTATGGCCAAAAGACATAATGCTATAACAAAAGATTCTCGATGGGGTTGAAAGAAGTGTTTCTTTCATTTTCAGGAAACATCTTGATTTGGCTATAGCCACATGACCCATCCATGAAAGAGAAAATTACATAGATGAGGCAATGTCCACCATTAATTCTGGTATAGGATGAGGAAACTCATCCTTAGGACATGGCTTATTTAAGTCCCTAAAATGGACACATATGCAAATTTGGTCATTCTTCTTCTTAACTAGGATGACATTACTTAACCAGGTAAGATATTTTTTTCCCGATGAAACTAACATGGATCAATTTCTTGACTTCAGAAATGACCTGTTGTTCAATTTCTAGTTGCATGCATCTAGGAGCTTGCTTAATAGGGGTAACGTTAGGATCTATTGCTAGCTTGTGGACTACTATGTTAAGAGATAATCCGAGCATTTCTTCATAACTCCATGCAAAATAATCTTTAAATTCAGTCAATAGACTTACTAAGTCATTGGTTTATTTCTTTAAGCTTGTCTTTTGTTGAATGAATCTCTTCTTCAAATTCTAGCTGTGCCTCTTTGACTTGAAGATCATCTAAGGTTTTTAAACACACATTCTCATAAGAGTTGGGGTTGTGTAAGAAGAACTTATTAGACTCTAAATGGTTGGTAATAACAAGACAATAATCATTGTCATCGACCAGACCCACTGTACCGAATCCTAGTCCTGCTCTTGATTATGCTTCCTTTCCTATGTTGTTCCATAGCTTTTAGAAGTACCCTGACCTATTCTTAGACCATGTGTGAGGAAAAAAACCTTTATGTATAAGTTTTTTAACATAAGGCGATTAAAAGTCAAAAGGTAATTCCATTAATTCCTTAAAAGTATCATCCTCAAGCTCTACATCAACTTCAGGGCTTGAAGATGATGATCACAAAAAGAACTTCTTCTATTTCATATCACTGGAAGACTTAGAGACTTCCTTAACTACTAAACCTTCAACTTTCTGAGATATAAGTGAGGTAAGAGCTAAGGTTCCCAAAGCACGCCTAATAGTTTCACATAAAGTAGATTCAACACTTTGCTTTGCTTGGAGGCCTGGTCTTCATCTCTGTCTGGGTCAAAAGTCACCTCCAATGGAACCCGCTAAGAGGGGTTGGCTGGTATACTAATCATATTAGACTCATCCTCAGCTGGATTCCAAGTCAATGTGAATAGTAGGGGTACTCCTATGAACTGGAACATGACCTCTGTTGGTTGAAGGCCAACTAGGGGGTCTCCCACCTCTGGAACTGCCTCTGCCTTTTCCTGGTGGAGGTTGAGCCATCCTACCCACATGTCCATATGAGAGAATGAATTGTGGGTGGAATGTGATATGCAAATCTATTTCTTCTTCAATTCCTTTTTCTTATTCACTTGGACTTTTATTTTTCTTTTGAACTTCTTTTATCTTTTCTTTTGCTTCATTTTCTTTTTCTTTTATGTTTTATTCCTTATTCATGGTCAAAGCATAGGTCAGAGTACTTCAAAAAGCTATGGAACAATACATGCATGGATGCACAACCAAGATCAAAACTAGGATTTGGTACAGTGGGTCCAATCGATGATAATAATTGCTGCTTAGTTGTCACCAATCATATGGAGTATGATAGGTTCTTTTCACAACAAACCAAATCTTTTGGGGATGTGTGTTTAGAAATCTCAGATGATCTAGATGGTCTCCAAATCAAAGATGCACCACCGAAGAGGATATCCATTCAACAAATGACAACCTTAAGGAAATCAATCTCGGAGAGAAAAAATCCATGCTCGACATACATCAGTTTGTTACTATATGAAGAAGAAACCAATGACTTCATTAGGCTATTGATAGAGTTTAAGGACTGCTTTGTATAGAGTTATGGAGAGATGCCCGGATTATCTCCTGATGTAGCAGTCCACAAACTAGCAATAGATCATAGCGCTAACCCTATCAAGCAAGCTCCTAGACGCATGTGATTAGAAATTGAACAACAGGTTATTTTTGAAGTTAAGAAACCGATAGATGCTGGTTTCATCAGGGAAAAAAAATACCCTACCTGGTTAGCCAGTGTCACCTAGTTAAGAAGAAGAATGACCAAATTCGCATATGCGATAATTTCAGAACTTAAATAACGCATGTAAAAAGGATGAGTTTCCTCATCCTATACTAGAATTAATGGTAGACATTGCCTCATCTCATGCAATTTTCTCCTTTATGGATGGGTCATCTGGCTAAAATCAAATCAAGATGGCCCCTGAGGATGAAAGAAATATTGCTTTTCGAAACCCGATTGAAATCTATTGTCATAAGGTCATGCCTTTTGGCCTTAAAAATTTTAGTGCTATATATCAACAGGCCATGACTCAGATCTTCAATGAACTCATCCATCATCAGGTTGAGTGCTACGTTGATGATCTAGTAGTCAAGAGCAGGGAAAAGGAAAATCATTTATTTGACTTGAGAGTAGTTTTAGATTGGTAATTTAATTCGAGGATTTGATTTGATTGGTTTGAATTTATATTTCATTTTTATATGTGAATATAAATTAGAATATAAAATGTGTTTTGAAAAAATCCCATGAATTTGAATTAATTTAGAGTTAATTTTGGCTAAGTCCATTAATGGAAAATTAAAGGGACTCAGGAAAATTTCATGAATTGATTTGGAATCTTGAGTTTAGTTTGATTGGTTTGAATTCATATTTCATTTGTATATGTGAATATAAATTAGAATATAAATCAATTATGAGAAAATCTCAAAGATTTGAATCAGTTTTGGTTAAGTCCTTAAGGGAAGATTAAGGACTTAGAGAGATTCAAGACTTTGGAATTTTTATGGATTTTGATCATAGGTTTCAATCATAAATTCAAATCATGGATTTTGATCATATGGAGTTGATTTGGATTTGGAGAAAATCAAATAAGATTGATTTGGAGTTTGACTTGAAGGAAGGAATGTGAGGAATGGTTTAAGCTAAGGGTAGGAAATTTTTCTAACACCCCTAAGGCATGACCTATTCATATAGCTAACTCTTCTAAGTCTCTAGGGCTAGGTTAAGTGTCCACCTAGTCACTAGATGTGTCTTAAGACTAAGGAACTATTAAAGCTTAAGAGAAGTCCTATGTCTAAGATGGAAGGGTTGAGAGCTCATTCTAAAAATGAGGTCAACAAAGGATGCCCAATAGGTATGGTGTGAGGACAAAAACACGTGTTGGTATTAACGAAATGATCAACAACACTGAGAGATCACAAGCACTAACAAAAACAATCTATCCTTAACCCAAAGAATAGAAAGAATTCAGAGCTTAGTGCAACGTGGCTCTACTTATGTCCTAGACATGAGAGAGGGAAGAATCCACTAAGGGATAGAGTATGAACCTTCCACTAGGGAAGCAGTTTCAAGTCATCCACAAGGAGATGAAAGGTTTGATTTGATTGGAATCTCACTGAGGAGAAAAGGATTTGTTCAAGTTTCACTAGGGAAGAGGGTTTAATTTGTTTTAATTTTTGTTAGGTTTGAATTTTTAAATCCCACTAGGGGACTTAAATCGGCTCAAAGAATCCCACTAGGGGACTTAGATCGGCTCAAAGATAGTCAAAATTGATTTCATTTTTAAGATTTATTTATTTTGATTGATTCTGTTAGTTTACGATGGATCACACTGAGAAGATTCTTTTGCATAATGTGCTTCCTCACCTATAGCGGTCAACTGAGCTAAGCATATTTCAGAATTAAGGAGGGCCTTGATTAGTGATTCCCTCATTTCTTTGGATAAGACAAGAGCATCATATATACTTAGCTTAGATGATAACTTTCTTAGATAAGAAAGGGCGTTGTAGTCTGCCTTCAGCTGGTCTTCCATAAGTATATCCAAGGGTGGAGCATTCCATGGAAGAGCATCCGATCTTCAGCACCAATGACTTATTTCCCTCTATCTTGAGGTGCTTCCCTACGAGGTAAAACCTTGTCACTACAGAGGTTAACTTTGGTGATCTCTTGTGGCAGGGTAATGGAAGGTTCTACTTGTACATCAGGCTCACCTACAACTTCTCTTATGGGATCCTCAGAATTGGATGATTCCAAGTCTATCTCAAGAGGTGAACCCATAGTATTCAGAGTTGGAAAGTCCAACTCTAAATTAGAAAGAGGAAGATCAGAATTGTTAAAGTTATTTAGACTTGAAGAGTTATCGTTAGGAATAGAAGAAGATAACCCATCAGAAGTTACACAGATGTAATTCAAACTGGCTTTATTCTTTAAATTTCTTGGAGTTATTTGGAGGTACAAGGTAGAAATCAAGTAAAGTGAGTGGAGAAAGGGATTTGATGCCCTTATCCATTGATACAAGAGTTCTACTAGTAGAAGAAACATAAGAGCTAGCTGAAATGGAAGAAGTCACTGGTGTGGAAGCTACAACTATAAAATGGAGGCTGGACACGGTCGATGACTATGCTAAAGGGCTATCTCGGGCTAACACATGCTGCTGCTGAGCTCCCCTTTTCTTAGAGTTGGCACTGGCAACTTGCAAACCTTTCTTGGTGTTGGAGGTTTGAGCCGACTTAGGAACCTGCAAGGAAAGCTTCTTGATCTTCTAGATGATCTTCTTAGAGGTTTTAGATAAAGAAATATCCCAACCTTCTATAGTTTTGGTAGGATCACATGTATCCCCAAGGATTACCCTAATGGAACTGGAAGGTTATTCCACAAGGATTCCTTTGGGATAACTATAGCACCGATCTTGAAACTGTGTTCAAGCCAATCCTCGAATGTGAAGCAATCCTCCAAAATGTCGCCTAGCATACAGTGGTAAGGGAAAAAGTTTGGATTATGACTTTTTACTATTTCCTCTGGTCTCCTAGGCTTAGGTAGCTGAAAATTGAGTTTCTTTAAGAAATTCTTAAAGATCTTTCTGATTATCTCCCTCTTAAAAGAATAAGGTTTGTTTAACTTATCTAAAAGAGTAGGTGGACTATAGCTACCTGGCGATGAATATGCATGCCCCTCATTCTATGGAGGCGGTGGCTGTGCTGGCTGTGGAGGTTGCGGTGGAGGCTGCTGAGGTCGAGATCTCTTGGACTGATCTCTAGTTGTCTGCTTCTCATTATCATCTGCTATTACTACTCCAAGCTTCTTTTCATAAATCTTATGTAGCTTTTGCTTAGGCAACTGATCTTGAAAAGGAAACTGTTTGGCCTCTCCTTGTAGACTAGCCACATTATTGATTAGCTTCTAAAATGTCTTGATAGTGAATCCCTTAAGCATGAAGGCGACCGGGCCATGGATATTCTTCAAGTGAATCTCAATGGCATGCTGCTCAGACAACTATGGTTCACACTTCATATTCACGTTATGCCATCGAAGAATATAATTAATAAGGGACTCACCAGGGAGTTGTTGTGTTACAACGAGATCACCTACAGTAACCCTTTGCTGAGCTCCAATAAATCTCTTGATGAAGAGTTGCTCTAACTCAGCAAATATTTTTACTGAACCGTTGGACAGTTTAACATTCAAATCGAAAGCAATACTCATCAGGCTAGTAACGAAAAGGCAGAAAAGCAAAGCATCGTTGCCACTTGCATTACAACAACTGACCCTAAAATGTGCTATGTGTGGCCTTGAGTTTCCACAGCCATCAAAGCTTTTGAAGGAAAGAGGCATGAAACCCTTGGGGTATTGGATAGCATCGAATTCCTCTGGGTATGGTCTACCCTTTGGAACTGATGATCCTCCCTGGGCTTGTGCCAAAGCTTCCTTCACTTGCTAGTCAACCATGAATTTTATGTCCTTTTCTTATATGGAGGTACTTTCCACTACCTTCCTATACATTCTAGTGCTACTTTGGTCAATGGGAGGTAGAGACTTGAAAGGTCCAAGACATGCACTAACTCAGGCTGACTGATGTCGATTGTAGCAGGATGAACTAAAGGGGCTTATTTCTGAAGCACTAAAACTACTGCTAATAAGTTCTCTAACTAACATGCCATCTTATCAATCTGCTCATCCTTCTACATCAACTGATGTATGAGGTGTTGGGCTGATGTAGCGGTGTCTTCCTGATCAACCTTATCACCTTCCATGGCTTGTTGTTCCCTAAGAAGAGATCCTCTAGTGCGAACCATGCAGACTCCAACTGAGTCTCCCAACAAGTCATCTTCATTAGGATCAAAGCAGACTTTCTCTTCATCTAACCAGTCATACCCCAAGATCTCCTTCTGCTCCATGAAATAATGTGCCATTATCTCATCTAAAGAATGATCCATCTTAGCAAGTACAAATAATCTAGGCTGACGGTGTGATCACTATTGTGCACTAAGAGGCACTAGACCTCGCCTGCCACTACAGAGTCAATTCTATGTGGATTGTACTCACTGGATGAATGACACTCCTCACTACTACTGGCTATAAGAGGGGTAACAATCCTAGGATGTTCCACTATCACTAGTGCAGCTGGACCATCATCTGCAATATCTAAGATAACTATTACCATGTTCACATCCTGTTGTACGGGCAGAGTTGGTGAAGGGATAACCACGATGCTTCGGGATCACCACTCCTTCCACACCACCACTTGGGCAGAAGGTCAAGTAGGAGAGCTTGGCCTAGCCACAATGGGTGGCGTATAAGTAGTAGGATCCCTTGATCTTAGCTTGATCACCAATGGGGAGCGCTTCTCCTCGGATATGGCCTTCATAACCTTTACTGGAACTAGAGACATCGTGACCTGGACTAGTGATGGAGGATGAGGGGTAGAGCGGTGGGGTGGAGACACCACCGACTCTCTATGCACAGGAACTACCCTCCTATGGTGACTAGTCCCGGTAAGAAGGATACTATCGATGGTGAGAAGCGCGTGAAAAATCAATAAGAATGGATGCTACCAACTGACGACTAAACCTCCGCCTCTCCCTGCTGATAATATGTGTTGTATGGGCCACTCGGGTCCTCTCCTGGTGGATATGATTCCCCACACTATGAGGGATGATGGATCAGAGATCAAACTATGTTTCAAACTCTGAGCGTCCGTAAGCTCCGCCTACCTGGCATAAGATCGATCGGAGGACGGCGTACGACCTCTTACTCTTGGTAACTGCTAGCTGATACTATACCACTGGAGGTGGTGATGAGCATATCCTCCTAACATCCTCCCTGTCTAACCCAGAGAGGTTAAAATTGGTTTGCTGTAACCAGTGGTGAAGTAACAACAGGGAACTCATCCATAATTGAATGGACTGCTGCCTCTAGCTCCCTAGCGATCCTGGTGTGGTACCACTTGATCATGCGATTCTTATTCCTATGCTGTGTCCAGATAGGATGGGAGGAGTGTGAGCTAGTCCCATACTCAAATGTAGGGGAGACAAATCCTAAGACTAGTAGAGCCTTACCCTTAGAGGGTACATATGAGATGGTGCTAGCCCTCATTTGGGCATCATGAGAAACCCTAAGGCGTACTGAGATCAGAGCTGGTGCTGCTGGTACTATTGGCATTGCTACAACTGAAGCCTGTGGGAATACCACCACTTTCCTCTTCAGCGAGTTGACATCAGAGTCAAAGGATAAATCAATTATGATGACCGGCTTCTGCCTGATCACTATGGTCCTACTAACTGTAGTGAGGGGAGTGCCCTCACAAGTAATCCCGGCTCCCTCGAATCCCCTACCAATGTGAATCAGATGCGTATGGTCTAGTTGGGGAAAGTTGGCTTGATCCAAAGCCAGATCCATACCATGGGGGAAAGTAAAATTGAACCTCTGTGATCCGGCCATCTCATAATAACTATAAAAGACTGAAAATTAAACTGCCACTGTACTGACTATAAGAATCTATAATGAGAAATGAGTTTGTATCAGATTTCTATCTTTATAGATTTTTAAATTTTGAATTGAACATTTGAACCCACATCCAACAACTTGGAAGTGTTAAGTGGGGTTCAAATGGATTTGAGAAGATTGATTGAAAGAGGAATTTTGAATATGAATCCAACTTCAACAAATTTAAGTATGTTGAAGGATGGATTCAAATATTTTGAGAATGATGCTTCCATAGGTTCATGTTTGTTTGAATTTGAATTTTTGATTTGAAGACCCTTCCCTTTAACAAATTTGGGTATGTTAAAGTAAGGGTCATTTGATTTTATTCTTGTTTGATTGATTTTGGAATTTCACTTAGCAAATTTAGGTATGCTAAGTGAAGTGTTTTGAAAATGGTTGTTTCTTTTTGTCAATTTTTATTTTGATTTTGGAAAATTTGGAATTCTCACTTAGCAAATTTAAGTATGCTAAGTGAAGAATCCAAATGTGATTTGTTTGATTTTTTGAAAATAGGATTCTTAGCAAATTTAGGTATGCTAAGAAAATCCTAAGTGTTTCATTTGTTTGTTGGATTTTGGATTTTTCAAAGAGTAAGATCCTTAGAAAATTTGGGTATGCTAAGGGAATCCAAAGTATTTCATTTTTTTATTTTGATTTGATTGAAAGTAGGGACTTTACTTTAGCAAATTTGGTATGCTAAATATGAAGTTCCATTTGCTTTTGTGAAATGAAAATTTCACTTAGCAAATTTTAGTATGCTAAATGAAAATCCAAAAAGATGTGTTCAAAGTTTTTGATTGTATTTTGGTTTTGAAAATAGAAACTTCTCCTTAGCAAATTTAGTATGCTAAGGAAAGATGTTCCAAAGGTGTTTGAGAATTTTGGTTTTAACTTTGGAGACTTAACTTAGCAAATTCAACATGCTAAATGGAGTTCCAAATGTGTTTTGAAAATATGATTATTGTTGTTTTTTATTTTGGATTTGAAAATTTCACTTCGCAAATTTGAGTATGTTAAATGAAGTTCCAAAACGTGTTTGAAAATTTTGGTTTTGGATTTGGAGACTTCACTTAACAAATTTGAGTATGCTAAATGAGGTTCAAAAATGTGTTTTAAAAATGTTTGGATTTTGGATTTGGAGACTTCACTTAACAAATTTGGGTATGTTAAATGAAGTTCCAAATGTATTTGAATTTGAAAATATGATTGTTGATTTTTGATTTTGAATTTGGAAACTCCACTTAGTAAATTTGAGTATGCTAAATGAAGTTCCAAAGTGTGTTTGAAAATTTTTGGATTTTGAATTTGGAGACTTTACTTAACAAATTTTGGTATGTTAAATGAAGTTCCAAATGTGTTTGAAATTTTTTGGGTTTTGGATTTGAAAACTTCACTTAACAAATTTGGGTATGTTAAATGATGTTCCAAATATGTTTGAAAATCTTTGGATTTTGAATTTGGAGATTTGACTTAACAAATTTGGATATGTTAAATGAAGTGCCAAATATGTTTGAAAGAATTTGGAGACTTTACTTAACAAATTTGGGTATGTTAAATGAAGTTCCAAATGTGTTTTGAAAATTTAATTTTGGGTTTGGAGACTTCACTTAACAAATTTGGGTATGTTAAATGAAGTTCCAAATGTGTTTGAAAAATTTTGGATTTTGGATTTGGAGACTTCACTTAACAAATTTGGGTATGTTAAATGAAGTTTCAAATATGTTTAGAATTTTGAAAGTATGATTGTTTAAGTTTTAATTTTTGAAAGAGGGGACTTCCATTCAACAAATTTGGGCTTTAGAATGGAGATCATTCTTATTTTTGAAATGTGAAATTTTGTTTTGTGTATGATTATTACTTTTTGAAAGAGAGGAATTCCAACTTAATCATATGTGAGATATGTTTAAGTGGGACTTCCAAATGATGTTATTTTAGTTGGGAATGAAATCTTCATTTAATAAATTTGAGTATATTAAATGAAGATGTTCATCTGTGCTTTTTAAAAAGTTTAATTTTGTTTAAAAATGAAACTTCCATTCAATAAGAGTGAGTGTTTTGAATAGAAAGGTTCATGTGTGCTTTTTGAAAACTTCATTTCTTTGATTTGATTTTTTTGGAAAGATGATGGTTTACTTTATTTTGAAAAATGAAATCTTCATCAAAATGAATTGAAGGAAGATGTTCATTTGTGCTTTTGGAAAATTTTTGTTAGTTATATTTTGGAAAAATTCCTACATGTAACAATTATGAGAATTGTTAAATGAGGGTGATAAAATTTTTTTGTGGAAAATATTTTTATTAAGTGCATTTTTGAAAAGGTGCTTTTTGAAAAGCAAGATTTTTTTTTACAAAAAGATTTATTTTGTCTTTATTATTTAAGAATAAACCTTTTCTTTTCATAAAAATGATAAGGAGGAAGTCTTGAATTTTTTTTTTATTTAGATATTTTCTATTTTTACTCATTGGAGAATCAAATGGGATTTTAAGACCAACAAGGAGTGCGGTCCCAAAACCTAAAGATGTTTGCTAACTCATCTTAAGAATGAAATAAGCTAAGTGCCAATGAAAAGAAAGATAGTCTTGAATTCATACCAAAGTACAAACCCACTATCGATACTCAAATACAATGATCATTTACCAAATATGGAGAGACGAACCACCCCCAACAGAGTCGCCAGAAAAATCTATGGAAAAAAATTTCTATAGACTTGTCGCCTTTCAAATCTATTGGTGAGAAGTGAAGAGGCAAGAATATATAAATTCATCTTTTTAGGATGCCACGTAGATCCATGGATTTGCTTATTCAGGTGATTGAGTACATCATCAAGGAATAGTATTCTAGCTCGAAAGATAAAAGTCACTGCCCTTTAATGGACCTAATCACCTCAATAAGGACTCCTAAGGACGATGAGTCTGCATAAGCACCAGAAATTCTTCTCCTACTTTACATGAAAAAATAAAACAGGGTTTATTTTAAATCAGGTTCATTAAGTTCCTTACAGGGGCAAGCCCCCATAGTTAATTACATCCTAAGGAATGTAAATTCCTTAGGAAAACTCTCCATTAAGATAAATGATCGTTGTCTTTAAAGATTTCGATAGGAAAGGATTTTGGCTTTGATTTTTGAATTGATTTTTTGATTTTGTGATTGAATTTTGCATTTATATATGAATTCATGATTGTAGGGTTGATTGAATCATGAAGGAAAATCAAGAGTTTGACTTGATTTGAAGTTGATTTGGCTTAGTTCAAGATTTTGACTTGAAAGATTTATGTTGGATTTTGAGTGTATTTAAGTTTGATTTTTGGAATGGGTTTTGATTGTTTGAATTTATATTTCATTTATATATGTGAATATAAATGAGAATATAAATGGATCATGAGCAAATTTCAAAAAACTTAGTTTGATCAAAATTTTTTGATTATATATATGTTAATTAAAGAAGCATTATTTTTTGTGCTGCAAAAATGATATTATCCATTATGAGTCTCCAACGAAAGCCCTAAAGTGTATTGCTAACTCAACTTTCCTTCAAGGATGGTATTTTAGGAAGCCAGAATAATCCTGAACGGAAAAATAGTGAAGTAATGCAGAGCCTTTATTGGCTGGGAGGATATCCCGAATTAGTCCGTTTCTTACCTCCTTCATCCATTTTTCCTTCCCATCGTTTCATCTCAAGCATGTGAAGTGCTTCGTGTTCTCCTCTCTTCAATCATCTTCCTCCCCATATACCTAAAGTAAATCAAAATAAAGTAAAAGATTCAATCTGAGTAGAAAAGAAAAATAAAAGATTGCGGATCTGCAAGAACTGTTGGGACTACAGGAATCAACCGACCTTCCCATCATCATGAGAGTAGCTTGGGTTGGTACCGTGAGAGAAGTGAAGGTGGACAACCCTAAGAGATCCGACCCCATTATCTTGTGATTGCTGTCCACCACTTTTGGATCACGACCACCATGGTAGGCCGATAGTCGTGGCGGCGAAGATGTCGCCATACGGCCGGGGCATGGGGGCATCAGACGTAACGAAGCTTCCGCCCCGCCGATCCACCACTGAGGATGTGAAACTCATCACCGGCGGGTTATCAAGGACCCGCCAATCCGGAGGCCAACTACGCGAGGGTCGTTGGGATGGAGAAAATCGAACAAGGGGATGTCACGGACGTCGAGGGAGGCGAGGCGGAGGGATTCGACGGATGAAGGACCCAGGACCTTCTCGATGAGGGTGGCGACGGTGAGGTATAGGGGAGGCGCCATGGAGGAATCGCCGGGTGGGAGCGGAAGGGGACGATGTTGGAGGCAGGAAGGAGGAGCCGTCGGGATTCCCACCAGTATGAGTGAATGATCGAGGGGCGGGGTACAATGGAGATGCCCGCTGGTTGTCGAGAGGAAGCCAACTTTGGATTGCAAACCTGGGATTCCCAAGAAGAGAGGTGCAAAGAAGAGCCAATCCAGCTTAGATGCAAAAGCTGCGACCCCAGCTCCACGGATAATATAACCTCCCTCAGCCTCATCTTAGCATAGTGGTGTCTCCGGTCCTTATCTCTGACAACAACACCGGTCACGACGCGTGGTTTTGCCGTGATGACGACAAGCCTGTGTAACAAATGTGGATTCTTCAAGGAAGGAAGAAGTGTGAAAGAAGTAGGAAAGAAGTAGGAAAGAAGAGGGGAAAAGAGCAGCAGACCGTAAGATGAGGAGAAGAGTATACCTCAAAGACGAGGGTGACGCGGATGTTCTCCGGAGACATAAAGTTAAGAAGGTCGGTGGCGAGTGGCGAAAATCAATGAGTCGAGACCGATCTTGGATGGGGAGGTGAGAAAGCCATTGTAATGGTGATGTTAGTCGAGGAGGCCGCCAGACTAGACGCGGACAGGCGAAATGTGACGCCACGCCACCCGTCGTAGGAGTCTGACGAGGGCCATGTTCAGAGACTGGTTGAGTCAAAGAAGCGGAGTGGTGTGGGTAGCCGCATTGATTCTGCCGCTGAAGACGCGAGGGAACCCTCTTCCAAGACGGGATTAGGGATTCGCCAGGTTAGTCCATGAGTTGGAGGAAGCCTTCTTGGGTGGCGAGAGGGGAATTCTGCACCGCCACAATAGTAGCACTGTACGACTCAGAGGGTATTGGCGGTGGTGCCGCCGCCACCACTATGTAGTCAAAGTTTACGGGAATTTCGACGCATCGAAGGTGAACCGCAGCGTAATGAGCGGTAATTTTTTAAATTGAGACGGAAACGAATTAGCTAATTAAGTATTAATAAAAAAATTTAAGAATAGGTATAGTCGCCCAATTATTGAGCCACGTCGTTTCGGCGTGGCGTGGCCGCATGAAAGAGTGGCCGGTCGCCTGGTGATTCTCGATACTAAAGCCGCCGTCCAATTAGTGCCGGCAGATGAGGAGCCGCCCACTGCGAGCCCCACATATCATTAGGGCCGATCGGCCCTGATCGGCCCTATCTCCTCTGTTTTGCTCAATTCGACCCCCGAAACTCTACTCTCTGCTCGTAGGAACTCCGACCAAACTCTGTCCACGGTCCTCCCCCCTCTTGGAACTTTTCGGCCGCCACCGGCGTAGATCTGACCTCCTGCATTGCGCGTCTTGTGCAGGTATTCGATAGAAACTTTTTGTTTTTCCCAGCATTTGCTTTGACAACGTTTAACTACTTCCCTCTCTCATTTACCAGCCGTTGGAAGTCAACTTTAGCTTTCAGCGATGATTCTTGCAGCTCCATTTCATTTGAGGAAAATTTCCTTTGGCATTCTATATTTTAGCACATCCGGTTTCTTCAGAACACACGAAATCACTTTATTTATCAATTTATTTAGGTGTTAAGTAACCAAAAGTAGTATTAATTAGGGTGTCAGTTAATATAAAATTCTCATTATTCATATAACTTGTTTTGCAAGAATGAATAGAGAATTTATTTCATGATTCTATGAAGCGAATGAGTATCGATGAACAATAAGTTATGTGGAAGGTGAAATCGCCCAGTTAAGGTTTAGGCCACAGACCTTACCGGAATTGAAGCAATGAATTATGAAGCTTGCATTGATCAAGTGCCACTCTAAGTCGTATCCAGCGGATTTATAACGTCTGTCATATTTGACGATGACGTTGGTTACACTTGACAAGCTTCCCGATGTTGGTATGTCAAAGTGGAAGATGTTAATATTACATCCACATCAGCTGATCCGGTAGTAAGGTCAGTAGATATACCGCTAACACATACACAGGATTTCATCGCACAAGCACCTCCGGGGATACAACGCAGCTCTGATGAGTTGATTCTCAGGTAGTATATCGTCATAATTTATCTGATTATACTTATAATAATTAATATGAAAATTAGTTGCTGAACTTATAAGTTATGTGGTGGTGATGATGCTGTCTACCGTTCGGATGAACCGTATGTGCCTCGAGTGCAGGAGATGAGTATCGATATAGTGGCTCAAGAAGTGAGTCCGGCGTATTAGTGATGATGATCAAGTTAGAAACCACTTTGAGAATATGACGGTCATAATCTAATTTTTATCATTTTGCAATATTGACAGTGAGAGTCATATGTTGTCCACAAACGAGTATGTCCGGATGTGTAAAACTATGAGGCAGTGGGACAACGATGTTTACTTTGATGGCCAATCCGATGAAACTGTCCTAAAAGATGAAATTGAAATTCCAAATGACATTGTCGAAGGTATGTGTTTTGCAAGTAAACGGAGTATGCAATTTGCTATTGTTGGGTGGTCCATAGTAAATAATGTTCAATTCAGTTACCTCTAACCAGAAGAACTACATGGTTGTATGTACGACGAGATAGTCTAGAAGGCCCCTGTAAGTGGCATTTATATTGCATGAGTGACGATTAGGGGTGCTTGGAGAATATCAAAAGTTGGTGAAAATCATAGATGTGTCAATGCGAAGTGAATCCATCGGCGGTAGTTCAAATTTCATAGCATACTACATCAAACCTGTGATCAGGCACCAGATTGATCTGAAGCCTAAAGAGATTATAGGTAGAATGGAGTTGAAATTCAATGTTAAAGTTTCGTATATGAAAGCATGGGATGCAAGGCGTAAGGCAATAAAAGCAATATTCGGTAGCTGGGAAGAGTCCTATAGGACTCTCAGTCTTTATATGGAATCGCTTTAGTACTTTACGCAGTCACAGAATTCAATCCCACTACACAACATTTTGAGACTTTTTTGGCGTTTGGACCTTCAATAATGGGATGAAATTTACAGACCGGTGTTGAGCTTAGTACTTTTTTCTAAGTATCGGTGGTACATTAATACCCGTAGGAATCGATGGCAATAATGGGTTGTTTCCTCTAGTATTTGCTGTTGTGGAATCAGAGAATGTTGATTCACGGTTGTGATTTTTGCTGTGCTTGCATGATATGTTACCCGTAGTATCTAGTAGACGTGATTTGTGCATAGTATCTGATAAACATGCTGGTCTATTATGTGGATGCAAAGAGATTTTTCTGTGTGCAGCGCATAGGCATTGTTTACGCCATTTGCACAAAAATTTTAAAAAGGTCGTACGCAGACTTGGGATTGCTGATGTTGAGTTTCTATACCAGAAGATGTATATAGCAGGTAACACTGATGATATTCATTAGTTCAACTGTTTGATGTTAGATATCAAAAATGTTAAAGAAGAAGCGTACAATTGGCTTGTAGAGTGTGACCCTGTAAAATGGTCCCTTGTGCATGATGGTGGTATGCGTTATGGGACAATGACGACGAATGTGTCGGGGTGGCCAGTAAATACAAAGAAGCCCACGATCTGAACCAGCGCATGTACTGACTGATAGCAGTCTTCCTGTCCACATCCTCATCTAGGCCCTCGACGAGGCAATCCCTCCGCCTCTCCCAAGAAGCAATGTGTGACTGGTGGTAATCAACCCAGTCGGCATCCGCTTTACCCCGACCATCGACCCTTTTGAAACTAGGGTCAACTGGGGCTACATCTACTCTGGGAATAAGGCCGAATTGGCACAGCACTCTATCTGGTAAATACCACTCAATCCTCTTCCAAGAGAGGACTCGCTAACCATATGTCGAGCCTATAGAGCATATATCCGATAGATGTCGTGATCCGCCACCCATGCCTCCCAGATCACCTACACGTATAATAAAAATTATGTTAAAACATAATCTATATTACAGATATTTAGACTAAAGTGTTAATTGCAGATCCAACCTGTGTTTGCCGCAAGCCATCTAGCTCATTTCGTATAATCGCAACATTCACTATCGCCGCTAACATACTTCTCATTCCACACAGAAAACAGTTTAAACATATATATAAGCTGCATAATTTGAAAGTGTAGTTAACAACACATACCTCAAACCAACGCTGAGACCAACAAGCTCTGCAGGATATGGCACATGTAAAGTCGGCCTACCCACATGAATATGCTCCCAAGCCCAAATCTGAAGGAGGTGTAGGCAACCAGCCATGTTGGCCCTGCTGGGTCTAGTCGACTCGTGCAGCTCCCTATATAGATGAGCCAAAACTGCTCCACCTATAGACATCATGCTAAAAGAATCCAGATCCTCCAGGAGTGGTAAATACTGTAGGTGGACCTCTGAACCAGAAGTATCAGGCAGTAAGAAGCAGCCAATCAGAAATAAAATATAAGCACGCATGTGACGGAAGAACTCTCAGGCTTAGACTATCATATGAGTCCTCAGAAAGTCCACCTAAGCCACCTCAGTGGCATGCATGTCTGCGCATGTGCCTGGCCCATCCTGAATGTCGACCTGATATGCGGACTGATCGGATCATGATACATCACGCCTGGTAATGGGTGTCGTCCTAACAAATCATCGCAGCAATCAGGCCAAGTGTCCCATCTCTTCTCCTCGCCAATCACAATCGGGCCTATGATAGGTGGCCCATCAATCCGTAGTCCCAGAATCATCGCCACGTCCTGGAGCATCACAGTCATCTCACCTACAGCGAGGTGGAAGGTATTGGTCTACGGAGACCATCTCTCAACCAAGGTGGTAAGCAACTGATGATCCAGCCGGATGAAGCGTAGCTAACTCACACAGTGCAGGCTCACCTGTTCTAGCGCTTGGATGAATCTCGTGCATGTAATGGGCCACTTCTTCAGCATAAGCAAGTGTGATGCGGCCTCGCACGGTGCTCAAAAAAAAATCTAAGTACTGTCCAAATAAAAGGTAAGCGGCGTAACACATTCAAAAATAAAATTCACTTACAAGATCGTGAGCTGATGACGCAGGGGAGGCAATACTAGGATGAACCTCGGTGCTTGCTCCAATGGTGGCCTCTAACGGCCTACGCCGCCGACGCCTAGTCGGCGGTGCTCCTCGCCATCGCACGCCGAAAAGTAGAAGATTATGGTTAACAATCAACGCTACATACTGCAAATTATGAGAAATAACGGATCAGCAGCTAAATAAAAGTAGAAGATTAGTTTTTGATTTTGTGTGCACCTAATTTCACATCTGTCGATTTCCAAATAAGTTCTATAAGCCAAATCTAAACTTGAAAGGAAATACAAAAAAAACTAAATTCTAAATAACATAAAGTTATGTTATGAAGCATAAGAACTTACATAATAAAACTAAGATTCACATTTAGAAATATAAATAGTGACAATTCACACTTGATTTAAAAGTGCATATAGCAATGAGTTATATATTGTTTAATTGTGATATAGAAAACCTATGCTTCACCGTAGCCATTTAATTGTGATATAGCAAATCTATGCTTCACCGTTAGTTTATTGAAGAAGATCACATACACAGTTTTTTCCAGTCACCATAGGTTGAGCTGAAGCTACCCCCTCTAATCTGTTGAGCATATTCAATAATCACCTTCCAAGCACAAGCACAATTAATAGGATACCTCTCTCAATTTCGTTAATGTTATTGGAGAGAGAATCATTGATAAAACTTAGCGGTTGTTTGGTAGCTGGATTTGAGCAGAATTTAACCTAAATCCTACCAAAAGCAAAATTGACAACTCTAAATCCCATTTTCCCGCTGTTTTACCTTCGATCCAAGATTAGAAATTATCTGCATTGCGCAGATTTAACTTAACATAATAGCTCGACCCAATAAGCAAACAACCCCCTCTCTTCCCCATCTAGCAACCCTAAGCATTGCAAGCATGAGAGGCAAGAATGGAGAAGAAAGCGGAAGAGAGGAGATCGAGCGAAAAAGTAGAACACAATGCAGGTGAGACTACGCCGGGCGGCGAAGTTCGAGAAGGGGAGGAGGACCGTGCTGGTGGGGGCGTGGGCCGGAGTTTGGTGAGTTCCTGGAGGAGTTTGAGGGGGGTCGAATTGAGCAAAACAGAGGAGATAGGATGGGGCGATCGACTAATGATGTCGGGGCTAGTCGCCCAATTAGTGGCGGCTCCCTATCTGCGATAATTGCGGACGATCTGAATTACCAGCCGCCCTCTCACTCTCGTGCACATGCGTTAAACGAATGGCGTGGCTAATAATAGCAACTATACCTATTCTTAAATTTTTTTTATTAATACTTAACTAATTCTGTTTCTAACCGTACTCAATTTAAAAAAGTTGCCTCGGGCAGCCCTTGATAGCGTCCAAGACAAGAAAATCTAGATATGAACAGCGAACGAAATATATGGATTAAAGAATTGCAAAGAAGAGAAAGGGGACGAGGATTGGGAAGCTTACCCAGTTGCGGAGGTTCTTGGCCATTGGAGAAAAGGGCGAGGAGGAAGAAGGAAAGGAGCAGGAGAACAGCGGCTGATGGCGAGAGAGAATGTAACACCGTCATTTTCTTGGAGGAAATCATCGGGAGGAGATGAAACACATTGGAGAAGAAAAACGGGAGTAATTCCGTTGGATGGATGAGAGTGAGGGTTTGTTTGCTGCAGATGGAAACGGCGAGGGCGGGAACAGAGGGTAGAGGTGTATGACTCTTTTATGCGCTTCCGTGTGTTCGATCTGTTCATGCGGGAAAATCTTTTTTAGAGGAGAAATTATTACGTTCAAATTTTAATAATATTTTATACATAAAAAGCATTGAACTATTTATAAAATAAAAGAATATCTAAATAAAACTCAAATTTTAAAACTAGCATTTCAAAGTTTAAACTTGAAAATAATTGACAAACAAATGAAATTATTGATATGTCATACATGTACATGTAGATCAATCACATGCATAAATTTCAAATGGAGTTACTTGTAAAACAGAGATTAGTTGAAATATAGATACATTAAAAATAATTATATTCCATATAGTGGAGATCGGCACCTTATTCGTTTAGAGTGAACACTCCGTCAAAGGATGATGGTTCATTCTAAAGGTCTATATGACTTTTTAATTAACTTAATGAGTGAAGATGCATTTCAATTAATTTTTAAGCTATAGTTAATTCAAGTTTAAATGATCTTTTTAACCTTATAAAATATATCCTAAGATTAGGAAAATATCTTAGATCACTTCATGATATTCTAAATTAATTTTAAATTATTGTTAGATTTACTATTATATATTAATTAAAAGAGGGATAAAATATCAAAAATATGATAAAAATAAATCTCAAATTTATGTGAATATTCTCTAAAGTTGAAGAACTTCAAAGAAACACCTCATAAAAATTTTTAGGATTAATTTCATTTTCTTTGAATTTTTAAAAATCATTTATTATTTTATGATCTAGAAAATATTAAAATAAAAATAAAACTCATAAAATCATGAAATTTTTGTAGGAATGCTAAGAATAGAGTCTTAACACTTGTATAAATATTTCATGTCAGTTGGACATTAAATTAACTTTTTTTTTTTTTAAGTATTTAAATAGTAGAAAATATTTGAATATTAAAAATAGCTAAATATTTTATTAAGCCTTTCTTTTTAATGTAAATTTATAATGAAAATTTAGTACTTTTTTATTTTTATTTAATTTTTTATGAATTTTCTAAGTGTAATATATATTGTTATAGTTTTAATATATATGCATTAAAATTAAGTTAATTAATCTAGCTAGCTCCAAATCTCTTAGGGTTATTCCTTAAGATGAAGAGGGACCTTAAAGACATTCTATGAAGAATTGGAAAATTTTAGAATTATTTAAAACTTAATAATTAATTATATTTATATTAATAATATTAGAAAAATAATTTAGTGAATATACTAAAAATATTCTCCCTGATTAAGTACATCAAAAGGGACATTCAAGGTGATTCACATGTTAATTTTAATAATTTATTAAAATTTAAAATCCATTTAAATAACTATTTATGAATATAATTTCCAATATACACTTCTTATATTTAAAATATCGTGAAGTTCCTTCTAAGGGTTTTCATCAATCCTAAGGTCAATCATAAGTTCATTAAATAATTTGAGCTTGACTTTGGTCGCTTGTGAGATATTTAATTGAAGGGATTAATTAATGGTTTAACAAAAATATATAATTAAGGCTAACTAAGATGATTAGTGAATTAGAAATGATTAAACGTGTTCGACATTTTTTAGGACGCTTTCTATTCATGAAGTGATTTAAAGACTTAAGATACAATTTTATGATTTTTTTGTGATTTTTTTGAATTAATCCTAAAGTCCTAACAAATCATAAAACATAAGCCCAAAAAGTTCAAGAAAAATCATAAAGATGAATAATCACATGCAAAATTTATCGTAAAAGTTTGAAAACATTTGGGCTAACATTTTAAGATTAATTGTATTAATTAAGATTTCAATAATTAATGAATTTCCCTTAAATACCCAATATTTCCATTAGGTGAGCACAAAAAAGGAGTTATTTGATTTTTTTTAGAATTTTGTGCAATTAGTTATGAATTTTTTTAATTTGTAGGTGATTTAATTAATCATAATTATAGTGGTCTTGAGTTTCAATCACAATAAGAGGTCTTAATGTTTTTGAGTGCTTCTGTGTTAAAGGAATGTGATTAGCCATGAAAACATAAATTCAGTAATTTATATAATTGTTTAACTAATTATTAAGCTAATTACATCATTAAACATTTCAAAATAAATAACTTTTAGTATACCCACCCAAACGGTGTGAAACTTTTATGTGAAATAGAGAACATTGCCAAAAAATTCCCTAAAATTTTCAAGCCTTTTAGGTGAATAAAATTTTCAAGCATATTGGGTAAATTTCAAAATTAAGATTTCTAGGGTTTTTATTTTTTATGTATTCTTCTGTGCATATTGAGTTCGAAGAGTATTTATTTGTATTTTTTAATTTTTTTAAATGATTATAATTTTAAGGTTCTAGGCTAATTAAACACATTTTACATGCTATTTAATTAATTACACATTGACATGTTGACTCAGCAACGCTTAACACACAATAGGCTAGATTTGTCATAAATCATGATATGCATGGCTGGTAGCATACACAATTTTGATTCGAGTTGTCGAATTACTCAGATTTAACCCATGATTATTATGAGAATTAATCACAATCTATGATGCAACGAGATCATGATCATCTATTTTAATATAAGGAAATGGACTGTGTGTGATTCATCTTCTGGCTTTGATGAGAGATGGAGACTATATGCTTTACGCCGGTAAATTTGATGCGATTTAGCTCAATCTTGTTCTCAAATAAATTGAAAAAGGATCAAGGAATGAAATTGGAGGGTTTATTGTGGTTGGATCCTAATGAATTGAACATTCACTTCAAAATAATGAGAATCTTAGGTTCTTCCAATAGTTTTGAATGATTATCTCACTAAAGCCAATGTCTAGTGGATTTCTCACCAGGGGTAGCTACTCCTTGAACAGGGGAAGCTTTGTCGTGAAGATTTTCCTTGCCTCCCTATTAGTTGTTCTCGAGATCAAAGTGCCGCCACAAGTCGCTAGAGTTTGGTGTTTCTCTGCCTTCCCGAGCTAAAATTAAGTGGAGCACAATTCATTTTAGATCGTCGGAGGTTGGGAAGGAGTCATATGAGTTAATTTGAGAATTGAGGCTTTGAAATAGTTGACTTTAAATGGCTTTGATGGTGATTAGAGTAAGTGTATGGAATAATTCTTTTGGAGATGGAGTGAAGGTGTTGAGTGCTCAAAGTCCCCTTAATTCAAATTCTATGAAGCCCCACTGTGGTGTTTTAATTCGGATGCAGTGTGGACACCATACAGATTTTAGGGGGTACTTATTGAACTGATCGGGTATGACATTAAGGTATGACGTACTCTCTCAAAAGATTGGAACATCACCCTACAATGAACTTAGTCACATAATAAGGACTCCTAAGGCTGATAGACCTTCATATATACCAGAGATCTTTCCCTTACTTTACATGAAAAAATAAAGTAGAATTTATTTTATATCGGTTTCTTCAGTTCCCTATGGAAGCAAGCTTCCATAGTTAATCACATCCTAGGAAGTTGAGTTTTCTAAGAATACTCTCGGTTAAAGTAGTCAATCATATCTCTAAAGATTTCAAGGTTAGATTATCAATGAATTTGATATTTTCAAAAAAATCAAGTGGGAATGTTCAATTTGGGAAGACTTATTTTGGATTCCAAAGGAAGATGAGTAAGGAGTACTCATGATACTAGGAAACAGCGAGCACCCAATCCTATATGTTAGGGACTTTATATGTTTGAAGAGAGTATGTTTTAATTTAAATTAGAGTTTTTATTAGAATGTTAAGGCTTACAATCCATTAACACAAGATTATAAAAATATCTAAGAGGTGAGGATTTATACTCGTAGCTCGAACGAAACAACCAACCTCCATTCCTAAATCTAGGAAGCTTTAACACAAGCTAGAAGCATGACCTAAATCTAAATAAAAGGGGGACATAATAGTTTACAGTGGGTAAACCCATCCTGACTCTTCTGAACTTACAATCATCTGGAGTAGCTGCCAACTAACACCTTCTACGATTTAAAACCATGTAGGTCAATTTTATGTAATTTCAAGATAGTTGGACTATTATTTAATCATAAAGGAGTCTAGAGTCCTAAACTCACTCCCTGAGAGTATAGATCATGATTAGTATGAAGACATAGCTTAGACTAATGTAAACTTGTACAAATTATTTGTCTCAATTTGACACATTAATTTGGACAAAGGCTTGGGATAATTATGCTTAAATGCATGATAAAATTAGATTATAGGCTAAATCAGTGAGAGGAGGTGTTCTCCACTACAAGGGATTGCCCTCACAGGTCAAGCATTCCCATATCATGCAAGAGTGGAGACCCTCCCTATTCAAGAAATAACTAATATGATATGCATGATATTGGAACATACATCATTCTACTATGAGATTGCTAAATCTTTTAATTATCTTAATTATGGCCTAAGTTTTAAAGTGAGGTTATCAATTATTTTAAAATTTAATTATGAGTTATTAGTGGGGGTAGAAAAATTAATTTTACTCTAAAGAGCTTACCACATCTAGGCCACACTTTCAATTATCAATCTTTAAGAAACCTATGAAAATCATGCCATTTCTATTGCAGAAACAATAACACTACAATCAAACATTTCATAGATTTTGTAAAATAATAAGAGGTAGGTGCGGCTAGGTACCACCCTATACCTTGGAAGAGAGAAAAAATTGGGTAGCTGAGCTCTACCCTTATATAACTTGGATTACAAAAGAATATTACAATTGAAATTGAATATATGCTATGGGAGTCTTCACTCTTTGCTCCTTTCTTCATTTATTCCTTTGATTTGATTTGCTTCAAGGCTTCACAGGGCCTCCCAGGACTTTTCCTTCTTGCTACTGCTCATCCTAAACCCCATATAATTAATCCTTATTCTTATTATAAAATTACATACTCATGGAAAGTAAAATCTAACTACACCTACAAGACAGATGTTAGCTAAACATACATACAAACCCAATAAGTTATATTATATAATTTAGACTTAGTACGCTACATATGGGTAACCAAGCCCACCTATCCTAATATGGATTATGCTTAGGGGTGCAAAAAACCTGCAAGCAAACTCATTTATATTTATTTTAGCAGCCCCATTAGCATAATCTTCTACAGAAGATATCATTAGGCTAACAATGACCTAACATCCAGTACGAAAAATAATCCTAACATTTAGTCTAAAATATTACATCACAAATTAAAACACAACATTATTATATACATCGTCCTAACCTAAAGCTAGAAGTCGTGACTTAGCATTCTAATGTGTGCTTAAGCTTGATGTGGTATGTCTTAGTTAGGCTTTAGAATTATAATTATCTAAGTTTGAAATTATTTAATTTATACCATCAAGGGTGGTTTTACTTCAAGTTATTTAGAGTATTGGTGTATTTTAATTTATATTTTTCTTTTGTTTCATTTGATATTCACTTAGAATCTAAGTGTTGTAAAGAGAAGAAGAAGGCTTAGCCCCTTCCATCCCTATCATAAGTTATTTTTTTAAAGCATATTATTATAATTTTGATTTCTTTTAGTGAATGATTTATTAAGTATTTTATTGATCCTAAGTTTGGGTTAACCTTAAAGAATCCTATTCAACATAAAAGGTATATTAAAATTAATCTAATTAAATTTCCATCATGTAGAATATGTTGTACCATTTCTTTTCATCATCAATAGTATGCATATGATTTAGGACTTACTATATCTATATATGTAATGTATTTTTGGCACACTTAAATGATCATGAATGCATATATTTGGTAGAAAAGAGAAATTTCATTCCTTAACTAAATACACATACACATGTATTAAAGTTTTAAGCAAGTACTATCGTTGTTTAAACCAGGGAAGTGAGATAATATAAGACCTCCTTGGGGCTACTTCAAGCCTCATATTCCTAGGATGTCCAGACTATATACTTTCTATCTTCAATACATATGAATGTACATATAACCATGAGAATAAAAGTCACATAAAATATTATATTTTAGTGAATTATTTATGCATGTAAAGTAAAGTTCTATCCAAATTCTAGTACAAGTACACATAGGAATAAAATTAAATAAGTACATGGTTTTGTTAACCAAGGAAGTAAGGTAATCTAAGACCTCCGTGGGGCTATTTGAAGCATTGTATTGCTGGGATATCTAGACTATATACTTATTACCTTTTAAACCTATGTAAATCCATACATGAATCATAAAGATAAATAAATACTTTAACATGTCTAAGCTATAGATAAATGTAAATCACATAGAATATTCATAGCCAACATCAATTTAAATTTTCATTATTGATTTATAACTTTGAAAGTTGTTTTTGAAATTTATTACTGATAATAACCACAAATATCATATGATTAATTCAACACATGCAACTTTACATAAATATATTCATTTGATTTGAAAGTATGGATACATGATACAAATGGCATACAAATTTATGATGATTGAAAAATAATAATTGAATACTTCCACATAATTCATTCATCTACATTAATTCCTAAGGATAATCAAGTTAGATAAAATCATTTAAGGAAAATGAAGGCTTTTAATGAAATTTGATTTTGGATTTAAATTATTAAACTCAAAGAGGAGGAATAATATTTGCTTTTTTTACCCTATTCCATGTTGGTGATTTAACATATTTAAAGAAAAATAATTAAGTGGGTTTTATGAATTAATTAAATTTGAATCATTACACAATTCATTTAATTACCCTTTCCTATGCTTCTTTGATTTAATCAATCATTTAATTATAAGCTTCCAATGATATGTGAATAAGAAATTAAAATTGCAATGCACTTAGATACCTAATGCAATGAAGCTCATACTTAAATATTAATTAAGTTAAAGAACCTAATTAAGTACTTATATGATTTTCCCACACCCATGGGTTAATTATAATTTCCTTAAGGCTCTTTATGGTATTGAACACATAAAAAGGAACCCACAAATTCAAATTAGATATATGAAGAATTTATCATTTTAAATTTGATTTAATTTGGCCATTTAGATTACTTAATTAACCTTACATAAATTATGAGTTAATTACCCTCCTTAATGAAATGGATTTAGAAAAAATAATTAAGAAAGACTTCCTAATCACTTCCCCTCATCATTTCATTGTTAATCAGTGATTAACAATATTTAATTACTTAATTTTTTACTATTGGCATTTTTAATAATTATTAAATTACTTAATGAGGGTAATTAAGGTTTGAATTTCAAATTCTCCTAATTACTTGGCTAATAAATCTCAAGGAAATTATGAGAGGTAGAGGACATAATAAAGAATCAACACATTTAATTTGAGACTAATTAGCCAAGTAATTACAACTTAATTAAGCTAATTAAAAAATTTCAAACCCTAATTAATCAATATTCATTATTCAAAGTATAGGAAAATTATTATTTTTATTAAATTCTCCTATGTTTACCCTTTCCAAAATGGGTTTACTCATAATTTTAAGATTTTTCTATAATTAGTTATAATTTTTTCAAAGTTTAGAACAATTAAACACATTTTAATCCCTAATTAATCCCTAATCCCATCAACGCCATGCGGGAGTTGACGTGGCGGTGCTTTCCACATGGCGCTGTGGGATTGGTCACTTAAATCCATCGACGCAGTCGAGTCGGCCGCGACGACTTTCATCCTGCGATCTTGATCGATGGTGGGATGAATCCCACAAATATTAAAGGATAAAATAAAATTATCTAGCGGATTAAATCACGGTCGTCCATTCCAATCACGAAGAATGGACGGCGGATGATCCTTCCTCCACTGAGCATTGGAAGACAGTCACTATTCGCCCTCCCCTGCTCGATCTGAGCTCGCCAGAGCTCATGAGGCATCGGGATCAACTTCAAAATATTTAGGGAAGAAATCTAAGGAGATCGAGAAAATCACATGAATCATAAAAATCTTTATGAAAGAGCAACATCTAAGGACTTTTCTATGATTTTACAGGATAATACCTTAGAGCTCAAGATCGGTAGTCCAACGACTAAGGTAGCTTAATCTTGAAGAGACGAAGCCCTGTTGAGAAGCTCATGAGTTGCCTCCCCGCCGGTGGCTCTATGAACCAAATACCGCTACAACGGTCACAGGAGTTGGTCTAGGAGTGGTCTCCGGTGCTCGAATCGATCAGGGATTGATTCATTTTGGTTCGCTGGTGCTTGGGGAAGGTTTGAGAGAAGTTAATTAGAGTTGGTGGGGTTTAGGTTGAGTTGGATGGAGAAGGGGCTCGATTTCGCTCAAGTTCGGTCTCACCGACAATGGAGAGCTTAAGGGAGATCGATAATGCTCTAGGGATGCTTGTCTCGACTCACTGAAGCCCTCTATGTGGTTTGAATTGATTGAGGAGGAGTATACCCTCCTCCCCAATCGATCCAACATCTTGGATGGGTTCAACTTTTGGCGGATGTCTGATCGGTGCAGGCGGTTGGGGATGTCAGGGATCAGGTGAGGTGGAGGCCATTGAATGGCTAAAAGCAAGGAGAGGGCTGGCCATGTGTGTACCCCCTCTTCCAAGTGTTCCAATGGGGTGGCTTGAGTTAGCTCACTTCCACTTGAGCCATGGATGACCCAATCAGCTTTGGGTCAGGTTAGCCAGTGGTTCAAGTGTCCAAATTGAGCTTAGGCTAATTTCCAAGGGTTGGAGAGTGGGTTTGACCTTCCAAATGGGAATTTTATCCTATTTGGAAGTGTCCTATGACTAGAGAAATCCTAGTGCTTAGAAGACTCCTAAGTCTAAGGAAGGATGAATCAATCCTCACTCCAAAAGTGAGGTCAACACCCACATGTGAATTGGTCAAATTAGGCTCAAAAGATTGCGGGGTTATGTTCAAATATCAATTTGGAATATGTTAGAAGTATTGGTTTAGTCCAATTTGACTTGAATTAGTATTCGATTCAATATGGTTCATTTAGGCCTATTTAGGTCAAGTGAACAAACTTGCTAAATTAGGTCTCAATTTGGCATGTGATGTGTTCAATTGTGTATGTGTGTTAATTTCAAGGCTTTGGGTTGGCCCAATTTGACTTGGATTAAGTTATTTTGATTTTGGCTCTATAGGGTTCAATTTGGTGAACTTGGGTTAAGTGGACTTATTAACTAAATTGATCCTTAATTATGACTCAAATATGTTTGATTAATATTTCTAAGGCTTTGGACATGATTAATTTCAAGTGATATTAATTTAATTTGAATTTAGCCCATTAAGGCCCAAATAAGTTAAGTTGAGCTAAGTGAGCCAATTAACTAAACAAAGATTTAATTAAGCTTCAATTAGACGTTGTTAGGCTTGAATCAAATTGGCATTGATTTGAATTTAGGTTAAAGTGACCTAATGGAACTAAATGGGTTAAGTTGGATTAAGCGACCCAATCAACTCATTTGAAAACCAATTGTGATAGACTTGTGATTAATATAATTGCATTTAAGGTAATGATTGATTTGGTTTAGTTTGGTTTAGCCTAGGGATGACTTAGTTCAATTTGGATGTTAAGGGTTAGGTGGGGTCCACTAACCCTAACATGACTAGGGTTCAATTCTATTGGTCTTGGGCTTAGGCTTAGTGTCCACTTAATCAATAAGAGTATTTTAGGGCTCTAAGTGTGGTAACTGTATTGCTATGATAAGATTCCTAATGCTAATGGAGATGTATGTGTTAACCTAGTTAAAAGTCAGGTCAACAGCTTCTTGTAGTTATGTAATGTATAAACACATAATTTTAAACTTTAAAATAACTTGGTGGTTGAATAAGAGGGCTCCTCCTCCCATAAACTTGCAATAAATTCTTTTTACCACTTCTAATGCCATAATTGTCCCAGACTAATGACTTATATGCTTTCAATTTCTATCATTAATTATTTCTATTTATGTATCAATTCAAGTGAGAAGTTTTTACAAATCATATCTCAATTTGACTTCAATCCCCTTCAAAAACCCTTAAGCAAAAAAAATTTAAAAATAAAAAATAAAAAAATTAATTAAATATTAAAAAAAAATAAAAAAAATAAAACTTTAAAAAGTCATGTACATATGATTATAAATATAAATCTCCCATTTAGCTCATGCCACCTTCAACAAGAACAAAACCTTTGGGTAGCTTTAAGATAGTTTTTTTCATCATAATTTTCACAAAAGTAAACATAAAAAAATGAAAAGAAAAGAAAAGAGATTGATAAAAGTTGTAATTAATAATAATAGATGGATATAAATAACTTTAGAAGAAGGGGGGATGATGCAAAATAACATATCACTATTTAAATTAATAGAATTTATAATTTATATGAAAAATAATAGGAAGTGCAATAAGATATGATCAACATATTAAAATCCCAATTAAAAGAATCTAAGTAAAAGCCTAAGCACATCAAGTTACTCAAGTAAAGAGAAGCCAAATTTTGAGATCCCAAGTAAGAGCTAATCACCTAATAAGGAGCCGCAGGGACACCATATAAATATTAGGGGGTACTTATTGAAGTGATTACGTGTGACATTAAGGTATGATGTACTATTTCTAAAGATGAAAAAACATCACCCTACATTGGAGCTAATCACCTAATAAGGACTCATAAGACAGATGCGTCTATGTATATACTAGATAGCTTTCCTCTACTTTACATGGAGAAGTAAAGTAGAGTTTATTTTATGTTGGGTTCTTTAATTCCCTATGGAAGCAAGCTTTCATAGTTCATTACATATTAGTAAATAAGAATTTCTTAAGAACACTGTCAATTAAAATAGTCAATAAGTATCTCCAAAGATTTCAAAGCTAGACTATCAAAGGATTATGTATTTATAGAAATCAAATGAGCAAGTTCAAATAGGAAGACTTATTTATGGATTCTAGAGGAGAACAAGTAGGAAGCACCCATCATGCTAGAAATCCCAATGAGTGCTTCAATCTACCCTATAGTGATGCTTTACATATTTAAAAGAGTGAATTTATTTTTTAAATTTGGAATCTTATTAGAATACTAGGGCTTATTGTCAATCAACACAAGATTGTGGAAATACCTAAGAGGTGATGACTTATACTCATAGCCCAAAGAAAATAAATAGCATTGGAACCTAAATCTAAGATGCTTTAGCATAAGTTAAAAGCACGCATAAGTTTAATAAAAAAATAGGACATAGTCATTTACCTCCATAAGAGAGGATAAACACATCCCAACTCTTCTAGGCTTATAACTGCTTAGAGTGGCTGGCAACTAACACCTCCTACACTTTAAAATTATGTAGGATGGTCTTGTATAGATGCAAGATAGCTAAGCTATTATTTAATTAGGAAGGAAGCTAGAATCCTAAACTCACTCCTAATGAGACTAGATCATGATTGATATGAAAACATGACTTAGACTAATGCCAAAATTTATAACTTTATAAATCATTTTAACACATTCATTTTAGATTAAGACTTGGGACAATTATGACTATATGCATGATGGAATAAAGTTGTGGGCTAAATCAGTGTGAGGTGTTCTTTACTACAAGGGATTGCCCTCAAAGGTCAAGCATATCCCTTATCGTGCAAGAATGGAGACCCTCCCTATTCAAGAGTGACACAAGATGATATACATGGTGTGATAACATACAAAATTTATCTAAGAATTTGATAAATCTTTTATTTATCTTGATCACGAACCTAAGCTTTAAGATGAGATTGTGAGTTGTAATAAAATTTAGTTATGAGTTATTTACTGATGATATAAAATTTAATTTTATCATAAGGAGCCTACCACATATTGACCACATATCAAATCATCACACTTTAAGAAACCTATGAAAAGTGTGCCATTTCTAATGTACAAACTAAATACAATAAAATAAACATATAAATTTTATAAAAGAATAAAGGCCGATCACGTATCATGCACCTCAAAAAAAGAAATGAAATTGCAGTGAAGCTCTACTCTTATACAACCTGAATTACAATTACAAATGAAAAAAATGCTATGAGGATCTTCAATCTTGCACTCTCCTTTTCTTCTTCTTTTAGATATGTTTTGCTCTAGGCTTCATAGGGCCTCCCAAGTCTTTGCCTTCTAGCAACTGCTCATCTTAAACCCCATCACACTAATCCTAATCATATTACAAAAAAATTACATATTTATGAAAATAAAATCTAACTACACCTGCTAAACAGATGTTAGCTAAACAAATATACAAGTCAAGCAATTACATTTCATATGTTTGGACTTAACACCCCACACTTCGGTAACCAAGCCCGCATGTTCTAATTGGATTATGCTTAGGGGCATAAGCAACATGCAAGCAAGAACATTTATATTTACTTATTATTAAAGCAGCTCCTTTAGCATAATCCCTTGAAGAAAATATCATTAGGTTATTAACGACCTAACATCTAGTCTACGCATAAACAATCCTAACATCCAGTCTAAAATATTACATCATAAAATAAAATATAACACCACTACATACACTAGCTTAACCTTAGGCTAGAATTTGTGATCTAGTATTCTAATGTGTGTGCTAAAGTTTAGTGTGGTATGTATTAGTTAAAGTTTTAGAAGTATAATTATCTAAAGTTCAGAAATATTTAAGTTAAATATTAGAGGAGGTTCCACTTCAAATCTTTAAATGAATTGATTAATTTTAATTTTTATATTTGTTTTGTTTCATTTGATGCCTACTTGATTATCTAATTATTATCTACTTTAAGTTGTTTTCTAAGGGTATATTATAATGGCTTTGGTTTCTTTAATGAATCATTTATTGAATAGTTTTTTTATTAAACCTAAGTTTCAGTTAGTTTTAAGGGATCTTATCCAAACATGAAAGACATCTCAGGATAAATAAAACTGAATTACCATTATCTGGATAACATCCCCCACTTCTTTTCATCACATTTCTTCATTTTTATTATTCATGATACTTGATTTAATACACATATTTATACATGCAATATATATTTTTGCTCACTTGATGATTCTTAATGCATGTACTTTAGGAGAAAAGAAAGATTTTATCCTTTAGTTAAGCATATATACACATGTATTAGAGATTTAAGCAAGTACATGTTGCTGTTAAACTAGGGAAGTGAGATTATCTATGACTTCCTTGGGGCTACTAAAATCATCGTATTCCTAGGATGTCCAGATTATTTACTTGCTAACTTAAATATATGTAAATATATACACAAGCATAGGAATGAAAATCTAGTAAATTTTATGTAAGAGTAAATCCTTTATTAATGTAAAACAAAGTTCTATCCCAAATTCTAGCACATGCATGCACATGAATTAAATTAAGCTAGTACGTGCCATTGTTAAACCAGAGAAGTGAGATTATCTAAGACCTCCTTAGGGCTTCTTAAAGCCTTGTATTCCTGGGATGTCCAGACTATATACTGGCTAACTCTAAACATATGTAAACTTACATATGTTTCATAAAAATAAAATAATCCTTAACCATGTTTAAATTATAAATAGATGTATTTTTTTATTGAATATTTATAGCCAACATTAATTTAAAATTTATATCATTAGTTTATAGTTTTGAAATAATTTAGGATTTATTAGTGATAATAGCCACACTATATAATAACATTTATCCACCACATGCGACTTAGATAGAATCAAGTTCTTTTGATTCTCTTTTATTTTGAAAGCATGAAGATATGACACAAATGACATGCATATTTATGATTCTTGAAAAGAAATAATTAAACATTGCCACATAACATATTCAATTATATTAAGTCCTAAGAAAAATCAAGCCAAATAAATATTTCTTAAGACTACTAAATTCCTATGAAATTTGATTTTAGTGTTTGAATTATTAAGACCTAAAGAGGAGAGATGATACTTAGTATTTACCCCATCCAATGTTGGTGATTTAATATATTCAAAGAAAGTAATTAGGTAGGTTTTATGGATTGATTAGGTTTAAGTCATTAAGCACATTGATCATGACCCTCCAATGATGTTCTTATAAGAAATTAAAGTTTGCAATGCACCTAAATGGACATAATGAAATTAGGCTCATGCTTAAGAATTAATTAGATTAAAGAAGAAAAGAATCTAATTTAAGTACTCTTATGATGTTTTCGTACCAATGGGTCAACCATAATTTTCTTAATAGCTTCATGTTATTAAATACATGAAGGGAAAAATTGATGAGTTATATTTGAGTTATCTAAATCAATTATTAGTTTAGTTTGATTTCTATCTTATTATTAATTTTTTTAATTAATCCCTAATTATTACATGAATTAATTAACACTCTAAAAGGGAATACATTTAGAAAAATACTTAGGAAAGATGTCCTAATTATTTCTCTTCACTATTCTCACTGTTCACAGTGATTAATTATCATAAAATATTTAATTTTCACTATTTAATAAGTTTAATAAATATTAAATTAATTAATGAGGGTAATTAGGATTGACATTTTAAATTCTTTAAAATACATGACCAATAATTTAAAAAAAATTATGGGAGGCAGAGGACATCTTATGAAATCATCGCACCAAATTTGGGAATAATTAGCCAAGCAATTAAATTTTAATTAAGGTAATTAGCCTAAGCTTCAAACTTTAATTAAGAACTGTTCATTAGAAAAATGTTAACAATTTTATTTTTTAAAATTCTCCTATGTCTAACCTTTCCAAAATGGGTTTATTAGTATTTTTTAGAATTTTCTCCAATTAGTTATGATTTTGTGAAGTTATGATCATTTAATTATATTTTATGGCCTAATTAATTCTTTAAACCGTCGGTGCCACGCGGAAGCTGACGTGACAATGCATTACTTAAATCATCCGACACATCATCTGACTTAGTGGCGGCGGACGCGCTTTTGTCCCGGTTGTCCGATCTCAGATCAGATGGAAAAGATTAATCCCATGATTTTATAGGGATTAAATCAAAATTTTTTGCTCAATTAATCATGGCCATCCATTCTAATCACGTGGAATGAATGACCAATGATTCGTCATCCCATGAGCTCTAAAAGTCAGACACCGTCTACCTTCTGCCTCTCGAGCCAAGCTCGTTGGAGCTTATTTGATGGCAAAATTGACTCCAAAATGATTAGGGAATGAATCCAAAGGGATCTTGTGGTGGAAATCACATAAAAACACAATTTACTTAAAAAAAATCAACACATAGGGGGGAAACTATGGTTACAATATTTTTACCTTGCTAGAGCTATAGATCGATAGTCCGTCGATAGAGGTAGCTTGTCTTGTAGAAATGAAGCCCTATTGAGAAGATCACGAGCTGCCTCCCCGCCGATTGCTCTGTGGACCAAATGCCACTGTGAAGTTTGCTGGAGTTGGTCTAAGGACGTCTTCCGGTGGTCGAATCACTCGAGAAATGATTCATTTTGGTTTACCAAAGGTGAAGTGAAGGTGTGGGAAGAGTTAATTTGGGTTTAGGGAGATTTTGGAAACTTGGATGGGTTTTTAGAGATTTTGGAAACTTAGCATCGAGCTCTGTCTGATTGGGGCTAGTCTCATTGGCGATGGAGCACACGAAGTGCTTGGGAAAGGGTATGAGATTGTGAAGAATGCTATGGGGAAGGTCTCCGTTTAGTCTAAATCCATAGGGAGAAGTATACTCTCCTTCCCAGTTGAACCAAGGGCTGAGATTGGTTCAGCCTTTGATAATCGTCCAGCCGGGGTAGGTAGTCAGAGGTGGCAGGGGATTGCTGAAGCGGTTGAGGGTGAGAGGCTAAGGGAGTGTAGTGGTTTAGCACGTGGTGTACAACCACCCTTAGGTGAACCAATGGGTTTCCATCGGTGAACTCATCCTCTCATGACCAAAGGCTGAGCCCAATAGCCTCGGGTTAGGTTGGGTCAGTGGTCCTTTTATTCATGAAGAGCCAAAGGTGGTTGCCATGGTGTGGGGAGTTGGAGAACCCATCCAAATAGAGATTTTGTCTTATTTGGAGGACTTGGTTCATTCGATTTGACCTAAACTGGGTTCACCATGGGTTAGGCCCACTTGGCCAGGCCCATGGTGACCCAAGGATGAGTCATGCCAAGTTGGGTTAAGTTGACCAATTTGACCAAATTGGGTAAAACCAATAGTTTGGGTAAGTTCAATTGGTCATTTGAAATGTGTGAGTGCAATTAGTTTGATTCAATTTAAGTTAGATTTGGATTTGGTTCATATGGTTCAATTTGGGTCAAATGAGTAAATTTGACCAAATTGGCCAAATTGCCTTGGGCATGAGTTAGATTTATGTTTAATTGATCATTTGAGAATGATTGTCATTGTTGGTTTGAGTTGATTTGAATTATAATGGGTTTTGATTTAATTTGGAGCTTTTAGTTCATATTGACCTCACTTTTGGAGTGAGGATCCAATCTCATCCTAGGTCTAGGAGTCTTCTAGACACTAAGAGCTTTTTAATCATAAGACACTTCTAGTGATTAAGTGAACACTTATCCTAAACTTAGAGACTTAGAAGGATTAGTCATATGATTAGGCTATGCCTTAAGACCTAGGAAAACCTGGCCAGCTTATAGCCAAACTAAACCCATGCCTATCTCCTTAGCCAAAATCCAACATAAAACTAATATAACCAATTCCAATTGAATCTTAACTCACATTCAAATCTCCAAACCAAAATCAAATCTACCATGACCCAAACCTAAGCTTATGATTTAATCCTATGGAATTAGCAAAAATTTCCTTCAATCCAAGCCAAATTCAATTGATTTTCTCATAAATCAATCAATCCTTCAATCATCATTCGAAGTCATACCAAAATCTACAATCAAATTAATCAAGCCAAAATCAAGTTAATCAACATAACCTAACCCATTTGACCTAAAATATTCAAATGAGCTAAAATTCAATTAAACCCAAATCAATTACAATCAAAGCCATAAACCAATCCCAAATAAATATCCAAATTCATCTAAACCTAATTCAACCCAAAATCAAGCCAGTTGACCTTTTTAGATTCACTTGACCCAAAGTGACCTAAAGAACTCATTTGAACCAAATCTCAATCAAACCCAAATTGTTTGAATCAAACCAATCAAAACCTCCTATGATGATTGTTGGTCATCCTTGATTGATCAATTACAATCAATTGGGTCAAACCAAGTCAATTTAGTCATGCGACCAAGTTAACCTTCTTAATCTATATGTGCCAAATGAACCAAATCTCATCTTAAGCCAAATAAATTGAAACCAATGATTCATACCAACCTAAAATTAATTCTTAAACATGACTTGACCATCAATTGAGCCAAACCAAACCCAATTGGCCCTTTGTCCCAGGTTGACCCAATTTGACCTAAACGGCTAAATTGGGTCAAATCAAAATCCAATCCAAATTGATTGCAACCAATGAGTCAAGCTCATTCCAAATTGATCATTGAACATGACCAAAGCCTTGATTAAACCCAATTGACCCATTTAACCCCAACTGACCTAAATATTGTCAATTTAGTATAAATCATTCCTAAATCTAAATTGATTGAAATGAAAGCCTACAATCATCTTCAAATGATCAATTGAACCTAAAATAATATCTAACCTAAGCTAGTTTGGCCAATTTGGCCAAATTGGTCAACTTGACCTCTTTGACCCATATGAACTCAAATGGGCTAAATCCAAATCCAAAGCAAATTAAATCGAACCAATTGAACCAAAATATTCCAAATACCCATTTGAACTTGACACAATCCTTGGTTTGACATAATTTGACCAATTGGTCAACTTGACCCAACCTAGCCTAATTTGACATACATGGGTAAAATTGAGCCAAACCCATTAAATCTAAGCCCAACCCATTGAAATTTGGCATAACCCATCCTTGGCTTACATTGGATCAGCCTAAATCAAACCAAAGCCAATTTAGATCCGAATTGACCCATTATCAGTTGGGTAAAGCCTCCCATATGAGATAAAATCCATTTTTAGGGGGTCAACAACCCTCCTTTGCATTTGGCAACCACCCAAAGCTAAAAATAGACCCTAACTATGTGGCTAACCTGACCCGAAGGGGATAGGATAGCCCTTAGTCAAGGGGAGGTGAGTTAACCCACCTCCCCTCATTGGCTCATCTAAATGAGATGGAGAAAGTTCAAGGAAGCCACCTCAGTCACTTGACCAACAAACCCGAGCCACTTAAGCATATTTTAGCCACCTCCGGCCACATGAGACCACCAGGCTACAAGAGGCCAATCCAATCCCATCGATCTAATCCAAGGGATGAGGGGATATACCCCTCTCAATTCAATTCAAATCGAGCACTTGGACATTCTCAAAGTTAGAGCACTCAGAGACGACCTCCTCAAGCATTCCTCAGAGCTTCCCGAGCCTCCCCTCACCGAAAAACACCAACCAGCGCCTACTTGAGGCTTAGCTCTGTCCAAATTTCTCCAAACTCAATCCCTCTCTAATTAACTCTTCCTACACATTCACTGAGCTTCAACAAGGTGACACAAACCTTCTCCCAAGCAATTCGAACACCGAATTCCCTCCTAGACCAACTCCGATGAGGATTCCTGCGATGGCTAGTCCACATAGCCACAGGCAGAGAGTCAAGGCTCCATATTCTTAGTAGGGCTTCTTTTCTATAAGCTGAAGCTACCTCGGTCAGTTAGCCGCCGATCTAAAGCTCCAATGAGGTGTTTTTTTTAACAAATCAAGATTTTCCATTTTTTAGGCTTTTGTGAAAGAAATGTTGATGTCATGTGGTTACCACTATTAAATCCCCTTAGATCCACTCCTTGAACATTTTAGGATCGATTTCAGCATCTCACGAGCTCCGGTGAGCTCAGATTAAGCAAAAGAAGGCAGACAGTATCCGTCTTCTGTCGCTTGGGGGATGATGGATCATCTGCCGTCCATTCCGCATGATTAGAATGAATGACCATGATTATTCAATAGATTAATCTCTAATTAATTACCTTAGGGACCACAGGATTAATCCCCACTGTCCGATCTTAGATTGGATGGAAAGGATGAAAGCGCGTTTGCCACTGCCCCATTAGTACTGCGTAGGATCATTTAAATAAACAATCCCACAGTGCGATGCACATGGCACCGACATGATTATATTTAATTAAGGGTTAATAATCCATTTTAATCTCTAAAACTTTGAAAAATCATAAGTAATTGTAAAAAAATCATAAAAAATATAAATAAATACTCATTGTAAAGGTATAACATAAGATATTTTATTAAAATTATTTCCATTTGGTTTTGAATAGTAATTAAGACTTAATTAGGTTTCAATATGTACTTAATTACCTTACTTAAGCCTTAATTACTTACGCAATTAATTCCAAACTTGGTGTGTTAATTTAGTGGGATGACCTCTGCCTCACATGATTTTCTTGAAATTTATTGCCTAGGTAATTAGAAAAATTGATGTTTCAAATCTTAATTACCCCATTTTATTAATATAATGATTAATTAATATTCTAAATAATAAAATTTAATTAATTAAAGCTCATTAATCACTAATTAATAGTTAGATGACAAGGGAGAGTGATTAGGACTTCTTTCCTAATCACTTTTCCAAATTCATTTCATTAGAAAAATTAATTAATATGGGAATTAATTAAGTACTTAATTAATCAATTAAGTGCCTAAATCAAATCAAATTGAAATGTTAATCACATCAAATAATTAACAATGAGGTTAAGGGTTCCTCTCTATGTGTTTAATAATATAAAGACCCTTTAAGAAAATTATGATTAACCCATAGGTGTGGGAAAATCATAAAAGTACTTAATTATATTTTTTAGCTTAATTAATATTTAATTAGGAGCCAATTGCATTAGGTCCTTTAGGAGCATTGAAATTTTACTTTCTCACATGTTCATATCATTTGTGGCTCATGATTAAATGGTTAATTAAATTAAAGAAGCATAAGAAAGGATAATTAAATAATTTGTGTAATGATCTAACTTAATTAATCCATAAAATTCATCTAATTATATTTCCTTAACCTAATTAAGATCACCAACATGGGAATGAGATCAAAACACAAATAATTTCTCCTCTCTAATGCTTAACCAAAATCCAAAATCTAAAAATCAAATTAATAAGAAGCTTTGGTTTTCTTTAAGTAATTTTATTTGATGTGATTGTCCTTAGAAACTAGTGTGGTTGAATGAATCATACGTTTATGCTCGGTTATTCCCTCCCAATTACTTTAAATGTTGTATGTCATGTGGTCTCATGCATTTATCTTTTTTCAAATTTAAATCAATCAAATTGAATTTATTTATATAAGCTTGCATGTGTTGGCTTAGGGTAGGGATAAAAGAGGATAAGTCGTCTTTCCACTAATGAAAATTAAATCATAAAAATATGCTTTAGAAAGTGGATTAGGGCAGGGACGAAAGAGGATAAGTCCTATTTCCACTTTTTATAACACCTAGATGCTAAGTGTAAATCAATTGAAATAAAGTAAAACATAAAGTGAAATTCACAAATCAACTAAACAACTTGAATTGAAACCAACCCTCATGGTTAACTTAAATAATTTTTGAACTTAGACAAATCACAACCATATTGCTTAGTAAGACATACCATATAAAGCCTTAACACATACATTAGAATTAAGACACCACTTCTAGTCCTAAGTTAAGATGGTGTATGCGTGATGTATATTTTATTTTGTGATGTAATGTTTTAAACTAAATGTTAGGGTGTATATTTTGTAGACTAGATGTTAAGCCGTTATTAGCCTAATCTTATTTTTTGCAGGAGATTGTGCTTAAGAGGTTGTTAAAAAAAAATATAAATATTCTCTTTGCAGGTTGCTTATCCCCCCTAAGCGTAGTCTAAGTTAGGACATGTGGGCTTAGTTACCCATGTGTAGGGTGTTAAGTCTAAATTATAAAATATAATTGCTTGGGATTGTGTGTATGTTTAGCTAACCTCTATTTTATAGGTATAGTTAAATTTTCTTTCCATAAAATGTAATTTTTGCAATAGAAATTAGGATTAATGTTATGGGGGATTAGGATGACCAGCGACTAGAAGAATTAATCTTGGGAGGCCCTGTGATGCCTTTGAAGAAAATCAAATTAAGAGAAAGAAGGAAGAAGATATGAAGGAATGAAGGAATGAAGACCCCCATGGCATTGTTGACCTCATTTTTAAGATGAGCTCTCAATCCCTCCATCTTAGACATAGGACTTCTCTTAGACTTTAAGAGTTCCTTAGTCTTAAGACACGTGATTAGGTGAATACTCAACCTAGCCCTAAAGACTTAGAAGAGTTAGTCATAGGAATGGGTCATGCCTTAGGGGTGTTAGGAAAATTTGTATACCTTATAGCTTGAACCAAATTCCTCACTTCCTCCCTTCAAGTCAAACTCAAATCAATTCCAACTTATTTGATTTTAGCCAACCTCATATCAACTCCAACTCTAACTCAAACCTTGAACCAATTCAATGGATTTTCTCAAATCATGAATCAATTCCAAATAATTGAAACTTATGATTGAAGCCCATGATTGGATTCCAAACCCCAAAATATTTCCTAAGTCCTTTGATTCCCTCTCATGGACTTAGCTCAGATCAAATCTAAATAAATTCAAATTCAATAAATTTTCTCACAACCCATTTATATTCTCATTTATATTCACATATATAAATGAAACAAAAATTCAAATCAATCAAACCAAATTCAAAATTCAAATCCAAATCAAAAATATTTCCTAAGTCCTTTGATTCCCTCTCATGGACTTAGCTCAGATCAAATCTAAATAAATTAAAATTCAAGAAATTTTCTCACAACTCATTTATATTCTCATTTATATTCAAATATATAAATTAAATATGAATTTAAATCAATCAAATCAAATTTAAAATTCAAATCCAAATCAAAAATATTTCCTAAGTCCTTTGATTCCCTCTCATGGACTTAGTCTAAATCAAATTTAAATCAATTCAAATTCAAGAAATTTTCTCATAACCCATTTATATTCCCATTTATATTCACAAACATAAATGAAATATAAATTCAAAAATCCAAAAATAAATTCAAAAATCAAATACAAATTCAATCAAAACTCAACCTAAGCCTTTCACGTCAAATTCTTGAACTTAATCAAATCAAATTCAAATCAAGCCAAACCCTTGATTTTTCTTCATGATTGAATCAATCCTGCAATCATGAATCGAAATATAAATATAAACTTTAAACATCAATCCAAAAATAAATTTAAAACTCAAACTCAAATTCAATCAAAATTGAACCTAAGCCTTTCAAGTCAAATTCTTGAACTTAGCCAAATCAAATTCAAATCAAGCCAAACCCTTCATTTTTCTTCATGATTCAATCAACCCTTCAATCATGAATCCAAATATAAACATAAACTCCAATCATCAAAACAAAACTTAATTCAAAACTCAAACCCAAGTCAAAGTCATGTTCACCCATTTAAACTTGAAATTATCAAATGAATCAAAACTTATTTGACTTCAAACCACTTGCAAATGGATTTATATTTCAATCATAAGTTCACATGTGAGTTCAATCAAAATCAAATCAAGCTTTGACCAAGCCATTTAACCTACTTAGGCTCACTTGACCCAAAGTGACCTAAAGTATCCCTTTTGAGCTAAATACTAATCCTACCCAAATTGGATTGAACTAAGCCCAACTAAGCCTCACATTGTGAGCAACAATCATCATAAGATGATCCATCACTCAAATTGGGTAAAACCAGTCAAACCTAAGGGTTGGACAAGTTAACACTTAGCCAAAATGAAACCTAAACTAGCGAAAATCTACCATAGGCCAAATAGATTGAAACCATCGATCAAAACTCATTTATGATCAATGTTTGAACTTGACTATGTCATCCTTTGAGCCTAACCATTATGACCCAAGTTGACCTAACTTGATAAGTCAAAATGTGTCAAAACTTGATCTAAGACAAATTAATTGAAACTAATGGGTCAAGTTCATTCTAAATCACTTATTGAATTTGACCAAAGCCCCAATTGGCCAACTAGACCCAACCTAGCTCTTGACCCAAACTTGACTTAAAGGTCAGACAAATCCAAATATAAACCAAATTGATTGGAAACAAAGATACCAATCTATTTCAAATGTTCAACCAAACATAAACCAACCCATGACCTAGCCCAAATAGGTTAAATGGGTCAAATTGGTCAACTTGACGTATGTTACCCAAATGAAATCAAATGAACCAAATCCAAATATAAATCAAATTGAACCAAACCAATGATGATGAGCATTTCACATGGTCATATGAATTGACCCAACCCTTGGTTTGACCCAATTTGACCAATTGGTCAACTTGACCCAAGTTGACCCATTTTGACCTAAATGAGTCAACATGAGCCAAATCATATCAAATCAACTCCAAATTCATTGAAACTTGGCCTAACCCATTTTTCAATCATACCAAACATATTCAAATTGAAATCCAAGCTAAATGACCATTTTACCCCTAGAACTTAGGGTAACCTAAAATCAAAATCACTTGGGATTTGGTCAATTCCTTCTCATGGACACTTGGCATCCTCTTAGTGTACCAAATGCTCACTAATGGACATGGTGCACATGACCCATTGTGTTTGGGTCGGCCAAACCCAACCAAATGGACAAACTGACCACCCACTTAGGAATTGAGCACATGGGATCCCTCCTCCACTCAATTAAAGCACATGGGAGCTTCACTACTCCACTCCACACTTAAAATCGAACCATGTGCAAGTCCTAACAGCCTAAAAAACCCATTGAATATGGTGTATTGGATCAAAATGGCAAACTAAAGTTAGGTCGTCCGATTCACCTTGGGGGAGATATACTCCCTCTAATTTCATTTGAATTCAATAGGCACACCCTCGATTGAGCTAAGGAACTCAGAGAAAGAATTTGCAAGTCTCCACAAGCTTCCTAAAGTGATTTCCAAATCTCCATTTTTGATTTCTCTTAGATTAAAAATTGGGGAACTCCTTCAAATTTCCAACTTACTCAATACACAAAATCAAGCCAATTCTTCTTGCAAGCTTCTTTAAAGGACTCAATCGAGCTTGCCTAAAGATTAATCCAAGTTCTCAAGGAAAGGGAGAGGGGAGCTAGGCCAAGACCGAGCCCAATTGAAGGTGAGCTTGGTCCATGGAGAGATGTACTCAACCCCAAGGCTTGAAACTTTCAACAGGGCTTCGTCTCCACTAGACGAAGCTAACTCAATGGATTTGAGCACCAGTGATAGCTTTCGACGAGGTATTCCTTCAACCTAAGCTTAAAATAGAGAGTGTTTGGTCCTTTGTGAAAGAAAGTTTCACCTCATAAGAATTTGACCGTTATATCTTCTCCCCTTTATGCCTAGATGGTGTGGGTATAGTTTGAGCTCAATCCGAGCTCAATCGAGCTCAGATCATGCCATGGAAGGTGGACGGTTCCCCTTTCCTGCAGGCGAGCTCAGGGATGAATCATGGGCCATCCATCTGCACATTTTGGATGGAAGACCATGATCAAGATCCATAGGATCCCTTAATTTCCCCCTTAAGAAAAATAGACTCGATCTTAGATTAAACAGGTGACAAGAAAGCATGTAGCACCGTCGTTGATGAGGTACTATGATGTGACAACTTAAGTGACCTCTCCCATCATGCCACGTGGAAAGTGCAAGCCGCATCAGCCTCCACATGGCACCGATAGGATTAATAACTTAATTAGGCTATTTATTAATGGATAATCATGGAAACTTCAAAATAACATAACTAATTCTAGAAAAATCATAAAAATATAAGGTAAAATGCAAGATAAAGATATTTCTTAGAAGAATAATCTAAAAATGTTTCCAATGGATTTTGATGTGTATTTTCTTCAATTAGGGTTTTAATGAAAATTTAATAACCCTAATTATTCTTTAATTCATTTCAAATTTATCTGGTATATTTAGTGGGATGACCTGTGCCTCCGCAAATTTTATTGGGATTTATTGATGAGTTAATTAAGGAAATCATGTAATGAATCTTTAATCACCTTCTTTATGTAATTAAGGGTAATTAGGCATGTGAATAGTGGTTTAGCCCTTTTTTTAAGTTAATCAAGCCTTGCTTAAGTGGAGAAGAGGTGTATGGAATGGATTTGGAGAATTTTTCCTAAGACATTCCCTAAACCCCTTTCCTTCCTTAATCCAAACTTAATTAAGGGCTAACCCACTAATCACCTACATAATTAATTCGATAAAATTTTTAAAACATTCCATAACTTAATCAGTTCATCTTGGGTAGGTGCTTAGGTGTTCAATAACCTAAGTAGCTTAGGGAAATCAAAATCCAACCTACATGTGTGGGAAGGGTTATGAAAGTACTTAAATTAAACCCTTTAACTTAATTAATCACAAATTGTGAGCCAATTGCATTAGACCCTTTCTTTCCTAGGTGTTTAAATTCCTTGTACAATTTTATGTCATATATTGGCTCATAATTATGTGATTAAATATATTAAAGTGGTGTAGGTAAGGGGTAATTAACACACTTAATTCACACCTTAACCTAACCAAAGCATAAAATTAATCAAATCACCTAAAAATTGAGCTTAAATAACTCACACATGGGGGAATGGGTTAGGACCAGCAAACTCATCTCACATTTCTCAAACTGAGATCAAACTCAAACAAAATCGAAACTCCCCTTAAAAAATTTGATTTACTTTAAATAATCTTATTCATAGGATTGCCTTTAGGAATTAATTAGGGTGAATGATTTTACATTGCTTTCATCACTTTATTCTTTCCAAACATGCTAAATGTGTATGCCATATGAAATTCATGCATTCATGCTTTTTTAAAAATCAAATTAAAAATGAAATGTTTCTTTTAAGTCAAATTGCATGTTTTGGCTAAAGTAAGAATATGAATGACTATTAGCACTATTAAATCCAAAATTATTTTCAAAACTTATAAATCAATTATCAAAACTCAAAGGTATGCTACTTATGATTATTTATAAGCTTGCATGTGAGTAAAAATATAAAGATGTGCATAGTGTGGCTTTCCTTCTCTTTTCTTTTAGCATAGTTTTGAATAGGATTTGGCAAAGTGCATAGTTCATTTAAAAAGTACACATCACATGCTTAAATCCATTCATATTCATTACTATGTTATTACTTAAGAAGGACATGCAGACCTACACATATAAATTACATAAATAAATCAAATAAATAAATACAAACTTTTGTATCTTTCTTTTTTCCATTCATTTCTTTTGTACATGTATATGTATTTAAGGAAAGTGGTATATTAGACTGTACAACCCCGGGGTTGCGAGGCTTTAAGTAGCTCTAAGTAGGTCTTATATCTTACACCCCTGGTGCTAATAATAAAGTCATACTCACTTATGCCTTTCATACATATATATATGTGCATGTGAAAAATGGATAAAAGATATCCCTCCTTTTCTACTTAGCAAAATCATGCATCATTAAAATATTCAAATTTAGTAAATAAATTCTCTTAGCATTCATCATTAAAGTGCGCTAAAGATTTACATTTTGCATGTATAGATATGCTTAGGATTCATCCATATGCATGTTATACATGTTGCGAAAGAAATGAAGTGATGTGTTTTTTGTGGTAGTATTTCAATTTACTTAATCTTGAAATTACTTTCTTTTTGAATAGGTTTGTTTATGAAAAATTTAAACTTAGGATTAACTATAACACATAATAAAATATTCACTAAACAAAAAAAATGAAATATGAGTCTACCTTCGAAATTACTTAAGGTAGGGAGGAAAGAGAAGTTTTCTTCTCTTTTTCTCTCTTAACAACTTAGTAATTTGTAGGATTCAATTAAACCAAATCAAAATATAAAATAAAATCAACCAAAGTAACTAAATCACTTACATGAAACAAACCCTCTAAGTTGAACATTTTCATACTTAGAGAACTTCAACCTTGAAGCCTAGCTAAGCATACCACACAAATCTTAAATAGCACACACATTAGGCTAAGTCACCATTTCAAGCTTTAGGTTAGGGCAGTGCATGGTTTGATGTTTATTTTTATTTTGTGATGTTTTATTTTAGTCTAGATGTTAGGGTGCATGTTTGTAGACTGAATGATAGAGCGATTTTAGTCTAACCATTATCTTCTGCAGGGGATTGTGTTTAAGGGGCTCTATAATATAAATATATCTACTTTTATTGTACAGGTACTTATGCCATAAGCATAATCCAAAATAGGCCAAGTGGACTTAGTTATCCATGTGTGGGGTGCTAAGTCTAATTTATATATATACATGCTTGGGATTGTATGGTTTGTTTAGATAATCTCTATTTTGCAGATGTTTGTTAGATTTCTTTTTTCCCATTTTCATGTACTTTTACAATTAGGATTTTGGAATGATTGTTATGGGGCATTAGGAATAGCATTGGTTATAAGGTCATATCTTATGTACCATGTGAATCCTTTGGAACAACCACATTCCAACCAACCAAAAGAAGATGGAAGAAAGAAGAAAGAAGAAATAAGAAAGAAGAAAGAAGAAATGAAGAATGAAGACTCCCATAACATGAATTCCTTGCTTAATTGTAATTAATTCATTCATAATCTGGGTTGTATAAAATAAATTTTTTATCCAATTAGATAACTCAAATTAAAATTAAATAACTCATGACCTCACCTAAAGTTTAGGTTTTAAAATAAGATAAAAGAATTAACAACTTCTTAGCTAGATGTTATCTTACTTTTCTAACATCATGCATAAATAACATATTGTTTCACTCTTGATTAGAGTGCTTCCACCTTTGGCAGAGAATTTGGCTTAACTTGTGACAGACATGGTGGAAACACACCTCATTATCTTACTGGTTTTGGCCTATAATCTAATTTCTTATGCATTAAACATATAAATCCTAAAGCATGTGTTAAATTGATTGTTCAAAATAAAAAATAAAATATAACAAAATTTGTATTAGATTGAAGTCATTAAAGCATGCCATACATGATCTAGTCTCTTAGAGAGTGTGTTTAAAGACTTAGTCTCTTTTTAAATAAACAACAACTTAGCTATCTTGCAAATACATTTGACTTGCCTACATATTTTAAAGTCGTAGGAGGAGTTAGTTGGAGCACAGAAGACGGTTGTAAGTCCAATTGATTTATCTCTCTTGTGGAGGTAAATCAAATACCTTAGATTTTGGTCATGCTTTTGGCCCTCGCTAAAGCTCCCTAGATTTAGGTTCAGGGGTTGTTACTTCTCTTTGCAGGCTACGAGCATATATTCTCACCTCTTAGGCATTTTCGTGACCTTGTATCATGGAACTATAAGCCTAGCATTCTAATGAAAATTCCACTCAAAGACATTAATTCAATTTAAAAAAATGTAAAGCCCAACCATAGGGTAGTTTGGGATGCTTACTAGGTTTTCTAGTATCTTAAGCACCCCTACTTATTTTCATTTGGCTTCGATAAGAACTCCCTCCTCTTGATCGATCCCACTTAACATTCTAAAGATAAACTAATCGGTTGATAGTCCTACCTTTCAAAATCTTTGGAGATAATGATCATTTACCTTAATTGAGAGTATTCCTAAAGAATCCTATTCTTTAGAATGTAATTAATTATGGGGGCTTGCCCCTGCAGGGAACTTAATGATCCCGATTTAAAATAAATCCTACTTTACTTTTTCATGTAAAGTAGGGGAAGAATCTACATTTTGACCCATAGTCCTTGAGTCCTTATTGAGGTGATTAGGTCCATTGTAGGGTGGTGACTTCTCTCTTGAGATAGTACACCTTTCTCAATCTTGGCATCACCCCAATAAGAATATTTTGGATTACATTGGCATCCCAACATGGCATAAATTATATATATTTATGTTTCTTTATTTATCCATATTTTCCCTGCAAAGAAAATGGGTAATGGTTGAAGAGATATATATATATATATATATATATATATATATATATATATATATATATATATATATATATAATTTTACCATGTATTTTTCCCTCCATTGGGATGGTTCCTCTCTCCATCTTTGGTAAATGATCATTATCCAAGTATCGATAGTGGGTTTGTACTTTTTGTATGGATCCAAGACTATCTTTCTTTCGTTGGCACTTAGCTTATTTTGTCCTTAAGTTAAGCTTCTCTTTAGGTTTTAGAACCTCACCTCGTGTTGGCCTTAAAACCCCAGTTGGCTTTCCCAATGGGTGAAAATAAAAATTTAATAAAAAATAAATGATTAAAGGCTTCCTCCTTAACATTTTTATGGTAAAGAAAGGTTCATTCTAAAAATAAGGACAAAATAAATCCTTCAAAAAAGTCTTCCTTTTCAAAAGTACTTTTCAAAATACACTTAATAAAATATTTGTACTACATTTAACAATTTTCATAGTTGTTACATGTAGAAATATTCCAAAAATAAAATCAACAATCATAACTTCCAAAAGCACAAATGAACTTCTTCACTCAATTCATTTTTATGAAGACATCATTTTCAAAAAAATTAAATTCCAACAATCCTAAACTTTCAAAAAGCACAAAATTTGAAGATGGGTCTTTCTATTCAATACATCCAAATGTGTTGGATGGATGTTACATCTTCAAGCAAAATCAACTTTGAAATTCCACTCAACACATTCCACATGTGTTAATTTTCTCTTTTCAAAAGCACATATGAAACCTCCCATTCAATATACCCATATTTATTGAATGAGGTTTCATTTCCAATCAAAATCAAAATAAATTCTCCAAAAGCACATATGAAACCTCTCCATTCAATATACCCACATATATTGAATGGAGTCTTCATTTCCAATCAAAATCATAAATAAACTTTCAAAAAGCACATATGAACATCTCCATTTAGTATACCCAAATTTATTGAATGAAGATTTCATTTCCAAATAAAATGACATTATTTTGAAATACCACTTAACATATTTTATATATGATTAGGTTGGAATTTCCTCTTTCAAAAAAGCAATAATCACACATAAAAATACATCTTTGAAAAATGAAACATAATTGATTTCTATTTTACATAACCAAATTTGTTAAATGGAAATCCCCCTTTTCAAAATCAGCAAAAACTAAATTTTTCAGAACACATTTGGAACTTCATTCTAGCATACCCCATTTGCTAAAGTGAAGTCTCCCTTTTCAAAACACAAAAATTTGAAACACATTGGATCTTAATTTTAGCATACCACATTTGCTAAAGTGAAGTCTCCATTTTCAAAATAAAATCTAAAAACACAAAAATTTGGAACACATTTTTAGAATTTCCTTTAGCATACTCAAATTTGCTATGTGAAATCTCCATTTCACAAAATTTCAAAACACATTGGAACTTCATTTTGGCATACCACATTTGCTAAAGTGAAGTCTCCATTTTAAAAACAAAATCCAAAAAAAGAAACTCATTGGAATTTTATTTTGGCATACCACATTTGGTAAAGTGAAGTCTCTATTTTCAAAACAAAATCTAAGACAAAAGAAACACAATGGAACTTCATTTTGGCATACTACATTTGCAAAAGTGATGTCTCCATTTTTTTAAAACAAAATTTGAAAGAAACACTTTTGGAACTTCATTTTAGCATACCATATTTGCTAAAGAGAATTCTCCATTTTCAAAACAAAAGAAACACATTAGGATTTCATTAGCATACCCAAATTTGCTAAGAATCTTATTTTTAAAATTTAATAAAAAAAAAAAAAGAAACACATTAGGATTTCTTTAGCATAGCCAAATTTTCTAAGGATACTATTTTTCAAAATCAAAATATCTAAAAAAAAATAAAAGAAACACATTAGGATTTCCTTAACATGCCCAAATTTGCTAAGAATCCTATTTTCAAAATAAAATAAAAAAAAAACATTAGGATTTCCTTAGCATACCCAAATTTGCCAAGGATCCTATTTTTCAAAATAAAATCTATAAAAATAAAAGAGATACATTAGGATTTTCTTTGTATACTCAAATTTTCTAAGAGTCCCATTTTCAAAAAATTTCAAAAAAAAAAAAAAAACACAAAATACACTTGGATTCTTCATTTTAGCATACCCAAATTTGCTAAATGAGGATTCTATTTTTCAAAATCACAAATGATTCACAAAACAAAGTAAATAAAGAGAAAGAAGAAATTATTTTCAAACACCTCACTTAACATACCCAAATTTACTAACTGAGTAGATTCTAAAAATCTCTTATCAAAAATAAATTGACCCTTTACTTTAACATACCGAAATTTGTTAAATAAATGGTCCTCAAAATCAAAATCAAATTTCAAATATGAACTTAATGGAAGCATCTCTCCAAAAATAATTGAATCCATTTTTTTCTTAAACTTTTAGAAAATGGATTCTACATTCAAAAATTCCTCTTTCCAATCAAATCTTAAAATCTCTTCTAAATCCATTTGAGCTTGACTTAACACTTTCAAGATGTTGAGTATGGGTTCAAATTCTAAATTTGAATTTAAAATCAACAAAGCAAGAAAATTTGACTCAAGTTTGTTTTTGACATTGTAGTTTCAGTAAGCTTCAGTCAGTTTTTCAGTTTCAATTCTGTACAGTTTGATGCAATGGCAGCGCAAAAGTATGTGTTCTTATTTTCTCATAGGATGGACTTAGCCCTAGATCAGGCTAGCCTTCCCCGATCTGGCTATGCCCACCGCATCCACTTTAGTCAAGTCTTGAGGGACTAGGATTACATGTGAGGGCACTCCCCTCATGGCCATTAGCGGTGCGGTGATGAGCCGATCATCATCCGATGCCATCTAACTTGGATATCCCCTCACTGAAGAGGAAGGCAATGACAGTTCCCACAACAGTAGTATCAGTGCTAGTGTCAGTATGCCCAGTTGTTTCCCATGCTACCTTAGTTAGGGCTAGCACCCACTCACTAGCACCCTCTAAGGCTCCCCATCCCAGATTGTCTCCCCTACTTTTGAGGTTGGGTCTAGCTCTTACTCTGCTTGCCCTACCAAGACCCAGTGAAGAAATAAGAATCGCATGATAAAGCGGTATCACATTGGCATTGCTAGGGAGTTAGAGGTAGCTACCCGATACATTGTAGAGGATTTACCAACGATGGTTTCCCCATTGGTTACAGCAAATTAGTTCCATCTTCTCTCTGGGTCTGACATAGAGGATGCTAGGAGGATTTCTACTTCACCTCAACCAACAATTCAGTTTCAGCCACTAGTCAGTGAGAGGAGGAGGTCATATGCCGACCTTTGATCTATTTTAGGTAAAGTAGGCGGAGCCTATGAACGATCTCAGTCCGGGGTTCAATTTGATTTGAGATCAGTGATTCCCCATAGTGTGGGTAGGAAGCTTAGGCAAGAGAGGGCTATAGAGGCCCGCACATTAGTTCATATCACTAGCCGAGAGAGGCAGAGGTTCAGCCGATAGTCAGCAGCATTCACACTTATGGATTTTCCAGATCAGTGTGCTACACATGCCGACCATATAGACAATATCTTACTTGCGGGGACTACACATCATAGGAGAGTAGCTCCTATCCTGAGAGAGTCGGTGGTGCCTCCACCACACATCTCTTCTCTATGTCCGCCGTTACCCGCACATGTTCCAACATATCCTATTCCAGCCAAGACCATGAAGGCTACATCGGGGGAGAAAAGGACCCCGTTGGTGATCCGACTATGACCGAGAGATCCCATCCTCTCTACACTGCCTACTGTGGTGAGGCCAAGCTCTCCTGCTCGACCTTCCACCATATTAGCGGTGATGAAGGAATGGCAACCTCGAAGCATAGTAGTCGTCCCTTCACCACCACTACCACAACAAGATATAGAGATGGTTACAACAATTATCGAAGGAGAGGGTGACAGTTCAGCCACACCTATGAAGATAGATCCTCCTAAAAGTGCCACTCCATATAGATTCAGTGACAGCTAGGAGCATATTTCTTCCAGCGAGTATATCCCTCATGGGGTTAACTCTCCGTAGGGAGGTCGGTCTCACGATGATCATGATCCTACCATCGGTCAGCCTAGATCCTTTGTGCCTATTTTGATAGACCATTCTCTAGATGATATTGTGACCAATTATCTCATGGAGAAGGAGGAGAACTTAGGGTATGACTGGTCTGATGAGGAGAAAGTCAGGTTTGATCCTAATGAGGATGATCTATTGGAAGATTTAGTGGGGGTGCACATGGTACATACCCGAGGTTCTCTCCTCCGTGAGCAATAGACTATGGAAGGTGATGAGTAGGCGGGAAGACACGACTACTCACAACACCTCCTTCAGTAGATAAAGTAGAAAGATGATCAGATAGATAGGATGTGAAAGCAACTCGAGGACTTATTAGCTGTAGTCTTAGTACTATAGAAATAAGCACAGGTAGTCCATCCTACTATAGCTTAGAGTAGTCAACCAGAGTTGGTGCATGTCTTGGATTCAGCCAAGTCTTTACCTCCAGTAGAGCAAGGTAGCACCAACATGTTTAGAAAGTTTGTGGATAGTACCTCCATATAAGAAAAAGATATTAAGAGCATGCTTGAGTAGCGGGTGAGAGAAGCATTGGCTCAAGCCTGAGGAGGATCTTCAATTCCAAAGGGTAGACCCTACCCGGAAGAATTCGATGGCATCCAATATCCTAAGGATTTTGTGCCTCCTTCTTTCAAAAGTTTCGATGACAGTGGGAGCCCGAGGCAGCATATTACACATTTTAGGGCTAGTTGTCGCAACATTGGTGGAAATGATGCTTTATTCTTCTATCTCTTTTTAGTAGCTTAGCAGACATAGCCTTTGATTCGTACACTAAACTTCCTAAAAGTTCAGTGAAGACTTTTGCTAAGTTGGAGCAACTCTTTATCAAGAGATTTGCTGGAGCTCAGCAAAGGGTGACTACAGATAATCTCATTATAGTTCAACAAAATCCTAGTGAGTCCCTCATTGATTACATTTTTAGATGGCATAATTTGAGTATGAAATGCAAACCATAGCTGTCTGAACAACACGCCATTGAGATTCTACTTAAGAATATCGATGGCTCGGTTTCCTTCATGCTCAAAGGTTTCACCATCAAAACTTTTGAGAAATCAATCAACAAAGTGGCTAGCATATAAGGAGAAGCCAAATCACCTTTTAATCAACAAAGTAAACCACAAGAAAGCTTTGAAGAAGGGGGTAGTAGATGGGGAATCAACCAGCGAGAGCGTTTGAGAGACCTCATGCTCCACATCACTTCCACCTCCTCACCACCGAGGCGTAGCACAACCATAAGCCCCCCGCCTCCTCCTCAGCCACATCATCAGTAGAAGCGGTACGCATACCTGCCGCCATGTAGCTATGGTCTACCTACTCTTTTGGATAAACTTAACAAGCCTTATTCATTTAAGAGGGAGGTAATCAGGAAGATCTTAAAAAATCTTTTAGAGAAGCCTAATTTTTAGCTACCCGAACCTAGGAGACTGGAGGAAGTGGGCAAAAGTAATGATCTTAACTTTTGCCCCTACCACCATATGCTAGGTCATATTTTGGAAGATTACTTCACATTTAAGGACTGGCTTGAACATAACTTCAAGACCAGTGCTATAGTCATCCCGAAGGAATACCTTGTGGAATAACCATCCAATTCCATTAGGATAATCCTTGAGGATACTTGTGATCCTTCCAAAATCAAAGAAGGTTGGGATATCTCCTTATCAAAAACCTCTAAGAAAATTTTCTCAAAAATCAAGAAACTTTACTTGCAAGTGCCTGAGCTACCTCAAACCTCCAACATCAAGGAAGATTTGCAAATTGCTAGAGCCAACCCAGGGAAAGGGGGAGTTCAGTAGTAGTAGCAATAGTAGCATGGGCTAGCCGACCATAGACGTAACCACCAGTCCAACCTCCACCATTGCGCTATTACATTGGTACCTCTACTTCAGCTAGCTCTTCTTCTTCTAGTAGACATCTTATATTGACGGATGAGGGCATCAAATCCCTCACCCCTATTAATTTACTTGATTTCTACTATGTATCTCTTATCAAATCCAAGAAATTGAAGAATAAAGTTAGCTTAAATTATATCTGTGTTACTTCTGATGGGTTGTCTAAATTTATTCCTTATGATAACTCTTTAAGTCTAAACAACAACTATAACAATTCTGATCTTCCTCTTTCTGATTCAGAGTTGGATTTCCTACTCTGAATATTACGGGTTTGCCTCTTGATATATACTTGGAATCATCCAATTTTGAGGGTCCTGTAGGAGAAGCTGTAGGTGAGCATGACGTGCAGGTAGAATCTACCATTACCCTGCCATGAGAGATCACCGAAGTCAACCTCTGTAGTGGCAAAGTTTTATCTCCTAGGACAATAACTCAAGATAGAGGGAAATAAGTCATTGGTTCAGAGGATAAGAAGCCCTTCCACAAGATGCTCCACCCTTGGATATGCTTGTGGAGGATTAGCCCAAGGTGGACTATAATATCCTCTCTCACCTAAGAAAGTTGCCATCTAAGCTAAGCATATATGATGCCCTTATCTTTTGCAAAGAGATGAGAGAATCAATAATCACGACTCTCCTTGATCTTGAGATATACTTAGCTTAGCTGACCACTATTAGAGAGGTGGCACATTATTCCAGAGAAGCCAGTGGGTCACTTTCATAGATGAAGACCTACTTCTGGGGGACATGGAGCATAATCGTCCCCTCTACATTACAATTGACATGGGCAGATTTAGATTTTCTAGAGTTATCATTGATCCAGATGCATCGATGAACATTATGAGTCTAAAGACCCTTGCCTATTTGAGGATCGACATCTCTACACTCTGAGGAGATCGGATGATGTTGAGAGGATTCAATGAATAAGTCGAGAGGGCTTTAGGTTCCATAGTGTTACCTTTGGAGATAGGTGACTAGAAGACTGAAGCCAAGTTTTATATTATTAATTTGAATACTTCATTCACCGCTTTACTCGATAGGCCTTGGATACATCAGAATAAGATGATTCCATCATCCCTCCATCAGTGCATCAAATTTAAGAAGAATGGGATTGAGTAATGTGTCAAAGGAGATGAAAATCCATTTTCAATTAGAGATGTTGAGATATATGAAGATGTGACCTACTATCTTCCTCAAAACACCCTTTCTCATGAACATGGACAAAATTCAAATTCAGAAGAAAAAGAAAATGAAGAAAAAGAAAAAAATAAAAGAAAAAGAAAAAATAAAAGAAAAAGAAAAAAAATGAAAATCTAAGTGAACAAGAAAGGAAAATTGAAGAAGAAATAGAGCCGCAAATTACATTCCACCCACAGTTCATCCCATCATATGGACATGTGGGTGATGACCACCACCGGTAGAGGTAGAGAGAGGAGTTCTAGAGGTGGAAGACCCCCTAGTTGGCCATCAACCAATAGTGTTCCAGTTCATAAGAGTACCCTTACTATTCACATAGACTTGGAATCCAGCTTAGAGGATGAGTCTAATGTGATTAGCATATCATCCAACCCCTCTCAATGGGTTTCATTGGAGGTGACACTTGAGTCGGACAGCGATGAAGACCAGGCCTCAAGACAAAGCAAAGTATTCGAATCAAATGTATGTAAAAATATCAGGAAGTAGTTAGGAACCTTAGCTCTAATCACTTTCATCTAAAAAAGTTGATGATTTAGTAGTTAAGGAAGGCCCTCAGTCTTCTAGGGATGTCAAGCCGAAGAGATTCTTTTTGGGATCATCATCCTCAAGTCCTGAAGTTGATGTAGAACTTGAGAATGATTCATATAAAGAATTAATGGAATTACCTTTTGATTGGTACTTGCCTTGTGTTATTAGTCTTACAAAGAAGTGTTTGATTCCTTATTCATGGTCAAAGCACAGGTCGGAGTGCTTCAAAAATCTATGGAACAACATAGGCATGGATGCATAATCAAGATCAAGACTAGGATTTGGTACAGTGGGTCCAGTCGATGACGACAGTTGCTGCTTTATCACCAACCATCTGGTCTGATAGGTTATTTTCACAGCAAATCAACTCTTATGGGGATGTGTGTTTAGAAATCTCAGATGATCTAGATGGTCTCTAAATCAAATATGCACCATCAGAATTCGAAGAGGATATCCATTCAACAATTGACAAGCTTAAAGAAATTAACCTCGGGAGAGAAGAAAATCCATGCTCGACATACATCAGTTTGTTACTGTATGAAGAAGAAACCAACGACTTCATTAGGCTATTGATAGAGTTTAAGGACCGCTTTGTATGGAGTTATGGAGAGATGCCCGGATTATCTCCTGACGTAGCAGTCCACAAACTAGTAATAGATCATAGCGCTAGCCCTATAAAGCAAGCTCCTAGACGCATGCGATTAGAAATTGAGTCATTTTAAAGTTAAAGCGATAGATGTTGGTTTCATGGGAAGAAAAATACCTACATTTGTGTCATACTTTAAGAAGAAGAAAGCCAAATTCACATATGCGATAATTTCAGAAACTTAAATAAGGCATGTAAAAAGGATGAGTTTCCTCGTTCTATACCAGAATTAATGGTAGACATTGCCTCATCTCATACAGTTTTCTCCTTTATGGATGAGTCATCTGGCTACAACCAAATCAAGATGGCCTCCGAGGATGAAAGAAACATTGCTTTTCGAAACCCGATCGAAATCTATTGTTATAATGTCATGCCTTTCGGCCTTAAAAATGTTGGTGCTATATACCAACGGGCCATGACTCAGATCTTCAATGAACTCATCCATCATCAGGTTGAGTGCTACATTGATGATCTAGTAGTCAAGAGCAGGGAAAAGGAAAATCATTTATTTGACTTGAGAGTAGTTTTAGATTGGGAATTTAATTCGAGGATTTGATTTGATTGGTTTGTATTTATATTTCATTTTTATATGTGAATATAAATGAGAATATAAAATGAGTTTTGAGAAAATCCCATGAATTTGAATTAATTTAGAGTTAATTTTGGCTAAGTCCATTAATGGAAAATTAAAGGGACTCAGAAAAATTTCATGAATTGAGTTGGAATCTTGAGTTTAGTTTGATTGATTTGAATTCATATTTCATTTACATATGTGAATATAAATGAGATTATATATCAATTATGAGAAAATCTTAAAGATTTGAATTGGTTTTGGTTAAGATTTTGGTTAAGTCCTTAAGGGAAGATTAAGGACTTAGAGAGATTTGAGACTTTGAAATTTTTATGGATTTTGATCATAAGTTTCAATCATAGATTCCAATCATGGATTTTGATTATATGGTGTTGATTTGGATTTGGAGAAAATCAAATAAGATTGATTTGGAGTTTGACTTGAAGGAAGGAACGTGAGGAATGGTTTAAGCTAAGGGTAGGAAATTTTTCTAACACCCCTAAGGCATGACCTATTCATATAGCTAACTCTTCTAAGTCTCTAGGGCTAGGTTAAGTGTTCACCTAGTCACTAGATGTGTTTTAAGACTAAGGAACTCTTTAAGCCTAAGAGAAGTCCTATGTATAAGATGGAAGGGTTGAGAGCTCATTCTAAAAATGAGGTCAACAAAGAGTGCCCAATAGGTATGGTGTGACTGACAAGGAATACCGCACATATTGGTGTTAATTAAAATGATCAACAACACCGAGAGGTCATAAGCACTAACAAAAATAATCTATCCTTATCCCAAAGAATAGAAAGAATCCAGACCTTAGTGCAATGTGGCTCTACTTATGTCCTAGACATAAGAGAGAGGGAAGAATCCACTAAGGGATAGAGTGTGAACCTTCCATTAGGGAAGCAGGTTCAAGTCATCCACAAGGAGATGAAAGGTTTGATTTGATTGGATTCTCACTGAGGAGAAAAGAATATGTTCAAGTTTTACTAGGGAAGAGGGTTGAATTTATTTTAATTTTTGTTAGGTTTGAATTTTTGAGATGGACCCTGTTGGTTTTTGATGGAATGCATTGAGTAGAAGCAACGGAGGCTAAGACCTAACTCAGATTTACCAATCCAAAGGGATAGTCTACTATACACATAGTAGGACTAGCTAACCAAAGGAATGCCTTTTGGTATGCAGCAGTTGCACTAGGAAGAAAGCATAGTAGATTTACATCCTCTAAAGTAAAGATCAGTTGCTGGGGTAATCTATTGGCAAGGCAACAGATAGAACCCAACATAGGGCTGACTATTGAATGAATCCCATTGGGGGACTTAGATCGGCTAAAAGATATTCAAAATTGATTTCATTTTTAAGATTTATTTATTTTGATTAATTCTGTTAGTTTGCGATGGATCATATTGAGAAGGAGCTTATATCAGCCTAGACCTATCTTAAATTTACTAAACCAAAGGGCGTAGCTTCCCAGCCGATGGGAGAACTGTCTTACCAAAGGAGTGCCTTCTAATTTGCAATGATCAATTCAAGGGAACAAAAAATCGGGGACTCACATCTTCCATTACAAAAGATAATTGGAGTGATCGATTACTTTGGACAATAAATTGATCCCCACCTAGGGATGCCCGTTAGTTTGTGACAATCATGCTAGAAAGAATGCATCATAGTCTTACATCTTTCAAAGTAAAATGACTGCCGGGGTAACCTGCTTATGGAAAAATAGATTGAACCCGACCTAAGGGGAACTACGGAGTGAGTACTGACCTAGGAATTTATCTCAACTTAGGCAGTTAGATAATTCCTATTAGGAGTTTTGCTGATACTACCTTAAAGATAGGATGCTTGCTTGGGAGAAGGGGCCCTTTGGGGCTTGAAGTCCTAATTCACTAGCGAATTAATTTTGTCTATTTTGTTTATTTAGTTTGTTTATCATGGACCCTATTTTGCGAGAGATCAAACTGAGAAGGAGCTTATATTAGCCTAGACCTATCTCAGATTTACTAAACCAAGGGAGAATCTGTGCATCCTCTGAATATATTTTCCAATCATATGGGTGGCTATTAGGAAAGGGGAACTGTCCAATCCAAAAGTAACCCGAGTAGTGTTTAAATGGGGTTGTAATGGACTTGATCCAAACAGAGTGCTCGCAAGGGATGGGGCTGGTAAGGGATTAATCTAACACCCTAGAGAAGATGACATGACTAGTCATAAATCCAATAAGTATGCGCAGTCCAACTCAAGGAGAAAGCATGAGGACTCATATCTGCCAAGAGTGGTGTAACCATCGGGTGAGTCATTGTCAGCATAACGAACATCAACCAACCTAAGGTGCCCATCAGTTTGCAACAATCAGCCTAGGAAGAAAGCTCGGGGACTCACATCCTCATATAACAAAATTGATTGTTGGGATAGTCTATCTTCGGCTCGACATGTGCTATTTGACCTAGGGTGACCATTGAGTGAATGATATTAGGGGACTTATATTGACTCAAAAGTAGTCAAGAGGAAAGAAGCCTCTAGGGGACTTATCTTAAACCTCAAATATACTCGACCTAGTTAGAGCATGATGACTAGCTCAAGAAGAAAGCACGGGGACTCACATCTTCTTAAACAAAGTCAACATGAGGCAGCTTACCGGCTAGGCAGTGAAGAGTACCATACTAACAAGGCATCTCTGATTTGTAATGATCAAGTTAGGAAGAAAGCTCAAGGACTCACATCCTCCAATAAGTGACCACTTGGGTGACATACTAGCGAGGTAGCATGTAGACTTGACCTAGAGTAGCTAATGAGTGAGTGCTACAGGGGGCTTGCTCCCACATCAAAATAGCTCAAGATAAAAGATATGTGTTTATTTTGTGCATGTGTCAAAAGGAATAGGATGCCTCTGGGGGACTCTTACACTTACCTTAAACACACTAGGGATTTGATGAAATGGTGCCACAGATGGAAAACAGAAATTCCCATAAAGAAAGAATGCTGCTTGAGGACTCTCACACCTATCTTAGTTATGTTCATCAAAATAAGATGCCTTTCGGGTTCTCTTACATGTATTCTAATAGCCTCAGGAGATTGTGCTTGTGTTGTGAAAGAGGGATAGGATGCCACTGGGGGACTCTTACACCTACCCTAAACACGTCATGACGGATTCATAAGACAAGCAAATAACACTTCAAAAGAAGAGATGATTTGATGAATGGAATCAGATTTATTTTCTTTTTATTAATGATTATTTGCAAACATGATTTATTTCATGGGTAATACTTCTTTAGATAGAGCCCAATAATTAGAAGCATCGGGTGTTCCCCTTACAATCAATAAGCTGATAAGATCCTCCTTTTTTGGCCTTCTCTATGACATAGTGGCCTTCCTAAGTGGGTTCAAACTTGCCTCCCATCTTTCGATAGCCAACAATTGCTCTCCTTAAGACTAACAAAGTTCTCCTACTCAAAAAGACCTAGGGCAGACCAACTTGTTGTGAGCTTGAATGATTTTGGCCTTGTATAAATCGAGGTTCTGGCATGCCCATAGGAGACTCTCCTCTAAACCTTCGAGCTCTTCTAACCGCAACTTTGCATTCTACTCTGTAGTGATCTTGTTACCCAAAGTTATCCTTAGTGATGGGAGTTCAATTTCTAAAGTTAGAACGACTTTAGACCCATACACTAAGGAAAATAGGGTAGAATGAGTTGGAGTTTGGTATGTGGTACAGTGGGCCCACAAGGCTTCAACTAACAGCTCGTTCCACTATCGTTTGTTGTCATCAAGAGTCTTCTTCAGTATTTGGATGAGAGTTTTTTGAATGCTTCTGCTAAGCGATTTGCTCTAGGATAGTAGATGGTGGAGTATCTCCAATCTATACTGTGTCTTCTAGCAAAACTATAGATCTTCATGCTTTTGAATGCAGTACCATTATTGGATATAATTCATCGAGGTACCCCAAACCTATATACAATATGGTTCTTGAAAAATTAAAGCACATGCTGAGCTGTGACCTCTCTGAGTGGGATGGCTTTCGCCTACTTGGAAAAGTAATCGGTGGCAGCTAAGATGTACCGATGTTCCTTGGAAGAAGGATGATCTGTCAGACCTACAATGTCGGTACCCCAACACTCAAATGGCCATGAAGCCAAAGTTGGGTGTAGAATGTTGGGTGGTAGGTGAAGGACCACACCATGCACCTGACACTAATGACATCTCCTAGCTACATCCATGCAGTCTATAATCATCGAAGGCTAGTAGTATCCTAGTCTCTTGATCTTCATCTTCATCTTTGGACCAGATTGATGTGGTCTGCATAGAGCTGAGTGTGCCTTAGTTACAATGCCATGGGCTTCATGTTTGTCTAAACAACATAACCACATTTGGTTAAAGGATCGGCAATATAGGGTGCCATCAATAAGAGTGTAGGAGAGAGCTCTCTGTTTCACCTGATGGGCTTGTGACCTTTCTTGAGGTAGTTTGCGGTTCAAGAAGAACGTTGCCTCCAATCCAGCTCCTTGTCCATTTTGGCAATGACAACCTCCCCTTCAAGAGAAAGTCTCTTGATGAGTTCAGGATCAATAAGGGATAAAGCTTGTCTATTTTGGACCCATATTGAAATGGATTCATCTTCTGGACATGCCAATTCTTTGGCAAGTTTGACCAAGGCATCTGCTACTACATTCTCTACTCGGGGAACTTTATAGATGGTGGCCTCAAGAATTTGAGCCCCAACTTCATGTTATACTCGTAGTAATGATGAAGCTTGGGTTTGAGAACCTAGTAGGACCCGATAATCCAGTTGATGACCAACTGAGAATCCCCAAAGATGTTGATGCTCTTGACACTGATAGTGATGGATAATTCCATACCTATAATCAAAGCCTCATATTCAACTTCATTATTGGTGTAAAGGTTAGAAAGATAGTATGAGAATCTTATTACATCACGATTTGGAGTTAGAAGAACTATTCCTACCCCTGCCTTTCTTGAGAGAATAGATCATGATGCTTCACCTTTAAGAAAAGAAGCAGTACCATCAAAATACATCTCCCATTGGTGGTTGCCGGCCTCTCCTAGGTTCATGATTTATTCATTGGGGAGATCATCACTAAGTGGAGAATCAGCAGGAAGTGGGTGTGCTACTAAGAAATTCACTAGTGCCTATCATTTTATCATACGGAGGGGTATAAATGTTATATAAGTTGCAAGAGAATCATGGACCAATGTGCCAAACGTCTGGAAAGCATTGGCTGTGTTATGAGATACTGAAGTGGATTGGTTCTAGAGATCAAGTTCACCTTATGAGAAAGCATATAGTGCCCTTCTGAGATGCAAAGATGAAAGCTAATGTTTCAATAGGTGGATAGTTTACTCAGAATCGACGATACCGAGGTAGTGGAGAGCTCTCCTTCCCTTCATCATTGGCTTGGGCCAATGAAACGAGAGTCATCAAACATCAAGAGAGATGAGTGGCTCACAGAATATTGAACCGGAAGTTCACTAAGTACTCTTTGATGTCTTCGAAAGCATGCTTACACTTGTCATCCCACTTGAACTTGGTGTCCTTTTTGACAAGTGCTAAAAATGGCTTGCATCTTCTCAATAGGTTTGAGATAAAGGGTCTTAGATACATCAGCCATCTTTGGAAGGATCTGAGTTGAGTTAAACTCTTAGGAGGTGGCATTTATGAGATAGCTTTAATCTTTTCAGGATCTATTTCTATTCTCTGGTGTTGAACAATAAACCCAAGGAATTTTCCTGAAGCTACTTTGAATGCACACTTTAGGGGATTCATTTTGAGGTTATATTATCTTAACCATTTGAAAACTACTCTACAGTCAAAGAGGTGGTCTTCCTTTTCTCTGCTCTTGACTATTAGATCATGAATGTAACACTCAATCTGATGATAGATGATTTCGTTGAAGATCTGAGTCATGGCCCGTTGGTATGTAGAACTAGCATTTTTATGGCCAAAAGACATGACACTATAACAGAAGATTTTGATCGGGGTTCAAAAAGAAGTGTTTCTTTAGGAGACATCTTGATTTGGTTATAGCCACAAGACCCATCCATGAAAGAGAAAATTACATGAGATGAGGCAATGCCCACCATTAATTCTGGTATAGGAAGAGAAAACTCATCCTCAGGACATGGCTTATTTAAGTCCCTAAAATTGACACATATGCAAATTTGGTCATTCTTCTTCTTAACTGGAATGACACTAGCTAACCAGGTAGGATATTTTTCTTCCCTGATGAAACCAACATCGATCAGTTTCTTGACTTCAGAAATGACCTGTTGTTCAATTTCTAGTCGCATGCGTTTAGGAGCTTGCTTAATAGGGGTAACGTTAAGATCTATTGTAGCTTATGGACTACTATGTTAGGAGATAATTTGGGCATTTCTTCATAACTACATGCTAAATAATCTTTAAACTCAGTCAATAGCCTACCTAAGTCATTGGTTTCTTCTTCATTCAACAACGAACTGATGTATGTCGGGTGCGGATTTTCTTCTATCCTGAGGTTGATTTCTTTAAGCTTGTCTTTTGTTGAATGAATCTCTTCTTCAAATTCTAGCTGTGCTTCTTTGACTTGGAGATCATCTAGATCATCTAAGGTTTTTAAGCACACATTCTCATAAGAGTTGTGGTTGTGTAAGAAGAACTTATCAGATTCTAAATGGTTGGTAATAACTAGACAATAATCATTGTCATCGACTGCACTAATTGCATCAAATCCTAGTCCCCGCTTCTTGATTATGCTTCCTATGTTTCCATAGCTTTTAGAAGTACTCTGACTATGTGTGAGGAACAAACCTTTATGTATAAGTTTTGAACATAAGATTAAAGTCAAAAGGTAATTAGCACATGTAACTGAAACGAAGTACCTCAAGCTCTACATCAACTTCGGGCTTGAGGATGATGAAAAAGAACTTCTTCTATTTCATATCATTAGAAGACTTCTTAACTACTAAACCTTCAACTTTCTGAGATATAAGTGAGGTAAGAGCTAAGGTTCCCCATCGCTAATAGTTTCACATAAAGTAGATTCGAACACTTTGCTTTGCTTGGAGGCATCTTCATCTCTGGGTCAAAAGTAACCTCCAATGGAACCCACGAGAGGGGTTTGGTATACTAATCATATTATCCTCCGAGTTGGATTCCAAGTCTATGTGAATGGGGTACTCCTATGAACTAGAACATGACCTCATTGGGCCAACTAGGGGTCTCCCACTGAACCGCTCTACCTCTGGTGGAGGTTGAGCCATCCGACCCACATGTCCATATGAGAGAATGAACTGTGGGTGGAATGTGATATGAGGATCTATTTCTTCTTCAATTCCTTTTTCTTGTTTACTTGGACTTTTATTTTTCTTTTCAGATTCTTTTATCTTTTCTTTTGCTTCATTTTCTTTTTCTTTTGTGTTCGCATTTGAATTTTGTCCAAGTCTATGAGAAAGGGTGTTTTGAGGAAGATAGTAGGTCACATCCTCATAAATCTCAACCTCTATAACTAAAAATTACTTTTCATCTCCGTTGACACAGTATTCAATTCCATCTTTTCTGAACTTGATGCACTGATGAAGTGAGGATGGAATGATCTTGTTCTGATGTATCCAAGGGCTATAAAGAAAAGTAATGAATGAAGTATTCAAATCAATGATGTTGAACTTGGATTTAGTCTTTTAGTCAGTTATCTCTAAAGGTAACATTATAGAACCTAAAGCCCGCTCACCTTGATCATTGAATCCTCTCCATATCATCCGATCTCCTCAGAGTGTGGAGATGTCGATCCTCAAATAGGCAAGGGTCTTTAGACTCATAATGTTCACCGATGCACTTGAATTCATGAGAACCCTAGTGAGTCTGAACCTGTTCATGCCGATTGTGATATAGAGGGGATGGTTGCGCTCCAAGTCCCTTAGAATAAGGTCTTCATCTATCAAGGTGATCCCTTAGGATTCTTTTGCATAATGTGCTCCCTCACCTATAGCGGTCAGCTAAGCTAAGCATATTTCAGGATCAAGGATGGCCTTGATTAATGATTCCATCATTTCTTTGGATAAGATAAGAGATTCATATATGCTTAGCTTAGATGACAACTTTCTTAGATAAGAAAGGGCGTTGTAGTCTGCCTTCGACTGGTCTTCCATAAGTGTATCCAAGGGTGGAGCATCCCATGGAATAGCATCCCGATCTTCAGCACCAATGACTTGTTTCCCCCTATCTTGAGGTGCTTCCCTACAAGATAGAACCTTGCCACTACAGAGGTTGACTTTGGTGATCTCTTGTGGTAGGGTAATGGAATGTTCTATTTGCACATCAGGCTCACCTACAACTTCTCTTATGGGATCCTCAGAATTAGATGATTCCAAGTCTATCTCAAGAGGTGAACCCATAATATTCAGAGTTAGAAAGTCCAACTCTAAATTAGAAAGAGGAAGATCAGAATTATTATAGTTATTTAGACTTGAAGAGTTATCATTAGGAATAGAAGAAGATAACCCATTATAAGTGACGCAGATGTAATTTAAACTAGCTTTATTCTTTAAATTTCTTGGAGTTATTTGGAGGTACAAGGTAGAAATCAAGTAAAGTGAGTGGAGAAAGGGATTTGATGCCCTTATCCATTGATACAAGAGTTCTACTAGTAGAAGAAACATAAGAGCTAGCTGAAATGGAAGAAGTCACCAGTGTGGAAGCTACAACTATAGGATGGAGGCTGGACACGATGGCTGTGCTAAAGGGCTATCTCAGTGACACATCTTTGAATTTTCCTAGAGTTGGCATTAGCAACTTGCAAACCTTTCTTGGTGTTGGAGGTTTGAGCCGACTTAGACACCTGCAAGAAAAGCTTCTTGATCTTCTAGATGATCTTCTTAGAGGTTTTAGATAATGAAATATCCTAACCTTCTATAGTTTTGGTAGGATCACATGTATCCCCAAGGATTACCTTAATGAAACTGGAAGGTTGTTCCACAAGGTATTCCTTTGGGATAACTACAGCACCGGTCTTGAAACTGTGTTCAAGCCAATCCTCAAATGTGAAGCAATCCTCCAAAATGTGGCCTAGCATATGGTGGTAAGGGCAAAAGTTTGGATTATGACTTTTTACTACTTCCTCTGGTCTCCTAGGCTCAGGTAGCTAAAAATTGAGTTTCTTTAAGAAATTCTTAAAGATCTTTCTGATTATCTCTCTCTTTAAAGAATAAGATTTGTTTAACTTATCTAAAAGAGTAGGTGGACAATAGCTACCTGAGCGGAATGCATGCATTCTTGGTGGTATGGTGAGGGTGTGGCTGTGTGGAGTGGTGGAGGCTTGTAGGGCTACCTTGATTGTGGAAAATGAGGTGGAGGCTGCTGAGGTCGAGATCTCTTGGACTGATCTCTAGTTGTCTGCTTCCCGTTATAATCTACTTCTACTGCTCCATGCTTCTTTTCATAAACCTTATGCAGCTTTTTCTTTGGCAACTGATCTTGAATAGGAAACTCTTTGGCCTCTCCTTGTAGACTAGCCACATTATTGATTAGCTTCTAAAATGTCTTTATAGTGAATCCCTTAAGCATGAAGGCGACCAGGCCATGGATATTCTTCAAGTGAATCTCAATGGCATGCTGCTCGGACAACTATGGTTTGCACTTCATACTCACATTATGCCATCAGAGAATATAATTAATAAGGGACTCACCGGGGTGTTGTTGTGCTACAACGAGATCACCTACAATAACCTTTGTTGAGCTCCAACAAAGCTCTTGATGAAGAGTTGCTCTAACTCAGCAAATTTTTTTACTGAACCGTTTGGCAGTTTAGCATTCCAATCGAAAGCAATACTGATTAGGCTACTAATGAAAAGGTAGAAAAGCAAAGCATCGTTGCCACCTGCATTGCAACAACTAACCCTAAAATGTGCTATGTGTGGCCTTGAGTTTCCACTACCATCAAGGCTTTTGAAGGAAGGAGGCATGAAACCCTTAGGGTATTGGATAACATCGAATTCCTCTAGGTAGGGTCTACCCTTTAGAACTGATGATCCTCCCTGGGCTTGTGCCAAAGCTTCCTTCACTTGCTAGTCAACCATGGATTTTATGTCCTTTTTTATATGGAGGTACTTTCCACTACCTTCCTATACATTCTAGTGCTACCTTGGTCAATGGGAGGTAGAGTCTTGACTAGGTCCAAGACATGCACTAACCCAGGCTGACTGATGTCGATTGTAGTAGGATGAACTAAAGGGGCTTATTTCAAGCACTACTAATAAGTTCTCTCAATAGCCATCAATCTTCTCATCCCCCTATGTAGAGGTCTTTGTGATCTTTAGTGTCTTCCTGATCAACCTTATCACCTTCCATGGCTTGTTGTTCCTTAAGAAGAGATCCTCTAGTGCGAACCATGCAGACTCCAGCGGTCTCCCAAGTCATCTTCATTGGATCGGTGACTTTCTCTTCATCGACCGGTACCCCAAGATCTCCTTCTGCTCCATGAAATAATGTGCCACTATCTCATCTAAAGAATGATCCATCTTAGCAAGTACAAATAATCTAGAGGATGTGATCACTATGACCGAGAGGCACCTACATTGATCCTATGTGGGTACTCACTGGATGAATGATACTCCTCATTACTACTGGCTATGAGAGGGGTAACAATCCTAGGATGTTCCACTATCACTAGTGTAGCTGGACTATCATCTACAATATCTAAGATAACTATTACCATGTCCACATCCTGTTGTACGGGCAGAGTTGGTGAAGGGATAACCACGATGCTTCGGGGTCGCCACTCCTTCCGCACCACCACTTGGGTAGAAGGTCAAGCAAGAGAGCTTGGCCTAGCCACAATGGGTGGTGTATAAGTAGTAGGATCCCTTGATCTTAGCTGGATCACCAATGGGGAGAGCTTCTCCTCAGATATGGCCTTTATAACCTTTACTGGAACTAGAGACGTCATGACTTGGACTAGTGATGGCGGACGAGGGGTAGAGCAGTAGGGGTGGAGACACCACCGACTCTCTATGCACAGGAACTACCCTCCTGTGGTGACTAGTCCCGGTAAGAAGGATACTATCAGTATGGTCAGCGTAGGTAGCATGCTGAGCTAAAAAATTAATAAGAACGGATGCTATCGACTGACGGCTAAACCTCCGCCTCTCCCTATTGATAATATGTGCTGTATGGGCCACTCGGGCCCTCTTCTGGTGGATATGCTTCCCCACACTATCAGGGATGATGGATCGGAGATCAAATTGTGTTTCAAACTTTGAGCATCGGTAAGCTCTGCCTACCTGGCATAAGATAGATCGGAGGATGGCGTACGACCTCTTACTCTTGGTAACTGCTGGCTGATACTATACCACTGGAGGTGGTGATGAGCATATCCTCCTAACATCCTCACTCTGAGAGAGGTTAAAATTGGTTTCTATAAGGTGGTGAAACAGCAGGAACTCATCCTGGTGAATTGACTACCCACAGCTCCTAGAGATCTTGGTGTGGTACCGCTTGATCATGCGATTCTTATTCCTACGTTGTGTCCAGATAGGATGGGAGGAGTGTGAGCTAGTCCCATACTCAAATGTAGGGGAAGAAAATCCTAAGACTAGTAGAGCCTTACCCTTAGAGGGTACAAATGAGATGGTGCTAGCCCTCACTTGGGCATCATGAGAAACCTGCACTGCGAGATGGTGCATGCTCACTATTGGCATTACTGGGCTTGTAGGACTACCACCACTTTCCTCTTCAGCGAGGAGACATCAAAGTCAAAGGATAAATCAATTGATGGCGCCGCCCGATCACTGGTCCTACTAAGCGTAGTGAGGGGAGTGCCCTCAAATAACCTCGCTCCCTCAAATCCCCAAAGTGAATCGGTGTATGGTCTAGTTGGGGAAGTTGGCGATCCAAATCGATCCATACCATGGGGAAAGTAAAATGAACTTACTGATCGCCATCTTAGAATAACTATAAAAGGCTGAAAATTGAACTGCCATCTTGATAAGAATATAATGAGATATGAGTTATGTAATTCTATCTTTATAGATTTTTAAATTTTGAATTTTTGAACCCACATCCAACAACTTGGAAGTGTTAAGTGGGGTTCAAATGGATTTGAAGATTGATTGAAAGAGGAATTTTGAATATGAATCCAACTTCAACAAATTTAAGTATGTTGAAAGATGGATTCAAATATTTTGAGAAGGATGCTTCCATAGGTTCATGTTTGTTTGAATTTAAATTTTTGATTTGAAGACCATTCCCTTTAACAAATTTGGGTATGTTATAGTAAGGGTCATTTGATTTTATTCTTGTTTGATTGATTTTAGAATTTCACTTACTTAGCAAATTTGGGTATGCTAAGTGAAGTGTTTTGAAAATGGTTGTTTATTTTTATGAATTTTTATTTTGATTTTGAAAAATTTGGAATTCTCACTTAGCAAATTTAAGTATGCTAAGTGAAGAATCCAAATGTGATTTATTTGATTTTTTGAAAATAGGATTCTTAGCAAATTTAGGTATGCTAAGAAAATCCTAAGTGTTTCATTTGTTTGTTGGATTTTGGATTTTTGAAAGAGTAAGATCCTTAGCAAATTTGGGTATGCTAAGGGAATCCTAAGTATTTAATTTTTTATTTTGATTTGATTGAAAGTGGAGACTTTACTTTAGCAAATTTGGTATGCTAAAGATGAAGTTCCATTTTCTTTTGTGAAATGAAAATTTCACTTAGCAAATTTTAGTATGCTAAATGAAAATCCAAAAAGATGTGTTCAAAGTTTTTGATTGTATTTTGGTTTTGAAAATGGAAACTTCTCCTAAGAAAATTTAGTATGCTAAGGAAAGATGTTCCAAAGGTGTTTGAGAATTTTGGTTTTGACTTTGGAGACGTCACTTAGCAAATTCAGCATGCTAAATGGAGTTCCAAATGTGTTTTGAAAATATGATTATTGTTGTTTTTTTTATCTTGGATTTGAAAATTTCACTTAGAAAATTTGAGTATGCTAAATTAAGTTCCAAAATGTGTTTGAAAATTTTGGTTTTGGATTTGGAGACTTCACTTAACAAATTTGAGTATGCTAAATGAGGTTCGAAAATGTGTTCTAAAAATTTTTGAATTTTTGATTTGGAGACTTCACTTAATAATTTGGGTATGTTAAATGAAGTTGTAAATGTATTTGAATTTTGAAAATATGATTGTTGATTTTTGATTTTGAATTTGGAAACTTCACTTAGTAAATTTGAGTATGCTAAATGAAATTCCAAAGTGTGTTTGAAAATTTTTGGATTTTGAATTTGGAGACTTCACTTAACAAATTTTGGTATGTTAAATGAAGTTCCAAATGTGTTTGAAATTTTTTGGATTTTGGATTTGAAAACTTCACTTAACAAATTTGGGTATGTTAAATGATGTTCCAAATATGTTTGAAAATCTTTGGATTTTGAATTTGGAGACTTCACTTAACATATTAGGGTATGTTAAATGTAGTTCTAAATATGTTTGAAAATCCTTGGATTTTGAATTTGGAGACTTCACTTAACAAATTTGGGTATGTTAAATGAAGTTCCAAATGTGTTTGAAAATTTTTGGATTTTGGATTTGGAGACTTCACTTAACAAATTTGGGTATGTTAAATGAAGTTCCAAATGTGTTTAGAATTTTGAAAGTATGATTGTTTAAGTTTTAATTTTTGAAAGAGGGGACTTCCATTCAACAAATTTGGGCTTTAGAATGGAGATCATTCTTATTTTTGAAATGTAAAATTTTATTTTGTGTATGATTATTACTTTTTGAAAGAGAGGAATTCCAACTTAATCATATGTGAGATATGTTTAAGTGGGATTTTCAAATGATGTTATTTTAGATGGGAATGAAATCTTCATTTAATAAATTTGAGTATATTAAATGAAGATGTTCATATGTGTTTTTAAAAAGTTTAATTTTGTTTGAAAATGAAACTCCCATTCAATAAGAGTGAGTGTTTTGAATAGAAAGGTACATGTGTGCTTTCTGAAAACTTCATTTTTTTGATTTGATTTTTTTTGGAAAGATGATTGTTCACTTTATTTTGAAAAATGAAATCTTCATCAAAATGAATTGAAGGAAGATGTTCATTTGTGCTTTTGGAAAATTTTTGTTAGTTCTATTTTGGAAAAATCCCTACATGTAACAATTATGAGAATTGTTAAATGAGGGTGATAAAATTTTTTGTGGAAAATATTTTTATTAAGTGCATTTTTGAAAAGGAGCTTTTTGAAAAGCAAGATTTCTTTTACAAAAAGATTTATTTTGTCTTTATTATTTTAGAATGAACCTTTCCTTTTCATAAAAATGATAAGGAAAGTCTTTAAAATATTTTTTTATTTAGATATTTTTATTTTTTACCCATTGGAGAATCCAATGGGATTTTAAGACCAACAAGGAGTGCGGTCCCAAAACCTAAAGATGTTGGCTAACTCAACTTAAGAATGAAATAAGCTAAGTGCCAATGAAAAGAAAGATAGTCTCAAATTCATACCAAAGTACAAACCCACAATCGATACTCAAATACAATGATCATTTACCAAAGATGGAGAGATGAACCATCCCCAGCTGTGTCGCCAGAAAATTCTATGGAGAAAAATTTATATAGAGTTGTTGCCTTTCAAATCTATTGGTGAGAAGTGAAGAGGCAAGAATATAGAAATTCATCTTTTTAGGATGCCACATAGATCCGTAGATGTGCTTATTCAGGTGATTGAGTGCATCATCAAGGAATAGTATTCTAGCTCGAAAGATAAAAGTCACTGCCCTTTAATGGACCTAATCACCTCAATAAGGACTCCTAAGGACGATGGGTCTGCATATGCACCAGAAATTCTTCCCCTACTTTACATGGAAAAGTAAAGCAGGATTTATTTTAAATTAGGTTCATTAAGTTCCCTATAGGGGCAAGCCCCCATAATTAATTACATCCTAAGGAATGTGGATTCCTTAGGAAAACTCTCCATTAAGGTAAATGATCGTTGTCTTTAAAGATTTCGATAGGAAAGGATTTTGGCTTTGATTTTTGAATTGATTTTTTGATTTGGTGATTGAAATTTGAATTTATATATGAATTCATGATTGTAGGGTTGATTGAATCATGAAGGAAAATCAAGAGTTTGGCTTGATTTGAAGTTGATTTGGCTAAGTTCAAGATTTTGAATTGAAAGGTTTAGGTTGGATTTTGAGTGGATTTAATTTTGATTTTTGGAATGAGTTTTGAATGTTTGAATTTATATTTCATTTACATATGTGAATATAAATGATAATATAAATGGATCATGAGAAAATTTCAAGGATTTGAAGTGATCTAATTATGATTTAGGCTAAGTCCATTAAAAGGAATTTTTAAAAGACTTAGGAAAATTTTGGAGTTTGGTGTTTGAATTTTTGAATTTGGTTTGATTGATTTATATTTATATTTCATTTATATATCTGAATATAAATGAGGATATAAATGAATTATGAGAAAATCAAATAAATTTGAATTGATTTGATCATGATTTAGGCTAAGTCCATTAATGGAAAATTAAGGACTTAAGAAAATTTTAGATTGGGAATTTAATTCAAGAATTTGATTTGATTGATTTATTTTTATATTTCATTTATATATGTAAATATAAATGAGAATATAAATGAGTTTTGAGAAATTCCCATGAATTTGAATTGATTTGCAGTTGATTTTGGCTAAGTCCATTAATGGAAAATTAAAGGGACTTAGGAAAATTTCATGAATTGATTTGGAATCTTGAGTTTTGTTTGATTGGTTTGATTTTATATTTCATTTATATATGTGAATATAAATGAGAATATAAATAAATTATGAGAAAATCTCAAAGATTTGAATTAGTTTTGGTTAAGATTTTGGTTAAGTCCTTAAGGGAAGATTAAGGACTTAGAGATATTTAAGACTTAGGAATTTTTATGGATTTTGATCATGGGTTTCAATCATGGATTTCAATCATAGATTTTGGTCATATGGAGTTAATTTGAATTTAGAAAAAATTAAATAAGATTTATTTGGAGTTTGACTTGAAGGAAGGAAAGTGATGAATGGTTTATGCTAAGGGTAGAAAATTTTCCTAAACCCCTAAGGCATGACCTATTCCAATAGCTAACTCTTCTAAGTCTCTAGGGATAGGTTGAGTGTCCACCTAGTCACTAGATGTGTCTTAAGACTAACGAACTCTTAAAGCCTAAGAGAAGTCCTATGTCTAAAATGGAAGGGTTGAGAGCTCATTCTAAAATGAGGTCAACAAGCATCAATATCTTTGGGGATTCTCAGTTGGTCATCAATCATATTGCCGGGTCCTACAAGGTTCTCAAACCCAAGCTTCGTTATTACCATGAGTATACCATGAACCTATTGTTGCAATACCCTAAACTCACCATCTACAAGGTTCCCCAAGCTGAGAATGCAGTAGCAGATGCTTTGGCCAAACTTGCCAAAGAATTGGCATGTCTGGAAGATGAGTCCATTCCAATAAGGGTTCAAAATAGATAAGTCCCTTATTGATGCTGAACTCATTGAGAGACTTTCTTTTGAAGGGGAGGTTGCCGTTGCCTATAAACAAGGAGCTACTTTGGAGGCAACCATTTATAGACTATTTGAACACCGACAAACTACCTCAAGAAAAGTCAAAAGCCCATCAGGTGAAATAGAGAGCTCTCTCCTATGCTCTCATTATTTGCACCTTGTACCGACGATCCTTTGATCAAATATGGTTACATTATTTAGATAAACATGAAGCTCATGGCATTATAATCGAGGTATATTCAGGTCTATGCGGAGCGCATCAATCCGATCTGAAGATGAAGATAAAGATCAAGAGACTAGGATACTACTGGCCTTCGATGATTACAAAATACATGGATGTTGCTAGGAGATGCCATCAGTGTCTATTACACAGTGTGGCCCTACATCAAACACATAACATTCTACACCTTACATTGGCCTCATGGCCATTTGAGTGTTGGGGTACGGCATTGTGGGTTTGATTGATCCTTCTTCTTCCAAGGGTCATTAGTTCATCTTGGCTGCTCCTGACTACTTTTCCAAGTGGGCAGAGGTAATCCCACTCAGAGAGGTCACAACTCAGCATGTGCTTCAATTTTTCAAGAACCATATCGTATATAGGTTCGGGATGCCTCGATGAATTATATTCAATAATGGTACTGCATTCAAAAGCACCAAGATCAATAGCTTCACTAGGAGACATGATATAGATTAGAGATACTCTACCACCTACTACCCCAGGGCAAATGGCTTAACAGAAGGATTCAACAAAACTCTCATCCAAATACTAAAAAAGACTCTTGATAATAACAAGCGGTAGTGGAATGAGCAGTTAGTTGAAACCTTGTGGGCCTACTGTACCATATACCGAACTCTAACTCAGTCTACCCCATTTTCCTTAGTGTATGGGTTCGAAGCTGTTCTACCTTTAGAAGTTTAACTCTCATCACTAAGGATAGTATTGAGTAGCAAGATCACTACAGAGCAGAATGCAAAGTTGCAGTTAGAAGAGCTCGAAGGTTTGGAGGAGAGTCGCCTATGGGCGTGCCAGAACCCTGAGTTGTACAAAGACAAAATGATTTAAGCTCACAATAAGCTGGTCCACCCAAGGTCTTTCTAAGTAGGAGAACTTGTGTTAGTCCTAAGGAGACCAATTGTTGCTCATTGAAAGATGGGAGGCAAGTTTGAACCTACTTGGGAAGGCCCTTATGCCATAGAGAAGGCCTATCAAGGAGGATCTTATCAGTTCATTGATTGTAAAGGGGAACACCCGATGCTTCCAATTAATAAGCTCTATTTGAAGAAATATTACCCATAAAATATGTTTAAAAATAATTATCAACAAAAGAGCAAAAATTTGATTTCATTTCATCAAAATCTTCTCTTTTTTTTGAAGCAATGTTTTCTTGTCTTGCAAATCCGCTATGGCATGTTTAGGATAGGTGTAAGAGTCCCCAGCGACATCCTATCCCTATTTCTTAATAAAAACAAAATCTCCTATCTCTATTATAATAAGTGTGAGAGAACCCAAGTGGCATCCTATTTCAATTAGCACAACTGAGTTAGGTGTAAGAGGACACGAGCGACATCCTTTCTTAGTGGGAATTCCCGGTTGCCATCCGTGGAACCATTTCATTAAACTCCCCAAGTGAGTTTAGGGTAGGTGTGAGAGAACCTAAGAGGCATCCTATTCTCTTTAACACAAGCACAAAAACAAACACATATCTTTTGTCTCAGGCTATTTTGATGTGAGAGCAAGCCCCTGTGGCACTCTCTCATTAGTTGCTCTAGGTCGGGTCTACAGGCTACCTCACTAGTATGTCACCCTAGTGGTAATTTTTTGGAAGATATGAGTCCCCACACTTTCTTCCTAACTTGACCATTGCAAACCAATGAACACCTTATTAGTATGGTAGACTTCACTGCCCAGACATTAAGCTACCTCATGTTGATTTTATTTAAGAAAATGTGAGTCCCTGAGCTTTCTTCTTGAATTAATCATCATGATCTAACTAGGTTGAGTATATTTGAGGTTTGGGATAAGTCCCCCAGAGGCTCTTTTCCCTTTGACTATATTTGAGTTGATATAAGTTATCCAGTGGAATTCACTCAGTGGTCGCCCTAGGTTAGATGGCACCTGTCGAGCCAAAGACATACTATCCCAATAATCAGTTTCGCTATAGGAGGATGTGAGTCCTCGAACTTTCTTCCTAGGCTGATTGCTACAAATCGGCGGGCTCCTTAGGTTGGTTGATGTTCACTATGCTGACAGCGACTCACCTGGTGGATACACCATTTTTGGCAGATGTGAGTCCCCGCGCTTTCTCCTTAAGTTGGCCATCGAATACTTATTTGATATGTGACTAACCATGTCATCTTCTTTAGGGTTTTGGATCAAGCCCTTAGCAGCCCCTCTCCCCGTAGGCATTCTATTTGCATTATGTTCTTTGCGACCCTATTTAAACACTACCCGAGTTACTCTTGGATTGGACAGAGCCCCTTTTCTAGTAGCCACCCCTATGGTTGGAGGATTTGTTCAGCGGATATGCAGATTCTCCCTTGGTTCAGTGATTCTGAGATAGGACTAGGCTGATAAAAGCTCCTTCTCAGTTTGATGCTTTGCAAATCGATAAGGTCCATGATAAAACAAACTAAATAAATAAAAAAAATATTCTCTTGTGGATTAGGAATTCAAGCCCCCAAAGGGCCCCTTTTTCCATGCAAACATCCTATCTTTAGGGCAGTGTTAGCAGAACCCCTATAGGAATTGCCTGACTACCTGAGTTGAGATAAATCCCCAAGTTGGTACTCACTCTATAGTCACCCTTAGGTTGGGTTCAATCTATTTTTCCACAAGCAGGTTACTTTGACAGTCATTTCACTTTGGAAGATGTAAGACTATGACACATTCTTTCTAGTATGACTGTCGTAAATTGATGGCCAGCCCTAGGTCAGGATTGATTTATTGCCCAAAGCAACCGATCACCCTAGTGGTCTTTTGTAGTTGAATATGTGAGTCCCTGAGCTTTCTTCCCTTGAATCGATCATTGCAAACCGAAAGACACTCCTTTGGTTGGATAGTTCTCCCATCAGCCAAGAAGCTACTCCCTTTGGTTCAATAAATCTAAGATAGGTCTAGGCTAATATAAGCTCCTTCTTAGTGTGATCCATCGTAAAGAAACATAATCCATCAAAACAAACTAAAAAATTAAATTAATCTTTGACTATCTTTGAGATGATTTAAGTTCCCCAATGACATTCACTCAATAGTCAGCCCTAGTAGTTCCTAATTTTGGAAGATGTGAGTCTCGTGCTTTCTTCCTAACTTGACCATTGCACACCAAAAGGCACCCCTTTAGTTGGATAGTCCTACTTTATGGTTGGTAGGCATCCTTTTGGATTGGTAAGTCTAAGTTAGGTCTAGGCCTCCATGGGCCCTACTCAGTGCGATCCATCGCAAATTGATGGGATCCATTATAATCAAAATAAATTAAAGAATGAAATTAATCTGGACTATCTTTGAGCTGATTTAAGTCCCCCAGAGTCATTCACTCACTAGTCAACCCTAGGTCGGGTTCAATTTGTTGCCTTGCCAATAGATCACCCCAACAACTGGTCCCTACTTTGGAGGATGTATGTCTACTATGCTTTCTTCCTAGTATAGCTGCTGCATACCGAAAGACACCCCTTTGGTTGGCTAGTCCTACTATGTGTTTAGTAGACTACCCCTTTGGATTGGTAAATTTGAGTTAGGTCTAGGCCTCCGTGGGTCCTACTCAGTGCGATCCATCACAAACCAATGGGGCCCATCTCAAAATCCAAATTCTAAAAATCTGAAACAAAATCAACCCTCCTCCCTCATTGGAGTCAAACAATAAAAAAAACAAATTCAAAAAAATAAATCCAATCAATCTCCCTCAGTGGAGTCTAACAAACAAAAGCAATAAACAAACAACTAACCATTAACAAATCAAATCAATTTTTCTCCCTAGTAAGATTCGAATCAAATCAAACTTCTCATCCCCTTGTGTATGATTTGAACCTATTTTCCTAGTGGAAGGTTCACATACTCTATCCCTAGTGGATTCCTCCTTCCCTCTCTTATGTCCTTGACATGAGTAAAGTCACATTGCACTAAGCTCTAGATTCCTTCTACACCTTGGGTTAGGAGTAGACTATCTCTATTAGTGCTAGCGATCAATCGGTGTTGTTGATCATTTCGGTCAACACCAATATGTGCGGTGTACCTTGTTAGTCACACCACAACTATTGGGTGCCATTTGTTGACCTCATTTTTAAGATGAGCTCTCTACCCCTCCATCTTAGATGTAGGACTTCTCTTAGACTTTAAGAGTTCCTTAGTCTTAAGACACTTCTAGTGATTAGGTGAACACTCAACCTAGCCCTAGAGGCTTAGAAAAGTTAGCCATAGGATTAGGTCATGCCTTAGGGGTGTTGTAAAATTTTTTCTACCCTATAGCTTGATCCAAATTCCTCACTTCCTCCCTTCAAGTCAAACTCAAATAAATTCCAACTTGATTGATTTTTGCCAAACTCATATCAACTCTAACTCTAACTCAAACCTTGAACCAATTCAATAGATTTTTTGAAATCATGAATCAATTCCAAATAATTAAAACTTATGATTGAAGCCCATGATTGGATTCCAAACTCCAAAATATTTCGTAAGTCCTTTGATTGCCTCTCCTAGACTTAGCTTAGAAGTCCTTTGATTCCCAAATTCAAAATTTAAAATTCAAATCCAAATCAAAAATATTTTCTAAGTCCTTTGATTCCCTCACATGGACTTAGCTCAAATCAAATCTAAATCAATTCAAATTCAAGAGATTTTCTCACAACCCATTTATATTCTCATTTATTTGCACAAATATAAATGAAATATAAATTCAAATCAATCAAACCAAATTCAAAATTCAAAGCCAAATCAAAAATATTTCCTAAGTCCTTTGATTCCCTCTCATGGACTTAGCCTAAATCAAATTTAAATCAATTCAAATTCAAGAAATTTTCTCCTAACTCATTTATATTCTCATTTATATTCACAAATATAAATTCAAAAATCCAAAAATAAATTCAAAAATCAAATCAAAATTCAATCAAAACTCAACCTAAGCCTTTGAAGTCGAATTTTTGAACTTAGTCAAATCAAATTCAAATCAAGCCAAACCATTGATTTTTCTTCATGATTCAATCAATCCTACAATCATGAATCTGAATATAAACATAAACTTTAAACATCAATCCAAAAATTAATTCAAAACTCAAACTCAAAGTCAAATTCAATCAAAATTCAACCTAAGCCTTTTAAGTTAAATTCTTGAACTTAGCCAAATCAAATTCAAATAAAGCCAAACCCTTGATTTTTCTCCATGATTCAATCAATAATTCAATCATGAATCCAAATATAAAGATAAACTCCAATCATAAAATCAAAACTAAATTCAAAACTCAAACTTAAGTCAAACTCATGTTCACCCTTTTGAACTTGAAATTGTCAAATGAATCAAAACCCATTTAACTTAAACCACTTGTAAATGGATTTATATTTCAATCATAAGTCCATATGTGAGTTCAATCAAACTCAAATAAAACTTTAACCAAGCCATTTGACCTACTTAGGCTCACTTGACCAAAAGTGACATAAAGTTCTCCTTTTAAGCTAAATTCTAATCCTACCCAAATTGGATTGAACTAAGCCTAACTAAGCCTCACATTGTGAGCATCAATCATCATGAGATGATCAATCACTCAAATTGGGTTGAACCAAGTCAAACTTAAGGGTTGACCAAGTTGACACTTAGCCAAAATGAAACCTAAGCTAGCCAAAATCCATCATGGGCCAAATTGATTGAAACCATTGATCAAAACTCATTCATGGTCAATGTTTGAACTTGACTAAGTTATCATTCAAGCCCAACCTAGCCCAATTGGCCACGACCCAAGTTGACCCAACTTGACCTAAAAAGTCAAGATATGTAAAAACTTGATCTAAGCCAAATTGATTGAAACTAATGGGTTAAGTTCAATCCAAATCACTTGTTGAACTTGACCAAAGCCCCAATTGGCCAACTAGACCCACCTAGCCCAATTGACCTTGAACCCTACTTGACTTAAAAGGTCAAATTGAACCTAATCCAAATATAAACAAAATTGATTTGAAATAAAGATACCAATCCATTTTAGATAATCAACCAAACATAAACCAACCCATGGCCTATCCTAAATATGTCAAATGAGTCAAATTAGTCAACTTGACCCATTGACCTAAATGAAATCAAATGAACCAAATCCAAATATAAATCAAATTGAACCAAATTAATGATGATAAAACATTTCAAATGGTCATATGAACTTGACCCAATCCTTGGTTTGATCTAATTTGACCAATTGGTCAACTTGACCCAAGTTGACCCATTTTGACTTAAATGGGTCAACATGAGCCAAATCATATCAAATCAACTCCAAATTCATTGAAACTTGGCCTAACCCATTTAACAATCATACCAAACATATTCAAATTGAAATCTAAGCCAAATGACCATTTTACCCCTAGGCCGTAGGGTAACTTAAAATCAAAACTACTTGTGATTTGGTCAATTCTTTCTCATGGACACTTGACATCCTCTTAGTGGACCAAATGATCACTAATGTACATGGTGCACATGACCCATTAGGTTTGAGTCAGCCAAACCCAACCCAATGGCCAAATTGACCACCCACTTAGGAATTGACCACATGGGATCCCTCCTCCACTTAATTAAAGTACATGGGAGCTTCACTACTCCACTCCACACTCAAAATTGAACCATGTGCAAGTTCTAACAGCCTAACAAACCCATTGAATAGAGTGTATTGGATCAAAATGGCAAAAGGAAGCTAGGCTATCCGATTCACCTAGGGGAGATATACTCCCCCTAATTTCATTTGAATTCAATAGGCACACACTCGATTGAGCTAAGGGAACTCAGATCAAGCATTTGCAAGTTTCCCCAAGCTTCCTAGAGTGAATTCCAATTCTCCATTTTTGGTTACTCTTAGACTGAAAATAGGGGAGCTCCTTCAAATTTCCAACTTACTCAATACATAAAATCAAGCCAATTCTTCTTGCAAGCTTCTTCAAAGGACTCAATCAAGCTTGCCTAATGCTTAATCCAAGTTCTCAAGGCAAGGGAGAGGGAGCTAGGCCAAGACTAAGCCCAATTGAAGGTGAGCTTGGCCCATAGAGAGATTTACTCAACCTCAAGGCTTGAAACTTTCAATAGGGCTTCATATCCACTAGACAAAGTTACCTCAATGGATTCAAGTGCCGGTGATATCCTTCAACGAGGTATGCCTTCAACCCGAGCTTAAAATAGAGATATGCGGTCACCTCATGAGAATTAGATCTTCTCCCCTTTACTCTAGATGGCATGGGTAAAGTTTGAGCTCAATCAGGGCTCAATGAGCCGGATCTTTACTTTGGAAGGTGGGCGGTTTCCTTGGGTGAGCTCGAGGGGCGGTCGATGGGTCTTCCATCCACACATTTTGGATGGACGACCATGATCAAGATGCGTAGGATCCCTTGATTACCCCCTTAAGAATCGCGTGCTCGATCTCAATCGTATGATCTTAGATCAGACGGGTGAGGAGAAAGCATGTAGCGCCGCCCCTGATGCGGTGCTACGATGTGATAACTTAAGTGGCCTCTCCTGTCGAGCCACGTGGAAAGCGTGCATTGCGTCAGCCTCCATGTGGCACCGAAAGGATTAATCACTCAATTAGGCTATTTAATTAATGGATAATCATGGAAACTTAAAAATAAGATAACTAATTCTAGAAAAATCATAAAAATACAAGGTAAAATGCACTGTAAAGATATTTCTTAATAGAATAATCTAAAAATGTTTCCAAAGGATTTTAAGTTGTGTATTTTCTTAATTAAGATTTTAATAAAAATTTAATAACCCTAATTATTCCCTAGTTAGTTCATTATTTCATTTCAAATTTCTCTGGTATATTTTGTGGGATGACCTCTGCCTCCCCTAATTTTCTTGGAATTTATTGATGAGCTAATTAAGAAAATTATGTAATGAATCTTTAATCACCCTCTTATGTAATTAAGGGTAATTAAGCATGTGAATAGTAGTTTTCCCCTTTTTTTAAGTTAATTAAGCCTTGCTTAAGTGGAGAAGAGGTTTATGGAATAGATTTGGGGAATTTTTCCTAAGCCATTCCCTAAACCATTTTCTTTCCTTAATCCAAACTTGATTAAGGGATAACCCACTAATCACCTACTTAATTAACTTGGTAAAATTTTCAAAACATTCCAGAACTTAATTAATTTATCTTGGGTAGGTGCTTAGGTGTTCAATAACCTAAGTAGCTGAAGGAAATCAAAATCCAACCCACATGTGTGGAAGGGTTATGAAAGTACTTAAATTAAATCCTTTAACTTAATTAATTACTAATTATGAGCCAATTGCATTATGTTATTTTTTTCCTAGGTTCATTACTAATTTATATTCCTTGTGTAATTTTATATCATACATTGGTTCATAATTTTGTGATTAAATATGTTAAAGTGGTGTAGGTAAGGGGTAATTAACCCACTTAATTCACACCTTAACCAAACTAAAGCATAAAATTAATCTAATCATCTAAAAATTGAACTTAAATAACTCATACATTGGGGAATGTGTTAGGACCAGCAAACTCATCTCACATTTCTCAAATTGAAATCAAACTCCAACAAAATCCAAACTCTCCTTAAAATAAATTTGATTTACTTTAAATAATCTTATTCGTAGGATTGTCTTTGGGAATTAATTAGGGTGAATGAATTTACATTGCTTTCATCACTTTATTCTTTCCTAATATGCTAAATGTGTATAGCATATGAAATTCATGCGTTCATGCTTTTTTAAAAATCAAACTACAAATGAAATGTTCCTTTTATTTCAAATTACATGTTTTGGCTAAAGTAAGAATATGAATGGCTATTATCACTATTAAATATAAAATTATTTTCAAAACTTATAAATCATTAATCAAAACTGAAATGTATGCTACTTATGATTATTTATAAGCTTGCATGTGAGTAAAAATATAAAGATGTGCATAGTGTGGCTTTCCTTCTCTTTTCTTTTAGCAAAGTTTTGAATAGAATTTGGTAAAGTATATAGTTCATTGGAAAAGAACACAACATGTGCTTAAATCCATTTCTATTCATTCGTATGTTATTACTTAAGAAGGACATCCACACCTATACATATAAATTGCATAAACAAATCAAACAAACAAATACAAACATTTGCATCTTTCTTTTTTCCATTCATTTGTTTTGTATATGTATATGTATTTAAGGAAAGTGGTATATTAGTCTGGACAACCCCGGGGTTACGAGGCTTTAAGTAGCCCTAAGTAGGTCTTGTACTTCATACCCCTGCTGCTAACAATGTTGCCATACTCACTTATGCCTTTCATACATATATGTGTGCTTATGAAAAATGGATAAAAGAAATCCCTCTTTTTCTACTTAGCAAAATCATGCATCAAGAAAATATTCAAATTTCTTAAATAAATTCTATTAACATTCATCATTGAAGTGTGCTAAATATTTTAATTTTGCATGTATGAATATGCTTAGGATTCGTCCATATGCATGTTATACATGTTTGGAAAGAATTGAAGTAATGTGAATTTTATGATAATATTTGACTTTACTTAATCTTAAAATGCCTTTCTTTTTGAATAGGTTTATTTAGGGAAAATTTAAACTTAAGATTAATTAATACAGATAATAATATATTCACTAAACAAAAAAAAAATCAAATATGAGTCTACCTTAGAAATTACTTAAGGTAGGGACGAAAGAGAAGTTCTCTTCTCTTTTCGTCTCTTTACAACTTAGTAATTAGTTGTAGGATTCACTTAAACCAAATCAAAATACAAAATAAAACCAACCAAAGCAACTACATCACTTGCATAAAATAAACCCTCTAAGTTGAACATTTTCATACTTAGAGAACTTCAACCTTGAAGCCTAGCTAAGCATACCACACAAACCTTAAATAGCACACACATCAGTCTAAGTCATCATTTCTAGCTTTAGATTAAGACGGTGCATGGTTTGATATTTAATTTTATTTTGTGATATTTTATTTTAGTCTGGATGTTATGGTGCATGTGCATAGTCTAAATTATAGGGCGATCTTAGTCTAACCATTATCTTCTATAGGGGATTCTGCTTAAGGGGCACTGTAGTAAAAATATAATTGCTTTTGCTGTGCAGGTGCTTATACCCCTAAGCATAATATAAAATAGGCCAGGTGGACTTGGTTACCCATGTATGGTGTGTTAAGTCCAATTTATATATGTACATGTTTGGGATTGTATGGTTAGTTTTACTAATCTCTATTTTGCAGGTGTTAGTTAGATTTCTTTTTTCCCATTTTCATGTACTTTTGCAATTAGGATTTTGAAATGATTGTTATGGGGGATTAGGATGAGCATTGATCATAAGATCATGTCTTATGTACCATGTGAAACCTTTGGAGCAACCACATTACAACCAACCAAAAGAAGAAAGAAGAAAGTAGAAAGAAGAAAGAAGAAAGAAGAAAGAAGAAAGAAGAAAGAAGAAAAAAGAAAGAAGAAAGAAGAAAGAAGAAAGGAGAAATGAAGAATGAAGACCTCCATAACATGAATTCCTTGCTTAATTGAAATTAATTCTATAAAGGTAGAGCTCGGCTACAAAATTTGTTTCTTGGGTTTGTACGGTGGTGCCCGACCACAAATGACCTTTTATTCTTTTGTGCTAGTTTTATAAATTGATTGATGCATGTTTAACTTGCGGATTAAGATGACATCTTTTTCTAGTTTCTTCCTTGCTTTGATGTATGGCTTGGATGATGGTTAAGCTCTTAGGAAAAATAAATTTTATATCAAATTAAACAATTCAAATTAAAATGAATAACTCATGACCTTACCTAAAGTTTAGGTTATAAAATAAGATAAAAGAATTAGCAACCCCATAGCTGGATGTTGCTTACTTTTCTAACATCATACATAAAAAATATATTATTTTACTCTTGATTGGAGGGCTTCCACCTTTGCCAGAGAACTTGGCGTGACCTGTGAGAGCCATGGTGGAAACTCACTTCCTTATATTGCTGATTTTGGCCCATAATCTAATTTCTCATGCATTAGGCATATAAATCCTAAAGCCTGTGTAAAATTGATTGTCCAAAATAAAAATAAAATGTAACAAAATTTGCATTATATTTAAGTCATTAAAGCATGCCCTACATGATCTAGTCTCTTAGGGAGTGTGTTTAAGGACGTAGTCTCTTTCTAAATAAACAACAACTTAGCGATCTTGCAAAAGCATTTGACTTGCCTACATATTTTAAAATCATAGGAGGAGTTAGTTGGCGGCCACCCCAAGGCGATTGTAAGTCCAACAGTTGGGTGGTTTATCCTCTCTTGTGGAGGTAAACCAAATACCCATTTTCATCTTAGATTTAGGTCATGCTTTTTTCCCTCGCTAAAGCTCCCTAGATTTAGGTTCAGGCATTGTTCCTTCTCTTTGCAGGCTACGAGCATAAATCCTCACCTCTTAGGCATTTTTGTGACCTTGTATCATGGAATTATAAGCTCTATCATTCTAATAAAAAATTCAACTCAAACAAATTAATTTAATTTCAAAAATGTAAAGCCCAACCATAAGGTAATTTGGGATGCTTACTAGGCTTCCTAGTATCTTAAGCACTCCCTCCTCTTGATCGATCACACTTGACTTTCAGAAGATAAACTGATCAATTAATAGTTCTACCTTTCAAAATCTTTGGAGATAATGATTATTTATCTTAATCGAGAGTATTCCTAAGAAATATTGTTTCTTAGGATGTGATTAACTATGGGGGCTTGCCCTTATAGTGAACTTAATGAACCCAGTTTAAAATAAACCCTACTTTACTTTTCCATGTAAAGTAGGGGAAGAATCTCTGGTACATTCCAAAGACCCATAATCCTTAAGAGTCCTTATTGAGGTGATTAGGTCTATTGTAGGGTGGTCACTTATATCTCTCGAGATAGTACACCTTTCCTCAGTGCTGTACCCGATCACCTAATAAGAACATCTGCAGAACTACGTGGCATCCCAACAAGGCGTAAATTATAAATATATTTCTGTTTCTTTATTTATCCTTCTTTTCCATAAAAAGCAAAGGGGCAATGGATGAAGGGATATATATATATATATATATATATATATATATATATATATATATATATATATATATATATATATATATATATAATTTTCACGTAAGCATATATTCAATTCTAAATTATAATTATTCTTTTATATTTTGGATTGTATAAGGGTAGAGCTACCCAATTTTCTCTTTTCCGGCGTGTACGACGGTACCCAACCGCACCGGTCTTATATTCTTTTGTGATAGTCCATAAAACATATTTTATGTTATATTTAGATTATGCAATAGGATTGCATCCTTTTCATAATTTCTTCATGTTTGATGATTGTATGTGTGGCCTGGATGCTGTAGGACCTTAAAATAAAATTAATTTTTCTACCCAACTAATAACTCATAACAAAATTTTAAAATAATCTACAACCTTATCATAAAGCTTAAACAAGATAATTAAAAAAATTTAGTAACCCCTTAGCTATATGTTTGTGGTATTTTTTTTATTTCTCGAGAAGGAGAATGATGTGGAACTCCACGCAGATTCGTAGATGTACTCATTAAGATGATCGGGTGTGACATTAAGGAATGATGTACTATTTCGAGAGACAGAAGTCACCATCATACAATGGACCTAATCACCTAATAAGGACTTCTGAGGATAATGGGGTCTTCGAATGTGCTAGAGTTCTTTTCTCTACATTACATGGAAAAGTAAAGTAGGATTTATTTTAAATTGAGTTCATTTAGTTTTCTATGGAGGCAAGCCCCAATAGTTAATTACATTTTAAGGAATGAGTTTCCTTAAGAATACTCTCGATTAAGGTAAATGATCATTATCTCCAAAGATTTCAAAGATAAGACTATCAACAAATTAGTTATTTTTGGAAAATCAAGTGGGATTGATAAAAAAGAGAGAGTTATTATCGAAACCAAAAGGAGATGAGTAGGGGATGCTCTTGATACTAAGAAACCTAGTAAGCATCCTAAACTATCCTATGGTTGAGCTTTATATTTTGAATTTTGAGAAGAATTATATGTTTGAGTTGACTTTTTATTAAAAAATATAGAGCTTACAATTCCATAATACAAGATCATGGAAATGCCTAAGAGGTAAGGATTTATGCTCATAGCCCACAAAGAGAAACATCAACCTCAGATCCTAAATCTAGGGAGCTTTGGCAAGGGCCAAGGAATGACCTAAATCTATGGTGAAAATGGGTATATGATTTATCCCCACAAGAGAGAATGAACCACCCGTTGGACTTACTTTAGGGGTGGTACTAACTCTATGATTTTAAATACATGTAGGCAAGTCTTATGCTTTGCAAGATAGCTAAGCTATTGTTTGTTTAGAAAGGAGACTAAGTCCTTAAACATACTCCTCCTAACACATACTCCCTAAGAGACTAGATCATGAAGGGCATGGATAAATGACTTAATCTAATGCAAAAATTTGTTAAGTTTTATTTTTATTTTTGGACACTTTTATTTGACACAGGCTATGGGATTTCATATGCCTAATGCAAGAGAAGATTGATTATGGGCCAAAATTAGAAAGAATTAGGTGTGTTTCCACCATGGCTCTCAAAGGTCAAGCCATTTTCTCTAGCAAAGGTGGAAGCCCTTCATTATCAATAGTGAAGCAATATATTTTATGCATAATGTGAGACATACAAAATCCAGCTAGGGGGTTGCTAAATATTTTATTATCTTGATTTATGTCCTAGGCTTTAGGTGAAGTTATGAGTTGTTAAATTTAGTTTTGAGTTGATTAATTGGTTATAAAATTTATTTTTTTCAAAGAGTCTAATCGCATCCAGGCCATCCATCAAATAATGAAGAAACTAGGAAGATCTTTCCATCCTAATTGTGAAATCATAAACAAAATATCACTTAATTTATAAAATTAGTGCAAAAAAAAATAAGAGGCCAATGTGGTCAGGCTCCACCACACAAACCCAAAAAAGAGAAATGGGTAGCTGAGCTATACCATTATACAACTCGGATTACAAATGAATAATTATAATTAAAAAGGAATTCATGATATGGGGGTCTGTTGACCACATTTTTAGAATGATCTCTTAACCCCTCCATCTTAGACTTATGAATTCTCTTAGACTTTAAGAGTTCCTTAGTCTTAAGACACATCTAGTGATTAGGTGGACACTCAACCTAGCCCTAGAGACTTAGAAGAGTTAGCCGTAGGAATGGGTCATGCCTTAGGGGTGTTAGGAGAATTTGCCTACTCTTAGCTTGAACCACTCTTCACATTCCTTTCTTCAAGTCCAACTCCAAATCAATCTCATTTGATTTTCTCCAAACTCAAATCAATGCCACATAATTGAAATCCATGAACTAAATGCAAAATTCAAAATCAAATTCATAAAATTTTCTAAGTCCTTTAAATTGTCCTTCATGGACTTAGCTAAAATCAAATCTAAATGAATTCAAACTCATGATATTTTCTCATAACCCATTTATATTCTCATTTATATTCACATATATAAATGAAATATAAATACAAATCAATCAAATCGAATTCAAAAATTAAATTCCAAATTTAAAATCCTTCTTAAGTCCTTAATTTCCCTCTTAAGGACTTAGCCTAAATCATCTTCAAATCAATTCAAACTCATGAGATTTTCTCATAACTCATTTATGGTCTCATTTATATTCACATATATAAATAAAATATAAATATAAATCAATCAAATCTAAATCCAAAATTCAAATCCCTACTCCAAAATTTTCTAACTCTTTAATTTTCACTTTAAGGACTTAGCCTAAATCAAATCAAAATCAATTCAAATTCATGAAATTTTCTCATAACCCATTTATATTCTCATTTATATTCACATTTATATTCACATATATAAATTCAAATAATCAAAACCAATTCCAAAAATCAAACTCAAACTCATTCAAAATCTAACCAAAGCCTTTCAAGTCAAAATCTTGAACTTAGCCAAATCAACTTCAAATCAAGTCAAACTCTTGATTTTCCTTCATGATTCAATCAACCCTACAATAGTGAATCCAAATATAAATACAAACTTCAATCACTTAATCAAAACTCAACTCAAAAATCAAACCTCAAATCCATTCATGTTATTCCTTTGAATATGAAATTGTCAAATGAATCAAAATCCATTTGACTTCAAACCACTTGCAAATTGATTTGTATTTCAATCATAAGCCCATGTGCAAGTTCAATCAAACTCAAATCAAGCTTTGACCAAGCCATTTGACCTACTTAGGCTCGGCTGACCCAAAGTGATCTAAAGTACCCTTATGAACCAAATTCTAATCATAACCAAATTGGATTGAATCAAACTCACCTATGCCCCTCATCATGATCAACAGTCATCATGAGATGATCAATCAATCAAATTGGGTCAAACCAAGTCAAACCTAAGGGTTGACCAAGTCAACACTTAGCAAAAATGAAACCTAACATAGCCAAAATCCACCATAGGCCAAATTGATTGAAACCATCGATCTAAGTTCATTCATGAACTATGTTTGAACTTGACCAAATCAACATTTGAGCCTAACCTAGCCCAATTCGCCACTTGACCCAAGATGACCCAACTTGACCTAAAAAGTCAAAATATGTCAAAACTTGATCTAAGCCAAATTGATTGAAACCAATGGGTCAAGTTCATTCCAAATCACTTGTTGAACTTGACCAAAGCCCTCATTGGCGACTAGCCCAATTGACCATGAACTCAACTAGACCTAAAGGGTCATTTTGAGCCAAACTCAAACTTAACCAAAATTGATTGGAAACAAAGATACCAATCCACTTCATATGACTAACCCAACCTAAACCTACCCATGACCTAGATTAAATATTCAAATGGGTCAAATTGGTCAACTTGACCCATTTGATCTAAATGAAATCATATGAACCAAATTCAAACTTAAACCAAATTGAATCAAACCAAAGCCACCAAAATATTTCAAATGGTCATATAAACTTAACCCAACCCTTGGTTTGACCCAATTTGACCAGTTGGTCAACTTGACCAATTTTAACCTAAACAGGTCAACATGAGCCAAACCATATCAAATGAATTCCAAATCCAATGAAACTTGGCCAAACCTATTTTCTCAACATACCCAACATATCCAAATTTAAACATCAGGCAAATGACCATTCTACCCCTAGTACATAGAACAATTTTTTGTCAAATCCATGGGGAATTTGGTCAAACCCTCTTCATATTTAGTTGATACTTTCCTAATAGGTCAAGTAAATCCTATGGAGGGTGGTGCACCAAACTCAATGGGTTTGGGTTAGCCCAACTTGACCCAAGTCCAAAACTGAGCACATGGCTCAAATTAGCCACATGGGAATCATGCTCACACTCAATTTGAAGTACATGTGGAGTTACCATCCACTCCCTTGCCCATACTGACCATGTGCAAGCCTCTTACATATCAAACAACCCACTGCCTAAGGTCAATGGGATCAAAACGGTAAGTGGAGCTTCCACCATCCAATTGCCATAGGGAATATACTCCCTAATCACTTCAATTCCAGGTGCACGATTAGATTAAGTAGGTGTAGGAGCCATTCTTGAGTGATCCTAAGCTCTTTAGAGGAAGTTAGAAGTTTCCATTCTCAATTTCCTTAAGCAAAAATAGGGGAGCTCCAAGGATTTGCCAACTTCCACTACACTCCAATTCAACCAAATTCTCTTTGCACACTCCACCAGAGGGTCAAGTCGAGCTTTACCAAGCCCTTTCCCAAGCTCCAAAGGCAGAGGGAGACTCACCTAGATTAAAGCTGAGCTCACTAGAAGGAGGGGTTGGTCCATAAAGCTATCCACTCAACCTCAAGAGCTAAAATTTTCACCAAAGTTTCATCTCAACTAGACGAAACTCCTCTAAGGGAATCAAATGCCAGTGATCACCTTTGGTGAGGTTAGATATTTTTTGACCACTAAACTCCATGTGTGTTGGTTCTTTGTGAAAGAAATGTTACTGGCATGTGATTTCAATCGTTAGATGTGCTTGCCATTAGGGTTAGATGGTGTGTGCAAAATTTCATCCCAATCTGAGCTCAATTGAGCTAGGATCAAGGCCTAGAACATGGATGGTCTCCATGGATCACACGCATTGGCAAGGATAGATCTCTAGCCGTTTATTCATGCATTTTGGATGGACGACTGAGATTAAATCCTATTTTATATCCTAATTTTATCCCTTTGAACTGCAGATTAAATCCTAGGCGTTCGATCCTTGATCGAACCATGAATATAAAAGAGCATAGCGTTGCCGCCACGTGGTGCTACAATGTGACATTTAAGTAGTCACTCATGGGATGCCGCGTGTAAAGCGCAGCCTCATCAGTGCTTGCATGGCGCGCCGTTGGATTAAGGGATTAATTAAGTTTTAAATAATTCTAATTAATCCTCTAAACTTCTAAAATTCATATCTCTCTAAAGAAAAATTAGAAAACTATGAGGTAAATTGCCACTGGAAGATAATTCAATCAAAAATACTCTAAAATTGGTTTTAATGGACTTTAAATATTGTCTTTCTTTAATTGTGGGTTTTATTAGAAATATTAATTTGCTAATTATTCCCTAATTAATTCACTGATTAATTTCAAACTTCTTGAGTGTATTTTGGGGGATGACTTCTACCTCTCCTAATTTTCTTGGGATTTATGGTGGCTAAATTGGGGAAATTTCTAATTCATTTCCTAATTACCCCTTTATGTAATTAAGGATAATTAAGGGTTTGATTAGTGGTTTAATGCTTTGTTGAAGTTGATTAAGGTCTGTTTTAGTGAATAAGAGGTTTAAGGAATAATTTTAGGCATTTCCCTAAGCTATTTCTTAAACCTTCTTTTCTTTCTTAATCCTCTCTTTATTAAGGGTTAATTCACTAATTACCCTCTTAATTAATTTCTTAAATTTTTAAAACTTTCTAGAACTTAATTAATCTACTTTGGGTAGATACTTAGGTGTTCAAGAGCCTAAGTTCAATTAAAGAAATCAAAACTCAACTCATATGTGTGTGGGGTGTTTTGAAATTACTTAAGTTGAACCCCTTAGCTTAATTAATCATTAATCATGAGCCAAATTGCATTAGACCCCTTTCTTCTTAGGTGCATTGCAAATTTAAATTCCTTGTGAGATTTTATGTCATCTCATTGGCTCAAAATTATTTGATTAACTATATTGAGGTGGTGTAGGTAAGGGTTAATTAACATGTTTAATTCATACCTTAACCTAATCAAAATATAAAATGAATCTAATCATCTAAAAATTAAACAAAAATGTCTAACACATGTGGGAATGGGTTAGAAAAAACAAACTCAACTCACATTTTTAAAATTAAATCAAATTCAAAATTAAACAAAAACCATATTAAATAAACTTTGATTTACTTTAAGCTTTCTTATTTCATAAGATTGTCCTTAGGATTTAATTAAAGTTAATATGTTTACATGCTTTCATTGCTTTAGTTCTTCCCCAACATGCTAAATATGTGTGTCATATGGTTTCAAGCATCCATGCTTTTCAAAAATCAAATTTAAAATAAAAATATTTCCTTTATGTCAAATTGCATGTGTTGGCTAAAGTAATAATATGAGTGGCTATTATCACTATTAAATTCAAATTATTTTCAAACTATATGAACCAATTATCAAAACTGAAAGTGAGTTACTTATATCTTATTTAAAAGTTTGCATGTGAGTAAAATATAAGGATTTGCTTAGTACAAGTTTTCCTTCTCTTCTCTTTTAGTATAGTTTTGAAAGGTGTATGGTTCATTTGAAAAGAACCTAACACTTGCTTAATTCCATATCCTATTCATTCCTATACTATCACTTAAGAAAGATACCTATGCTTGTACATATAAATTGCATAAACAAATATAAATAAACAAAAACCAACTTTTGCATTCTTTCTTTCCCATTCATTTTTTTTGTACATATGCTTGTATTTAAGGAAAGTGGTATATCAGCGACAATTAAGCTTAAAACCCAGCTCCCTCTCAATTTTGGCGACTTTATGCCCCTCGGTGGATTGGCGTTCGGGTATTTGGCCACTTCTCTGCTTTCTCACTGGCACGTTCGAGCTCCTCCGTATGTGACATCCTTGGATTAGAGCAATGGCGGAGGCTCTGGTCTCTGTGAATCCCAGCCCGTCGCCTCTCGACACGCCGGCACCGACTTTGCTCTCTGACTCTACAGGTTTTCTGGATTCGATTGCACCTATTAATGTAACTACTGTTAAATCATTCAAAGATGCTTTATCTGGTAAGATCCCTAGCTCGAATGCTTCAGTTAATCTCATTTTGACTTCTTATCATGGATTGCGTGAATGTGTTCGATGTTGAGAAACTTGCTAAGCCTTTCGAGTTCGCTTTGGTGGGTAAATTCTCCCTTAGATGCCCAACTCTTGATAACATTCACACTTTCTTTCATAATTTAAAATTAACGGGTTCTTTCTCTATCAGGCTGATCGATCCCCGTCACATTCTTATTCAACTTTCTAATGATTTAGATTACTCGCGGGTTTTCGCTCGTCGTTCTTATTTTGTGCATAATTGTCAAATGCGGCTACTGAAATGGTCGCCCCTATTTGATGTCAAAGAAGAATCTCCCATTGTCCCTCTTTGGCTTGCTTTTCCTAACATGCGAATACATTATGTCACTCATCAAGTTTTGTTTGCTGTTGGCGGCCTTTTTGGTAGACCTCTCCAAATAGACCAACGGCCAATAGATCTAGCCATCTGCAGATTCTCGTTGAGATAGACATCACAAAGAAATATCCCGAACAGGTTTGGATTGGCTCTGAAAAATTTGGATATAGTCAAAAAGTCAAATTCAAAAATTTTCCTGTTTTCTACACTCACTGCAAGATTCACGGACATGACCACTCAGATTGCTTTGTGCTCCATCCTAATCTCAGGAAAAATTTACCACAGAATATGACTACCATTAATGGAACTCGAAAACCAATACTCTAGCATACGTGCCTAAAGATACTCAAAAAGAACCTCTCCTACCTACACCTCCTACTTCTCTATCTAGTGGCAAACAATCTGACCTTGGTACTAAAACAACCAATGAGGGGTGTGATGTTACCAATGGCAATTTACCTAACTTCACCCTTGCTTGTAATAATCCGGCTTCCCACGATAGCTCTTTGCTTCATTTAAATCCTATTGAAAATCTGAATGGTAGCCTTATATTGGACACCCAATTAAATAATTTGAATGGGAATCATATAATAGACCAAATCAATAATGACCCTACAATTTCAGAACATATTGAGAAAGATATTTGTATTATGAATGGTGCCAAAACTTCCACATCTATTTCCCTTCAGAGTGATATCCAATTGATCCCACTCATACTCTATCCATAGGAAGAAGGTGAAATCCCTCTTCTAAATCATTGATAGATTCTTCTACTATCCCTAAGCCATAAATCAATCTCTTCGATGGAGATAATTTGGATTCGAGACCCTTTCAAATTGTTAAAATAAAAAACCTTTCAAAGCAAAATTTTCTAATAATAACCTCTAGAATCACTCTCTTCTTCCACCCCACACAAGTAATGTGCCATCATTTCTCTCCTCTTTCCTTTCTCTTTTACTTTTCCCTTTGGTTGTCCCCTTATGATTAATTTTCTTATTTGGAATATCCGGTTGTGGGTCTCTCTTCTTGTCCCAATCATGTTAGAGTCTTTGTCATGTTCATAATATCAAGTTACTTGTTCTTATTGAACCTTTCATTAATTCTTCTAAGATTGCTTTTGTCGCTAGATCCCTTGGTTTTTCATAATTTCTTCTTCAATCTTAATAATAAAATTTGGTGCTTTTGGCACAACTCCATCACCATTTCCATCATTGATAATCTTGACCAATTGGTTAATGTCAAAATCTCCTTAGGTGACTGCTTTTGGCTCTTTTATCTATGCCTCTTGTAATAAAGCTGGTAGGAACATCCTTTGGAATCTCTTACGCACCTTCGCTTCCTCGGCTAACCTTCCCTGGTTGGTTGGAGGTGATTTCAATACTATCATAGTTGAAAAGAAGGGGAGGATGTTCTCCTAACCTTCATTCCATGGAGGACTTCTCTAATATGACCCTTGATTGCAATCTGATCGACATTGGTTTCACTGGGTCTAACTTCACGTGGCACAACTCTAGGCTTTGGTAGTGTCTTGATAGGGCCTTCTTTAATTCTCTTTGGTTCAATAAATGGTCTTCTACCACTGTTGAGCATTTGAGCAGAACTTTGTCGACCATGCTCCTCTTTGATTTCCTTCAATAATCCCCACAAAACCCGTCTACTCCCCCTCCATTTAGATTTCAAAACATGTGGACCCAACATAGTGACTTCACCAATGTCACTATCACTAATTGGATGGCCCCTATTTTCCCGGATAATTCTGTTCAAGGTATGACTCGTCTATGGCTTAAGCTCAAAAGACTTAAACAAAATCTTAATTGGTGGAACAAACACATTTTTAAAAATCTTTTCACAAATCTTAAAGCTATGGAACAAGAGGTTTGTTCTCTTGAAGATGCTATCTCAACTGATCCTAGTAAACTTGAGGAGTTGAACATTGCCAAGAATAACTTGCTTAATTATCAAAACATGGAAGAAACCTATTGGCGTCAAAAGCGCAAGCAAACATATTCGAAGGTGACAAAACACCGGTACTTTCATGCCATTTGTAATAAATGGAAAGTCTTAAACTTCGATTAAGAAAATTAAGAACTCTAATGGTGAATGGATAACTGATAACAATGATATTAAGGATTATGTCATTCATCATTTCCAAACTTTATTAAATTCTAAGCCATTGCTAGATACTTTATCAAACACCCATCTTATTCCTTCTATGATTAACAGTAAGGATAATCATTTACTCATTATGTGTCCTTCGAAGGAGATTAGTAATACTCTTAAGAACATGAACGACTTTGTTTTTTGATGGCTATCGACCCACTTCACTATTGGCCATTTATTAAAACCGATTTAGTTAATCGTTATTGATTTCTTTGATGGCAATCCCATCCCAAATACTTTTCAAGCACTTATCCTTATTCCCAAAACTAACAATCTTGAATCTTGGGGTGATTTTAGACCGATTAGTCTTTGCACCTTTTTTCAAAAACTCATTGCTAAATTAATAAATAATAGGCTTAGCCCTTTGCTTCCTAAAATCATCTCCCCTAATCAAACTAGTTTTGTTAAACACAGAACAATATCGGATAATATTCTTCTCGCTCAAGAAATGGTTCATGACATTGATATCAATTCTAGAGGAGGCAACATCTTATTCAAAGCGGACATCGCTAAAGCCTTTGATAATCTCTCATGGGACTTTCTCTTTCAAATCCAAATTTGTTTGTTTTTTTCGATAGTTTTATCCAGATTATAAAAGATGTATCACGAATATGCGGTTTTGGTTATCATGAATGGTGAGTCCATAGGTTTCTTTCCTTCTAGCCATGGTTTGAGGCAAGGTGACCCACTATCACCTTCTCTTTTTATCATCGCTATTGAATACTTGTCAAGGAGCCTGAATGATCTTTTTGCTAATAAGCCTAATATGTCTTTTAAAACTCATGAAGGTTTCCCTATTTCTCATCTTAGCTTTCGATGATTTCATTATCTTGACAGCGGTTCCATTCAACATGTTAAAACCATCAAGAACCTTCTAAATGATTTTGGTAAAGTTAGTGGTCTTTTTCTTAATGAAGGAAAATGCTATTTTATTCCTTCAACTAAGATTCCTCTAATAGACTTAACCAAATATCCGAATTACTAATTTTAAGCAAAATCAACTCCCTCTTAATTACCTTGGAGCTCGCTTTTCAAAGGCCATAAAGATCACACCTTTTGATGATCTAATTCAAAAAATTTCTAACAAAATTTTGGTTTGGGAATTTCATTTACTCTCTCTCGTGGTAGGCTTACCTTGATCAAGAGCACTCTAAATTCCATGCCCATATACCTTCTTCAAACCATTGTGCCTACCAACTCTACCATAACAGAATTGAGCATCTCTTAAACAAATTCTTACGGGGAACCAATACATCCTCTAAAAGAATGCTGGTCATCACGGTCTAATAGTTGTGGTACTCTTGAAGAGGGAGGTGCAGGATGTAAATCCATTAAAGAAGTTATCCATGCCTTCTCATACAAACTTTGGTGGAACTTTAGGAGCAAAAATAGTCTTTGGGGTAATTTCATGACTTCTAAATATTGCCGGGTAAACATCCTCTCATTTGTCCTTTTAAATCAGGCGATTTTCACTGTGGAGAAGACTTTGTTCTCAAATGGGATGTAGAATCCTTAATTTTTTGGGGCATAAACTCAATTCTTTTTTTTTGGCAGACAAGAGTGGTTACGGCTCCATTGATGACTTACTCTACACTCACTCCACCTCGATATTAGAGTTAATTCATTACGGCAAAATCACATGTGGAACACTAGTAAGATTCTTGATTCTATTCCTTCCACTTTCTTAAATATGATTACTAGTATTCCTATCACTCCCAACAATCATGATCAGATTATCTTTAAGTTATATCTCATAATGGGGATTTCAACCTTAAAATGTGTGGATTCACATTAAAGACAATCAAGATTCTTCTATTGTGTTCTCCAAAATTTGGAATAGCAATATCCCCTCTTCTTACTCTGTTCTTACTTGGCGTATCCTAAAAAACTTTATTCCTGTTGACTCTTTGTTGTGGGGTAAAGGGTTTTATTTACCCTCTAAATGTCAATGTTGTTCCCATATTGAGAATGTTAACCATATTTTTGTTAATGGGACTATTGCCTCTAAAATTTAGATTTGGTATGACAATCTATTCAACACTATCAATTTTAATTGTTCTTTTACTTTATATCAACTTCTTGAAGTTTACTTTGACAATGCAATTAAAGGTCATATTAAAATCATAATCGCCATTACTCTTATTTGGTTCATATGGATGGACCGAAATGAAGCTAAACATAGTGGGATTCGTATGAATCACATGAGGATTATTGCTAGAACTAAAAACAAAATTTGTGACTTATTTAAAGCCAATTTAATCCATCACAAGCATTTTAAAGGTTGTAAATCTGTCGCTAATAAACTGGGCCTCAACCTTCCAGACCAGTCTTACTATCGAAATGATAGAATGGTTTTTTGGAAAACCTCTTGATCAATTAAAATTATTGATGGCTCTCTCTCATAATGGCTTGGGTTGTGGAGGCATTTTCGAGGATTCTAAGGGTATTGTTCTATGTGCATTTGCTTATCCCCTTATTTCCGCTTGTTCCTTATCTTGAGCTTATGGCGTCCACAAAGCTCTAGAAATTTGTCTTCAAAATGGCGGCTCAATATTTGGATAGAGGTGGGCTTCTTCTGATTGACCTTTTGACTTCTACCAATATGAGCAACGCTTGTTTGTACTACCTCCTCAAGCAAACTAGGGCTCTTCTCTCTTAACTAAATTTTACCATCACTCATGTTTGGCGTGAAGGTAACGCATGTGCTGATTACCTTACAAATCTGGGTGCGAGATTAGATAGTATCATCCTCTTTAATCAATTTACATTACCCAAATACAGTGGTCGGTTAACTTGGACAATTTCGGGCTTCCTTACCTCAGAATCTAACTCTCCTCTTTGTCTCTCTTTTTTCTATTTTCTGTTCCCTTGTGTCCTAACTCTCCTTGACATTTTTCTTTTACTTCTGGGAGTTATATTTTACTTCATTTTTGTGTATGATGAGGACATTTGGTTTTTTTGCTGATACTTATCATCCTCGATGTTGTTTTTTCTTGGAAACGGACCCCATTCATCATGCCATTTCCTGTTTCAACAAGGTTTCTTTGGTGGAATCTTACTGTGGGGTGCTTTCTTCCTTTCTTCCTCCAGCTATCGATGTTCTTTGCGGCTTTCTCGATCTGACCTTCTTACCCTTAATGGCTAACTTATGTTGCAATAGTTGCTCTAATGGGAGTGACTCTCGATTACTGAATTATTTTTGTTTGGGTTCTTTGCTCATTTTGGGTGGCGTGAATCATATCTCTGATCTTTGTTTATATTGTAATCTTGCATCTATTGGAGTACGTCTTTGTTACCTTCTTGGATTGGAGTGCCATTTCTATTAGTGTGGTACTATAGTCGATGTTATTCTTTGCTTTAAGACTTTGGATGTTTGTGGATTTGGTTTATCGATTAGTTTTGGCTCTATCTTAACTGCTATAATATCCCTTTTAGTCTTTGTTAGTATTGTGCGGATCACTATGTCTTATCAAGCGTTCTACTTGATCATAAACTATGGTTGGTATACTCTCAATGAATTATTTTTTGGCTTGTGGGGTATTTCTCCAAGGATTGTGGGCTGAATAGGGATATTGTTCTTCTTTGTTATGAATGTTCCTTATGTCATAGTTTTAGAGGCGATTTGGTTCCTTGAGGCTTCTATCAATCTTCTGTCTGGTTTTGTTTTCCCGGGCGGAAGCTTGGATTTTCTCAATGGATCATTATCACGCATTTGTTGTGATTGTGGGTAATTTTGTATTCCGATTTTTGGTTTCTGTTTTCCTTGTCCGAAGATGCCAACATCTGGATTGTTGTTTGTCCTTCTTTGTGGTCTTCTCTCCATTTGTTATGTTATGAACATGCCTTTTTAAATATCCTTTTTTTTGTTATCTTTGGAAGGGCATCAATGGTTTATCTTATAAGCATAATGGGATTATTGGCAATCCTATTGGTTATTATTGTCACTATCCTTGGCAGTGTTGGATTATGGTGATTAAGCACCCTATTCGTCGATTTCTCACGAATGTAATTTGCTTGGGGTGGGGTGCTATTCATTATCTATCCTTTCATTTACTTATATATAATTTTGGGTGGCCTCTTGGCGGCTTGGTTGATCTTAAATTTGTCACGTTTGTTACGGTTTACCTTGTTCAACATGTTGTTCGATTGCTTGGTGGACTTTGCTTTGAACCCCTTTTGGTCTCTTAGTTGCTTATCATCGGACTAATGTGATCTATCATATCTGCTATTTCTTTCTTCCTCTCTCGATAAACCCCATCTGCTCATATTGGATGGGAGGCATTATGACATTAGCTTTTTTGTTGTTTTGATTGTTTCATGTCGAAGCTTGGTTTATCCGCCACCCTTGTTGGCTCCTTCTATGTTGGTCAAGATTTATGGTCCATCTCACAAACAATCGCTCGATGCTCGATGGTGATGGTTTTGGAGATTGTTTGTGTTGCCTTCAAGATAACGCTTTTATGGCCTAATACCTACTATGATTGGGAGGTTTTATGGCCAATCAGTCCTTCTGCCTTGAATGTTGCCATCTTCATTGTTGTCGTCTTGGCTATTTTGCTTTGGTTATCCATTGTCTATCTTTTTGCATTCTATTTTACATTGTTGCATTACTTATTTTAGAGGTTGGCTTTCAGATCTTTATTTTACGGGCTTGTCATCTCCTGAATCCGTAATTTGCATTACCATGTCTCTATTCTATCTCGGTTCGTTTGGTTTGCGCTTTTTTTGAGTCTATTCGAAAGAGTGGTGTTATGGGAAGTTGCTACCTTTTGTTGTCTTGTTCTCTGATCGAGTGGATTATCAATTTTGACCCAGAGGCCATGGGAGTAGCTCTAAATGTCCTTACTTGTTAGTTTTGGTTGGTTGCATTTTTCTCTTTGAGCTATGCTCCTTCCTTTACAATTGTCTTTCCAATTACTCATATGGACTTTTTTTGGTGGTGGGTTTATATGCTGGTTTCACTTGGATATGAGGCTCTAGCTAAGATGACTAATTCCCCTATGTTTATATACTCTCATGTTAGGATGACTATATTGCTGATATCTTTCTTGAATGAGACAACTTACCATTTAGCTCTTTGTAATTACCTCTCTATTTTAGATATGATTGTTTTAGGATTGCGGTAATAAAGTTCATAAGACTATCAACAACCTGGGTGTTACCTCCTCACGTTTGTTGGCTATGATATGTGATGTTTTCACTCCCTTTGGTATGGTAGTAGCTCATGTGATGTAACCCTTCTAATGAAGTTTGGATGCTCAATTTTGCATCGCCCCAATTTGATGTGATTGAGCTGAGCCTTCTTTATCAACTTTCCCATTATCGCTCTCTTTTATTGTTTTCATTCATCTCTATTTGTATTATTTTTTCTAATCTCCTCTCTAGTGTCACTTTGCGATTCTCCTTGTTCTCTTGAGGTTTGCTCCATATTACCAAGCTCTCTACAACCATCGAGGATTGGCCTTAATCTTCCTTTCGATTATTATGTTAGCCATATATTCTTTTGATTGCTTTAATGTTTTCTCTTGCTTTTGGATGTACTTAGATGGGGATTTACTGAGATTGTAGCTCTTTGAGCGAGATGAGTTTATCCTCTTTAAGGATCTTGTAACCTTTTTTTGTGGCAATAAAATACCCCCGTATAATGGGGTTTCCTTTAAAAAAAAAAGAGAGGAAAGTGGTATATTAGTCTGGACAACCATGAAGTTGTGAGGCTTTAAGTAGCCCTAAGTAGGTCTTGTTCCTTTCACCTTTGGTTAACAATGGTGTCATACTCACTTATGCCTTTCATACATTCATATATGCATGTGAAAATTGGATAAGAAACCCCTTTGCTACTTAATGAAAATCCTGCATCATAAACATCCAAAATTTTTTAAGTAAATTACTTAGCATGCATCATAAAGTGTGCTAAATATTCCCATTTGCATGTGTATATATGTTTAGAACTCATTCATATGCATGTTATACATGTTGGGAAAGAAATGAAGTGATGTATGTTTTGTGAATTTAGTTCATTTTAATTAATCTTAAAAATATCTTTCTTTTTGAATAGGTTTGTTTAGAGTTCATCTAAACTTAGGATTAATTAAAACACTTAATTAAAACATTCACTAAACAAAACTAAAATATGAATCCACTTTAGAAATTACTTAGGTTAGGGAAGGAAAGAGAAATTCTCTTCTCTTTCCCTCTCTTTATAACTTAGTAATTAATTGTATGATTCACTTGTACCTAATGAAAACATAAAATAAAAATCAACCCAAAACAATTAAATCACTTAAATGAAACTCTCCTCTAAGTTGAACATCCTTCACACTTAGGAAATTTTAACTTAAAGTCATAGCTAATCATACCATACAAACCTCTAAAGCACACACATTAGGCTAAGTCACCACTTCTAGCTTTAGGTTAGGGCGGTGCATGATTTGATGTTTAGTTTTATTTTGTGATATATGTTTTAGTCTGGAAGTTAGGGTGAATGTGCGTATAATGAATGGTAGGGCAATCTTAGTCTAACCATTGTGTTTTGTAGGGGATTGTGCTTGAGGGGCGCTGTAATAAAATAAAAAATGCTTTTATTGTGCATGTACTTCTACCCCTAAGCATAATCCAATAGGCCAGGTGGACTTAGTCACCTATGTGTGGGGTGATAAGTCCAATATATATGCTTGAGATTTGGTGGTTTGTTTAGCTAATCTTTATTTTGCACGTGTTAGCTAGATTTACTTTCCCTTTTCATGTAATGTTTATAATTAGGATTTTAGAATGATTGTTATGGGGATTAGGATGAGCATTGGTCATAAGATTTCATCTTAAGCACCATGTGAATCCTTTGGTGCATCCACCTTCCAACCATCCAAAAGAAGGAACCAAAGAAGAAAGAAGAAAATAAGAATAAAGAAGAAAAGAAGAATGAAGAAATGAAGCTTGAGGAACCCCATAACAATGAGTTTCTTGCTTAATTGTATGTAATTTATTTATAATCCGGGTTGTATAAGGGTAGAGCTTAGCTACCCAATTTGATTTGTGTTTGTGGACCCACCACAATGGCCTCTTTATTCTTTGCATTAGCTTTATAAATTGATTGATGATTGGTTTAACTTGTGCATTAAGTGACATCCTTTTCCTAGTTTCTTCCTCGCTTTATGTATGGCCTGGATGTGGATTAGGCTCTTAGGGAAAAATACATCTTCTACCAAATTTAACAATTCAAAACTAAAAATAAAGAACTCATAACCTCACCTAAAGCTTAGGCTAAAATAAAGATAAAAGAATTAGTAACCCCTTAGCTGGATGAGTACTTCATTTATAATATCATTCATAGATGCATATTATTTGCACTCTTGATTGAAGGGCTTTCACCTTTGCCAGAGAAACTTGGCTTCACCTTTGAGAGCCATGGTGGAAACACACCTCCTCCCTTCTCACTGATTTTGACAAATAATCTCATTTCTCATGCATTAAGAATATGAATCATATTGGCCTAAGTCAAAATGATTGTCCAAAAAAATAAAAATAAAATGAAATCTGAATTGCATTAGATTTAAGTCATTTGAAGCATACCCTTACATAATCTAGTCTCTTTAGGGAGTGAGTTTAAGGACTTAGTTCCTTTCTAAATAAATAACAGCCTAACCATCTTGCATAAAGCATATGACTTTCCTACATGAATTTTAAACCATAGGAGGAGTTAGTTGGCGGCCACCCCTAGGTGCTTGTAAGTCAAAGCAGCCAGGTGGTTTGTCCTCTCTTATGGATGCAAACCAAATACCCATTTTCACCTTAGATTTAGGTTATGCTTTTGGCCCTTGCCAAAGCTCCCTAGATTTAGGTTCTGAGGGTGCTTCTCCCCTTTGTGAGCCATAAACATAAATCCTCACCTCTTAAGAATTTCCATAATCTTATGTTATGAAATTGTAAGATCTAAATTTCTAATTAAAAATTCAACTCAAACAAATTTAATCAATTTCAAAAATGTAAAGCCCAACCATATGATAATTTGAGATGCCTGCTAGGTTTTCTAGCATCGTGGGCATCTCCTACTTATCTTCCTTTTGGCTTTGATAATAACTCTTTATCTTTGATCAATCCCATTTGATCTTCCAAAATAAACTAATCGATTGATAGTCCTACTTATTGAAATATTTAGAGATAACGATCATTTACCTTAATCGAGAGTATTCCTAAGGGATCCCGGCTCTTAGGATGTAATTAATTATGGGGGCTTGCCCATGGAGGGAACTTAACGAACCCGATTTAAAATAAACTCTACTTTACTTTTTCATGTAAAGTAGGGGAAGAATCTCTGGTACATATGCATACCCATTGTCCTTAGGAGTCCTTATTCAGGTGATTAGGTCCATTGTAGAGTGGTGACTTCTATCTTTTGAGATAGTACATCTCTCCTCAATGTCGTACCCGATCACCATAATAAGAACATCTATGGATCTATGTGGTGTCCCAAATAAGACATATTTTTTTTATATATTTCTAGTTTTATTTATTCTCTTTTTTGAAAGGGAGGGGGATAGATGAAGGTAGGAATTGTATAAGAATACTTCACAACAGGGTCTTCATTCTTTATTTCTTCATTTTTTAATTTCTTCCTTTCTTCATTTCTTCATTTTGATTTTGCTCCATTCCTTTCTTTCTTTTGATTTGACTTGAGATGTAGTTTGATCTAAGGCTTCACATGGTATATAAGACATAGTCTTATAACCAATGTTCACCTTAATTTTTCCATAACATTCATTCCAAATTTCAATTGCAAAATTTACATCAAAAAGGGAAAGATAAATCTAACTAAACATGCAAAATAGAGATTAGCTAAACATACCACACAATCCCAAGAAATTATATGAATAATTTGGACTTAGCACCCCACACATGGGTAACCAAGTCCACCTATCCTAATTTGAATCATGCTTAGGGGTATAAGAAACCCGCACAACAAAAGCATTTTTTATATTTTTAGTATAGTGCCCCTTAAGCACAATCCCCAACATAAGACATGATTAAGTTGATATCATCCTATCATCTAGTCTACGCACAAGCACCCTAATATCCAGTCTAAAAATATTACATAACAAAATAAAATCAAGCATCAAACCATGGATTGCCCTAACATAGAGCTAAAAATGGTGACTTAGCCTAATGTGTGTGTGCCATTTATGGCTTGTGTGGCATGTCTTAGCTAGGCTTTAAGGTTAGAATTTCCTAAGTGTGAAGGATTCAATTTAGAGGGTAGTTTCATTTTAAGTGATTTAGTTGATTTGTCAATTTTAGTTAGTGATTTGATTTGGTTTGAATGAACCTACACTTAGTTACTAAATATTGTAAAGAGAAGAAAAGAAAGAGAACTTCTCTTTCAACTCTACCTTAAAACATTTCTAACTTAGATTAATTGATGAATTTTCTTTAATGAATGTTTTATTATGTGTTTTAATTAGCCCTAAGCATCTTAGGATTAATTAACACACAACCATTTATTTCTTTCCACCATATATACCATGCATATAAATGATCCTAAGCATACCTATATATGCAATGCAAATGTTAGCACACTTTGATGATGAATGCTAAGAGATATGATCTGAGAATTTGGATGTTCCATTGATGCATGTTTTTATTATGTAGAAAAGAGGGATTTTTCATCTTTTAACATAATGCACATTCACAAGTATAAAAGACTTAAGTGAGTATGATGCCATTATTTTCTACACTATGGGCGTAAGGTACAAGACCTACTTAGGGCTACTTAAAGCCTCGCCGCCCCGGGATGTCCAAACTAATATATCACTTTTCTTAAATACATATAGATGTATAAAAAGAAATAAATAGATGAAGAATCATGCAAAAGATTTTTGTTTGATTTGGTTGTATAATTTACATGTGTGATTGTGAGGATCCTTCTTAAGTCATAACATAGAAATGCATTTGAATAGATTTAAGCAAGTGTTGTGTTCTTTTCAAATGAACTATACACTTTGCAAATCCTATACAAATCCATGTTAAGGGAAGAGAAAACAACATAAAATACATCTTATGCTATAATCACATGCAATCTTATAAGTACTTATAAGTTGCATCACTTCATTCATAATCTTTGATTTATATGTTTTGAAAATAAATTTTGGTTTAATAGTGATAATAGCCACTCATATTCTTAATTTTAGCCAACACATGCAATTTGTCATAAAAGAAAACATTTTATTTAATTGATTTCCCAAAAGAGATGAATGCTTGATTTCATATGACAAATAATATTTAGCATGCTTGGAAAGAAACAAAGTGAGTATGCATATGACATCATTCACCCTAATTAATTTCTAAAGACAATCCGATAAATTAAGATCATTTAAAGTGAATCAAAATTTTTTAAGGAGAATTTTTTTTTTGAATTTGATTTGACTTAGGAAATGTGAAAAGAGTTTGCTAGTCCTAACCCATTTCTCCTATGTGTGACTTGGTTTGGTTTAATTTTAGATCAATTAGGTTAATTTTATATTTTATTTAGGTTAAGGTATGAATTAAATCTATTAATTATCCCTTACCTACTCCACTTTAATATAATTAAACAAATAATTATTAGCCAACATATGATACACAACCATTTAGAATTTAAATCAGCTCACAATTATTGATTAATTAAGCTAAAGAGTTTAATTAAGTACTTTCATAACCATCCAACACATGTAGCTTGATTATAATTTCCTTTGAAGTCTCTTAGGTTATTGAACACCTAAGAATCTATCCAAGAATTAATTTATTAAGTTCTAGAGTGATTTAGTTTTGAATTTGATTAATTGAATTAGTTAATGAGGTGATTAAGCCATTAATTAATTTGCAAATTTAGTAAGTGTTTACCCAAATGAAGTAAACTTAGGGGAAAAGATTGGAAGAGAAATCTTAATCTCATTCCCTAAGTCCATTCACTATTTCATGATGATTAACAAGCTTAATTAATGAATTTATCACTGTTTAATAGGTTAATTAATCATTTAATTAATTATGAAAGTGATTAGGGATGAAATAAGCAATTCCTCTAATTAATCCAATAATAAATTTCAAGAAAATCATGGGAGGCAGAGGTCATCCCACTAATTAACTCTAGAAAGTTTGGAATTAGTTGCTGAAGTAAATAAGAAGTAATTAGCCTAATTACATACCCAATAAAACTCAAATTAAGTGAGAATTATTATTTAAAATCAATTAAACTAAATTTTATATTATTCTCCTTTGAATTATCTTTAAAATAAACTCGAGTTTGTATTTTTTGGATTTTTCTATAATTAGTTATAAATTTTAGAAGTTTCAGTATTAAAAATGAATTAATTAGAGCTAATTAAACCTCTAATCCCGTCAGACCGCTTGGTGGATGATGCGTCGCCCTTTCCACATGATGCGATGAGATAGGTTATTTAAGTTTTCACATCCTGGTCGAGTCACCGGAGGCGATGCTTTCTCCATCGCCGGACGATCTACGACCGCGATTAATCAGAGCTTAAATTAAAGGGAGATCTATCTTGATTTAATCATAACCATCCATTCCAATCATGTGAAATGGACGGTGTGTGATTTATCTTCTCCCGAGCGGTGAGAGACGGATGCCGTCCATCGATCATCACTAGATCCAAGCTCACTCGAGCTCAGATGGAGTTCAAACTCACCCCACACCTTTGGGGAAGCACAAGCAATGAATCCAACAGTTAAGATCTCAAGGGATTACAATTTCCTTCATAAAGGACCAACCAATTTTTATCTTAAGATCGATTTTGAGCAATACCTAACCGGAGGCTATCACCGGCGCTTCCAACGAAGGAGGTAGCTTCATCTAGTAGAGATGAAGCCTTATTGAAGGTATCAAGTCTTGATTTGAAGTGGATGGCTTGGTTGACCAAGCTCCCCTTCAATGGCAATCGACTTTGATCAAAGTCCTCCTTCTCGTGGCTTGGTGACTTGGGAAACAACTTGATTGAGCTCGATGAAGTCCCTTGATGGTGCTTGCAAGCTTAATTTGGTTTTGGTGGAGAATTGAGTGACTTGGAAATGGGATGGGCCTCCCCTATTTCAGCTCTGAGCAAAGGTCAGAAGGAGAATTCAAGGGAGCTTGGAAATGGCTTAGGGAAGCTTGGTTTCAATTCCTAGAGCTCAGTCGAATTGAGTGCTTCTTATTTGAGTGGGAATGAGGGGAGTAAGAAGAGTAGAGTTGCTATTTTTGATCAATTGCTAAAATTGGTTGGTCAATTTAAGCTATTTAGCATCCCATGTGATTTATTTTAGGTAGTGAAGGGAAGGAGAGTGAGTGCCCATGTGCTAGGTGAGTGCATTGGGTGATCCAAGTGCTCTATTCCCATTAGAGGGGCCGATTTGGCCTTGGATTGGGTCATGGCTGTCCCTAGCTCATTGGGTCATGTTCACCACCCTCATTGGTATCCATGTGGACCACTATGAGGATGTCAAGTGGCCTTGAGAAGAAAATGACCAAATTTCAAGTGAATTTGGTCATAAAATACCCTTTAACCTAAGGGTAAAATGGTCATTTGGCCTTGATTTTGATTTGGGCAGATTTGAAATGATTCAAAAATGGGTTGGGCTAAATTTGAAGTGATTTGGAGTTCATCTGGTTTGGATTGGTTAAATTTGACCCATTTAGGTCAAGTTGGGTTAAATTGGGTTAGGTTGACCAATTGGTCAAATTGGGACAAACCATGGGTTAGGCAAGTTAAAATGATCATTTGGAGCCTATGGGTATCATTAGTTTGGTTCAATTTGGTTTATGTTTGGTTTTAGTTCATTTAGGTTCATTTAGGTCAAATGGGCCAAGTTGACCAATTTGACCCATTTGAACCAATTGGGTTAGGTCATGGGTTGGTTTAGGCTTGGTTGATCATTTGAAATGTATTGCAAGCTTTGGTTTCAATCAATTTTGATTTAGTTTGATTTCAAGTTGATTTGACCTTTTAGGTCAAGTTGGGTTCATTGTCAATTGAGCTAGGTTGGGTCTAGTTGGCCAATTGAAGCTTAGGTCAAGTTCAACAATCAATAGAATGAATTTGACCTATTGGTTGCAATCAATTTGGCATAGATCAAGATTTGACCCATTTTGACTTTTTAGGTCAACTTGCTTCAACTTAGGTCAAGTGACTAATTAGGCTTGGTTTGGCTCAATTGATGGCTTGGTCAAGTTCAATCATTGATTATGGATTATTTTGTTCAATGGTTTCAATCAATTTGGCTTATAGTGAATTTTGGCTAGTTTGGATTTCATTTGGGCTAAGTGTTGACTTGGTTTGACCCAATTTGAGTGATTGATCATCTTAGGATAATTGTTGCTTACAATGTGAGGCTTAGATGGGCTTAGTTCAATCCAATTTGGGTTAGATTAGAATTTGGCTCAAAAAGGTGCTTTAGGTCACTTTGGGTCAAGTGAGCCTAAGTGGGTTAATTGGCTTGATCAAGGCTTGATTCAAGTTTAGTTGAACTCACATATGAACTTATGAAGTAAATATAAATCTAATTGCAAGTGATTTGGAGTCAAATGGGTTTTGATTCATTTGACAATTTCAAGTCAAAAGGGTGAACATGGGTTTGACTTGGGTTAGCTTGATATTGGTTTGGTGTTCATAGTTTATGTTTATATTTGGACATGTGATTGAAGGAATGATTGTTTGGAATGATTTGGCTAAGTTCAAGGATTTGATTTGAAAGAGTATATATTGGATTTAAGTTGGATTTTGATTTGAGTTTTGAATTTAGTTTTGGTTTTTTAAATTTATATTTTATTTATATTTATGAATATAAATGAGAATATAAAAGGGTTAAGAGAAAATCTTTTGATTTTGGAGTGATTTGAATTTGATTTGAGCTAAGTCCAAAAGATGAAATCGAAAGGGCATAGGAAAGATTTTGGATTTGGAATTGATCATGGGTTTTAATCATTTGAGATTTGATTCATGATTTGGATTTGGAATTGGTTCATGATTTGAGGAAATTAATTGGAATTGATTTAAGATTTAATTTGGAATTGATTTGTGAAGGGAATCAAGGATTGGGTTTAAGATATAGGGTAGGCAAGTCTTCCTAAAACCCTTAAGGCATAACCTACTCCTATGGCTAACTCTTCTAAGTCTCTAGGGTTATATTAAGTGTTCACCTAATCACTAGAAGTGTCTTATGACTAAGGAACTTTTACTGTTTAGAGGAGTCCTTATGTCCAGGATGGAGAAGTTGAAAGCTCACTCCAAAAGTTAGGTCAACGATGTTGTATGTCCAACATCATGCATATCATATTGAATCACTCTTACAAAAATGAGGCCCTCCATTTCAACACTTTAGAGACCGCTTGATCTATGAGAGCAACCCCTTATAATGGAGCTTCACCCTCTTTCTCTTTTGATTTATCCAATAACTATATTTCATCATGCATTTAGGCATAAATATCACAAAGCCTTTGTCCAAAATATTGTGTCAAAAATTAAATAAAAATTGTAAAGATTTGCATTATAGATTAAGACATATGCTCATACCACTAATACTATAGTCTCTTAGGGAGTGGGTTTATGACTTTAGTTTCTTTCCAATTTAATAACAAGCCAAGCCATCTAGCAATTTTATAAGACCAGACTACATGGTTTTGAATCATAGGAGGTGTTAGCTGGTGGTCACTCTAGGCGGTTGTAAGTCCAAAAGTCGGACGAGTTTATCCTCTCTTATAGAGATAAACCCTAATGTCCACCTTTCGCTTAGATTTAGGGCATGCTTTAGCTTGTGCTAAGCTCTTTAGATTTAGGATCCGAGGTTGCTTGTTTCCTTCGGGCTATGAGCATAAATCCTCACCTCTTAGGCATTTCCACAATCTTGTGTTGATGGATTATAATCCCTAACAATCTAATAAAAAAATTAACTCAAACAAAATAAATCCTCTCATTTTCAAATGTATTAAGCCTCACCATAGGATGGGTTGGAATGCTCATTAGGCTTTCTAGTATCATGAGCATTTCCTACTTATTTTTCACTTGGATTCCAAAATAAGTCTTTTCAATTGAACAATCCCATTTGATTTTCCAAAATAACCAATCCTTTGATAGTCTTAACCTTGAAATATTTGGAGACAATAATTGATTATTTTAATTGATAGTTTTCTTAAGAAATATCATTTACTAGGACATAATTAACTATGTAGGCTTGCCTTCATAGGGAACTTAAGAACCCAGCTTAAAATAAACTCTATTATACTTTTTCATGTAAAGTAGGAAAAATATTTCTCGTATATTCAATGACCCATCATGCCTTAGGGGTCCTTATTAGATGATTAGGTCCATTATATAGCGATGTTTCTATCTTTCATGGTACATCATACCTTAATGTTGTACCCAATCATTTCAATAAGTATCCACTACGATCTGCATGGTGTCCACTCACATCCAAAAATAAATACCACTAGTCAATTAGGCTATGTAGGCCAATTGGGTTGGCTTAGTCAAATTGATTTCAATTAACGATTGTAGGGTGTTCAATAATCAATTTATGATTAAGTAGAGGTATTGGTTGCAATCATGTTGGATTGAAATGAGATTTTCCCTAATTTGGCCCTTTAGGTCAATTGGGTCAACTTGGGTTAAGTGATCAAATTGGCTTGATTTGACCTAATTGATTGCAATTGAGCAATCAAAGATGATAAAAAATCATTATGAAATGGATTGTATGAGTTGATTTATTCTAATTTGGGTTGGATTGAAGTTTGAATCAAATTGACCATTTAGGTCTCATTGGGTCAAGTGAACCAATCAGGTTGATGGGTTGAGTTGGGTTGAGTTGGTGTCAATTAAGTGTTAAGAGAGGTTCAATGATGGATTTAGAGTTGATTAGTGGCTTTGATCACAATTGATTTGGGCTCAATTAAGTTTTAGCTCATTTGAACCCTTTAGGTCAAATGGGCTAACTTGGGTTAAAGTTCAGGTTAATTTGGCTTGGAGCTTGGATTATAAAATCAAATTCAAATAAGATTAATTGAATATGTCTAAGTTGGTTTTTCTCTAATCGTAGAGCTTAAGTTTGAATGAGTGAATGAGAATGAGTTTTGGTTTAGGCCTTCGGGTAGGTGAAATCTATTTGTCCTAAGGTAAACTTTTGGCTTAGGGTTATATTTTCTAAATCTCTAAGCTTGGGTTTAGTGTTTCTTTAATCACTAAAAGTGTCTTGGCATTAAGAAAATCCAAGTGTCTAGAAGGTTCCTAAGTTTAAGATGAGAAAGGTTAATTCTCACTCCAAAAGTGAGGTCAACACCCACTTAATCATCATAAATTAGCAAATTCAATCTTTATATAATACAATATAAGTTAGACTATTTTCATCTTAGGAATTGAGATTTACAACTCAATCAATGAAGCCATGTAGCCCAATCATATATGTATGTAATGCTTTTAATTTATGAAAATTTCTTTTGAAATGAAATGCAATTTTTTTAGTACATGACTGATAAGGTTATGTATGAAAATTTATTAGTAAGTGCAAGGTTTGATGCTAATTCTTTCATTAAGCATTTCTTCATAGAAAAAATAAATAGCCAAACAATATTAATTAATAATGGTATATAAATATGTTTTTAATTCATTTTTAATTAGCATGTAATTAGTTGCTTCCATTTTTTGAGTGTAAAGGTGTTAGAGATGTCTTAGGGTAGAAGAAGGTAAGAATTAAGGCTTGTCTAAGCCTTATGAAAAAGAGAGAGGAATTATGTTTTAGAGTTGGTTGGAGTAAGAGTTGGGAAAGATAATCTAAGACTTACTAAAGCCCTATATGATCAACCGCTAACCCTCATCAAAGCATAGAGCATCCACCAAGACTTCTCACATAAAATTTGTTCAAGAAAAATTTATTTTTAATGCTGAATGAGATAAGAAAAATATAAGATGCTTTTTATAGAAATTTTCTAAGCATATATACATTTGGACAGTCATTAGAGCTAATAAAATACTAGTTCATAGAATAATGACTTATCTTAACGCTAAAGGAATAAAATGTTAAAAAAGATTAAACAAATTTAAAGCTTCAAAAGCATAAATTTTTTTTTTTTTACAAACTAACAAGTCAAGTAGAGTGACCTTGAAATCAATAAATCTTTAAAGGTCTTTACCTTTTTGACTTGTAGGGCAGAACTACCCATCAAATGATCTTAATTTAAGCTTCTTAGTTATTTTTAATGGCTTAAAAGGGATTATAGGTCATTCATAGGCTTATTGGAGAGTTGTGCATGATGAATTGCTTAAATCTTAATGTTATATCTTAGTTTATGATCTTGTCCTTGATCTTAGTTTTAGTGCTACATCACCAACTCAGTTAGTTGAGTTTACTAGTTCAATGTTAAAATTAGGTTCATTTAGAGAGATAAGGCTAGCTTAGTTCATGTAGGGGGCTAGCCAAATAGGGGCCATTCTAGCTTGGATAACTCCCTAAAGTGTTAGGAAATGTCTAAGTTATAAGCAAAATATGGTTGATTTAGTAGATCTAAACTTGAGTGAACCTTTAAGTGTCTAAATGGGCATTTTTGTTCAAATGAATTGACTTTTAAGAGCTTGATTATGCCTTTTAATGAGTTATTATTGGCTCACTTGGACATATAGGCACGACTAACTCCAAGCGATAAGGTAGGCATGATATTGAGCATTATTAGGAGTGGCATAAGATTTTTAGTCCCAATGCTAATATTTGACTTCAAGAATTTAATTTTATATGGTTTAAAAATAGATATGGCCAATAACGAGTTAACTTATTTAACCAATGCTTTATTTGACTAAGAATGGGATTGACCTAAGAGTACCAAGGGAACTTATGAATATTTAGGATGTGTTCTAGGATCAAAGGAGGTTTGGCTAAAGTCTAAAGTTGGATACTTAAGGATTATGTTGAAGTTTCCCTAGTTAAGTTTTAGATTAACCTAAGGTTGAACTGTGATTAACCTAATGGGATTCACTACTTAGGGTGACCAGGCGATTCTAATGTATTTTGTTTGATTCAAATTTATGGAAAGGCTAATGGGTTGAATAGTTGGGCCAACAAACTCCAAAAAACTCTAGGGTTGGGTTTGGATTTTTAAGAATGGGTTTGAGTTTAACCTATTACAAATAAGCTAACAAGAGTCAAAAAATATTTTAAATAAATTTCAATTTGCAGAGGTAGATTTTTAATGATATTATCTTGTCATGAAATGTTAAAGACCAATAATATTTAAGCCTTTTAATCTTCATCTTCAAACAAAAATTAATTTGTTCCAAAAAATCCAATCTATTTATTGATCATGACCTGATGGGCATTTTATTTACCCAACTAACTTAACCACATCTATTCAAATGAGTAATGGTACAAAGTGTTATCAATCAGGGCATATGATCTAGTGAACTAAAGAATTTTTTTGAGGTGTTTGTCTTCTTATGAATATTTGATGAATGGATATTTTTAATTGGACTTTATCGTTTGTAGTGAGAGAAACCTTACCTTTAAGCATTGGTTTATTAACCTATTCTATGTCTATAAAAGATAAAACCTATTGGTTCAAAGCATCCATAGGGTTGAAATTCTCTTTAGGGTAAGCAATCTCCTATGCATGCTTTTTTTAAGCATCCATCATAAATTTCTTTCAAACATGACTCTAAACAAAGTTATATCAAACAAAGTCTCTCACCGGAGGTCGATGACAGATAATCTATTGTTTGTTCTACGTGATTAGAATGAATGACTGTGATTAAATGCATTAGAAATTTTGATTTAATTCAAAGATTTAATCTTCGTTGTTCGATCCGTGATCGAACGATTGAGGAGAAAGTGTGTCCTCCGCCACTGAGTCAGCAACCATGTGAGAAATTTTAAATAATGAATCCCATGGCGTCATGCAGAAAGTGTTACCGCATTAGTGCCAATGTGGTGGTAATTACGTAAATCAATTAAAATGGATATAACTTTGAAAAGGTATAACTAATTGTAGAAAAATTTTAAAAATATAAATAAATCTATTTTGGAAAGATTATATAGAGGAGAATTTATAAAAAAAATAAAAGCTTCTATTTTTGTTAAACGATTAGTGACTAATTAGGGTTTGAAGTTTCACTTAATTAATATAATTAAGCCTTAATTACTGGCATAATTGATGTAAAAATTAGTGTGATTGTCCTATAGGATGCTCTCTGCCTCTCATAATTATATCAAGTTAATTTGTTAAGTAATTTGAGAAGTGCAAATTTTCAAATCTAAATTAGTCATTTTATGTATTTAATAATTACATAAAATAAATAAATTTACGAAATTAATTTTGTAAATCTAATTATCTACAAAAAAATAGTAAGGATGATCATAAAAATTAATTAGGACCACTGGTCTTAATTATTTCTCAAAATTACCCCGAAGGGCTTTTATAAAATTAATAAAATCACTAAATATACTATATCTTAGAAAAGCCATAATAATTAGTGTATATCTAAAAAAGTTTGTGGTTAGCTAACAAAGTGGTTTTAATGATATCAAAATCCCCAAATGGTTTAGGCTATTTTGAATGTAATAGATGAATTTAGGTTTTTTTTCATTTATTTAATTAACCCTTAATTATAAGCCCAATTGTATTAGAATTTGTAGAACATGTTTATTTCATATTTATTCATTTCTAGTAATTTTTATCATAACTTTTATTCTTATACTTAAAACTTAATTAAATTTATGAGTTTTTTTGGGCTAATTGATTAAATAATCAATTAATCATAATTAATTTATAAAAATTATCTAAATCACTTTTAAATCATTTAATGAATAGAGATGGGTCAAGGGATAATTTTAATAAAATTTTCTCTTATTTAAAATTAAATAATTGAAATTCTAAAAATTGATCTTTAATGAACTTGATTAGGCTTAAGGGTATTTATCTTAATGTGAATGTTGATAGGAATCAATAAATTCAAATAGGCTATTTGATGGTGTTTAATTTTCTTGCTTCAATTACTCATAAATTTGTGTTACATATGTTCATGGATTCATGTTTTCAAAATTAAAATAAAAGATTGCATTTAATTGTATGCCTTTGAATTTGAATTAAATAGTGTAACTATTATCACTAGTAGATATCAAATTATTTTGCTAATTAATTAAAAGATATCTATTAACCTAAATATAAATAGATATGAATAATTAAAAGTTAAATTTAATTCATATATGTATAAATCATAATTTGAAAGGTATATAGTTTGGAAACCCAATGGTACAGTGGTACTAGTCTGAAGTAGATCTTGATACATCATACCTCTAGTATAACTGTGACACGTACCATGAGATTTATAGTGAGATGCATATTAAGAATGAATTCTTTTTACCTATATATTTAAAATACATTAAAAATTTCATAATTTCATCCTTATGTCCATACATGTATGCATTTGTATATGAATTAACAAGTATATAGTCTGGACATCGAGAACATGAGACTTTAAGTAGTTTCAATAGGGTCTCTGATTATCTCACTTCTCCGGTTCAACAATGACACACACTTGTACAAATTTAATATACTAATATGTATGTATATGCATAAGATATAATTAAATTAATTTCTTCTACAAAATTTATGCATCATATTCCATATGTTAATGAATATAAACTATATGTATTAATTAATTCATGCATTATGTGTGGAATAATCAAAAGATATATGTATATTTGTTATATATAGTTATTTAATTAAACATATTATTTAATCAAGTGAATATTAAGGGTTGATAAAGCAAAGTAAAAAAAACTATTAAATTAACCATGACTTAGTTTTATTAATCCTAAGATGTCTTTCATATTTGGATAATTTTTTTAAGTCAAATCCAAATACATAGCTTAATAAATAAATTAATTATTCATTAAGATGAATAAAAATCATAAAATTTATCTCTTAGATTCAATCTAAGATTAGAGATTAATGTGGATTTTATTCATCCTTCCTCTATTTATAATTTGAATCAAAATTGAAACTCAAAATGAAAACAAAAGCCTAGGTCTAAAATTTATTTCAAAATAATTAATTATATAAAGTGTAATAATAGCTAATAAGAAACTTATATAATTATCATTAGAAAATTTTAAACATTAAATTCTAATTATGACATACCATACTCAGCCTAACACACACATTAGAATACTAAGTCACTAATCTTTTAGTTAGGCTAGTGCTTGCTATGATGATGTAATTTTTTGCATTGTGATGTAATTTTTATTAAACTAGATGTTAGTATTGAATGTGCTTGGTGTAGATGTAAGGGCGATATTAGATTAATTATATCTTATGTAATGGATTGTGCTTAAGGGACCGTTGTAGTAATCAAATTATAAATGCTTCTTGCTTGTAGGTGCTGCTTAAGTTCTTAAGCATAATCTATTAGGATAGTTGGACTTGGTAACCCAAGGTAGGGTGCTAAGTCCAAATATATGAAATAAAACTGCTTAGGTTGAATGTGTGTTAAGCTAACTTCTATTGTGTTGGTGTAGTTAGATTTTCATTTCATAAAAATATAATTCTTATAATAGGCTTAGGATTAGAGCTATGAGGTTTAAGATTAGCACTGACTAGAAGGCTTAGATTTGGGAGGCCTTGTGATGCCTAGAGTGTTGAAATGCAAGAAATGAAGATGAAGATGAAAAACTAAAGACCCTCATAACTTTAATTTTATTTGTAAATTAATTATAATCCGGGTTGTATAAGGGTAGAACATGGCTACCCAATCTCTTTTCTTCTTTAAGGTGTATGACGGTACCTGACCAAATCGACCTTTTACTCTTTCAATTGATAATGTTTATTTATTTATTTTACATTGATTATGCAATAAAATGATATTCTTTTAATAGGTTCCTTAATGTTTGATTGTTTGCTGTATAACTTGGATACATTTTGCTCTTTAAGAAACTAAATTTTCCACTTCAACTAAATAAATTTAATTAAACTTAACAATTCATAACCTCATTTTAAAGCCTAAGATTTTAATCAAAGAAATAAAAGGTTTAGCAACCCTTTAACTGTGTGATTATATGTTCTAACATCAAATATGCATATTATTTCTTCTTTGAAAATATGGTGTCTTCACTCTTGTATGATTGGGGATAAGGCTTGACTTGTGAGAGCAGTCCCTTGTATATGAGAATACTTCTTTCTATCGATTTAGCATTTAATCTAATTTCATCATGCATTTAGCCATAAACTCTCCCAAGCTTAAGTCCAAAATAATGAGTTAAAATGAATTAAAATTTGTAAATTTGATTGCATTAGTTTAAGTCATAATTTGCACATCAGTTATGATCTAGTCTCTTAGGGATTGAGTTTAGGACTCTATATTCATTCTTAATAAATAATAGCTTAGCTATCTTGCATTTACATAAGATTGACCTACATGATTTTTTAAATCATAAGAGGTGTTAGCTAATAGTTACTCCAGACAGTTGTTAGTCCAGAAGAATCGGGATCAGTTTACTCTCTATAGTGGAAGTGAACTAATATATCCTACTTCTCCAAGTAGAATTAGGTGGAGCTCTTAGCTTATGCTAGAGAAATCTAAATATAGGCTCAAAGGCTGCTTGTTTTTCTTTTGCTATGAGCTTAAGTTCTCACCTCTTAGGCATGCTTACAATATTCTATTATCAAAATTTAAGTCATAATATTCTAATGAAATGTTAATTCAAATAAATATAACTTTCATATCTAAAAATATAAATCCTCTCTATAGGATATATTGAAGTACTCACTAGGCTTCTTAATATATTGAGTACTTCCTACTAATTGTCCTTTATAATACGTAAAGAAGTCTTCCTATTTGGAGCCTTCCCAATTGATGTTCAATTGGAAATCCTTTGATTGTCAATCTTTAAAATCTTTGGAGACATCAATTTACTACTTTAATCGAGAGTGTTCTTAGGAAATTTCTATTTCTTAGGATGTAATTAACTATGAAGGCTTGCATCTATAGAGAACTGAAGAACTTAGATTGAAATAAATTATGCTTCATCCATGTAAAGTAAGTGAAAGATCTCTGGTATATGTAGATCTATTTACCTTAGGAGTTCTTATTAGATGATTGAGTCCATCATATGATGATATTTCTACTTTTTGAGGTAGTACATCATGCCTTAATGCCCAACTCGATCATTTCAATAAATACCTCTTAAGATCTGCTTGGTGTCTCTACGACTCCAAACAAAAACACCACGATCGCCAATAACATTCAAGCACACAATCTCCAATAAAGTTGTTGTATTTTGTTGATAATAGTGTTAATCCCCACTAGCTTTATCAATCATCCTTGCTAACAACATTGATCACCATCACTAATAAAGTCAATTCATTTTGTCAACATCAATGTTGATGCTCATTGAATTTAATATTTGATATCAGCAATATCAACCTTGATGCCCACTATCACCAACTTGGATGTCACTCATATTGTCAGTAATACTAATGCTTGATACAAATATGAATTGTTATGTTAAACTTTTACACTATGGTCATCATTTCTTTAAGAAAAATAATAAAATATATTACCAAATCTCTTGAATGTTTTAGGATGAAGGTAGATTTGGCTAAAGTTGGATACCCTAGGGCTTACATTGATGTTCCCTAGTTGGATTTTAGATAGACCCAAGATTGAACTGGGATTAACTTACTGGGATCCACAACTTAAGGTAACCAAATAAGGAGAATCTAAAGTCTTGAGTTTGATTTAGACCCAAGGAGACGTTAATGGGTTGAATTGTTGTGCCTACCTCCTCTAATTACCACCATGTAAGCCATTCTTTATAGTTAATGTTTATCATATTGGTTCAATGCATTCCTTAATTGTTAGGAAGAACACCATTTGCAACTTATAATATATATTAGTGAAAGTAATTTTAAATAGGGCAGACTTTGTAGTTTTCTTCTTTTAATCTTTCATATCAAAAATCTTGTATCTTTTGCGAGTTACTCTTGACCTATCTTACCTGTATGTGTGTATATGATATTAATATAAAGTCAAGACAATAAACTCTCTCTCTCCATTACCATGAATTTTTAAGCAACTAAGGTAATAATAAACTGAGATTACAAGAATTTCATATTATTTAGGAAAACTTCTATTCATATAAACATATATTAATAAAAAAATTTATGGTTTTAGATTTATGTAGGTTTACTATAAGCAAATATATCATTGGAAGACTACTGCACTCAAAAATTTTGGCATATAATAACATTAGTGCCGGGAACACAACATTAAAAAAAATATAATTTTTTTGTTCATTCATCTTATTGTCCTTTAATAATTTATATATATATATATATATATATATATATATATATATATATATATATATATATATATATATATATATATATATATATATATATATATATATATAATATATATATGAACGTATTTTTACTTTAATTCATTTTAATTTAAATATCTGAATTAATTGTTAAATTTTTTTGCTACTTTATTTTTCTTAAAATAATTTCAAGCATGTTTAGTTCTATAATAGCATAAATTACTGAAGCTAAATTAACATATATTCATATACGTAATAACAACATAGTCCCTGGAAGAAATCTATGTGAGAAAATTCTTTCATATTTTTTATGAAGACGTTTTAAAAAAAAAAAAAAAAGTAAGAATTTGCAACATATTTTTAAGCTATAACAAACTCATATAACAGTTGGTTGAACGAGCTCGTAAATACATATCAACATATTATTTAAAAAAAAAGGAAAATTTTTAGCTTTAACTAATAAGAATTTGCTACACTAATCATCTGATGATTTTTTCCACTGAAGTAGAAAAAGAAAAAAAAAATGCCTCATACGAACTTCACAATAATGAAGCAATTCTCTGTTTCATCCAAATTTATAAAACGTCGGAACATCCAAATTCCCACAACATCTCTCTTTGATGCTGCGGGAAAATTTGATAGCTCCGTCACATTTCCTGTGAGCTTCACATCTCCGCTATCAACATTGGTTTTCATTCGCAGCTCCATTCTCAATCCATTAGGGATGAAGACCGACACACCGAGCCCATTATAGCCATACCTTGCTGCAAACTTCTCGTTAGCACAGAGTTGAGGAACTAAGATGTGAAGGTCTGAGGAATCTGAAAGGAGGCGGAAGTTGTTTTGTTGCCGTAAAAAATTTGAGACCAAATGTATGGTTTTGTTCAAGCACCCTTTTTGCCCAACGCGGGAGTGCTGCTGAGGTCGTCATTATTGTCTTCTTCTACACACATTAGAGGGGTTGTATGTCTTTTTTTTTTGAAATACTTTATGTTCTAAAAGAAGGGGACTGCAATGCATGCATGCATGCATGCATGTGAGAATTATAGCGATAAATAAGGGAAATGGTAATTATGTTCTAATTGAACGCTCATTAGGACTATACAATTAGTATGCAAAGAGCTTAAATTGGCATATTGAGAAAAGAAGGAAAAGATGATTATCCATTTAAGCATTTATGTAAACCCCTTCATTTAGAAGGAAAAATAAATTTAGGAACTTACTGAAATTATTTTGGAATTGTCAATTAAATTGATTTATCATTATCAGTAAAATATTATCGAAGATATATGTGTGTGTCATAATTAGTAGTTGAGCTATAAATGATTTTCCAATTAAATTTAGGAATTTCTTTAAAAACTTATGTCATCGAAGTAAAAATATTTAAATTATTCATTTATTTAGTTCTACTATAAAGTCCTTGTTTAAGAAAAAACGTTATAGAAATATCTATCTTCTTCCGTTATAAAAAGGCAGAAATTTTTTTTTTCTTGCATTTATAAAAATGGTTAAATATATCTGTTTATGAGTACGAAAAATTAATGCATAGAAGCTAGTTTGGGTATGTGAGTTTGTTTATGATGATGATAAGATAAATTGGTTCATCATAATTAGTACATATATAAATCAAATAATGAATATAATTATTTTAGGTAACATAATTATAAGAATTTTTATTCTATTCATTTATTTAAAGCATAAATTTCTTTGATAAAAAGCAAAGGTAGATCCAATATCATAATCACGCTTAGAAAAGAATAACAAGTGTATGATTCTTCTACAAATTATTATTAATTAAATCATAATTACAAAAGTTGTCCATAAAAGCTAAACTAAAACAAATACATCGATGGATAAGAATTATCAATACTTCATTTTGCATTAAGAAAATTCATAGAACATAAAGGATTTCAAAAAAAAAAAAAAATCTAGTGTAATAAGGGCACTTGATAAGAGTCTTTTTTAAAAAATTTATTTATTGGAGTTTAAATTAAAAGCATTAAATATTGCCAATGATTCATCAAATAGCTACAAAAATAATTTGCTTTGATTATGCTTGTCCCGAAAATCTAATTAATAGTGTGGACTTAAAGTTTTTTTATTTAATAATCTTAATATGTATATCAATAACAATAATTTTAGTCTCTTGTATTTATTGAGCTAACTAAGAAGGGAGAATAACTTCTAGAGTGAAGTAGTCAATATAAGAATAATAAAAAATATTAACTATCAAAATAAAATCAGCATTAATCGAAAGTAAATCTGAATCCAAAACACTAACAAATAGATTAATGTTTGCAATCTTATAAGAATTTTAATGGAGGAAAGTTGGATGAATATCGAACTTCTTATTTTGTGAGTTTGAGAAATATTAATAATCAAAATAGATGAGGGAATATGTGCCCCACTACTAAAATAAACTTGGTGGTTAACATCTACCTACATTGAGGAAGAAACTTTAAGAATAATACCATTTTGATGTTGATGACATAATGAAATAAGGGTTCTTCTTATATTTCATCTTGCCCTTACCATAACACTCAATGAATGATTTCTTGAAATAATTAGAATCTTCCTAAGGATAACCTCATAAGAGAAACTTTATATATAAGAAAATGAATCACTTTGATTTGAAGATATGGGAACATGTCCAAGAATTATTAAATTTTAATTAAAGAGCACCTACCCAACATTAAATTAATTAAGAAATATCTTTACTCCATAGATCTGATTGCATCATAGTATGTGACCTATTTAATGATAGTGAAGGAGAAGACATAAAGACAATCATATTTATTGGAGGAAGCTATTTTAATTGGGCTAAAGTGAGACTCTAAGTGAAATTTTATACTAACTTTTCAAATGATGGCATTTACTTTACATAACTACGGGGTATGTCTTTTTAATCACTATTCTTTATAATCTCATTCATTTAAGATAATAAAAAATAGTTTGAAATTACTAAGTAATATTTACTTTCACAAGAACGCAAGAAATGGATGGCCTTAATAAAGAGTTAGTTGGAGCATTTATGTTTAATTGTTCAACAAGCAAAAAAGGGCTAGTGTGAAGAGAATAATATAATAAAAAGATGAATCTTGAGGTTCGAAAATGAAATCCATATCCACTGCTCAACATAAATCCCATAGCACTAATCCTAATCTTATTAAAAAAATTTCATCTTTATGAAAAATAAAATCTAACTACACCTATAAAATAGATATTAGCTAAATAAACATACAAACTAAGCAGTTATATTTCACATATTTGGGCTTAGCATCCTGCACTTTGATAACCAAGCCCAACCGCCATAATTAGATTATGCTTAGGGACATAAGCAACCTCTGCAAGTAAAAGAATTTTATATTCATTTATTATTATAGTGGTTCTTCAAGCACAACCCCCTGCAAAAAAATATCGTTAGGCTAATAATGATATAACATCCAGTCTAAAATATTACATCACAAAATAAAATATATCACCACAACATACACCAGCCTAACCAAATACTAAGATCAGTGACTTAGTATTCTAATGTGTGTGTTGAGGCTTATTGTGATATGTCTTGATTAGGCTTTAGGATTAGAATTTTTTTAAAATTTTAGGATTGTTGACATTACCCATTAAGGGTGGTTTCACTTTAAGTCTTTTAGTAGCTTGATTGAGTTTTAACTTAAGCATTTTTATTTTGTCCACTTCTTACTTAAGATCTAATCATTTTAAAAAGAAGAAAGAGTCTTAACTCTTTCATAGCTAGCCTAACTTGATTTGATTTCCAAAGATACATCATTATTGTTTTATTAAAATATCATTTATAAATTTTATTTTAACCAAAATTTAGATTAGTCTTAATAAATCTTATTTAAACATGAAAGACATCTTAAGAAAAATGAAATTAAGTCATCATTACATGAATAATACTCCACTATTTCTTTTCATTATCAATAACATCCATATTTTTTCTTTAGTTTCTTTAATATTTGATTTAATATATATATATATATATATATATATATATATATATATATATATATATATATATATATATATATACGGCAATGTGCTTGTATTATTGCACGCTTAATGAATGTTGATGCATTAATTTAATAGAAAGTGGGAGTGGGATTTCGTCTCATATTTAAGCATATACAAATATGTATAAGGAATTTAGGTAAGTACGAGCAGTTGTTAAACTAGGGAAGTGAGATTATCTAAGATCTCCTTAGGCCTACTTAAAGCCACATGTTCCCGGGCTATCTAGACTATATACTTGCCAATTCAAATACTCATAAGCATATACATAAACATAGAAATAAAATCATGAAAATGTTGTGTATAAATAATTTTTTTTTACTTATGTAAAGCTTAATGGCAAAAGAAATGGTTTCACTTTATATACTAATATATGTATACATAAATGAAGTTAAGTAAGTACGTGTCATTATTAAATCAGAGAAGTCAGATTAGCTAAGACTTCCTTAGGGCTACTTAATGCCTTGTGTTCTAGGGATATCTAGACTATATACTTGCCAATTTAAATACATGAATATATAAGTATGCACATAGGAATAAAACCATGAATTGCCATCTTTTGATTACAAGTAAGTGATCATTTCATTTTTACATAATTAATTATTTATAATAAGGATTGATTTAAGCTTGAAATTATTTAATTCATAATTGACATATAGTTTCAAAATAGTTTGAGATTTACTAATGATAATATACACACCACATAATAATGTTTGTCCAACTCATGTAATTTAAATATAATCATATTATTTTCACTTTAAAACATGAATACATGAAGCACATGACATGCGCATTTATGATAATTGAAAATAAGTAATAAAGTATCACCACACAATATACTTGATTTGATTAGAATCTAAGGACAATCAAGTTAAATAAACATCCCTTAAATCTAATCAAAGTTTCTTTAATGTTCAATTTTAATATTGAAGTTGTTGAAATGTAAAGAAGAAAAATAGTACTTAGATTTCACTTAATCCCATGTTGGTTATTTAATATGTTAAAGAAAGGAAATTAAATATATTTTATGGACTAATTAGATTCAATCTATTAATTATATTAATTTAATCACCATTCCCAAGCTTCTTTAATTTAATTAAGCATCAAAACATGAGCCTTCAATGATATGCTTTGGAAAAATAAAACTTGCAATGCACCTAAAGAGATCTAATGCAAGTAGGCTCTGCTAAGAATTAATTAAATTAAAGAAGAAAAAGATTTGAGAAAAATACTTTTATTATTTTTCCACACCAATAGGAAAATCATAATTTCTTTAATGACTTTATGTTATTAAACACATAAAGGGATTAATGGGTTGATTTTGAGTTACTTAAATTGATTTCATTTACATTTCATTATTAATTTTTCTTAATTTACCCTTAATTATTAAACATATTAATTAAACCTTTAGAGAATACATTTAGAAACAATTAGGAGAGGGAGTCCTAATTAATTCCCATGTTATCCTTATTGTTTACATTAATTAATATTAATTACTTAATTTTAATGGTCATTAATTTTAATAATTATTAAATCATTTAAAGAGGGTAATTAGGATAGAAAATTTGGAATTTCCCAAACCACATGAAAAATAATTCAAAGAAAAATATGAGAGGTAGAGGACATCCCATAGAATAAACATGCCAAATTTGGAATTAGTTAGCCAAGTAATTTGACCTTAATTAAGGTAATTAGCCTAGGCTTCAAATCTTAATTAAGCTTCATTTATTTGATATTAATTAGAGATTTAATTTTTATTAAATTCTCCTTAGGCTAAGATTTCCAAAATGGGTTTATTTGCTTTTTTGGGATTTTCTCTACAATTATTTATGATTTTTTAAAATTTTGACTAATTAATTACATTTATAAACCTAATTAAATTATTTTAAACCTTCGACACATGGACACATATACTTTTCATGTGGCATCATGGTATTGGCTATTTAAAATGTCCGACGATCACGACTTAGCGATGACATCGTTTCGTCTACGTCCGATCCGCGTGGACGTGGTTTCATCTTAACTGTTCAATCTGATCAGATGGTTGAGATTAATCTCGTGATTACAAAGTGGTTAAATCAAAAATTCTAACGAGATTAATAATGTCTGTCCATTTTAATCATGCAGAATAGACAACTGGTGATTTATAGTCCCACGAGCACTAGAGGATGAACATTGTTCTCCTTTTATTGCTCGATCTGAGCTTGATGGTGCTTGTTTGACTGTGAAATCGACACCACGTGGATGCTAACATGACAATGCTTTTCATGTGGCATCATGGTACTAGTTATTTAAAATGTCTGACATGATTGCTGACTTAGCGATGGCAGATGCTATTTCATCTCGGCTGTCCGATCTGAGTGGCGGTGGACGTGGTTTCATCTTAATTGTTCAATCTGATCAGATGGTTGAGATTAATCTCATGATTACAAAGTGATTAAATCAAAATTTTTAACGAGATTAATAATGTCTGTCCATTTTAATCTTGCGTAATAGACAACAAGGATTTAGTCCACGAGCCAGAGGATGAACATTATTCTCCTTTTATTGCTCGATCTGAGCTTGTCAGTGTTTGTTTGATAGTGAAATCAAATCCAAAATGATCATAGAAGAGATCTAAAGAGATCCTATAGTGTAAGTCGAGTAAAATAATAATTCATTTTGAAAAAGACTAACACATAATAATTAAATCTACTGTTATTAGATTTTTATTTCACTGGAGCTAAAGACCAACGGTCTACTGATAGAGGTAGCTTCGTCTAGAAGAGACGAAACCCTGTTGAGAAGATCTTCAGTTGCCTCCCCGTCGATCGGTCTATGGACTAAGCATCACCACGGATGTCACTGGAGTTGGTCTAGGGATGCCTTCTAGTGGTCAAATCGATTCATTTTCATTCATCGAGGCTTGGGGAATGTGTGGGAAGAGTTAATTTGAGTTTCATGGAGTTTTGATGAGGTTGGATGGACAGGGCTCTCGGGTTTAGGTGGAGCTTAGTTTCACCAGTGGTAGGGTGTACAAGGAGCTCAGGGAATGCTTAGAGACTATTTAGAATCCTCTAGAGAAGGTCTTTGGTGAGTTTGAATGGATGGGGATGAGTATATTCTTCTCCCCAATTAAACCAGGGGCTTAGATTAGACAGACTTTGGTGATATTTAGGCTAAAGTAGGTAGCAGGGGATTGCTGAGGTGGATGTGTGTGAGACGTTGAGAGAGTGTAGTGGGTTGCCATGGAGTGTACACTCCTCCTTTGGTGGACCATTGATTTTTCATGGGTGAACTCACCCTCTCTTAAATAAAGGCTGAACCTTAATAGCCTTGGGTTAGGTTGGGTCAGTGGTCCTCTATCCCAAAAGGACCAAGATGGTTGCCAAGGAGTGGGGAGGTGGAGAACCCTTCCAAATGGGGATTTTGTCCCATTGAGAGGGCTTGGTTCAATGGGTTTGACCCAACTAAGGTTCACAATTAGTTTGGCACACTTGGGCAGGCCTATAGTGACCCCAAGATGAATCATACCATGTTTGGTTGTGTTTAGACTTAATTTGTTTAGGTTTGGCTCAATTTGATTCATCTAGGTCAAATGGGTTCAATTGGGCTAAGTTGATCATTTTGACAAAATTGGGTTAAATTGGGAGTTTGGTTAAGTTTAATTTATCATTTAGAATGAGTTAGTGTAATTAGTTTGATTCAATTTGGATTTGGTTCATATGGGTCAATTTGTGTCAAATGGGTCATGTTGACCAATTTGATTAAATCGATAAAGTTGGCTTGAGTATGGGTTAGTTCCATGTTCAATTTATTATTATTGAGTGATTGGAAGAGTTGATTTGAATTGATTCAGATTAGGGAGTGATTTGGTTAATTTGACCTTTTAGGTCAAATTGGGCTAGATCAATTGGGTTGGGTTGATTGAGTCCAATTAAAGGTTGGATCATGCCAAATATTCAATTGGTGATTGATCAGAAGCATTGGTTTCATTCAATTTAGTTTAGAATTTGATTTGGCCTAATTTGATCCTTTAGGTCAAACTGGGTCAACTTGGGTCAAGAGGTCAAATTGGCTTGGTTAGGTTCAATTGATTTCAATAGGTGGTTGAGTCATGTTCAATATCCAATTTGTAGTTGATGAGAGTCATTGATTGTAATTAATTTAGCTTAGAACATAATTTGGCCCAATTTAGTTTTTTAGGTCACTTTGGGCCAACTTGGGATAAGGGGCCAAATTGGTTTGGTTTAGGTCTAGTTGATTGTAGTGGAGTGTTCAATAGTGACCTACAATCATCAATGATGAGATTGGATAGATTGATCCAATGGGAGTTTGATTAAAGGTTGGTATAATTGGGCCTTTTAGGTTACTTTGGGTTAAGTGGTTTGGTAAAGTCAATTTAGACCAATTGAGGTTTTGGATGGTTGAAATATATTCAATGATAAATTTGAAATTGATTGGTGGCTTTGACTATAGATTTAATTTTGGGCTCATTTGAACCTTTTAGGTCAAATGGGCTAACTTTGGTTAATGAAGTTTAATTGATTTAATTAGCTTGAGTGCAAGTGTTGGAATAGGTTGAAAGGCTCCATTGGATAGTTAGAATGATTGAGAGAATTAAATTGAGTTTGGTTTACTTGAATTAGTTTGGATGGAGTTATAGAATTGAAGTGGGTTAACTTGGGTTAAGATTCAAATTAATTTAGCTTGGAGCTTAGATTAGAAACCAAATTCAATCAAGGTCAATTGATTGGCTTGGGGTTGAGGTTTCAATCGTTTGGTTTAGGTTTAAATGAATTGATGGCTATGAGTGTCGGTTAGGCCCTATGGTAGGTAAAGCCCACTTGTCCTAAAGTAAGCTCTAGGCCTAGGGTTATGCTCTACAAGTCTCTAGGCTTGGGTTTAGTATCTCCTTAATCACTAGAAGTGTTTTAGCATCGAGAAAATCTAAGTTTCTAGAAGAATCCTAAACCTAGGATGGGAGTGATGAATCCTCACTCCAAAAGTGAGGTCAACATATATCTTAGGTTATCCTTGATCTTTGTGTTAGCGCTACATCACTAAGGCATTTAGTTGAGTGTATTTGTTCAATTTTAAAATTAGGTCCATTTAGGGAGATAAGGTTAGCTTAGTTCAAGTTGGGGGCTAGCCTAATAGGGGCTATTCTTGCTTGGACAACCCCCAAAAGTGTTTGGAAATGTCTAAGTTATAAGGCAGATATAGTTGATTTGGTAGATCTAAGCTTAAATGAACCTTAATGGTCTTAATAAGCATTTTTTTTGTTCAAATGAATGAACTATTAAGGTATTTACTATGACCCTTAATGAATCATTATTGGGTCACTTGGACATATAGGATTGACTAACTCTATAAGATATGTTAGGTATGACATTAAGAGTTTTTATGAGTGATCTAAGATTTTGTCCTAGTATAAAGATTTGATTTCAAAATTTTAATTTTATATGGTTTGGAAATAAATATGGGCTTTAATGGGTTAACTCATTTAACCGATGCTTTATTTGACCATGAATTGGCTTAACCTAAGAGTACCAAGCCAACCAATGATTATGTAGGAAGAATTCTAGGATCAAAGTAGGTTTGGCTAAAGTTGTATATATGGATTATGTTGAAGTTTCCCTAGTTGGGTTTTAGATTGACCTAAGATTGAACTAAGATTAACCTAATGGGATCCACTACTTAGTGACCAAGTATGGGGATTTTAATGTATGGAGTTTTAAAGACCCAAGGAAAGGTAAATGAATAGTTGGGCCAACAAAGTCTAAGGTTTAGATTTTAAAGATTGGGCTTGATTTTAACCTATTAAAAATAAGCTGGCAAGAGTTTGAAAATGTTTTAAATTAATTTCAATTTGACAAGGAGATTTTAATAGTGTAGACATGAAACATTAAGGACCAATAATATTTAAGCCTTTTAATCTTCATCTTCAGACAAAAATTAATGAGCACTAGACAATCTAGTTTATTCATCGATCATGACCTAATGAGCATTTTATTTACCTAAGTTAACCATATCTAGTGAAAAAGTCAATGTACAATGGATTATCAAGCAGAGCATATGACTAAAGACTTTTTCTAAGGGTATTTGTCATATAATTAACCTCTTTATCATTTGTTCTGAGAGCAACCTTATATTCACATACAGGTTTATTAGTGTATGCTATGTCTATAAAAAATAAAACCTATTGGTTCAGAGCTTTCAGAAGGTTGAAATTCTCTTTAGGGTAAGCAATCTTCTTTGTAAGCTTTTTGAAGCATCCATCATAAATTTCTTTCAACTATTACTCTAAACAAAGTTATATCCAACTTCATCCCATATCATCGCCAATAACATATTCATGCACTCCAATATGATTGATGTATTTTATTGATTGTGTTAATGACCACTAGCTTTATCAATTATCCTCGCTAACAACATCGATGAACCATCACTAATAAAGTTGATTCATTTTGTCACCAACAATGTTGATCCTCATTGAATTAATGTTTGATATCATCAATATCAACCTTGATGCTCACAACTTAATCTTAGATGTCATTGTTATTGAATAATACTGATTCTTGATACCAATATGAATGGTTATCTTAACCTTCAACACTTATGGTCTTAATTTCTTTAAGAAAAATAATCAAATAACCAATAATCTCTTGAAGTTAGGGATGTTTTTAGGATCAAGGTAGGTTTTCTATAATTATGGTACAAATCATATTGCATATATATATATAAAATAAATCATATGTCCATAACATATCAATATCTCATCAAAATTATGATGATATAAAATAAATCATGTCCATAACATAGAATATCTGATCAAAATTATGATGTAGAAAACTAACTCAATTAACCAATAATCTCTTTTCTCTTCTTAAAAGGAGGGGCCACCCTCTCTTATTTTTCCTCTCTTTCTTACCTCAAGAAATAAAGGAAATAATGAGTTCTCCTCACCATGGCTAGTTACTTAGGCTAGCACTTAGTTAGATTAAGCTTAATTAAGTAGATGGTCATCAAGAGAATCCATGTAGGAAGAAATTAATTTTTGCTTGACTTAGCTTCTTTATGTTTAAAATATATTAATCACCCAATTACCTTTTACCCACATTTAAATAGCTTATGTTTAGGTTTATTGATTTAGTTATTTTTTCTAAGCAATTTTAGCTTATCTATCTTCATTGTTTAAAGTGTTTTAGCTTAATTGAACTTAACTAATTTAAATTAGGTCAACTTTTAATTTTTTATTTAAACGCTATTAATTGAGTTAGTTCAATTGTGATTCACACATGGGAAACCTTTAAAAGACCTATGATCTATTAAGTCCAACAATCTGTGTAATTTAAATGAATCAAATAAGTTCAAGGTTGTCAAACTTGGGTTCATGTTAGACCAACTTTGAGTCAATGAATTTTAGAGTCATATCATGTGTTAGCCTCTTAAGAAAATTTAATAATCAAATAAGTTTGTGTCAATTGAGTTAATATGATGATTTTTTTCTTTATTGCATCAATTGGTCGAAATATAGGTTTATGCATGTTTATGCCTACCATATATCATAAAATTACTAAAACAAAAAGCACATTGATTCATATATGGATAATAACACCAAATTTCCAGAAAATTTTGATTAATAATTTTCTCGCATATTTTTTTAAAATTTAGATGCATAACATTTAGAATTTAACCGACTAATAAACATCTTGCAACATATTTTTTTATTTATAACCGATAATAATAGGCAAGAACTAACCCTGAAACAGATTATAACATATTATTAAATTAAAAATAAAGATCCACCAAAGTAAAAGAAAAATGTCATTATCAGTGTTTAATAAGCAAGAAGCAAAGCTTTTTCACACTTTTGCCATTATTAAAATGTCGGAACATCCAAATTGCCACATTATCTCCCGCTTTGATACTGCTAAAAGTTTGCAATATCTTCACCTCCTTTCCGATGAGATCGACATTTCCACTGTCATACGAGTGCGACAGTAGCAGCTCCGCTCTCCACCCACTTTCGATGTAGACCGACACATTCAGCCCACCACACGTCTTCCAAGCATCTAACTTTTCATCCACGGTGAGGTTTTGAACGAAAATGTTTTCGTTGGAATCATTAAGCAAGCAGAAGTTGTTTTGTCCAACTGAAAGGTCTGAGGAATCTATTCTCCTCACCACCAAGAACTTGAGGTCAAATCCATGGTTATCTTCAACCACCTTTCTCGCCCAAGGCGTGAGCATTGAGATGCCCATTATGTCTTCCATTATTTTCTTCGTTAATATTTTTGTAACACATTTTAGAGAGGTTTGTATATATAATGGAGACGAATTATGCTTCTTTAGTGAATGAGAAAAATGATAGTTATTTTCTAGAATAAAGGTGTAGTCATTTAATTGAGTGGCATGAATGCATGAATGTGAAATTTGTAAAGGTACCTTTTGGAAATGGAATTATTTCATAAAGGAAAGCTCATTAATACATAAAAAATTCATTTGCAAAATGCTTGTGAAGATATATTGAGAGAAAAAGGAAAAGATGAAGCTCCATTTTTAGATGGAGGAATTAAATTTAGAACATAAATTGTTTTGAGATTATCAATTAAATTTAATTTCCACTATTAGTAAAGTATTGTCAAAGTTAATCATGAAATTAAAACAAGCAAGTAGTTGAGCTATAAATAAATTTCAAATTAAATTTAAGAAATTATATAAAAGCTTATGATAGCACTGTAAAATATTTATAGAATTCATTTATTTAGTCATAATATAAAAGTGCTCGTATAGGAAAAGAAATATTCTATAAATATCATTTTCTTCAACAATAAAAGGTATGATTTTTTTTCTTGCATATATAAAAGTGATTAAATAAATTAACGGACCTAAACTAGTTTGGGTGCCAAAAAATAAGTTGATTATGTTACAAATTTGCTTCAGTGATGGCTGATGGAGAAATAAGGATGATTTGTAGTACATTATTATAAATTGGATCATATTGATTGCATACATAAACCAAAGTAATGAAAGGAATTGTATGGGGTAATTTAATTGTAACTATTAAATTTTCTCTTTTTAAATATATATATATATATATATATATATATATATATATATATATATATATATATATATATTTGGGAACCCCTTATATGGAAATTTTATTACTAAAAAAAAGGGGTTATAAGATCCTTAAGAGGGGATAAACGAATCATCCTAGAGTGAATCACTAAGTACAACCCATGAAAAGAAACACCAAGGAAAGCAAAAGAAACACAAAAGCAAACTGCAAAGCTAGCCAAAAGCAGTGAATGTTGAGGCTGAAGAAGTATATACCTCCAAAAAGAAATGACCTGCATGAGAAGAAAACAGAATCTGCAAACATCTAGAAGAAAAGTTAGCACCATTAAAATGACATGAGTTAAATCGAAGGAATAAAATAAAGACTGAGAGAAAACAGAGAGTTGTAGAAAAAAGCTCCGGGACACTCACACCAACTTGGGGGAAGCCGCAGCCCTGTGCATCCAACACCAATGGAAGGGATACAACAGACATGCTACTACCAACCAAAGAAGGGGTGAACTCAACCATCCATCATAGCCTACAAACCTGGGGAGACAAACCATCCATTGGAAGATCGTGTGGTCCAAAAGAGCAAGATACCCATATAGGCCGACCACATTCACAAGGGATAGAGAGCCACATAGATACAAAGGATGAAGAAGGACATCATTCCTTTATCAACAGGAAAGCCCAAATAGTGCCAACAAATATCAGAATACTAGCCCGCAACAACCCCCCAGGTTTCACACCACAACGATAAAATTCGAACCTGGTCAACAGGTAAAATAAAAGCATCCAAACCCAGACATGCTTGCATGAATGCAGCTAGCTATAAACGGTTCCAAAGGAACACAATATAACAGAAGTAGTGAGAACATCCATACAATAGAGCCATAATGAGATGATAATATAGGCTGAAACAAGCCCTCAAACCAGGCTTAAAACTTCCACAATAGGAAAGCTTAAAAGCAAACACCTTAATTGACCAAATAGCATCCAACCGCACAACATCAGAGAACAAAATAGCTACCACAACTTCCAGGCCGCTACATACCGAAAGCCATACCCAGAAAAAAAAAATGATATAGGAAATGTCGAAACAGCTAGCAAATCACAAAAGAAAAAAGGAAATAATTCCTGACAATGAAGGAAGAGCACAATGCCAAACAGGAGGACATTTAACCCATATATAAGGACAAGAAAAGCTATACAACAATTGGAGTTACAGCAGGTACCCGCCTTGGAATACAACCAGAAAAAGGCTGCAAAGGGATACTTCAAAAATGCACGAAATACAGAAAATGATACAACAATAACAGCATAACCCAAATATAACATTAAAACAATCCAATTAGGACTAGCCCTAATACCATTCAAACTAGAGATGGGATAAAAACAACACACAAGCCGAAGAAGGGAGGCAAACCCCCACCCAACCAAAAGGCTAAAATAGATAGGCAATACTATAAAATTAAAGGCTTCTGACATAAGGCAATCCCACTTTATCTAAATTCACAATCCCCCAAAAGAGGGAAGGGATATTATCATTGGAGAATAAACTCACAAAAGAGGATTTTGCACCCCAATGAGCAAGGAAATCAGCACAGGAGTTGCCTTCCCAAGGTAGAAATATGGTAGTCAAGAGTGGCAAGAAGCCTCCTCATATGATTAAGAACATAGAAAAATTCAGCATTGCCATGAGCTCCCAATTTTAATAATTCCAAGAGGAGGAGAGCATCAATTTCAAACCAAATTTTCTTGAATCCTTTCTGAATGCAGACAATAATTCCATAGTGAAGACCATAAAGCTCAGCAAAAAGAACAGAATAGGGTCTTAAAGGAACAACAAAAGCAGCAATCACCTTACCTCTATAGTCTCTTAAAATTCCTCCACAACCATAAAGGCCATTAAAAACTGATCAATCAGTGTTGACCTTAATGACCTGATAATTAGGCTTTATCCAATATATAATTTTTTGAGTATACCCAAACTCAAAAGAGGGGAGATTAATCCCAAGATTAAGAGCCAAATGTTTAAATCCTTTGAAGCTAGAGGGAGTAAGGAGGTTAGCTTTATAAAGAGAAGTAATTTTACATTTAGTTCTAGCAATAATACGGTGAAAGTTCATAGGAATGCCACGATGCTTATCATCATTTCTATCCCACCAGATATACCACAACAGAGTAGTAGCGAGCACACCTTTGACATGACCCTTCGGTGTATAAGAAAGGAAAATTTTAAGAAGATGCAAGATAGAGAGGGATCCATCAAAGAGGAGAGTATTTAACATACTATCATACCAGCTCCAAACCTTAGCAGCAATAGGGCCATTCACGAAGACATGATCCACAGTTTCAATGTAAAAACAACATTGGCATTTGGAGGGAAGATGGAAACCTTTGTTAAGGAGAGTGGCATCAACAAGAATATAATGCTTTAAAATATGCTAAGTTAGAACCGAGAAAGATGAAAGGATAGAATTACTCTAGATTTTAGAAAAAACTAAAGATTCTTGACTCTTATGTCTGAACGCATGCCACACATCCTTGAAAACAAAATCTCCAGAGGAGGAATTCTTAAATAGGATTTGGTCAGATTTATTGGGTGTTGGATTAATATTAAGGATTTTGTCAACGATCACATTGGGTACATTGGAAACTAATTGAGCTACATCCCAAGTGTTATGCGTAATGAAATGGCTAACCTTAAGCCTCTCAGTAGAATGAGTATTGAGTAAAGAGTCAATAGGACCCAAACCCATGTTTATGTGGTGATTCATGCTTGCTTTTGATGTCTATTTAATAACCGAATTTCTCATGTTTATGTGATGATTCATGCTTATAGGCCATTATGCTTTAGTGCTAAAGCTAGTAATTTATTCTTTTTATTCTAATTAATTATTTTTTATCATAACTATCCTTGTATTATAATGACAACCATATATTTGCCTTTGATCACACTATGTAACCATTGGTGTTTAAATAAATTAATCTTACAAGCTTGTGTAGTGAAATAATCTTATTTAATTATGCTTATAATTCAATCACCCACATTAGCTTGATCATTTAGTCATCACTATTTTTGTGTTATCACTTATATAACTATTAAAGTAATTTATTTATTTGAATTAATTAAGATAGTAGTTATTTATATTAATATTGTGTTTAATAATAAATTAATCACTCAATCAGTTTGACTATTCATATACACCACAATCATCTTGCATGGTGTCACTTGTAGGATTGCATGTGACTACAAAATGATTTTTAATGTCAATATCATCTTTAGATTATGGTTAATCACTTACACTTTTATTTGTGTTAATGTTGATACAATGTATGTGCATTATACATTTTATAACTATACACTTATAGGTTGTTGCATAGCTTTTGTATAGTATTTTAATTAATATATAATTTGCTTTCATTCTATATAACATTTTATATAACTTCTACTTTATAATGGATTGAGTGAAAATGGATTGGCAGTGTTTCATAACAAAACTTTAAATGTCACTTCTCTTCTATTGGTGTGCCTTAAACTATAATGTATTTCCACATTATTAGAGTGAAATTTTTTACTAGGAAGGATATAAAGAAGAAAAAAAATTATAAAATTTTATATTTCCTCATATAGTCTTTTTTGGTGTAGTCATGACGAGTCTCAGTGACGGGAGGAAGGAGTGCTCCGGATCTTTCACTCATCAAAGTGGAAGAGATGCGAGAAGTTTTACTTACCAAAATAGAATGAGAGCAAGAGATCATCAAATCCTTTTTATGGCCGACCACGAGGCTTCAACATATGAGTTTTCACTCAAAATTTTGCACAAATAGTCAGAAATTATTTCGTTATGCTAGAATAAATATTTAAATAGATTACATGACTCCAAAGGGTGTGTCCCTTCAAGATAACTACTTAAAATATAACATAAAATTGAAACTTGTCATCTCATAGTTCTTAGACGCCATAAGCTAGCTCCTAGGCTGCAACTTCTCTATTTTTTCACTATAAAAAGTATCAGTTGTAGTGCTTTGGCATCAGAATGCTGATATGATTTAACACTTAAATACTCAATAATTTTGACTACAACTCCTATACAACACTTAAAATATGTCTAAATACATTATTTCCTACATAATACAACATATGAGACACAATTATAAAATACCTTAACATATAAAAGATAACATAAGTTTCATAAGTTTTGACTTTTGGATTGGGACCTTTTAAAAGTCTAGAGGACTTTATGAAGTTCTAGGAAAAGGCTCTGTATCTTGTCCAAAGTCACTCAAGTATCCTAACTTAAGAGTTTGTCTTTCCACCTATTTAGGAACCTTTGATCAGCGCTATTGTTTGATGGTGCTTTAGTTGTGATGACATCCTTCACTTCAAAGAATGTCGGTTGGATAGTTAATTGTAAATGATTTATATCTTCTCCTACAAAAATATCATCGTGTAAATCTAGAGGTTGGGTAACTCCTTTAAATGATATTAGATCTTTTATATTAAAAACTAGATTAACAAATATGTGAGGGGGCAATTCAAAAATAAAAGCTTTAGTGCTAAGTTTTCTAATAATTTTAAATGGCTCACGAGCTCTTTCTTGTAACTTTTATACTTGGTGATTAGAAATCTCTCAGGATGGATACATGGCAATACATAATCACCTATATCATACTTTTTTAAAACAAATATATTTTTACTCTTTTGTTTAGCATACTTATCATTTCATACTTCTAGTTAATTTTTTATGTATTCATGAAGGCTATGAAGATCATATGTAAATATATATGTTGAATCAAAAAAATGCATGAGTAGTAAATTATTTCAAAAGGTGCTTTATGGGTTGATTGAGAAATTGTAATATTGTAAGTAAATTTAGATGTAGATGAAGTTAAATCCCAATTTCTTAAGTTCTTAACTAAACATCAATTTTTCCTTCTTCTTTGACTCCAACCAAGAGGACATGGGTTTCAAATCTTATGAAATGAATTTTCTAATCCAATCTTCTATCACTTATTGCTTGTAAAAATAATTTACTTTTAACTCTAATAAGACTCACATACATGCTATAGTCTCTTTCCTTCTCTCAAATTTCAATAATATTACACCTGATGAGCTTCTCGATGAACTTCTCATCTTAAAGACACATAGCATGTCATTGACCTCATACTCATATCTCAACTTCTCAACTTTCTCACTAGGATGAACCTTACAAAACATGCTAAGATCAATAAATAGTCGAAGAATTAATAAATATAAGTTTTATTTATGAGAGTCTTAGTTCATGTGCAGTCTAAACTTTATTAACTCATAAGAAAGATGAAACATGTCGAATGTATGCTAATCGTCAGGTAATAAATAGAAATTACCATCAAATATAGAATTCTTATTCTTCAATTATATGATATATTAGTTTTAGTCTAAAGGGAAAATTGTTTTCTAAAATTACTTTTAAAAGTGGTTACATTAGATTCGAATTAGATTAGGAGATGAGTGAAAAACTACTTTTAAACATCCTAATGGATTTTACAAATTTCTTATTATTCCCTTTGGACTCTTAAATGCTCATAGTAAATTTATAAGATTAAAAAATGCCATGATTAAACCCTATATAGGTAAAATTTTATTGATGTATTTTGTTGATATTCTAATTTTTAGTTATAGTGAATGTGAACATCAAAAACACCTCCAATAACTCTTTAGATCACTAAGAAAAGAATTTTTTCCAATAACCTAAAGTAATTTTTCTAGAATTTATTATGTCTACTGTTGGACTTAACCTTTATCCCTAAAAAAATTAAAACACATAGATTAGCCATCACCTAAAAGTTATGCTTAATTTAAAAGCTTTTATGGGTTAGCAACTTTTTATAAGAAATTCTTCAAGGACTTTTAATGCTGTGCCTCTAATCATTGCTTTATTAAAATTATATACATTTTGTTGAAACCTGCTACCCAAAGGGCCTTAGATCAAATTAAGATTTTAATTACTTTGGTCCAAATCCTTCAACTTTCTGACTTTTTTGAAGTGATTTATGATGCATTAGGAGTTAGAATTGTTATAATTCAAATATTATGACATTAGCGATTATATTTTACATAAAAAAATTATTCTTAACTTAGACAATTATGCCTTAAAATTCATCAACACTTGATGGTAGCTAAAAGTCATAAGCATGATAAATGGGTTATAAGAACTAATCCTTTTTTCTTAAAGATAAATATGAAATTAAAAACAATTTGTTGATGCTTTATCTATGGTGAACATAATGATTTTTTGAGATAATTTTTATTCAACACTCAAGACATTTAATTAACATAACAAAGCTACCATCTCTTGCATTTTTTGAAATAGTATTTTTATTTATTAAAGACTTTTAAGGCCTTTTTGAAGATATAAGAGAGCAAATTATTATATGTAATATAAATTATGCTTCTAAAATAAATCATAATCATTTAACAAAAAAAATTATAAAGAGGGAAATCATATTTTAAGTTGCATCATTTCTTAGCATTATCAAACTACTAAATATAAGAAATTAAGTGCACAAGCTTATGGCCATTTCAAAATTCTTATAAAATTAAAATTAATGTTTATTACCATGATTTATTTTTTGATATTCTCTTTCATCTTGTTGTAAATATTGAAGATATTTTATCATATAAATGAGTTAGCAAACCTTCACCTATTAAATCTAACTCTTTTGCATGAGATATAGGTATCCGACTATAGAATCCTTTATCGTCACCTACCTTCTTAGAAGGTGACTATAATATTACTAAGGAAGTACTCATAAACTCTTATAATGATCATAAATTTTTGGTTCATTGAAATATTAGACTACTTATAGAAGATACATGTCTGACATGAACTATCTTGGAGATACTTGCTCCTTGATTCATAAAAGACTAGTTGAAATTTAACAATATAGAGTAATGCTCAAATAAGCTTGAGGGATTTGATGTATAATATCATGAGAATCAAGAAATTAGAGTAAATATCAAATTATAAGAGCCCAAACAAGAGTCAAAGAAAGTGCCCAATTAAGACCTATCACAAGAGACCAACTAAAAAAATAATTATTTTTAAAATTTTTTTTATTTTAATTATCGATTTAAATTATAGAAATTATAATTTTTAACTTTTGAAATATGTATAGATTAGCTATTATTAAAATTATGGAAGATAAAATAAATTTGTTGATGGTTGGCACTTGCTTCCATTAATGACCACCCATCACTTTTCTAGCCAATATTTTCTATTTTTTTTTGTGAATGGTGGTCATTATAATTTCTATAGAAAGGGATATTATATAATAAAAATTCTCAATTTTCAAATGATAAAGTTACTTTGGAGAATTTATTTCTCTTTATCATAGTGTTGGTGGCCTAGCTTAATCTTTTCATAGTGGGATTAATCTTTATCTAGTAGTTAATCCATTATTAAAATTGCTTCTAATTTATTCTTACATCACCTTCTACAACATAGTTAAATGTTGAGCCATCCTTCACTTAAGTACTCACTCCCCATCTAAAACCTTCTTTAAGGCTCACAACCTAAACTAGGTGGACAATGCCGTCATCTTATTCTTTTTACTATTACATCATCTTAAACATCATCAAATTTTACCTGATACTATTTAAAAAAAAGTACACATATTAAACCACCAAAAATCTCCAAGAGACGCTTTAGCAAGAATTGGCCAAATGTGAGCAAGAGAGCAAGAGAGCAAGAAATGAGTTTTTAACTTTTTGAAACCTTTTTCAAGTTGAAATGAAGCTCTTAAATAGATGAGGGAGGAGTCTAGGGTTGGCCAAAAACTGATCCAATGAGAGAAAAACTAATTTGGCATCAATTTGAATTTCAAATTCAAAAGAGAGGGGATCGGCCAAAGAGATCTTCCATAGGCTCCTATACAAAGTTGTTTAAACCCAATATGGAATGTATGCTATGTGATTTATGGTTAAGGGTGGAGGAATTCCCATAGGAAATTTGGCCAAAAGAGTTTAGGTATGAAAGAGGGAGTTTTGAATAAAATAAATCCATGGAATATCACTTCAAAAAATTCAGCCAAAGGGGTTTCCTAAATAGAAATTCTCAAAATAATGCATGAATTAATTTAAATCAAAGCTGATTCTATTCTATACTTATTAAATGTTTTAAATTTTATATAAATTTATTAAATTTAAAGCATAGTGGCTGGTCTCCCTTAAACTTTCCTAAAATAGGTCAACCTGAAAAAGGAAAGGAATTATTTTGAAAAAGAAGGCTAATTTGAATTTAAATTTAAAATAGCTTGAAATAGATTAATTATGCTTCAATAATAATAAGTAATCATGCTTGGGACGTTCAACATATTCCATAAAAAAATGATTTGATTTAGCAAGTACATGTCATGCATCAAGAAGTTTGAATTAAAGAATAATTCAAAAATAATTTAAATTAAAAATTAAAAAATGAATAAAAAATTTTACAATATGAAAATGTGGTAAAATGATATGTAAATGTTTGAATTAACTTCACATACAATTTATTACACAAAATGCATTAAAAAAAATTCAAAGTAATGTTATCTGAAAATGATAATAGAGAGATAAGAAAGAATAGGAGAGAACAAGAGGAAAAGGATAATTTTGAGATAATTCAATTTTTATGCACTAAAAATTATGACCAAATTTAATAAAATTTAAACATAATTTATCTTACTTGAGCACACATTTAATGGAAATTACATCATGCATTAAGTTCATACTATCCAAAATGGATAATTTATTGAATAATTGCAATATAGAAAAATATAAATAATTTTATAGTGATGAATCTAAAAAGAATAAATTATTTAGGGAAATTTCCATTTGCCTTAATGTAGTAATTCCTAGAAAAATTCTCACCCAGTCCATGTCCAGCAATTTTAGCAATTTGAAGTAATTGAAGAACCAGGAGCTGAAGAATTTTTCCTGCACACTTGAATTTAACTTGATTAGTAGAAATTTATTATGTGTTTGTTATCATCAAAATTAATCTAATATGAGATGGGGTTCATGAAGTCAACGATCTCCCCTTTTTTGATGATTACAAACATATGTTGGTGTTAAATAGTGATGAAGGTGCAAAGTGACCTTTCATCAACCTTTGAAAATATAATTTGCATTAAAAAAATTTATAGCAAGTAAATAAACAAAATTTAAGCATCTAACATTTTTAATGATAATAAAGCATGAATATAACTTGAGTGTATAACATGAAAAGGCTCCCCCTAAAACTATGCATCATAAAAAGAAAGAAAACCAACATACTATTTTCTCCCCCTTTTGATAAAAAAAAAGTTAACCATGAATAGTAATAAAATTACATGCTTGGATCTAACATGCCTAATATGCATCTCGACAAAATCATTCTTGTAATGGTTTAGTTAAAATTTCCATAATTTGTAACCTAAGCTAATAAAATCAATATTCACATCACCTTTACTCACATGATCCGGATAAAGTGATGTATAACTTCTATGTGTTTGGTTTCGGTTGGATAGGATTTTTTGTCAATTAAATTGCACTAGTATTGTCACTTAATAGAAATGAAATCTAGTTACTCTAAAATACTCTAATTGTTGCTTCAACCAAAGAACTTGAGCAACACAACTTCCAACAATTATATACTCAAATTTTAGCAATTGAAAGAGCAACAAAGTTCTATTTTCTAGATGACTAATATTATAAGATCCTAAATTGACATTGAATGTTTTTTTCTATCTACTTTACATCCTACAAAGTGCCTTTAATAAGCAATCAAGTCACCGAAAGTCAATTTTGAGGATACCACAAACTTAATCTAGAAGTGTCAATTAAATAACAAAAGAAATGCTTAACAAGCTTAAATGAGATTCTTTTGGAGCAACTTAAAAATGAGCACATAAACATACAACAAATATAATTTTTCTCTTGCATTAATTGTTTTAAAAACTTAATGAGTGCTTTCTTGATGATGCTTTAAAATTTTCTAGTTGAATAATCATGTATTTTAGTAATTATAAAATTTTATTTTTAATAAAATCACTTTACTAGTAAAATATATAATAAAAGTTAGAGTTTTATTTTATTTATTTTCTCTCTAGATGTTGAATCTAGAGAAGGGTCATTATAATTTTTCACTTAGTACTTTTTAAAATTTTTAAAGTTCTAACCTAATGAAACTAATTAAATAAATTTCATTCTTTTCATAAGCTCTAATTAAGTGAGTTTTATGATTTAGTCATACCTAGAAGATGAAATAATTTTTTAAGTTCCCTTTGATAATGAAAGGGTTTTATGCTAATAATGATATTTTCATAATTTTCAGAATTTTATAATGAATTATTTGATTAAATTCACTAATATGATTAAAAAAATCAATAACTTTCAATCCAAACATTAAACTAATTTGAAATTTTTATGTGAGCTATAGAATCTTACAATCATGCCCTATAAGTGTTAATTTACTCACTGATTATTTTATGACTAATTAAGATAACTTTTTTTTTCAAAAAAAGTAATATTATTCTTAGAATAGTAAACAAAGATTGATGATTTTGAATTCAATAAGCTCCTCTCTGGATGTTGTTTCGAGTGTTACTTTTTTAAGTGAATGGTTACTATTTTATGAACTTTTAAAGTTCAAGTATATTTAGGTTAATTATTTGATATTTAATTAACTCCAAGTTGATGCTTTTAAGATTTAAGCATGATCTAAGAATTTTACATGGGGTAATTGAATAAAGATGTTTTGAATTATTTTCATGTACTTTTATAATTATTTTATTTATATTAATTATTTATTTAAATTATCTTAATATGTTTCAAAATTATAACTTTTAATCGAGAGTTTGAATGACTTTAAATTTTCATAGCAAGCAAAACTTATATGTCCCTAAAATTTTAATACAATTGGATTTGTATTTTATAATTAAGAATCATCTTTATTAGTAAACTCAAATTAATTCTAAAGTAGTTTATAAAATTTTAAGTTTTTTACCATTAGATTTCTTATGAAATCTAAATTTGATGGAGTTAACTGTAATTTTAATTTAATGGCTTATTTTCTATGAATTTTTAAGTTTAGCTTAATTATTAATTAATTTAATTCAATTCTAAGTTAGTGATGGTTTGATGTGATTTAAAGGCTTTAATTAGTTTTCTTAAATTTGTTATTATAAAATGTTTTGAGCCATTGATGCATTTGTAATTTTAAAATTTAATTAATTATTTATTGAAAATTACTCAATGCACTTCATAATTAATAATTTATAAATCCAATTGTTATATGACTTAAAACTTATTTAATAAATGAGAAATAAATCCAAAATTTTTTTTTTTAATTTTATAAACAAAAAAATTGATTTTAATCAAATTTTAAAACCTAAAAATATTCATAAGTTATGGCTTTAAATTATTGAATGGGATGCATGATTTTTTTAATGACCTTTTCTATTTTATTTATCTTCATTTTTCATTATCAGACCAAATCCATTAATTTTGGGAGTCAATTTCATTTAAAATTAATTAATTATTTGATTTTAATTAAATAATGATTCTTTAGTATTTGGGATTGGTTGGCTATAATTAGTTTGGGCCAATTTTTGGATTTGGCTTAAAATGACCTAACTGGATCAATGTTAATATATTGATTTTAAGCTTGACTCAGTAGGGCTCACATGGATTTATTTAAGTTAATTAGATTAATTAGCTAAATTGAACCTTCAATGAATTTTGATTTGTATTTATTTAAGCTTGAATAATAAATCTAAGCTTTGAAATAGATTCAATTTAGTTTGATTTTGATTTAATTTGATTTGGTTTGGATTTAGTACAAGAAGACCTTAAATGAATTAATTTAGATTTTGTAACCAAATTAAGGGTTAATTAAAATTTGATTTTAATTGGAAATGTGTTTCATTCTAAGTTTTGCTCAATTTCATTTGATTTAGGAGTGTCTAATTTCATTTAATCTATTTGGGCTAAGTGATATCCTTGTGCGGCCCACTAACATATTTAATATTCAACCTTATAATTTTGATTCCAGTTACTTTTTTATTTAGATTTGAACTCTAAATTTTATTTTAGTTGATTCTGAGATCTATATATTTAAATTTTTGTTTGGTGCTCCCATTATCACTAAAAAAGTATCCAAAGTGTCTAGGTGAGAAAGTCCTTAGTCTAGGATTGAAGTCCAACATGCTAAGAGAGGGATGGATGTTAATCTCATTAAAAAATGAGGCCAACATGTGGCTTAGGTTGAAGCATGAAGTGGTAGAGTTTGTTTTAAGATGTGAGACCTATTATATGATAAAAGTAAAGCATCACTAACCAAGTGGTTTATTAAATTCATTATTATTCTTGTGTGTAAAAGGGAGGAGGTAGTTATGGATTTTACTATAGGTTATTTGAGGTTCAAATAAAGTGATGACATAGTATAAGTTGTCATGATTGGTTGACAAAGTAAGCACATTTCATTTTATGGCAAACAGATTATGTTATGAAGTTGACACATTTATAAATTTGTGAGATTGTCAGATTACATGGGATATCAAAAGTTATCAATTTTTTTATTATGATGGTAAATTTTGTTTTATATAATGGAGAGGTATCTAGGAAGGTTTGGAGACTAAGTTAAATTACAATACAACCTTTCACCTATAGAAAGATGGTCAATCTTAAAGTATCATTCAAGTGCTAGAGGATCTGTTGAGATTATGCATACTTTAATTTGGAGGGAGTTAGGAGGATCTTATATCTTTGATTAAGTTTGCTTATAATGGTAGCTTCCAGTCGAGTATTGGCATGGCTCTATTTGAGGCATTCTATGGTACGAGGTGAATAACTCCTTTATCTTGGATAGTAGTGGGTGAGAGAAGATTGATAGAACTTGCATAAGTAAATGATGCAACTAAAAAAATCAGCTTAATTAGTGATTGGTTAAAAGCTACAAAAGATAGATATAAAGTATTATGACACCAAGTATTGAGCTGTTAAATTTTAGGTGTGTGACTTTATATATTTTGAAGTCAACTCATGAAGGGTGTAGGTATATTTGGAAAAAACAAGTAAGATAAGACTGAGATTTATTGGACCTTTTGAATTGATTTGTAAAGTTTATCAATATGATTACAAGTTATTGTTACACAATCATATGTTAGATGTGCATGATATTTTTCATATATCTATATTAAGTGAGTGGGCTAATGATGTTGATCATAGAATTACTAATGATGAGATTGAAAAAATAGCAAATTTAAATTATAGGAAGGAACTTGAGCATAAATTGGTATATAATGGGAGACAATTAAGAAGCAACCAGATTCTTATTGGTCAAAGTTTAGTGGAATCACATATTAGAAAGAGAAGCTACATTAAAAAAAAAGGGTTGATTTGAGATTTATTTGATAGGTACCTAATTATTAATGCCAATAATGGCATTTTTTTTAAGCTGGGGAGAATGTGGCTGGTAATTCTATAGAAATTGAATGCACCTATAAATGGCCTAATTATTGGACCTTGTAAAACTTGCATGTTTATCTTTTGTTCATTTATTTTCTATGAGTTTTGGAGTTGATATTATGTTTGAGTTACTCATAGATTTTGAGGTTATCGTTTGGACAAAAAGTTGACACATTGAAATTTATCATAATATATTTAATTAATTTGTCTAGATATATTTTATATCCGGTTCACAAACTATTTTCACTAAATTATATGGCAATCTTTACTTCATTTTAAGCTTATTTTTTATGTAATATTATAAACATCATAAGTAAGAAAATAAAATATTTCTTATCAGGTCATCCTTAAGACTTTTCTATATCCTTATAAAAGTAGACTTTTTGGATTCATCTAGTGTCTATTTTACAATATTTTATTTTTCAAAAGGGCTTAGGAAAGATTTTGGAATTGGAATTGATCATGGGTTTTAATCATTTGAGATTTGATTCATGATTTGGATTTAGAATTGGTTCATGATTTGAGAAAATTAATTGATTTGGAATTGATTTAATATTTAATTTGGAATTGATTTGAGAAGGGAATCAAGGATTGGGTTTAAGCTATAGGGTAGACAAGTCTTCCTAAAACCCTTAAGGCATAACCTATTCCTATGGCTAACTCTTCTAAGTCTCTAGGGTTAGATTAAGTGTTCACCTAATCACTAGAAGTGTCTTATGACTAAGGAACTCTTACTGTTTAGAGGAGTCCTTATGTCTAGGATGGAGAAGTTGAAAGTTCACTCTAAAAGAGAGGCCAACAATATTGTATGTCCAACATCATGCATATCATATTGAATCACTCTTACAAAAATGAGGGCCTCAATTTCAACACTTTAGAGACCGCTTGACCTATGAGAGCAACCCCTTATAATGGAGCTTCACCCTCTTTATCATTTGATTTAGCCAATAACTATACTTCATCATGCATTTAGGCATAAATATCACAAAGCCTTTATCCAAAATATTGTTTCAAAAATTAAATAAAAATGGTAAAGATTTGCATTTTAGATTAAACATATGCTCATACCACTAATACTCTAGTCTCTTAGAGAGTGGGTTTAGGACTTCAGTTTCTTTCCAATTTAATAATAAGCCAAGCCATCTAGAAATTTTATAAGACAGGACTACATAGTTTTGAATCATAGGAGGTGTTAATTGGTGGTCACTCTAGGCGGTTGTAATTCCGAGTCAGTTTATCCTCTCTTAGAGATAAACCACCCTACATGGATTTAGGCATGCTTTAGCTTGTGCTAAGCTCTCTAGATTTAGGATCCGAGGTTGCTTGTTTCCTTCGGGCTACGAGCATAAATCCTCACCTCTTAGGTATTTCCACAATCTTGTGTTGATGGATTATAATCCCTAACAATAATAAATCCTCTCATTTTCAAATGTATTAAGCCTCTAGGATGGGTTGGAGCTCATTATCATGAGCATTTCCTACTTATTTTCATTCATAAGTATTTTCAATTGAACAATCCCATTTGATTTTCCAAAATAAGCAATCCTTTGATAGTCTTAACCTTAAAATATTTGGAGACAATAATTGACTATTTTAATCAATAGTTTTCTTAAGAAATATCATTTCCTAGGATGTAATTAACTATGTAGGCTTGCCTTTATAGGAAACTTAAGAACCCAACTTAAAATAAACTCTATTTTACTTTTTTTATGTAAAGTAGAAAAATTTTTTCTGGTATATTCGAAGATCCATCATGGCTTAAGGGTCCTTATTAGGTGATTAGGTCCATTATAGGGCGATGTTTCTATCTTTCAAGGTACATCATACCTTAATGTTGTACCCAATCACTTCAATAAGTACCCACTACGATCTGCGTGGTGTCCACCCACATCCAAAAATAAACACCACCAGTCAATTGGGCTATGTAGGACAATTGGGTTGGCTTAGTCAATTGATTGGTGTGTTCAATAATCAATTTATGATTGAGTAGAGGTATTGGTTGCAATCATGTTGGATTGAAATGAGATTTGGCCTAATTTGGCCCTTTAGGTCAATTGGGTCAACTTGGTTTATGTGGCCAAATTGGCTTGATTTGGCCTAATTGATTGTAATTGAGCAATCAAAGATGATGAACAATCATTATGAAATGGATTGTATGAGTTGATTTATTCTAATTTGGGTTGGATTGAAGCTTGAATCAAATTGACCATTTAGGTCTCATTGGGTCAAGTGAACCAAATCGATGGGTTGAGGGTTGAGTTGAGTTAATTAGTGTTAAGAGAGGTTCAATGATGGATTTAGAGATTGATTGGCTTTGATCACAATTGTTTTAGCTCATTTGAACCCTTTAGGTCAAATGGGCTAACTTAGTTCAAGTTAATTTGGCTTGGAGCTTGGATTATAAAACCAAAAGATTAATTGATGTCTAAGTTGGTTTTTCTCTAATCATAGAGCTTAAGTTTGAATGAGTGAATGAGAATGAGTTTTGGTTTAGGCCTTAGGGTAGGTGAAATCTATTTGTCCTAAGGTAAACTTTTGGCTTAGGGTTATATTTTCTAAATCTCTAAGCTTGGGTTTAGTGTTTCCTTAATCACTAAAAGTGTCTTAGCATTAAGAAAATCTAAGTGTCTAGAAGGTTCCTAAGTTTAAGATGAGAAAGGTTAATTCTCACTCCAAAAGTGAGGTCAACACCCACTTAATCATCATAAATTAGCAAATTCAATCTTTATATAATACAATATAAGTTAGACTATTTTCATCTTAGGAATTGAGACTTACAACTCAATCAATGAAGCCATGTAGCCCAATCATATATGTATGTAATGCTTTTAATTTATGAAAATTTCTTTTGAAATGAAATGCAATTCTTTTAGTACATGACTCATAAGGTTATGTATGAAAATTTATTAGTAAGTGCAAGGTTTGATGCTAATTCTTTCATTAAGCATTTCTTCATAGAAAAAATAAATAGCCAAACACTAATAATTAATAATGGTATATAAATATGTTTTTAATTCATTTTTAATTGGCATGTAATTAGTTGCTTACATTTTTTTAGTGTAAAGGTGTTAGAGGTGCCTTAGGGTAGAAGAAGGTAAGAATTAAGGCTTGTCTAAGCCTTATGAAGAAGAGAGAGGAATTATGTTTTAGAGTTGGTTGGAGTAAGAGTTGGGAAAGATAATCTAAGACTTACTAAAGCCCTATATGATCAACTGCTAACCCTTATCAAAGCATAGAGCATCCACCAAGACTTCTCACATAAAATTTGTTCAAGCAAAATTTATTTTTTTGCTGAATGAGAAAAGAAAAATATAAGATGCTTTTTATAGAAATTTTCCAAGCATATATACGTTTGGACAGTCATTAGAGCTAATAAAATACTAGTTCATAGAATAATGACTTATCCTAATGCTAAAGGAATAAAATGTAAGAAAAGATTAAAAAAATTTAAAGCTTCAAAAGCATAAATTTTTTTTACAAACTAACAAGTCAAGTAGAGTGACCTTGAAATCAATAAATCTTTAAAGGCCTTTACCTTTTTGACTTGTAGGGTAGAACTACCCATCAAAAGATCTTAATTTAAGCTCCTTAGTTATTTTTAACGTCTTAAAAGGGATTAGAGGTCATTCATAGGCTCATTGGAGAGTTGTGCATGATGAATTGCTTAAATCTTAATGTTATATCTTAGTTTATGATCTTGTCCTTGATCTTAGTGTTAGTGCTACATCACCAACTCAGTTAGTTGAGTTTACTAGCTCAATGTTAAAATTAGGTTCATTTAGAGAGATGAGGCTAGCTTAGTGCATGTAGGGCTAGCCTAATAGGGGCCATTCTAGCTTGGATAACTCCCTAAAGTGCTAGGAAATGTCTAAGTTATAAGCAAAATATGGTTGATTTAGTAGATCTAAACTTGAGTGAACCTTTAAGGGTCTTAATGGGCATTTTTTGTTCAAATGAATTGACTTTTAAGAGCTTGATTATGCTTTTTAATGAGTTATTATTGGGTCACTTGGACATATAGGCTTGACTAACTCCAAGCGATAAGGTAGGCATGATATTAAGCATTATTAGGAGTGGCATAAGATTTTTAGTCCCAATGCTAAGATTTGACTTCAAGAATTTAATTTTATATGGTTAAAAAATATATATGGCCAATAATGAGTTAACTTATTTAACAAATGCTTTATTTGACTAAGAATGGGCTTGACCTAAGAGTACCTAGGGAACTTATGAATATTTAGGATGTGTTCTAGGATCAAAGGAGGTTTGGCTAAAGTCTAAAGTTGGATACCAAAGGATTTTGTTGAAGTTTCCCTAGTTATGTTTTAGATTAACTTAAGGTTGAACTGAGATTAACCTAATGGGATTTACTACTTAGGGTGACCAGAAGATTCTAATGTATTTTGTTTGATTCAAATTTATGGAAAGGTTAATGGGTTGAATAGCTGGGCCAACAAACTTCAAAAAACTCTAGGGTTTGGTTTGGATTATTAAGAATGGGTTTGAGTTTAACCTATTACAAATAAGCTAACAAGAGCCAGAAAAGATTTTAAATAAATTTCAATTTGCAAAGGGAGATTTTTAATGATATTATCTTGTCATGAAATGTTAATACCAATAATAATATTTAATCTTCATCTTTCATCTTCCAAAATTAGTTAGTTCCTGAAAATCCAATCTATTTATTGATCATGACCTGATGGGCATTTTATTTACCCAACTAACTTAACCACATCTATTCAAATGAGTAATGGTACAAAGTGTTATCAATCAGGGCATATGATCTAGTGAACTAAAGACTTTTTTTGAGGTGTTTGTCTTCTTATGAATATTTGATGAATGGCTATTTTTAATTGGACTTTATCATTTATAGTGAGAGCAACCTTACCTTTAAGCATTGGTTTATTAACCTATTCTATGCCTATAAAAGATAAAACCTATTAGTTCAAAGCTTCCATAGGGTTGAAATTCTCTTTAGGGCAAGCAATCTTCTATGCATGCTTTTTTTAAGCATCCATCATAAATTTCTTTCAAACATGACTCTAAACAAAGTTATATTGAACTTTATTACAGATAATCATTGTTAACCTCACTTTTAGAGTCAGGTTGATGATCATCTCCTTAGACCTAGGATCCATCTAGGCACTAAGGTATTCAAAGAGCGCAGACACTTTTAGTGGCTAGGTGAATATAAATCCTAAGCCTAGAAGACTCATTGGATTCAACTTTAAGGTTACACCTAGAACCAGGATAGGTAGGGACCACCTACCCTAAATCCAATGAAAACACTATGCCATATCAATTTCTCAAAAGTAAACCAATTGACTGTAAACTAAACTTTGATCATAACCCATTAAGGTTTAATTTGGTCAAGTGGTTAAGTTGAGCCAATTTAACCTGTTTAAGCTTAAAAAGGCTAAATCCAAAATTAATTCAATCCAATTAAAACTGAACTTACCCAAACTCATTTGAACCTTAATTGAGCTTAATTGAATATTGATTGCAGCCCAATTGAATCAAACTAAGCCAAATTGGCCCTTAACCCAAGTTGACCCTTTTGAACCTTATAGGGCCAAAACTCAATTCAAGATGATTTAAACAAATTGAATCATTCCAAGTTGACTCATTTAGCCCAATTTGACCTAAATGTCAAATTGAATCAAAACAAATTCTAAATCATAATAATTCAGATCAAAGCCTCCAATTAATGTCAAATGATCAATAAAATTTAACTCAACTCCCCATCCAACCCAATTTGGCTAATTTGACTCAAATTGACCCATATGAACTTAGAACTCATAGGAGTCAAATTCAAATCCACTTCAAATTAAATTAAATTATTTGCACCAATGAGTTCCAAATGATCATTTGAACTTAATCCAATAACCCCCTTGACCTAATTTGATAAAGTGGTCAATCTAATCCATTTTAACCCAAATTAATCTATATGGGTCAAATTGAGCCAAATCGAACCAAACCAAGTGTAAACATAAGAAAACTTGGCATGACTCATCCTTACGTCCCTATTAGCTAACCAAAGTGGTCCCAACCGAAGGTGAACCATGTTCAGCATAAACCAAGTGAACCAATGGTTTCAAATAGGACAAAAACTCAAAATTGGAAGTTCCTACCCCTCTCTTAGCTTTGAGCTACCACTTTAGCATGTTTTAAGATTACCCATGTTGACTAGACCTGAATTAAAGCTGTTGGGCTTAGTCATTGACCAAGGTGAAGTCTCTATCACCTTAGCTATTGGTTCAGTTAGTAAGGGTTATCCCTATCACCACTAGCCACCAAACTCCACTAGCCACTTGAGGACCTCCACCTCACTAGTTCCATGCCATTTTTGGCCAGCCCTACTGGTCAGATGGTTGTCATGGCCTGAACCATCCCATTTGATCGGTTCATATGGGGAGAAGGGTATACACTTGCTCCCCCATTCAAACTCAAGGCACATATTCCACATAGAGAGAACCATATTTCCCCTGAGTTCCTAGAGCTCTGCGTGCACCCCATCACCGGTGAGGCCAAGTTCCACTTCAGCTCGAGCCTACCTCACACCCAACTCTACTAATCTTCAACCAAACTTAAATTAACTCTCCCCACACCTTCCCTCATTCCGGTAACCCAAAATGAATAAAAAACCATTCAATTCGAGCATTAATAATTACTTTAATATCAACTTTGGAGAGCTTCGTGGTGGCACTTGGTCCAAAGAATGATCGACAGGAAGGCAACTCTTGATGTTCTCAATAGGGCTTTGCCTCTTCAAGGTGAAGCTACCTCGGTTATTGGGCCATCGATCTTTAACTCCAGTGAGATAAATTCTGACAAATCGTAATTTTTTCCATTAGGTGTTTATCATTTCTGAAAGAAATATGAATTTGGTGTCGATTGAGTAGTAGGATCCTTTTAGGACATCCACTTGATTGATTTAGATTCAATTTTGCCCTCAAATGAGCTCTAAAGAGCTCAGATCTAGTGGTGAATATGAAGAGTGTTCTTCTCTCACCAGGTCGATGATAGATAATCTATTGTCTATTCTACATTATTAGAATGAATGACTGTGATTAAATGCATTAGAAATTTTGATTTAATTCAAAGATTTAATCTTCGTTTGTGATCAAGCGATTGAGGAGAAAGTGTGCCTTGCCCTTTGAGTGAACCATGTGAGAAATTTTAAATAATGAATCCCATGGCGTCATGCAGAAAGTGTTACCGCATTAGTGCCAACGTGGTGGTAATTATGTAAATCAATTAAATAGATTTAAAAATCAATTAAAATGGATATAACTTTAAAAAGGTATAAATAATTGTAGAATTTTTTTTAAAATATAAATAAATCTATTTTGGAAAGATTATATAGAGGAGAATTTATAAAAAAAATAAAAGCTTCTATTTTTGTTAAACGATTAGTGACTAATTAGGGTTTGAAGTTTCACTTAATTAATGTAATTAAGCCTTAATTACTGGCATAATTGATGTAAAAATTAGTGTGATTGTCCTATAGGATGATCTCTGCCTCTCATAATTATATCAAGTTAATTTCTTAAGTAATTTGAGAAATGAAAATTTTCAAACCTAAATTAGTCATTTTATGTATTTAATAATTACATAAAATAAATTAATTTATAAAATTAATTTTGTAAATCTAATTATCTACAAAAAAATAGTAAGGATGATCATAAAAATTAATTAGGACCACTGGTCTTAATTATTTCTCAAAATTACCCCGAAGGGCTTTTATAAAATTAATTAAATCACTAAATATCCTATATCTTAGAAAAATCATAATAATTAGTGTATATCTCAAAAAGTTTGTGGTTAGCTAACAAAGAGGTTTTTAATGATATCAAAATCCCCAAATGGTTTAGGCTATTTTGAATGTAATTGATGAATTTAGGTTTTTTTCATTTATTTAATTAACCCTTAATTATAAGCCCAATTGTATTAGAATTTGTAGAACATGTTTATTTCATATTTATTCATTTCTAGTAATTTTTATCATACTTATAGGCTTATACTTAAAATTTAATTAAATTTATGAGTTTTTTTTGGGCTAATTGATTAAATAATCAATTAATCTTAATTAATTTATAAAAATATATATCACTTTTAAATCATTTAATGAATAGAGATGGGTCAAGGGATAATTTTAATAAAGTTTTCTCTTCTTTAAAATTAAATAATTGAAATTCTAAAAATTGATCTTTAATGAACTTGATTAGGCTTAAGGGTATTTATCTTAATGTGAATGTTGATAGGAATCAATAAATTCTAATAGGCTATTTGATGGTGTTTAATTTTCTTGCTTCAATTACTCATAAATTTGTGTTACATATGTTCATGGATTCATGTTTTCAAAATTAAAATAAAAGATTGCATTTAATTGTATGCCTTTGAATTTGAATTAAATAGTGTAACTATTATCACTAGTAGATATCAAGTTATTTTGCTAATTAATTAAAAGATATCTATTAACCTAAATATAAATTGATATGAATAACTAAAAGTTAAATTTAATTCATATATGTATAAATTATAATTTGAAAGGTATATAGTTTGGAAACCCAATGGTACAGTGGTATTGGTCTGAAGTAGATCTTGATACATCATACCTCTAGTATAACTGTGACATGTACCATGAGATTTATAGTGAGATGCATATTAAGAATGAATTATTTCTACCTATATATTTAAAATACATTAAAAATTTCATAATTTCATCCTTATGTCCATACATGTATGCATTTGTATATGAATTAAATAATAACATCGTTGAGAAGACTTTAAGTAGTTTCAATAGGGTCTCTGATTATCTCACTTCTCTGGTTCAACAATGACACACACTTGTACAAATTTAATATACTAATGTGTATGTATATGCATAAGATATAATTAAATTAATTTCTTCTACACAATTTATGCATCATATTCCATATGTTAATGAATATAAACTATATGTGTTAATTCATTCATGCATTATGTGTGGAATAATCAAAAGATATTTGTATATTTATTATATATAGTTATTTAATTAAACATATTATTTAATCAAGTGAATATTAAGGGCTGATGAAGCAAAGTAAAAAAAAAACTATTAAATTAACCATGACTTAGTTTTATTAATCTTAAGATGTCTTTCATATTTGGATAAATATTTTTTTAAGTCAAATCCAAATACATAGCTTAATAAAGAAATTAATAATATTTCATTGCGATGAATAAAAATCATCTCTTAGATTCAATCTAAGATTAGATTAACGTGGATTTTATTCATCCTTCCTCTCTTTATAATTTGAATCAAAATTGAAACTCAAAATGAAAACAAAAGCCTAGGTCTAAAATTTATTTCAAAATAATTAATTATATAAAGTGTAATAATAGCTCATAAGAAACTTATATAATTATCAATAGAAAATTTTAAACATTAAATTCTAATTATGACATACCATACTCAGCCTAACACACACATTAGAATACTAAGTTACTAATCTTAGACTTAGGTTAGGCTAGTGCTTGCTATGATGATGTAATTTTTTGCATTGTGATGTAATTTTTATTAAACTAGGTGTTAGTATTGAATATTGAATGTGCATGTAGGCGATATTAGATTAATGATATCTTATGTAAGGGATTGTGCTTAAGGGACCGTTGTAGTAATCAAATTATAAATGCTTCTTGCTTGTAAGTGCTGCTTAACTTCTTAAGCATAATCTATTAGGATAGTTGGGCTTGGTAACCCAAGGTAGGGTGCTAAGTCCAAATATATGAAATAAAACTGCTTAGGTTGAATGTGTGTTAAGCTAACTTCTATTGTGTTGGTGTAGTTAGATTTTCATTTCATAAAAAAATAAAATTTTTATAATAGGCTTAGGATTAGAGCTATGGGGTTTAAGATCAGCACTGACTAGAAGGCTTTGACTTAGGAGGCCTTGTGATGCCTAGAGTGTTCAAATGCAAGAAATGAAGATGAAGATGAAAAACTAAAGACCCTTATAACTTTAATTTTATTTATAAAATAATTATAATCCAGGCTGTATAAGGGTAGAGCTTGGCTACCCAATCTCTTTCTTCTTTAGGGTGTACGACGGTACCTGACCACATCGACCTTTTACTCTTTCAATTGATAATGTTTATTTTTTTGTTTACATTGATTATGCAATAAAATGATATGCTTTTAATAGGTTCCTTAATGTTTGATTGTTTGCTGTATAACTTGGATACGTTATGCTCTTTAAGAACTAAATTTTCTACTTCAACTAAATAAATTTAATTAAATTTAACAACTCATAACCTCATTTTAAAGCCTAAGATTTTAATCAAAGAAATAAAAGGTTTAGCAACCCTTTAACTGTGTGATTGTATGTTCTAACATCAAACATGCATATTATTTCTTCTTTGAAAATATGGTGTCTTCACTCTTGTATGATTGGGGATAAGGCTTGACTTGTGAGAGCAGCTCCTTGTAGATGAGAACACTTCTTTCTATCAATTTAGCATTTAATCTAATTTCATCATGCATTTAGCCATAAACTCTCCCAAGCTTAAGTTCAAAATAATGAGTTAAAATGAATTAAAATTTGTAAATTTGATTACATTAGTTTAAGTCATAATTTGCACACCAGTTATGATCTAGTCTCTTAGAGAGTGAGTTTAGGACTCTATATTCATTCTTAATAAATAATAGCCTAGCTATCTTGCATTTACATAAGTCTGACCTACATGATTTTTTAAATCATAAGAGGTGTTAGCTGGCAGCTACTCCAGATAGTTGTTAGTCCAGAAGAGTCGGGATCAATTTACTCTCTCTTGTGGAAGTGAACCAATATATCCTACTTCTCCAAGTAGAATTAGGCCGAGCTCTTAGCTTATGCTAGAGCAATCTAAATATAGGCTCAAAGGCTGCTTGTTTCTCTTTTGCTATGAGCATAAGTTCTCACCTCTTAAGCATGCTTACAATATTGTATTATCGAAATCTAAGTCATAATATTCTAATGAAATGTTAATTCAAATAAATATAACTTTCATATCTAAAAAGATAAATCTTCTCTATAGGATATATTGAAGTACTCACTAGGCTTCTTAGTATATTGAGTACTTCCTACTAATCGTCCTTTAGAATCCATAAAGAAGTCTTCCTATTTGGAGCCTTCCCAATTGATGTTCAATTGTAAATCCTTTGATTGTCAATCTTTAAAATCTTTGGAGACATCAGTTTACTACTTTAATCGAGAGTGTTCTTAGGAAATTTCTATTTCTTTGGATGTAATTAACTATGAAGGCTTGCATCTATAGAGAACTGAAGAACTCAGATTGAAATAAATTATGCTTCATCCATGTAAAGTACGGAAAGATCTCTGGTATATGTAGACCTATCTACCTTAGGAGTTCTTATTAGATGATTGAGTCCATCGTATGATGATATTTCTACTTTTTGAGGTAGTACATCAAGCCTTAATGACCAACTTGATCATTTCAATAAATACCTCTGCTTGGTGTCAAACTCCAAACAAAACACCACGCGATCACCAATAACATTCAATCTCCAATAAACTTGATGTATTTTGTTGATAATAGTGTTAATCCCCACTAGCTTTATCAATCATCCTTGCTAACAACATCGATGCACCATCACTAATAAAGTCAATTCATTTTGTCAACATCAATGTTGATGCTCATTTAATTTAATAATTGATATCATCAATATCAACGTTGATGCCCACTATCACCAACTTGGATGTTACTCATATTGTTAGTAATACTAATGCTTGATACAAATATGAATGGTTATGTTAAACTTTTACACTTATGGTCTTCATTTCTTTAAGAAAAATAATAAAATATATTACCAAATCTCTTGAATGTTTTAGGATGAAGGTAGATTTGGCTAAAGTTGGATACCCTAGGGCTTACATTGATGTTCCCTAGTTGGATTTTAGATAGACCCAAGATTGAACTGAGATTAACTTACTGGGATCCACTACTTAGGGTAACCAAATAAGGAGAATCTAATGTCTTGAGTTTGATTTAGGAGAGGAATGGGTTAATGGGTTGGTATTTTGCCAACCTCCTCTAATTGCATGTAAATTCTTTATAGTTAATGCTTATCATATTGGTTCAATGCATTCCTTAATTGTGAGGAAGAACACCATTTGCAACTTATAATTTATATTAGTGAAGTAATTTTAAATAGGTTAGGCTTTGTAGTTTTCTTCTTTTAATCTTTCATATCAAAAATCATGTATCTTTTGCGAGTTACTCTTGACCTATCTTACATGTATATGTGTATATGATATTAATATAAAGTCAAGAAAATAAACTCTCCCTCTCCATTGCCATGAATTTTTAAGCATCTAAGGTAATAATAAACTGAGATTACAAGAATTTCATATTATTTAGGAAAACTTCTATTCATATAAACATATATTAATAAAAAAATTTATGGTTTTAGATTTATGTAGGTTTACTATAAGTAAATATATCATTGGAAGACTACTGCACTCAAAAATTTTGGCATATAATAACATTAGTGCTGGGAACACAACATTAAAAAAATATAATTTTTTTGTTCATTCATCTTATTGTCCTTTAATAATCACACACTATATATATATATATATATATATATATATATTGAGATACGAATTTTCCCTTAAATCACGGAACAGAAATTGTTAAATTTTTTTGCTACTTTATTTTTCTTAAAATAATTTCAAGCATGTTTACTTCTATAATAGCATAAATTACTGAAGCTAAATTAACATATATTCATATACGTAATAACAACATAGTCCCAGGAAGAAATCTATGTGAGAAAATTCTTTCATATTTTTTATGAAGACGTTTTAAAAAAAAAAAAAAAGTAAGACCCATAACATTTAGAAATTAACTGACTAAAAAACATCTTGCAAACTCATATAACAGTTTTTAAGCTATAACAAACTCATATAACAGTTGGTAGTGCGAGCTCGTAAATACATATCAACATATTATTTTAAAAAAAGGAAAATTTTTCGCTTTAACTAATAAGAATTTGCTACAGTAATCATCTGATGATGTTTTCCACTGAAGTAGAAAAAAAAAAAAAAAATGCCTCATACGAACTTCACAATAATGAAGCAATTCTCTGTTTCATCCAAATTTATAAAACGTCGGAACATCCAAATTCCCACATCTCTTTCTTTGATGCTGCGGAAAATTTGAGACCAAATGTTTGGTTTTGTTCAAGCACCCTTTTTGCCCAACGTGGGAGTGCTGCTGAGGTCGTCTTTATTGTCTTCTTCTACACAGAGTTTATGTATTATAAAGAGAAAGAAATATGCATCTTAAATGATAGGAATATTATGGAATGGATGTGTAGTCATTCAATTGAGTGCTGCATGCATGCACACACATGTGAGAATTATAGAGATAAATAAGGGAAATGGCAATTATGTTCTAAATGAACGTTCATTAGGACTATACAATTAGTAAGCAAAGAGCTTGAATTGGCATATTGAGAAAAGAAGGAAAAGATGATTATCCATTTAAGCATTTATGTGTTCCTTCATTTAGAAGGGAAAAATAAATTTAGGAACTTACTGAAATTATTTTGGAATTGTCAATTAAATTGATTTATCATTATCAGTAAAATATTATCGAAGATATATGTGTGTGTCATAATTAGTAGTTGAGCTATAAATGATTTTCAAAATTAAATTTAGGAATTTATTTAAAAACTTATGTAATCGAAGTAAAAATATTTAAATTATTCATTTATTTAGTTCTACTATAAAGTCCTTGTTTAAGAAAAAAACATTATAGAAATATCTATCTTCTTCCGTGATAAAAGAAGCAGGGAAAAAATATATTTTTTCTTGCATTTATAAAAATGGTTAAATATACATGTTTATGACTACGAAAAATTAATGTATAGAAGCTAGTTTGGGTACCCAAGTATAAGATACAGACTATTTGAGTTTGTTTATGAGGAGAGTTGATGATGATAAGATGGGGATGACTTAGAGTATATAATTATATATATATAGGCAATGTGCTTGTATTATTGCATGCTTAATGAATGTTGATGCATTAATTTAATAGAAAGTAGGATTTCACCTCATATTTAAGCATCTACAAATATGTATAAGGAATTTAGGTAAGTACGGGCTGTTGTTAAACCAGGGAAGTGAGATTATCTAAGATCTCCTTAGGCCTACTTAAAGCCACGTGTTCCCAGGCTATCTAGACTATATACTTGCCAATTCAAATACTCATAAGCATATACATAAACATAGAAATAAAATCATGAAAATGTTGTGCATAAATAATTTTTTTTTACTTATGTAAAGCTTAATTGCAAAAGAAATGGTTTCACTTTATATACTAATAGATGTATACATAAATGAAGTTAAGTAAGTATCATTATTAAATTAGAGAAGTGAAATTAGCTAAGACTTCCTTAGGGCTACTTAATGCCTTGTGTTCTAGGGATATCCAGACTATATACTTGCCAATTTAAATACATGAATATATAAGTATGCATATAGGAATAAAACCATGAATTGCCATCTTTTGATTACAAGTAAGTGATCATTTCATTTTTACATAATTAATTATTTATAATAAGGATTGATTTAAGCTTCAAATTATTTAATTCATAATTGACATATAGTTTCAAAATAGTTTGAGATTTACTAATGATAATAGACACACCATATAATAATGTTTGTCCAAATCATGTAATTTAAATATAATCATATTATTTTCACTTTAAAACATGAATACATGAAGCACATGACATGCACATTTATGATAATTGAAAATAAGTAATTGAGTATCACCACACAATATACTTGATTTGATTAGAACCTAAGGACAATCAAGTTAAATAAACATCCCTTAAATCTAATCAAAGTTTCTTTAATGTTCAATTTTAATATTGAAGTTGTTGAAATGTAAAGAGAAGAAAATAGTACTTAGATTTCACTTAATCCCATGTTGGTTATTTAATATGTTAAAGAAAGGAAATTAAATATATTTTATGGACTAATTAGATTCAATCTATTAATTATATTAATATAATCACCATTCCCAAGCTTCTTTAATTTAATTAATCATCAAAACATGAGCCTTCAATGATATGCTTTGGAAAAATAAAATTTGCAATGCACCTAAAGAGATCTAATGCAAGTAGGCTCGTGCTTAAGAATTAATTAAATTAAAGAAGAAAAAGATTTGAGAAAAATACTTTTATTATTTTTCCACACCAATAGGAAAATCATAATTTCTTTAATGACTTTATGTTATTAAACACATAAAGGGATTAATGGGTTGCACTTGAGTTACTTAAATTGATTTCATTTACATTTCATTATTAATTTTTCTTAATTTATCCTTAATTATTAAACATATTAATTAAACCTTTTAAGAGAATACATTTAGAAACAATTAGGAGAGGGAGTCCTAATTAATTCCCATGCTATCCTTATTATTTACAATAATTAATATTAATTACTTAATTTTAATGGTCATTAATTTTAATAATTATTAAATCATTTAAAGAGGGTAATTAGGATAGAAAATTTGGAATTTCCCAAACCACATGAAAAATAATTCAAAGAAAAATATGAGAGGTAGAGGACATCCCATAGAATAAACATGCCAAATTTGGAATTAGTTAGCCAAGTAATTTGACCTTAATTAAGGTAATTAGCCTAGGCTTCAAATCTTAATTAAGCTTCATTCATTTGATATTAATTAGAGATTTAATTTTTATTAAATTCTCCTTAGCCTAAGTTTTCCAAAATGGGTTTATTTGCTTTTTTGGGATTTTCCCTACAATTATTTATGATTTTTTAAAGTTTTGAATAATTAATTACATTTATAAACCTAATTAAATTATTTTAAACCTTCGACACCACGTGGATATTGACACGACAACGCTTTCCATGTGGCATCATGGTATTGGCTATTTAAAATGTTACGGCTTAGCTTACGTCTTGTCTCGGCGATCCGGCGGCAATGGATGTGGTTTCATCTTAATTGTTTGATCTGATCAGATGGTTGAGATTAATCTCGTGATTACAAAGTGATTAAATCAAAATTTCTAACGAGATTCATAATGTCTATCCATTTTAATCATGTAGAATAGACAACCGGTGATTTATAGTCCCACGAGCACCAGAGGATGAACATTGTTCTCCTTTTATCGCTCGATCTGAGCTTGCTGGTGCTTGTTTGATAGTGAAATCGACACCACGTGGATGTTTACATGATAGTGCTTTTCATGTGGCATCATAGTATTGGTTATTTAAAATGTCCGACACGACTGCTGACTTAGCGACGATAGACGTTATTTCATCTCGGCTATCCGATCCGAGCGGCGGTGGATGTGGTTTCATCTTAACCGTTCGATCTGATCAGATGGTTGAGATTAATCGCATGATTACAAAGTGATTAAATCCAAATTTCTAACGAGATTAATAATGTCTGTCCATTTTAATCTTGCAGAATAGACAACCAGTGATTTACAGTCCCACGAGCACCAGAGGATGAACATTGTTCTCCTTTTATCGCTCGATCTGAGCTTGTTGGTGCTTGTTTGATAGTGAAATCAAATCCAAAATGATCATAGAAGAGATCTAAAGAGATCCTATAGTGTAAATCGAGTAAAATCATAATTCATTTTGAAAAAGATTAACACATAATGATTAAATCTACTGTTATTAGATTTTTATTTCACTGGAGCTAAAGACCAACGGTCTACTGATAGAGGTAGCTTATTAGAAGTGGCTGTTGAAGATCTTGATTGCCTCCCGATCGGTCTATGGAAGCGTCACCACGGATGTCCCTGGAGTTGGTCTAGGGATGCCTTCTAGTGGTCAAATCGATTCATTTTCATTCATCGAGGCTTGGGGAATGTGTGGGAAAAGTTAATTTGAGTTTCATGGAGTTTTGATGAGGTTGGATGGACAGGGCTCTCGGCTTTAGGTGGAGCTTAGTTTCACCAGTGGTAGGGTGTACAAGGAGCTCAGGGAATGCTTAGAGACTATTTATAATCCTCTAGAGAAGGTCTTTGGTGAGTTTGAATGGATGGGGATGAGTATATTCTTCTCCCCAATTAAACCAGGGGCTTAGATTAGACAGACTTTGGTAGCTGTTAGGCTAAAGTAGGTAGCAGGGGATTGCTGAGGTGGATGTGTGTGAGATGTTGAGAGAGTGTAGTGGGTTGCCATGGAGTGTACACTCCTCCTTTGGTGGACCATTGATTTTTCATGGGTGAACTCACCCTCTCTTAAATAAAATTTAGGCTTGGGTTAGGTTGGGTCAGTGGTCCTCTATCCCAAAAGGACCAAGATGGTTGCCAAGGAGTGGGGAGTTGGAGAACCCTTCCAAATGGGGATTTTGTCCCATTGAGAGGGCTTGGTTCAATGGGTTTGACCCAACTCGGGTTCACAATTGGTTTGGCACACTTGGGCAGGCCTATAGTGACCCCAAGATGAATCATACCATGTTTGGTTGTGTTTAGACTTAATTTGTTTAGGTTTGGCTCAATTTGATTCATCTAGGTCAAATGGGTTCAATTGGGCTAAGTTGATCATTTTGACAAATTAGGTTAAATTGGGAGTTTGGTTAAGTTTAATTTATCATTTAGAATGAGTTAGTGTAATTAGTTTGATTCAATTTGGATTTGGTTCATATGGGTCAATTTGTGTAAAATGGGTCATGTTGACCAATTTGATTAAATCGATAAAGTTGGCTAGAGTATGGGTTAGTTCCATGTTCAATTTATCATTTGTGAGTGATTGGAAGAGTTGATTTGAATTGATTCGGATTAGGGAGTGATTTGGTTAAATTTGACCTTTTAGGTCAAATTGGGCTAGGTAGATCAATTGGGTTGGGTTGATTAAATTGGGTCCAATTAAAGGTTGGATCATGTCCAATATTCAATTGGTGATTGATCAGAAGCATTGGTTTCATTCAATTTAGTTTAGAATTTGATTTGGCCTAATTTGATCCTTTAGGTCAAACTGGGTCAACTTGGGTCAAGAGGCCAAATTGGCTTGGTTAGGTTCAACTGATTTATAGGTGGTTGAGTCATGCTCAATATCCAATTTGTAGTTGATGAGAGTCATTGATTGTAATTAATTTAGCTTAGAACATGATTTAGCCCAATTTAGTTTTTTAGGTCACTTTGGGCCAACTTGGGATAAGGGGCCAAATTGGTTTGGTTTAGGTTTAGTTGATTGTAGTGGAGTGTTCAATAGACCTACAATCTTCAATGATGAGATTGGATAGATTGGTTGATCCAATGGGAGTTTGATTAAAGGTTGGTCTAATTGGGCCTTTTAGGTTACTTTGGGTTAAGTGGTTTGGTAATGTCAATTTAGACCAATTGAGGTTTTGGATGGTTGGAATTCAATGATAAATTTGAAATTGATTGGTGGCTTTGACTATAATTGATTTGGGTTCGATCGGGTTTTGGCTCATTTGAACCTTTTAGGTCAAATGGGCTAACTTTAATGAAGTTTAATTGATTTAATTAGCTTGATTGCAAGTGTTGGAATAGGTTGAAAGGCTCCATTGGATAGTTAGAATGATTGAGAGAATTAAATTGAGTTTGGTTTACTTGAATTAGTTTGGATGGAGTTATAGAATTGAGGTAGGTTAACTTGGGTTAAGATTTAAATTAATTTAGCTTGGAGCTTAGATTGGAAACCAAATTCAATCAAGGTCAATTGATTGTCTTGGGGTTGAGGTTTCAATCATTTGGTTTAGGTTTAAATGAATTGATGGCTATGAGTGTCGGTTAGGCCCTAAGGTAAAGCCCACTTGTCCTAAAGTAAGCTCTAGGCCTAGGGTTATGCTATACAAGTCTCTAGGCTTGGGTTTAGTATCTCCTTAATCACTAGAAGTATTCTAGCATCGAGAAAATCTAAGTTTCTAGAAGAACCCTAGACCTAGGATGGGAGTGATGAATCCTCAATCCAAAAGTGAGGTCAACATATATCTTAGTTTGTGATCTTATCCTTGATCTTATCCTTGATCTAGGCATTTGACTAAAGATGACAAAATAGATTTTTAATAAGTTCAATTGTGTTAAATTGATTTAATTGGGTTAAATTAGCTTAATCAAAAGGATATCGGTCAATTTGGAAAATAATGAATCCTCTTAGGTCAAAGAGAAGTCAATTTCATCAATTTTGTTGATTTGGTCCAAGAGATTTAATTGAATTAATTAGTTGAACTAATTAACCACTTTAGTGTTAATTAATGATTAATTATGCCTAAGTCAATTAGTGTTAGTAAATTAAAATAGATTTTGATTATTGATTAGGCTCAATTTGGATAAATTTGTCAAAATTTCTAATGAAATTCAAATTGGCCAACTTATGCTAAGTCCCGATTGGCCTCATCAAGAGTTATTAAGTGCTAATTCATTTATAGTTTACCTATTGAAACTAATTTAAGAACTTTCATTTAGTCAATTTGGCAAATTTAATGATTTTGGTCTAACAAAGTCAAATAAACCGTTAAGGCTAACTTGGATCAAAGGATCTAGTTAGGCTACTCTATAGGCCTATTGGAAGGAATAGCCTAATTAGGCTAACTTAATTTAATCGATGGAAAGGATTAGGTTATCTTAATTAGGCCTTATTAGGCTAAGCAATTAAAGAGATCCTAGCCAAGTTCAATGGTCAATTAGGGCCAATTCATTATGATTTAATGATTAAAATTCTATGAAAAAGATATGGTTAAACAATTAATCTTTTTGGTTCAAAATCATCGATATGACCTAGATTTAGGGATCATTAAGGTTTGGTTGTTTCTATGATACAATTTAAGTTCAAGAAGCTTAATAGTCAATTACAATCATATACAACCACTACATGCTTATGATTTCACCCTTTAAAAGACATTACTAGAAAAATATTAATGTGGACCTCCACTCAAGGTTGTTAAACAAGCAATTATTCTTTAACCATAATTTTAATCTTCTCAAGTTGATACATCAATGGAGCAATAATTATTTAAAACAATTTATTGTAAACTCTCCAATTTGCTTAAATTTTGTTATAGAGTCTCTATTTGGAATAAAAAGTGCCAAAATAAAATGTTTTGTCGAATTATAATGCACATCAATCAATTAATCCATCCACACACACACACACACACACACACACACACACACACACACACACACACACACACACACACACATATATATATATATATATATATATATATATATATATATATATATATATAAGAGCATATTTTAACAATAAAAATCTCTTTTAAATGTATATAAGAAACAATATGTATAATACATTTAATTAATAATGATTAATAAAACATTTTAATAGATGAATGTTTTAATACAACTATGTCTGAATATGTAATTTATAAAAAATAATAACTAGAGGGCTATTTTATATGGAAAACAACTATCTTGTATAAATTTATATCTATATCGTAATTTTGATCAGATATTCAGCTATGTTATGGACATATGATTTGTACTCTTAAATTGTTTTAATTTTAATATGGGAAGATTTTTCCTTGCAAGTTGCATCATACATAGAAAGTAATGTCAGGCTTGGAGAGAATTGAGATATTTAAGCTGTGGATATTTTCATGAAAATTTATTCCATTAAATTTGACTTCATCCCACAATATTTATAAATTATTCCATTATTTTAATAAAATAGTTTTAGGCATGTTTATGCCTACCATATATCATAAAATTACTAAAACAAAAAGCACATCGATTCATATATAGATAATAACACCAAATTTCCAGAAAATTTTGATTAATAATTTTCTCGCATATTTTTTAAAGATTTAGATGCATAACATTTAGAATTTAACCGACTAATAAACATCTTGCAACATATTTTTTATTTATAACCGATAATAATAGGCAAGAACTAACCCTGAAACAGATTATATTAAAAATAAAGTAAAAGAAAAATGTCATTATCAGTGTTTAATAAGCAAGAAGCAAAGCTTTTTCTCAGTTTCGCCATTATTAAAATGTCGGAACATCCAAATTGCCACATTATCTCCCGCTTTGATACTGCTAAAAGTTTGCAATATCTTCACCTCCTTTCCGATGAGATCGACATTTCCACTGTCATACGAGTGCGACAGTAGCAGCTCCGCTCCAATTTCGATGTAGACCGACATTCAATACCACACGTCTTAAGCATCTAACTTTTCATCCACGGTGAGGTTTTGAACGAAAATGTTTTCGTTGGAATCATTAAGCAAGCAAGTTGTTTTGTCCAACTGAAAGGTCTGAGGAATCTATTCTAACCAAGAACTTGAGGTCAAATCCATGGTTATCTTCAACCACCTTTCTTTGGCGTGAGCATTGAGATGCCCATTATGTCTTCCATTATTTTCTTCGTTTATTTTTGTAAACACATTTTAGAGAGGTTTGTATATATAATGGAGACGAATTATGCTTCTTTAGTGAATGAGAAAAATGATAGTTATTTTCTAGAATAAAGGTGTAGTCATTTAATTGAGTGGCATGAATGCATGAATGTGAAATTTGTAAGGTACATTTTAAATGGAATTATTTCAAAGGAAAGCTCATTTATACATAAAATTCATTTGCAAAATGAAGATATATTGAGAGAAAAAGGAAAAGATGAAGCTCCATTTTTAGATGGAGAAATTAAATTTAGAACATAAATTGTTTTGAGATTATCAATTAAATTTAATTTCCACTATTAGTAAAAAAATTGTCAAAGTTAATCATGAAATTAACAGGCAAGTAGTTGAGCTATAAATAAATTTCAAATTAAATTTAAGAAATTATATAAAAGCTTATGCTAGCACTGTAAAAGATTTATAGAATTCATTTATTTAGTCATAATATAAAATTTATAGGAAAAGAAATATAAATATCATTTTCTTCAACAATAAAAGGTATGATTTTTTCTTTAGATATAAAAGTGATTAAATAAATTACAGACCTAAACTAGTTTGTAAAAATAAGTTGATTATGTTACAAATTTGCTTCAGTGATGGCTGATGGAGAAATAAGATGATTGTAGTACATTATTAAAAATTGGATCATATTGATTGCATACATAAACCAAAGTAATGAAAGGAATTGTATGGGGTAATTTAATTGTAACTATTAAATTTTCTCTTTTAAATATATATGATATATATATATATATATATATATATATATATATATATATATATATATATATATATATATATATATATATATATATATATATATATATATATATATATATATATATATATATATAGGAAAATTTGATTGCTAAAAAAAAGGGGTTACAATGTCCTTAAGAGGGGATAAACTCAGAATCTCATCCTAGACCAAGGAAAGCAAAAGAAACACAAAAGCAAACTGCAAAGCTAATAATAGGAATGTTGATAAGAAGTATATACCTAAAAAAGAAATCTACATGAGAAGAAAACAGAATCGCAACATCTAGAAGAAAAGTTAGCACCATTAAAATGACATGAGTTAAATGAAGATAAAATAAACTGAGAAAAATTGTAGAAAAAATGACACTCACACACCAACTTGGGAAGCTAGCATTATAACCAATGGAAGGGATACAAAGTATACTACCAACCAAAGAAGTGAACTCAACCATCCATCATAGCCTACAAACCTGGAGATAAACCATCCATTAAGATCGTGTGGTCCAAAAAATAGATAACCCAATATAACAAGGTACATTCACTGAGGGATAGAGAGCCACATAGATACAAAGGATGAAGAAGGACATCATTCCTTTATCCAGAAAGCCCAAATAGTGCCAACAAATATCAAAATTTTGACAAGTTTCACACCACAATGATAAAATTGAACCTAGTCAGAAAAAATAAAAGTAAAAGACATAATGCATAATATAAAGGTTAAAAAAAAACACAACATAATAGTGAGAACATTCATACAATAGAGCCATAATGAGATGATATAAAATTTAAAAAAAAGTCAAAGCTTAAAACTTTTTGAAAGCAAAGCAAACACCTTAATTGACCAAATAATCCAACATCAAGAACAAAATAGCTACCACAACTTAGCTACTTGAGAGAAAAGCCATAAAAAAATGATATTGAAATGTAAAATAGCAAATCACAAAAGAAAAAATAATTCCCACAATGAAGGAAGAACACAATGCCAAATAGTGACATTTAACCCATATATAAGGACAAAGAAAAGCTATACAACAATTATTCTTAATAAATGGAAACAAGAAAAAGGCTACAAGGGACTTCAAAATGCATGAAATACAGAAAATGATACAACAATAACAGCATAACTCAAATATAGCATTAAAACAATCCAATTAGGACTAGTCAATAATACCATTCAAACTAGAGATGGGATAAACAACATACAAAAGAAGGCAAAAAACAAAGGCTAAAATAGATAGCAATACTATAAAATTAAAGGCTTAGACATAAGGCAATCCCACTTTATCTAAATTCACAATAAAGGGGAAGGGATATTATCATTGAATAAACTCAAAGAGGATTTTGCAATGAGTAAAATCAAAAGAGTTGCCTTAGGTGTGAAAATATAAGTCAAAAGTGAAGCCTCCTCATATGATTAAGAACATAGAAAAATTCAACATTGCCATGAGCTCATTTTAATAATTCCAAAAGGAGGAAGCATCAATTTCAAACCAAATTTTCTTAAATCCTTTGAATGCAGACAATAATTCCATAGTGAAGACCATAAAGCTCAAAAACGAATATCTTAAAGGAACAACAAAAGCAGAATCACCTTACCTCATAGTCTCTTAAAATTCCTCCACACCATAAAGGCCATTAAAATTGATCAATTGTTGACCAATGACGATAATTAGGCTTTATCCAATATATAATTTTTTGAGTATACCCAAACTCAAAGAGGGATATAATCCCAATATTATGGCCAAATGTTTAAATCCTTTGAAGCTAGAGGGAGTAAAGGTTAGCTTTTAAAGAAAAGTAATTTACATTTAGTTCTTAATGCGTGAAAGTTCATAGGAATGCCACAATGCTTATCATCATTTCTATCCACCATATACCACAATAGTAGCGAGCACACCTTTGTGACATGATTGTATAAAGGAAAATTTTAAGAAGATGCAAGATAGAGGGATCCATCAAAATAGAGTTAACATACTATCATACTCAAACCTTAGCAGCAATGCCATTCATGAAGACATGATCCAGTTTCAATGTGAAAGCATATGGCATTTGGAGGGAAGATGGAAACCTTTTAAAAGAGTGGCATCAATAGAATATAATGCTTTAAAATATGATAGAACCAAAAAAAATGAAAGAATAAATTACGATTTAGAAAAAGCTGATTCTTTACTCTTATAATGAGACACATCCTTGAAAACAAAATCTAGAGGAGGAATTTTAAACAGATTTCAGATTTATTGGGTGTTGGATTAATATTAAGTTTATCACATCACATTGGTCATTGGAAACTTTATCCCAAAGTGTTGCATAATGAAATGGCTAACCTAAGCCTCTTAGAATGAGTATTGGTAAAGTCAAGGACCCAAATGTTTAGTGATTCATGCTTTATTTGATGTCTTTTTCGAATTTCTCAATATGTGATGATTCATGCTTATAGGCCATTATGCTTTAGTGCTAAAATGATTTATTCTTTATTCTAATAATTATTTATCCTATCCTTGTATAACAACATATATTTGCCTTTGATCACTATGTAACCATTGGTGTTTATAATTACAAGCTTTGTGGTGAAATAATCTTATTTAATTAAATTCAATCACCCACATTAGCGATCATTTAGTCATTACTATTTTGTGATCACTTATATAACTATTAAAGTAATTTATTTTGAATTAATTAAGATAGTAGTTATTTATATTAATATAGTGTTTAATAATAAATTAATCACTCAATCAGTGACTATTCATATACACCACAATATGGAGTAGGATTTGCATGTGACTAAAATGATTTTTAATGTCAATATCATCTTTAGATTATGGTTAATCACTTACATTTATTTGTGTTAATGTTGATACAATGTATGTGCATTATACATTTTATAACTATACACTTATAGGTTGATAGCGTATAGTATTTAATTAATATATAATTTGCTTTCAATATAACATTTTATATAACTACTTTATAATGGATTGAGTGAAAATGGATTGGCTGTTTCATAACAAACTTTAAATGTCACTTATTGGTGCCAAACTATAATGTACATTATTAGGTGAAATTTTTTCTAGAAAGATATAAAGAAAAAAATTATAAAATTTTATACTCATATAGTCTTTTTAGTCATGACAAGTCTCATTGAGGAAGAAAGTGCTCGATCTTTCACTCATCAAAGTGGAAGAGAAGCGAAGTTTTACTTACCAAAATAGAATGAGAGCAAGAGATCATCAAATCCTTTTTATGACCGACCACGAGGCTTCAACATATGAGTTTCACTCAAAATTTTGCACAAATAGTCTAAAATTATTTCATTATGCTAGAATAAATATTTAAATAGATTACATGACTCCAAAGGGTGTGTCCCTTTAAGATAACTACTTAAAATATAATATAAAATTGAAACTTGTCATCTCATAGTTCTTAGGCATATAAGCTCCTAGGTGCAACTTCTCTTTCATAAAAAGTATCTTGTAGTGCTTTAATAATGTTGATATGATTTAACATAAATACTCAATATTTTGACTACAACTCCTATACAACATTAAAATATGTCTAAATACATTATTTCCTACATAATTCAACATATGAGATACAATTATAAAATACCTTAACATATAAAGATAAATAAGTTTGACTTTTGATTGGGACCTTATAATGGCTCTTTTCTCCTAACATTCCATCAATTCCTTGGCTTCAAAGAGATCTTGTCTAAAGAGTTAGAAGTCTAGAGGTCTTTATGAAGTTCTAGGAAAAGGTTCTGTATCTTGTCCAAAGTCACTCAAGTATCCTAACTTGAGTTTGTCATTCCACCTATTTAGGAACCTTTGATCAGCTATTGTTTGATGGTGCTTTGTTGATGACATCCTTCACTTCAAAGAATGGATGGATAGTTAATTGTAAATGATTTATATCTTCTCCTACAAAATATCATCTAAATCTAGAGGTTGGGTAACTCCTTTAAATGATATTAGATCTTTTATATTAAAAACTAGATTAACAAATATGTGAGGGGGCAATTCAAAAATAAAAGCTTTAGTGCTAAGTTTTCTATAATTTTAAATGGCTCACGAGCTCTTTCTTGTAACTTTATACTTGGATTAGAAATCTCTCAGGATGGATACATGGCAATACATAATCACATATATCATACTTTTAAAAATATATTTTTACTCTTTTGTTTAGCATACTTATCATTTCATACTTCTAGTTTTTATGTATTGAAGGCTATGAAGATCATATGTAAATATATATGTTGAATCAAAAATGCATAGTAGTAAATTATTTCAAAAGGTGCTTTAGGTTGATTGAGAAATTGTAATATTGTAAGTAATTTAGATGTAGATGAAGTTAAATCCCAATTTCTTGTTCTTAACTAAACATCAATTTTCCTTCTTCTTTGACTCCAACCAAACGGCATGGGTTTCAAATCTTATGAAATTAATTTTCATCCAATCTTGTCACTTATTGCTTGTAAAAATAATTTACAACTCTACAAGACTCACATACATGCTATAGTCTCTTTCCCTCTAAATTTCAATAATATTACACCATGAGCTTCTCGATGAACTTCTCATCTTACATATCATGTCATTGACCTCATACTCATATCTCAATCAACTTTCCTCACTATGATGAACCTTACAAAACATGCTAAGATTAATAAATAGTTGAAGAATTAATAAAAATAAGTTTTATTTATGAGAGTCTTAGTTCATGTGCAGTCTAAACTTTATTAACTCATAAGAAAGATGAAACATATGAATGCTATGTGTAATAAATAGAAATTACCATCAAATATAGAATTCTTATTCTTCAATTATATGATATATTAGTTTTAGTCTAAAGGGAAAACTATTTTCTAAAATTACTTTTAAAAGTGATTACATTAGATTCGAATTAGATTAGGATATGAGTGAAAAACTACTTTTAAACATCCTAATGGATTTTACAAATTTCTTATTATTCCCTTTGGACTCTTAAATGCACATAGTAAATTTATAAGATTAAAAATGCCATGATTAAACCCTATATAGGTAAAATTTATTGATGTATTGTTGATATTCTAATTTTAGTTATAGTGAATGTGAACATGAAAAAACACCTCCAATAACTCTTTAGATCACTAAGAAAGAATTTTCCAATAACCTAAGTAATTTTTCTAGAATTTATTATGTCTGTTGGACTTAACCTTTATCCCTAAAAAATTAAAAAACACATAGATTAGCCATCACCTAAAAGTTGTACTTAATTTAAAAGCTTTTATGGGTTAGCAACTTTTTATAAGAAATTCTTCAAGGACTTTTAATGCTGTGCCTCTAATCATTGCTTTATTAAAATTATATACATTTTGTTGAAACTTGCTACCCAAAGGGCTTAGATCAAATTAAGATTTTAATTACTTTGGTCCAAATCCTTCAACTTTCTGACTTTTTTGAAGTGATTTAAGATGCATTAGGAGTTAGAATTGTTATAATTCAAATATTATGACATTAGCGATTATATTTTACATAAAAAAATTATTCTTAGAAATTATGCCTTAAAATTCATCAACACTTGATGGTAGCTAAAGTCATAAGCATGATAAATGGGTTATAAGAACTAATCCTTTTTCTTAAGATAAATATGAAATTAAAAAAATTTGTTGATGCTTTATCTATGGTGAACATAATGACTTTTTGAGATAATTTTTATTCAACACTCAAGACATTTAATTAACATAACAAAGCTACCATCTCTTGCATTTTTTGAAATAGTATTTTTATTTATTAAAGACTTTTAAGGCCTTTTTGAAGATATAAGAGAGCAAATTATTATATGTAATATAAATTATGCTTCTAAAATAAATCATAATCATTTAACAAAAAAAAAATTATAAAGAAATCTATTTTAAGTTGCATCATTTCTTAGCATTATCAAACTACTAAATATAAGAAATTAAGTTACAAAATATGGCCATTTCAAAATTCTTATAAAATTAAATTTAATGTTTATTACCATTATTTATTTTTTGATATTCTCTTTCATCTTGTTGTAAATATTGAAGATATTTTATCATATAAATGAGTTAGCAAACCTCTATTAAATCTAACTCTTTTGCATGAGATATAGGTATCACTATAGAATCCTTTATCGTCACCTACCTTCTTAGAAGGTGACTATAATATTACTAAGGAAGTACTCATAAACTCTTATAATGATCACAAATTTTTGGTTCATTGAAATATTAGACTACTTATAGACGATACATGTTTGACATGAACTATCTTGGAGATACTTGCTCCTTGATTCATAAAAGACTAGTTGAAATTTAACAATGTAGAGTAATGCTCAAATAAGCATGAGGGATTTGATGTATAATATCATGAGAATCAAGAAATTAGAGTAAATATCAAATTATAAGAGCCCAAACAAGTCAAAGAAAGTGCCCAATTAAGACCTATCACGAGACCAACTAAAAAATAATTATTTTTAAAATTTTTTTATTTTAATTATCGATTTAAATTATAGAAATTATAATTTTAACTTTTGAAATATGTATAGATTAGCTATTATTAAAATTATGGAAGATAAAATAAATTTGTTGATGGTTGGCATGCTTCCATTAATGACCACCCATCACTTTTCTATTTTTTCTATTTTTTTTTTGTGAATGGTGGTCATTATAATTTCTATAGAAAGGATATATATATAATAAAATTCTCAATTTTCAAATGATAAAGTTACTTTGTTTTTCTCTTTATCATAGTGTTGGTGGCCTAGCTTAATCTTTTTCATAGTGGGATTAATCTTTTGTCGTAGTTTCTTTTAATCCATTATTAAAATTGCTTCTAATTTATTCTTACATCACCATCTACAGCATAGTTAACTTTAATGTTGAGCCATCCTTCACTTAAGTACTCACTCCCCATCTAAAACCTTCTTTAAGGCTCACAACCTAAACTAGGTGGACAATGCCGTCATCTTATTCTTTTTACTATTACATCATCTTAAACATCATCAAATTTTACCTGATACTATTCAGAAAAAGTACACATATTGAACCACCAAAAATCTCCAAGAGATGCTTTAGCAAGAATTGGCCAAATGTGAGCAAGAGAGCAAGAAATGAGTTTTTAACTTTTTGAAACCTTTTTCAAGTTGAAATGAAGCTCTTAAATAGATGAGGGAGGAGTCTAGGGTTGGCCAAAAACTGATCCAATGAGAGAAAAACTAATTTGGCTTCAATTTGAATTTCAAATTCAAAGAGGGATGGCCAAAGAGATCTTCCATAGGCTCTATACAAAGTTGTTTAAACCCAATATGGAATGTATGCTATGTGATTTATGGTTAAGTGGAGGAATTCCCATAGGAAATTTGGCCAAAGAGTTTAGGTATGAAAAGTTTTGAATAAAATAAATCCATGGAATATCACTTCAAAAAATTTAGCCAAAGGGGTTTCCTAAATAGGAAATTCTCAAAATAATGCATGAATTAATTTAAATCAAAGTTGATTCTATTCTATACTTATTAAATGTTTTAAATTTTATATAAATTTATTAAATTTAAAGCATAGTGGCTGGTCTCCCTTAAACTTTTCCTAAAATAGGTCAACCTGAAAAGGAAAGGAATTATTTTGAAAAAGAAGGCTAATTTGAATTTAAATTTAAAATAGCTTGAAATAGATTAATTATGCTTCAATAATAATAAGTAATCATGCTTGGGACGTTCAACATATTCCATAAAAAAATGATTTGATTTAGCAAGTACATGTCATGCATGAAGAAGTTTGAATTAAAGAATAATTCAAAAATAATTTAAATTAAAAAATTCAAATAAATGAATTTTACAATATGAAAAATGTGGTAAAATGATATGTAAATGTTTTGAATTAACTTCACACAATTTATTACACAAAATGCATTAAAAAAATTCGGCCAAAGTAATGTTACGATGAAAATGATAATAAGAGAGATAAGAAAGAATAATAGGAGAGAGAACAAGAGGAAAAAGATAATTTTGAGATAATTCAATTTTTATGCACCAAAAATTATGACCAAATTTAATAAAATTTAAACATAATTTATCTTACCTGAGCACACATTTAATGGAACTTATATCATGCATTAAGTTCATACTATCCAAAATGGATAATTTATTGAAAAATTGTAATATTAGAATATAGAAAATATAAATAATTTTAGAGTGATGAATCTAAAAAGAATAAATTATTTAGGGAGATTTCCATTTGCCTTAATATAGTAATTCTAGAAAAATTCTCACCCAGTCCATGTCCAGCAATTTTAGCAATTTGATGTAATTGAAGAACGAGGAGCCGAAGAATTTTTCCTCCACACTTGAATTTAACTTGATTAGTAGCAATTTATTATGTGTTTGTTATCATCAAAATTAATCTAATATGAGATGGGGTTCATGGAGTCAACAATCTCCCCTTTTGATGATTACAAACAAATGTTGGTGTTAAATAGTGATGAAGTTGCAAAGTGACCTTTCATCAACCTTTGAAAATATAATTTGCATTAAAAAAATTTATAGCAAGTAAATAAATAAAATTTTAAGCATCTAACATTTTTAACAATAATAAAGCATGAATATAACATGAGTATATAACATGAAAAGGCTCCCCCTAAAACTATACATCATAAAAAGAAAGAAAACCAACATACTATTTTCTCCCCCTTTTGATAAAAAAAAGTTAACCATGAATAGTAATAAAATTACATGCTTGGATCTAACATGCCTAATATGCATCTCAGGTACAAAATCATTCTTCAGGTAATGGTTTAGTTAAAATGTCCATAATTTGTAACTCTAAGCTAATAAAATCAATATTCACATCACCTTTACTCACATGATCCTGGATAAAGTGATGTATAACTTCTATGTGTTTGGTTTTAGAGTGTTGGATAGGATTTGTTGTCAATTAAATTGCACTAGTATTGTCACACTTAAAAGAAATGAAATCTAGTGTAACTCTAAAATATTCTAATTGTTGCTTCAACCAAAGAACTTGAGCAACATAACTTCCAACAATTATATACTCAGCTTTAGCAATTGAAAGAGCAACAAAGTTCTATTTTCTAGATGACTAAGATACTAAGGATGATCCTAAAATTGACATGTTCCTGATGTGCTTTTCCTATCTACTTTACATCGTACAAAGTCAGCTTCAGAATAAGCAATCAAGTCACATGAAAGTCAATTTTGAGGATACCACAAACTTAATCTAGAAGTGTCAATTAAATAACAAAAGAAATGCTTAACAACAGTTAAATGAGATTCTTTTGGAGCAACCTGAAAACGAGCACATAAACATACAACAAATATAATATTATTTGAAGTTGACTTGGGTCTTCTTGCATTAATTGTTTCATATCTACAAAACTAAATGAGTGCTTTCTTGATGATGCTTTAAAATTTTCTAGTTGAATAATCATATATTTTAGTAATTATAGAAATTTTATTTTTAATAAAAATCACTTTACTAGTAAAATATATAATAAAAGTTAGAGTTTTTATTTTTGTTTATTTTCTCTCTAGATGTGGAATCTAGAGAAGGGTCATTATAATTTTTCACTTAGTACTTTTTTGAATTTTTAAAGTTCTAACCTAATGAAACTAATTAAATAAATTTCAATCTTTTCATAAGCTCTAATTAAGTGAGTTTTATGATTTAGTCATACCTAGAAGATGAAATAATTTTTTAAGTTCCCTTTGATAATGAAAGGGTTTTATGCTAATAATGATATTTTCATTATTTTCAGAATTTTATAATGAATTATTTGATTAAATTCACTAATATGATTACGAAAATCAATAACTTTCAATCCAAACATTAAACTAATTTGAAAATTTTATGTGTACTATAGAATCTTACAATCATGCCCTAGAAGTTTTAATTTACTCACTGATTATTTTATGACTAATTAAGATAACTTTTTTTTCAAAAAAAGTAATATTATTCTTAGAATATTAAACAAAGATTGATGATTTTGAATTCAATAGGCTCCTCTCTGGATGTTGTTTCCAGAGTGTCGTTACTTGTAACTTTTAAGTGAATGGTTACTATTTTATGAACTTTTGAAGTTCAAGTATATTTAGGTTAATTATTTGATATTTAATTAACTTTAAGTTGATGATTTTAAGATTTAAGCAAATCTAGTGATCCTAAGAATTTTACATGGGGTAATTGAATAAAGATGTTTTGAATTATTTTCCTGTACTTTTATAATTATTTTTATTTATATTAATTATTTATTTAAATTATCTTCATATGTTTCAAAAATTATAACTTTTAGTCGAGAGCTGTGAATGACTTTAAATTTTCATAGCAAGCAAAAATTTATATTAGGTATGTGCCCTAAAAATTTTAACACAATTGGATTTGTATTTTAGGAGTAATATAGGAATCATCTTTATTAGTAAAACTCAAATTAATTCTAAAGTAGTTCATTAAATTTTAAGTTTTTTTACCATTAGATTTCTCTATGAAATCTAAATTCGAAGTGGAGTTAACTATAATTTTTAATTTAATGGCTTATTTTCTATGAAATTTTTAAGTTTAGCTTAATTAGGTTAATTAGTTAAGGTTTAATTCAATTCTAAGTTAGTGATTTTATGGTTTGATGTGATTTAAAGGCTTTAATTAGTTTTCTTAAATTTGTTATTGGTTATAAAAGTGTTTTGAGCCATTCAGATGCATTTTGTAATTTTTTAAAAATTTAATTAATTATTTATTGAAAATTACTCAATACACTTCATAAGTTAATAATTTATAATCAAATTGTCTATATGACTTAAAACTTATTTAATAAATAGAGAATAACATATAGTCCCTAAAATTTTAGCTAGTTTGGATTAATTTTATAGAAGTGATTAAAGAATTTTGATGTTTAATCAAACTTAAATTACTCTAAAAATATTCAATAAGTTGCATGGCTTTTAAATTCATTGGATTCCTCTAGGGATGTTGATTACATTGAGGGGACATTCATATTTTTATGACTATTTTCTTTTTATTTTTATTTTTTGATTTCTTAAAATTCTAAGTTATTTTTCATAATTTTTAAAACCTAAAATTATATACTTCCTATGATGCGTCACTCCCCATGTAGTTGGTAATGGGATGCAAGATTAATCCCAAATGTTTGATCAAAGATCATGACAGTTGATTCTAATCATAGGAAATAAACGACGAGGAGATCATCTCCCTCCTCACTTTAAAGCCACGTTGTCCATAATTCAAGGCCAAAATCCATTAATTTTTGTTTGAGTGAATCTAACTCAATTAAACCCAAATTGGTCAAGTTCAGTCAAGTGACCCCATTAATTTTATTTGAATTTTAATTGAGCTTCAATCATGTTTAATGAGTTCTTTGGAGTATTTAGGATTGGTTGGCTATAATTAGTTTGGGCCAATTTTGATTTGGCTTAAAATGACCTAAGATCAATTAGTTCACTTGGGTTCATTAGCTAAGGCAATTAGAAGCAATTTGGTTCAATTATCTATTTTAAGTGATTTGGAATGTTCAATTTGATTTAATTTTAAATTAATTTGATTTTAACTTACTAAGGTTCATTTGGGTCTATTTGGGTTAAACGAACTAGTTAGCTAAATTAGGCATGAATTTAATTTTGTTTAATTAAGTTAATATATTGATTTTAAGCTTGATGAGGGCTCATTTATTTAAGTTAATTAGATTAATTAGCTAAATTGAACCTTCAATGAATTTTGATTTGTATTTATTTAAGCTTGAATAATAAGTCTAAGCTTTGAAATAGATTCAATTTAGTTTGATTTTGATTTAATTTGATTTGGTTTGGATTTAGTACAAGAAGACCTTAAATGAATTAATTTAGATTTTGTAACCAAATTAAGGGTTAATTATAATTTTATTTTAATTGGAAATGTGTTTCATTCTAAGTTTTGCTCAATTTCATTTGATTTAGGAGTGTCTAATTTCATTTAGTCTATTTGGGCTAAGTGATATCCTTGTGTGGACCACTAACATATTTAATATTCAACCTTATAGTTTTGATTCCAGTTTACTTTTTATTTAGATTTGAACTCTAAATTTTATTTTGATGATCTATATATTTAAAAATCACTAAAAAGTATATGCTAAGAGAGGGATGGATGTTAATCTCATTCAAAAATGAGGCCAACATGTGGCTTAGGTTGAAGCATGAAGTGGTAGAGTTTGTTTTAAGATGTGAGACCTATTATATGATAAAAGTAAAGCATCACTAACCAAGTGGTTTATTAAATTCATTGTTATTCTTGTGTGTAAAAGGGAGGAGGTAGTTATGGATTTTACTATAGGTTATTTGAGGTTCAAATAAAGTGATGACACAGTATAAGTTGTCATGATTGGTTGACAAAGTAAGCACATTTAATTTTATGGCTTAAACATATTATGTTATGAAGTTGACACATTTATAAATTTGTGAGATTGTTAGATTACATGGGATATCAAAAGTTATCAATTTTTTTTATCATGATGGTAAATTTTGTTTTATATAATGGAGAGGTATCTAGGAAGGTTTGGAGACTAAGTTAAATTTCAATACAACCTTTCACCTATAGAAAGATGGTCAATCTTAAAGTATCGTTTAAGTGCTAGAGGATCTGTTGAGATTATGCATACTTGAATTTGGAGGGAGTTAGGAAGATCATATATCTTTGATTAAGTTTGCTTATAATGGTAGCTTCCAATTGAGTATTGGCATGGCTCTATTTGAGGCATTATATGGTACGAGGTGCATAACTTCTTTATCTTCGAAAGTAGTGGGTGAGAGAAGATTGATAGAACTTGCATTAGTAAATGATGCAACTAAAAAAATCAGCTTAATTAGTGATTCATTAAAAGCTACAAAAGATAGATATAAAGTATTATGGCACCAAGTATTGAGCTGTTAAATTTTAGGTGTGTGACTTTATATATTTTGAAGTCAACTCATGAAGGGTGTAGGTATATTTGGAAAAACAAGTAAGATAAGACTGAGATTTATTGGACCTTTTGAATTGATTTGTAAAGTTTATCAATATGATTACAAGTTATTGTTACACAATCATATGTTAGATGTGCATGATATTTTTCATATATCTATATTAAGTGAGTGGGCTAATGATGTTGATCATAGAATTACTAATGATGAGATTGAAAAAATAGCAAATTTAAATTATAGGAAGGAACTTGAGCATAAATTAGTATATAATGGGAGACAATTAAGAAGTAACCAGATTCTTATGGTCAAAGTTTAGTGGAATCACATATTAGAAAGAGAAGCTACATTAAAAAAAAGGGTTGATTTGCGATTTATTTGACAGCTACCTAATTATTAATGCCAATAATGGCATTATTTTATGCAGGGGAGAATGTGGCTGGTAATTCTATAGAAATTGAATGCACCTATAAATGGCCTAATTATTGGACCTTGTAAAACTTGCATGCTTATCTTTTGTTCATTTATTTTCTATGAGTTTTGGAGTTAATATTATGTTTGAGTTACTCATAGATTTTGAGGTTATCATTTGGACAAAAGTTGACATTCAAATTTACCATATTACATTTAATTAATTTGTTTAGATATATTTTATATCTGGTTCACAAACTATTTTCACTAAATTATATGGCAATCTTTACTTCATTTTAAGCTTATTTATATGTAATATTAGAAACATCATAAGTAAGAAAATAAAATATTTCTTATTCGGTCATCCTTAAGACTTTTCTATATCCTTATAAAAGTAGACTTTTTGGATTCATCTAGTGTCTATTTTACAATATATTTTTTTCAATGTATTTTTGAAATGATGCTTTCTTTATTTATATCATTTCATTATTTTTAGTTTTTTTATTTTATTAGATAAGGGAATATATATTAAGATATAAGTAAAATATAATAATTTCCATATTTATCGTTATATTCTTTCTCATATTAATTAATAAAAAAAGATAGATTTTTCTTATAGAAATCAAAACCCACTTATAGGATTTTATTTTTCTCCCAAACCAAAGACAATTTATTGAGAGAAAGTGTGAGAAAGAGAGTTTTAGTTAGAGAAAGCTAGATTGGGAGATCTTAGAACCTATTTCTTCGATTAAGCCAATTGAAAAAATTGTCTACTAGATTGGGAGGTCGTAGAATCTATTTCTTCCATTAGGCCAATTGAAAAAATTGTCTACTTCGAGGTAAGCAATTATTTTCATACTTCATATTTCAATTTTATGACATGCGTCTATTTTTGTATTTTATTTGGTTGGATTTTATTCAAACATAGATCTACAAAGCTTAACTAATTTTTTATCAGCTTTTGATATGTTATAGAACCAAATATTCTAGATATACTAATATAGAAAAATAAAATTTTCACTAGGTAATTTGTATTTTATAGCATTTTATATAATTTAGTGAGTATACCTTGATATAATTTTTTTATATAACAAGAAAGTTTCAAAATATTATTATGGATATTGCATATAAAGAAATTTATAAATTATAATAGTTGACCTTTGTACATTAATTTAGTTGTAACATCCACTATTAGTTATATCTCCAAATATTTAATATATACTACAATTGATATTCTATGCTTATGTATCAAAGTATTTATGTAAAATAGAAAAATGCTAAGGAAGTGCAAGTCATTAGATGGTTGTATTTTATGTGCATTCAAGAAGAGTTATAAAGGTTTGTACATGTATAAATTATACATCTATGTAATGTGTTTAAATCTAATTAGTTTACTTGCAGTTCAGCTTTTAAGAAAATGTTATAAATTGTTAAAACCTATTAAGCATAACCTATAAGACATGTATCATGGCACTTGAAAGTGTCAAACATTTTTCGTGATGCTCTGAAATCTATGAATGTCTATTTTATATATAAACTACTTGATTAACCTCTATTTTGTCGAAGCAAGATTGTAATTTTCTTTTTATAAATTTACTTTTTAAGAGTGATAAGAAATATTATTTTTAGTCTTTGGGATTTCAAATGAATGAAGACGAAAAAATAAAGATGAACCACAAAAGGATAAATCTTTGTGGCATTTGGAGTCCGAAAAACTAGAAAAACCTAAAGATGATGAAGAAGAGGAGGAAGAGGAAGAAGGAACTAAGAAAATTATAGTTTGGGTCTGCTTCATAGTAAGTCTAGGTAGGGTTGTATAAGTTAGAGCTCAACTATCGTTATCCTTTTCTTTTATTTGGGATTGTAATTTATGGACATACCCACACTAGCCTTTATTTTATTACTTAATAAGTTATTTAAGGATGTTTGTTTACTTTTACTATGCTCTAAATGTGAATAAAATGAAATGTTTGTTTTTTGTGACTTAAAGTTATTGGGTTCTTAGATGAGTGATGTTGGTTAAAAATAAAGTTTTTCTATTGAAACTTGAAATAATTAAATCATAGATGAATAAAATGAAATTAGAACCTTCAAATTATGCCACAATAACTTCATTCATATTGCTGCTTCATTCTTATTAGAGGACTCTATCTCCATTCGATGAATAGGGGCCACCTAACATTTGAGTGTGATAACGACTTAAAAAAGATATGCATGCATTAAAGTAAGAATAAAATAGTACATGATGTTGCATTCATACTAAAGTCATGTCTTAATTAATAATATTAAAATAAGTCATTAATGAATTTAGGTTATGAGCGTTTAGACTTATTGGCTAAATTTAAGACTATGCTTCTTCCTAATAAACGATATGTTTACCTATCTTATGTGTACATGTGATTGGACCTCAGGGATCTAAAGTGAATAGGTGGGCTAGTTGGTAGCCATCTAGACAGGATTATAATTCTAGAAAAGTCAAGCATATTTCAACTTCAAGTGAAGCTGAAATTTCTAAGTCCGATTCCATATCATTTAAGTAGTTTCGAGTAACTAAGTTTTAGAAATTTTCAACTTACTGTAGGTTTAAAGACTACTTTTTATAGGACTACATTATAAGTCCTCATCTCTTGATTAAATTTATAGTTTAAAGCTAATGAATCATAAGTATCAACTTTCGATAACATGATCAAGTTAATCTAAATGAATTCAAACACTAAAATGTAAATCCTAACCTTAAGATAGTTTGGATTGTTTCTAAATTTTTCAATATTGTATGCGCCCTACTTTCTCCTTTTGGCTCTTGAAAATATTTTTTCTAGAATTAAGCTTATACATTTTGAACTTCTAAGATAATCAAATTCTTGAATTTAAATTTTGAATAAATCATTTAGTTGTTTTCAGTTACTTCAATCAAGAGTTTTCTTAAGGACTGATGCTCTTAAGATGTAATTATGGTACCCAAATCTATAGTAGAATGATACTTCTATCTCTTGAGGTAATATATTATTCTTTATGTTTTATAAGAGGGTTTTTAAAAACTAAAATTAATTATGGTACCCAAATCTATAGTAGAGTGATAATAAGGAAACCCTCTTTATTTTAGTTTTAAATTTATTGCAAATAGTATATTATTCTCAATGATGCATTCAATTATTAGAATAAATCTAATTTCAAAGTTTGAGGGTTTTTCTCCCATTCATAAATAAATTTTTCTGATGTGTGATGTGGAATGAGAGGAGATTTAGAAAGTATGTTAGAAAGGTAAACCTTGCAAAAAAAAAAAAAAAAAAAAAAAAACAAAACAAAAACGAAAGAAGGAGAAAAGAGTCAAAAATTTATTGTATGCCTTCTCTTACAAACTCTTCCTTACAAGCCTTAGCTATAAAAGGTATATAAGTGGTGAGATAGTAGTAGCTTCCAATGGTTCCCATAACTTTGATTTATTAGATAGAAAAAGCTTGGAATTTGGATTTTGGAAATTTTATATTGAAGAGGAAATATGTGCTAGAGAAATAATGGCCTACTAATGTAATTAATTGATTTTAATACCTTTTAATGTTCTTAGGTAGATGAAAAGATGGGCAAGCTTTCCATGCAAAATCATCCTTTTGTTTTTTTGAATGGTAGATGATGATGTGACACATTAGATACCAAAATGCATTACAAAGTTAGTGAGGGCATGCATGTCTTTAATTTTCTCTATTCTATAGAGATCCCAAATAGAACACACATAGGGTTAGTTGTGTAGTAGACAAATTCATTATATTAAAAAACCCTCTAAAGATGATGTTAATAATAATGTTGGTATTGGTTGAAAGTCTACAAATTTGATAATTAGATATTAGTGTAGTAACAATCACTACCTATGGGTATCTACCACAACAAGTTAACAGAAGGAGTCACAAATGAGGTGGCAGGTCCATAGATGGTATTATTACTTGATGTAAAGTCCATGACATTAGAGAGATGTAAGAGCATAGTTTTGAAAATATGGTGATTGATATCTAAGATTGGGTAAGTGATTTATAAGGGGATGAATGAACTCCAAGTGGCAGTGAATGACCAATGTAATGGGGTGATAGACTCCCGAGAAATACTGGGTGTGTTGGCCTAACCAAGTCCCATGCCAAATTTTTTCTTTCATTAAGTTTATTACAATTTTGGTGATTATATTTTGATTCATGGGATCTAGGCACACAATCCAACTTTGGGTGGATTGTGCGCTTAGATCCTGACAAGTTTGTCATCTTTAATTCTTTTGATCTTATCAACTCAGCTTAAGTAAAATTGGCCACAACCAAACTTGGCCCTAAGCATATTTATGTATACATCTACAATAGTAGCAATTCAGACTAAGATGAAGATTATCTTTATGGTTGAAGAATTATTAACATTTAATAGTTTTATATATTTTTGTGCCTATTTGCTTAGGGATGTTAAAGACAATGATAATTATATCTCATGTATTGACCAATTATTGTTGCAAACTTAATCATTTACTATAATTAGGACCTTTTCCAACAAATGCTTTTTTATGGCATTTTACATTTTACTCAACTTTTATATGTGGTGAGATGATAAATAATTATACTCTAAGTGTGACTTTTGATTTAGGCAGGCCTTTAGATTAAATCAATTAAGCTTTTGCTTTACAAGAAAATTAAAAGATTTTTTTTTCTTTACTTTTATTTATGTACCAAGTATGATTATTCAATTTACAGTAGTAAACTCCATTTCACCGCCATCATGTCTTCACAATTTCTTAAGCTTTAGTATCTAGACTTCCATTATTTTTTCTTATTTCATTATCAATTATACTTAATCTTTTTATGAGTACATGTAAAGAATATTTTTCTCATTTTTATGACGTAAAAGATATACATTTCTATAATGGATTTCCTTAAACATGCTATTCCATACGAAGAATAAATAAATGATTTCTTTCTTTAAATTTTTTTTCTCAATGCCACGTAAGTTTCATGTAAAATATTAGTTTTGATTCATAAATTTTTGATAGCTCAACTACAGTATTTATTGAATTTCAACATTAAGATAGGCACATATCTTTGATAATATTATATCAATAATGGTAAGCCTATTTCGCTGTTAATTCGAAAATAATTTTATTAAGTTTTAAATTTAGTAATTCATTCTAAATAAAAAGCTGCATATAAAATCTTAAATGACAATATATCCTTTCCTTATTATACAATACACCCACAAAGCCTTTGCATGTGAATTTTTTAGTATAATTTTTTTTTAACCTAAAAAATAATAGCCACTTTGAATAAATATCCATAATTTTCACAAGCATGCACTCCACTCCGTTAAACGGTCATCTTTATAATAAAAAAATAAGTATTATTTTCTTAATTTTCTCAAGATCTATACCTCTTTTATATTATATATCCAAAGCCCCCGAATGGGTGTTGTGTGAAATTAATAATACAATAATGGAGGCCTCATCATTCCTAATTTGGGGTAAAAATGTGGTTAATGAGAACAATCCAATCAATCTCATGTTTTTAACAGTGCAGAAAATAGATTTTTTTTGACCTTTCAAAGAATCGTTACCTCTTCAACCTCGATGAAGATGCTGTGGAAGACTTCCTCATACCTTACCTCACTAACGATGAGAGGGTAAAAGCATGGGATATTTCAGGTGGGATAAATGTCAGTTTTTGTCCACTATGGGTGGAGGATGGAGTTACTACTAATACGCTCAGAAGAGAAAAGACTAATGGCCTTAATTGAAAGAGAGATGACTGTCCTCAATGGAAATGAAATGGAGCTACTGCAAACTTTTAGTAACTTGAGAGAGGGAGGTGATCTGGCAATTTGCATGTTTAGGCGTCTTGATTTTGATTAAAAAAATTTAAAAAAATTTTGTTTCATGCTTGTGAAGATCTATTGTTGACATTTTTATGATACTTTTGTCAATTATTTGATTATCTGGCGAAGCACTATCATTTTATAAAATTGTATCAATTGTTCATTTAATTTGTTAATATGTTTTACTATTTTTTGAATGATTATGACCTACTAATATGGGTTTTTTATGACATAAAAATTTATTTTTGTAAGTTGTTTATGAGAAAGTTAAATTTTTAAACATTTTGTGTTGTAATTTAGAAAAGAATTTCTTGAAAAACATTGTCCTTGGAATTATTTTCTTTAGATTGTCGTTACTCCTTGGAATCCACAAGCTTATGGTATAATAAATTTATAGGAGTAAAAAGAAAAAAAAAACATGTAGTTATGTTTTGGCAATACAAAATAAGTTAATGCAAGAGTTTTGCTTTAATGCAATCAGCATTTTTGTTTCATGGTGCCATGAAAAAGTTTTATTTTAGAACTGATGAGATCCTGAGACTAAAAATAGAAATGAATTCATAAAAAACTTTTGAAATTCTTTAATGCATTTAATGGCCGTAATTATTTAAAAAATAATTAAGTTTGACAGTAAATGTATCATGTACAACTGATCATTCTGTTGACATAAAAAATAATAGTTAGATTTTAAACCAATATGCTTGTAAAATACTATGCCCCAACTTAATCTAATCCATTAGGTTTGAACTTAATGAAACTCAAGAGGGACTAATGTCGAAGGATTATTTGCAAACATTTTTTACTTTATAGGTTTGATGCTAGCCAACAAAAGGTAGACCTATTTCATTGCATGAGTTCAACAATTTCCTAGTGAATGTATGTGTTGGATTTACATTATCACTCTACCACGATTATTTAATTACATGCATAATTGACCATGGGATTTTGTGGGTTGGATTGAAAGTTTTCTAAATTAATATGTGGAATTCGACTTTTGACTAAATTAGATGTATCAAAGCATCCATGTCTTAGTTAAGCTCTTAGCCAGTTGATTACCTCACTTAGACAAATTTACCAATTGCCCTAGACATTCAACCGTGATATTATAGTATTTTCATGACACAAAAGACCATTAAAACCCATTGATAGATGCTTGGCCAACCCTAAGATCAGAAAGTCAAATCAAGTTCAATCCAGGTCAACTTAAGCTCTAAGTTGAAGTTAAATCACATGGCCCTTGAATTATTTTAATATTTTAAAATTACTTTAATAAGAATAATTGATTCATCCATTAGGTCAATTAAGTGTAAATCAATTCAATTGAGCTAATTTTGACCAATTACATGATCATCGACCTTTTAACATTTCAAATTCATTAATATATGCTCCAAGCTCTATAAGCTTAATGGTGTTATGGATTTTGCCTAATTGGCCAAAATAATTAATTCTCTTAATAAGGCCAACACCTTTCTTTGTTCATTGATTGAACCAAGCTAATCATGATGTCCAATCAAATTTTTTAAGAGTTAATATTTTCAAGTATGTCATTGAAAAAATGCTTAGTTTAACCAACATTAATTTTACTCTAAACTAGTTAATTTGATTCAATGAGTCAATATAGTCATTTTAAGGCTTGAATGAGGATTTCTTTTCGTGAATGAATTAAATCTATCAGATGCCTAAATCATATGAAACACTTTTAGTCATGATTATTAACAATAAATTCATAGCTCAACCCAAATCATTTTGACTACTTCAAGTGGATTAATTTTATCAAATGGGTCAGTATAGGCCCTTTGTATACTTTATATCTAATCACAACTTGCCATTCTCACTTCTCCTATGGTCAGCATTATTGCTCCCTAGTTGTCTACATCTCGAGCTCACTATTCCAAGTGGTTTGCTTTAACCATGGTTAATCCATGGTGAAATTCAACCATTTTTGTTATAAATAGCTATAAATTTTATCATTCAAAATAGGGAACTAGGATAGCTTTCCTAAACTCAAAGAAGCCTAACCATTTCTTCTCCACACTCCCATAGCAATCAAATGAGCTCAACAATTAAATTCATTTATGAAGTAAGAATTATTTGATCAACATTTTAATTAGACCCACTTCAAGCCAATTCCAATGACGCTATTTATCATCTAATCCCATTAACGATGTTTGAGTAATAAATACAAGCTTTATAACCTATTAGGGTAAGAATCTCAAACCCTCTCCTCCCATCCTAAAAATTTGGTCTTTTGTAGGTTAGTGGCTTGACAATAGGAACCTAACCTATAAATGTGGTTCCCTTAATCTCCTCAATCTATTTCAATTGTGTTTTCTTAAATAGGTCCTATATAGGGAGTAAATTTGCTCTATTATGCATGACATTTTATGGGTTCTGGAAGATGAAGAATATAAAATCATATCCATTGATTTCAAATTAATGGAAAGTTTGATTTAAACTCTACTAATTATAGTCATCATCTTTTGATTTTTATTATAGCTTGATTATTAAACGAAGTTAGATGAAATTTTAAAGCAAATAATAATTTCACAAAATGAGTTCTAAAAAAAATATCATTTCCGAAAAGTTCAAGCATTTAAAAATTTTAAAAAGATTGCTTTTATCTATTTTAATTGATTAATATATCAAATAATTGAAAAAACTTTTTAGCTTACTAAAGAGATTTATAGAAGCATCAACCTTTAAAAAATAAATCCATAATAACTATTAAATGTAATATCTAACTTTTCCAATGGTTAAGTTCATCATTTAAAGTTGCTAATTATTACAACTTTATTCTAAAAATTCAAGAAGTTTCATGAAATAATACTTGTATGGTTACACAAATTTTCGAATTTTATGGTAATTATTGAAAAATATTTAATATGCTTGATTAATTAAAATAATTGATTTTAGAGATTTGTCTATATAATTCCAAAATTATCAAAAATTTTAAAAATTACTTCGGCCTAAATACCATTTCTTAAATTTTCTAATTATTAATATGTTTTTTGAGCATAAAATTTAATTATTAAAGCAAAAATATTCTATTCAAAGAATTGTTTATTTTGACACTATTCTTCTCATAGTAATGGCATGCATCCAAGAAGTGTGTCTTAATGATTAAGTATTAACTAAATTTATTAAAATTGATTTAATAATTTTTTATTTTAATAATTAAAATATATCATATTTGAGTTATTTTATTATAAAGCTTTTAATATTAATGGGCATATCAATTCTTTATTTGAATAAATCTTAATGCATAAATCCTTTAATGATTGTGATGAGATTGCTTCTAATGCATTCATGATTCAAGATTGATTACTATGTTCTCTATGATGTGCCACTCCACTATGTTATTTTGTTGAACTAGGATATAGATATTTTCTATAGGTGCTCAACATATAGCCATCATTTTTTATTTTCATATTTATCGAAGCATGTGCTAATAAATAATGATTTGATATTTAATGTCAAATATTTGATAAGATGTGATAGCTTAATTTAATTTTTAAGATAAATTTTATTTTATTTAAAAAATGTATATAAACATTAATGTATAGATAAAGTTTCTTAATTAATATATATGTTCTAAGAGAAAGCACCAATAGTTGAGGAAAAATGTTACTTATACTTTATTTAAAATTACCTGAGCTTATTTTAGTAGAAATTTGCTACTCTCTCCAATTATTTTTTTGAGTATATATAAGCAGATTATTTCGTTGTAGTATATTACTATTCATTTATATCCATCACATCATAGTAATTTAATATGTTTATTATGTTTGCATGTTTTTAATTTTACTATAATTTGACTTTTAAGGATATAAAGTAGAATCATAAATATTTTATATCAACTTTAATAGTTTGACAAACAACCTTAAAATCAATAAATAATTATCTTAAAGATAAGGCTAAGACTCTCTAGTAAATATTTTATTTTTTGCTCTATTATATATGTGTGTTGAGATAGAAGAATTGAAGCAAGCCAATGAGATGATTAAAATCAACAAGCATTGGAGCATCTCCATAATATGGGTAAGTCAGGCATGCATAATTAGAAGTCTCCATCACTTAAAGATAGATAACTTATATTGCATATCATATCACTTAAGATTAATCCTTTGCTTTTCATGGTTTTAATTATGACTAATGACTTTTAGTATGCCAAGAAGTAGTTATGTGGCTCAAACAAGATGGTAACTTCAAAGTTGAGTGGCTCAAATTCTATATTATTATGTTATCTTATTTACTATTACTTATAAAAATTTCTCTAAAAAATTAAAGATTGTAAGTTCTTCAATTTTTCAACCTTTCTTAAGAATTCCTCTACTTAGAAACTCTAAGATTTCCTTCCTAAGTTTAAGATCATGAGATTAACAGTGAAAGATGCAAGTCATGATTACTGATAAAGAATTTAATGGTTAAGTTAGATTAACTATCTTCTAAAGCTCAATGACCTCAACATTCATAGCTTGAGATAATGGACCAATGAAATCTAGATTATGATTTTTTTTACTTTTGATTAACTTCAATTTCTTGTGCATCCACAACACTAGGCCTCTCATACTTTTATTGAGTCTTTTGTGATTCAATACTTATTTTCTGAGAGACTTTTCATATACTAAGCTATCATCTCTCTTAGTTGTGGTAATTCACCTTTTTTCTTATGGATAGACATCCATCTTTTGAACTATTCTATTGAGGCTATAATTATTGAATCATAATTCTTCAATAATAAATCAAATCAAAATAATGACATGTTTTCATATATTAAGATTTACACTTAAGGTGTCCTTGAATGTTTTTAAACAATAAGAGCTTAATCCCTTTAGAAGATTAAGTAAATTGAATTCTCTTTATTCATTTCTATCAGCTTGATGATTTGTATTCTAATAGATATTTCTTACAAGTCTAGATATGGGATGTTAATCTTAACTAGATTTCTATCATTATCTTTTTCTTATGAAATTTTTTAGAGGAAGTATGTATCACCAAGTTAATATCTTTCTCCACACCACATGCTAGGCCACAATCTCATTTTGAGTGTGTCATTATATGATATTATATTTTTTATGTATTTTATTTTTAGGGCTTACATAAGAATTATGAAAGAACTAATTTTATGGGTGTTTGTTACATTAAGTTTTTACAACTTTTATCAACCCTTAGATCTTAATTAATTTACAATATTATTTTTCGTTTGATCTTATAAAATCCACAATAATAATGTAAATATTTTTTATTTTATGTAGATGATTTTTAATTTTAGTAGATTTAATGGATGTTATGCATTAGAATTAAAATTTGAAGTTTTCTAAGAACTTTGTGGTGCAATGGGCAAAATTTTGAAGCTATTTGAATGTGCAAGGCCCAATTTCCAAGTGCCAAATAAAGTGCTTAGGTTCATAAGGCATGTAGAATTAGTTCACAAATGAGAGCTAAGCATCAATGAGCCTATCCTAGTGTCAATTTTATTTCATCATAAAATAAGAGATACATAAGGGGTACGCTTGACATACTATTATTACCCTAATGAAAAGCAAAAAATTGTTAATTTTTGTAAATTAAGATAATAATTATTTAAAGGATATCAAGTGGACTGTCATGAAGGGATTCTAAGATTTTATTATAGACTTTGGAGGGTTCATTTTGTAGGAGTCTCAAGGGAAGATACTATATGAAGATAAGGCAATGACAAGGTGAAGTAAAGCTAGAGCAAACAAGAGTAAGTTCTTTTATTCACATTTTTTATTCATATTTATGATCATGTAGTTTGTGCTTTCTTTCAATTTTTCATGAACTAAATTATAGCTTTTAAGAATTGAATGTAGCTAGATGTTTTTGTTCATTTTTGTGTTTGATGAATTTTATTGAGCTTTTATGCTTTATTGTTTGCTATATATTTTATCATGGGCTTTAAAGAATATAATTTGATTGGCCATGAATTAATAGTTTAGAAGGTTCAAAGAAAATTTAAGAGTATGGAACATACATGTTATTGATGAAATATGATGATGGATTTGGGTTTTAGATAACTACACTAAAGTTTCCTAAATGTTTTTGATCATTTATGTTGTTCAACAAATTTTCTTTGGGTAGAATGTGCTATTAAGTGGCAGAGAGATTGTGCAGTAAAAATAATTACCTTAGGTTTTTAGAAAAAAAAAAGGTAAATTCTACCTTATATCAAAATTTAATAGCTTATATTCAACTCTAAAGTTTATTAAACTCACTAATTAAAATCATCTTGATGATATTCAACCCTAAGAACTCTCTATCATTTTATAATTTATTTATTTATTATTATTATTTTATATGAAGTTGTCATCCTCTTTTAATAATTTGAATAAAATAAAATTAACCCAAATTCATTTCTTGGTTGTCTTAGTCTATTTGAGTTGACTAACTTCCTACCTTATTACTTACATAACTACATATGCTTATATGTATGGCCATCAATCAATAGTCACCATGTTAGGAAAGCATTAGTCATCATTTTTTTGGAGGTCAATATCTATAGTGATAAAGAATCATAATAGTTCTTAAGGTTTACAATAACATAACTTATAGGAGTCCTCCAAAATTTGGTGCATTAATAAAACACTTAATTATTCTAATTCAATCTATAAGACTAATGAGAAAAAGATAATTATTTGATTGTTGTAATTTGATGAAGCAAATTTACTAACATTAAATTTGATGGTTCATTAGTGTTGGTTTTCTTAATGTTTCATCCTTTGTAGTGCTAAAAGAAGGTTAGCTTCGGTGTTGAACAATGCTATTCCCAAGCTATTTAATACCTCATCCACCTCATTTATTACTAAATCATTAGTCACATATTAGTAAATTGGATGTTGAATTTTAACATTAATAGATTTAAGGCTATGGTTTGATGGAAAATCTAATGAAAAGTGAGTGGTTAGTTATATAAAGTTGCTTATAATGAACATCTTAGATTTTTTTTCCACCTAAAAGTTTTCCTTTTCAATTGCACATCAATTTTGGGGTTGGGATTATATTATAATAGGATTTTGTAACATGTGCACTATAACCTGAAAGAAGGCACTCATGAAATTTCAATCACAATCTAAGATTATGGACTCATAAATGAAATAATGCTTATGCACATCAATGATGATTATAATGCCCATCTTTATGAGTATATTTTAATCCTATAAGGAAGAAAAAATGTGCTTATTATGATAGCATGCCCATTATAACCTCGATTTTCCTTGTCAAAGTGACAAATTGCTATTGATATCCATCAAGAGGTATTCCCATGTAGTAATAAAATATTATAATAATTGTATAAGGACTCCTTGGCTATAAGTTGACACTATGCTTAAAAGATGGGACATGTCCAAACAAATTTTTGTATATATTGCATAATTTGTTTCTAAGTGAAACGTCTTAAGATGCACTGAAGTGTTTTCAAATTCTTTAGTGAATAGTTATTCTCTTCTCATAATATTCACTTATCAAGTATACCTTAAAATATATGATAGTCATTGTACTTCTATTCTTGAGGACTAGTCCATCTCATAGGTTGTAATTAATAATAATATTAGCTTCTTTTATTATATTATTTAGTAATTGAATGAGTTATCAAGTTTTGACCATTTTAACTCTTATTTTGACTACAAAATATGGAATGAGGATGTGATTAACATTAACATAAGAGATTTGGAAAGTTTTCTTGATCTTCTAAAAAGTTAGAAAGATCATCAAATATTTTATTTTTGAATGCACTTGCAAATACATGAATTAAAAAGAGGTTTTTACCTTGTTATCGTGAATTGCATAGCTAATGTGGCGTAGCATATGGTGGCATCACTATGTTATTGTAACCACTAGACAACCAATATAATGTTGACACTTTGAATGAGTAATACCTATAAATTATTAGTGTGATATTCATGCATTTGCAAGTGCATTATAAGTCTTCACTAATTCCTACTAACAAATATAACTACATTTTTAGTTATATTAGAAATTATTGTTAATTTTATAAAAGCCTAGAATATTCTATGTTAAGTTTCCATTAAGAATTTTGTAAGATACTTGAATAAAAGTAAAAGTGTCAAAGTTTCTATATAATGTAAAAAACATAGAAACTAAGTACCTTAAAAATATTGGACAAATTTAAAAAAAAATGGAATGCTAAGAAATTTAATCTGTGGAAATGGTACTAAAACCAAATAATTAGAGAAATAGGCACAATCACTTTATGTTGGTGATTTTGCCAAATCTGGAATCCACCATGGTAGAAATTACCACTAACAAAGCTATATGTTTTTTTTTCTAAATTTTGTGGCTAGCTATTAGGCAAGCTGTTATGCCCAATTTGGGTCTTATAAAATCCCCCCAAATCACCTCCAAATTATCTTTTTCTTTAAATTTTGTTTCTTATATTTCATCTTCTTCTTCTCTCAAAGCAAGCTATTTTTATAATTTTTTGGCTAGTTCTTATCATGTCTCAATTACCTAACTATAGGAATCTGTCGTCTTGAACTCTACAACAAACGCCTCATGGACCATAGATGAATCGACATTCATTTCTAACAAGTTATTCCTATCAGCAAGTTGAGCTTTCAAGAACTTGATCTTTGCTTGAATTGTTCCACTCCTAAAGCAGCTTTTTTTTTTTTTTTAGTTTTGAGACTTTTTTTTAATTGATACTCAAATATTCTATGTTTCTTATTTGCAAAGATACGTTGGGCTTCAATGCGATTCAGCTTCTTGTCCTCATAATTGATTTCTACTTGGAGATCAAATTTATTTAGTTGAATCAGCACTTAATTAATGCTAACTTATATAGAGATATTTGCGACGGAATTTAGCATTTATGTCAATAGAAAAAATGAAGAGCATCTTCATTGATAATACATCATTTAACTTCGATTTAGATGTAGAATACAGGTACTTATCGTATTCCATTTCTTTAAGGGTGTAAGTTAGCTTAGTTGCTTGTAAATTTTACACATATTTCTTTGGCCTTAGATGTTAATTCTCGATTATTTTTTTTATATAAGAAAGTCTAACACCAATATATATATATATATATATATATATATATATATATATATATATATATATATATATATATATATATATATATATATATATATATATATATATATGTCAGAAAGAAAGAATTCTATTAGATTGCACCTAATAGCACAAATAGTATAACATGGTAACCTTCAGTGTTTAGGCATTCCAATTGGCATGGTGGCACTAAATCCTAGTGTCCAAGCGAGCTAAAATTTTAAATTAGGCCTAATTATAATCTTAATTAGTAAATTAGGCACCAAAAAAAATTAACAAAATAGGCCTAGTCGTCCATTGAATGGACGACTTGCGCTAATGTGGATGCAGTCATCTATCAGTCGTTCGTTCAATGGATGACTGGCTCATCCTTAATTTTTTTTAAAAAAAAATTAGGGGTAGCTGCAGTATTTTGCTCATATCGGCCTCATTCGATGTCAATTTAGTGAGCTTAGTATCTTCGGAATCATAATAAAAATTTTCACAACTTTCATGTTGATAAAAAGTTATGATTGTTGCCCGATATGCAGCAGTTTTTGCGAATGCATGCAAAAATTGCGAGGATGACCTGAAATTTTTGAGAAGCCGCCTTTTTTTGTCCATATCAGACTCATCCCGTGTCAGAATCGAGCGAGTTTGGTATTGTTGAAATTGTAACAAAATTTATCATAACTTTTATGTTGATTAAAAATTATGATTGTGGCTCAATACGTAGCTACAATTCCCCCAGACACTTTCAACTGAAAGCCATATTATTAAAATTTAATTAGAGATGATGATTCTTATTGTAGGAGTAAAAAAGTTAACCCATAGAGTGATGATTCTCTAAAGTTTTTAATAACTTATATTTTTATTTCTTATGAAATTATTCTTCTTCTTTAAAAATCTACCACAAATTGGAGATTGATAGTAATTTAAGAGAAAATCAGTTAAGATATGATAATGAATAATATTTTATTTTAAAAAATGACTAACTATGAGCTTTTATTTTAAAAACTAGTTAGTGGTGTGCATTTTTTAAAAAAAAATTTGATTGATGGTGTTCCTTTGCTTTTTTATTTTTATTTTATTTTATTTAAATTAATTTATTTGGATAACAAATTTGTCCACCCTCAAAATTGAGATTGGTTTCGCCCCTGCCTAGAAGCTAGCATGTGTTTAATCAATGGTGATATCAAATTTTAGATTTTTTTTTTGAATTTCATGAAATTTTTATGTTAACACAATGATTTTGAAAACTAGATTGAACATTAAACTAAAAAAATATTTTAAGAGCAAGAAAAGAGATTAGAATTTGGGATGTTCATAAGAAAGCTAATATTATGTGGGAAAAAGTAGCAAATGAAATTAAGCAAGTTGCTAAAGATGTGCTTGGAGAATCAAAAGGAAAAGCTTCATTAAATAAGAAGAGTTGGTGGTGGAGTCAAAGTGTGCAAGAAAAGATAAGAAATAAGAAGCATTGTTATAAAACTTGGTTTAGATGTAAAAACTCGGAGAATTGAGGAATATATAAAGTGGCCTGTAGAGATTCTAAGAAAGCAATATATGATGCAAAAAATTTAGCTTTTAGTGATTTATACAATAGATTGGATACCAAAAAAGGTGAAAGATGTATTTATAAGTTAGCCAACCAAAGAGGTGGGAAAAGTAAAGACATAGTTCAAGTGAGGTCTATTAAGGATGAAAATAATAAAGTGCTTTTCTTAGAAAAGGATATTGAAAATAGGTGGATGAGATATTTTGATTAAACTTTTCAATGAAGGATTTGAAATTATGATTGATTTTAGCAACTTTAATACCCTAAACAAAAATAGAGAATTTCATTTTTATCACCATATTAGTAAATCTAAAGTTAGAGAAGCTTTAAAGAAAATGAAATGTGGATAAACAGTAGAACCTAATAATATTCCAATAGAAGTGTGAAAATGTTTAGGAGATCAAGGAATTTCTTGGCTTGCAAATCTTTTTAATGTTATTTTAAAGACTAAAAGAATGCGAGATGAATGGAGAAAGAGTTTGTTGGTTCCTATATTTAAGAATAAAGGTGATGCACAAGAGTGTGCAAATTATAGAGGAATTAAGTTAATGTGTCATACATTAAAATTATGGGATAGAGTAATTTAGCATAGGTTACGATGTGATATAAAAGTTTCTCACAATCAGTTTAGTTTCATGTTAGGTAGATCTACTATGGATGCTATACATTTGTTAAGGGGTTTGATGGAGAAGCATAGAGAAAGTAAGGAGGCTCTACATATGATATTTATTGATTTAGAGAAAGCTTATAATAAAGTTTTAAGAGATGTTCTTTGGAGAGTTCTAGAATAGAAAGGAGTTAATATTGGTTATATTCAAGTCATTAAGGATATGTATACTACTTGTCCAAACACAAGGAGGATTGAAAAATATTTTCTATTTTTTGGATTAAATAAAGGATCAGCTTTAAGTCCTTATCTTTTTTTACTTTAGTTATGAATGTTCTTACTAGGCATTTAGAAGATGTACCTTGGTGTATGCTTTTTCTTGATGACATTCTTCTTGTTCATAAGACTAGAAAGGAGTCCAAGAGAAACTTGAATTATGGAGGTCAACTTTAGAGTCTAAAGGTTTTCATTTAGTAGATCTAAAACTGAATATATGGAGTGTAATTTTAGTTGTAGAAGTTCTAGTGGTAGTGTTGTGATATTAGGTGAACAAGTCATTAATAAGAGTGAACGATTCAGATATTTAGGCTCTATTGTTCAAAATGATGGTGAAATAGATGGAGATGTTATTAGTAGAATTCAAGTTGGATGGTTGAAGTGGAGGAATGCATCAGGCTTATTGTGTGATAGAAAAGTTCCACTTAAACTTAAGGAAAAATTTTATAAGATGGTGGTAAGACTTGCAATGACTTATGGTGCAGAATGTTGGCCAATAAAAGAGAAGCATAAGACTAAGTTAAGTGTTACAGATGAGATGCTTAGGTGGATGAGTGGCTTTACTCTTAGAGATAAAATGCAAAATGAGTATGTTCGAGAAAAGTTGGAGTAGATCAAGTGGAATAAGATTAGAGAGATTAGATGGTTTGACCATGAAAGTGTCATCAGATAACTTGAGAGTAGATGCATTAGATTTGCCTTATGTTAAGAAAGGTTGAGGTAAACCTAAAAAGACTTGGTTAAGATGTATAAAAAATGACCTTAGTATACTTGAATTAAATGAGAATTTGACACATAATATGACACAATGGAGATGAAGGATTCATGCAGCCGACCCCACTTAGTGGGTTTTGTTGTAGTTGTATTAAACTAAAAAAATGCTCAAAATTCAAAAATTAAATCAAGATTGAACTAGATGATATAATGAATACTAAAATTAAATTGATATGATTTATATGATGTGATAAATATGTAATATATGCCATGTCTTTGTGGAACCATTTCAATATTTTTTTTTCATAATAATATTCTTCATGGATACTAGCTAAAATTATCTTCTTCTTTCATTAGTAGTAAAATCTAAATTAAAATAATATTATTCACAAAAAACTGCTACGTATCACAATTATAATTTTTAGTCGACATGAAAGTTGTGAGAAATTTTATTATGATTCCAACTATACTAAGCTCGTTCGATTTCGACATCGGATGAGTCCGATATGGACAAAAAGGAGGCTGCTCAAAAATTTCAGGTTGGCGCCACAGTTTTTGCTTGCATTCATAAAATTTCTGCATTTCGGGCCACAATCATAATTTTTTATCAACATCAAAGTTGTGGAAAATTTTGTTATGATTCCAACGATACTAAGCTCACTCGATTCTGACACCGGATGAGGCCAATATAAGCAAAATACTGCAGCTGCCCCCAATTTTTTTTAGAAAAATTTTAAGGTCGAAGTCGTCCCGACAGGCGTGATGTGATAATTTCAGGTGGCACTAGTCATCGGTTCAATGGATGACTAGGCCTATTTTTGTGCCTAATTTTTCTAATTAAGATTATAATTAGGCATAATTTAAAATTTTAGCCTGTCCAAGCCAAGCACTCAGGCCTTGTTCTACCAGAGCCTAAACAATGTGTCTAACAGTTAATCTTGGCACCTAAGTGGTAGACCCGATGTCAAGGCACCCAAAATAAGGGTCCAAGCTTTCAAATTTTGTACATTATAGAGCCATAACTTAGAGAGCTTGCATGAGGGTACCAATCTAAATTTTGCTTATTTTCACCTAATATTTGCCTTTTTAAATAAATATTGTAGATTATTTAAGTGTAATTTGTGACTTCAATGTGGTATTTGATAGGGTTTGTGAAAATAAATTTCCTATAGATTTTGGTAGAAGTTTAAAGGAAGGCTAAGATATGAAGGTGAAGGAAAGTAGCATAGTAAGAGCCTACCACACTCAGATTTTTTTATCCATTTCTTCATCTTTTTTTATTAATAATGTCAAGGTTCATGTATTCTTCTTTTATTTATCTTGAACTAATATTTCTTTTAAAGGATTGGATATAACTAAATGGTGTAATTGGTTTTGTTTACAATGTATCTTTGTGGAGTTTTTTTTGCTTCATTATTTACCTCTTATTTCATCTTGAGCATTAATAACAATTGACTAATATTCTACTAATTAATAATTCAAGTGGCCTATTCAAAATTTAAAGATGGAAAGCAAGTACATCATTTTGAGATATCACCATTGATCATATGCTACAGATAACTATGTTTAAATTATGTCTTATTATTTCATCATTTATATTTTTAAATAAATTTTCTTTGCATTGAATCTATGACTAAGACATAGGGAGGTTCTATAAAAGAAAATATTGATGCTAAGCTATTGAAAAAAATGTAAGTTTTACCATAACTATTTATAATATATCTTTGTAACTCAAAATATTATTCTAAGTAAATCAATAAAATCATCTAGGCAAAATCTAATCCTTACAACTTAGCTTGACTAATAACAACCACAATATTATCTTTTTCTTTATTAGTTCTTTTTATAATTAACCTTTTTTTGGTTTTTACCTCAAAATTTCACCCTATTATTATTATTTGTTCAGATAGTTTAAAATAAATATAATTTTGGCAATTAGTAGTCTTTGTTTTTTGATGAACAATATTCTACTCATGTCTTAGCCATGAGTGCTCATATTCTACATAATTATGCACTCTCTATAGTGCATAATATACTCTATCCATTATCAAGCTTGGAGTATAAGCCAACAACTTTAATATTAAACTTATGATGTTATCAATATAATGGCCTAATAACTAATATGCTAACCCCTACATCACTAACTTCTTGGAGAATGTTGCACATTTAAGTATAATAGAGCAAATAGTCAGTTAAATTCCTTATGTTATGTGATAATGGAGGGCTATGACAAACTTAAACTTATGAAACTATCATATGATATTAATTATGTTGATGAAGAATATTTTATATTCACTCTTAAATAAAACAAATAGTTGGTTAAATTCCACATGGAGGAACTTCATTACAATCTAGGACAACTTGGGCCAAAACCTTTTGTCACAATACTTCTCATTAGCTAAGATGATAATGATGAGAAAACTGATTTAAATCTATATAGTTGAAAGGCTAAACTTTATATGATATGTGACCTTTAATGACATACTAAGAAAGTACTCACATCATAGGCTTTCTAAATAGATGGAAGTGCAGATTCATATACTAAAATGGCTAGAGTAGGTAGAAGATTGATAAATGCCCCATCTGATGGTACTCAAAAGAGAAAAGTACAAAAAACTAATTATGTATAACTAAAATAGATAGTAACAAAAAATTTTAAATAGCTTAGTTAGAGGATGTTTCCTAAAGGGCCAGTAGCCACTGTTCAAGATTAATAGAGCATCATAGCATCATTGCTCAAGCTGCTTTATTGATGAATAAATTAGGTAAATTTTTTGTAAATAACATTCACTCACATGGTACCTAAAGTAACTTACATGGAGGTTGGCAAATGTGTAGTGATTGTTGGCCAAACAATTTGTTTGTCAATCAATTGAAGTAAGCACATTATAAAAAAAATTAGCTATAACAAAATTGATATGTAATAACTATAATCCAGGTGAGAACAACCCAAACTTCCATGGAAGAATATACTGACCAGCAAACAACTTATTGGGTTCCAACTTACTAGATTCACTCACTAATAAAGTTATTGTCATTAATGAGATGAAGTTTCATTAGATAATGCTTTACCATAGCTCAATTTGATTATTGCACAAATTTTACCAATGACTGAGGCTATATTGTGGAGCTAAGGTGCATTTATTTAAAGATAAGAGATAATTATAATAAAGAATGGAAATGTACTTTGAGATAAGTAACACATTAATTATCCTCTAGATAGCTTAGTGCTCTCCCAAGTAACTTGCAAGTGAGCCATCTTATTATGATCAATTATTAATATTACGGGTGTCAGTCCATAGTTATGCATGCACAATATATTGATTGTTGATGACTTTATGCTTTTTATAGAAGAGCAATGAAGACAAAATCAAAACAAATGAGGAAAAATATTGGTAAAAGTATTGACCTCATTTTTGGATTGAGGTGAAAGAGCTATATTGAGTTGTTGAGTTATAGCTTAATGACCATCTTAAATTTATTCAAATGTAAAATAATTTGAATAATTTGTCAAACAAATTTAACAAATCAAAAGATATATTAACTCAATCAATACTTATCAATCATCATGAGCTTAAATTTATTAACTTAAATTTATAGAGCAACTTAAGACACCAAAATCATAATAATGAAAATTTAATTGTAAAATTTTTGAAAAATTTTAAAGTGATCTAGCATGTTAATATATCTTCTCAAATTATTCAATAATTTTTAAAATGATTCCAATGGATGTAAACATTTTAATGTAATATCTTTTACTTCTATTAATTTTTACATTTATGAAAATAATTTTAAAATTTTTGATAAAAGTTACAGACATTCCTAAAATAGAAATACATGTTTACAATTTTTTTAATATTTAATGGTACCATTTGCAAAGTATTTGTATTTTTTTTGTCAAAATATCAAAATTTCAAAATTACCACATTACGTATAAGTGGGCATAGCATCATAAAATATACTTAATAAATAAATGTTATTGTTGTCAAAATATCTTAATTTTATAAGGATATTATGTGTTTTTGCATGAAATCCTAGATTTACTAAAACACACACACACACACACACACACACACACACACACACACACACACACACACACACACACACAAAATACAAAATAAAATACCACATTCTCATGAACTTTAAGGATGAGTTCAAGGAGATGGAAATCTTCTTAGAATACTTTACAAGTGTATGTGTTAGTACTTGGTCATATATGATCTCCTATTCAAAACCTTGCATCACAATGACATTGCACCCATTTTAGAACATGTATGTTAATTATTTTTAAGTTTACTAATATATATTTTATTTAATAGATTAGGTTATACACTATCCCTTCTAAGCAACTTGATTTGATGTTGATAATCTAATCAATTTGGGGGTGGGGTTGTGGTACACTTTTAATGATAATCATGATGAGTCTTTAAGAATATTAATCTTAACCTCTTAATTTTTAACTCAAGATTAGCAATAGCATTGGTTTTAAAATACTAAAAGAAATATATGTCCAACTTTGACTATTTGGCTTTGAATTCTTACCTAAGCCTTCTATGATTATTTAGCTATTCAACCATAGATACACATACCTTCAATTACAATCTTGATTGATTATATTTTGTGATCCTTTTAGTCACCTACTATTAGCTAAGAATCTTATTAAGTTATTGTGCTTCTTGTCTCTTATCATCTTCTGATTAAGAAGCCTTCAAAATATATCAAGTTTCCCCTGTCATGTTAAACAAGTTTGAAATTGTTAATTTTCAATCATTTTTATTACTTTCTTTCTGTATTTTACTTTGAATTCAACCCTGCTAATTTTGGGTGAATTATTTTCTTAACTATTATGTTATCTAATTACTCCTCATAATTATATGCTTTGGAAGTGTACACAAATACACAATTTTTTTTTCTTCTTATTAAGTGAATTATTTCTCTCTAAGCATGCCACAGACTCTAATTATTTTAAAATTTCTCTTCATATCTAAAAACCTTTTATTCTTCTAAGTAGTAATAATGCTCATGGTACAAATATTTTTTATTTATATAAAAATTTTAATATAAAGGATATATATATATATATATTGAAGACTCCATCTTCTTTTGATTTTAAAGCTTTTAGATAGTCATATAAATTGGCCTTTCAACACTTTTATACACTGAGACGTTGTGATAGTTCACTTCTCTTTGGTCACTCACCTATAGAGGTAGTATGTAGTTAGATATCTCAATATTTGCTAGAGATACTTCTATTTCATATAGCTGACAACCTTATTTGTGATGGTTGATTGTTACACATCTATTATGGCTGCTTTTTATATATAAAATAAAAAATTATTAAGTATTGTTATTATTATTTTTATTTATAAAAGGCTCAAGCACCAATATGATCAAAATGCAAAATGAAATCATATATGTGATATTCTATAATATGAGTTATTTTGGCAACACTCGATATGTTGTTATAGCTCCATATTTAGCTTTTTGCACTTTATTCCGTCAGGAGACTTTTTCTATATGATAAGGTACATGAAAAGGTTTTCAAATAAGCATATGTTGAACATTTGAATCATCCTTCCACTTCGAATTGAGCAACAACATACTTGAACCAAGTAGCAAGGAGTTGGATAAGAGGAAACTTGAAACTTACACCTTGTCATTTTTAGAATTAGGACTTTCTAAGTATTTATATGTAAAACTGAGCTATCTTTTTTTTATATTTTCTTTTAGGAAATTACAAGCATATTATGGAGTTGCACTAGCCATTTTTATTTTCTTTTATAAACATCACAACATAGCATTTCATTACTTATATGTCTTTTTTATTATATATTGTGATGTCTTCACTTTATTTATGATTGTGTTTACCTTGGCTATAGATGATAGCTCTTAGGTTAAACACTTTTTCAACAAACATTAACAAATTGATAATTAACATAAAATTAATCTAAGGAAAATATTAAACATAAAATTAAGGCTTTTTAGTCATCATTTAATCATCTTTGCTCATAAAATGATGTGAACTAGCATTCAAAACCCTTATGCACTAGTTTATTAAAACAACATGACCATAATTATATGCATATTAAGAATTTCTTACTTAAAGATAAAAAACTTGCATTACTTTTCATGATTCTTAAGGAAAGAACTTCTTATATTACCATGGATATTTAATCTACCTAAGGGTCTTAGCATGCTAAGTAGTAAATGTCTTGTCCTATGCTTATAAGATTAGTTAAGAGGCACCGATTGTGTATAACTAAGCTATCTTATTCTATTTCCTTTTCTAAATAGTCCTACAACATTTCTTTTTCTTTTTCTACCATTTTAAATATCAATAAATTCTCTCTTTTCTTCTATGATTTAGGTTCGCATTTCTAACTCTACATGATGATATTCATAATTAACAATAAAGCATCTCATTATAAAATTTGGTTTACTATCTTAACATCAAAGTGATTCACTAACTTAACAACATAAATTGAGGGACTCATGAAGTCTTGCCCAAGGTTATTTCAATCTTTGTTTTCTATTTTTTTTACAATTTTAACATCACCAATTATGATCTTGATCACATCACATTTCCATGAAATATTTTCTTAATTATAAAAATGATGCTAGCACATAAACATTCTATGCATAGAGATAGCATTTCACTTAGTTTTGGTGATTTTCCCTCTATCTTGTGGATTGCTTTACCCAAATCATAGACATGAATACTAATTTTTTATGTAAACAAAGTAAATTGAAGAAAGTATGTTTTATTTATTTGAGAATTTCTTTAGAAGGTGTATTTAAGTGTAATTAAAATGCTTAATCCCTTTTGAAGATTTATCAACTCTTATTACCTCAAATTTTCTCTAATTTGAGTGATATTACCTCCTATCAATAATTTAAATAAGATAACAAATGAATTCATAATTAAATCTATCTAAATCTCCTATCTTTTTTTTTTCTTTTGTAAGACTGTCTAAAACTTGGAGCATTTTCTTAAAAATTGGTAACTTTAAAAAATTGATTTCTTTCTTTAAAATTTTTTTCTCAATGCCATGTAAGTTTCATGTAAAATATTAGTTTTGATTCATAAATTTTTGATAGCTCGACTACAGTATTTATTGAATTTCAACATTAAGATAGGCACGTATCTTTGATAATATTATATCAATAATGGTAAGCCTATTTCCTTGTTAATTCCAAATTAATTTATTATTAAGTTTCTAAATAAAAAAGCTGCATATAAAATCTTAAATGACAATATATCCTTTCCTTATTATACAATACACCCACAAAACCTTTGCATGTAAATTTTTTAGTATAATTTTTTTTTAACCTAAAAACTAATAGCCACTTTGAATAAATCTCCATAATTTTCACAAGCATGCACTCCACTCTGTTAAACGATGTCATCTTTATAATAAAAAAATAAGTATTATTTTCTTAATTTTCTCAAGATCTATACCTCTTTTATATTATATATCCAAAGCCCCGAATGGGTGTTGTGTGAAATTAATAGTACAATAATGGAGGCCTCATCACTCCTAATTTGGGGTAAAAATGTGGTTAATGAGAACAATCCAATCAATCTCATGTTTTACAGTAAAATAGATTTTTTTGACCTTTCAAAGAATGTACCTCTTCAACCTCGATGAAGATGTTGTGGAAGACTTCCTCATACCTTACCTCACTACGATGAGAGGGTAAAAGCATGGGATATTTCAGGTGGGATAAATGTCAGTTTTTGTCCACTGTGGGTGGAGGATGGAGTTACTACTAATACTCTCAGAAGAGAAAAGAATAATGGCCTCAATTGAAAGAGAGATGACTGTCCTCAATGGAAATGAAATGGAGCTACTGCAAACTTTTAGTAACTTGAGAGAGGGAGGTGATCTGGCAATTTGGATGTTTAGGCGTCTAGATTTTGATTAAAAAAATTTTAAAAAAAATTTGTTTCATGCTTGTGAAGATCTATTGTTGACATTTTTATGATACTTTTGTCGATTATTTGATTATCTGGCGAAGCACTATCATATTATAAAATTGTATCAATTGTTCATTTAATTTGTTAATATGTTTTACTATTTTTTGAATGATTATGACCTACTAATATGGGTTTTTTATGACATAAACATTTATTTTTGTAAGTTGTTTATGAGAAAGTTAAATTTTTAAACATTTTGTGTTGTAATTTAGAAAAGAATTTCTTGAAAAACATGTAAGAAAATTGTCCTTGGAATTATTTTCTTTAGATTGTCATTACTCCTTGGAATCAACAAGCTTATGGTATAATAATATAGGAGTAAAAAGAAAAAAAACATGTAGTTATGTTTTGGCAATACAAAATAAGTTAATGCAAGAGTTTTGCTTTAATGCAATCAGCATTTTTGATTCATGGTGCCATGAGAAAGTTTTATTTTAAAACCGATGAGATCCTGAGTCTAAAAATAGAAATGAATGCATAAAAAACTTTTGAAATTCTTTAAAGCATTTATTGGTCGCAATTATTTAAAAAATAATTAAGTTTGACAGTAAATGCATCATGTACAACTGATCATGCTGTTGACATAAAAAATAATAGTCAGATTTTAAACCAATATGCTTGTAAAATACTATGCCCCAACTTAATCTAATCCATTAGGTTTGAACTTAATGAAACTCAAGAGAGACTAATGTAGAAGGATTATTTGCAAGCAATTTTTGCTTTATAGGTTTGATGCTAGCCAACAAAAGGTAGACCTATTTCATTGCATGAGTTCAACAATTTCATAGTGAATGTACGTGTTGGATTTACATTATCACTCTACCATGATTATTTAATTACATGCATAATTGACCATGGGATTTTGTGCGTTGGATTGAAAGTTTTCTAAATTAATATGTGGAATTCAACTTTTGACTAAATTAGATGTATCAAAGCATCCATGTCTTAGTTAATCTCTTAATCAGTTGATTACCTCACTTAGCCAAATTTACCAATTGCCCTAGACATTCAATCATGATATTATAGTATTGTCATGACTCAAAAGACCATTATAACCCATTGATAGATGCTTGGCCAACCCTAAGATCAGAAAGTCAAATCAAGTTCAATCCAGGTCAGCTTAAGCTCTAAGTTGAAGTTATATCACATGGCCCTTGAATTATTTTAATATTTTAAAATTACTTTAATAAGAATAATCGATTCATCCATTAGGTCAATTAAGTGTAAATCAATTCAATTGAGCTAATTTGACCAATTAGACATGATCATCAGACCTTTTAACATTTCAAATTCAGTGTCTAATATATGCTCCAAGCTCTATAAGCTTAATGGTGTTATGGATTTTGCCTAGTTGGCCAAAATAATTAATTCTCTTAATAAGGCCAACACCTTTCTTTGTTCATTGATTGAACCAAGCTAATCATGATATCCAATCAAATTTTTAAGAGTTAATATTTTCAAGTATGTCATTGAAAAATGCTTAATTTAACCAACATTAATTTTACCTCTCTAAACTAGTTAATTTGATTCAATGAGTCAATATAGTCATTTTAAGGCTTGAATGAGGATTTTTTTTTCGTGAATGAATTAAATCTATCAAATGCCTAAGTCATATGAAACACTTTCAGTCATGATTATTAACAACAAATTCATAGCTCAACCCAAATCATTTTGACTACTTCAAGTGGATTACTTTTATCAAATGGGTCAGTATAGGCCCTTTGTGTACTTTATATCTAATCACAACTTGCCATTCTCGCTTCTCCTATGGTTAGCATTATTGCTCCCTAGTTGTCTACATCTCGAGCTCACTATTCCAAGTGGTTTGCTATAACCATGGTTAATCCATGGTGAAATTCGACCATTTTTGTTATAAATAGCTATTAATTTTATCATTCAAAATAGGGAACTAGGATAGCTTTGCTAAACTCAAAGAAGCCTAACCATTTCTTCTCCACACTCCCATAGCAATCAAGTGAGCTCAACAATTAAATTTATTTATGAAGTAAGAATTATTTGATCAACATTTTAATTAGAGCCACTTCAAGCCAATTCCAATGATGCTATGTATCATCTAATCCCATTAACGATGTTTGAGTAATAAATACAAGCTATATAACCTAGTAGGGTAAGAATCTCAAACCCTCTTCTCCCATCCTAAAAATTTGGTCTTTGTTAGTGGCTTGACAATAGGAACCTAACCTATAACTGCGATTCGCTTAATCTCCTCAATCTATTTCAATTGTGTTTTCTTAAATAGGTCCTCTATAGGGAGTAAATTTGCTCTATTATGCATGACATTTTATGGGTTCTGGAAGATGAAGAATATAAAATCATATCCATTGATTTCAAATTAATGGAAAGTTTGATTAAAACTCTACTAATTATAGTCATCATCTTTTGATTTTTATTATAGCTTGATTATTAAACGAAGTTAGATGAAATTTTAAAGCAAAGAATAATTTCACAAAATGAGTTCTAAAAAAAATATCATTTCCGAAAAGTTCATGCATTTAAAATTTTTAAAAAGACTGCTTTTATCTAATTTAATTGATTAATGTATCAAATAATTGAAAAAACTTTTTAGCTTACAAAAGAGATTTATAGAAGCATCAACCTTTAAAAAATAAATCCATAACAACTATTAAATGTAATATCTAACTTTTCCAATTGTTAAGTTCATCATTTAAAGTTGCTAATTATTGCAACTTTATTCTAAAAATTCAAGAAGTTTCATGAAATAATACTTGTATGGTTACACAAATTTTCAAATTTTATGGTAATTATTGAAAAATATTTAATATGCTTGATTAATTAAAATAATTGATTTTAGAGATTTGTCTATATAATTCCAAAAATTATCAAAAATTTTAAAAATTACTCAGGCCTAAATACCGTTTCTTAAATTTTCTAATTATTAATATGTTTTTTGAGCATAAAATTTAATTATTAAAGCAAAAATATTCTATTAAAAGAATTGTTTATTTTGACGCTAGTCTTCTCATAGTAATGGCATGCATCCAAGAAGTGTGTCTTAATGATTAAGTCATAACTCAATTTATTAAAATTGATTTAATAATTTTTAATTTTAATAATTAAAATATATCATATTTGAATTATTTTATTATAAAGGTTTTAATATTAATGGGCATATCAATTCTCTATTTGAATAAATCTTAATGCATAAATCCTTTAATGATTGTGATGAGATTGCTTCTAATGCATTCATGATTCAAGATTGATTACTATGTTCTCTATGATGTGGCACTCCACTATGTTATTTTGTTGAATTAGGATAGAGATATTTTCTATAGGTGCTCAACATATAGCCATCATTTTTTATTTTTATATTGATCCAAGCATGTGCTATTAAATAATGATTTGATATTTAATGTCAAATATTTGATAAGATGTGATAGCTTAATTTAATTTTTAAGATAAATTTTATTTTATTTAAAAAATGTATATAAACATTAATGTATAGATAAAGTTTCTTAATTAATATATATGTTCTAAGAGAAAGCACCAATAGTAGAGGAAAAATGTTACTTATACTTTATTTAAAATTACCTGAGCTTATTTTAGTAGAAATTTGCTACTCTCTCCAATTATTTTTCTGAGTATATATAAGCAGATTATTTCGTTGTAGTAGCATATTACCTATTCATTTATATCCATCACATCATAGTAATTTAATATGTTTATTATGTTTGCATGTTTTTAATTTTACTATAATTTGACTTTTAAGGATATAAAGTAGACTCATAAATATTTTATATCAACTTTAATAGTATGACAAACAACCTTAAAATCAATAAATAATTATCTTAAAGATAAGGCTAAGGCGCTCTCTAGTAAATATTTTATTTTTTTGCTCTATTATATATGTGTTGGAAGAGATATAAGGTGAAGCAAGCCAATGAGATGATTAAAATCAACAAGCATTGGAGCATCTCCATAATATGGCTAAGTCAGGCATGCATAATTAGAAGTCTCCATCACTTAAAGATTGATGACTTATATTGCATATCATATCACTTAAGATTAATCCTTTGCTTTGCATGGTTTTAATTATGACTAATGACTTTTAGTATGCCAAGAAGTAGTTATGTGGCTCAAACAAGATGGTAACCTCAAAGTTGAGTGGCTCAAATTCTATATTATTATGTTATCTTATTTTCTATTACATATAAAAATTTCTCTAAAAAATTAAAGATTGTAAGTTCTTCATTTTTTCAACCTTTCTTAAGAATTCCTCTACTTAGAAACTCTAAGATTTCCTTCCTAAGTTTAAGGTCTTGAGATTAACAGTGAACGATGCAAGTCATGATTCCTGATATTGAATTTTATGGTTAAGTTAGGTTAACTATCTTCTAAAGCTCAATGACCTCAACATTCACAGCTTGAGATAATGGACCAATGAAATCTAGATTATGATTTTTTTACCTTTTGATTTACTTCAATTTCTTGTGCATCCACAACTCTAAGCCTCTCATACTTTTATTGAGTCTTTTGTGATTCAATACTTATTTTCTGAGAGACTTTTCATATACTAAGCTATCATCTCTCTTAGTTGTGGTAATTCACCTTTTGTCTAATGGATTGACATCCATCATTTGAACTATTCTATTGAGGCAATAATTATTGAATCATAATTCTTCTATAATAAATCAAATCAAAATAATGACATGTTTTCATATATTAAGATTTACACTTAAGGAGTCCTTGAACGTTTTTGAACAATAAGAGCTTAATCCCTTTAGAAGATTAAGTAAATCAAATTCTCTTTATTCATTTCTATCAGCTTGATGATTTGTATTCTAATAGATATTTCTTACAAGTCTAGATATGGGATGTTAATCTTAACTAGATTTCTATCATTATCTTTTTCTTATGAAATTTTTTAGAGGAAGTACGTATCACCAAGTTAATATCTTTCTCCACACCACATTCTAGGCCACAATCTCATTTTGAGTGTGTCATTATATGATATTATATTTTTTATGTATTTTCTTTTGATGCCTTACATAAGAATTATGAAAGAACTAATTTTATGGGTGTTTGTTACATTAAGTTTTTACAACTTTTATCAACCCTTAGATCTCAATTAATTTACAATATTATTTTTGTTTGATCTTATGAAATCTACAATAATAATGTAAATACTTTTTATTTTATGTAGATGATTTTTAATTTTAGTAGATTTAATGGATGTTATGCATTAGAATTAAAATTTGAAGTTTTCTAAGAACTTTGTGGTGCAACTGGCAAAATTTTGAAGCTATTTGAATGTGCAAGGCCCAATTTCCAAGTTCCTAATAAAGTGCTTAGGTTCATAAGGCATGTAGAATTAGTGCACAAATGAGAGCTAAGCATCAATGAGCCTATCCTAGTGTCTATTTTATTTCATCATAAAATGGGAGATACATAAGGGGTACTCTTGACATACTATTATTACCCTAATGAAAAGCAAAAAAATTGTTAATTTTTGTAAATTAAGATAATAATTATTTAAAGGATATCAAGTGGACTATCACTAAGGGCTTCTAAGATTTTATTATAGACTTTGGAGGGTACATTTTGTAGGAGTCTCAAGGGAAGATACTATATGAAGATAAGGCAATGACAAGGTGAAGTAAAGCTGGAGCAAACAAGAGTAAGTTATTTTATTCACATATTTTTATGCATATTTATGATCATGTAGTTTTATGCTTTCTTTCAATTTTTCTTGAACTAAATTATAGCTTTTAAGAATTGAATGTAGCTAGATGTTTTTGTTCATTTTTATGTTTAATGAATTTTATTGAGCTTTTATGCTTTATTGTTTGCTATATATTTTATCATGGGCTTTAAAGAATATAATTTGATTGGCCATGAATTAATAGTTTAGAAGGTTCAAAGAAAATTTAAGAGTATGAAACATACATGTTATTGATGAAATATGATGATGGATTTTGGGTTTTAGATAACTACACTAAAATTTCCTAAATGTTTTTGATCATTTATGTTGTTCAACAAATTTTATTTGGGTAGAATGTGCTACTAAGTGGCAGAGAGATTGTGCAGCAAAAATAATTACCTTAGGTTTTTAGAAACAAAAGGTAAATTATACCATATATCAAAATTTAATAGCTTATATTCAACTATAAAGTTTATTAAACTCACTAATTAAAATCATCTTGATGATATTCAACCCTAAGAACTCTCTATCATTTTGTAATTTATTTATTATTATTATTTTATATGAAGTTGTCATCCTCTTTTAATAATTTGAATAAAATAAAATTAACCCAAATTCATTTCTTGGTTGTCTTAGTCTATTTGGGTTGACTAACTTTCTACCTTATTACTTACACAACTACATACGCTTATATGTATGGCCATCAATCAAAAGTCACCATGTTAGGAAAGCATTAGTCATCATTTTTTTGGAGGTCAATATCTATAGTGATAAAGAATCATAATAGTTCTTAAGGTTTACAATAACATAACTTATGGGAGTCCTCCAAAATTTGGTGCATTAATGAGACTAATGAGAAAAAGATAATTATTTGATTGTTGTAATTTGATGAAGCAAATTTACTAACATTAAATTTGATGGTTCGTTAGTGTTTGTTTTCTTAATGTTTCATCCTTTGTAGTACTAAAAGAAGGTTAGCTTCGGTGTTGAACAATGCTATTCCCAAGCTATTTAATACCTCATCCACCTCATTTATTACTTAATCATTAGTCACAAATTGGTAAATTGGATGTTGAATTTTATCATTAATAGATTTAAGGCTATGGTTTGATGGCAAATCTAATGAAAAGTGAGTGGTTAGTTCTATAAAGTTGCTTATAATGAACATCTGAGATTTTTTTTTTCCTCCTAAAAGTTTTCCTTTTTAATTGCACATCAATCTTGGGGCTGGGATTATACTATAATAGGATTTTTTTAACATGTGCACTATAACCTGAAAGAAGGCACTCATGAAATTTCAATCACAATCTAAGATTATGGACTCATAAATGAAATAATGCTTATGCACATAAGACCTCCTGATCAACTTAATCGACAAGCTCTACCTGTAAAAACCATCAATCCAACAAATGTAGTTTTGAGTACTATGGCAAGTATCATAATGAACTTTGTATGATTTTAGTTAAGTATAACAATGACACCTAAAAGCACATCACTTTTTAGTATTTCAAATCTAGGTTGAAAATATTTTGACTCGGAGGGAAATTATTAATGTTGCTCTTAATTTGAAATTTCTTATCAGAATCTAGCTTAACCTTTTAAATTATTGATCTCAAGCTTGAATACAATTACCAAGTAATTTTGAAATTGTTGGTCAATGCACTACCAAAAAAATGTTTGGTTCTACCTCTAAATATGAGTCTCACTAAATAATACTATTGATACAAAAATAAATTATTATAAGATTTTGTTGTGTTTATGAGTGTGATATCCATATCATTTAACATAATTTCTTTCTATATATTTTAAATCAAGAGTGGAGTTTAAAAAAGTTCACAGGTAAATGTCAATGCAAATGAGAATAAAAGTAAAGAGAGAGTACATTATAAAGCTTAATTCTATAGAGGCAACAAGGCAACAATGGACATTCCAAACCTAATTAGATTTCATTTTTTTTGTTTTTGGTTTTATGAGTAGTCCTTTTCCAGTAAAACTCTAATAATTGATAATATATAAAAAGAAGTTGTAAGTTCAATTAATTTTAAGAGGATGATAAAAAAAATGCTATGAAGCCAAGAGTGTTGTGGTTTTTTAAATAGACTTGTAAAATGGAAAATGATATCTAGATAAGTATGAGTAGTGATGACAGGATAATAATGAAGTCATACATTTTATAAACTCTTTTACTAAAATCACACATTTTCTTACTCTTGTTTATTATTAATTTTAATCAACGTATTTGAATGGGGATGAAGGCTAACAAAAGACAACCACTTTAGGCCAGACAATCCAAAATTTGATGAACCCCTTCCAAAAGTCCTTTACATGGTATTTTGAAGATTATTCTAAATCTCATTATTAGAAATATATACTTAATATGTTTACATTTCTTATTCATAATGTATGATTGTGTGCTTTGAAAGAAATTCAGGATTTATTTATTTCATGGCTTGCTTAATTTTTTTATTAACATCACTTGATATTCACTTTATTGATAACTACATTAAGGACATCCATATTTTTTTTAATTTTATTTTAATTCTCATAAGCTTAAAATATTAACTTCATTTAATAAAAAGAACATATTTATAATTAGTTTTGAGACTATATGATATAAATATAGTGTACTCAAGCTTATACAACATAATTTAACCTTGTGAGCCTTCTTTAATGGCTTTAATTTTTTATAAATATAATCATCCTCATTAATTACACATTATGTGATCATTATTTTAATAAATTTAAATTGAACATCATCATACAACTTTTAAAATTCTAATATGATTGAATCTAATATATAATTTAAAGTTGCAAGACTTGTTATAGTATCATTAATAAAAATTTGTTTTAACTTTGGAATCAATTTTTTATCATGAACATTGATAATAAATGTTAGTATTGAGCTCATTTATAATTCTCTTATTTATAAGAGAGCAATAATAAAGAGCATAATGATGTCATCATAGGAAAGTTCAGGGATGACATAGATTTGGTGACAACAAACACTTCATGGTGAAGAGGCATGATCATAATGATAAGGTCTCACAAGGTGAAACTACAAATTTAAATACTATTGAAATTATTATTGGCTTTACAAATAAATTAATGAGGGGCGTGAATTGGACGTTATTGAAAAATTTTAAAGTTAAATCTTAAATTTTAATTATTAGTAGAAAATTAATCTTTATCTCATAATGACAAAATACAATTCTCAATGCAGCAAAAACGAAGCATAGTAAAGTAAAGAGAGATAATAGCGGTGCACAATTTTACATGGTTCAGTCAAACCCCAAAACTGGATGTCCACGCCTAGCCACACTTGGCAAGGAATCCACTAAATGCAAAATAACTTATAATTGTACCCTCCTATAATGAGGCGAGTATAACCCCCATAATAATATATACTCTTCTATAAAGGGATGAGTACAACCCCAATAATAATTTTATTACATGAAAAAAATACAAAATAATAAATTTTGATAAAATATATCTTTCATAAATATACCAAACTATCCAATTCAAAAAGTGATCACACAACTTATAAATGATTACTTTACAACTTACAATTTTGATTATATAGAATGCTTACTTAATTTTGATAAGAAAAAATAAAATAAATATCTTGCTATTACAATTTGTAAACTAATATAAAAATAATTTAAAAATAAATTCATAATAGTCTATTACATAATAAAATAAATTTAAGCAAAGACTAATTTTAATTTTAAAAGAAACTATAACTAGTATTTATAGAATAGTGTGAGAATGATTAACTCTCCACTAAAATTCTTTTTTCTTAATTAGTAAATAATAAAAATAGCAAGCTTTACTATATTTCAACAAGATAAAATTAGTTAAATATAGGATATTAGTTGGAATAAAATGATAAGTGATAAATAAAATAATTTAAGTTTTTATAAATTTTATTTTAAAAAAAAACTTGATATATAATATATCTAGCATATACTCTAAAATTCTAGCAAATAATTTATTTTGTTTCAACCAAAATAATACTCTGAATTAATGAAAATGATCACTAAATACTTAAATAAAATTAGTATATGATATATTTAAGTAAACTAGATAAACTTTTAATTAAAAAGAGATATCAACCAAATATGAAAGTTTTTTTAGCATAATAAATTAATTTTAAATGCTTAAAATTTACTTCTAAAATAGATCTAAGAATAAATGATTTTTCAAATATGACTAATGAAGAAATATTTCAAGAAACCAAAAGAAATTTGTAAGAAGATAAAAAATTTCAACAAGATGAAATAAATCCTACAAACTATCACAAGAGTTTTTCACAAAAAAATGATTGAAGAAATTTTGATGTGAAAAATTTAAACTTTGATATCCATAGACTAATCGACAAAAAGTAAAAATTTGAAAGAATAAATAGATGGTGGAAATAGTATGAACAACTAAAAGAGATTAAGATCAAGAAAAACAAACTAAAAGAATTTGAGAAACCTTGTTTAGTTGAAGATGTTGAAGCTTCCAAATTAAGGATTTGATCTTAGAATATCTGGAGAACACTTGGAAGAGAAACATAAGAAGTTTTCTCTTAGATTTTCTAGAGATATTTTGAATTTAAATGATCAACACTTTCATGAAGAGAATGAGGGCTATTTATAAGCAAGAATGTCATTTTGAATTATTTTAAAGAAAAATATTGTTCTAACATCATTGTATCATATAAAATATAATATTAAATAAAAAAAATAATTCTTGTTAAATAAATATTAAATTCAAATAGCCAAAAAATGGCTAGTGACATGGGCATGTAAAAAACAATCAAGTAAGGCTCTTAATATATTCAGAAATTGTAGATACATTCATTATTAAAATCAGCTAATGTTTGAAATCATAATAAATCCAATTTCAATCAAACATGAGTCATGTAACCTATCAAATTAAAGAAGAAAATTCCTTGGAATCCATTTGCAATGCAATCGGATCTAAATTTGTTATTTAAAAATGCATCAAAAATCTCATTATCATATTTTGAGCTTTATTGAAAAATTTTAGTTTTTTACATTCTTGTAGAATACCTAATGTAGAAAAAAAAAGGCATACAATTTGCTTCAAAATATTTGTGTTATTTTCAAATAGGAAATTTTATGCATGTCCTTTTTACTTGACTTATTGCTGTTAAGGTTTGGCTTGGCTTAATGAGATGTTTAACTTTTATCAGATTTATAACTATAGGAGAATTAATCAATTTTTTGCTTGGTTATTTAATGAACCTAAAGGACATATATGTATTATTTTGCCAATCATTGCATTGTGGTTTCTATGATTGGACCGATTATAAACATAAAGGCATTAAAATGAACTCTTATAGCATGATAATGAGAACTATTCATAAGATTTATCTCCTTTATCTTATTGGTTGCACTTTTTATAAAAGATTTAAAGGATTGTTGGATAATGTTCTTGCTTTAAGTATTAAAATTTCTAATGTTAATAAAAATAAGGAATGCCAATTTATCTACTAAAGAAGCCTTCATTTATTTATGTGAAATTGAGCTCTAATGGGTTAATTATTTGTAGTCAATGTGGTGTTGGAGTTATAGTTAGAGATTATAATGGTAATTTAATATAAGCTTATCTCTATCCTTTAGCTTTTGAATCAGTTGTAGATGTTGAATTATATAATATTTATTATGGACTGAAATTATTAATGTAGTTAACTTCAACACATATTTGGATTGACATAAATACATATACATTGGTGCAAAAATTAAAAAAAAAAAATTGATATGGTGCTAATATTTATTACCTTTGTATTCAAACATTTAATTTATTACAACAATTATATTACATCATTACTCATATTTTTAGAGAAGGTGATAAATTGCTATTTGGCTCACCAAATTTGGCACTCAATGTGAGCAATTTATTAAATTTGGTGGCCATAACGTGCAAGCCAAGCTTAAAGGAATCATTAATGTTGATAAAATGAATCACCCTAAATTAAGGAACTGACTGGATGTGTAGTGCTTTATGACAAAAACACAATCTTTCAATTTATATTTTTTATAAAGAATTGTAAGTGGGAGTTGTTTGGTTCTATGCTATTCATTCAACAAAAGCAAACCTATTGTCAATACTTTTAATGAAGGTTATTGTGCTCAAACTTATAGTTGCTACTAGTTTTTGAATATAGTAGGAATTTTCCTATAATAAAATTTCTGCAATGCTTTCTATATTTAAATTGGCATGATAATGAAAAGGAGGTGGTTGCAATCAATGAATAGAGTTAGCTAGTTGGCTTTTTTTAATGAAGATGCATTAGAAAGAGATTTCTTCTCTCATTTTGATTAACATTATTTATTATATTTGAATCGCAATTATATACCGAAGCTTGGTCTATGTTACTTAGATTGGAGATGTTTATAGTGCATTTTATATTAATGATAAATAAAAGAGTTGTTCTGCTTATACTTGGGGCTCATTTTTGAAATTTTGCTTTATGTATATTTAGGGGAAATGAAAGCAATGATGAAATGATCAGTGTATATATAAGATTGGTAGCATACCTTGGTGTTATTTCCCTTATTTCATGGAGATGATAATCTCCCAAAGATTTTGTTAAACTTTTTATACATGGTGATTATATTAACTAGATATTAAACTTGAATCTTTTGTGGGTATTCCTTCAACTAAGTTCCAAAGATCAATTTATTCTTAGTTCAGCTCAAAGGGGCGTGGTCTCTCTATATTGTTACTATGTGTATATGTTGTAGACCGTTGTACAAGCCAATAAATGATGAGATTAAAAGCCTTTTTATTTCAGTAATTAGTGAAAAGAAATGGAACCATAATCCAAACAAAAAAAATTGTAATGATAATTGAAGGAAAAACAAAAACCTCCAAAAAATAGCCATCTACCCTAACCCACAAGAAAAAGTCTTCCATAGTTAATTCTTCCTGTAGTTGGGCAACTACTTTCTAGCAAAAATATTTCATGCTTTAAACAATTTATGTTATTTTTCTACTTTCACATATTTTAAGAGCAAAAACATTGTAGTTGTTGGTGCTACAAACTTTTAATTTTTCATCATCATGAGAGAAATTATGGCTTTCTTATGCTCTCACGATATTGATTGAAGATGAATTCATTACCTTATATATAAAATTTATATAATAAGATTATAT